>CM057449.1:1651807500-1653057500 GCA_016271365.2 Neoceratodus forsteri
CGGATCACTGTCTGTGGCAGTGGTGACCATACCACTACATGTGACCTAATTTGGAGGACTACCATGACATAGACAGCTTCCACCAGTGCCATACCTGAGCCATCTGAGATACTGGAGTCTCCCATGACACGCTTGTAGCTGCACAACTCCATCAGTGCAGAAGTATGGCAGTCAGGCCACTGCTAGACATGGGGGACATACAAACATATGAAGAATCCAGCAGAAGAAGGTCATTTGGTCTATCTAGTCTGCTCTTATTGCAGGGTCCACAGCTTCAGCTGCTGTCCCTGCCCTCCCTCCCCGCTCCTCCCATCCTCCCTACCCATGATCCTTACCTTCCCCCTATGCCAATCCCAGCCTCTCTTAAAGCTGCCCACTGTCTTCAATGAGATCACCTCTTCTGGCAGCACATTCCAAGTGTCCGCAGCCCTCTCTGTGAAGCAGTGCTTCCTGACCTCCCACCTGAACCTCCCACCCTCCAGCTTAAGACTGTGCCCCTGTGTTATGGTTGCCACTCAGCTTAAAGTGACTCTCCTTATCCACCTTATTTATCCCTTTCAAGTAGTTGAAGGTCCCAGTCATGTCCCCTATCTTTCTCCTGGCTTCCATGGAATACATGTTTAGTGCCCTCAACCTCTCCTCATGCCTTACCCTGCTGTCCTGCTATTATCTTTGCAGCCCTCCTGTGGACCTTCTCCAGCAGGTTAATGTCCTTTTTGAGGTATGGGCACCAGTACTGAACTCCATACTCTAGATGAGGCCTTGCCAGGGATCTGTACAAGGGCAGTATAACCTCCTCTCATCTACTACTGATCCCCTTAGATATGCATCCTCGCATCTTGTTTGCTTTTGCTGCTGCTTTCTTGCACTGCGTGGAGTGCTTCAGGTAACTAATGATCATCACTCTCAGGTCCTTCTCCTGCTCTGATGCAGAGAATCAGACTCCACCCAGGTAGTACTCTGTCCTGGAATTCTTGGCTCCAATATGCATAACTTTGCATTTCTTGTCATTGAAGCCAAGCTGCCAGATCCTGGACCACCTCCCCAGCTTTCCCAGATCATCCTGTAGGTCCTGTATCTCTTCAGCTGTGCCCAATCTCCGCAGAACTTGGTGTCATCCACAAATTAGCACATTTTGCCTTTTATGCCATCCCCAGTGTCATTGATGAAGACCCTGAACAACACAAGCCCTGGCACTGAGCCCTGCAAGACCCCACAGGTTCCTCTCTGGTGCCAGATAACTTCCCCTGCACAACCACTCTCTGGGTTCTGTCCCTCAACCAGTTTTCCACCCATCTGGCCATCTTTTCCCCAACCCCGAGATCCACCAACTTCCTGATCAACCTTTTATGGGGCACAGAGTCAAAGGCCTTGCCTAAATCAAGATAGAGGATGTCTACGGCTGCGCCCCTGTCTACTGTTATACTTAATGTACCTTGGCCAATTCACATAATACCACTGCCAGTGCTGATGCTGCCACCATTTCACATGGATCCTTTGCAGTGGCTGCTGCCTCATCAACTACTGTTGGTCCTGCTGTGGTCCTAGCTCCACCATGCATATCAGAAAGGTGACTGGCGTGGAGGGTGTAGCATCATTGCAGGGATCCCATCTCCTGCTGGTGCCTGGGGCACAAATACTCCTCCCCTACCATGTGTACTCTGACCCCTCCATGTCATTCACCGCTACAGAAATCAACAGTGGGTCCTACTGGGTTCTGTGCTTGACAGTGCAGCACCAAGACATTCTATTACTACCACTAATGCTCCTATGTCTGGAACCCTGGTGAGTGGCACTGCAGTGGGCATCCTATATGGAGGATCAGGGAGTGTTGCTGGCACACGGATGCATATGACCCACTGCACAATCTGTCTAGCAGCTAGATATGCACTCATTACACTGTGGGATTCTCACCACTGTCCAGCATCTGCTCAATGCGCATTGGCTGCACAGTGCCAGTGCAGCTTCTGACATGAATAGTGGTCCCATGGCAGGGTGCCTAGACTGCTCAGTGGTCCTGAATGTTGTGTCCTGGGGCAGGTGAACTACACAGGCACAAGTTCTGACAAGTGCCATATCCCACTGTTGACTGGATGTGCCATCTGCAGACAACCTATGGGTGCTCTGTCCAGACAACATGGTCTGGCATGCTGGGACAGTCCTTTTCCATCTCCTACGCCTGTGCTTTAGCAGACACCCTTGCAGACCTACAAACTCATTCCCTCAGCTGTCACACGTGCTCCACTACATGAGTTGTCAACACAGTCACTGACATTACCATACTACACTACTGCCATGGACCCATCACCTGACCACCAAATCCAGATCACCACTGGACCCCTGGACCTCTCTCTCTGTCTTTCTTGTTCCATACCATGGCATAGTTCCCATGGCTGGTGGTTGCTCAAATGTTCACATTAGCTGTGTTGTCACATTATATCGGACCACCATGGGATGCCAGGGTGGCTGGATGGTTGCCCTCATGCTTGTTGATGGGCTGTTTAGGGTGGCATGGCAAGGTTGGGTGCCTTTGCCCCATAGTGCTGTACAGAGGCATAGACCACATTGTCCCCTACAGCATTCACTATGGCACCTATAGGAATGGCAAGCCTGTCCCCTCTTATACATTGATGACATGTGTCCCAGATTGCACTTACATGTCGCATGTGCCCGTACAGCTCCCGTGGCACACTGTGTCCTCTACACAGTTGAGTTTGCCTTCTTTGGAGATGAATGGCTCAAGAGTCCTAGGGTGTCTGACACCACAGATGGGAACTGGAGCACCTCCCACCCAGCACCATCTACAAGTGGCTGTTAGACCAGCTCTGTCTAGTCTAACCACAGCCAGAAACTGTGGCCATGGGGGGGGGGTTCAAGAATTCCAAATTAGGGGATGCTGCAGCTGCAGCTGCAGCATTGTGCAGCTCTCCATCCACCATGGTACAGCCATGTGAACATTGCAAGGATGGCACAAATCAGCTGGTTCAGGTTGCCCCCAATCTGGTGCTTGCTGCAGGTGAAAACTGGGAATGGCACACAGTGTGACTAGAGCTGGGCAAAAGTTGTGAATTCTTTTTTATCGGAACTTCTGTGAAATTTCACAACTTTCATGGAAGATTCTGAACTTCCACCTTTGGTGAAATCGGAAGTCTTCTGAAAGTCTAGTGGCACCTAAAGAAATGTTTCCCTGGTTTCCAGTGGTCCCCCATCCACAATCGCCAGCATAGTAATAATAATAAGATAACAATTCCCTTGTATCTTATGGACCCTCCTCCTTATCCTAGAGTGCCCATTTAGCAATTTTTCCCTGATGTCTATAAGACCCCTCTCCCTATCTCTGAGCACCTGTACAGAAAGTAATTTTTCCCTGATGTCCAACGGACCCCCACCCCATTCCAACAGGTAGGGCACCATCTCCTCAATCCCCCTCTTCATTCCTGAGCCAGCCAGAGACACAGCCCTCTGCTCTCCACCATGGCTGGCCACTGACTGAGCTGTCAATGAGCGCATACTGTATATTCAGCTGTTACAGTATGTGCTCATTGACAGCTCAGTCAGCAGTCAGCTGTGGAGGAGAGTGAAGGGCTGTGCTAGTTGCAAGCATGGGGAGGGGAAGTGAGTGGTGTGGCCCTACCAGCCAGAGTGGGGGAGTGGGGGGTCTGCTAGACATCAGGGAAAAAGTAATTACTGTACAGGTGTTCAGGGATGGGGGGTCCACTAGACACAAGGGAAAAGTTATTTATTATACATGTGCTCACAGATAGAAAAGGAGGTTCACTAGACACCAGGGAAAAACTTCTTCCTATACGGGTGCTCAGGAATAGGGAGGGGAGTCTGCTAGACACCAGGAAAAAACTACTATAAGGGCACTGACAGATAGGACCAATAGATAAGCTAGACACCAGGCAGGGACTATTCAAATTCATGCAGTCATTCCACAGTTTAGTGACTCATTAAGCTGCAGAATGAATGAATGAATAAATTGCCCACCGTTCTAAGTTGGGATTTCCAAGAAAGCTGTCTAAATGATTTCCAAACATTTGCTGAAGCGAAAGTCTGACTTTTGCTCAAACTCCACTGACAGAAGATTTTTTCACACAGCACTAGGTGTGAAGCATGGGGCATTTTGCATCAGTCCTTTCTGGCACAAGCACCATGCATCATTCCTGGAGCTTTGAAAACTGAGCCCTTTGTGTTAAGGCCAAAATCAATGTATAGCACTTGAGCTTTAGTCTGCAATGCTTCAATATGTAGCCTTAAGAACTTAAGGCGTTTGTGTTTTGATCTTAGACTAATTGAATAGTTATTGTATTGCAATGCTGTTTGATGTTTGAAATGTTCATACTGAAAACAACTGTAAAAAGAAAACCTCTGGCTAATTAAATTTCATCTTGAAACTATATCTATTGAGTTAAAAACTGATGCAGGTGCAAATATAAGCGTAATTCCGGAGTTCACACATATACAGCATCTCAAAATAAGTATCTCAGGAAAACAGAAAAGACTCTGTATGGTCTGGGACAGGACATTCTACATGTATGGACAGTTTCCAGGCACACTGACTAATGGAGAAAGTATGTAAAACATGGAATGTATGTTGTGTGAGGATTAAGCCATGCTCCTTTAGGATGCTCAACAACAGCAGCACTCGAGCTAGTGGGTGCTAAACATTGAAGCAGCTAACACAACAGATAAGAAGTGTTACTGGGAGGTACATCCTAAGTTGTTCAAAGGCTTGGGAAAGTTTGAGAGGGAATACAAGTTCCTGCTCAACCCAGATGCCCAGCCAGTCTCACTTTTAACTGCACGTAGGATTCTTGTGCCTTTGCTGTCCAAGGTGAAAAAGGACCAAACTCAAATGAAGAAACCTGGTGTGATTAAAAGGGTTGCTGAGCCAAAAGAGTGGTGTGCAGGGATGTGGTTCATTCCAAAATCTAATGGCAAGGTTCACACTTGGATCAAACTGACAGAACTTAATGCAAGTGTATGCTGAGAAAAACATCCACTGCCAGGAGTTGACCATCCTTAACTCAACTTGGATATGCAAAAGAGTTTTATAAACCGGATGCTAATAAAGTGTTCAGGCAGACTGAACTTCCAAAGATTACGATTCACAGATCGTTTATTACACCATTTGGTAGATTTTGTGTTAACCACCTTCTGTTTTTCGTATTTCATCTGCCCTAGAACACATTCAGAAGAGAATGTCTCTGCTACAAGAAGGCCTCACAGGTGAACTTTGTCAAATGGATGACATCCTCATTTATGGAAGAACCCAAGCTGAACATGACAGCTGACTGCAGAATGTCTTTCAGAAGTTGGAAACCTCTGGAATCACACTCACAGGTAAGTGTGAATTTTAAAAAGACCAGCTTTGACTTTTGAGACATACAGTATTATTGAATCAATCAATCAATTTTTTATTTTATACTGGAAAGTTTGTGAGCAAAAATGCTCATTTTCACAAACGTCCAGTTGTACAGATATTTGTTACAATTGAAAAACAGTATATAACTGAATGAGGTAACACATTATACAGAGAAGTTAGGAATAAATATAAAGGCATATATACAGAGTCAGCTAAACCTAATGTGCATCGGAAGAAACTACTGAAGAAAGATATGTTCATTATAAAACAAAAGAGTACTGTATATACAGGGAATACATTTAGTACAGAGGTGCAAAATCCTTAGGAACAAGCATTGAGATACTTACACCACCTGACAGGCAGCGGCTAGGGGTCAGGAGGCAAGCATATGGAGCAAGGGAATATTGAGGCAGAAAGGGAGGGGAGTGGGAGTGGGTGGAGAGGTAGGGGGGAGTGTAATGGGGGGAAAATAAAAATTCAATTTCAGGTCATTCAAGGGTCTGGCTGTCCAGGGCATACACAAGTAGTTGTTTTAAGTAGGTGGTCCTTGAGGATGCAGTTGAATGAACTGATGGAGCTACAAGCATGAATTTCAGGGGGGCAGATTGTTGTAAAGCTTGGGACCCTCATAAGTAATGGATATCTGTGCATGAGTGGTGTGGTAGAAAGGGATGTCATAGATGTGGCAAGAGGCCCCTCTTGTACTGTGCTTGAGGACTGATTTGGAGAAAAAAGAGGTGAAGCTTGTCGGCAGTAGGTTTAAGTTCACCTTGTGTAAGAAAGAGAGCATTTTAAGATGGAACCTACCCTCAAGGGTGAGCCAGTTAAGAGGGATGTATAGGGTACAGTGGTGAGTATCCCAAGGGAGGCCAGTAACAAAGCATGCAATGTTATCATATATGGTCCTGAGTTTGGAGAAAAGGAGGGAGGTGGTAGAGGGGGAGTAGACAATGGAACCATATTCAAGGAGGGATATGAACAGGGAGCTAGCCAGTCGTAGCCTGGAGATGGGTATAAAGAACTTCATGATTTGGTATGAGATCCAACCTCATATGGATATTCTTGATGAGGCTAGCTATATGTATATGGTAAGTCAGGTGTGGGTCGAGGAACATTCCCAGGTATTTAAATTCATCCGCTTTTTCTCTACTATTTTCCAGATTGTCCATAGGGGTTAGGCCCGGATTTAGAGGTTTTTTTCTTCATATAAACTCAACTGGGATAAAGGCCAACCCAGAAAAGCACAGGCTATCTCATATACAGTATGAATCGGCCATCATAAAATGACAGAAAGAAGATGTTTCTTAGGAATGGCAAATCTTCTTGTACAATTTACACTGTACCTTTCAGACATAACCAGTCCTCTCTGAGATTTCTTGAGTAAGAAATATCAGTGGAATTGGGCAGATGTTCATGAAAAGGCATTTTAAGATATAAAAAGACAGCTAAGTTCAACATCGGTATTAGCATTCTATGACCCCAAAGGGGAAACAATTGTATCTGCTGATACATCATCCTACAGTAACAGCCAAAGACATGGTCAGATACTTCTTGAAATTTCTGTGATATCACTAGAAAAATTTCCCACTTGCCTGCAATACACCTTAGATATTACAAGAAAAATCTGGAAAAAAGTCTGAATGTAGCTATGACTGCAACAGTATGGTCTAGGGCCTGTCAGTGACAAACAGTTGTGTATGTTTCCAGAGTACTAACTACCACAGAGCAAACATATTCCTAAATTGAGAAGGAGGCTGTTGCTGTGATATGTGTATGTGAACAACTTTCTGACTATCTCATTGGAATAAAGATCCACATTAAAACCGATCATAAGTCATTAACTCCTCTTCTAGACCATGAAAATGTGGATGAGATAACCAAAAGAATCTAACACGTTTATATGACACTGATGAGGTTTCTGTACACAATCTCTCATGTCCCTGGCAAGCATCCAACAATAGCAGGCACTTTGTCAAATGCTCCACTAAATGATATGACTTCAGAAAAAATAATGAATTTCAAGAAGGAGTAAATACTTGTGAGAGTGTTGTCATTGAAGGCTTTCTAAATACAGATCAACAACTCAAAGAGATTTAATGTAGCCTCAAGAAAATGAAGTCTGTTAAGTGATTATCTGTTGCCTAGATGGTTGACCATACAACTCTCAGCTAAACAGTATCATAAAACTTTACAGATCTGCAATGGAATAATTGACAGTCCAACAAGGGCTACTCTTGAAAGACTGCAGATTAACTGTTTTACTATCATTGGCACCTATGCACTAATGAGTGGGAAATACACATATTCCGTCCACAGAGTTCCTCACCTGCGGACAGGTGTGTACATTCTGGTATCCACTACCAGCGGCCACCTGTCCACGGCTCCACCCCCATGGCATGCAGGACTCCGCAGAGCAGCCGGGGCAGATTTTTGGACCCAGGTGAGCATCCAATAGGATGCCCATCCTGGGTCCCACAGTGGATCCCTTATGTGGACAGGCACAGGTCCAGATGTGTGAATGTCTACCACAGCATCTGGACCCGCGTGGCATGGACCCATCTTCCGGTGTACCCCCTGGCTGAACCCATGCTCCACAACACCCTCCTGGTGCACTACAGGACCCCCAGCAGGAGGACCCTGCCCTGACCCCACAGTCGGGGCTCCCCCTGTCACACATCCATGCCCATCCCAATATGGACACACACCCAGAGTCCTCCGTGCTCCATCCTGATGGAGTACCCCGTCATGTGCCCTGCATGATTGCCCTGTCAGGGCCAGACCTGAAGGCACACCCCAGATCCTGGCACCCCTGCACCTCCAGTGGTAGCAGTGTCACCTCCCCTGGCACCAACTGCCCACCCCCCATCCCCTGTACCCACCAGATCAGCTGCCCCAGCTCTCACCTGCTGCCCACTGGGCTGGGGCAGCACAGAGAGTCTTTACATGGTCCTGCTGTGACTTGCAGGGTATATCTGTTGGGGTGTGCAGTGGGATACGGCAGGATCCCCACTGACATAACCTGGACTCTACTCCGCACCCATGTGAGCTGCACTATACACAGTTGTGAATGGCGTATAGTGCTGCCATGGCCCTGGCCCACCCCCAGTGTGTTGCTCTATGTGTGGCCGGGATTGGCATGTAACTATTACACATCCCTTTAGTGACTGCCACATGGACACTGCTCCATGGCAGTCACATGTAACAATGCCAACTCACCCGGTTTGCGTGGCACTTTGGCATCATGCATAGGGCCCAGTGTCTACTAAAATTCTTAAAAAAGTAACACAAGTTTCACCAAGAATTCCAAAAGTGCAGAGATTCAGCTAAAAAATCTGTTTAGTGGCCAGGTCTTAGTAAGCAACTGGGAGGTATTGTTCAGAACTGCAATGACTGCTGCAGAGATCTCCTAAACTGTTCACAGATCACAGCCCATGATAACCATCTGTGATTCCAGACCTCCACTGGTAAAAGGTTGGTACAGACTTATTCGAGTGTAAGGTCATTTCCTCTATACTGGTGGCAGATTATAAAACACACAAAAAACATTGGACACACTCAACTGTTTGAAAGAATGTACAGACAAAAAGAAAAGTGCAAAAACATGCCTTTCATCAAAAAAAGGGGTAGAACAGCAACATCCACACAAAAACATCTTTTTGCACTTTACCTTTTGTTTCATAGAAACCTAGAATTTGACTGCAGATAAGGACCGCTTGGTCCAACTAGTCTGCACATTTTCCCTACCTGTTTCATATATCGCAGATCCCAAATGATCTGTGGCTTACCCTCTCTTTCCTGTAGCTAGAGTTCCTTTATGTCTGTCCCATGCATTTTTGAATTCTACTACTGTTTTTGCACCTACAACCTCTGCCAGGAGGCTGTTAGATGGATCCACCACCCTTTCAGTGAAAAAATACTTTCTCACGTTTCCACTAAGTCTGCCCCCCTCGATTCTCGACATCATGGCCCCTTGTTCTTGAACATGTTTTTTTTAACGTATTTGAAAATATCATCATATCCCCTTTTCTCTCCTCTCCTCCATGGAATACATATTGAGATACTCCAGCCCTCATATGACTTTTGGTGCAGCCCCTGTACCATTATTGTCATCCTTCTCTGAACCACTTCTGGTCTATGTCCTTCCAGAGATGTGGCCTCCAGAACTGGACACAGTACTCTAGATGAGGTCTCACCAATGTTCTATACAGTGGCATCATTACCTCCTTTCTTCTGCCCGAGATACGTCTCCCTATGCACCCCAGTATTTCACTGGCTTTCCTCACAGCCTTCTCACATTGTTTGGTAACCTTTAGATCATCAGATATGATTACTCCCAGGTCCCATTCCAGTTTAATGGTTGTCAGTACCTCTCCCCCATTATGTACTCCTCCCCCACATTTCTATGCCCCAAGTGCATGATCGTGCACATCTTTGCATTGAATCTCAGCTGCCACACCCTTGACCACTCCTCAAGCTTGCTTAGGTCCCTTCTCATTTTCTCTAACCCTCCTGGAGTGTCAATCCTGTTGCAGATCTTTGTGTCATCTGCAAAGAGACACACCTTCTCTTCCAGTCCCTCTGCAATGTACCTTATGAAGACATTAAAAGAGGACTGGTCCAAGCACTGATTCCTGCAGTACCCTGCTGGTCACCCCCCTCTTTTCGGATTAAACTACATTCACCACCACCCTCTGTGTCCTAATGCTCAGCCATTTTTTGACACAGTTTACCACCCTGGGACCCACTCCCAGGCTGCCCAGTTTGTTTACTAGCCTCCTATGTGGGACAGTGTCAAAGGCTTTTGCTAAAATCTAGGTAGGTCACATCCACCTCCCTAGTCACCCAGTCGAAGAAATCTATCAGATTTGTTTGACAAGATCTTCCCGCTGTGAATCCATGCTGCCTCAGATCCTGTGCTCTGTTGGATTTGAGAAATATCACAAACATTTCTTTCAGTAGTGATTTCATTAATTTTCCCACCACCAAGGTCAGGCTGACTGTCCTGTAATTGCCACCCTCTTCCCTGCTCCCACATTTGTGGAAAGGGACTACAGTCACCCTCCTTTAGTCCTTTGGTACCACACCTGTTTCCAGCAAACTGTTGAGCAGGACTGCCAGTGGTGCTGCCAGCACCTCTCTGAGTTCTCTTAATACTTTGGGATGTATCCCATCACGCTCCATTGCCTTGTCCTCTTTCAGATTAGTGAGTTCTTTAAAGACTGTCTCCTCCTTAAATGGACTATTGTCCACCTTCATCTCTGTGGTGCTTCCATCACTGAACTCTGGTCCCCTCCTTCCCCTTATTATGTGAATACTGAACAAAAATACTTGTTCAGGATTTCTTCTTTTTCTTGGTCCCCCTCTACACACTTCCCTCCTTCCCTTTTTAGTCTCACAATCCCACCCTTAGTCTTTTTCCTTTCACTAAAGCACCTGAAAAAGCTCTTGTCCCCATTTGCTATTGCCTGGGCTATTATGCCTGACTGCTTTCCCCACCTTCCTCTGCTTTTCCAGATACAGTTTCCTGTCTTCTTCCCTTTGTATTTTCCTGTACCTTCTGAAAGCCACTTTTTCCACATTTACCTTCTCAGCCACTTCCTTTGAGAACCATAGTGTTTTTAATCTCTCTGTTTTGCTTACTTGCCTAATCTAATGGCTTACTGCCTCTGCCATGGCTCCGTTAAGATTCTCCCATTGTCCATTCACCCCTTCTCTTTTCTCCTTTCCTGACATTGATTACTTAAAGAATACCTAAATGACATTTTGACAACATACTATTCAAAAATCTGACTTCATAGGGAACTAAAGGAAAGGTGCTGTATTCATTAATGCTAAAACTACATTTATATAATGTACTCAAATGCAATTCCAAAGCATTTGAAAAATGTTAAATCAGCCTTTCAATTGCAAAAAACTGCCTTACCTGCTTCCTAACATGGCCACCAAATGTGTTACGTGATGACATCATTGGAGCCAAAGTCTGAGAGGTATATGGCTCTGCATAGTGTTAACTAGTTCTTTTTTCCCTTTGTATAGACTTGTTGCATCAAAATGGTCAAACCATGTGTATTATTTTGATCAATACACATGTTAGGCTATGGTTCTCTTCATTTTGTTTACTTTAACATGCTGAAATTGTGGTTTAATCCAACCAGCTTTCTCTTTGGCAAACCACAGTGTAGTACAAATCTTAAATAACCTGGTGGTCTAGTGATTATGGTGGATCCAGGATGTTACAATGGGGGGTGCTGAGGTGGTGTGCATACTTGATATGCACATTTTTAACATTTTTGTTAAACATTTATATTGTCTGCTATTATTCTTTTTTAGTACATTTTTACAGAACCTACAAATGTAATCCATACTTTTGAATGTAAACATTTTTACAATCAATAAATCAGACTTCTTCAGCAAAGTGAAATGCAGCAGCAGGAGCAAGTAAGTTACAATGGGAAGGGAGTGCAGTCTTGCCCTTCACCACCCCATAGATCCACCTCTTGTGCGCAGCAAAGTTCTTGTGTAGTCGAATGCCAGCGTTCATACTTTCTCAGAAATCAAAAATTTGTTAGTCTTGTCTTTTTTTCCATGGGGAAATAGTAATAATAAGAATCAGCATTTATATAGTGCTTTTCATGCACATTGTGTCCCAAAGTACTTTACATGCAATGATAGTGAAGTGACTGAATGTGTAGTCGCAGCCATTTCACACATTAATACATACACACAGCCTTGGACAATTGCATGAACTAGTTTTATGGGAAGGGGAATGCTGGCCAGGGCAATGGGATCAGGTAGTAATCATGGCACTGACAGACCCACATCTTACATCTCACAGTGATCTGCTCATATTTTTCCCCTTCTATCTTCCCCCTTCCCTGAATATAGCAGTACCTTGCAGGAGTGGCCTTCTCAGTCCCCCTCTGGTATTCATTCTTCGCTCCTTCTCCTCACTCCACCAAAAACTGGTGAGCTCATTACCCTTCTCTACCATGAATGCATGTAGTACAGTCCCTGGGTTTTTTGACATATCAAAAATAAACAAATCTTTCCAGTAAGTCAGGCTGATAGTAGCAGGGATCAAGGGGAAAGATGGGCATTCCTATCCTTAAAAGATCTAGGCTACCTTTGATTAGGCACTATTAAATGACGGGTGTGCACATCATTATGCACGTCATTTAATAGTGCATAATCATAGGTGGCTTAGATCTTATATGGGTAGGAAAGCCTATGTTTCCCCTTGTGCCCTGCTGTTATCAGCCTGACTTACCAGAAGATCATGTTTATTATTAATATGTAAAAATAACACAGGAGACTGTACTAACCACATTCATGATGCGGAAGGGTGGTGAGCTCAACAGTTTTTGGTGTGGGGAGCAGGAGAGAAGAATGAATGCCAGAGAGGGATTGAAGAGGCCATTCCAGCAGGGTACAGCTATATTCAGGTTAGTGGAAGACAGCAAGGGGGACATTGAGCAGAACATTGTGAGATCTGAGATGTGGGACTGCCAGCACCATGATCACTACCTGACTGTGGATGAGAGCAGTCAGTGACGACAAATATTCAGAGTGGCAGGGCTGCACCTAAACCGTTACTTGAATTCAGTGTAGGGAGATCACCCTCGGGTGGGGGTGGGGATGTTGACAATATCGAGAGAGCTGTGTATAGCTCATTCAAGATTCAGAAGGGTGGTAACCAGCCAACTCACATTGTGGAGTAGGGCACAGAAAAGTACTGGAGAAAAACTGATGGGAACTGTCCTGCGGGGTTCTGCAGATCACAGGTAAAGGAGTAGAATGACACTGGAAGTCAAGTGGATTCGCTCATGGCATTAATATATTGTTATCCATAGCAAGAGCAGCCCTTATGAGGACATGAACAGCAGTTTTTCTGGTGTGTCCTGATGCTTATTGCTTGCCCCAACAGGAAGACCTAGTTGTTGGTTAATGAGGCAGGAAAAAAAACACAACAGCGGGACTGTACATACTGCCTTCACTGTGCAGAAGAGTGGCGATCCACTTAATGTTTACTGCGGGAGCAGAAGTCAAACACTGAGAAAGTGGACTGGAGATTGATTTGGGAGGCATTTTTTAACAGTGCCCACTGATGAAGCGTATCGGCATAGGTGTGCACAACTCTCTAAGGTACAAGATTACAATCTGAGGGGTGATAATGCTCTTCATGAGACCGCAAGCTCATATGTGGCTCCAGGCAGTACTAAGGACAGAGTATGGATGGTGGGGTGTTCAACAGAAGGCAGGCTAGGTGCAGGAGGTTCATGTGGAAAAGGACTACAAGAGAAGCTTATTTGTGGATTACCAATAAAGCATGAGCTTTGGAATTGGACCAGATCAGTACTTCACAACAAATTCCAGGGCATCACATAACCACTAGATCATCGGGTATTTGAAGTGCTGTACTATTCTGAGGTTTGTGAAAAAGAAAGTCAGCTGGATTACAAAACATTTTCAGCAAGTTAAAGTAAACAAAATGAACAAAACCATAGCCTAACATCGGTAGTGATCAAAATAATCCATGTGTTAACACATGGTGTCGCTCATTCTGGTGAAACAATTCAAAACAAAGAGGGAAAGAAGAGCTAGTCAGCGCTATAGGGAGCCATGTGAGTCTCTGCCTCTGGCTCCAATGATGTCATCATGACTCATCACTTAACACACTTGGCAGACATGTTAGGGATCAGTCATGGCTGTTTTTTGAAAGTGAAAGGCTGATGTTTACATTTTTCAAAAGCTATGAAACTGCATTTATGTTACTTACATAAATGCGGTTTTAGCATAAATGTAAATAGCAGCATTTACTTTACCTCGGTATGAAGCCAGATTTTGTAGTTTGCAGTTTAAAAAAAAACTGCTTGTTTAGGTACCCTTTATGACATTCCCCCATCTTTGCAAAGTCGGCCCACCAATCCAGGAACCTTGCTTTCATGTGATTTTACTCTTCTGCTGTTCTCACATTGAACCACACTGTACTGTGCTTGCTTCATCCCAGATGACTCTCCACTTTTACATCTGTAATTCTGTCCCCGTTGGTGAGTACCAGGTCCAAAGCCACTCCCTCTCGGGTGGGTTCGTCACTAGGTGTCTTAGGCAGGCCACCTGAAGGGCTTCCAGGATGTCTCTGTTCCTGGCTGAGGCTGCCACCTGGTAGCTCCAATCCACGTGTGGCAGATTGAAGTCTCCTACCAGCAGCACTTTCCTTTAGCTGTCATTCTGTGGATGCCTTTTACAAGTACCCTGTCCAGCTGTTCCCATTGTGTGGGGATCACACCAGTGAGAGACCCGTGTTTTTCTTAAATAAGAAATAAGAAATTCAAGGTATAAGATGAAATGAAAACAAGCACATGAAAAAGTTAAAAAAATTGCTAGTTCTTTTAGCAAAACTAAATAAATGCGTGCAGAAGTTGTTGTTTAGGCTCTGTTATTACTACAAAGACAGTCCACAAGGAAGTGGCAACAGAACTGCTTGTTTCACAAAACCTTTCAAGACCATAGCATAATGCTGCTAAATACAATGTAGTATACTAAGAATGTGATTTCTAGTGTGTATACGGTCCTTTTGAGGTATTTTATGAATGTAAATGTGATAACAAGAAATAAAGCTACATTTTCAATGAATAAAAAGAAATAAAAAATTCCAGAAAAATAAAAAGAAAAATTATAAAAAATAAAAATAATTTCTCTGGGCACTAGCCATTTCCCATCTCTATGGTGATCCACAGTGCCTCCGCCTCTCTCTGCATTTCCTGTACCTCAGTTGTTTTAATTCCTTCCCTGATGCAGATAGCCATGCCTCCTCCCTTTTTACCCACCCTGTCCCTCCTGAATAGAGTGTAACCTGGTATTGCATATCCTAGTCATGTTTCCCCGTGAACCATATCTCGGTAAAAGTGACAATGTCCAGGTCCTTCTCAGCTATCAGGGCCACTAGGTCCAGGATTTTGTTTCTCAGACTGTGGGCATTTGTGCACATGGCCTTCCAATTTTTACTGCCTCTTCTTCTAATAACTCCCCTCCCATCCACATGTCTTTCCTTCAAACCCCTCTTGTCGTTACTCCCATTCTGCCTTTTCTCTACATTTTTACCTATTTTGGTTTTAGTTGTCTTTGGTAATTTCTCAGCCTTAGGGTCCTCTTTGACATCTGTATCATTTTATGGGGGAAGGGGCTGTTTGCTTCACCCAGCTTATTTCCACCCCCTGGTTAGTTTAAATGATTGCTGATGAAACATTTAAACCTCTCACTGAGGATCCTGATTCCCCCAAGATAGATGCAAGCCATCGCCCCTGTATAGGCCTGCATCCCTCCAGGTGAAATCCCAGTCCACAATGAAGCCAAATCCCTCAACTTCACACCAGTCCTTCAGCCATGCATTGAATCTCTTGATGCGGAGTACCCTGTTCTGCCCCTTGCCCTCAAGAGGTAACACCTCTGAAAAGGTTACAGAGCATGCCACCTGTCTAAGCCCCCCTCCCCGACTTCCTGAATTGCTCCTGCACTACTTTAGCCTCACCACTTGCCAGGCCATTCATCCCCAGGTGGACAATGACATCTAGCTTACCCTTCCATCCTGCTGCCCCAGCAGTCCTTAGGATGTGCTATCCATCCCTCCAAGTCGTGGTGCCAGGTAGGCACTTGACCTCCCTCACTGCCTCCCCTCCTGGCCCCAAGTCTACTACCCTAATGTTAGAGTCCCCCACCAGGAGTTGCTTCCTCCTCCTCTGGGGTCCTCTGCCCCCCCAGGGTCTCTGCCATGGAGGACCCCCACAGCCTCCTTGGCTACCACTGCAGGTGCCTCTCTGGGACAGTCCTGCCCTGCCAGAGCAGCATAGGAGTTAGGTAGTGGAACCATGGGAGGGATGTGTCTCTTCCCCACCTCCCTTACCCTTCCTGAGCCCACCATTGTCCAGCTGCTTCTCTTCCTTGGCAACCATTGAGGCAATGAGGCAGACTTGGTAATCCCTAGGCAGGGAAGGAGGTCCCCCAAATCTCAGCCAACTCAGACTGGAGATGAGCAGCCTCCACCCTCAGCCAAGAGAGGTGCCTGCAGATGGGACAGCACCAAAGCCTTCAGAAAGTCTCCCTGAAGACTGCCACCCCACAGCCACTGCACTGCACCACTCTCATCATGTCAGTAAGTGTCATTCCTGCTTATGGGTATTTTTCTTCTCTCTCTCTCTCTCCCTCTCTCTCTCTCTCCCCTTCCTTTTGTACTTTCCTTCGGTAAAGAAACATCCTTGCTTAGTTGCCTTTGTGCCCTATAGCAATTTATATGTGTTCTGGTGAACCTTCTCTTCCTGCCTTCACAGGAAGTATCTACCTGCTGTCAGTCATGCCCTAGAGCCTATAAAAGTGGAGCTAGCCCTGGTTGGGAGGGATGGCAGTATCACCTCTGTGTGTGTGTGTGTGTGTGTGTGTGTGTGTGTGTGTATTTGTGTATTTGTGTCCCCTCTTCCCGTTGCATCCTTTTGCTGCTGCTAGCCAAACATCCTATAGTAATTACCTTTTTAGAAGGCACTAAGCCTCTCTCAGCTCCACCCCCCAACTAAACACCTAATTAACTGGGCTTCCTGAATCTACGCACCTGAAGATTAAGTTTCTGACCTAGTTTCTCCCACAACACCTGTTACAATTTAAAACCCAAGTTTCAAGGTAGCCCAGTTACTGCCCACCAAGTTTCAAAGTGCCCCAATCAATGCTTACAGATCTTTTCTCCCCACTTACCCTGTTAGTTTCAAAAGGAAGAGAAGTATAAATAAATATATCTTTAAGGTAAAGCTAGATACTTTCATTTCCCTATCTCTGCAAACTCTGGTCTTCCACCTCAGGACCCCAACTAATGT
Source organism: Neoceratodus forsteri (assembly GCA_016271365.2). Classification (NCBI taxonomy): domain Eukaryota; kingdom Metazoa; phylum Chordata; order Ceratodontiformes; family Ceratodontidae; genus Neoceratodus; species Neoceratodus forsteri. The sequence goes on from CM057449.1 coordinate 1,651,824,727, forward strand.
GACCTTTTAAATCTTCCTTTAGTTAGGAAGGGATAGGGATACCCACGATAGGGTATGGGTTTACTGAGCATTAATCCTCACCTGGGAGGGGGGTTGGAGTCATGAGGCAAAGCCAAGTGACTTCAACTACCCAGGTGTGGATTAGTACTCAGTAAACCCATACCCTGGAGTGGGTTAATCCTCTTATAGCATGGCAATGTTATGTTACAGTGTTACGTAAATAAATAATAAAATAAAGCTCTGTGAACATGCAATTGTGGGTACAGTATATCAGGGATTAATCAATAGTCAGGTGACCTGTTTGGATGAATCCCGAAGACAGTATTTTAGGAACCCATGTTATAAATAAATATTAATATACAGTACCTTTAAGGTAAAGCTAAGTGCTTTCAGTCCACTCTCTCAGCAAACGCTTGTCTGTCTATTTCTTTAAGTGGTTGAGTGTACAAAGCCTTTTTGTATTTGCTGTGCTTTGGACTAGGTTGTTAGGCACCCAATCATATTGCGATTCTTTTTACTGTGTTCTGACGGTGGATTACAATTCCAATATCTGAAAATTTCCACTTTGGACAAGACAACATCACCAGTATCAAATCAAATCAAAATCATATCAAATTTATTTAAAAAGACGCCCAATCCCGAAGGCTCTGGGCGCCGCAGAAAATCTGTACAGTATGTCATACCATATACATTACATTACAAATATCATACAAATATAATATGCATACAAACTTAATCACCAAATGCCTGCATGAATAAAAAGGTCTTCAGACGATTCTTAAAGGCCTCTATAGTGGGGGCCTCTCTCACTTCAAATGACAACGAGTTCCAGAAAGCTGGAGCAGCAACTCCAAATAATCGATCCCCTGCTGATTTCAACCTTGCTCTCGGAACTTTAAGGAGGCCACCACTAGAGGAGCGGAGATCTCGGACAGAGGTGGACGGTACCAGGAGATCAGATAGGTAACCAGGGCCCTGTCCATGTAGGGTCTTATAGGTGAGAAAACCCACCTTGAACCTTAGTAGTTATCAGGTATTTTATATCAATTTTTGCTCACCTTGGGATCCCTGATATTCTCATTTCAGACAATGGGCTATGGTTTTCTTTGACCAATTTAACAGATTTTGCAAAAGAATGCAGTTTCAAACATGTCACCAAGCAGTCTCAAGTTTCCTCAAAGCAATGGAGAAGCACAACGTGGAGTTCAAACTGTGAAAAAAAATGCTTCAAAAAGCAAATTACAACATGGATACAGCCCATCTGAACTGTTGATGGGAATGAAGATGCAAACAACCTTAGCAATGCACCTAGCTCAACTGACACTTTAATGGTAATATTCACCAGATGGTTAATTACAATCTTTTTTGTTAGTTTTTTGTCAATGTTATTTCTCACCCAACTGCCTGGGGACATCTCTCGGGTGAACCCCAGTCAACCAGGACTCCTTCCACCCACCTGAATCCCCCCTGGCCAGGGAACCGAGGACAGACACCCCACCCCCAACTCCGTGGACCCAGCCAGTCCACCGGATCTAAGCCCCACCAGAGGCAGGACCACCTGACACCTACCTTGGTGACCTTTCTGTAAATCTAGATAGCTGGGTCCAGGGGCAGGGGCAAGGGCTCAAGAGAAAACTGGTCGGGGAAGTTCAATGTTGGGTGTGTGTGGGCCAAGGTCTCCAGAGGTCACTGTTGCCCCCCACCGAGCTTTGGGGGTTTTCTGCTTTCTGTTTCCCCTGGAGTGTGGACGTGCAATGACATCTGCGCACATAGTGCTGATGTCTTCTGCTGCTCCACCCATGCTGCAGCAAGCTCTATGTAGTGCCACCAATCTCCATCGGGGACAACTAATCGAGCAATGCATGGCCTGCTACCCACCCTGGGAAAGGAGAGCAGTCCTCTGGATGATCTATCCTTTCCCTTCCCTGCCGAGCCCCGGTGGCCCAAGTCCATTCCTAAACCCGGGTCGCAGGCGTGGCATGAGGTGTGGCATCCAGTACCTCAACCCTCAGTGCCACCGGGCCTGTAGTTGATTACAATCTACACCACTAAGGTTGTGACATTACAAAGCTACACAAGGGAGTTCAGATATAGTTGAAAGATAACGTGCCTACTGGTACAGTTGTAGAAAAAACATTTACACCATATTCCTAAAAGACTGAGACATCAACTGGTGCAGTTTGCTGGAATTAATAACACGTCACACCTATTTCTTAAACAACTGAGATTTACAGAAGCCATTGAATGAAATCAACCTGTGAATCAGGGAACCAGTGATGCCACTCCGTTATTATCTGTCTGCACCAAGAGACATGCCAGCTCATGAAAGCAAGACAGAAATTATAGTTTGTACCAGAATCCAATCAGGCAGGATTTCTTTCCCTCTAGAAATGTTGGACTTATAAGTGACAAAAGTAAAGTTTCTTTATAGGGCTATTTAGGAGTTAAAGTAAAAAGTTTCTAATTTAGTTCATTACAATTACAGTATACAAATACTGGAATAATATTATGTTATGAATGTTATTCAGAAAAAAACCAAAATGCCATTCTTCCCAGAAAGGGTGATGTGAAGTAATTAGGTAGTTATATATTTTGGCTGGAAGAATGAGCTCTGTTGAAGAAGAACTTTGTAAAGAGACAGACAGGGGAAAGTGTTGGAGGTTGCAAAGTAAACAGTCTGGAGCAGACCCGTATGTATTGTTCAATAAAGCAAAGTCCTGTTCATCCTACTAAGAAAGAGTTTCTTTCTGACTCTACAGTCTGCCAGTTCTATTAGTACTTGAACATCTTTATATTCTACTCATTTCATCCCTTTAGTGTATGAAACATCACAATTTCTATAGGTCCCTCTCAATCATCTGTATATATAAGCTAAATTGTCCAAGTATGACCAATCTCTTCTTGACAGCCTTGCCCCTGTGAAGTCAAACAATCTTAACATATCAACATATCATACAGAACAGCAGTGCAGGCCTGAGTAAATAAAATTAATTTTGTGTCAAGAAGCATAGGTCATGGTAACTCTTAAATGGAGGATAAGCACAGGCTAGGTCCTTCAAATAAAATGTATTTTTCTTAAAAGGCTGATTCCTTTGTGATTAGAAAGCAATTCATGTTTTCTGGTGTTGAGGACCCTATTTCAGTGCTGCAAGAGCACCATGGTATGGGATGAATTCCAGCCTCATGTTAGCTGAAAATATATACATGAAAATTGTTTGCCTGAAGTAAATGATGCCAACTCCAGAAGAAGGTAGATTGCAAATCAAGACAACAAGCTATGCAACAAAAATGCCTAGATTTAAAATTTGATTTCATGTTAAAAAAGTATTTTTGGCACAGATTATATAAATTTACATATGCTCTTATACAATATACATAAGTTTAAGGGCTGTTACTGAAACCATTTTACTAAAATGATCATAACACTTGTCTCTTATCATAATTCTAAGCACGTGAAAGAGAGACACAAATTAAGCATATCAAATACAGAAGCTCAATAAGTTCTATCAGAATTTTAATATGTGGTCTCAAACAAAACAAACAAGATTTTCTGAGAATTAAATTTTGCAAAAATTTAATGTTTAATAATGTCCATAATATATCCCATAATATAGTAAATAGTACTTGAACCACACTTCCTTGGAAAATTGGTATAAAATACAAGATTGCTAAAGTTATAGTCATTTTAGCCAGGATGCAATACAGTAATGCTTCAGTATATCACAGAATGCTGCAGTATGCTGCAGGGAATACTGTAATTCAATGGCAATTAAGCCCTTTTGTCATGCAATATTTTGTGATATGTCATTACTGCAAGTTACTGCGTTTCATCGTGGCTGACTCCACTGTATTTAGGGCTTCTTGCAGACAGTTCACTGCTGTCTACATCAATATGCCTCACATTATGTGCCTCAGCGGAGGGAATAAGAACTGAAAAACATCATGAATGTTAATAAGAACTTACAAAGAAGCTGTGATTAAAGTCTGAGAAATTTACTTTGTGATGTAACTATAATGATGTTAGGCTCCAGAACTAAGAATACTTAAACTGATAGTGAGATTTTGCAATTTGAGATTGCCATTTCTGTATATCTTGAACTCTCAGCCAACACTGGTCAACATCTCAACTGACTTCTCGTTCCGAGAAGAATCTGGCAAACTCATTGCATAAAGGATCAGAAAATGCCTCTTTCAGCTGTAGACAAGCTGGATGTAATAGCCTATGTTCAGTCCAAAAAAGCATAGCTGGTCAGCTCTTTCTGGCAGCAATCTCCATGGACGGGAACACTGCTTTCTTACAGTTGATTACCCCCGGTACACAACATAGTGTACACGCAGGGCCAGTCTGTTCGCCTCCAGTCTGAAATTTCACCAGCAGTGCTCCGATCTCCAACCCTTGATCTACATTACCTTGAGTTCCCCATCAAACCAGCGGGACCTCAAGTGAGAAGATCTGGGTCATACACGGACCGGTGCAAGGGAGTTGAGTGCCCGAGTCATCGCCTCATTAGAGGTGGCGACTGCTTCACCCACACACTCTATGCATGCACTGCCCACACTAGATAGGTCAACCACCGCCAGAAAACCCTCTGGGGTCAACACCATCAAAGGGTGGTAGCTTACCATCTCTGCAGGGGGAGGGCTTATGGGGGGGTCCCTGAGCAAGAACTCCACTGTGCAATGATTGGACCAAATGACCTTATCAGTCTTAAGGTTATCAACCTCAAGCCCCAGTGAGATGACCAAGTTTAATATTTGATCACCCCGGTGAGTCACGGTTGAAACCTCTTGCGAAAGGCCCAGAGATGCCATCATCTGGAGGAAGTGATAACCCACTCTAGGTGATTCATCATCAGCCCAAACATTGAAGACCCCCAGGACTAAACACCTGGGGGCCTCCAGTGTTTCACCAACAACAAAATCTGCTACTTCCATCAGCAGTTCTCCTGCCACCCCGGGGGGGGGAGGATCATGAGAATACTGCAACCTGTGCACAGACCACCACGGATAGCCACACATTCAAATAAAATCAGTGATCTCACCGAGTGCATGGTGAAACCCAGCACAGATCTACAGCAGATGGCCACACCTCTGCCCCTGCATTCCACTCTGGGGCAGTGTGCAATGGAGTACCCAGGAGGATGGCAGCCTCAAAACCGGGCCAGCATTGTCCCATATCCAGGTCTTCATAATGCATGCCAGAGTGACTGGCAAAACCAGATCAATAATAATTGTGGGCTTGTTTCTGATCGATCTGGCATTGCACAGCACTGCCCTCAGGGGATTGGTAAACAGTGCAGTCCCTCTGGCTTCCTGCACACTCAATCTCATGGGAACTCTGGGGATGGGAACCAAATACAACTGGCCTCTCTGTAGGTCCCATCGAAACCCAGGGCACCTTCTGCACCTAACCACCTTTATCCTACCCTCTTCCAATGTGCACGAGGTGCCCTGCCAACTCTGACCAGCGTGGCCCCTCCTAGTCCTGATCTACCGACAGCGATGCACTGTGTTGTTAGAGACTGGGAGACTGGTGAAGGGCCACAAGTCATGGAGCTGGGATGCCCCATACACAATTCTTGCCCGTCCCTGCTCCCCATACACCCCCAGACACATGCCAGCCAACTAAGGCCCTCAAACCAACAAAAAACTTACTAAATAAATAAATAATCCACACACACACCACTCGTGCACTAATACAATTGAAACTAAAACACACCTACCACATACAGACTATTAAAATCATCCCCCCCACACAATCACCCTCACCAATAAAAAAAAATTCAATAAAATTATAACATGGGGAAATCACAGGTAACAAGTGTGCTGCAGCAGTTCAGATAACTGGGACAAGAATATAAAATATCCAAAAACAGAAGAAGACTGACTGCCTAGTTCAAATATCAAAGCCAGAAGGCTCACAGCAACTTCTGTGCAAAAGAGAAGCAAGGTACTCTCACCACCAAAGTTCCCAGATCTTCAGTAAGTTGCACAATGGATAGTACAAAAAGCTGACACACAGAGCATTCACGAAATCTAAAGACATAGAAACATAGAACATAGAAACATAGAATCTGATGGCAGATAAGGACCATTTGGCCCACCCAGTCTGCCCATTTCCCTATCTAATGGATAAGCTGCAGATCCTAGTTAACCAACAGCCTACTTCTTCCTACCCCCACCCCCTAGAATTGCCTTATGACTGTCCCATGCATTCTTGAATTCCACCACTGTTTTTGACTCCACAACCTCCTCCAGAAGGCTGTTCCATGCATCCACAACCCTCTCTGTGAAAAAACTTCCTACATTACCTCTGAGCTGCCCTCCTCTATCTTCAAATTGTGCCTCTTGTTCTTGCACCTCCTTTTCTGAAAGATGCTACTCTCTTGGACTTTGTTGATTCCCTTGAGGTACTTGAAAGTTTCCATCATGTCCCCCTTCTCCTCCTTTCCTCGAGGCTATACATATTAAGCTCCTTAAGTCTCTCTTCATATGTCTTCCGGTGAAGTCCCTGTACCATTTTAGTTGCCCTCCTCTGGACTGCCTCCATCCTGTTTATGTCTTTGAGGAGATTGGGTCTCCAGAACTGCACGCAGTACTCCAGATGGGGTCTCACCAGCTGTCTGTACAGAGGAATAACAATTTCCTGTTTTCTACTGGTGATGCTTCTCCCTATGCATCCCAGTATCCCCCAGTCTTCTTACTGCCCTTTACATTGCTTGCCCACCTTTAGGTCATTTGATATGACTACCCCACCCCCTTTCCATTTTTGTTGTTGTTACTACCTCCCCATTGTGTAAACTTCCCAGACTTTTGTTTCAAGGTGCATTATTTTGCACTTCTTTGCATTGAATCCAAGCTGCCATACTTCTGACCATTCCTCCAACCATGCTAAGTCCCCTCTCATCCTTTCCATGCCTCCTTGTGTATCAACCCTGTTGCAGATCTTTGTGTCATCTGCAAAGAGGCATACTTTTCCTTCTAGTCCCTCTGCAACGTCACTTATAAAGGCATTAAAAAGTATTGGACCAAGTACTGAACCCTGCGGTACCCCACTAGTAACCCCTCTTTCTTCAAAGTAGACTCCATTTACAATTACCTTCTGTTTCCTGTTGTCCAGCCAATGTTATACCTAGGATACCACCCTGGGACCTACTCCCAGTCTGGTTAATTTGTCTATTAATCTTTTGTGTGGGACTGTGTCAAATGCCTTGCTAAAGTCTAGGTAGACCATGTCCACAACCCCTCCCTGGTCTACTACTTTGGTCACCCAGTCAAAGAAATCAATTAGATTTGTCTGACATGATCTTCCCGCTGTGAACCCATGCTGCCTTGGGTCCTGTGCCCCACTGGCGTCTACGTACTCAACAATTCTTTCCTTCAGAAGTGATTCCATTACTTTCACTATCACAGAGGTCAAACTGAAAAGTCTGTAGTTTCCTGCCTCTGTCTTGGTCCCACTTTTGTGAAGGCAAATCACAACCGCCTTCCTCCAGTCCTCAGGTACCACACCATCCTCCCATGATTTGTTAGAAAGGGTAGTCAGTGGTTTTACTAGTTCTCCCCTTAATTTTTTTAGAGTTCTGGGGTGAATTCTGGCAGGACCCATTGCTTTGTCCACCTTCAATTTTAGGAGTTCTGTCAGAACCCTTTCTTCTGTGAAAGGACTGGAATCGACCCCACTATCAAGAGTGCTTATGTTAATTGGATTAGGCACCTCCCCCTCCTCCTGTTTTGAGAATACTGAGCAGAAATATTAGTTCAGTATTCCTGCTTTTTCACTTTCCCTCTCTGCCCCTCCCACTGTCCATTCTATTCAGCCTCACTATCCCTCCCTTTGTCTTTCTACGCTCCCTGATGTACCTATAATTCCCCTTCTTAACCGAATTGGCTATCCTTTTCTCAGTTTGGGCCTTTGCTATTCTGACTTCCCTCCCTTCTTCCTTCTGCCTTAACTGGTACTGCTGTCTGTCCTTCTCCTTCATTATTTCCTTATACTTCCTGAATGCTATCTTTTTCTCCCTGACTTCCCCCTCACCTGTTTTGAGGACCATAGTGGCTTTTTCTTTCATTTTGATTTGTTTATTTGCTTGATACAAAGGCTTGCTGCCTCTGTGATGGCAGTTTTTATGTTTTCCCATTGTTCTTTCACCCCTCCTTCTAGCCTGTTTGCTAGTGCTTTTCTAAGGCACTCTTACATCTTGCCAAAGTCAGCCCTCCTGAAGTCCAGTACCCTCACTTTTGTATGGCTTGATTCTGTAGCTGAGTTTATCATGAAGCACACTGTTTGATGGTCACTTGTTCCCAGATGGCAACCCACTTCTAGATCTGAGATCCTCTCACTGTCCCCATTTGAGATTATGAGGTCTAAGATTGCTCCCTCACAGGTGGGTTCCGAAACTAGCTGTCAGAGACATGCCACCTGTAGGGCATCGAGAATGGCCCTGTTCTTGGCTGTGGCTGCAGCAAATGTGATCCAGTTAACATCTGGCATATTCAGGTCTCCCATCAACAGTATCTTCCCTTTCTCTGCCATCCTAAGAATGCCTTCTATCATATCCTTGTCCATTCCCTCCCCCTGACATGGGGGTCTGTATACAACCCCTGTGCGGATTGTGGTGCCATTTCCAGTTTCTAAGGTGACTGACAGTGCCTCCTCTCCTCCCTGTTTACTCTTTTATTCAGTTGCTGTTATATCTTCCTTTACATAGAGAGCTACTCCTCCCACTCTTTTCCCCTCCCTGTTTCTGCTGTAGGTTATGTATCCTGGCATGTTAACATTCCAGTCATGGTTCTTTGTGTATCATGTTTCTGTGACTGCTACGATATCCAGGCATACCTCTTCCATCAAGGCCACCAGTTCAGGGAGCTTGTTGCACAGACTATGGGCATTGGTACTCATTACCCTCCATTTCCTGATGGCCATACTCCTTTTTGCCCTATCTCTGTCCTTATTGCCTTTGTCACTTTCTCCATTTACCCCTGTCCTTCTCCCTATCAACATCTCTGTCTTGGTGTTTACCTCACTTACTACCCTGACCTTTTTTGGGTGGACTAGGATTTCTCTGTTCCTTTCCAGTGCCTCCTCCCTTGGATAGTTTAAATGCTTGTCAATGAAGCATTAAAACCTATCACTTAGGATCCTGGTTCCCTCCTGGACAGATGTAGCCAATCATGCCAGTATAGGCCTGCATCACTCCAGGTGAACCCCCAGTCCCCAATGAAGCCAAATCCCTGAGCTCTGCACCAGTTTTTCAACCACTGATTGAATCCCATGGTGTGGAGCAGCCTGGCCTCACCTACGCCATAGACAGGCAGCACCTCCGAGAAGGTTACCATGCGTGCTACTTGTCTAAGGCCCCTGCCCAACTCCACAAACTCTTCCTGCACTGCTCTGATCCCTTTCTTAGCCAGGTCATTTGTCACTAGGTGGACAAAGACATCCAGCTCCCTCCCCTGTGCAGCTGCTCTGGCGATCCTGAAGATTAGCTCCCTGTCCCTCCAAGCCATGGCACCAGGCAGGCACCTTACTTCCCTCTCCCCTTCCTCCCCCAGTTCTATCTTTCTAACAATGGAATCCCCCACCAGTAGTTGTTTCCTTCACCTGTGGGGTCCCATGCCATGCTCCTGTAGGTCTCCCATGTGGAGGTTCCCCACATCCTCTTTGGTCTCCACTTTGGGTGCCTCCATAGAGGAACCACACTTTGCCAGAATGGCATAGTGCGGTACCCCACTAGTAACTCCCCTTTCCTCAGAGTTGACTCTGTTTACTAGTATCCTCTGTGTCCTGTTCTCCAGCTATTATTTACCCAGGCTGCCATCTTGGGACCCACTCCAAGGCTGGCTAACTTGTATATTAATCTTTTATGTGGGACTGTGTCAAATGCATTGCTAAAGTCTAGGTAGGCCATGTCCACAGCCCCTCCCTGATCTACTACTTTGGTCACCCAGGCAAAGAAATCTAATAGATTCATCTGCCATGACGTTCCTGCTGTGAATCCATGCTGCCTTGGGTCCTGTGCCCCTCTGGCCTCTAGGTACTTGACAGTTCTTTCCTTCAGAAGTGATTCCATCATTTTCCCTATCACTGGGGTTAAACTAACAGGTCTGTAGTGTCCTGCTTCTACCCTGCTCCCACTTTTGTGAAGTGGAATCACATCTACCCTCTTCCAGTCCTCAGGTACCACCCCATCCTTCCATGATTTGTTAAAGAGGTTAGTCAGTGGTGTCACTAGTTCTACCCTTAGTTCTTTTAGAATTCCGGGATGAATCCCATCAGGTCCCATTGTTTGTTCATCTTCTTTTTCAAGAGTTCTTTCAGAACCCTTTCATCTGTAAATGGGCTGGTATCAACTCCTGTATCCAGAGTGTTTCTATTGTTTAATTTAAGTACCTCCCTCTCTTCATTTGTGAATACTTAACAAAAGTGTTTGTTTAGTATCTCTGCCTTTTCACAGTCACCCTCGCCCACCCCCTTCCCTTTATTAAGCCTCACTATCCCTCCTTTGGTCTTCCTTCACTCCCTGATGTACCTATAAAAGGTTTTTTCCCCCTTCTTAACTGAATTCGCTATCTTTTCCTCGGTTTGGGCCTTTGCTGTTCTGACTGCCTTCTGCTTTAACTGATACAATTCTCTGACCTGCTCCTTCTGTGATTCCTTGTACTTCCTGAATGCTTTCTTTTTCTCTTGAACCTTCCCTGCCACTCTCCTCTCACCAGAGCAGCTTCAATTGTTGGACTGTTGCAAAAGTCACTCATCCCACAAGCAGGAAAGTCACTACTGGAATTGACGAAAGAAGAACACTCTTTTCACAGTCCTCTGATCCTAACTAGGCTCTTCACTTTGCCCAACTCATCCCACAAAGCAAGCCAGCCAGAAGCACAGAGCAAAACAATTCACAGTTTGCCAGAAGTCCCCTCACTCGAAACCCCCCCAACCAAGAGAAACAAAGAGGGGGGCACCTCACTCTGGATCCAGGATCCAAAACACTGATTCCTTGTGAGCAGCAGGAGACAGGTGAGTTCTTCCAGGAAGCAGTGGAGCTCCCACCTCCTGCCTCACCAGTTAACCTTGCTGCTCAACCACTGCCCAGCACTGCAGATCCCCTAAGCCCACAAGGCAGCCACCAGCAGCAGCAAACAGTTGCACCAATTGCAGGGAATGTCTACCAAGGTTCCTACACGCCAGTCAACAACAATCCACCATAGCTGATGCTCCAGTTCTCCGACAGCACCCAATAATGTCAAATAAAATCAAATTAAATCAAATCATATTTTATTTCTAAAGCGCTTTTCTTAAATTAAAGTGCATATACAAATTAAATCAACCAATAAACAGTTAAAACAAAAAGAATTAAAAGACAGCATACATATGACTAAATATCCTCCCCAAATGCTAGGCCAAATAAATATGTTTTTAAGGAGGATTTAAACATCTCAGTGGGCAGGCAATCTCTAATCTGACGAGGTAAAGAGTTCCACAGGGCTGGGGCTACAATAGCAAAAGTCCTAGCACCTGATGTCTGTAAACGGACCCTGGAAACCTATAGCAATCCCTCATCAGTGGAGCAGAGAGGGCATAGGGGGTGTTAAGGTCAAAGGAGGTCCCGCAAGTAACCCAGTCCCTGTCCATGTAGGGTCTTATAGGTCAGCAATGCGACCTTGAAGGTGATCCTCCACCGCACAGGCAGCCAGTGCAATTCATGCAGCACAGGCGTGCCATGGCAAGATCTTGACTGCCCTGTCAATATCCTGTCCAATGCATTCTGCACCAGCTGCAGGCAATGGAAATCCACCCCAGTAACCCTAGGTATAGAGCATTGCAGTAGTCAAGATGAGAGGACACAAAGGCGTGAACCAGCACAGGAAGGTCATCGGATGGAACAAGGTGCTTTATCCGGGCGATGTTCCTCAGATGGAAAAATGAGGACTTAACAACTGCTGACACCTGTGCTTTAAGCGTCAGTTTGTTGTCAAGCACACCCCCCAGATTCCGCACCTTCTCAAAAGGTCTCAACTGGTCACCCCCCAGCACTAGGCTGGATGGTTGCCCAGGATTCAGCTTCTCTACCCGTTGACCTGAGTCCACTACCAACACCTCGGTCTTATCTGGATTTAGTTTCAACCAGTTAGCACTCATTCAATCCTGAATCTCGGTGAGGCAGTTGTTAAATACCGAGACAGCATTACTCTGTTCGGGTTCAAAGGACAAGTAGAGCTGAGTATCATCTGCATAGCAGTGAAAACTCAGCCTGTACTGCCTTATAATGTCTCCCAACTGCAGCATATACACTGTGAACAACATGGGGGACAGTACAGAACCCTGTGGAACCCAACAAGGCAGGGCAAAGGGGACTAAGGAAAAAATTTCCGACACCACCCTCTGAGACCTGCCCATGAGAAAAGAATGGAACCATCTGAGGACCGTCCCTGACAGTCCACAGATTATCTGCAGGTGTTCCAACAACACCCCATGATCCACGGTGTCGAATACTGTAGAGAGATCAAGGAGGACCAAGATCGAACAAGTCCTCTGATCTCTCACTATTAGGAGATCATTCATCACCCAAACTAATGCTGTCTCAGTACTGTGCCTCTTCCTGAAACCAGACTGGAGATGATCATAGACTTCATGGGTGGTAAGAAAGTTCTCAAGCTGCAATGCCACTACCTTCTCAATAACCTTACCCAAAAATGGTAGGTTAGAGACCAACCTATAGTTTGCAAGACAGTCTGGGTCGCTGGATGATTTCTTTAAAAGGGGAGTCACCACCACCTCCTTTAACAGATCATGGAACACCCCTTGATCCAGCGAACACCAGACTATCTCTGCAAGGATTGGTCCAATGACATCTATACACCCCACCAGGAGGCACGTTGGACCAGGATCCAAACTACAGAAAGTCGGTTGCAAGCCTTGAACAATCTTCATGATATCCATGATCACTGGCCGATCAAAAACTGTCCAGACAGACCAGGTATCTGTGCCCTTGCATCGACCTCTGCCATACTCATTTGAACAAGTTGAACAGATCTCTGACCTGATGGAGGACACCTTATCTGCAAAAAATCAAGCAAACTTCTCACACTTAGCTTGTGAAAAGGCTCTCCAGCCCTGAAGACAGACTGGATTGCACAGTCTGTCCATGGTCCGAGAGAGCTGAGCAAGTCAATTTCTTGCTGCAGTAATCTCCCTGGACAGGAACTCTGCCTTCTTAAGGGAGATTTCTGATTGATAGTCCAAGTAATGGGCAATCAACCTAAGTCTATCCTCCTCCAGGCCGGATTTCCACCAACGGCGTTCCAAACTTTCACCCTACTCTCCTCAACTCCCTCAAAGTCCCTTCAAACCAAGGGGTCTGAGGACGAAGAGAGAGGGGGCCAACTCGGACAGGCGCTATGGAATCCAGGGCCTCCAGTACCACCCTATGACAGCGCACTACTAGATCTCCTAGATCCAAGCATTCCAATGGCCAACTCGATTGGTCCAGCACCGCCAACAGACCCTCTGGGGTAACACTCACTCCTGTTCTTCTGCCACAGGATGAGTATCCAGGACTTCAATTTACTCTTCATGAGAAGCACAGTCACCAACTGTAACAGGGGACTGCAGTACATTTTTTACTCAGCACTTCTCCCTAACTAAAAAATAAAACCTCAAACACCTCATCTGCCTCACTGTACATGCCCTGCCTAACGCAGATTACCCCACTCTAAATTCTAACTAAAATCCTTAGTGAGGCCAAATACAAGACCTCTTCCCCAAATTTAGCTGTTATCAGCTGAAAACACAAACGCTATCAGAAAGACTCCAGACAGCGTTTTCCTTCAAGTTTCAACTTGGGCATTAGAGCCCAAGCAGATGGCAGTCCAGCATGGCCACCATCTTGAGAGGTTGAACAGCTTTCTTAGATGGTCAGCTAGTACATCTGGAGGAGGAGGAGGGGTGGGCACAGGAGGGGTGGAGGTAACTGAAGGGGGTAATCCCAGTGAGTAAGGTGCTGGAAGGTCTAAGAGCCCTGAGAGTGGATAAGTCACCAGGCCCAGACGGCATACACCCCAGGGTTCTGAAGGAGCTGGTAGAGGTCCTGACAGGATAACTGGCAGACTTGTTTAACACCTCTCTGGGGACTGGTTGCATGCCCCAGGACTGGAGGATGGTGCAAGTGGTGCCCATCCATAAAAGTAGGCCCAAGAACAAACCAGGGAACTATAGACAATTTAACCTCACCTCCATTGTGGGGAACTAATGGAGACTATCCTCAAGGATAGACTAGTAGCCTTTCTGGAGGTAATGGTCATTAGGACAATGGGCAGCATGGTTTTATTTTGGGTAAGTCATGCCAGACCAGCTTGGTTGGCTTTTATGACTGTAGTGACCAGGGATCTCAAAAGGGACCGGGCGGTGGATGTACTGTATCTGTATTTCAGCAAGGCCTTCAATTTAGTGCCACATGGAAGGTTGATCAGCAGACTGGGATTCCTGGGGCAGGGGAGAAGCTGATGGAGTGGATCATGAGCTGGTTGTGGGATAGGCAGCAGAGGGTAATGTTGTTGGTGGGGAGCACTCAGCACCAAGGTCAGTTACAAGCAGGGAACCACAGGGTTCTGTGTTAGATCTTGTGTTGCTTGGTATCTTTATTACTGACATCTGAGATGGGATTAAGAACAAGAGCAGCCTTTTTGCTGATGACACCAAGATCGGTGCAGAGATGGACAACACAGAGGGGTGGCTAGGATTACAGGAGGATCTGACTAAACTGGAGTGCTAGTCAGACACATGGCAGCTGGGATTCAACACAAAGAAGTGCAAAGTTATGTACTTGGGAGCCAGAAACCCATGAAATTGATACATGCAGTGGGGTACAGTTATCCACTACCCACGAGGAGAAGGATCTTGGGTGCTTATAACAGGTCAGATGAACCACTCACTGCAGTGCAGGAAGACAGCAGCTAAAACTAACAAGATGCTGGGTTGTACTGCCAGAGGAATCTCCTCAAGAGGGAGGGAGGTGATCCTTCCACTGTACAGGTCACTGGTGAGACAGCACCTTGAGTACTGCATGCAGTTCTGGTGACCCTACCATACGAAAGATATCAAGCTACTGGAGGGGGTCCAGTATAGAGCAACCAGAATGATCATCAGGATGAAAGATGAACCCTATGAGGTAAGACTGAGGGAGCCCAACATGTACTCCCTGGAGGATAGAGGGGATATGATCTAGACCTTCAAATACATGAGGGGAAAAAATAAGGTTAGTATAGAGGGGATATTCAGATTAAAGGGTGGGAGAGACACTAGGGGACACAGTCTGAAATTAGAGGGTGGAAGATTCAGGAAGGAAAAGAGAAGTCACTGTTTCACAGAAAGGGTGGTAGTTAGGTGGAATGCCTTATTAGAGGATGTGGTATCTGTAAAGTTGGTGGGCAGTTTTAAGAGGGGGTGGGACAGGGTGATGGGGAAGATTAATACTATTGGGAATGCAACAAAATTTAATTTCGCCAGCGAAATTCCAGCAAAATCACCAATTTTGCTGCCCGAAACATTCCCTTCTCCTGCAGTGTGAGGAGGCATTCCCTTTTCCTGCTGTGAGAGCATTCTAAAAGTTAAAGTCCTTTTCCTGCAGTGTGAGGAGTCATTCCCTTCTCCTGCAGTGTGAGGAGGTGCTCCATTCTCCTGCAGCTTAAGGAGGCATTCCCTTCTCTTGCAGTGTGAGGAGGCGTTCCTTTCTCCTGCAGTGTGAACATTCTAAAAGTAAAGTCCTTCTTCTGCAGTGTGAGAAGACATTCCCTTCTCCTGCAGTATGAGGAAGCATTTTCTTCTCTTGCAAGTGTGAGGAGGCATTGCATTCCTGTCTCCTGCAGTGTGAGGATGTGTTCCTTTCACCTGCAGTTTGAGGAGATGTTCCCTTCACCCGCAGTGTGAGCATTCCAAAAGTAAAGTCCTTCTTCTGAAGTGTGAGGAGACATTCCCTTTTCCTGCAGTGTGAGAAGGCATTCCTATCTCTGTGCAGCTACCAGCAAGGAAATGAGCATCCAACGGATGCATGGTGCATGTATGCTATTAGCAGCTCTTTGGGGAGGTCATGATGAGTGCCACCCACAGCTTCACCAACCCCCAGCATAGCCTGAGAATTATTAATTCCATAAATTCATAAATTCTGTGTGTTTTAAAAAATACTTTCTACACACCTCAGGTACTGTAATTTCCTTTCCTTCCAATGACGTTACTATTCTGTAATGAATTTATATTAACCACACACACCTTTAAAATAGCTTTCTTTTACTTAGACATTATTGCTGCTATTGGACTTTCCAAAGGAGGCTCTCCTCATTCATAACAGATACTGTACAGTAGGATGGTGAAGCACATGCAGGCACCACCAGAATGACATACACAACCCAGCTGCTGTACATGTGCACACAGCAACTAAAATCCATGAGGATACACATGTACACTCACACTCAATTCACCAGTACCCAATAATCACGATGTTCACCCAGTGGCACAGTGGTGGCCTGCGAGCAGCATGGCAAAAGACCCAACCAGCCAGCTGATAACGACCAGACAACACAAACATGACTGAGGTTGCAGGTGCAGTGTATTCACAGTATTGGTGAACCAACATACTGGTACAAAGATAACAGAGTGACGGGCAACGCATCCGTCAATGCTTGTTACAGTGAAAGGACACTAAATATAATAAACAACAGAACTAATGGTACAGGCATCCATTGCTGGGTGAGGAAACTCCCAAAGACTTGGCCCAGTGGCATGCAGCCCACTGCCGCTGTACAGACCATTGACCCTCAGTGGGCCCTGCGGTGCTCATCATTCCAGTTCTCCAAAAACAAAGACATGCCAACTAAAACATTTAAATATAATTCTTTATTTCATTAATGCAGCAGCCACATTATGGGATGCTACATCTGACTTTGGTTTAATTGTCTCATTGTGCAAACCAATATTACCAGTGCACTGTCCATGGCCATGCTTGTTGTGTTAAGGATGGGTTTCTGCTTTTCTCCATACAGCAGTGTTTTGACTACATGAAATAAATCAAAAGAATAAGATCGGAACAGATTCGGGCTGCTCTTCAGTCATGTGCTCACATCAGAATTCCCATATCACACATAAGAAGTACATGGTATCTGAGAGTTATTTACTCCAATATTTCATGTGTGCATTAACATCTGCTCCTGCATATTACCCATTTAAACTCCACTAGTTGTACTGTATGAGTCCTTATGTTACAGTACCTACAGTAATGATTTGTTATAAGTAGCAGCCATTGCGCTTAAAAATGTGCAAGTTCATTACTTAACATCAGCAGCACTGCTCTTCATAAATTTTCAAACAAGCTGCCAACAGTCAGATCAAATTATAACATTTTATTCTTGTCATTTTATCACTTTATGACCTTTGTGGTCTCTAGTCAGTCAGTCTCCTGTCCTGGTCCTCTGAAAACAAAGACACAGTAACTAAAAAATTAAAACATAACTCTTAATTTCATTAATGCAGCAGTCACAGTATTCCCTGGGACCTTTTGTGTTGCTGAATGGTCCGGCTCGGTATCCAGTGGACAAGGCGACCGCAATTGAGCACTTGCAATAACGGCGACTTAGTTACGGTGCCTGTGTTCAGGGTTACCCGGCAGGGTAGCAACCTGATACCTGGCTGGGAGAGGTAGGGCGACAGGAATTACATGCATATATGCATGCAGCGGGGAGAGAAGGTATGTGGGAGGGGGTGTGGCAGACAGTTGCCAAGCTGGTCCACTAGCCTGGTGGGGAGGGTGGTCAGTTGGAAGGTGCAGGGTTCGGGTCCAGCGCGAGGTGTTTTTATTTTGCTGGCAGGTGGCTTGTTGTTTTTTTTTTAAGTATTTCACCGTCCCTGACATGCAACCCCCCTAGAATTGAGAATCCTTTAGTAGGGGGGTGCGGGGGGCTAAAAATAACCCATAGTTCTCGGGTGCCCTCTTGCCATTCACTGCAAGTGTGCATCACCAAAATTAATTTTCATCGATGTACACTCACCCAAACGGCGATCATTATTCCGTTATGGCTCTGTTCACTTACTGTACATCAGGAAAGATTACTTGTGTTTTCTTTTTGTTTGTTTTTATATAATTAATTTTTCCCCTTTTATTGTCTTAACTGGCCAAATACTGATATTGCCCTCAGCCTTTCCTTTGCTTGTGACCTCTTTCCATTTCCTGGTGACCTCCTTGCACTGTCAAATTGTAGGTAAATTGTTGTGTGTTTTTTTTTTAAATCTCAAGTGGTGAATGAACATCCTTAATGGTAATCTTAATGTTAATGTCTGGTGCAAAACTTGAGATCAGAGATAAGCTTGACATGGCTTCCTGCCAGTACAATACTCTACGTCCCGATCTTTTTGCTGACAGAATAAAAACAGAGTTACTGTTTTGTTTAAAAATTTCACAAGCATTTCAAATGTTGCTGCCCTCTCTGTTATATATCCCACATAAAAGATTGCAGATGAAGCTGCAATCCTCACCCATAGGATGGTCCATCAGAACACATACTCAATTATGTAACAGCCTTAAGCTATCCACCCTCCCTTAGATCTAGGTCAATCTCTGTACAGAAACCCAAATTTGAGATTGGGGGTAAAACTCTTTTTCCATCATTTTGGCCTGAAGTTTCAATATCTAATATGCAGGATTTGATCTGTGGGGACAAGTTTATTCTTTTGTCAGTCTTTAGAGACAAATCCCATTGACCTCCTTTTCTAAATTCACACAGCTCAAACATCTGGTGCATTGCTCCTTGGGAAATCCTCCATGGTCCACCTCTGCCAGTGTGTTATTTTTGAAAACTGCTAGCCTGGTGGATCAGGAAAGGCCCATTTCTAAACTCTACAAGGAATTCAACAAATTGTTTTGGTTAGATGTACCTCCCAACCCATTTTATTGGCATTATGCATTACATTTATCCTACTCGGAGGAGGTCTGGCAAACTATTTGGTTGGACATATACAAATATGCTAAGCAAGACAGATTGTGATTATTACAGTTTAAGATTATGCACAATCTATATTATACTCCTAGCAGATTACACCAGATGGGGAAAAGATCAGACTGTGCTTGCTCAAGATGTGGGTGCAGTGATGGCACCCTATTGCACATGCTCTGGAATTTCCCCTGTATAACTTTTTGGCAGACCATCCAAAAGGCTCTAGTATCTTTATTCAGGCACTGCAGATATTTTACCTCTGAAATTTGCATCCTGGGCAATTTCTCCTCCTTAGTTATCAATAAAGAAAATTATTTTGTGCCAATGATTGCCCTGGTTGCAAAGCTATTGATTATGAGGCACTGGCTAGGTAAAGATGTACCATTGTATAAAGAATGGGTTCAAGTAATTCTAACTGCATTAAATGCAGAAAGAACCGTGGTAGCAATGCATCATAGGCTAGCAGCTTTTCAGACACATTGGGCTCCCTTTCTTCACTTAATCATTGGGAGGCGAACACTGATAGACTTTGGAAAATAATTGTCTCCCCATTGAAAGTTAGCTATAAATTTTAATACACATACGTAATAGAATTTAAGATGTTAAACATTATGCTTTTTTTCCCATATGGCTGTCTCCGATAGTCTTTCTTACATTATATCATGTCCGGAGGGGGGGGGGTTTGGGGAAGCTGGGGAGGTGGAGTGAGGGGGAGGTAGGGGATTGGTCGTTTATGCTTTTTCTTTTTTTTTTTCCTTTTTCCTTTTGTTTTTTTTTATACAGGGAGATCAATTGATAAATGTCTAATACCTCTTTGTGATGTACTGTCTTATAGATCATCATCTTCTGTATTTAGCACATGTATTGGGCATTCGTCTGTGATGTACAATGTTATGCTGAAAATGTAATAAAGCATATTAAATTTAAAGAAAAAAATGTTCACAAGAGTACCATAACCAGATTACTGTATAGTTTTCTACTAACTGGGAAGCTACATGAACATATGGAGTATATTTCTATATTTTTTAAGAGTGACCGATTTATGGGAGGTCTAATACATATCCCAAATTCTGGGAAATGGAAAGGTTTGTAGGGAGTCTGCAGATATTTGCAGACTTTATTTATGGATTTGCATAGGAGTCTATTGCCAGTCTTGTGTTCAGAGGGATATCTAATGTTATAACAGTAGGAAGATGGTCACTTTGTGGCCTTACTACAATATCAAGGTCCTTAATAATATCAAGGACCAGTATCAGGGTTATAGCTAAATCAATAGTGCATTTCCCCTTTCCAGTAAAGCAGGCAAATTCCTCTTCTGGAGGTCTTAACTGTGCATGTTTGTGAATGTTTTATGGTTGATTTCTTTTTTTTTTTTGGCTTGTTTTTGGACTTTTTTGATTTCATTTGTTTTTTATATTAACTGGGAATTTAGGAATTATAATCCCTGAGAAGGATCTCCTCTGGAGATCTTCAATACTGGGTTTATTCAGAACCGAATTAGGAAGAGCAGCTTTTTGTTTAATATCCTTTTTGAGTTCTGAGATCTCATTTCTCAGGATCAAAAACATTTGAAGAGTTGAAGGATACTAAATCTCCACTGCTCACTCATCAAAACTGCCAGGTTCAATTATAGAATTATTATCCAAGACTGGTGACTGAAAGCAAGCTGAAATACTTGACTAAGGGTGTTTTTATTTAGTACCCTGTCTGCAGTTAATCTAACAGAACTTTCATGAACTGAACCTGCATTACAAGTTTTTTTTTTACTTTCCTGAGTTTGTGCTAGATTCAATGTGTAATACATAGCTCAGTGCTTGTAATATGTAAAAGCTGAATGAGATATGGTAGGTGCTTAGATACATTTAAGCTGGATTGGTACATAGGTCAGTGTTTGTAGTACATGGCAACTGGATGATATGGTTGGTGCTTAGATATGTTTGAGCTGGATGAAATATAGCTGATGTTAGAATCTTGATCTTTGGCCTTTCTCTGTAGCCCACCTTTGATGAGATGCTAGGTAAATATATGTTTGAAAGTCCAGCACAAGGTGAGATATGAGTGCTGGAGAAGGAGGAAGAGGCTGGGGAGGATGGAGGGCGAGTCTGACACACTCAAAGCAGAGGGAGCAGAAGCTGGATGTTTAAGAAGAGGATGTGGGAGGAACTATGTCCTCCCATCAAACTTCAGGCAAAGCCTTCCAATTCAATGTGTGGTACATAGCTCAGTGCTTGTGACACATAAGAGCTGAATGAGATATAGTGGGTGCTTTAGATATGTTTAATCAGGATTGGTACATAGGTCAGTGTTTGTAGTATGTAGGAACTAGATGATATGGCTGGTGCTTAGATACATTTTAGCTGGATGAAATAGAGTTGATGTTAGAATATTGATCTTTGTCCTTTCTTTATATTCCACCATTACCATTTTGATTACCTCCTTCAGCATTGGAGAGTGTGGCCATTAGCACACAGGAGAGGAAAACCCCCCTTCGGGGGAACCTCCGAGGACCCATGGCTACAGACCTGTCCATCTTCTGGGCATACTAAAAGGAGAATAATCCTAGTTAGGTTAAAGTACTGACTTGGTTATCTTAGTGCTGATCCAAATTGTTGGAAGTAGAGGCTTATCCTTGATTTCAATGACAAGCAAAGTAATCCTGGGGGACGAGGTACTGGTGAATGATGAATACAACATGGAGAGATGATGGCATAAGAGGTTGGTTAATCCAAGTCCATAATGTCTCTAGGAGAAGAAGGTGAGATGCATGGGTTCCAAAAGAGAAGGTGAGACCCGTACATGTGTTGGCCGAGGTGACAATGGAATCCATTTTGGGCAAGCAGCCAGGCCCCCATGCAGGACAAAGCAGGGATAATGGCAGGACCACTCATTGCATATATTCCTGTAGAGAAAGTGAGACCCCCATGTGCTTCAGCCAAAATGGGGTAGAAAGCATTGAGCGGCAGCCAGGCCCCCTTGAGGGGCATAGCAGGAATGTGTTGAGCAAGCAGCCAGGCCCCCTTGAGGGTGAAGTGGGAGATAAGCAGCCAGACTCCCTTGCAGGGTGGAGCAGAAATGCATTAAGCAAGCATCAGGTGCCCCTTGTGGGGTGAAGCAGGATAAACAGCCAGGCCCTCTTGTGGGGCAAAGCAAGAATGCATTGAGCAAGCTGCCAGGCCCCCTTGCGGGCAAAGCAGGAGATGATGGTGGGACCCACGTGGTCCACTGCCATGGTAGGGCTAACAGCCAGAGAGAGAGAGAGAGGCTGGATCCAGCAGATATGGTAAGCCAATAAAAGGGCAGAGAGTCCTGTTTCCGTAGTTGATGATGAGCAGGATGTCAACACTGAATTTGAAGGTTTCAGCAGATGAAGTGATCCTGCTTGAAATGATGTCTGGATGAGAGACGATGGTTAATCATGACCAAGGTAGCTGTGAGTGAAGAGGCTGTAAAGTGTACATATACAGTCAGCATGGTTGAGGAATGAGTGCCAGTGTTACAAATATTTGAGGACATAGAAATCATTGATGATGAAATGGTTGGGAATGTTGTCCAGCAGGGAACTATGATGAGATAAGAGTCTATGCATATGTGAGGCTTGCATGGAGCTGTGTAAATCCAGGAAACAGTAGGGTACGATTGAGTACCTTGTCACATGGAGAATCATTCCAAGATGTCCAAGGAATTGAGGAATACTCTACGGAGATGTCCGGCATAGAAACTTGGCTGGAACTGGAACAGAAGGGAAGGTGGATTGCAGTAGAAGCATAAATAAATGATGAAGTAGGGTAGGCTCGGATGTGGAGTAGCTGGAGAATGGACCCCATGTATGTCCGGGGTATGTAGCAGTCAAACGCTTGAGTGATCGAGTAGGTCTCAGGTGGTCAGTCTAAGAAAGATAAGACCCTGACATGTGTCTGCTTTAGTGACAATGGAAATACATTTGAGGTATGAGAAATGCTTCTCGTGGGCACAATGGATTCGGGAATCACAAGACCCCCACATGGGTTCGCCATCACCACAGTGTGATATGCTCTGAGATCTGCCTGTAGTGACTTGAAGTATGTTTGAGCTATGAGTAGGGCCCCCTTGTGGGGCATGTATGGTCTGAGATGGTGGGACCCCACGTGGTCAACCATCACCATAGTATTGTGCTGTCTGAGTTAAGGATGGTGGGACACCCCATGGTCCGCCATTCCAGTAGCAGTGCATAGTCCAATATAAGGAGGCTAAGACCCCAACTGAGTCCACCTGTAGTAAGGAAATAAGTTGTGAGCGATGAGCACATGCCCTCTCGTGGGCTCATTTGGTTCGGCTGCTGGGACCTCTGTGGGTCCGCCATCACAGTAATAAGTGTGGATGAAATGTAAGCTTTCTGAGGTTCTCTTGGAGGCCGAGCTGAACTGAAATCCTGTGCAGGATGACTCGATGAGTAGAATGGAATGCCAAGAGGCCACTGAGATTGACAAGTGGGACACCGAAACCCTCGTGATGGGTAGCGAGGAAGGTGTAGCATGGACATGTGCGGGTGTCTGCTAATGCTGCAGGATTACATGATTCAAGGGTTGCACTTAATCTGTGGTGTTATGAAGTTCCCAGGCCAGTACACCAGAGGACCCAATGGAGGTCTACTAGAGAACAGTGTGTAGGGTGATCGAGTAGCAAGCTAGGCCCTCACGTGGGCTAGCTGAAGTGGCAGGACCCCCATGTAGGTCTGCCTGAGGAGTAGTAGAAGTGAGTGAGTTCAGTTAGGCCTCCATGTAGGCAAGCTGGACTGGCAGGACCCCCGTGGAGGTCTGCTTGAGGAGGAGTAGAAGTGAGTGAGTTGAGCTAGGCCTCCACAGAAGCTAGCTGGACCAGCAGAACCTTCACAGTCATGAGTCCTTTAAAACATAGGGTAGGAACAAGAACCTTGATAGGAAGGTAGAAATGTCCCAGGACATCCGAGAAATTAAGAAGCGCTCAACAAAGCTGTCCTGTGTACAAAACCTGAGCTGGACCTGGAATGGTAAGTAGTTTGAAATGCATTAAAGGAATCAAAGAGATGAAGAAGTAACAGGCTAGACCTGCATGTGGGCTAGCTGGAGTGTAGGTCTTTTGCATGCAGAGTTCAGATGATTGAACTGTGGTGTAGGTTCCAGGCGGAAAGCCAAGGAAGGTGAGACCCCCACGTGGTTCTGCCTTGGTAAGGATGTAAAATACACAATGATATGGGAGCTGCCCATAGCAGGGCATTGATTAAGGATAGCAAGACTCTCACATGGGTTTGCCATTGTGTATTATTGGGAAGTCTAAGGTAAGGAGGGCAAGACCCTGCTGTGAGTCTGCCATAGTAAGATGGGAAGACACTCAGAGCACTGAGCAATGCCCCCACTGGGGCATAGTAGAAGGAGATGGCAGGATCTCCCTTTTTGCAAGTCTGCCATTACCATAGCATAGCACTGGAGGAGTAAGGATGGTGAGACCTCTGTTTAGCCTGAGGAAGAATCAGAAGCAAATGAGTTGTGCTAGGTCAATACGCAGGCTCGCTGGACTGGTATGAACAGTACTGTCCTGAGAAATAGCAAGGCAGTGGTGAGCACAGAGATGCAGCAAATGAGTTTGTAACTCAGCAACTGGTCCCAGTTAAAGTTTTTAGCAACTGCAGAATTACCGGAGGAAGTAGGTAATGGTGGTTGCATATGAACATGAGTTGAAGTCCACACAGGTGAAACAGGTGAGAGATCGGATTGCAGACTAGTTCAGATAATGCAGTGGAAAGCTATCGAGAGTGAGCAACAGCCATACTAGGAAATAAGTAAAATCCTTGGAGCCCACTGCAGGTTTGGTCTGGCAATGGCGAGGAAGAAAATTGGACACAGAGGATGACGTCATGCCTGAAGCACCAGCTAGATGAAGGAGAGTACTGACAAAGGGAATGAAAGAGCATTGGATCGCTAAATGGAGGAAGTCCTGGGCAGAAGAGATGGGAGCTGTGTAAAAACTGATTGGAGTCATGCAGGAGCAATTCTGGGAGTTGACAGAACCAAGATGGTGACCCAGCAGATGGAACAGCCTGGGATGCCAGTGGGGAATGAGCGGCTGCTCGGAAAAAGGTGGAGCAAGTAAAACCCCCCCAAAAAAGAAGAGACAGACAAACCCAGAAGCAATGGAGCAGACCAAAGGTATAAGGGCAGAAGAGGGAAAGGAGCTGAAAGAAGAACAGTGGGGGAAAAAGAAAGGGGGGCAAGACAAGGAAGTGGAAATGGGAGCAGATGACATGGGGGCAGAGAGCGCTGACAAAGGCAGAAAGAAAGGATGAGGGGAAGGAGGAGACAGAATGGAAACTGAGAGAGAAGCAGCTGATGGTCCCATGTAGCTGCCCAGGCAGCAACTCAAGCACCAGGTGAGTCCAACATGCTCGAAACAGAGGGAGCAGAAGCTGGACATTTAAGAAGAGGATGGGGAGGAGCTATGTCCCCCCCACTGAACTTCAGGCAAAGCCTTCCAAATAGCCAAACTTGCATCAGAGCTGCTTAGCAAGGTGCCCATTATCAAATTAATACTAAGAGGGCTATAAAAGTCCAAACCACTTTTTGTATTAAAGGCAGCCCCAGAAATATCTATATTTATGTCAGGCACTGGTGAGGTGAGTTCAATTAAGTCACTTAAGTGATCTTGTTGAGTTGCATTTTTCTCTGTTTGGTTAATTACCTGCACAATGTTTGAATTGTATGTTATTATGTGTTTATTTTTGCAGGAACGTTGTACTTCCTATAATTTTCCCTCTGCTATCTTTTTTATTAAAATATAGGATGAGATGTTTAGAATGTCCTGATTTACTTGGCTTCTTTATCTCCTTTGTCTCCCCACTTTCCTCCCTCTCTTTATGAGACAAACCATTAGTTGTTCCTTCCAGGTCCCTGAGTGCACTAGAGGAGAAAGAATTAGAAAGTGCACTGTGACCATTAAGGGTGTTAGCAGTGTCATCCTTAGTGACCTTATCCCCAAAGAAAATTGCTAGTTTCTCAGAGGTCAGCTTATCAGTGCCTAAGAGGTTTGAAGAAGACCCCATGTTCATAGGGGAGGCTACTTCTAGCATTGGTTGGATAACACTGGCTGGCCTGTAATTACCTCCTGTAAAGCCCTCAGGACCAGAGTAGAGGTTTTCTGTAGGGCAAGAATTAAATTAGCTATCTGGTTCTTTTTTTATGTTTTTGTCTTTACTGGGGCATTTAATTGCCTACCACTCCTAATGTACATAACTAGGATTTTTGAAGAAATCTAAACTTCAGAAGGATCACAAGTCAACAGAAAATAGTAAGTAGCCACTGTATATGCAAATGGCGGAATACAAAATAGCACACACAGCAGAATTTTCATAGCCCACTTGTAGAAATATAGTGCAGAAATCAGGTGCTGCAGGTCAGGCAACAGCGATTATAATCTACAATACTGAGGCTCAAATAAACACTCGGGTGGAATTATTAAGATTCAAACTAAAAATGTATAAAATAGTTCTATACTAGTTCAGTATTGTCCAGTGAGTAGCCAGGCAGTATCTAAGAAGAATCAGTTTTTTTGTTTTCCTTCTTTTTCAAAACTCCTTAGTACTAGATGGTCCATTCAAATTTTATAGAAACAAGACTAAAACCAACCTGAAGTAAAACAATAGAAAATAAATGCAATCTGTGGCAACAGAACAATAGGACGTCAGTATACGTGGACTATTGGAATCTATAAAGTAGAATAAAATTATACAGCGTGCTCTGCAACAAAAAAAAAATAGAGTAACAATGACTCTACAGTATAGAAATGCAATGTATAAACAAGCATTTATCAATGTCAAATGTTGCTTGCTTATATGTGCTGTTTAGGTATTTGGAAGTGATAGCACCATGCCTAAGAACCGTCATGTGCCCACCCCAAGACATCCACTGTGTCTTTCTGTTCAGTATTCACAGAAGAGGGGGACGGGCAAGGGCCACAGCAGTATAGCAGTTGCAAAGGTGTGAAGAGGTGGACAATAGTCCATTCACAAGCAGAAGAATCCTGCAGGAGGTGACTAAATTGAAGGTGGACAAAGCAATAGGACCAGATGGCATACACCCTAGGATATTAAGAGAACTGTGAAGGGAGATAGCAGTACCTCTGGCAGCCATGTTCACTGAGTCATTCAACACAGGGGTGATACCAGAGAATTGAAGGAGGGCACATGTGGTCCCTCTATACAAATCCAGCAGTAGGGAGAAGGCAGAGAACAATGGACCAGTTAGCCTAACCTCAGTAGTGGGAAAGATTATGGAGACATTGCTTAAAGAAAGGATAGTGGGGCATCTAGAAGCCATCAAAGCCCAGGACCATAGGCAACATGGATTCACAGTGGGGAGGTCATGTCAGACAAATCTGGTTGATCTCTTTGACTGGGTGACAAAGGAAGTAAATCAGGGTGGGGCAGTGGACAATGCTTACCTTGATTTCAGCAAAGCCTTTGACACCGTCCCACGTAGAAGGTGGAT
Source organism: Neoceratodus forsteri (assembly GCA_016271365.2). Taxonomy (NCBI): domain Eukaryota; kingdom Metazoa; phylum Chordata; order Ceratodontiformes; family Ceratodontidae; genus Neoceratodus; species Neoceratodus forsteri. The sequence goes on from CM057449.1 coordinate 1,651,852,200, forward strand.
AAACTATCTGGGTAGGCTGGGCAGGAGGGAAAGTGTGGTAAACTGGGTTAGAAACTGGCTAAGAGACAGGAGGCAGAGAGTGGTGGTAAATGGGGTGCAGTCTGGGGAGAGGGGGTGACCAGTGGAGTGCTGTAGGGATTGGTCCTGGGGCCAGTCCTGTTCAATGTCTTCATTAGTGACATTGCAGAAGGGCTGAAGGGAAAGGTCTGCCTGTTTGCAGATGACACTAAGATCTGTAACACAGTGGATACCCCAGAGGGGGTGGAGAAAATGAGAAGGGACCTGGGGAAGCTTGAAAAATGGTTTGAGGACTGGCAACTGAAGTTTAATTCAAAAAAGTGCAAAATTTTGCACTTGGGACACAGAACCCTGGGGAAAGCTTCAGGATGGCAGGGGGAGGGAGTTGCTGACAGTCACAAAGAAGGAAAGAGACCTGGAGGTTCTTATTTCAGAGGACCCGAAAAATTTCAAAGTGGTAAGACAGCTGGGAGGGCCAGTGACATGCTGGGGTGCATAGGCAGGGGTATCACCAGCATAAGGAGGGAGATAGTGATGACATTATATAAAACCATGGTCAGGCCTCACATGGAGTACTGTGTGCAGTTCTGGAGATTGCACCTTCGTAAGGATATTAACAGGCTGGAGATGGTCCAGAGAAGGGCAAATGATATGGTACTGAGCTTGCAACACATGACATATGAGGAGAAATTAAGGGACCTCAATATGTACTCACTGGAAGAGAGGAGGGAAAGAGGGGATATGATAGAAACATTCAAGTATCTCAAGGGTATAACTACTGAGAAGCAGGTGACAGCTGCTATAGGCACATGTGCCAGCTTCTGTGTGATATTCTTTTGTTCTTATAAATCTGTAATCTCCAGTATTTCAGTACCCACATGACCACACTGCCTTCTTTAGGCAATTTTGCGCTGGTTGATACCTGGTGTCAGATGGCAGACAGAGGGATCACCAGATTGTGTTGCCATTTGAAAAACTTCATAGAGGGTTCTTTTACTGGTAAGCATTTTGGAAAGCTGGTGAAGGTCTCACAATTTGTATTATGATTTTATCTCCTTATGTCTGTCCCCTTTGGTCCTCCCATCCCCACACCCCAACAGTCATCGGTGGCCACAGCTGTAGCCTTCTTCTTGCCAAGATGGTGGGTGAGCAGTTGCCTTCACAGTCTGTGAAGTCTGTCGTCTTTCAGTGCTGCTTATTGGTCATCTTCCAACACAGACAAGGCACTGCCAGCCCAAAACTAATTCAGAACAAGCAGCTTTCAAAGTGGGGAAGAAATGGAGTGAGCAAGAATCAAGTACTCATTCAGATGCGGCGTCGATTTTAAGATCAGCATACCGGTGTGGACACTGCGAATAGAACCCCAGCTCTTTAAGCAGCCTTATGAAGAGTAAAGGCTTCTTGAAGCACTGGGGTTCTGTTTATTGTACTGTAAATGGGCTGCATCTAATTCAGTAATTTACTGTACCTTACATCTGGATGTCTGGTAGGCCCAACTTTAAATAAACATTGCACCTGAACACATGATGCCATAGAAACATAGAATTTGTCAGCATAAAAGGACTGCTCAGCCCAGCCAGTCTGCCCAAGTGTTCTCTACCTACTTGTAACTCCTGTCTGTATATGTTACTGCATGTCTTATTCTGCCTGCGTCCATCAGAACCTCCTTGTGAATGAGCTAGCTTAATGGATTTTTCCTGCAATGAACTTGAACCTACTCCACCTCCATAGCCCTATTGATCTCCATTGATCTCCTCCTTCCCCTTTTTCTAATATACCCCTGTGTTTATCCCATGCATGCTTTATGTCCCCTACCATTTTAGCCTCCACCACTTTTCCTGGCAGTCTGTTTAAGGCATCTACCAACCTTTCAGTAAAGAAATATTTCTTCACATCTATCCTGAACTGCGCCCCCCAGCTTTATTGTATGCCCCTTGGTTTGGGTGCTCATCCTCATTTGAAGGAAACTTCTCAACTGTACTCTGTTTACTCCTGTGAGGTATTTTGTAAGTCTTGATCATGTCACCTTTCACCTTCCTCCCTTCCAGAGTGCACATGTTGAGATTCTTCAACCTTTCTTTGTAGGAATTCCTGTGAAAATCCTGAACCATTTTAGTTGCCCTCCTCTGGAAAACCTCCAACTTATGTCCTTTCTGAAGTGTGGACTCTAAAACTGGACACAGTACTCCAGCTGGGGGAATACCAGAGAGTGATACAATGGCAGTACTACATCTCTTCTCCTCCTACTGGAGATGCCACTCCTTATGCAACCCAGAATACAATTTGCCCTGCCCATAGCCTTGTCACACTGTACGGCCACCTTGAGGTCCTCTGATATAATAACCTCAAGGACCCTTTCATCTCTAGTATCAGTACCTCCCCCCATCAAATACTCAGCATCGGGGTTCCTATGCCCTAGGTACGTGATTTTACACTTGTTGGCATTAAACACGAACTAAGTAATAAAATGGAATTGATTTGAATGAATTGCAGGCTTTTGAGCAGCTTTTTGGGGCGTGTGTATGTGTGTGTGTGTGGAAGGGGGCTCTGCTACTATAACTATTTGCTTTTGATTTTGGCCTCAAATCAGCTGCATTCTTGTAAACGATAAAACACATTTAAGAAAGACTCATAATAAATGTGATAAAGTCTTTGTACATTAGCCTGGGATGAGCTTGCAGACAGGAGAGCTAGAAACATACACTTTGACAGCAGATAAGGACCACTTGTCCCACCTAATCTGCCCATTTCCCTACCTACAGGATAAGCTGCAGATCCTAGTTAACCAATAGCCTATTTCTTCCTACCCCCCACAAGAATTGCCTTATGTCTGTCCCTTGCATTCTTGAATTCTCCCACAGTTTTAGACCCCACAGCCTCCTCAGAAAGGCTGTTCCATGTGTCCACCACCCTCTTTGTGAAAAAATACTTCCTCACATTGCCCCTGAGCTGAGCCCTCTATCTTCAAATTGTGTCCCTTTGTTCTTGCACATCTTTTTTTCTGAAGATGCTACCATCTAGGACTTTGTGGATCCCACTGAGGAACTTAAAAGTTTCTATCATGTCCCTCCTGCCCCTTCTTTCCTCAAGGGTATACATATTAAGCTCCTTTAGTCTCTCCTCGTATGGCTTCTCTTGCAGACGCTGCACCATTTTAGTTGCCCTCCACTGGACTGCCTCCATCCTGTCTATGTCCTTGCAGAGATGGGGTCTCCAGAACTGAATGCAGTACCCCAGATGGGGTCTCACCAACTGTCTGTACAGAGGGATAACAACTTCCTGTTTTCTGCTAGTGATGCCTTTCTTATACATCCCAGTATCCCCAGCCCTCCCTGCTGCCTTCTCACATTGCTTGCTAACCTTAAGGTCATCTGATATGATTACACCTAGGCCCCGTTCCATTTTTGTTGTTGTTACTACCCCCCCCCACACATTGTGTAATCTTCCCCAGGATTTTTGTTTTCCAGGTGCATTATTTTGCACTTCTTTGCATTGAATCCAAGCTGCCATACTTCTGACCATTCCTCCAACCTTGCCAAGTCCCTTCTCATCCTTTCCACACCTTCTTGTGTATCAACCCTGCTGCAGATCTTTGTGTCATCTGCGAAGAGGCATACTTTTCCTTCCAGTCCCTCTGCAATGTCACTTATAAAGATATTAAAAAGGAGATGCAGCCTGTTCCTAATTAATAAGCTTCCCACTGGTCAACTGTGAGCCTCTTGTGGACCAGAGTGTACTGCACAAGCATCTGTCAATGCCGAATGGTTGCTTGCTTGTTGGCATTAGCAGTGGAAGTGCAGGAGTTAGACAAATGGGGCCCGATTCTCAAAGCCCTGCATCGGACACAAGATGCCTGCGCCGAACAGATATGGTGCAAGGTGCACCTTGTATCCATGACTGCTCTCCGTGTGATTCACAAAGGTGGCCTGCATTGACTGCAGTCCACCCGCCCCAAACAGGGCTTGAACCTGCAATGCAATGTCTCATGGCGGTAGGGGGACTGTGGCCTATGCAAGCTGCATACTGTGATTCACAGACATCACCTGGTGGGAGAAATTCTAAGTGCCCTTAGACCAGCCAGGGCAGGTGTAAGGGGACTTAAACATTCTCACCTGGGTGACATACCTGTGTGTGGCACACCATGTGTGATGATCCACCCACCATACACCCCAGAGTGTGGCCCTGTATGTGTGGCTTCCGTCCTAGTGGTCCCGTGGCACCCCCTCATAGCTCCCTGATGCCACCTATGTACCATGTTGGTACCGCCATACTGATGCTGCCCATACTACCAGCTGCTACCCCGATCCCTGATGCCTGCCCCATCTGCTCTACCGCAGCACCAACTTATGGTGGTACAGTGCCCACTTATGCCCCAGCAGGTGGTGCCCAAACCCCCCCCGCCCGCATACACCAGTCCCGACTGCTTCCCAGCACCCGGCACATCCCACCACTCACTTCCGTGACCAGGTGCCAATTGCACCAAACTTGGTGGTGGGACACCGGCCCACCAGGTTGGGTCCACATGCCCATTACCTAGTGGGACGGGGGTCCTGTGTTAGTCTGTGGTGGCCTGCAGTGGACCTGTGTGGTGTACCAGGGGTTTGTAGCAGGGTTCCGGTCAGCACAAGCGTGCGAACTTAGCTGCTGAGACCCCTCCTGTACTGGAATCAGGTGCAGGGTCCCTGGTGCACCAGACATAGGTGCAAGCTGCTGTTTGCCGCAGCTTGTGCCAGACGTAGGCCCCTATGAGAATCATGCCCATGCAGTATAGGAATGGCAGTGAAGTATTGAACTGATGTCAACCCCACCCCCACCCTGCAGAGATGGACAGGCATTGGGGTGCGCCTTTGGGTCATCACCCATAATGGTCATGACATTTCACTTCACCCTACCCTACAGACACTGACGTGTGTCGAGGTGTGCCTTTGGTGTTCGGGCTTTATTCATCTCATTCCATAAGGAAATATGCTGAAATGGGTGCAGTATAGGAGAAAGGGATGAACTGCGGGGCCAAAGAGTCCAAGGCACACCTCGATGCCTATCACTGGCTGCAGGGTGCGGGTGGGGGTGGAAGGGCATGAGAACTACTGTTGACAGTCCCAAGTCACATCCCTGACACCTGTCAATCCCTACAGGGTAGGGTGCTATGGTTGAAAACCCTAACACCCTGGGCGTTTCTTGGTATTTTTACTCCAAGTTTTCAACATGGGCTTTTTGTGATCCCACCGCATGAAAAGAGACACTATCAGTTCATTAGCTGAAAGGTGATTTTGCACAGTGACTGTGCCATTTGGCGCCACAGGTGCAAAAACACATTTCTAACAGGATGTGAAAAATGACAGCTGTACTATTCATGGGGAGGTGTAAAAAATGACAATGTTGAAAATCTGGAATTAAAATATAAAAAAACTGGTGAAGTCATGAGTGTGCATAGAAACTGTGCAACACAAACCCATAATGTAATTAGTATTGGGATTTTTTTACAGCAGATTTTCAACACAGGCATTTTGGGACCTCCATTCATGAACAGTGTCACTGTGATTTTCCTAATCTATCCCTAACACTGATTTTCCACAGCGACTGTGCTTTTCTGCGTCGGAAGTACAAAAACACATTTCAGCCAGGGTGTGAAACATGACAGCTGTACTGTTCATAAGGAGGTGTGGAAAACGCCAATGTTGAAAATCTGGACTGAAAAGATTACAAATTTGTGAACTTACTAGGGTGCATGGAAATTGCACAATGCACGCATGTAACACAGTCATTTTATGGACTTTTGTCACCAAATATTCAACATAGCCAGTTTAAGACCTCTGCTCCTGAACAGTGTCACTGTGATTTTCTTAATCTGTCCCGAACATTGATTTCACACACCGACCACATCACTGTGAGCTACATGTCTGAAAACACATTTCAGTTGATATGTGCAAAATGACAGTTGTACTCTTCATAAGGAGGTGTAGTAAAATGGCAATGCTGAAAATCTAGAGCGAAAATATAAAAAATGTTCAAAGTTATGAGCGTGCATAGGAACTGCACAATGCACGCTCATAAAACAGTCATTTTAGGGAATCTTTTCACCAAATTTTCAACATAGGGGTTTTGGGGGCCTACCTCATGAACAGTGCCACTGCAATATTCATAATTTGTCCCGAACATTGATTTTGCACACCGACAGTGCCATTGTGCGCTACATGTATGAAAACAGATTTCAGGTGAGATGTGAAAAATGACAGCTGTACTGTTCATAAAAAGGTGTGGTAAAATGGCAATGTTGAAAATCTGAAGTGAAAATATTAAAAATGCTTGAACTTATGAGCGTGCATAGGAACTGCGCAACGACTGCTCATAAAACAGTCATTTTGGGGAATTTTGTTCACCAGATTTTCAACATAGGGTTTTTGGGGGCCTCCCTCATGAACTGTGACAGTGTCATTTCATTAATCGGTCCTGAAAGGTGGTTCCACGCAGTGACCACGAGATCACCTTTTGGGACTGAATAACAAAATGACAGTGACTGAGTTCATGAATTGGGGTCCCAAGAACCCCAATTTAAAAATTTGGTGAACAAATTTGACAAAATGGCCGAAATATGCATCAAAGTTAAAAAAAAAAAACATTTATGCCATTATACTGCTTACCGGCATTTCTTCAGTTTGCGGTCAGAGTGCAGACGTGTTCCCGGTCCACCGAAGATCGTCCTGCTGGGCTCCGGAGGTAAGTACGGGGTAAGGGGGTATGTGGGGAGGCAGGTTACGCAGACGGTGGGCACAGGTTGGGGGAAGGGCCATGGACTCAACGAGGGACCGTTTTCTGTTTTACATGTTTATTTACAACAAAAAAACGTCGCAGGAAGGTTTTGGTTTTTTTTGGGGAGATTTAATTTTGCCACACTGGGGAGGGCTTCCAGTGTGCCACTTGAGTGTTTGGGGGGGCTGTAGCTGACGGGAGATTGGACACCCCCGACAGCACATACGGAGTGCTGGGAGGGGAACAAGAGCTAAGAGGGCTTGGGCACCCCCTCGGCACACAAGAAATTGGGAAGGAGCATTATGCCAACAGGGAGTGGGCTCCCCAATTGGAAAATTACCAGGCAGGTGTCATGCTGACAGGGAGATTGGGTATCCCCGTCGGCACATATAAGTGTGGGGGAAGGGGTGGCAAGAGCCGAGGGAGATTGGGCACCCCCGATCAGCTGTCTTCTTACTGAAATGTTTTACCAGGAAGGCACACTGAAGGGTGGGCGGCAGCTTCCCATAAGCTTTGTAGGGACTGTGAGAGGCCGACGGAGAAGCTATCACCATGGAAACACAGCATAATGATGCTGTGTAATTGGCTGCTGTCAGAGAAGCCCGTGTACAAACAGCTGATTGCGTAGTGACAGGGCACTCCCCAATCGCAGCGGTTCAATTGCTTTGATCTAGTGGTCTGCTTATTAACTGTGGTGATCGACAGCATGCTCTTCTATTGGCCGAGGCAGAGACCAGTCCCTAAATGGGCTGCTGCCATTCGGCACAACACTGCCGCGCCTCCACAACCTGCTCGTAAAGAAAGTTGACGCAATGTGTTTCTTGCACTTGCGTGCAAGCAACTCAAAAATAAACAAAGCAGAAAAGAGCAGAGCATTTAGGACTAATAAAATCTTAGTAAAATCTTTGTAAAATCTCACCCAAATGAGTGTTTGGGAAGTAGACAGTATATCCAAATAAGCGAGAGAGGGATCCCGCTGTAATAAATGATGTTATGGGCCCAAAATAACCATAGCAACCCTTTACTTTTACTTTTGCTTCCCTCATCTACATGTCAGAAACACTTCAAGAAAAAAAAGTGACTCAATGTAAAGAACCTTTCTGTGCAGCATTTACTGTATAACCTATGACCTTCACACTGTACTCTGTGATGTCACCATACCAGCCCCTCTATTTACAAGTTACATCTTCTGTATTACACAATGGAGTCAATTATTTGCACAGCACTTTACACTTTAGCCATTATATTTTTATTTAGATAAGATAATGTATGTCACCCATCTGAAAATAAATTGACTATATTTGCCTGCTGTAGTGCGCTGTCTGCATTGAACCTCTGCTCCCTACCCAACCCTCAAACAAAGCCTCTGGTGTTTACCACATTGAGCAGTGTTAAAGGACCAGTACATGAAGGGCAGGACTAGATTCTGTTCTGCTTTGCTTTTCCTTATAGCAGGGAGACAGGGATTCCAGAAGCTGTGTCACATAAAGTCATACATCTCAACCTTTTGTCACTGAAATGAGAGACATGGACATTTGTGGACACTCAAAATGAGGGACAATGAGAAACACATCCTTAAACATGGAGATACAAGCTCAGAACACTGTGAAAACCATAGTGTTTACTTGTACAAAGTTTATTTTGGAGTTAGTATTTTAGAATATTTAGAGTTTCTGCTTTAAAGTCTGAATTTACAGCACATTTCTCTGTGTGGGCAGCACCTTTTCCATGAGGGACAGAGCACTTTTAAGGAGCAAAATAAGGGATGTCCCACGTAATGAAGGACACTTGAGAGGTATGCATAAAGTGCACATTGCCTCATTCACTAACTTCATTTTTCTCCTCTCCCTGACTCACAGAGTGCTCTGGGCAAGGGCATCAAGCCTAGTTCACAGACAATACTTGCATGTGACTCAGTTTTTTTCCTTACAGCACTGAGACATGGACTCCAGAAGATGTGTCACATAAACAGCACATTGCATCATTCACTACCTTCATTTCTCCCCTCCCCCCCTGGCTCATGCTTTTAGTGGGCATAAAGTGTTAACAGCTTCAGTTGGACAGGGGAGTGTATTCATTTGCTAAACATTTCACACTTCCATTCAGAGCATGGAAAAGCAGGTAGATGTTCAATTATATTGTAAAAAGAAACTTGATGGAGATGGAGGGGTGTGGGTGGATGGGACCGATTGCTTCAGAAGACACTGCAGTCTGCATGGTGTATTTGAATTAATAGATTTTATTTTACTGCATATCATGGTCTTACAGTATTCCTACTGTAGAGAAATCTGGGGGAAGGGGGATATTAGTGAATGGTGAAACATAAATAATGCTACATCATCTGCCTTGAAAAAATGGTTTCACTATAGCCCCCAGTATAACCTGTCCTCTTGGTCATTCATTCTGTATGTCTGACTGGGCTGCTGGTAATTCTGAAAGTTCATAACTGCTGCTTTTGGCCTCTGTTTTTCGACCTACAGTTCAATCAGAACTGACAAGGCTGTCATGGGCAATGGGGAATCTTTTTTTTTCCAATTGTTTAACCAGGTGAGACACACTAAGCTGAAAGCTTGTTTACAGGTGCAACCTGGGAGCACAGGAACTTAAGTGACTTGCTCAGGGTCACACAGTATGCAAGTAGGGTCTGTGTGATTCAAACCTAGGTCTCCAGATTTGCAGCTCAGAGCCTTAAACCACTGTGTTATATGTCTACCATATATTGTGTCAGTCAGACCACACACTCAGCTTGAAAAAGGGCATACAAACTGTTCTCCATTTCGAGCTACAGTACTTTAACATATTGCATTGTTTAGGGTACAACAAACCTGATAGACATCTTTGAGTGGGAGGCCAGGACATACTGGAGATACCGTAATAAAAGCAGGAAAAGAAACCATTAACCTTGCTGGTGGTGACATTTATTTAGCAGAATTGAGATTAGGGGCAAGTCATACAATTTGGAATATGGGAAAGCAGCACCCCCCCCCCCCCAAACATCCTGGGTTAACACTGGCAGCTTGGTAAATCTGTTCAGGTGCATATTGTTTTCATTTCCCATTTGCCTGCTTTGCAGTTCACTTTCACCTCTGCTTGTCCATCTGTTCCCCATTCTGTGTGCCTTAGTTACAAAAGTTAGATTGTGCTCTGGGAGAGAGAGAGGAGAGAGAAGAAGAGAAGAGAGAGAGAGAGAGAGAGAGAGAGAGAGAGAGCAGAACAAACATTATCCACTGTACCTTTGCATAGGTCTCAAATTGATGACAAATTCAGTATGGCATCACCAGCTCTGATATATTGTCTTTGTCTAAGTTTAGCTTCCCAGCTAAACAAAATAAATAATGTAGTTTACTTCATAACTTGTGGGGTAGCAAAATGTATGTTTTTTTCTTTTAGTCCAAACATGCTTGTATGGCTTACACAACAATCATGGCTACTGACATACAGTACTGTAAATATTGGGTTACATCCTGAAACAAGGAAAGTAAAAAAAAAAAAAACAGAACTGCAGTATAGGAGTTCACTGTAGCAAATTTCAACAGCCAAAGTGCAAGGTACAAATAATGTACACCAATGTGCTTAATGTTGCACACGCTGTCTGTTAAAATAAAAACAACTGAAAAAGGCTGATTAACTACGGACTGCAAATGGCAAAAATTGATATGATGACAGAATTCCATACTGTATTATATAATACTGTAATTTGATCTGACAATGATGAGCATTGCTGATGTTCAGTACAGAACATGTACCCTACATTTTTACGAGCAATAGTTCAGAATTATAAAGAGGACCCGCACGTCTACATTACTGGAGTGAAAGTGTTTACTAATTATGAGTCTGGTAACAGTTCTATACAATTATCTACAGTTCCTTTCATTGTGCTCTCTTCTGTACTCCTAATTCTTTCTTTTGGAATTTAATTGACAGACTTACTGTATTTCCAGTAGTACTTCCAATCATTTTTATTGGTATTTATATTATTGGTATATAAAGTACAGTATATTATTTATATTATTGTTCTACTTACTCCCTGCCATATTCTGTTATATGCCCCTTGCCATTTGCAATGGGCATTGCCAGTGCAGAACTACAAAACTGCAGACATTTTTTTCAAATGTGCACCAGATGCACAGGAAACATGACTTAATAATTGGGCAACTGGCAGTGTCCGTTGCAAAGGGCCAGGGGCTTGCAAGACAAGTTGGAAATGCTACTGGAAATACCTGTACATTCTGCATTGGATACATTTTCAGACTACAGATAAACAGTGAACAGTGTGTACTGACACAAAATAACAAATACATTAAATACATTAATGAATAAATAACCTCTCCAGACAAGTACTGTACTGTATGTGTGTACATTGCTCCCTCCCATAAGGGATCTCATAAAAGCACAAGGGTTATGTTGAGGGATTTCTGCCAAGAAAACCTAAGTTAACAGAAGCCTTTTTCTCAGTATTCAAAGATGTGCTGTTGGTTTACATTAAAGAGCAATGATGAATGTTTATACAGTATGTTTTGCTGAACGTAAGAATTATATAATCTTTACCAGTTGTTAATTTCAAGGATCTGAGTACTGAAAGTAAAAACACATCATTTACTCAAGTTTATGTCTCCTGTCACATTTTGTTTCTTTTGTTTCTGTACCCTCTTCCTCGTTGCTGCAGTACGCCTGTCCTGATAGTCCGCAAATGACGGCATTTGTTATTTCTGTAACATGAATCCACATCTAACACACAGTGCTGTCAGCAGGCTCGTGCTACATTAGTGAGCTCTACATTTTTTGTCAGAGTGCTGTCACAGAGTGCTGACAAAGTTGTTTTTTTTACAGACGGAAAAAGTGGTGTATAAAAAATAGGCTTTACAATTTAGTGTGAAGTTTGTCACAGGTTGTTATGGCTATGAGACTGGCACTATTTCTTTAACTTTTTTTACTGCTGTGTTACATAGTGTTATTTGTCATCTCTGCTCAGCCTGATGTTACTGTTAGCTTGTAATGGGAATGGTATCAGCTCTGCATCAATAAATGCCTGATGTGATGTAATTTGTTTTTTAATCATTGTAAAATATGCACTCAATGCAATGTAGCCTGTGTCTTCATTTTATTTTTAAATTGTTTTTGTAAATTTGGCAAGTAAGGTGTCAGCAGGTTCAGGATGTCACAGTATCTCTTCTGAAGTAGTATAAAGCTGATTTATTTATTTTTTGTTAACTGGGTTAGGTGCGCTAGCCAAAGTTGACTATTTTCAGGCACGACCCGGGAGAATACATACATAAAATGAAATGAGATTATATAATACATAGTATATAGTACAGGTACATAGTATATAGTACAGGTAGGTTAGAATACAGATGTCAAGACAGTACTCGAGATAATACATATAGCTATGTAGAGATGACAAAAGTGACACTAGTACACGCAAATAACAACTGAAACTGGGCTAAGTGGCAGCTATAAAGACATTGTATAGCAAAGCTTGTTTAGAAGGGGAGCAGTGTCTTGGGTGAAATAGGGTGGTTAGCTGTGAGGCATTAAGTGGGATCAAAGCAGGGGACCAGGGATAGGTGGTGATATAGTTCTCCTTTGAAGATTGGGTGGGAGTTAGCCTGCCTCAGGGCAGGAGGGAGGGATGTCCCGGTGGCCGGGGCAGTGCAGTGAAATGCTCCAGAGCCTTTTGAAGTAAGACACCTGATGAGTGAACACAGCCAGTTTTGGTATCAGGACAAGTGAAAACTATGAATGAAGGAAAAGTCTGTCCTATAAAAACTTTGAATAAATATTTATGTATCTGAGTTTCCTTCTTTGTCTTCAGGTTGCATTAATGCAGTTGTGCCTGTGCTTACTGAGCTACTGTAAGTATACGTGCCTAGGCAGTGCTGTATCTGGCAGCCTGTCAGTTCACAGTAATATAGGTTGTGTCAGCCCTTTAGTTTTTAGCAGCATGGAATCATGTCAATGTCAGTTTAGTTGTTTATTGGGGACTTTCCTGCCTTGTGTTATTTTTCACATTGATGGCTTTAACATTATTGATACTTATCCCATCCCACCCAACAGACACACATTTCCTCCGTTCATGATCTCCTCCTGTCCTGATACAAAAACCAGCTATGTTCACTCATTAGCTTTATACTACATCAGGGGCCAGATATTCAAAACATTGTCCCGGTGCTAAATTAGCACCGTCCGGTGTACTAAATTAGCCTGGAATCAATAGCCCACTGTATTCAAAAGGGATAGCCCTGGTGCTACACCTGCTGAATATAGCATGCTGAGGAAGCCGGGCAAATTGGTCTGGGAGTGCAGTGCAAAAATAGCATGGGAAATAAAACAGCTGTGAATATAGTGACAGGGAACTGAAAAAACAACAGCACTCAGTAGACACAGGTGGAGTAGGGCAGAGTTTAGGTTGGTGGGCAATGTGTGTGACAGCAATGAAATGTTTCACAACAACAGCAAACAACAATGCAGGCCACACACTGCAGAACTGTGCTGTGCTTTTGAGAGATTTGTCCAAGGCTAACCGGATTGCACAGTGCTAACACATTAGCCTAGTGCAAACAGGTTATTCCAGGGCAAATGTTTGCTATATTCAATGATCCTAGGCAAATGAGCCTACTTAGATAATCCATGGGCAAACAGTCACATTTGCATCTCATTATGGGCTACTTAGCATACAATTCCATGTAGTTTGCCCAGTGCTATTGCATGGAGCTCACAGCAACCCCCTGTGGGTTGGAATGGCAGTACAGTACTGGCTGGAAGCTACAAGCGGGGGTGTGCTCACAGCAACCCCCTTTTGGTCAGAATGGAAATACAGACTAGATGCTGCAGGACATGGGTGTTTGCAGGCACAGCCAGTGCATACCACTTGACCATGCAGCACTGCAATGTGTTACACAGATGTGTTGACTGAGGGGCAATGAGGGACAATGACACTCATGACAAGGGACACAGCATCGAACATGGAGACACATGCCCAGAACACAGTGGAACCATAACCTCCTCATGTACAAGGTGTACATCTTCCAGTAGCAGTGTAGCATGTTAATTGCAGCCATATAGTATGAATGACAGAGGCAATTTCCCTCTCTCCAGGGGCCCTCCGCCTCTCAGTCCACAGTTGCATTATATCTACTATTAACTAATGACTAGTGGTCTACGGGGCAGCAATGGATACAGCACTCAACAGGGTTCAGACTGTGCTCAACAAAGCTTGCAGACTCACCCAGGAAGCTGAGTGTGGCACCCACACCTGTACTCTGTACAAACATACAGATTGACTGTCATTAAGAAACAGAGTCAAATTCCAGACTTGCATTATAGAGAAGAAGGCTCTATTGGGTAAAACCCCACCTTGTGTAGGCAATTTGATCAAGGCAGCCAACTTGTTACAGGTCACCAGGGGGAGGACTACAGGGGCCTTGGCTATCCCCTTCAGTAACACCTCGCTTGGGCAATGTGCATTTGCCTACCAGGCCCCTCTGTGGATGAATGTACTCCCGGGGCACCTCTTAGCCACCAGTTGTCTGGCCCAATTCAAAACTGATCTCAAACAACACCTAATAACACTCTCTAGGTGCAGCTGTCCCTAGGTCCAACCACACCTGCTCCCTCTGCCCCCCAGTAAGCACTAGGCAGGCCTCAGGTACCCCCTCCCTCTGTCCCTTCTCATGACTTGCCTCTGCAATCAGTTTGTGTCATGCTCCTTTGGCACCCACCACCCCAGTTTCCCCCTTCCCCAACTTCTAGTCCTGTGAGTTTCCTTAACAGTCACTACTAATGCAAGCTGCCTGACCATGCCCCCTTCACCTCACCATTTTTTCTAGCATGTCTTCTCCACTCAACCTCCCCTCACTCCCCCATTTCTCCCAATACATTATCGCCCTTCTTCTCCAATCCTTCATCTCCACTGCAGTACCTACCTCTCTCTCGTATCTCCTTTCTTCACCCCACTGCCAGTTATCCCCATCCCTCTGAACTACTGACAAGGCACTTTGTGGGTGCTTATTAACCACCCCCCCCCCATAAAGTGTTTTTCTTGTTATTTTAACTTGTACCTATGTTTTGAGTTATTCTGTAAGTTCTGAATCCAAGACGTATCATTCACTGTGATGTACCTTTGCTTTCTCCTATTGTACTTTGTTTTGCAATCTATAATGTGGAACCTTTGTAAAAGAGCTTGTGCTCAAATGTCTTTTCCAAATCAATAAATAAAATAAAATAAAATAAATAAAAAATGCACAGCACATCCTCTGTGTGAGTTCAACACCTTGTTCATGAGGGACAGATGAGGGACAGTACACTTTAAAGGGGTACAATGAGGGATGTCCCTCATACTGAGGGACACCTGGGAGGTATGCTCCCATTCTGTACACAGTCCACTAATTCCCTGGTAGTCCTGTGGTCCCACCACCCCCCCATCCTGATCACTGTAGCTGTTAAGCAATAAGGTACAACCAGGGGTTACATTAATGGTCTAGTTAATCACCCCTCGGGGGTATAATGTGGCAGAGCAAACAATGAAGTGCTGTGATCAGCAGTTATCTGGGGCTGCTGGTGTGAAAAGGCAGCAAGCCCACATGCAAGGAGTACAGTGAAGTATACACCAGCACTCTCTTCATCAGGATGAAGACTCATGTCTGAGTTGAAGCACTGGAGCAAGTTGCTCCTTCTCCTGTGACTTCTGGTCTGGTTGTGGATTTAATTAAAATATATTTGGATTCATTATCTGACTAGACCTAAATCATTTGTAAAAGGAAGCGAGTGCTGGTGTATACTTCGCTGTACTGCTTGGGTATAATGTGGCACCAGGTGCAGCCGAGTGCCATATTGACCCCCAGGGAGTGACTATCTTGAACATTAACATTACCCCTGGGAGTACCTTATTGCTATTATGTAATGAATAAAACAAATGTTAAAATACACTTGTGTATGCTGTTGTCTTTTAGTAAGAAAGTGGATTTCAATTCAAATAGTCCATATGTCTTACAGTGCCTGCTAATACTGACAGAGGAATGAGGAGTTGATATGTGCTTTGAGCAGCGTAAGTATGGTGGCCATGGCAACGACCTCTCACCAAAAAACGTTATAGTAACCAGAAGCACACAGCACCCACTACAGAAACAGACACACAAAAACGGGATAGAAGTTCACCATTTAATATATAAAACTGTGCAATACATTAACAGGTGTGACCGTTGCAGTACAACCGCCGTTAGACAAAATGTGACGTCATGGCAAAGCCGAAGCCATGCAATAGTAACAGACTGTCACACCAGTCACAGATGACATAAAAGATGCTTCCTGCTGCAGCAGTAATCAGACCATAGCACACTGTTACTGGGAAACTTCAGGAGGTTAACACCAGACGTTGGCTCCTGCCATATGATAATCCTTTTTATACAATGGCAAGAAAAAATCCTGGACTCCGATTGGTCAGTCTTGGGCTGGACCCGTGATGTTAATCAGTACAACATCACGGGTGTGATGTTAATCAGTACAACATCACGGGTCTAGTCTCAGCCTCATTGTGAGCCTGCTGCTGCACCTGAGGATGCTCATCATTTGCTTGATTGGTTCATCTGCTCTTAAAAAAACCAAAACATTTTTCCACACGAAAACATCTTTAAAATAATTTTTTTTATGCTGTATAACAATGAGCCATTGTATAATAGCAATAATGCCCTCCAGGGTGTGTGTCGTTTGGGATAACGTCACGCCTCAGTTGTTGGACGCACTCGGCCTGTGGCCTCGTGCCCAACCACCTGAGGCGTGACGTTATCCCAGCACGACACACACCCTGTCAGGCATTATTGCTTAATTTATGAATGTGTGTACTGTGGTGAAACATAAACAACCTTTTTGGATCATTCTCATTTTTGGATCGTTCTCATTGTTCCATATTTGAATTAGTTTGAGAAAGACATTGATGCTCCAACTCTGAGAGGTACTGGTGGTTACTAGCAAACTGCCCCCCCATCCAGTCCTGCAAGGGAACTCCCTCCCAAAGGCTAGGAAGTGGCCAACAACACTGGACCCTTTTCCTCCTCCAGACTTCCTATGGTAGGCATCCGTTCCATGAAGTACTGATGGTGCTCAGCCGTGGCTCCTTCATGGGGGCGCAATGGTTGACTCAGGGAACATTGATTTATTGTAATGTTGAATGACTACAGCTATTGTTGGGTGGGACTTGGGACTGGGTGGCAGTGGCACCCACAGCAGGACTTTGCATTTGTTTAAATGTGACTTAGTAATAGTCTGCATGTGTACAGACTTTGGGTTCTTCTGTTTCTTGCCACAAGCCCATTATTAGCGGTGACCATGCTCAAGTAACCAACACAGCTGCACAAGAGAGCTGTGAGTCAAATACCTTGATGTGTGCCATCAATAGGAGTTGTGTGTGTATGTGTGTAAGTATCTATATAGTGTACCTATTACATTCTGTTCTGTTATGCACATGGGATGGCTGACTACATGAATCCTCCCACACCTCTTTATTTCATGGTGGCTCTGAGTTCAATTGATAGAATGTTCAAAACTGTAGTACCTGCTATATCATGCGACCTGTAATCAGGCTCTACGTGGATATTATTTAAGGATTAGCATAGGGCTAATAGTCTTACATCAGTCAATCAGAGTCAGCCATATCAAATGCCCATTTAATGATAGAAAGAAATTACTTTCCCTTGAAGTCCAGAGGCCCCCCACTCCCCCACCTGGCAATGCCAACCCCCCGCACCTCTCCAACTATGTCCAGATGGAGCCGGTGACTGACTCAACCCACCACTCACCTCCACAGCCAGCTGCCAGCTGCCAGCTGCCAGCTGAGAGTTGAATGAGCATGCGTAGTGAGTGATGGATGAGCGTAGCTCATCCATCACTCATATCTTCTGGTCATTCAGCACTAAGTCGGTGGCTGGCTGTGGGGTGAGAGGTGGTTGAGCCAGTCACTGCTTCCATTCAGGCATTGTTAGGGGTGGGGAAGCACTGCTGGGTGGGGGATCACTGGACTACCAGGGAAGGGTTGTCATTAATACATATGGGGGTCAGGGATTGTAATGGGGGTGGGGGACCATTAGACTACCAGGGACTTGAGTAACTTCTAATGCTAAGGGGCTCTGAATCATGATGGGAGATGGGGGGACCACTGGACTACCAGGGAGATGAGTACTTGCCTACAGCTACTGGGGTTGGGGATCATGATGGGGAGGTGGGGTGACCACTAGACTACCAAGGGAATGAGTACTTGCCTACAGCTACTGGGGTCAGGGATCATGATGGAGGGTGGGGGGAACCACTAGACTACTAGGGAAATGAATTATTTTCAGATGCTCTGGGTTGGGGATCATGATGGGGGGGGACCAGTAGACTACAGGAGTTAGCATTGAAGTTATTTGAAGTGTATTGAAGTTACACTTCAAATTATTTTGAATAACACCACCACATTAATGCATGCTTTTTGCAGGCGGTATTGGGTGCAGCACTACAGGTGGTACTAAAACCTGTAGCGTGGCACTAATCTTTTGAATATACCAGTGCACCAGCATTCATGGCCACTCCCCTACCTCCCTCCTCGGCATACATTTACTTTTATCATCAGTGCTATCACACAGTGCCGGCGCTGAAAGGGCTTTTAAATATTGCAGCCTGACATAAATATGGCGCTATTTCAGTGGAACATATTTGCACCAGGTGCAAAGCTTTGAATATCTGGACTCTGAAGAGATAACATCCTGAACCTGCTGATATCATACTCGGCAAAACCGTGAGGACTGAAGGAGTTGGGCTGCACTCACATCCATTCGAATGGGCAAGTGCCAAATGGTGCAAGTTTTGAAATGCTCAGCTGGGCTTAAAATTAAGAGTCCAGCCGAAAACTTTGGGACTTGCTGCTGTTGGTTCGGGACTGATTGGGGGAGGAGTGCCGCATCCGTTGTGGCAAGGTCAGACAGCTGGTGCCATTAAGGAGTACAGGAGGTGGCCAGGAGTGGCAGCAGAAAGCTGTGAGGACTGAAGGAGTCAGGCTGCACTCACGGCCATTCAGAAGGGCAGGGGCCAAATGGCACGAGTTTTGAAACACTCAGCTGGGCTTAAAAGGAAAAGCCCCGGGGAAAACATTGGGACTTACTGCTGCTATTAGTGACTGAATTTTGTACACCCCTCCCACCCCACACTGCCTCCATTATTAAATGGTCTAGTTGAACCACTCCCAGAGCGGATTCACCTATCAGGTGGGGTCAGTAGGTGAATCAATATCAATAAAGGTACAGCATTTAAATGGGCACTGTATCTCGATAATGACATTTTAATCACACCCAGATTCACTTATCAGAAGGGGCAGAAGGTGGTTACAGGATTACAGCAGCACAGGTTTAAAGTTCCTTTAGTATGACTGAATTTAATGGCAGAAGGAGGATACAGGTTTACAATATCACAGGTTTAAAGTTCCTTTAGTAATACTAATGCAAATGTCAGGATTGTTTAAAGCTCCATTAGTAATATGGATGCAAATGTAAAGATTGTTGGAATTAGACAAGAGGAGTGAACTACTGGTGCTGGACAAGGGGGCGGATGGGGCAGTTGTTATAAAGGTTAAGCAATTGGCTTGAGGGAGGTAATTTGTAGTCATTGTCAGTGATGTAAGGGGTATTCTTCTGGCATAAGGGGAAAGATACTACTGGGCTAGACATGACTGTGTGTAGTAAGGGGTTGATTTCTGATTATGGGTAAGTGTCAGGATGTTACACCTGGTGCATTTAGATAAGGTTCCTAGACCTGAATGCAGGAGGGGGTTAAATTACACTGAGTACAGAAAGGTATAGTGGGCTTAGAAGGAGGGGGAGATGGGGTCACCAGGGGGTGATGGGAGTGGGATCAGTTGTGGGCAGCTGGATGGGGTGACTTCTATGAGAGGGAGGTGTGAGATAGGTTCCTGGGGAACGGGTGTAGGAGGGGAACCAGGGGGAACAGACTAGTGATCTGCTATGGATGTGGGATGGCAGTATGGATGGGCACATTATGTAGGCTACATGAGTGTCCCATATGTCACAGGCTAGGGGACCTGCAGGCAGAGATCCAGAGGCTGGAGGGGGAGCTAAGGAGGATGAGGGGGCAAATGAGGGAGAGTAGGTTTTGGTAGGACACCCCCTCAGGTGTACAGGGCTGATGGGGTAGCAAGACATATAGAGGGGAAGGTGCTAAGTAGTAATATGGGCAAGTATTAAAATAACAGCAGGGGCAAGAGCTGGAGGTGGGGGACAGGTTCAGCTGGCAGGAATGTGATACTGGCAGCAGAAGTGGATGAGGATGGAGGGACGCCCAGGAATGGGGTGGGGGGTGCAGGAGCCAATACTTCAGAGGGGATGAGTGCAGGTCTTTGGGGGATAAAGGTAAGATGGGTAGGAGGGAGAGGAGGGATAAAACAGGGGCAATGGAAGGAATTGCAGCCCAGGGGGTGACATGGTACAGTTGGGGGGAGGTGGCACTGGGGGTGGACTAATCATAGAGAGGGTGGACAACTATGACAGGACTCTGAGCAGATGGGAAGGGAGAGGGAGGAGAAGGGGGGCTGAGTCCAAGAGTGCTGGACAATGAAGGGTCAATGACCATGGAAAGGATAGGGTTGGAAGGAGGGTGCAGCCAGAGAGAGGTGGGGGATATAGTGTTGAGTGGACTCTATCCTGAAAGATATCAGGTGGGGGAGGTGAAGGAATGGTGCAGTCAGATATGGGTGGAACTTGTACTGGGCTTGACAGCAAACACAGCGGGGCAGGCTCTACTTAAATGTGTAAGGGGGGGTGGAAAGAGACCACACATGGTGATACTTGTAGGCACAAATGACCTCGGGGGCTGCACGGTGGAGTCGGTCAAAGGGAGAATTGAGGCAGTGGGGAAGTTATGCTCAGAAATTGGGAACTCAGTGTCCGTCTTGGCAGTGATACTGGTTCCAAGGGCGAGCAGTGCAAGAAGAGAAAGGATAGTAGAGTTCAACTCCTGGCTGGGAGAGTGCTGTAGCTCTCATGGGTATGGACTGGTAGGAGGATGGTGGGATACATGGAATAACAGTGAGCTGTATGCAAGGGACAGATTACACCTGAGTGGGGCTGGACCGGGGGTGTTGAAGAGAAGGCTGGAGGAATATATAGTTTCAAGTTGGTTTTTAAACTAGGAAGGGGGGAGGCAAGTGGGCAGCTAGTATGCAGGGTAGCCAGGAAGGCGAGCTGAATGAGCTGACCCACAATGACGACAGTGAATGAAAAGGGGGGGGACCACAGAGAGAAGGGGCAGATCAAGGGGCTACGGGGTGGGGGGATGGATGGGAATGGGTGGAGGGTATTCTCCCTGAATGCAAGGAGCCTGGGTAACAAAACAGCAGAGCTTCAGGTACTCTTAGCTGAGGGGGTGGTGAACGTCACAGCTATCACAGAGACTTGGGCCACTCAGTAACAGGATTGGGATCTGGCAATCCTGGGGTACAAAATTTACAGAAAGGACAGAGGGGTTAGGAGAGGGGAAGGGGTGGCAGTCTATGTAAGGGATGAAATCAGATGCATGGGAGGCGAGGGGGAGGAAAGGAGAACAGAGGCAGTATGGATGCAGCTCCTGGACTTGAAGAGTAGAAAACTGAGCCTGGGGTGGTGTATTGACCACCAACTCAGTCTAAGGAGCTGGATAAGGAGTTAGCAGATCAGATTAGGTGGGTATGTAGAAAATGGAGTGTGGTGATTGTGGGGGACTTCAATCAGCCGTGCTTGGATTGGAGTACCCCGTCACCTCCAAGGAGCAGGTCCTCCTGGATGCATTCTAGAATGGTCTCCTGACACAGCTGGTCTGCGTACCAACTCAACTAGGTAACACGCTGGACCTGGTTCTATCGAATGGAGAGGCAGTAAGAGAACTAAGGGTGGAGGACCCACTAGCTGGTAGTGACCATCAATCATTGTGGTTCATGCTCAGGTTGAGTAGGGAGACAGGAGGCTCAGAAAAAAGGGTGGTAGACTTCAGGGTGGTGGACTTCAGGAGGATGAGGGAAATACTGCAGGAGCGACTAGAGGGGGATTAGGCCGGAGAAGGATGCACAGCAAAAATGGGATATCATTAAACATGACATAGCAGAGTCTACGGAGGCTTGCACCAGAACTCTGAGCAAGAAGAACAGAGCCAAGAAGCCATGTTGGCTAAACAGTTAAGTGCTGGATGGGTGAGAGCTAAGAGAACTGTGTTCTGGAAATTCAAGAGGATGGGGAGGGAGGAGGACAGGGAGGCATATGCGAGTTGGTTCAAGGAAGTAACCAAGCTGGTTAGGGAAGTCAAGGCCTCCAGGGAGCTAAGGTTGATGCAGGGCATTAAGGGAGGGGAGGAGGACCCTTTTAGACATGTGAGGGAAAAGAGGAAGTGCAAGGACCAACTAGTGCATATCAAGAGGGGCAGGGTAGGTGGAAAAAGTTGTGGAACAAGCAGAAGCACTGAATGAATACTTCTGCTCTATGTTCACGCAGCAGAAGGGAGGTCCACTACCTCTGTTGACTAGGAAGGTTGGGTTGGGAGGAAGGGATGACTGACTGAATGACTGAGAAGAGTAGAGTACTAAAGGGTCTGAAGACACTAAGGGTAGACAAGGCACCAGGTCCTGATGGCATTCACCCCATGTTTCTAATGGAGATGGTGGAGGTGATGGCCAGGCTGTTGGTGGACTAGTTCAGCACCTCCCTGTACACAGGATGCATGCCACAGGACTTGAGGATGGCTCATGTGGTGCCTATTCACAAGAGCGGCCCACTGGATGAGCCGGTCAACTACCGACATGTTAGTCTCACTTCCATAGTGGTCAAACTTATGGAGGTGATACTGAGGAGACACTGTGGCATTTTTGGAAGGGAATGACCTCCAGGATGGGCGGCAGCATGGGTTCATCTCAGGGAAGTTTTGTCAGACCAATCTTTTGGAACATTATGAATGGGTAACAAAAGAGCTGGATGGGGCCACGCAGTGTATGTCTTATAGTTGGACTTCAGCAAGGCCTTCGATTCAGTGCCTCATGGCCGGCTAGGGGGTAAACTGAATTCCGTGGGCATTGGTTAAAAGCTGGCAAACTGGATCAGGAACTGGTTGAGGAGGAGGCTGCAACTGGTGGTGGTAGGTGGGACTCTCTACACCTAGGCCAGTGATGAGTGGAGTGTCACAAGGCTCTGTGCTGGGTCCGGTGTTGTTTGGGCTATTAATATCAGATATATCACATGGAGTTGGGAGTAGGACCAGTCTGTTCTCAGACAATACTAAAATGGGGGTGGTAGTGGATGAAGTGGATGGGTGGAAACAACTGCAGGGGGACCAAACCAAACTGGAGGAGTGATCGGTGGAGTGGCAGCTGGGCTTTAACATGAAGAAGTGCAAGGTTATGCACTTCGGGGCCAAGAACAAAAGGAGAGAATATTGGTTGGGGGATGAGGCTGGGGGTCACTGAGGAAGAGAAGGACTTAGGGGTGATGGTAAAGGAGAGCTTGAACAACTCTGGTCAATGCAGGAAAGCTGCAGCCAAGGCTAACAAGATACTGGGGTGTATTGCTAGGGGATTCTTGTCCAGGCATAGGGAAGTGATCCTGCCCCTCTACAGGTCCTTGGTCAGGCTGCACTTGGAGTACTGTGTGCAGTACTGGAGTCCATATCTGAAGAAGGATATTAGGCTGCTAGAGGGGGTGCAGCATAGGGTGACAAAAATGTTATGGGGGATGGAAGGAAAAACCTATGAAGACAGGTTAATCAAGCTGAGTATGTACACCCTGGAGGAGAGGAGGGATTGGGGGGATATGATTGAAGCATTCAAGTACTTGAGGGGGACCAACAAATCTTGTGCTGATGAGGTATTTAAGCTGAGAAAGGGTAGGGACATGAGAGGGCATGGGCTAAGATTGGAAGGGGAAGATTTAGGAGGGAGAGGAGGAGGAGACATTACTTCATGGAAAGGGTGGTGTTGAGATGGAACGTACTACCAGAGGGGCTGATGTCATGTAAAATGATTGATGGTTTTAAAAGAGCATGAGACAGGGCATGGGGGGGGGTTGTGGGTTATTGCTGGGAGCTTCCCGAAAGAGAGAGAAGGGCAGCTACAATCCAGGGGTGCTAGCTGCGCACCTGAGCAGACTTGATAGATCATGAGGCCTGTTTCTGCAGGCAGATTCGTAAGTTCATATTTACAAAAACAATATACTATAAAATTAAAATAAAGACACAGGCTACATTGCACTGCGAGCATATTCTATAATGAATAAAAGAAATAACATCACATCAGGCATTTACTGATGCAGAGTCGATACCATTCTCATTATGAGCTGTCTAACAGTTACATCAGGCTGCTTTGTGATGTGACCAGTGGGAAGGGAAATGTGGACTCCTGAGACACCTGCTGGTGGATGGGAAAGTAACAGGAAAACTATGAATGGAAGAGTGCCACCTAGTGCATTTTGCATGCTTGAACTGAGACTGCATTTAATTGATTACAGTCCGATCTACCTCATACTGCCCAACTAAGCATACCACATACCCCTTTCACCACTGCTACTGCGGCATAAATACCTCGGTACTTGTAAACCTTTCTGTGACTATCACTATAGCGCTCCATTTGTCCAAGAAACCTTCCTTGTTTGGGCCACTGTTAGGATTTTTCAAAATCCTCAAGCACCGTGGGAGGCAGTCCACTTCCAGGTAAGTCTTCAAGGAAATCTCTTCCCACTGCAATGGCTTTAATTTAAATGCTGACTTTTCAAATTGTGTGAAAGACTGTCTGGCAGTCAAGGGTCCTGTGGCACTTGCTGAGCCTTCATTTAAACATTCACTGTATTTAGTATTTGCATGTGTGTTTTTCAACACTAAGTCCCTTAGTGATCATTGTTCTCCATTGTGCTGCACTTGCTGTGTGTTTGAATTTTCAGCTGCCATTCACCAGGTATCCACACATATTATGCAGGTGTGCAATGCATAATAAATCTTGGGAGCAAAAACACAAATAGGAGTGTGCCTGATTTCTTTTAATGAACCTGTGCTGGTCTGTTAGATAGTAGAGACAGTCACTGTAGGGGGTTCAAACCACAACCAAGGTAGCATAGTGCCACAGTAAACAATAAATACAATTGCAAAGTTAAGGAAGACCAGTATCTACTTACAGGCTCATTGATTAATGCTGCACCCAGCTTCAGTCAAAAAATGTGGACCAAGGCAGGACTTATCAAATAAAACTCATCCTTTAATGATTCAGATGATAAACTGCAGTGGTGCTCAAACCCCTATATAAGGGGCCATAGGACTTTGATGCACCATAGCAGGAAATTATTAAATTCAATACTGAACACCCGAAAGTGTTCAGTTTTAAGTTCATAGGTTCATAGGTATGATATGAGTTAAGTGTGGGGGGGAGGTTCCATTATAAACTCATCACCTATTTGCGAAATTCAAATTTCTTATCACCCATATGATTATCTAGCTCATATTTAAATTGTGCCAGATTATTGCTGGCAACAACCTCGGTACGTAAGAAGTTCCATATTGGAGGTAACCTTTGTGTAAAAAATCTGTTTCTCTTAGTGGTGTTGTTTATTGCAGTTTTAAACTTTAAATTATGTGATCTAGATAAAGTGCCTCACATAATGCTTGATCCTTAATTGATCTGTATGCTAAACACAAACCTTCCCTAAATGCCCTATATTGAAGAGAAAATAAACCCAGTGATCTCAATCTAGAACTGTAATCTAAATCAGTTAAGCCTTTTATCTTTTTAGTCAGTCGCCTTTGTACCTTCTCCAAGGATACTATACATCCCATAGAGGTTGGAGTGCAAAAAGGGACACAATAGTCAATCTGTGACCTCACCAAACTAGTATACAATGGAATCAGTACTTTGGGTTCTCTACTCTTAATATGTCTAAAAATACAAGAGAGTGTACCATGGCATTTTTTTATAATATTATTGTTGTGTGAAATGAACTTTAGATCATGTAATGCTAATACCCAAGTATTTTTCAGATGTGATATATTATATGTTACAATTATTGATTTTATAACTTGCTAATAGATTATTTTTCCTAGGTGCATAACTTTGCACTTGGCAGGGTTAAAGGTAATTTTATATTTAACAGACCACTTACATAAATTTTCAAGGTTAGTTTGTAAAGAGCAGACTGCATTAGAATTATTAACAATACTGCCAAGTTCACTATCGTCTGCATATTTGTGAATACATACATCATTTGTAATTTGCATGCTAGCTATTAGTAAGTTAAACAACAAGGGGCCCAACACAAATCCCTTGGGGACACCACTCCTTACATCACCCCATTCAGAGAGATGTCTTTTAATACTAACTTGCTGTTTCCTATTGGTGAGCCAAGAGTTTATCCAACTAACTGTATAAGCATTAAAACCTAAATTTACCAGTTCCTTTACCAAAATGCCACGTGGTACTGAATCGAATGCTTTTTCCAAGTCCAAGAAGATTATATCAACTGGAAGGCCCTGATCCAGTGGCAAACTTACTGGTTCGAAAAAGTTAATAAGATTAAGTTGGCATGATCTTCCTTGTACAAAACCATACTGGCTAATGTCTGAAAAGCCTACATTTTATAGATGGTCTAACATTTTTTTTCTTTAGGATTCTCTCCATTAATTTACCTATACAGGAGGTTAAGCTGATTGGTTTATAATTACTTGCTAGTTGTTTATTTCCACCTTTATGTATAGGCACAATAGTAGCTGTAGTCCATTCTCTTATTGCATATCCTTCTTTAAGAGATATATTAAATAATAAAGTGAATAAATCCACAAAAACAGAAGCTAATTCTTTAATGAAGGTTATTGGAATTCCATCAGGTCCTGCGGATGAATTTGCCTTAGTAACTTGTATAGCAGCCTTAACTTTGTCAGAGGTAATCAAAGGATGTTTTTAATTAAAATCAATATTATCTAAACAGTAAACGTCTTTAGTTTTAAAGACGTTGAGAAAATATTTATTAAATTCTTTGGCCATATCTAACTCATTATCAATAAGCATACTATCTTTAATTAGTGGGCCAATAGTGGGGGCCTTTCCTTGTAATGAACCAATGTAATTGTAGAATTGTTTTCTGTTGTCCTTTGTTACCGCAGCTAATTTTAATTCTAAATTTGTCTTTGCAGCTCTGATTGTTTTTTATACACTGATTAGATATCCTAATAAATTGTAGGCATTTCTCCTTTGAGGGGGATTTTTTATATTTGGCATAAGTTTTCTTCTTATTTCTTATTAATCTTTTAAGTTTATCATTTAGCCAAGGGGGAACTCTTTTATTATTTGGAGTTTATTTCTTACTTACTGGGACCCATGTATTAATGCAGTGATCGATATTCCTTTTAATAGCTGCCCAAATCTGCTCACTATTATGATTTATTAATTCTGACTTCCAGTCCCAGTTATTAAAATGATTTTTAATAGCCAAATAATTAGCTTTATGAAAATTTTTTGTCCTAGTAGTACCACAATTGGCAAAAGTAAAATTTTTCATATTCCAAAAAAACATGTTGTGATCACTATCCCCCAAAGGTTCTAGAACTTTAGGTAATTCTTCTATATTAGTAATATTTGTGAGGATAAGATCAAGAATATTTTCTTTTCTAGTGGGTTCTAGGACAAGCTGATCTAAATTTTGCAAAAGGGATCATTCAATGAACCTGTAGTCTAATTTAGTTTTTCCAGTTAGTGTTGACCAACAAATAGTGGGTAAATTAAAATCCCCCATTAAAATTAAATTTTCGTATTCCTCCAGCTGTTCAATTGTTTGGAAAAATAGTTCATTACAAATGGTACCCAAATTTGGTTATCTATAACATAAACCAATGGTTAATACTTTATTGTTTTTTATTTGAGCTAGGATGATCTCAGCATCAGCATTTGAATCTGAAACTATAGGAATTTGCCTACTTTCCATACGGTTGTTCACATATAGAGCAACACCTCTTCCTTTGGAGTTTTGATAATTTTTTTTGATATACTGAATATACCACAATATTAGTACCCCAAGTTGAATCGGAAAACCAAGTCTCTGAAACTCCACAAATATCTATTTTGTCTCTACATAAAATATATCTTAATTCATCCAGTTTATTATTTAGGCTTCTGGCATTAAGCATTAGTATATTCAGATCACTACTCAAGTGTTTAGGGAAATTATTTTTTAATGTTTCTCTTACTGTAGGTGATGGAATGATTGCTATGTTTTCTTTAAATGTCCCTACTAGGGAGATCTCATTCCCACCCACCCTTATGTCTAGTTTAAATTAAGCTAAATAAAGACAAGGATTTGTTTACCCAACACTTGATTATCAAATTTGTTTAAATGTAGGCCATCCCTACATATTAAATCTGTGTTACAAACAAAATCTTCCCAGTGGGTAAGACAATGTATGCCTTGTTTAAGACACCACAGACAAAGCTAAATATATGAGGATTTTATTTTTTCATTCATCTGGTAGTCGCCCCTTGGAACTGGTAGAATTTCAGAGAATACTGTCTGACACTCAATAAAAATGGGTCTACGTCAATTCGCTCCCACTATTTCGGGCCCCATCAACTCACTCCCGATGACCCGCTCCCTCCTCAATTAGCTCCTGCAAAATTCATTCCAAAGCAACCCACTCCCGCTCCTGCTCCCACACCACAGTTTACCAATGGCTGTCACTAAGTCATTTATTTACTCTTTCACTTATTCAATTAATGTTGCCAATCAATACAACCAGTTATTATGGCAAGTTGTAAAGCTGCCTTGTGAAATGCATTGCTGCTCCTACAGTGCTTGTCAGTTTTTAGTCGGCAACATGGAAGCAAAGTTTATTCTGTCTGAGAGAAAGAAAAAAAAAAACTAGTGGACCATAACAACTATATATATACTGTATATACACATCACAAATGGGGATATAATGGAAAGTCTATTTGGCAGTGTGAACTGACTGTTAAAAAACAAAAAAACATGCAATGCCTGGGTTCACACTGCCAGTTATGATGACCCAACTATAGTTGCAACATTTAGTGAGCACTCACACGCTCATGATCCGACTGCAGTGCAGAGAGGTGAGGCCATAAACTGAGCAAAAGACCACGCTGCAAGCAGTCAGGATATGACTGCACAGGTTCTTCCCCATTGTAAGGACAGCATGTCTTTAGCAGCACAAGGAACAATGGTAGACAGAATTGTAAAGCGCACTATACAGCGTGTTCGTGTACATGGTGCCCCACCAGATCCCCGAGAACTGTCAGCATTATACCAGAGTATTACTGGACATTGAGAGGTAGCTCTGACACAGAAGTAAACATTTTACTTTATGACAGTTGTCCTGGTCCCGACAGAATTCTTGTTTTCGGCACAGAAAGCAACTTACTCTTCCTTGAACAGTGTAAGCATTGGTTTGCCAATGGTACATTTAGAGTGGTACCGCCTTTATTCACTCAAATGTATGTTATTATTGGCAAATGACTGGGGTGTATTCAGCCTGCAATTTTTGCCCTTTTCCCTTGGAAACGAAAGGAAATATATGAAAGACTGCTTTCCAGTTTTAAAGATCTTAACCCACGACTGGATCCCTCTGTCATTATGACAGACTTTGAAAAGGCGACATTGCAGGCTTTATTTCAGTGTTTCCAACTGCCAGACAAGTAGGCTGCTTCTTTCATTTTGCTCAATGCATCTACAGAAAGATTCAGGCTGAAGGGCTTGGGCCAAAGTATGCACTTGATAGCGAATTCAGCCTAAAGTGTCGTTATCTGACAGCCCTTGCATTCTAACCTGACCAGGTTGTGGCTCAGTTTGAGGAAATAACAGATGAATCCCAGAACATTTTCCCTTCTGAGATGGAGCCAATAATCAATTATTTCAAAGACACCTGGGTTGACAGAAGGAATAGAAGAGGCAATGGGCACAGGCAACCACAGTTGCCAATAACACTATGGAACCACTGTGATACAGTCAAAGAAAAGAAAGTTAAAACAAACAACACTGTAGAAGCTTTTCATAGAGGAATGCAATAAATCCTATTTATGTCACATCCAACGTTGTGGAAATTTATTGAAGGCATTAAGGGCATACAAAGGAAACAGGAGGCAGACATTGAACAAGTTTTTGCTGACAGTGCACCCAATTGTTCAAAAAGGGTGTACAAGGACAATGCATCAAGGCTGTAGCAGATTATTGACAAGTCCTCAGAATGCACAACTGAGGAATTTCTTCGAGGGGTGGCACACTGTTTTGAGTATTGATGCTGCCTGCGAATACAGCGCTTTTAAAAAGAAATATGGCTTGATTTTAAATTATTACCTTAAATAAAAAGATATGTTTTTAACAGGATATGAAGCTCGACTTCAGGACTGACATTTTCTATGATGCATTACCACGGTGACCTGCTGAATGCTACTGCATCACCTTACTCGGTGTGTATCTCATGACCATGGAGTGTACTATGTACTGGTAAATATCACTTTCCATACATGCATTTTACAAGTAATTTCAGCAAGTTAGCAAGCACAATGTACATGCAGACTTCCAGTTAGTTAAGTTCGATAGTGAAATGCACTGTGATGAAGGAGGGAGAGAGATTGTAACACGCACGGAAATACTTCACAGTTTGTGATGAATGAGGGAGGGGGGAGTGAAGGATTGTAAAATGCACTGAAATGCTTCATGGTTTGTGATAAAGGAGGGACGTGGGGGAGCAAATTGACAGGGAGTGAAATGGAACCGGAGAGTGAAGAACCGGAGTAAATTGTTGGGAGCATACTTTCAGGGAGTGAATTGACGGGAGTGAATTGAGGTGCTCCCAATAAAAATAACACGATTCAAAATCGTTCAAATAATTGCCATTTAGGCTTTAATTTATTTTAGAGATTTAACAACGCTTTTTAATATTACTCTATTTTCAAAGCATTTTGTCCCAAACCAAATTAATGTCCACAGCTTATGCAGTCTATTCTTCGTTTTTAAGCTATCATTCTTCTCTTTATTTACTACAAGGACTCTTTCACATTATGTTTCAGGCAGAACAAAAACTACTTTTCTAGGCAAGTGCCCATTGTGTTTCACACAATTTTTCAGGCAGAAAAAAAGTACTTATCTGGGAGGTTGCCTGTCGTGCCCTATTTCATAGATCATTTGCCTGAATCCATTTTTTATGGCTCATTTGCCTAAATCCATTGGCTTCTTCTCTTTAGCTTCTTCTCCATTCCAACAGGTAAAACTGAAGCCTCTGACATGTACTTATGGTGGTCTGGTATAGCCCAATACTGCCAGGCTGGGCGAGCTATGCGCTGCATTTTCTGCATTTGCTGATGTTTGCAGCATTTCTTTTTTAATAGTATTCTGCTTTAAAGTTTTCTGTTTTAAAGTTTTGTTTTGTTTTATTTTATTTTGTTTTATTTAAGTCAAGTAATGTTATTTTGAGGCATCCTGAATAAATGTTGTTGGAGTACTGAATAGTTAGTTAGGGCTGATTAATTGAGGTAGTAAGTACGTTGTGTCTTTTTTTTTTTCGAATTTAGTTAAAACACCTTTAGAGTGGGTTTTTGAGCCGTGCAATGCTGATTTTAATTATCATTCAGAATTGGACCTATGCACGAAAGAGACCTGGATTCAGGGGTTCTTCGACTTTGATTCCGATTTGATTTGAGGAATGGTGAGAGGAATTGGAGGAGGTACTATCGACGTGTCTTGGAGTGGGGTCCATCAAAGGAAGCTTTCTGCCTGAAGAATTGCACAGTGTTGAGCCTGGAGTTGGCTATTCCTGACTATCTCCATATTGCCCTGATTGTGTTGAATTTTGTAATTTT
Organism: Neoceratodus forsteri; assembly: GCA_016271365.2. Classification (NCBI taxonomy): domain Eukaryota; kingdom Metazoa; phylum Chordata; order Ceratodontiformes; family Ceratodontidae; genus Neoceratodus; species Neoceratodus forsteri. The sequence continues at coordinate 1,651,883,803 of CM057449.1, forward strand.
TCCTCCACGGAGAATAGGAGGTATCATTTGCACAGGTCTGGTTGTTTGTGGTGTCTGCCACTGGCATGCATGAGAGGCCCAAATTGGCTCCATTAAGCTAAACTGCTAGATCCATCGCTGTGCAGGAGCCGGGGGTTGAGTCAGCCGGGGAGTCGGCTGATGTGCTCTGGGTGCTCCCAGGTCTTCAGGGAGTCAGCTGGTGGGCCAACTCCAGCTGTGGGCTGTAGCTACAGTGGGGGAATATTTCTGGCAGTGGTTTTTCAGGGTAGAGTTTTCTGGGCCCCCTGCCAGCCTTTTGGTGGCCTGGGACTTTGGATTTTATGAAGAAGATTTATCCTGAAGACTTTGTGCTATCCTGGACATGGTCAGACCTCTCCTTTTTTCATGATTTGATGCTTATATTATATCCTTGAAGTCAGTGAGAGTATTTGTTTTTTACTCTATTTATAATAACTTTGTGGTTCTGCCTGCCTATGTGACAGGCAGTGCAGACAGAATCGCATTTGGACATACTACATTTTATCAGGTAGTGAGAGTACCTGGTTATCTAATTTTCAATAACTTGTGGTCCTATTCTAACTACTTGAGAGGTAGTGCAGATGGAACACCTTTGGACTCACTGTACCTTTTTCAAGCAGTGAGAGTGTCTGGCTATTTATTTTATTCATAATTAGGTCTGTGGTTCTACCAGCCTATGTGAGAGATAGAGCAGACATACTTTTTCTGGACATTTATTCCATGGAGGTGTGAGCTCCTTGAACAAGACTTTTTTAGTTACTGGCTTTATAATTTATAGGTTAAAACTGTATTTTATTTCTTTGGTTTTGTTAGTTTTACTTCTTTTATTATTTTTTGTTTTGTTTTGTTTTTAAATTTAAATTGCAGCTTCGCTCAGGATTGTGTCAAGAAGTTGGAGTTTTGTGCTTTGCCCTGTTTTTGTAGTAATTGGTGGAATGTGCCTGCTTGCCCCCCCCGTTCTGTACTATTCGGCCTCCGCTCTCCATGCCCTCCACCTGTTCTCTTCCCTCCCCCGACTGTTGATATTTATCAACGATGTCGGGTGTTGGGGATTGCTCACCGGGGAGCGGGGTGGGGCTGGGCATGGGGGCATGGACAGTGGAGCTCGAATGAGCAGTGCTCTCCAATAGGGGTGGTCAGAAGCAGAAGATGCCCTGGGGTGAAATGGTGCATGTAACGTGGTGATCCATTTCTGGTCCCCATACTCAAGGGCACCTACTTTTTGGGAGGGCAAGTAGCTGGGATGGCTCATGAACATCGTCCAACCTGGGCACTGTTATGCAATGCCAGATCCATTAGGAACAAAACTGGTCTTATTGCAGATTTTGTTAGAACAGTGGATCTGGTTTGCATTACCAAGACGTGGTTAGATGGAAATGCTGCCCCAATTCTGGAGGCAGCTATTCCTCCAGGGTACTCAGTTTTACATTGGCCGAGATTGTATCGCGGGGGAGTAGCGGTCTGTTTCAAGACCAAATTGGGCCTAACTGGGGTACCAGTTGAGGAGGCCACATCATTTGAGTGTACTGTGGCAACTGGTGTGGGGTGCAGGATAGCGCTTATTTACCATCCACCAGGTGATGAGAAGCTGTTCCTGCAGGAAGTAGCAGACTTCACCACCAAAATGGCATTGGAGTGGCCCAGACTCATGGTTCTGAGCGACTTCAATGCCTGGGTCAACGATGAATCCTCGCTGTTTGGACAACACTTCCTGCAGGTGATGACTTCACTTTACACAGGTTGTTTCCTCAGTTACCCATAATAGTGGTCACTCTTTTGATTTGGTCTTCCTCCTGGGGATTGAGGCCTCCGATTTGGTGGTGGAACCTGTCAGTTGGTCTGATAAATACACTGTTGGGTTAAATTTTTCTGCCCCCCCCCGGGTCGGTCAACCCCCGTGGAGATGGTCAGTTACTGTCTGTTGTGGGATGTTGTCCCTGAAGACCTGGCTGAGGTGATTGACCTCTTGGTGTTCAGCGAGACCAGCACGGATCCAGAGCTGTTAGTCATGGCCTATAATAGGGCTATTTCTTCAGCTCTTGATCTGATTGCTCCTGCCCATGTTCACTCCCTTCCACTTTGTCCCAGGGCCCCATGGTTTGATGGGTCACTGAGGGAGTTGCAGAGGTTGTGGCATAGGTTAGAGCGTCGTTGGTGGAAATCTGCCTTGGATGCCAACCACCTTATTTTGTTAGAGCATTATAAACTCTATCAATCAGCAGTTTCTCATAAGAAGGCAGAATTCCTGTCCAGGGAGATCGCTGTTGCACAGAATCGACCAGCTCAACTCTTCTCAACTGTGGACAAGTTGTGCAACCCAGCCTGTCTGCAGTTCCATCGAGTTTTTTCACAAATAGAGTGTAATGAGATTGCTCGATTCTTTGCGAATAAGGTGGCCTATATCAAGCAGGAATTGCATCAGCAGCATGCTATGGGGGATGCTGTTGGTTAGTGCTTGGTGACTGAGTCCAGTGTTTCCTGGAGTACCTTTGACCTGCCGGAGTTCTTTGATATTATGAGGATTGTCCAGAGGATGCATCCCACATGCTGTAGTTTAGATCCGGGCCCTACTTCCCTGATTTTGGGTTGTAGTGACATCATTGGCCCAGTTCTAGCTCAGATTGTATGGTGCTCCTTGGAATCAGGTGAGTTTCCTAGCTCTCTGAAGGATGCGGTGGTGACACCACTCCCGAAGAAAGCTTCTTTGGACCCGGAGAATCTAGTAAACTACAGACCTATCTCTTACCTTCCTTTTGTGGGAAAGGTTATTAAGAAAGTTGTGGCTGCTCAGCTGGAGGACCATTTAACCATTCATAATTTATATGAACCTCTCCAATCGGATTTTCTTAGGAGGCATAGTACTGAGACTGCTCTGGTTCAGGTTCTCAGTGATCTCCTGATGGTGAGAGATCGGAGAAACCGCTCCATCTTGGTACTCCTTGATTTATCTTCAGCTTTTGACACTGTGGATCATGGGATCCTGCTCGAGTGCCTGAGGTCCATCTGTGGGCTGTCGGGCACAGTACTCAGATGGTTTTCATCTTTCCTTACTGGTAGAACTCAGAGAGTTGTCTCGGGAATATTTTCTTCCGAGTCTTTCTCTCGGCCTTGCGGGGTGCCCCAGGGCTCGGTGCTGTCTCCCATGTTATTTGCAGTGTACATGCTGCCCCTCGGAGACATTTTAAGATGGTATGGGCTGAGGTTTCATTGCTATGCCAATGATACCCAGCTCTACCTGTCTTTCGCCCCCGACCAGGTTAGTGCTATCTCAGTATTTAACAGCTGCCTCATTGAAATCCAAGATTGGATGAGTTCTAGCGGGTTAAAGTTGAACGCAGGAAAGACTGAGATTTTGTGGTGGAACTGGGTCACAGGACAGAGGGGTTGAGGACTGATTTGCTCTCTGGTTTAGTCCTGGGGGGCGCTCAGATCCTTACCTCTGAGCTGGTGCATGACCTGGGAGTGATGCTTGATGATGGGCTGACCCTTCGTCATCAGGTGTCGGCAGTCATCAAGCTTGCCTTTTACCATCTTAGGCACATTGCTAGGATCAAGCATCTCATTCCTTCCAGTAACCTACCTGTTTTGGTCCATGCTTTTGTGACCTCGCGCCTTGACTACTGTAACTCCCTTTACTTAGGGCTTCCTGGAGTTGATATCCACTGCTTGCAGCTAGTGCAGAATGCTGCAGCACGTTTGTTGACAGGGGTATCTAGCAGATCTCACATTGCCCCTTTGCTGCACGATCTGCACTGGCTGTCAGTTCAGTGGTGGATAACCTTTAAGGTAGGTTTATTAACCTACAAAGCCCAACACGGACATGGTCCTGACTACTTGAAAGAGCTTCTGGTTCCCTATACCCCTCTGTGACAGCTCCACTCAGCTGATGAGGGATTGCTGGAGATTCCGAGGGTTAGTTTAAAGTCATCTGGGTCCCATGCTTTTGGGTTTGTTGCCCCTACCCTCTGGAATTATCTGCCCCATCAGCTACAGGAGTGCAGGACAATGGGGAGCTTTAAGCAGGCACTGAAGACTTTTTTATGGGGTAAAGCCTACCCTGAATTCCCCTGATTTTATCTATATTTATTGAATTTATTTAGTTTGCTTGTGAAGTGCCTTGATATTGGAAAGCCACTCTATTAAATAAAGTTTATTATTATTATTATTTATTATTATTATTATTACCACTGAGGCCAATCTTTTTGTTTAACCTCGCACGCTAAGCTGTCCATGTGGCCACTGCATGTGCATTTTCCTTCCTTCTTAAGTGCTTGCACTGACCTGAGCAAACCTCTACTAGGTATGTAGCATGTGACTGATGTGCTGGCATTTCAGAGTTACTCTAACTCCATCTTCAGAGCTAGGGAGGAATTGCACCTTCATGCCTTTTATCTCACTCTGTGAGCATGTTCATATTCGAGAGTTAACTTTCTGACCTCCCTATTTATCCACCAGCATATATTTATCTTTTTTCTTCATTTGTTTTTTTTTTATTTCAGTCATTTGCTCATGGGCAGATCATTTGATTATTTGGGCCATCTTCCAACCTTCCACATGTTTATGAATACTTAATACTGTGTCACTGTCATTATGTATGTTTAATACTATATCACTGACTTTCCTTTCTTTATTATATGTGACCCATTCATGGTCCATTCTTAGTCCATTTTGCTTCCCATGTTTCCTTCTTGGACTGTGTAAATGGTATTTCCTAGGTCTTTGCTTTACGAATAGCTACTATAACCATGGTCTTCGTTTAGGCCTTTTGGCCACAAGGTGTCCATTTCAAAAATCCAAAAGGCTTTCTGCTGCAGTAATAAATCTCTAACATTTCCCCCACATTCCAGGATTTTCACTGCTTGCAACCCTACATGTACCAAGGATGCTGGTGATCAGTGACCCACTTTGTGGCAATGCCTAGCCATGGCATATTTAAGTTTTGACATCTTATTGCCGTTTTGTGCTCCCCATCCGCATTTTCAAGGGCCTTTTTGTTTGGCCTACATAGGCCAATTCACATGGGCAGGATAACATATAAATTACATTTTCTGTGTAACATGTTATAAAGCCTTGTATTTTATATTTCTTCCTCGATCTTGGGTGGTTAACCATTTTTGTTTTCTAGTGCTGTTACATTGCACTCAGTTTCCACATCTATAATTCCCTGATGGTAATGATGGCAGCCATTCTGGTTTACTGTCTATTTTCTTCTTTTTAAACTGTGCCTAAACCAGAATGTCTTTTAAACTCTTTCCTTTTGTTTAACTTATCAATGGCCCATTTCTAACAACTTCCATGAGCCATTCATCTGCTCCTAATATCCCCAATGGTGTTTTATTATATGTCCCACTTCACCATAAGTATCGTTATACTCCATGCAGAAACTGATACAGGCAAATGATCTATGAAACAGGACAAGATGGGCAACCACCCGGATAAGTACTTTTTTTTGCCTGAAATGTTGTGTAAAACATGATAGGCATCCACCCAGATAAGTACTTTTTGTTCTGCCTGAAACATAGTGTGAAAGAGTCCTTGTAGTAAATAAAGAGAAGAATGACAATTTAAACAAAGAATAGACTACATAAGCTGTAGACATTAATTTGGTTTGGGGCAAAACACTTTGAAAACAGTAATATTAAAAAACGTTGTTAGATCTCTAAAGTAAATTCAAGCCTAAATGACAATTCTGTGAACGATTTTGAATCGTGTTATTTTTATTGAGTGCACATAAAACTGAACACTTTAGGGTGTTCAAGATTGAAAACTCATCCTTTATTTGCTCATTTATTAACTCTTTGTTTTCTTTCAATATAAAAATGCAAAAGTCCAAACATCATTATCATGGGGATAACTGACATAAGTCCTCCTTGTCTCCTGTGCCAGCTACTATAGGGTTTACTTGTCCCTAATCACCCCTGCCTTAAACAGTGCCCCAGGCCTTTTGGTACAACATGGACGGCTAGGAGGCACAGTGGCAGTTTTATTTATTAATTCATTTATGTTTTTGTTAAATGAATATATAGTGTTGCATAAAGAAAAGGTCTATGTGTTAGCTAACCTTTGACCCTTTTGGAAGTCCAGTTTCTAGTCCAGCTGCTCCCCTGGATCATGCTATGCCCCTGTACAAAGCTTCAAGTGTGTGGATAGGGGTGGCTGCGGACTGTGGAAGCCATCCTGTGTGGATTGTGTCTTCAGAGGCAGATCAGTACATAAATAAATAAAAAATGACTGATAGGTATTTGTACTACTGAAAGTAATCCATATTAGAAGTAATTTTTCTTATTATGTTTTTTATTGCACTACATGCACCAATTCTATTTAATTGAAGAGGCAAATGGAGCAGACATGTTGAACAGAGTTATTACATAAAGATTTTCATAATATAAAAGCTAACATTTAAGCACTGAAATGTAAATGTTGATAAAAACTTTATCATGCCTGCAGTATTCCTTTTCTTTTTATTTGTTTCCTGTAACTGTTCCCTAACAAAAAACAAACTGTCTCAAAGGTTACGTTACATTTGGTATGCTCTGGTACATTGCTAGGAGTTGTAATAATGATTGCTTCTTTCTGGAGTATGACTACTGTGAGTGTGACAAGTGTCTAAAGAATTAAAGTTTCCACAACAAATAAGAGTTTTATTATATATTCCAAAGTAAGTGCAAACATCTTTTTTTTATTAATGTTGTAAAGGTTTCCCAGTATTTAAAAAAATGGAGCACGTATGCTAAAAAAAACATGCTTCACTCAGATTTTGAACAGCAAGAAATAAACCCAGAAATAAAAAGAACAGAAAAAGACCTGAAAATACCTGTACCATCCAGTCTGTCCTTAGATTCGGTTCTTAGAGAGGCAGTCTCCATCCTCCCTCTCAGTCTCCCTTCACCATCATATAGCCATCTGATAACTCCTTTATCAGTGTCAGTGGTGCAGTAGATAGCAGGCTCACCTCTTGGGCTGAAAGATCAGAAAGTTGTAGGTTCCAGTCCCACACTGGGACCCAGTAATACCCAGAACTGAAACTGCAGTGCAGTACAAGAGGGTCCTGCACTGGTGTTGTGCCATCCTTGATTAGATGTTAAAGGAAGGTCCTTTACCCATCTCTGTTCACTGTCCAGGTGGAAGTAAAGATCCCATGCCACTTACTGAAGCGCAGTAGAAGAGTCCCCTCGTGTCATGGTCAATTTTGCCATGAGGCAAATTGTTACATGCAACTCACCTCCCAAGATACATCTGGAAACAAGTTATTATATCTAAGTGTGCCTTTTTGGGCAAAAGTTAGAAATAAACAAACAAATAAATGATAAATAAATAAATAAGCACCATAAATTATTTTGTAAATGCCCAAACAGAATCTATATTTTTGGTGCTGTGTGGACCCACTTTATTTAGGAAATCATTTTCAGGCCCTCCTGAAGAAAGTTAGATATTTTTGCATACAACATTTCTGAATTCAGACTGCAGGGCAAACATTGCACAAGCTATGATTCTTCTGATTATAAATTGTTGAGATATTTGTTTATGATGATACTTCAAAGTGTTTGCTAGACATTCTGGATGTGCTGTATAACCTGCTGATCAGGCTAATATTGAACTGTCAGCCAAGTACATATCGATATGCATTCTACAGATGATTAAATGGGTGTTCCTTAAAAGACAGGAGGGATCTACACAAACTTGAATTTGTCTTAAGTTGTGTACAGGGCAGGCCCTCTGTTGATTATGTGAGCACCACTGAAGAGTTTCTACGCAGACTGAGGTAATTAAATTTGTGGTCACCAAAGTTAGAACAGTTCATAGAGTGAATTTTTTTTTGTCTTTGGGGGTGAAAATCTCTCAGCACCTAACTTATGTGATATATATAAGTGGATTGTACCTCAGACCACCTTAAAGAGACCCTGACCTCACAGTGACAACTTTGGAAAAATGTAATACTTAGATATAATTTAGCTTATATTTCATATTGTATACTGCAATTTGCATTTTTATGTCTTCATTACTAATGACATTTACATGAAAACAGGATTGCTCTGGCTGCATGCCTAAACCTAACGTTACAGTTCTGTTTTTTCACCATCACAATCTGTTGCTGTGGAGATATGTATGATGTAATAAGCAGGGGATTGTGATGTTGGGTTTAAGCAAACAGCTACAATAGATAAAATCTAGGAAACAGTGTCTTGTTTTCCTGCAGCTGTCCTCGGTAATAAACACGAAAGAGTAAAGAATTACAGAAAATATATAAAATATAAACTGAATTGTATCTAAATCATTCATTTTTTAAGCTTTTCCCAACAGTGTCAGGGGCTCTTGAAAGACTTTATTGGTTTGTTGTGGGCCCTTACATTGTGATATTGTTATGCAAGAAATGTTGTATAGTGGGACACTGAGTGCAAGAATAAGCTCACCTGCGACCCCAAGTCAAGATGGTTGCCTCCTTGTTCAAAGACTGCTTTGATGACCTGGATAAGTACTATAATCTTTCCCTTAGCACACCCACCCCCCCCCCCCCTGCCTCAGCAGACAGCACTCTCTCTGTTGAGTTTCACTTCAGACGCCTGACCATGTTGAAACTAGCCAAATACCTGAGATGATCGAATCCAAAGCCTACTTCTAGTCTGGATGGTTTAGACTACTGCTTCATTAAACTGGCCAGTGAGGCACTGGTTTACCTCACCTCTCATATTTTTAACCATTCCATCTGCATGGATGACTACCCCAAGCTCTGGAATCTGGCCACTGTTATCCCTGTCCACAAATCTGGGCCCAAGCACCTCACCACCAACTACTACCCAATCTCTCTCTTTGCCCCCCTTTGAAGGTCTTCAGAAGGATTGTGTTTCACCAGCTGTCTGCTTATGCACAGCAGTACAACTTGCTGACTAGTGCTCAGCATTGATTCTGCCATATACCCAGCACTGAGACAGCCCTGGTGAGTTGCACTGACTATATGTATTGTGTCTTGGGCATGGGCAATTTTTTTATTGCTATCTTTGAGGACCCTACCAAGGCCTTTGATCTCAGGGACCATGATCTGCAGCTCCATGCCCTCATCTCTCTCAGCTTGTCTCTGGTGATAACCCACTGGTTCAAAACTACCTACCCAGCAGAAAGCACAGGACTGAAACTGACAGTGTCTTTTCTGACTTTCATCCCATTTACTGCACGGCCCCCAAGGTTTCATTCTTGGTCCCCTTCTCTCCTCCCTGTTTTCAACTAACTCTCCATTGTTTGCCCAGCCACAAATTCTTTACTGTATGCTGATGATGCTGTCATCTTCAACATGAGCATAGACTTGGCAATCTTAAATAAAGTCATCTAACATGACTTCAACCTCCTCCAGACCTGGTTAAAAAAATAAAATGGTATTCAATGCCAAAAAAAAAGTAATGGTTTCTCAGGGTCACACAAGAAAGGGACCTGCTCTTGGTTTGCCATCCACAACTTAGATGTCTCTGCAGTGGAGCTTGTCTCACAGTTCAAGTACTTGGGAGCCCTCCTAGATGACAAGCTATCCTTTGAATCCCAAATCAATAGCCTGGTAAAGACTGTGCACCAGAAACTTGGTGCCTTACACAGGGCCAAAAACCTCTTGACCCCTGTGACAGAGGTTATTCAACCTCAGCTTGCTGCTCCCAAAAGTTGATTATGGTTTCCCTGTTTATGCTGATGTCCCATCTGGGGCTCTCGCTAAAGTGTGCACTGTGTACAACAGCATTTGTAACTTCCTTATCAACCTGCCTTACTCACCTACTGTACCATTACCAACTCTATAATTCACCTGCCTGCCTCTCACTGGATGATCACCTCACATGTAAGGCATGAGTGTTCCAACATAGTGTGGCAACTGAATTAGGTCCCTCTTGGATTTCCACATTTTTCACCCACTCCATCAACAAGCTGGGCACATGCTCTCAGGCCAAATACATTTTCTCACTCTCTCTCTCTCTCTCTCAGGCACACCAATGCAGCGAAAAGAGCTCTTTCCTTCAGGACAATAGAACCCTACAAACTTTTAACTGCCCACTTCATCCTTGGTACCAGCGTCCATACCTTCTGCATTAACCCTCAAATTCTTGTTGGACAAAATTCAATGTAACCATCCTAACTGATTCTCTTAACTGCCCTATTTGAGCTTGGACTAAACTACTATATAAACTCTCCTTCTTCCAGTAAATGGGATACATGAATGTACTACTGGAAATTATGATACCCAGGTGTACTATTTTAATTTGCTGGTGCCTGTGCCTTGACTAATTGTGTATTAGGTTCTTTGTTCCTTATTTTGAACTGGTCACTGGTGAAAACTGGCTATTTAGCTCATCTTGCTATCTAGTATAATAAATAAAAATGAAACAAAAATGAAATACTGTATATTACAAATGTATTTTTTGTTAGTTAACACCTACTGTATAACAGTTACTCTCTGAATAGTAATGTATTCCAATATTTATTATATAGAGAATAATGGATGGGGAAGGGTTTGATATGAGAATTTAATGCTCACCCGAGTTGTGGGATGCTACATAAACCCCAAGGGCAAAGCCCGAGGGGTTTATCAAAGCATCCCACAATGAGGGTGTGCATTAAATTCTCATATGAAACACCCTCTCCATCTTTTATTTTTTATGATAATAGACCAGCAATTTTTCTCCAGCAGTTTGTGAGACTGTTTGGCCCCGCCCACATACAGAATGTTGGCCATTGAGGCAGTAGCATAGTTTGACTGGCATGGCTCATGAATGTCATAACAACCATCTGGTTGTTATGGAAAATATCAACCTGGTCAGTACATTGAGAGAAACTGCCGACCAGTTATTATATGCATTTATTTGTTAGGACTTTCATATTGTATTATTATATAATTTAACAGTTATGTTATCATATGCTACTGCAAGTGAACCTTGTTTTATCTTTTATCCCTAACAATAACAATGGAACTAAAAAAAAAATAAATGAAATAGTCATCTAAAATAAAGTCATAATTTGACAGTCCCAGTCATGTGTAGAAACTAAACAGTTTTGGAAAAGGTCAGCACTGATAACATTAATTCATTCTTGAACTGCCCTGTGAAACTGAAGTAGGCAGAGACTTGGAATACACCAAGAAACTGGAAGGGTGAAGTACTGTACAGCAGGTTGGTGAAAGGTTATATTGTAACATTGTTTAACTTGTTAAAAAAAATCATTTTTCTTGCCCTATTGCAAGCAGTATATACTATGTAATTCTGTACTATGGATAAAACTTCTATATACAATTCTTGTCATCAACTTGTGTTATGAAAAATCTATATGTAGCATTTGTATACAGTAATTTTTCCATGAACTTAAACTGTTTGAATAAGAGCTATTGTACAATATACCACATGTGCAATCCAGAGGTCATCTGTACTTTGAAAAGTAAGACCTGAATGTCTCTGGAAAGTTTTGTCATAAATGTTGCCTTCATACTTTCAGTTATATAATAGTATGCAGTAGGCTTGAAACTTACATTCAGCATTTGTCTTTAAGTTTTAGCTTTTGTACATTTTGTGTCTAATTGCTAGTCCCTACCAGATAGAAACAAAAATGAAATAAAATCTACCGAGCAGTGAGGTAAGATAGAGAATTCTGTGTTACCAGCCTTTTTGGATAAGCCTCGGGGAAAACGTGGGATATCTGTATGGAGGAGCTGTTTAGTTGATAGTTAAGTATGCAGAATCAGCCACTGTAGACTCAGATGTTACCCGAAGGGTTTGCAGATGCTATTTAATAGCATCACGTGGCATAAATGTATTCAGGTGTGAGACAAAAAGGTCAGCAGCTGGTACCTTTTACTTTTAGTTCAACCTGTTAGTCAGCAGACATACACATACAAAATGACTAACAGCAATTTTAATGTGGTTCAGAGTCCTGCATAAGAAAAAAAATAGGAGAGATAAATAAAACACTAGAGCAGGATCATTTTCTAAAGATTTCAGACTGTGTGCCATTGGATTTTATCCATATGTTGACACTGTGTTTCACATTTCTTTTTTTATTTCATTACTTGTTCTGTTTAGTTATTAAATTATGTTGAGCAGACCTGTATGTTTCATTAAAGAGAAGCTACTTTTAATTGTTCATAAATGACTTCTAATATCATAAATGTAAATATTTTTTTTTAACCAGGAGAGACACACTAAGTTGTAAACTTGTTTACAGGTGCAACCTAGGAGCACAAGGAAGTTAAGTGACTTGCTCAGGGTTATGCAGTATGCAAGTGGGGGCAATGGGATTCAAACCCAGGTCTCCAAGTTTGCAGCGTAGAGCCTTAAATCATTTTCTTAAGAGTCTTTGTTTACTTATGGTCTGTTCCTGATTTGGGCATATCAGAGACTGGTATCATCCCATTCAAATATCTAAAGAGACTAATATTATTATTTGGCATCATTTGTTAAGATCAAGGAATATTTTGGTTTTCTTTATTTGCATTAACACTACCAATTACTCAGCCATCCAGAAGCACTTACTGTATGTCCCACATATATTAGTTCATGCATGAAATCATGCCTTTGAATTTAAAATGAACCTCAATATTCATTGTACTTAAGACCTGATCCAGGAGGTTAAATCCATTGGGATAAACTGGCTTCATAAGTTTATCTAGGTATAGCCAGACTATTTACAGTATTCTGTAAACCGCATATGCAGGCCTACCAGTACATTCTCCCATCAGAAAACTGAAAGCTATGTGGTATTGTATTGTAATTTATTATAACAGTGTAATGCAGACTAGATTTACTTAATGATTAAAACTGTCTTGTCTTAGCACTTTATCATAGATTCATGTATTTTGTCAGCAGATAAGGACCTCCTGGCCCATCCAGTCTGCCCATATAATCAGTCCTAATACTGCTACCCAAGTCACTACTGGGGGATCATCTTCAAACCTCCTCCATTATCAAAGATACCCATGTGTTTTTCCCAGGCAAACTCAAAACCTGTGCCGGTATTTGCCTCCACCACCTCCACTGGGAGCTGTTCCAGTCATCCACCACACTTTCCATGAAGAACTTCCTTATGTTTCCCCTGAGTCTACCACCCTCTAACTTCATATTGTGACCCCCTAGTCTTAAGACATCTTTTTCTCTGAAAAATAGTCTCCTCCTGTACCTTGTTTATCCCCTTGAGATATTTGGATGTTTCTATCATATCCCCACTGCCTCCTCCTGTCCTCCAAGGAGTAGAAGTTTAATTTCCTAAGCCTTTCTTCATAGGTCTTCTGATGTAGGCCCTGCACCATTTTGGTTGCCCTCCTATGCACCATCTCCATCCTGTCCCTGTCCCTTTGAAGATGAGGCCTCCAGAACTGTACACAGTATACAAGGTGCAGCCTCATGAATGAAATATACAGGGGAAGTACAGTACTAGTCACATTAAACTGTTCCTGCAGCTCACTGCTCTGGCATTGTTTTCATATGCTGGCAATGCAGTAGCACTTCAAAATGTTTAAAATACAAACTCTTTTTCAACCAACCTTCAACTGACATGCAATGCACATGCAGTGTACTTTCAACCACTGAAAATTCCCTTCAGTTCTCCATTTTTGAAATGCATTTGAAATGCAGTAATTACTAGCATTTACTGTTTATGAATGGCCCCAGATTTACTGCACCTACTGTACTGTACTGTACTGTACTGTACTGTACCTCTGAGTTGGATCGCTGATCTGCTGATCCCCATTGTACCATGCCTCTCAGTGACCCACCGACTTCTTAAATTATTTATTTAGTAAGTTTGATTTTGCTTTTATTTACTGTACTTACAATGCTGTACTGTAGTTACAGATTTAGAGGCAGTACAGTACTTCAGCACTGGCATAGAGAGTCACATCAGAGAGAAACCTGGGATCTCGAGACACAACAGGGAGAGTAAAAATACTATAGCAGGACCAAAATAGTGAGAGGAAGAAGAGAAGAATACTGTAGAATTACTGTAAAGGATACAACATTTCAGCACAGAACATCGTGAAAGCATACTCTTTGGAGTGGAGCAGAGTGAGGGGGAGGGGTGAAGGGAGAAGCTCACAAGGATCAGGCACAGTGAATTAGTAAGGGAATTTGCTTGTGTATGGGTTAACGGGTGCTGCACTACAGTTATTGGATAGCCTGCTTGGATCCCACAAAATGAGGAGAGTGGCTATAGGAGGGGAACTGCAGGAGACCACAGCTGAATTTTTAGGCCGGCTTGTGCTGCACTATCTTGAGGCATTAAATGTATGTGTTGTAAATGTTCAGGCTCCGTAGTGTAGTGGACTGAGTCAGTGGTTGTGTATGATGTGCCAGAAATCTAGGTTTGAAACTTGCAGGGGGCAAACTTTTTTTTCTTCAATCATACACTGCACCGGAGGATGTTTATATTTATGTTGGGGATGCAGGGAGCATACTGTGTTTAAGATTTTTGTAAATTTTTGCTCCCTGACTACTACTGCCTCCCGTAGATGCAGAGGGCTAACTCACACATTGACCCTTTGCTCCACTTTCCATTTTGTTCAAGGAGATGCGATGCAAAGTCACAGGGAAGCCAGCACACACAGTTTTCTGGTGCTCACTACTATATAGAGAGGACTCCATTGTTTGCTAAGCTTAGCAGGTCGCTCCACAATCAGTCAATGCCTATTCCTCTTGGTCATCCATGTTAGCCTGTTCCATTGCTTGCCTGAGCTTTCGAGGCTCTTCCACGCTCACCTGCTGTATTTCATACTGATGCAACCTGACATAAACATAGGTGCTTTACTGTACTTCCAGTAGCATCTATAAACTTATAATTATGCTTAACATACATAAAAATATCAGGGGTAATAGAAATTTCAATGCTCAGGCATGTAGTGTACAATACAGTACAGTACAGTGTAGTACTTCACTCTACAGTGGTGAAATCGGTCTCCAATTCAGTGCTTAAGCATTTTTCTTATGGGTTGCTTAATGGGTGTAGTGCTTATTACACTGCATTGAAACAAAGTTTCCAGAGATCTGCAACATAAGCTGAAACTGAATAGCAGCTACAGACAAACCATTTGAAAACTTTTATTAATTCATTGCAGTGAGCAGTACACACATTAACAGGGACACTGGTCTACCAGGATTGAGAAAGGGCAAGTTCCATTTTGCACATTGTAAAGAAATGCATTGTCACCGGTGTCTGCTAAGCCAAAATCCGGTTTTACCGATGTTTGGTTTTGTGCACTTTATTTAACAATTTTTAACTCTGCTAACATGCATTTTAGCAATTTTGACCTCCACTATTGCACATCTTTCCATCCTTGCAGCAATTTACAGTTACTTTAGGTACAAAATGTGATGCCAGCAGCAGCACTACAGCCCCATCCCCAAGGTGTGATGGAAGCAGCACTATGGCCCCCATCCCTCAGGTGCAATGACAGCACCAGCAGCACTGTGACCCCCATCCCTTTGGTGTGATGGCAGCAGCAACAGCACTATGGCACCCCACCCTCAGGTGTGACAGAAGCAGTACCACTGCATCCTCCATCCCTTAGGTGTGATGGCAGCAGTACTGCATTCCCCATTGCTCAGGTGTGATGGCAGTACCAGCACTATGACCCCCATCCCTCAGGTGTGATGGCAGCAGTACTACATTCCCCATCCCTCAGGTATGATGGCAGTATCAGCACTATAGCCCCATCCCTCAGGTGGGATGGCAGCAGTACTACATTTCTTAACCACCCGTGGTGATGGCAGAAGCGCTATAGCCTCTGCCCCTAAGGTGTGATGGCAGTAGCAACAATGCAGTCCACATCTCTCAGGGCTGATGGCAGTAGTGACAGCACTATGATCCCCTTTCTTCAACACCCACACCCCACATGCACAAGCTACAAATTACTAGGTCTCTGCTTGTTAGAACTCAGATGTGGATTAATCTTAATCACCACCGCTAAGGTGGTGGATACCACTGACCAGGGTTTGGGAACAGACTTGGTTGTTGGAGGGCCAGCCAGAGGGGGAAGGGGGTAAAGGCTTGAGTGTCCAATGACAATTTACCTTCTCCTGGGAGGGAGAGTGGGTTCACGGCTCAGAGTTTGCTGGCCCCTGGTGGAGGCCAGAGGCACGACAACATGTTGGCCCTCACTGTGGGAGGCAGCGTGATGGACGTCAGCCTGTGCCTTGACATCATGAGGCCTGTGATGATTCCATGAAAATGGGAAAACACCCACCAGCTAACCAAAAGATGGTTGCTAGTCCCTCTATGAGCCTGAAACCCCAGACATAGGTGTCTGTTTTGACCCCTGTCATGCCCGGGATACACAGGAAGCTCTTTGGGGTGATTTGCCTCCCTGGTAGCCTCCCACAGGAGTTAGGGCCCACCCAATGAAGGGTTACTTGGCAGCACACCAATAAGGGGTAGTGGATGGTGGTCGGGACTCAGCAGCAGTGGTAGGGAGCCTTGGTAGGCCCAAAGGACTGGATGGCCAGGGGGTAGGAGGACCAAAACAAAACTGCCTGAATTTGCTTCTTTGAAATAAAGTGTCTTCTCCTTAAAAAATTCACAAGTGATTAGTGGTGGACCTTCAAATGGAAAATCATGCATCTCCCAAATGTGGATGTTTTATTTTTTTTCATTTGCTCTCCATGAAAAGGGTGTCTCTCAGTTTTCACGTCTGAGCTCAGATGTTAATTGAGCACCACTCTGCCCATCAGCTTCCTACAGCCACTGGGGTTTTACTTTCTGTGTGTCATTGAATGTGCTTTCAAAACCCACTGGTCAAGCATAAGTACATTTAAACACTGAACATTTATTTTTTAAGCAGTTTATCAGAAAACGTTTTGTCACAGAGACTGAAACAGCAGGTGGGAGAAAAGGTGCAAATGATCCCATTCACCTAAATGGGGTGCTAACTGTAAAGTTTCTTACTTGTGAACATGCTCTTATTCAGACTAGTTTTCATTCAAACAACTGAGGATTTTGGAAGGCCCTGCTGATTATAAACTTGAATAAGTTAGTTGGTAACAGTGATCCCTCACTTAGCAATCTACAGCCTAGATGCTCACATGCAAAGAATACAATAAAAAACTAACGGAAGTCTAAAACAAGCTTATAAAACACACAAAATGTATCTGAACATTTATTTTTACCTATACAAAATCATTGCAGCCCAAGTAAAACTCAGACAAATCGCATGGTACCCTGACTACTGTATGATGTAGTAAACATGCATTGGTATTTTTTATATATATTCTTTGTAAACCTGGTAAGGCCCACTAGGAAGAACTGCCTGTTTTCAGGGGTAACCCAGGAGCACTGGGGAGATTTAGTGACTTGCTTGGAGTCACACAGTGGAGGTTGTGGGAATCAAACCCCTACCTAAGTCTGCTGGATGTACCCAGTTAAATCACTATTTGTTAATCTAACCACTAGGCTATACTGCCATCCATAACAACACCGATATATAATGTTTTAATATATGATTTCAATAATAGTGCACAGTATCTACAGTGCAAATTATGAACATTGCACACTTTACATTTTACTAAAACAGAATTATTTGCCACTCCATCTGCTTATTTTTTTTAACACCAAAGTGGGTGAATAGTTGACAGAGTATTGTAAATAGGTTTTGATCAGACTTCATTATTCTACATCCAAAAACAGATAAAGTGTTTATTCTGCATTTATTTAATACTGCTTTTCGGGGGCTCACTAAATAGAATCTATTTAGCTCTGTATGCTGCAGATGTTTTTAAGTTTTGGAAGAGAGGCAACACATCCATTTAGGATTCATGTTAGGAACATAAGTTTTTCTTCATATTTAAAACATATTCAGTTCAGTCAGTGTATTAATTTTGTAGTTTATGCTGACTAATATATGCTGCAGAAAACAGTAAATGATTTATTGTGAAGCACTCAGGGACTATAGTACAACTCCCACAATTTCCCAGCAGGTTTTGCAAAACAATCTCTGCAATTTCAAGTTATTTTCCCACAATTTTCCAGTGGTCCTGCCCATGCTTGCTGATACTTGTATTTTTTTTGTACCATCCAATGTAATATAAATAGTAAAAGACATTTAGGCTCATAGTAAATGAAAACTCTGGTTTCAGGAAGAAAAGATGTCCTCAACTGATGGAGAGGATGGTGGGATGCATAGGTGGTTAAACTAAATGGCTGGTTACAACAAAGCAGTGCAGATAGTTTCCTTACTGATTCCATACACAGCAAAGCAGAAAGAATGCAGAGCACAGCAGCATTCATTTTAAGATGCTGAAATCTGGGCTGGCCCGACAGACCTGCAGTTGTACTACTGCTTGCAATGCCAGTGACCCGGGGTTGGAAGCGTACTCAGGTTGCTGGAGGTCTGGCCAGGGGAGTAGGATCAAGCACCTGGGGGGATGCTCTCCTCCTCTGTGGAGGGTGGGCTGCAGATCCTGCTGCTTTACTGCCACCTGCACGACCACTGGTGGTAATACAACAGGACTGCAGAGCGATCGGGAGGGGAAGACGCTAGCCATGATCTGGAGCAGTGGCATGTCTCTATGTGGCCTACCTCCTTGGATCCCCTTGAGTTCCAGTACCCTCAGGGACAGAGACTAGAAAACTAGTAACAATCACCCCACACTGGTCACTGGTAGAAGGGACTCAGCTGCCCCAGATTTCATAACCAAGCTCCATGAGGGACCCACTGGGCTGCCCCACATACATTAAGGAACTGTGGAGGGGTGACCTCGGGTCCCCTCCCTTCCCACCTGGGTGGGTACAAACTAGGAAGGATGGGAGCAGGCCCACAGGAGCTCCTGAGCATTACCTGGGGAGAAGCTAGGGGATACCCAGCCTAGGGATCTCTGAAAAGTGGAGACTGATGCTGTAAGAAGGAGGTATAGAAAGAGAAAATAAAAATATTGAAAAAGATGCTGAAATTGTAGGGATTCTGTGCAGTGAAATGCAATTTCTGTGAGGCACTGGTACAAGAATTCAAAATCCGCAAACCAAGCAGGATTCTGTGATTTTTACCGGTGTTACTGTTAAAAACAGAAAACCAGAGTCCTTTTACATTAAGCATCTCATTGAAAAATGCTAAACCAGTGAGTTGGAGTAACAGTTTAATGTGACTTGTACTGTATTACCTCCCTCCTTCTGCTGGTGATATCCCTCCCTATGCATCCAAGCATTTGGCTAGCCTTTCTCACTGCTTTCCCACACTGCTTTGCCACCTTAAAGTCATTGGTAATGATGATTCCCAGGTCTCTCTCTTGCCTTGTGGCCTCTAGTAGCTCTCCCCCATTGAACTCTGCCCCTGAGTTCCTGTGTCCCCAGTGCATAACCTTGCACTTCTTTGGCTGAATCAAAGTTGCCACCTTCTTGACCACTCTTCTAACTTTTCTAGGTTCTCCCTCATCCTTTCCAGCCCCCCTGTGTGTCCACTCTGTTGCAGATCTTTGTGTGATCTGCAAACAGGCTTTTACTCTCTCCCAGTCCCACTGCCATGTCACTAATATAGATATTGAAGAGAATAGGCCTAACAATGACCCCTGTGGTACTCCTGTAGTCATCCTCCACTCCCTGGAGTGTCCCCCATTTAACACCACTCTTTGGCTCTTGTATCTAAGCCAGTTTTCCACCTATTTTACTAATTTAGGCCCCGCCATCAGGCTGCTTAATTTCATTACCATGCTTTTTTTTTTCAGTTTACATTTTTAGGTATTTTTCCCCTTCCCCTACCTCGGGTGCACACATGCATGCACTGCATTCTGAGACACCCTTTTGACATGCCACCCCCTCCCACCTGCACTGCCATTGGACCTCCACCCAGTGGCAGCAGAACTATGGGAGGGGGGTGACAACCTCCCTGGGAGAGAAGAGCTGCTGTTGGGCTGCTAAGTCCTACTCCCTGCCCTCCATGCTGTTGCCCGGATGACCCAAGGTCATTCTCGAACCAGGGATGCCAGTGTAACATGAGGTAAGCCATCTAGCACTTCAGCCTCAGTGCCGCCAGGCCAGCCATTACCAATATTTTATGTGGGATGGTGTCGAAGGCCTTGCTGAAATCAAGATAGGCCACATACACTGCTCTGCCCTAGTCCACTACCCTGGTTACGTCATCTAAAAACTCTCTCAGGTTGGTCTGACAGGACCTCCCCCTGTGAATCTATGCTGTCTCTGGTCCTGCAGTCTTCTGTCCTCAAGGTATTCTCCAATTGTTTCCTTTATGACTGATTCTATTACCTTGCCATCTACTGACATCAGGCTAACCGGCCTGTAACTTCCTGGTTCCTCCCTACTATCCCCGTTGTGGAGTGGGATGAAGTTAGTCCTCCTCCAATCCCCTGGCACCTGTCCTGTTTCCAGAGACCTGTTGAATCTGGCTGCCATGGGCTCAGCCAGTACCTCTCTGAGCTCCCTCAGTAGCCTGGGGTGCCCTGCATCAGTACTCATGGCCTTGTCCACTCTTTTTTTTTTCCTGGTGGTTTTTCTTGAAGGAATGCATGTCAATTGGGCATCACAACTTAACTGTTTCATGCCTCTGACATAACCCCTCCCAGGAGCAGTGCTCACTGATGCTCCGGTAATACTGTGTCCTGTGGCCATCCAGGAGCACTGCACTGGAATTCCTATCTCCTCTCTCTCCGAAGGTAGCAAGCATGCTATTGCTGGTCAATTCACCTGTGGCTGGCCCTCTGGTGTCCTAAGTCCATTCCCAAACCTGGGTCACCTGCATCGCAGCAGTAATTCTTTCCACTGCACCGGTGGGCTGGCTCTCTCCTTGTCCACTCTTAGCTTGGACAATTCCCTTAGGTCCCTGTCTGCAGTGAAGCAGATAGGGTCTATTTCCCTACCCTTCATGCCCTTGTTGTGTATTTCAGGTCCATTTCCTTACACCTCCTCTGTGAAGACAGACAGGAAGTATTTGTTTGGTTCCATGTGATAACGGCAAACGTGGAAAGGCAATCTCCGAAAAGCGATCACCGTTTGGGTGAGTGTACATCACCAAAAATCAAATTTGGCGATGTACACTTACGGCGCACAGCAAAAGGGTGCCAAAGACTTAAACATTTTTTTAATGCAGGGAGCTTTGCCCCCCCCCACACACACACACCCCTACTAAAGGATTCTCAACTCCAGCGGGCTGCATGTTGGGGTGGGAGTGCAAAAGAAAAAAAAATCCTGGACCAGCACAAAAAACGAACATGCCCAGAACCAAACCCGACACCCTCCCAACCCTAGCCTGCCATCAACCCACCATGCCACATGGCCAGCTTGGCAGCCCACTGTCACACTACACCCCACAAACCCTCCATCCCCTTCTGCCCATCTCACGGTGTGGATCCTCCCCTGCATGCATGTATATATAGCGACATTCTGTCGCTATATTCGCCAACCTCCTATTTCCGGTCACCCACCCTGCCCGTTAGCTCTGTGCACAGGCACCATGATTGAGTCACCCTTTTTTGAAAATGTTCAATCGCAGTCGCCATCATCACAGGCTACATATTTGTTCAATATGTTGACCTTTTCACCGTCATCCTCCACAGAGGTCCCTCCTTCCCCCAGTAGCCTGATTACACCTCCCCTGGCTTTCCTCCTTTTCCTGATGTATCTGAAAAAGGTTTTGTACCCCTGTCTTGATCAACTTAACTATCCTTTCATCCATTACAACGTTTGCCCTCCTGACTTCCTTCCTTCCTCGCCTCCCTTTGCCTTTCTTGATATGTTCCCCTATCTTTCTCTTTTTGTGTGTTTTTTGTACTAAAGGTTGTGTTACTTGCCCTCAATGTCCTAGTTCTTGAGGTCTAGACTGGGAATGCAGATGGAAGCAGAAATGATATCCAGAATGTCAGTCTTTGTTAGTGGATGTGTGTCTTTCTACATTACCTTCCTGATATGCCTGTCTTAGGTCAACTTTGACTCTGGCACACCTCTGCAAGTGATCCTACAAAACAACTAAAAAGAATTAATAGTTATGCTAGAGGACCTTGAGGGAAGTCCAGTTTGCTGGGACCTTAACCTGCCCATTCACAAAGATACATTTATATATTAAATGTGTTGTCTAGGAAAGGCACTGTGAGATGAAGTGCATTTCCAGGTACAGACTGGAGAGTGGACTAAAACGGGGAAAGCCACATGGGTGAGAGAAGTGAGACAGAGCCAACTTTGGTTCAGTTTCCACTTGGAGCCTGAAAATTTGTTTTAGGTTCACCAATTTTGATGAACCACTTTGCATTCTAATGCAGTAATTAACAAATGGACAGGATACAAATGGATAGAAACCTTGATGTTAGCAATAAATATGAATAACTGTAGCTTACTTTTGGCAGGTACCGTTGGCATGCATCTGCTGTGGATTACTGTTTGTGATATTGAGACAGTGTGCAAAACCCATTAAGACCACCACAGTCCTGTGTAAACTACAGTGATAGTAACTATTTTTTACTACTCTCGAAGCATATGGTCTCCGACTCTCTGTTTCACCTGATAACAATTATAATACTATATTTGCCCTTGTAGTGTCATAGATTTTGTAATGATATTTTTATACTATGATTATTATTTTATACAAAGTGCCCTGGGTAGTTAAATGAAGACAAAATGTAAATATATTTAGTGTTCATATGTATGTTTGGTTGTGATATAGAGTGCATAGTATTTGCTTTATACAGTTGTACTGATATAACTTGTTTATTACCAGTACACACTCTTAAGTATAGTGCAGTACAGTGCAGTGCAGTGGTTTAAGGCTCAGAGCTGCAAATCTGGAGACCTGGGTTTGAATCCCACAGCCCCCACTTGCATACTGTGTGACCCTGAGCAAGTCACTTAAGTTCCCTGTGCTCCCAGGTTGCACCTGTAAACAAGCTTTCAGCTTAGTGTGTCTCACTTGGTTAAACAATTGGAAAAAAAAAAAAAGTTTTGTAATCCTAACAGCATTTTCCTGGATAAACAATAATGCTTTTATTGCTACAACTTATATAGTACTTTCAGTTGTTTTTATGCTATTTGTATATATTATTTAATAAAGTGCAATATGATTATGATAGTAATATACTATTCATAGAAAATAAACTGTGTTAATTCACACTTTGGGTTTTGTGGCCACAATAGGAGGGAAATGGGGCATTAAGATTTTTCATTGATAACACCCAGCCTCTATCTCACGAAGCTACAAGTCTGAGCCCATGCCCCATGAGTATACAGCTTCAAGCTACAGGCCAGGATCCATGCCCAAAAAACCTTCTGTTCCATGTAGGGCATACATAATAAGTCATAGCTCAAATCCCATAGGGTCTTTGGGGGCCTTCAGAAACCATGTGACCAATTATAACATTGTTCACAAGGGCCTTTCAAGTCCTGCTCAAAACAGATCATTCTTTTTTTTTTAATTCAGTAAGCTTTATTCAAGTTTTTTTTTTCAGTACAAATACAGGGCAGGTGTCAAGCAGGTAATTACATGTCACATTGTCGAAAAGACTGGCACACATGCAGGCAAATACAATGTTAGAGTGACTTGTACATTGGAAGCAGATGAGCTTTCAAATGGAAACTTATAACTTACAAACTATCCACCCCCCACCCCAAGAAAACCTCCCTAACCCACCCTTAAACAAGTGTATACAGTTCCAATCAGTTAAGACGCAGGTAGACAGACCAAAGTTCCATTGTATTATCTAAGGTTTCCAAATGGTGATCAGAGCATCCAAGGCACCCCATCTAGTCTGATAGAGATGAGACCTATTGCTCATAGACAGGATATGTTTCTCCAATTGGAGAGCGAGTAGTAGTTCCTTATGCCATTCCAAAACAGACAGTGTGGAGTTATCCATCCAGTGTCTCTTAATAATAAGTTTAGCTGTGGAAGAGACCAGAGCTAAATGGGCTTTCCTGCAATTTGGGATACCCCTTGGGAACAGGTACAGCAAACAGTTATCTGGAGTGAAAAGCGGTTCAAGACCCAGAAGCAGATCCAGCATGTTCCTAACAGATTGCCAAAAGGTTTGCACAACTGTACATGACCATATCATGTGATATAAGGTACCAGGGGAATGGAAACACTTAGAGCAGTTGGGGGATGATATATAACCAAAATTATGTAATTTGGTTGGAGTAAAATACAAATTGTGCATAATATTAAACTGAATGAGGCGCACTCTGTCCTGTTTAATATATCTATATATATTTTGCCACGAGTTTCTCCAGAGATCCGTGTCAGTACTCAGGGATAGTGACTGAGCCCAGTAATAGCAATTTCCCTGTGGCAAATTCACATCTAACATTTGTATTTCTTTATAAACTTTGGATATGGCATGAGGTTCCTTTGCCCTTTGTAGAAGAGCATGCAAACTGTCAGCAGAGGAGCTTCAAACGTCCACACTCCCCAGGTAAGTTTTTATTGCCTCTTTGAGTTGCCTATATTTAAAAGACAGTGCAGTGGGCTTCTGAAAGTGATGCTGGAAAGAGGGGAGTGTAATCAAGGAGCCATCTATATAAAGGTCTGATAATTTTGTATTCACTAGAGGGGGCCAAAAGGCAACTGGTATGGGTTTGTGTCCAATTTTGAAATGAGGGTTTCGGAAGACTGGTTGGTCCAACGAGGTATACCACTTATAGGATAGGTGCAATTGTAATTGATAAGAAGCTCTGATGGACCAGCTAATTGGTGTATTCCGTATCTGTTTGGGACACGCTCTAGGAGAGGTGTATAAAAGGGATAGGAGAGTAGTGTGACTTTGGGTAGCAAGATAACTCTGAATTTCCAACTAAAGAGGGGAGTAATGATGGGATGTGGTAGTCTGCACTTCTGATGACCAGTGAGCCAAGTTACTAAGATAATGAACACAGTAATAAACAAAAAATGAGGGGAGTGATAAACCATCCTGTAACTTTGGTACAGGCAGTTGAAAGTAGGACCGTCTCACACCCTTGCCCTTCCATAGAAAGGATGATAAGAGAGATTGTAGATTAGGAAACCATTTTTTGGGAAGGAACACCCCCATCATTCTCAGAGGGTATAATACTCGAGGTAGTACATTCATCTTTAGGATGCTAATCCTCCCCCACAATGAGAGAGGGAGGTTAGTCCATCTATCAAGGTCCGCCATAAGCATTTTCAGCAAATCTGTTAGATAGAGTTTAATCATGGAGGAAAGATCTCTAGCGATCTGTATTCCTAAATAAGAAAGAGAGGTGGAGTCTCATAGCATATTGCTGTAGCTCAGCACTGACCGAGAAGTCCTATTGTTCAGGGGGAAGATCTTAGTTTTGGTGATGTTGAGCTTATAGTATGAGACCTTAGAGAAATGAGCAACCTCCTCCAGGAGAGAGGGAACACCTACATGGGGTTCCTCTAAATGTAAAAGCAGGTCATCTGCATATGCAGAAAGGGTGTAACACTGACCCCCTATTAAGATTCCCCTAAGTTTAGGGGAGGATGCCAGTCTACTAATCAGAGGTTCCAGGTAGATGTTAAAAAGCAAAGGGGACAGGGGGCAACCCTGTCTGGTCCCCATCTGAAGTAAGAGAGGCTTAGACAAGGTGCCATTACACCAGATTTGAGTGGAAGGGTAGATGTACAGTAGTCTAACCCATCTGAGGAAACCAGAGGACAAACCAAAATGGGCCAAAGTTGTGAAAAGGAAATCCCTAGAGACCCTGTCAAATGCCTTCTCGGCACCCAGGAACACAAGGACAGCAGGTTGGTCAGAGTCCCTGGTTGCTGAGAGAATGTGCATTAGTTTATGTGTATGATCAGCACAGGATCTGCCCTCCATGAATCCAATCTGTTCCCTACCTATCAGGAAAGGTAACACTGGTCCCAGCCTGTTAGCCAGAATTTTAGCCAGAATTTTGACATCGGTGTTAAGGAGCGAGATAGGTCTATAACTTTTGGGATATAGAGGATCCTTACTTTGCTTGGGAATAAGGGTTATTACCACTTTAAGAAACTCCAACTCTGAGAAACCATCTGAGAACCAGAAATTGTAAACCTCGGTAAGGAGAGGGGCAAGCTCTGAGAGGCAAAGTTTATACAAATTGTTTGGGAGTCCATCTGGCCCAGTGAATTTATCTAAGGCAAGCTGTTTGACTGCCAGATGAACTTCTTGGACATTGGTCTGGGCATCAAGTGGGGCAGGCTTGGGGGGGCGATAGCTTGGGTAAGCTAACCGAATTGAGGTACTGAGTGATGTCTGAGTCATGAGGTCTCTCCTCTGGGTGATCAGCACAGAGTTTCTGGTAGTAAGCCCTGAGCACTTCCCCAATATCCCTAGGGGAGGTGACTACTTGGTTATCCCTACCTGTTCAGAGACTAGAGATGAAACGTGAGGATTCACTTTGTTTGAGCCGGATAGCTAGTAAATTACCGTCTTTTTCTCCTGTGTCAAGGTACTTAATTTTGGTGCATTTTAAAGAGAGCTCTGCTTGCTGAAACATAAGGGCCGAGTATTGGCCCTGTAGGCCATGCAAAGTGACCCAATCTGTGTCAGGAGAGTGGTGATTAAGCTCCATTTCTAGCCTCCAGATTTCCCCAATCAAATTGGTCTGGAGGGATGGGTTGAAGTGCTCCAATACTTTTTAAAGTCTACAATGTTTTTTTTTATGTAGCTCTCTAGGCAGCAGTCTTAAATCAGCAAATGAAGAGGCTTTGAAGCACAGCTGTAAGGGAACTTTGTTTTATAACCTCTGTGTTGAATTCATACTCAGACTTTATTGGAGCACAAGGTGATTTGAGATCAGGTTTCAGCTTGTTGCAGTGGGGTCACTGGGCTGGGACAGGCAGACAGACATTGCGATGATCCTTCAATTCAGTAAAATAGGCAGTCTCATTTTTTAGTAAATCTGTTTGTTTGCTAAGTTAAAGTTACTTTCCCTACTAAGGTAAGTACAGATCATCTAGCCTTCTGTCCAGTTTTTGTATTGACAATCCTGTGGAAATATTTGGGTGGTTACACTTAATTTTTATTTGTAAGCAGTTTCTTTGGAAATACAGCTTGATTGATAATAAAGTGACCGTTGTATTGTTGCCTGTGTCTAATGGCTATCTACCCTCTGGGACTTTGCAAGACACTGTAAGCTCCAATGGTGCTGGTGGGTGAATGGCTGGGGGGGGGGAGGCGAAGCTTCAGTTTGGTCTTATTCTTCTTTTAGCCAGAGTCTCCTCTGTTTAGTACTACAATCAAATAGTAAGATAGAGTAACTGTGACATTAAACTGGAATTACACTTTACTGATACCTGCCCTATGGTGATGCCTAATTATGCACTTGTGACAGCATGGACCCTGGAGTTGAATGTACTGCTCTGCTTTGACTTATCATATTGTTTCCTACATATCTACTTGTGTGATACTTTCTGTTTGTATTAAATGAAGCATTTGGCTGACATGGTAATGCTATGCATGCTTTGCTGCCCAAAGCATAAGTCAGTGACAAATATGTTTGCTTTTATGCTGTTACAAGTTGGAACAACAGTATCTTGAGGCTATAGGCAGGTCTTTCTTACCCCATGGGCCATTGTTTCATGGACTTTGGATTCCACTGGGCTAAGGAGTATAGGCCCCCATATTCAGACCTGGCCATGTGTGGTCTGCAGTCTGTGACAGTTTGCACACAGCCTGCCTGGGGAGTAATATTCAGACAATTAGCTCACTGCAACTGGAGTGTGCAAACTGTCTAAATATGAGGGCCATTTCAGTACAGTGCATAGTGACTATGCGCTATGCTGACACAGGCCCAGACTGAATATGGCTGACAGGAGCTCCATGGAGGTAGTGTGGATCAAATACTATAGCGGCAGGACTCCTATGGGCCATATTTAGCCCTAACATGCTAATGACACCTTTGTGCATAGAAGGTGCTATGGCTCAATTGTATGCACATTATGATCCCATTTACATGTGTGCATGCCCCCCATTCTGTAAGTGCCTTAACATATTTCTGGTGGTCTAGTGGTCCCCCCAACCCACCTTATGTGCTTGTCATGTAGATGTCTCAAATATTCCTGGTGGTATAGTGGTTCCTGTACCCCCGACTTACTGTCTTATAGTTGTTGTTAATATTCCTGGTAGTCTAGTGTTCCCCCAACCCCTAATCACCTATCCTGCAGCTGTCTCAAATATTCCTGGTTGTGTACTAGTTTCTGCACCCCCAATAGACTGTCCTGTAGCTGTTTTGAATATTCCTGGTAGTCTAGTGGTCCCCTCCAAGGGCATCTGATCCTCTGCTAAACTACCTGCTCAGGACCGTCCTCCCAACAACCCTCTCCCAGCTCAGATCACCTAAGCCAAAGTATGGTAATAGTGACAGTGACCTGCACAGCCCTCTGCTAGCCACCTTGCCTGGCAGCTGTCTGATTGTCAGTGAGTAATCATGAGTACAGTAGAAACAGGTGTTTGCACAATACTTACGATTGCTGAGAGACCATCTGACGTAAACCAGTTGAGGTGGTGAGCAAAGGGCTGTGCCCGTCTTTGCTATTGCTGTAGTTTGCATTAGGTGATCAGGGCTGAGGGGGTGCCTAATAGGGTGAGTAGGGAGGGGGTCAGATGTCCTTATGGGTTGATCACTAGACCACCAGGAATATAAGAGACTGTTATAAGATGGGTGATCTGGATGCTTGTACAATGTATTTTTCCAGGACATATCAGCTTACAGTACATGCAACATCTGCTTTTCAGTGGGGTTCTGCTGTAGGATCCTGCTTTTATAGTTTTACAATATGTTTATACAGGATAGTCCAGATGAGTTGTAGTATCTGGTTTGCAGTGGGGTTCTGTCTGACCCAGTTTTTATACTGTATTTACCAAGGATAGTACATCAGAGATGCAATATCTTTTTTTTCAGTGGGGTCCTCCTTTTACCCTTTTTTATAATGCATTTACCCAGGATTTCCCAAGAGAGAGAGCCAATTTCTCATTTTCAGTGGAATCCAGCTCTTACACTGGTAGCCATGATATGGTCAGATATTTCCAGAAATTTTGCCAAATATCTAGAGATTCTCTCTGGTGGCCCATAGTGGTAATGCAGGCAGTCAAGAAATGTCCAGATATATCACAGACATTTCAGGAAATATCTGACCATGTCAATGGCTGCAGCTGTACTTTGTATTTTCCAGGATACAACAGTATAGTGGACTTATTTATTTAAAGAAGACTGTGGACGTATATATACATCCAGAATCTATATACTTTCACACATATTCAGTTCTCAAAGGGTTAATTAATGTGGCAAAGCAGTAGTGCATGTTTAAATGTCTTCTCCATGAAGGATTAGTAACTTAATACCCTGCCAGTGATAACTTTGTTCTTGTCTTGAAGAGGTACTTTTTGTTCATGTGAAAGATGGATTTGCAATCTGGGGACTGTCCTGCAGAAATCCTCTAACCCAGTGAGTGGCTAGCTGCACCTGTGTGACTGGAGGTGCTGCTGGTACTATGCAGAGTGCGAACTAGGACCAGCAGACTAGTCACACCATGTGAGCCTGTGAAGGATTAATTCTCATAAGTCGGAAGTCAGGACTTGGCCAGGACTGAGTGAGACGGTTGATGCCAATAAAACAATATGAATTAATAACCAGCCTGGCTTTATCATAAAGGGAGCAGAGAGGTAAGTGTGCCAGTTTGTACTAATAATTTTTTTTTGCATTGAATGGCTTTATCTAACAGTGAGGGGCTGGGCTAGGCTGCATCCAGTGACTCAAGTGATCTCTCTTTCCCCCAAGCTTGCCCCTGGCCACCAGCCTCCTATTCCCTTCTGCTGTGAGCGACCATGGATACCATGAAGTGAAGTCCACATGAATTTGATGGCAGATGCCAGTTCTTTAGCATTAAAGCCTGTGCTACATTCAGATGAGGTATTAGGTCATATGTGTGTTTTGGCTTTGGTGTCTGGGATGACTTCTGAGTGGGTGTTTAGGGTGGAAGGAGCCTACCACTGGCATGGCCCCTGTCCTTGCCATGTGACTGGGCTGTGCACATGCCACAGGATGTGCTTGGCATTAGGCCATCATCTGTTATAGTTGACTCTGCACCCCTGCAGGTTTGCTGTCATGTGTGGGTTGTCCAGGAGTGCTTGATAGTTTTGTGGTTCCTGTGTATGACATATGGGGATTTGGGGGTTGGCTGCCATGTACAGGATGTGAATGGGAAATATCCTGCTGTAGAGCAGTGACAATTATGGTCATGCCATTGTTCAAGGTCTCACATAGGTTGCAGAACTCTTGCTGCATGTCAAGTCTGAGGGCTGTGATGTCACTGTATATACCCTACAGACACACACACCTCCAGGCTGGTGTTTTGTGCACCCTTCTCACTGACTTGTATGTCTGACTGTGTGGTGCACTGTTGGGTGGGGAAGAATCTTCTGTTCAGGTGGCAAGGTAACAAGTGTAATGCTGCTACAGTGATGGCTGACTGTGCTCAAGAGAAGTGGTATATAGTCGGGTGTTTGAAGGGTGGCTGGAGTGGGATTTTGTGCTTTAGTTTTGACAAATTTCTTAAGAAAATAAAAAGTACCAGTAGTTATTTTGATAGTGATATTGGTTGTTTGTAACTAGTCAAAGAAGGCTAAGCAGGGGGACGAGGTAGCGGAGGTGGAAATCATGGCAGAGAGAGTGAAGAAAGCTCTCAGGTCCCTTAAGACAGAAGAAGCACCGGGGCCAGATAAATTACATCCCAGAGTGCTGAAGGAGCTGTCAGATGTCCTGGTGAAACCCCTGGCGGAGCTTTTCAGCATCTCTCTGAGGACACAGTGGGTGCCTCAGGAATGTGCCTATCCACAAGGGGGATCAAGGAAGGTGGCAGGGAACTACAGGCCCATCAGCCTGACATTGGTGGTGGGCAAGGTGATGGAGGGCATTGTCAAGGAGAGGCTGGGGGGGATCTGGAAAAGTTGGGGAGCCTGGATGATAGACAGCATAGATTCATCCTGGGGAAATCATGTCAGACAAACCTTGTGGATTTCTATGACCGGGTGATGAGAGCCTTCAACCTGGGTAGACCGGCAGACATCCTCTTTCTTGACTTCAGCAAGGCGTTTCACTCTGTTCCTCATGGGGCCTGTTAGATAAGCTGGGAGAAATGGGGTGGGGGTTGGGAACCAGATGATCAGATGGGTAAGCAATTGGCTCCAGGCGGGATAGTCTCATCCCCAAGGAGGGTCATTAGTGGGGTCCCCCAGAGATTGGTCCTTGGGCCCCTCCTGTTCAAATGCCTACATCTCTGACATAAGGACAGGTATCAGGAGTGAGATGAGTCTCTTTGCGGATGACTCAAAATTTGGGGCAATGGTGGACGAAGAGGAGGGGAGGGTGGACTTACATGGGGACCTGGAGCCTCTGGAAAGGTGGTCTAGAAAGTGGAAGCTGAGGTTCAATGCAGGAGAAATGCAAGGTACTGCACCTGGGAGCCAGAAACCCAGACCAAGTGTACACCTTTGGGGGGGAATCCACAAGTCTCAATGACTGACAGTGACCTTTGGGTGATGGTGGATGTCAAGATGAACAACTCAGAGACTTGTAGGAGGGCAGCGGCCAAGGCCAACAGGATGCTGGGATGCATCGCTAGGGGGATCACCTCCAGAAGGAGGGAAGTGATACTCCCTCTGTATAACTGCTTGGTGAGGCTGCACCTCAAGTACTGTGTGCAGTTTTGGAGGCCACACTTAAAGAGGGACATTGAACTCCTGGAGAGAGTCCAGAGGAGGGCAACCAAAATGATTTGGGGCTTGGGGAACAGGACCAATGGGGAGAGGCTCAAAGAGTTAAATATGTACACATTGGAAGAGAGAAGGGACTGGGGGGGACATGACAGAGGTCTTCAGGTACATGAAGGGGGTAAATAGGGGAGGAGCAGTCAGGGTGCTTTGAAGGAAGGAGGGGCAACAAGAGGGCATGGGTGGAAGCTGGAGGGGGGAGATTCAGGGAAGAAAGGCAGAGGTGCTACTTCACTGAGAGGGTGGTGGAGCCATGGAATGCACTGCTCAGGGGCTGGTGGAGGCAGAGACGGTGGAGGGGTTCAAGAGGGGGTGGGACAGGCACAGGGTAAGGGTTCTGGAAGCAAAATCCAGTGCAGCAAGAATATCTGGGACTGGGACGGGAGAAACCAGAGAGGGCGAGGGGGGCAGTAAGTTCAGCTCCCAGGGTGGGGGCTGACCAAACGAGCAGACATGAAAGACCATTAGGCCTATTCTGCTGGCAATTTAGTATGTTAGTATGTAAAAGCAGCCAAATGTTGTCATAATGGCCCCTTAAAATGTACCAGAATGCATCTAAACCCTGATGGCTTCTGGGGGCAACCAGGCCCCTGTCCTGTGGGGGATTTGGGACATTGTAGTTCATGGAGACCCAGCACTTCTAAATTTAGCACTGCACCCCTGCCTGTTGGTCAAAACTGAGTTTGTAATGAGACTGCATTGGTTCAGCAGAGATTCAAATTACACTTCTTTCTCTTGTCTCCCAACTGTGTGTGTGTGTGTATGTGTGTGTGTCAGTAAACAATGATTTACTGCTGTCTGTAGGGTTTGTTAACCCTTTCACGACCGATCTAAGACTGAATAATAAACAGTGCTCCACCATTCCTATCTCTCTCTCTCTCTCTCTCTCTCTTATGACACCTAAACCCTCTTTTTACACATTTTTATCTAAATGATGTCCTGTTGGTCAAAACTGAGTTTGTAATGAGACTTCATTGCTCCAACAGAGATTTGAATTACCCTTCTCTCTCCCCCCAATTGTGTGTGTGTGTGTGTGTGTGTCAGCGTACAATGATTTACTACTGTCTGTAGGGTTTGTTAACTCTTTCAGGATCGATCTAAGAATGAGTGATAAACAGAGCTGCACCATTTCTGCTCTCTCTCTCTCTCTCTGTCTCTCTCTCTCTTTCTGTATCTCTCTGTCTGTCTCTTTCTCTCTCTTTCTCTCAAAGAATCAGATTTATACAGGAAAATGCTGAAAAGTGAAGCTGACCAAACATGATACCCTACTTGATTTTTTCATCAACTTAAAATTTTAAATTATTTCCTAGCTTTTTACAGATAAAGCTTACTAAGTGCATTGAATGGAGGCTGATGGCTTGGATAAAACAATTATGTAGTTCTGAAATCACTTACTGTAACCTACAGAATATGTATGTAATGTCCATCACTGCTGGGCTTGATGGAATGTATACTGTATAACACAGGTATTTAATATTGTTTTGTTTTTAGTTTCATTTGATCCTCAAGCCTGCATCTCCTTACCCCTCCCCCCAACAACCACCACACATATTTGCATCTAAACTTGCTCTGTAAACCAACAGTGTGAGTGCAAAACTACAACAGCAGTGTGCCTTACCATTTGAATCACATAACCTATCATACATAGAAATGTAGCCCTCACTCCCTGTGTCTAGAGGTATAGATGGGATATTTCCATGGAGAGAGGGAGACAACACCAGCAGAAATACTTCCAGTGACTACTTACCCAGGCCCAGATGTCACACACAGGGTCCCTTTTCCTCAGTGGTGCTGGATGAAAACAACAGGTTAATGGATATTAAACAGTTCATTTCAATAACAAAATGTCCAAATGGAACCTGAAGAAACAACAGGGATCCCAAATTCATGAAACATATTCACACATAGCTCCTGGAAGCATCAGGTAATTTGTGGGGAACACATTCAGCTTTCACATGGCAAGTATGGCCATAAAAGCAGCTTTTACCTGGACCTAGGAGGTCGCACTGTCTTTAGGGCAGCATTAATTTGGGACCACTATGGTCACAAAAGTTTAAAGACAGCACAAGTCCCAAAACAATTCACAGTGCCTAACAGCCCATTATTCTTCAAAGGCACCCAAACTCTTAATGATCCCCATCTCTCTCTCTCTCTCTCTCTCTCTCTCGCTCCCTCCACACTGACTTGGTGGTTCCCCTCAGAACATGCAATCCTTGCAGCTTGAGGATTTGCAGGTTCCCTCATGATGCCTGAATCCTTTCCCAGAACTGGCAGCAGTTGTCCTTGAACTGATAATGGGGACACATCCCGAGGAGCTCTAAGGCAACTCGCTCTCTGGACACTACATTCCCTGCCACATTCTTACCTACTGGATCCTTACACAAATCGGCAAAGGCTGCAGGGCACTCTGCAACTTGTGACTGTTGGCTCGCAGGCAATCTCCCCCATCTGGCCCTGACTCACTCTCAGTCCCTCACCACTCACTCTTCTAAACAGAACTCTCCCTCCCACCTTAACTGCTGGGCTTTATCCCCCCCACACACGTGGTGACCTCCCAACCCACAGGAGGTTCTATCTGAGTGCTGAGAAGAATTAACCCTTTTCTCTGCCTGGGACAAGTTGGACTATGAAAACCCAAGGGGGGCAAATAGACTAGTAATCTCCCAAAGGGGGTGCTACATAAACAAAGACACTGACAGTAGATAATGACTGCTGTGCCCATCTAGTCTGCCATTTTTAATTATAACTTTTGCTGCTGACCCAACTTGCCCTACAGCACTGTCTCTTCCACCCCCATTCCTTCATTCCTTCCTTCCTTCCTTCCTTCCTTCCTTCCTTCCTTCCTTCCTTCCTTCCTCCTAGGCACTTTTGAAACCCACCACTGGATTCACCCCCACTGCAGCCCAGGGAGGCTGTTCCAGGAATCCACAACCCTTTCTGTGAAGAAGTACCTCCTCACATCTCATCTGAATTTACCTCCTTCCAGCTTCATATCATGATCCCTTGTTCTATAGCA
Source organism: Neoceratodus forsteri (assembly GCA_016271365.2). NCBI lineage: Eukaryota > Metazoa > Chordata > Ceratodontiformes > Ceratodontidae > Neoceratodus > Neoceratodus forsteri. The sequence continues at coordinate 1,651,918,507 of CM057449.1, forward strand.
CCATTTTCTCTGAAACATATCTCCCTTCTTATTAACCCCCAAGAGGTATTTAAAGACCTCCATAATATCCCCACTCTCCCTCCTCTTCTCAAGGGTGTTCATATTGAACTCTTTCAGTCTCTCCTCATAGGGCTTCTGATGCAGACCTTGCACCATTTTGACAGCCCTCACCTCCCTTCTTGCCGCGTTCTCCATTTTCCAATTGCCCCCCCTTCTACACCTTTCTCCTTTGACTGCTCCTTTTCCCCCTTCTTCCTTTGCTACCCCCCTGCTTCCTTGAATAACTTGCATCCTGTGGGACTCTTTCCTCCTTGTGATCTCTCTTCTCTCTATCTCAGCATGTGGTGTCCTACTTTCTGCCTCCCCTATTTCTTCCATCACCCCCCCCGACTACTTTAAATGTCCCTCAAAGTAACATTTGAATTTTCTCCTGAGGACAGTGGTTGCCTCATGGATGAAAGCAGACCATCACCTAGGTATAGGTTCTTATCCTTCCAGATTGGCCCATAGTCCCCAGTGTAGATATACCTCTCCTCCCTGCACCATTTCTTCTACCATTACATGAATGCCTTGGTCAGGAGCTCCCTCTCCTTCCACATATAGTACAACGGTGCACTCACCACTTGCATTTTAAACGCATGGGAAACACAAGATCAACCAGATAAATGATCTGCCTTTACCAAAAATGAAATTTACACACAGAGCTGACTACAGCAATTCGTCTTTATATTTAAGGCCATGCAACACCCCTATCAGGTTAATGTATTAGCAGCCCTAGTGGCCCTGACCAGAGTTTAACAATGACTATAATGGATGTATTAAGTAGAATGTGACTCTGTGACTGCTTCTCATCAGACCCCCAGTTATGGCTGTAGCAAAGATTGGATGCATTTTGAAAAAAGGAGTTGTGGCATCAAAATTAACTGCTGAAAATCTTCAAAAGCCAGGAAAGGGGAAACCAGGTAATGGTTTAGTATCAGCAGTTAAACCAAAATTGGAAGTGGCATAGGTAAATACTTCATAGTGGGCTAAACAAGAGGTACCTTAGGTTTTATTAATTAATTTATTTAGTTAGTTGTTTTTTGGTAATCGGGTAGAACACTAGACAACTGAATGCCTATTTTCTGGTATGAACCATAGAGCTTCTGTGAAAGTCCATTCACATAGCAGAATGTAAATATCCTAACAATTATAGAAGTTCACAAGCATGAAGTATTGGAGGAAAATGGGGACACAAGACTATCAATCTGGTTGAGCTTGTCTTGAGGCAGGTGGGCTTCAATCTTGACAGAATCCAACACAATGCCAAGGAACTCCATAGTCATAACATGTTGTACTGTTTTTCCTGAGCCTTTTACGTGCCAGAGCGAAGGATGAATGGATATTAATTTGATGGCATCCATGATGTCGGCTTTTGAAAGCCAGGCTTCTTTTCTTGAAAGTTTGTTCAACCTACAGCTTTGTCAGTTCTGGTGTAAGCGAGGGAGTGATTGTTTGAGGGAAAAAGGAGTCAATGTTTGGAGTAATGAAATTCCAGGGTGCTGATAGCTGATGATAACATTTTTTCCCTGAGACTTTTCAGGTGACACTGCCAATCAAATTTGCCTTAAAAGGGAAAAGGTGGGTATTGAGTAAGGAATATTAAGGTATTCATTTGACTATGCCTTGGAAATCAGGGCTGAATTGAAAGGTGAGGTATGTGTCTCTGCAGATGACACTAAAATCTGCAAAAGGAAGCCAGCCCAGTGCTGAAGAGGGCTGAGGTGCTATTGGCACCTTACCTTTTTCCATGCTGGTGACCAGGGTTCAGAAACAGACACAGGTCACTCGGGGATCGGCTGGGAGGGGGAGGATTGAGCATCTGTAGGACTGATCTCCTCCTTCAGAGAGGGGGTACTTCATGACTCGGTGATCAACTGCCACCTGGAGGAATCCCAGTGGTGGTGCATGTGAGTCACAAGATGGGGAAGGGACCATGCTCAGAGCACTGGGGGCATCTCCATGGAGGCTGAGCATGCACAAAGTGCTCATTGCACATCCTGTGGAGCCCAAGGGAGAAAAATAGTGGGAAGGACTATGGGCTTCATGAAGCCCTGCCCATCAAGCCATTGGCCCATCCAATCTCTCTGGGTCCGGGACAGTCTGGACTTGTTCCCCGGATAGGGGAGGATGGCCCTCCCTTCCTGACCACACTGTGGGGGGCAATCCTCACAGGATCAATAGTCCTGGACACCAAAGGAGAATCAGGACAGCTGTGGCTGATGGGGATGGGGCAAAACAGCTGCCTGTACATGCCAAGGAAGATAAACACCTCCACAGCAAAAACAATCTGCAATAGGATAGACATTCCAGAGTGGTGGAAAGAATGTACAGAGCCCTGAGAAAACTCAAAGAGTGGCCAAAGGTATGGCAGCTGGGTTTCAGTGTGAATGAGTGCAAAATCACATGCCTAGGGCACAGAAACCCAGAGGCAGAGTACAAACTGGGAGAAGAGGCACTGACAGTCACCAAACAGGAAAGAGACCTGGGGCAATCATATATGATGCTCTTAAGGTGTCGGGACAGTGTGATAAGAAGGTGGGTAGGGCCAGTGGGATGGTGGGATGGATAGAGAAGGGTATTGCCAGCAGAAAGAGGGTGGTGGTGGTGGTGGTGTTGCCATTGTATAGATCACTGATGAGATTCCACCTGGAGCACTGCATCCAGTTCTGGAGACCACTTCTAGGAAAGTACATAGACAAGGTGGAGGCTGTCCAGGGGAAGGAAACTAAAATGTTACAGGGGCTGCATTAGCCACCCTAGGAGGAGAAACTAAAGGAACTGGCTATGCACACCCTGGAAGAGTAAATGGAAAGGAAGGACATAATAGAGACCTGAAAATACCTCACAGGGTTAAATAAGGTAAAGAAGGGGAAAACGTTTTCATTGGAAAAGATGCCCGAAAACAAGGGGAAATGCAATGAAGCTTGAAGGGAGAAAATGTAGGAGATATGTGAGGAAGTACTTCTTCACTGAAACAGTTTTGTATGCCTGGAACAGTCTTCCAGCAGAGGTGGTGGGGGTGAAAAAAGTGGTGGGCTTCAAGCATGCATGAGCTAGGGCACAAGGGAGTCTTGGCTGGTTAGCAAGGTGGGGTGAAAGCCAGAGATCAAATAGGATCTGAGGTAGCAGGACAGGACAGGCAGGAAAAAATGGGTGGACTTATTTGGCCAAGTGGTCCTCATCTGTCATCAAATTCTGTTTCTATGTTTCTGTGTTTCAATGTGCCATCTGCAAAGAGACACAACTTGCCCTGGATGCCCTCTCCAATGTCACTGATGAACATAATGAAGAGAACAGGACCCAGGACAGGACATTTCAGCACCCTACTCATGAACTCTCTCACTTCTCATTTAACCCCAATTACCACCACCTTCTACTGTCTCTCCTTCAACAAGTTTCCTGCCATCTGTGTCCCTAGCTGTACCTAGGTCTTCCAACTTCTTCATCAGGAATCTTCTGTGAGGTACCAAGTGAAAAGCCAAGCTGAAATCAAAGTAGAGTAAATCGATGGCATGCCCCTTATCTGCTGCCTTTGTTACCCAGTCAAAGAAAACTGTCAGTTTGGTCTGACAAGACCTCCCTACCACAAACCCATGATATTTACTATCCTGTAGATTATTGCTCTCCAGGTAGTCCACAAGGTCCTCGGGCCTTGATAATGGATCAGTGCTCTCGATTAATCTCCAAATGGCCATTATTAAATGTAAACTTGCTTGTAAAACTGGCCCCCATAGACTTTAATGGAGCACACCCCTGCACTCTCCCTGGGCACATGCCATTATGTACCTACTGTAAGTTTGAGCATGGATCGATGGACTGGGAAATGGAAGGGATCAGCTGACTACCTGGGGAGGGGGGCCAAACTAAGATCTCTTCCACTTCAAGAATGACTGCACAGAAAATTATAAATGTACAGACAAAGACTTTGCCAACATTTGCTACCATGACATGTAAGCCACACCTTCATTTCATAAACTTGGCTAAACATTTTAAAGAATGAGGACATAACCTGCTCCAAAAGGAGACATTTTTCTTTTTTTTACAGGTTTTACTGGTGCAAACTGGAGTTTGGAGGCTTTTGGAGAAGAATTTATTTGCAAAAGGGTGGTAAAGGGGGGGTCTGTGATGACAAGGTGGACTGGTAGGAGGGCAGTGGGGAAAGCTTGGTTTTGCAGGTTGAGAGAAGGGAACTGCAGCATCTTATCAATACACTATTAAACTTCAGTGACTATAGGAAGGAGGAGGGAAGTGGGGGCCTGGTGGCGGGATGGGTGGGATGATTCTATTTAAAAACATGTGTCATGGTGGGAGGGGGAAGGTTACATGACACAGAGGGTGGGGGTGGTTTATGGATTTTTCTTAACAAAAAATGTAAGTGTACAGTAGCCACTACACATAGTTGTTCACTAGTAAAGGCCTGCTTCACTTAGCAAAGTAGACACTTTGCTACACAAAGATCTTTGCAATGTTGTACTTCCCAAAGTCAGCAAACTATTTCATGAAATGAAGTTTCCTGACTCCACACATCTCTACTCACTACATAACTGGTTCTTTCAGTTTACTAAGATGAGCCTCCTATTTGTAGCTGACTGTTCAAACTTATGTCTTCAATGCTTAACAGTTCAAATGGGTTGGTGGTGGTGTGGATTGACTGCTGAATTTTGAGTGTACTTAACTTGTATTGAAGTTTTCATATTCATTATGTTTGTAGTGAGTTTTTTTCATGGATTTTACAAATGCCCAGCTCCCCTTTAATGCTTCAAATACTGTACCTTCAAGGTTGAATTTTTGGGGCCCAGACTACATCACCCACCTCTCTGGAAAAACAAAGTTTTCTTGTGCCATATTCTCTTCCCAAACTGTCAGGCATGCCTTAGATACAGTACATCTTGGGTATCTTGTTTGATAGGATTCCATTTTATCTTCTACCTCCTCTAATTGATCTGACTCATTGCATCTGTGCTTAAAGTCTTTCTTCTGTCTCTTCAAGTCTATGCTTTTTAAAATACAGGACTAGCATCTGGGACTTCTGCCAATGGGCTTCAAGAGTTATGCTCAACCACAGCATGTGGTGATCATTTGATCCATGAGGATCTTCCAATGTTACCATCCTTGTGTCGGGCAATTTAAAGACACTACTGTAGGTCCAGTATGGCATCATCCCAAGTTTGCTTATCTACTGCACATGCTATGTTATGAAACAGTCCCGGAAGGTATCCATAGGCACTTTGGTCCCTCACAGAGATGCAGCGAATTTAAAATTCTCTCTTCACTGAATCTGCAAAGTCTGCCCCAGCATGACAAACTTTGCCTTAGTGCAGATTGCACACATTTTGCCACAAATTTCACCATGGAGCATGAAATCAGCCATGAAGTGTGAAATTTGCAGGCAAAATTTCACACTTGGGGGCAAATTTTGTGGAATTTGCAGTCTGTGAATTCCACAAATTGTGCTCAGCAAATTGCATGAAATCCGCAGATTATTCTACAGAGCAGATTTTGCAAGCTTTGCACATCTCTAGCCCATCGTGCTTCTTGCTGCAGGAATCAACATCTGTCATGTTGAAATCTTCTAGCATGACTACTCCCTCAGACCACTGCCATCCTGATCTCCCCCTATCAATGAATTAGGAAGTCACATTGCATGTGACAATAAGGAGTGCAGCAGCTGCAACAGCATGATGCTGAAACAAAAAAAGGCCATGCACAAAAGGAACCAAGGCTAAAATAGCAGGTCATTTAGTACAGTGCATGGTGTTGGGGTCATTTAGTATTGATTTTAGCACTGTATCAAAAGTTGTTTTGCTGTAGTAGTGACATTCATACAGCAGAAGAATGACTTTTCATTCTGCTGCAGGACAGACATCATACAACAATACAGCAGATCAGCTGATGTACACTCACACTAACGCCAGTAGCACTAAACCCAAGCACATGAGTAGCTGTCATTAAAAATAATAAGCCAATAAAAGCAGTGGCATATCAATAACTCAAACACTGTCAGCAGTAAGACAGTAAGACATTGTCTATCATCAGACTTGTAACTTTAGTCAGTAATGGCAGCTGTGGTTCTGTTAAAACAACTAATGAGAGAAAGAAATTCATATTTGAGCAGGAAAGTAAAAAAAAAAAGGCTCAGTAAACTGAGAAAGGCATAAGGCTCATTCATAGCTTCCTATGTGATGTGGATGAGCACAGAGACATATAAACAATTCCCAGCAAAGCATTAGATCAGCTACTGGCTGAATATGTGTTTAAAATAAAGAGGCTCGGTGACTCAGAGTATGAACCCTCTACCATAAGAGATATGCTGGGTATAGTAGCTAGGTACCAACAAAAGAATGGACGTAAACATTTTATGTTCAGGGGTGGTGAGGCTGACTTCCCTGAGATTATTAAAACCATGAGTGCCAAACAGAAATTCCTTGAAAAAATAGGGAAGGGTAAAAAGCTAAACCAAGCAGAGACACTGACAGAAACAGACATATCAAAACTATACAGCACAAGAACATTGGGATGCCACAGTTCTACAGACCCTTCTGAATTAAATGTTTTTCAATGTTGATCTTTACTTTGAAGTAAGAACAAGCGAACAGTACAATTTAAAGTGAGGTGACCTGCAGCTATGTAGAGATATTGATGGAAGCATGTATCTGCAATACAATGAGAGGAAAACAAAAACTAGAACTGCCAGCCCCTCTAGGACTGCCTACCAGCCTCCGATCTAAGGTACGGATCTGATTTTCAACCTGCGCCTCTTTTAATTTCTGGTGCTTTTCTATACCTCTGCCCTGATTGGCTACACAGTTTGATCATGGTTCCTCATTGGACAGCCTGGCTGCTCTGTCTCTCTCATCCTAAACCAAGAGCAATTTCAGCTTGCTATACTCTGGGACATTTACATTTCTTAACAGACTGTTATCAATGTGAACATTTTATCTCCTCCGTCCCAGACACTCTAAATGTTCTTGCTTCACTGGACATCCCATCCCCTCTGTGCTTCTCTTATAGTGGCCTTACCTATTTTTTGCCCCATGTAACTCTACTGAACTGGAAAAATCCTCTACAATTTATTTTCCTCTGGTCACCTCTCACAAGTATAAAACTAGAATGAATACTTATCTGATCCTCCTTGTGATTGCCTGTATCACTAGCCTGCTACTGGCAAGTGACTTTTGTGCCTCAGTACTTGCTGTGGATCAACAATGCCTATGCTCCTTTTCCACCCCACACAAACTCTCTGACCGCCCCCCCCCCATCGTGGTCGGGTATGAACCTACTCTTATGGGCTCAGCCCTCTTTGTATTGCTGTCAAACTATGAAAGTTGTTTGCTCGGCATATCTGTACAATCCCTTCATCTCCAGTCTACCCATTCTGTTCACTTCTACTCCTTGCTGGAGATGTAGAAAGCAACCTGGGTCACATAAAAACCCATATTGATCACACTGACATCACCTGGTCAAGGCCTTCCAGCCTCAGAGTTGCCCCCATGAATATCTGTAGCCTCCCGTCAACATTCCCTGAGCTTCAGGTGTGGGTATCCCAGTACAAGCCACTGGTGTTAGGTCTCTCTGAAATCTGGGTGAAACCATACCAACCTGACTCTTCATTTCAACTCCACGGTTACTCTCTCTTACTTCTAGACAGACCAGGAAGAAAGAGGGCCAGGGACGTGGCACAGTATGTACAAGACCACATCACTACCACCACCACCAACAGCTGCTCAGCCCCCATCTCCCCGAGTAAGTGGCTCCTTGCTGAGATAACCCGTGGTGCGTCTAAAAAACTCTACCTAGCTTGCTGTTTTAATCCCCCTTTGGGAGGCAACCTGGGCTTATCCAAGTTTTTAGATGATTTAGGGTGCATTTTGCACTCAAGAGATGCCATTGTACTCAGGGACTTTAATCTTAACTGGAAAGGTGCCCTTGAACCAGACTATGCAAACCTACTGAAAGCACATAATTTGCAGCAAGTTATCTCCTCCCCTACCAGAAACAATGCTTGTTTGCTAAACCCTCCTTGATTGGGTTGCCATAAATCTGGCAGACTTGATCCTCCAGGTGGGCACAATGTCTGACTCTATTAGCGACCATACCCCAACTTACATCATACTGGCCACCAAATCAAACCACCCTCCCCACAAACTCCTATCTTTCAGAAAGTTTAACTATCAGGATCAAGAATCTGTCCTCAGAGATGTTAGGGCAATAAACTGATCCATCCTCTACCTACACAACAATACTACATCTGCTGTTACTTTCTTTACCACTGCCCCCCAACGATTACATGGCATACCCTTCTGGTTGTGAGAGGGGAAATGTAAGAGGGTGCTGTACCTGCTGGCTATCCAGGGAACTACTGGCACTAATGAATGACATGAATAGTAAATAGAAAACATACAAGGATCCCCTTCCCCCAACTCTGAAATGTCAAAAGACGACTGCTCAATACCTGTAAACAGAGCGCCAAATCACTCCAGCGCAAATATTACCTTACCCAACAAAGTAACAATCTTGGCCATCCTCGTAGTTTCTGGGCCTCCATCAGGCCACTTCTAAACCCCAAGACCAACAGCCAAATAACTCAACTCACACACCCCCATATGGCCCCATCTCTGGTCCTGCTGAGACTGTGCACACTTTTAACACAAAATTCACCAGCCTATCCTCCTATCCCAGCAACCCCCCCCAGCCTCCCCCAGACCTGAACCACCAACTAAACTGCTCCACCTCCTCCTCAAACACTGCCATGCTCTCCCCTTTCCACTTCAGAGCTATTAAGAAGAATGTCACCACCAAACTCCAGAAGTCTTTCCCGGTCAAAGGAAGCCCTGGCACTGACAGACTATACCCCGCATTTCTAAAATGTATCCCCCCAGCCATTATTAAACCCCTAACTTTCATATTCAACCTCTCCCTTTCTACATCCACTGTGCCTGACTCCTGGATACATGCACATATGGTACCAATTTTCAAAGCTAGTGATCCCTTCTACCCTGAAAACGACAGTCATCTCCCTCCTCCTGCACCTAAGTAAACTGCTGGGAAAAAATTGTACACTTTCAGCTATCTAAACACCTAGAGAAGTATAATCTCATATGTCCCCTCCAGCATGGATTCCATAAGCACCACATTACTTCCTCTGCTTTGGCCCTTTTCTCTGACCACGTTCTTAGAAACATGGACATGGGCAAAGCCACAGGTGCTGTATTCGTGGATTTATCAAAGGCTTTTGACCTTGTTGACCACCACCTTCTCCACTCCAAACTACTTCATTTTGGTTGCTCCCAGGGAACTGCTGCTTGGTTCCATAGCTATCTCTCTAACTGGTCTCAGTCTGTCATAATAGGTAAAGATTCCTCTACTGCCCTACCTTTACACACTGGAGTCCCACAGGGTTCCATACTTGGCCCCTTATTTTTTCCATGTTTATTAATGCACTCCCACGGAAAGCCTCAATTGTAAGGAACCACTCAATGCAGATGACCTAGTCCTCTACCACAGCGATAAATCTCTGGAATCCATCTCTTCCACCCTTACATGAAATTACGTCTCTGCCCATCAATGGTTCCTCTCCAGCAAACTCCTGATCAATAAAAAGAAGACAAAATCTATGCTTTTTGCCTCCAATCCATTCTTTGCCAAGGTCACCAAAACCAACTCCTCCCTCCTTGTACTCACCCCAGCAGCCCCCACTCCTGAAAATTTCCCCTCTTTCAAATACCTAGGTGTTACCGTCAATCCCTCCCATACTTTCTCTGAGCATATTAACAACACTGTGCGGAGAATCTGCCAGAAGTTAGGTGTTGCCTACCAACTCAGACATCTTCTGTCTGCTGAAGCGTGCCTTGCCATCATGCAAGGTAACCTACTGCCCCTCCTTGACTAGTGCTCCCCTGTCTACTCCCTCATGTCCTCTACACTACACTCAAGACTAAATACAACATACAATTCCATCTGTTGCTTTGTCCTTCAAGCTCCCTTCTCCACCCATCACTGCACACTGTACCAGTCCCTAGGGTGGCTCCCACTTCAAGGTAATTTCTACTATGCCATGTGCTGCTTGGTGGGCAATTCACTCAGGAACAATCATCTGTCCCCCTACTCATCCCTTCTAGCAGGCAGGGTGACTTCAACGAACCTTAATGTATCATTCATCCCTTCGCTGGAAGTACCACGCATCTCCACTGCCATGGGTTGTAAAGTGATCTCTGTCTCTGCCCACTCCCTATAGAACAAACTCCCATTGTCCATCTGCTCATCCCCCTCCCATCTGTCCTTCAAAAAAAACAACTAAGAGACTGGCTCCTGAGTGTTAGCCACTTGTAACTGCCCTCCACAACAACACTAGGGCCTACTAACTGCTCATGATCTATGACAAAACTGTTTGCTGCTTGCCCTTACCTCAGTGCCCCTCCCTTTCTCACCTCTGTTTTCTGATGTCCTAAACTTCCTAGTATCTTATTGCACTTTTGCACATTTGCGTTTCGGTCCTGCTTTGATCTCCAAGCAGCCCATGAAAGTGTGATTGTCTGAGTCTGCACAGCCTTTTTTCGGTTGGCTACCTGGTGTTAATTTGAAAATGCCTCATGTAATCACATGTAGCTACTGTCTGTTACTTGCACTATTGCTTTTGTTGTAATTACATGTAGCTACTGCTTTTATACTTTTCCCATTGCTATTATTGTTTGTATAATATATAGAATAATGTATGGGGTGGTGTGTGTTATGAGAAGTTTACACACACCCGAGGAGTTAGATGCTACATAAACCCGGAGGCGGCTCGGGGGGTTTCAATGAAGCATCTAACCCGAGGGTGTGTGTAAACTTTGAATTACACACTTACCACCCCATATTTTATTTTATATAATTACAGGGTTCTGTTTTTTCCCCTGAGCAGTAGTATAAATATGAAGTAGTTGGTGAGCTTTGTTGTAACTGTAAATTAAGTAAATGTAAATTAGTATGAAATTCAGAAGTACTCTTTGCATAGATTTAAGTTTTTATTTGGAAACAAGAAAGGTTACAGATCTTTAATTTTAGATGTAGCATTACATTACACAAAGCACAAAAATGTTAAGTGAACAAAACAGTTAGATTATGCAGGAACTGGAACATATTAGTAGGAAGCTGCACATTTAGTTAACAGTTTAATGTTAGTTTAAAATGCTTAGTAAATTAATTTAAATGTTGCAGTAGAGAGTTCGTTTGAATGGTGTTCTGTCTGTAGGTGCTGCAGTATGGCTGAAACCTCTGAGTTGCAGTGGTTACCGGCACTTCATTGCTGTGGATACTGGCACATGTGACCTGTATAGGGCGGGAGAGAAAACGGTTGTGAGTATGTGGAAAATATATTGCAAATTGCAAGGAGCATTTTTATTTTGCAGTTACAGTACCTTAATCTGAGCTGTCGGAGTCTTAGATGTCTTGAATTCGTCGCCGCTTTTGTGGAGGTGCAGAGTGGTAGATGTTTACGTTGACTGTGTCCCGAAAAATGCAGCCGCTTCTGAATATGGAGGTGAGTGTGTTGCTGGTCCCAGGTTCTGCAAGTTCATTGCTGCTCATTGTGGCCATGGCTGGAGTGGGTTTAGTTGAGTTGGATACCATTTGCTGCTCATGGGAGTATGTGAGAAGGTGGCTGATGTGCTGCTGCTTTTCTTCTGACAGGGCGGAGTAATTGTTAATGGACAGAATGTTTTTGTGTCCTGAGATTTGCTGCACTTCTGTGGGGGGAATGTCATTGTCAATGAGGTGCTGGATGCTTGTTTTGCGAATGCTGTGATTTGTAATCCTTTTAGTATCTGGCAAGCCTGATTCAAGCTTCATTTGAAGCATCATTTTCTCATTTATTTATTCCTATGTTCATGTTGCCATACCAAAATGAGGATTCCTTTCTGTTGGTGTTTGGGGCAATGTAGAAGGTGCATCTGGTCGTAACATTTCTGGGGTCTTTGTGTTTTGTACAAATCGTATGCTCTGACAGTATCTTTTCAGGATTTTTGTGTTGGCATAAATACTTGGGTTTATAGGGCGGACATCACGGAGATTTTCCCCTGTTTGTGTTTTGGTCTGCCTTTCACAATATTGAAGGTAGCTGTTTCCATTGGTGTCCACTCCTTTTTCAATGTCTGCCCATTGAAGGTCATACTGTTCTTTCGTTCGCAAGGCATATTGAATGCCAAAATTAAAAAATAGGAAATTTAATAGTCCGGTTGGATTGGACATGGATAGAGTCCCAGATGAATATAATTGCTCAACATCTTCATCGGAAAGGGGTTGGGCTTTGTTTGGTTGGTTGCCCTTGCCTGCCTTTTTTAGCTGTCTCTATTTGGCTGCTAGCGTTTTCTTGGTCTCTATGAACGTGGTGTCTGGACCCTTGAATATTGAAAAAGGGTACTTTTGCTGTGCTAGTTGTCTGTCTATGCTGGCTACTATGCCCTTTATTGTACCCGGCTCATAGTCAGTACCGTCTTGTCTCTTTAAGAGGTACAGGAAGTCTGCTATCTTTATGTCTAGCTTTTGAGGGTCAAACGTTTGGCATTCCATAGTTTCTCCTACCTCTGTGAGGAACAGTTTGAATAGACGAACATCACTTTCTGTCTTCCGAGCCGTGTTTTTATTTTGTTGTTCAGTTATGAAGGATGTTCTGTCAGTAGTACAATGGATTGAGAAACGAGCTGTCATTTTTTTTATTTTTTTTTTAGACTACTGAAGACTTAGTAGTGTGTGCGGTGCTGTTTCTGAGGTAAGTGCTCAAGGGGAAAGTGGTTTGAGTGGGAGAACCTGCCAGGTGTTTGTCTTGAGGGTTATGCTGCCTCGCGCTTCTGTAATGGGAAAGTGGCGCATGTTTGTCGTTATAAACACTCCTTTATAACGGCAAATTACGCCACACTTTCCCTATGGGAAAAACAGAACCCGGCTATTATGAGCTATTACTGTACACTCTTGTTTCATCACTTCATGTTGAGGTGTGTTTATCCCGTGCTCCTGTATGTACTGTTTTTGACTCATGTTATTGCCACCGTGCGGCCCGGGTCATGACTGAAAATGGTCCTTTGGATCAGCTCACTTACCTGGTTACCAAAAATATACATGCATACATGCATAAATAAAGGAGAATCCCAGAGACATTCATGTAGTTAAGGCTCAGATGTACAGTATGAGAACAAAAATAGTCCAGAATGTGACCCAAGTGCTGCCTACTTAAAATACAAATCAGAGAGGACACCTACAGTAAAATGTTAGGAGCTGATGCTCCATTTTACCTAGACCCCAGTTCAAACTACAAGCCAGGCATTTCTGTCTGGTATAGAGCAATGACAGTTGGAGAAAACAAAATACGATCCCTCATGAAGACAATAAAAGTATCAGCTGGTCTACCTGACACAAAAAAATAAAACAAAAAAAACTAATTACTCTATCAGAAAAACCTCTATACAGAGACTAGTGCACCATAATGTTCCACCCACTGAGGTCGTTCAGGTGTCCAAGCATAAGAACTTCCAGTCTATTAATTATACTTGTTTATGTCAACTGAAAATCAAAAGAGGAGATCCTTATATGTCAAATGTAGCGAACTTGTCTGCAACATCTAATGAACTGTTATCCCCAAGAGTTCAGCAAGGCAGTGAAGAGGGACATTGCACGGCTTTCATACAGTTTTTTGATAGTGGTTGTATTTTCCAGCAGGGAGTTACTGTCAAACTAGTTAATCCACCAGCTGCAGCAAAGAGAAAATGGATTGCTGTATTTGCAGATAGCTCAAGTGACTCCGAGTAGGTTTGCGTGTTAACTGCTCACAGTTTCACATCCTGTGTCTCAAGTTAAGTGGGTGGGAAACACTAAAGTCTTAGCTATTTTAAAATGTTTTGCAAATTGATTGGTTGATTGGAGTGTGGGTGGGTGGTCATGGTAACCAAAGAGGTTGGAGCACATTTGAATGTCAAGCGTTGAGATTTATAGCAGTGTGTGTGTGTGGGGTTGGGGGCATAGAGGTGACTGCACAGTTCAGAGGTTGGAGGGCATGCTGGAGCCAATAGGGTGGTTACGGAAAGTGAGTGATGAAAAACTGAGTAATTGTGGGTTTTTTTCTGTCAGTTCTGTTCCAGGTAAATTATTTAAGTGGGAGTGGTGGGCTGATGTCTGAAGCCTGTTGAAGTCTGACATTCAGAACTTTTTGACAAATGCAATATGAACTGAAGCCAGTTTAGTTTATATAACAACATCTATGTGTTTTCATTGTTGTGCTCTACATAAACTTAAAAACCAAAACAGCCATTTACAGTTCTGCCCTTTCCATATACTGTATAAAATAGCTTATGGAAACCTACACACAACAAGGCTATTCTTCCACCTCATACTTGCCATGACAACAGACACCTCTAGAGTCTCATTCTTGTGGTCCTTGTTGTCATGACAACCCCTCAGAGAAAGACTAGCCTTTTTGGGTATGGGCTTCCATACACTATTGCACATGTTTATGCAAAAGTGCCACTCAAAAACAAACTAGTAAAAGGCTTTTACTGGTTCATTTTGTGCGTGGCTATTTTGAATTAACACAAAACTACCTGCTATCTCAGACTTAGCATCATTTGTGTGCAGTTGTTTCAGTCTCCTCAAGTAAAGCCCTTTCCATTTCTTCTGACTGGTTTGGAAGCCTGTAAACCACCCCATCTAGAGGGTCTATCCCTCACCACCATAATATGCTAAAACCTTAGAGATTCCATACAAACCCCCACCTTCTTATCCTCCCTCCCTCACCATGATGCCCTTCCTGGGGTACAGTGATATTCTCCCTCATTGTTCTTGTCTTTCTGGAACAGATCATGTCCAAGGATCATGAGATTTTGCTGATGGCTGGATATTATCGACATTTCTGTAATGGGCATTATATCTCGCCTACCCACTGCTTCCATGGCCAGGCAGTCACTTGTTTTGTTCATGAAGATTTTGGTGTTCATACAGACCACTTTCCAGGTTCCCCGTCTCTCTCCCTTACTCTGACCATGGACCAGCCCTTCCTTGCTCATCTTCTGTGCCTTTTTTGCATATTCTACCTCCCTCCCTCCCTGGCTGCTGTGATTCCTGTGCCCTGATGAACCTTGCTGCAACATACCCTATCAACATTATCAGTTACTCCCTGAATAGCCCCTCTAGTTGAACAGGTGCGAGCTAGATTTCTCTTACTTGCATTACTATTTGGTAAATTAGATTTTGTTTAACACTGAGATAATATGAATTATATGAATTTTATACTCCATTTATGACTGCTTAATAATTTATAATGTGTATGATCTGTGTGTGATGTATTTTAATTGTAACAACTTTTTAGCTAAACAATAAAAATGACGATTGAACCCTTTTCTTTCTTCTACTTGCATTACTACTGTGAATGCTCCTAGTCCTAGCCTGCTTCTAATTGAAACACCTTGAAAGGTATGCTTCAAACCCCTGTTCCAGTGCCATTGTTTCTTCTCTAGCTGAATGAAGTCTGTCTGGTTTTAATAGACCTTTGTCCCTCCAAAAAGGCCCCAGTTCCCAGGAAATGAACCCCTTTTCTGAGCAGCACTCCTACAAACAATTGTTAGATTGGTAGCTTTTCAGCCTTCTTTCCTACCTCAATTGTTCACTGGGAGGACCTTCAAGGTTACAATTCCAGCCATCTCCCTCAGCCTGGTACACAGCATACTGAAAATGGCTTTCTCTTGACCTAACCTATACTCTGTAAGGTCATTCACCCATAGACAGACAATTACAACTGGCTTCCACCCTCTTCTCAACCAATATTTCTATCCTGGGTAGAAAGATATCAACTTATGACCCTTGATGACAGAGCACCTCTTTCTCTCCCCTCCAGGTCTTTGGCACAGAAAACACTCTCTGTGCATCTCACTATTGAATCCCCTATCATTAGTACCACTGTCCTAGCTGAGCCATGATTTCTGGTACTTCCTCCCCGGTAGACATCACAGTTTCAGTGACCTCAGGGTACAAGAATGCCACAGTGTGCTCTCATTGGGGAGGGGAGTAGCATGTACCATTTCCCTCAGTGGGCAGAAAAGTTTGCAGATTACAATGCAAGGCCTTGTCCACACCAATTGTTGCCACCTGATGATCCACTGCCTGACTGCTACCTTTCAACCTCCACTGCTGACTAAAGGAGGTCACTGAGGAAGAGGAACAGCAGCAGGGACCCCTGACTGTCACTCTAACTTACATCACAGCTAGTGTATTTAAGCCCAGGTTGCGGTAGACTCAGAGAGACGTGCCACCAATCTCCTGTAGACAGGTCAGACACCACACCTCCACATTTTACCCTAGAGGAGTATGGCACAACAGTGGCTGCAGTTGATGTAACTAAATACCCTTACCAAAATCTAGATACCTGCCCTCTATGCATAACTATTTCTGTTATGAAGCTTTTCCTCTGGCCCTATAGTAATCTTAGGAGCACACTTGGTCGCTGATAAGTTTTGAGATTCTGGCCACCTTAGTCAGGGATTGTGCCTATTCCCTGATTGCACTTAAAAATCATGCATACTTGATGTTAAAATATACTAAATAGGGCTTTTGACTTGATTGAGGACTGACATGATAGAAGATGAAATCAAAATATGACATTTCAGTATACAGTAGATCCTGTCGTACAAACTTGGCATAGCAACACTGATCAAAAAGTATCTGGATGGTACTGTGTACCACAATTCCAAAGTGGCCATGATCTCTCAAATTCACTTACTGGACATGAAAGACTACAGGATCAGATTTTTTAATTATTAAATCTGCTTGGCATGGTTGATCAATATGGTTCACCTGTGGTTTGTAGAAAAATATTTTGTGTGCTATACAGTCTCCTGTATGGTCAACTACCAATTTCTTGTACCTCTACCTTGGTGCACTGGTACCTTACCAGTAAATGTGAATAATGATCTTCTCAGGTTGAGAAATAGAGGGGGACAGTCAATTCTCATCCTCCCTGCTCTCTCTTCAAACTTTGATACTGTAGATCATGGGTTGTTGTTGGACCAGCTTAGGGAATATGCAGGTCTCACTGGATGAGTCATTTGTTGATTTGAGTCCTACCTCAAGGACAGGACACAGAAAGTGGCACTGGGGATTTTTTCCTCTCTCCCAGTGTTTTTTCCCTGCAGTGTTCCCCGGGGCTTAATTCTGTTACCCATGCTTTTCACAGTGTACATGTTGCCCCAGGGAAGGATCATGAGAAAATACAGTCTGGTCTTCACTGTTATGCAGATGATACCCAGCTGCACCTGTCTTTGTACCCATGATGCCTGGTGCAGCTGATATGCTTAATAAGTGATTGAATGAGATCCAGAACTAGATGACATTGAGCTGGTTAAGGCTGAAACCTGACAACACTGAGGTGGTGTTGGTCAAACCAGGTTATGGGGGAGAGTGCAGCAGCCAACAACAAGACTGGACTTTAGCTCATTGAAGTTTGTGGTTGCCACCAAGGTGAGAATGTGGTGCTCACTCTGGATGAAAGACTTGTGTTTTATGTTCAGGTGTCAGCTGTTGCCCTGAGAGGCTTTTATCATCTGCAAAACATCACCCAGCTAAAATGCCTTATTCCCTCCCACTGACCTAGTGACACTTAATGCATTCACATGTCTGTGATGTCTTAGCTCAACTACTGTAACATGTCTACTGTACATCTCAGGGTCAGTGGAGGTATGTTATAGTGCTTGCAGTTAGTGAAGAATGCAGATACTTGGCTAATGACATGCCTTTCTGAGGTTGAACCATGTCTCCCTGGTGCTGCATGAACTACACTGGCTGATGGTTAAGTGACATATCTCCTTTAAAGTTGGTTTGTTATGTTATAATTCCCTACATGGATTCGGTCTTGGCTACCTGTTAAATAATCTACATCCTTATGTGACCTCATGCTCTCTTCAGTCCACTGAGGTTGCCCTCTTAGCTGTACCGTGGACCAGACTGAAACCTTGGGAGACCCAGTCTTTGATGTGATAGACCCAGTCTTACAGAATTCACTCCAGGAGGCCCTCAGAGAGGCCCCCACAGTGAAGGCCTATAAGAAGGGTGTGAAGACATTTTTATTCAATCAAGCCTTTGGGGGGTTATTCTATCTTCCCCCTTTAGGTCCCGCCATGCTGAGTTTTATGAGTTGTTAAGGTCTTAAAATTTTTTTACTGCTGAATTATGATTAGAGATGTGTGAAGTTGGGAAACTTCATTCTGCAGCTTAATTCACAAATTTGCCTCATTTCATAAAATTAATCCATAGTGCAAAATCCAAATTCACAGAAAACTGATAACTCCATGATATGCAAAGTTGGCAACTCTACCAGCAGATTTTGGCACTGAGGCAAGGTGGTTCAAACTAAAAATGTCCCTGGTTTCCAGTGGCACCCCTCCCAGCCAATAGCTGGCCCACTGTTTAAAAAACTCACTCCCTGGTACTGGTGGTCCCATCTCGCTGATCACTGCCCCAATGCTTAAACAAAAGCATTACCTGTTGTCTATTGGTCCCCCCTCTCACCAATCACTGGCCTGATGTAATACATAAACTATCCCTGGTGTCAAGTGGATCCCTCCCTTGCCAATCTCCAGCCCGATGTAATATAGAAACTGTCCCTGGTATCTACTGGCCCCCACTTGCCGATCATTGTCTCAATGTAATATAGAAACATTGCCTAGTGTCTTGTGGTCCCCCCTCACTAAGTGTCAACACCGATGTAATATAGACACTGTCCCTGGTGTCTAGTGGTCCCCCCTCACTGATTGAAAGCCTGATGTTACAGTAAATCATTCCCTGGTGTCGGGTGGTCCCTCCCCCATCCAGTCACCCATGCAACACACAGACACCATTTCCCAGTGTATCACTGCACCATCCCAATCCCCTGTACATGACAGAGAACCTATTCCCTGGGTCTAATGGTCCCCATCCCTATCCCTGATCCCCTGTCGGTGAACAGAGCACTATTCCCTATTGTCTAGCAGACCTCCCCCCACCGTAGCAGGTAGTGCTCCACCACCCTGCCCCCCCCCATCCCGATGCAGAGCAAGTGACTAGCACTGATCTCCACTCTCCACCACAGCTGGCCACTGACTGAGCTGTCAGTGAGTACATACTTGTATTATTACATGCTCATTGACAGCTCAGTCAGTGGCTGGCCATAGTGAAGAGCAGATGGCTGAGACGGCCACTGGCTTGCGGTCAGGATGGGGGGGCCGCAGGGTTCTGGGGCACTATCTGCTGGATGGGTAGTCTTCTAGACACCAGGGAATGGCACTCTGTACACCTACAGGGGATCAGGGATGGGGAGGGGGTCTGCTAGACACCAGGGAATATGTTCTTTTTCATGTTGTGGATTGGGATGAGGTGGGGATACACTGGACACTGGGAAATGGTGTCTGTGTGTCAGGTGGGTGATCAGGAGGGGGGGGAGGGACTACTGCACACCAAGAAATGATT
The DNA here is from genome assembly GCA_016271365.2 of Neoceratodus forsteri. NCBI lineage: Eukaryota > Metazoa > Chordata > Ceratodontiformes > Ceratodontidae > Neoceratodus > Neoceratodus forsteri. The sequence goes on from CM057449.1 coordinate 1,651,938,007, forward strand.
TACTGTAACATTGGGCTGGTAATCAGCAAGGGGGGGACCACTATACACAGGGACAGTGTCTATATTACATTGGGCCAGCCATCGGGGGGGGGGCCACTAGATACCAGGGATAGTGTCTATATTACATCAAGCTCTTGATCAACAAGGGGGAGACCACTAGACACCAGGGACAGTTTCTATATTACATTGGGCTGGAATTCGGCAAAGGAAGAGACCACTAGACACCATTTGCAGTTTCTATATTACATCGAGCCTGCAATTAACAAGGAGGAGGAACACTAGAGATGAGGAAAAGATTCTGTTCAAACAACAGGCCATTGATCAGTGGGGGTGGCGACCACTAGACACCAGGAACAGTTTTATTTTGCACAGTAAATTTTTCTGTTTAACAGGAAATTCACCATTTTTAACTTTACCTTGCTTTTGGGATTTTTTTAAGTGCAATTTGCACTTAAATTAAAACCAAAGTGCAGCTACAAATGGTGAATTTACTATTAAATAGAAAGACTTTGCTAAACAATCCATGGAGGCAAATCTGGTGACTTAGCTGGAAACTTACCAGCAACTTAAAACTTTGTTACATCTCTATGTATGATATTTATATATTTGTTTATTTATTGATTGAATTTAATGTCTGCACTTTTAGGAAGTGTCCTAGGACTCTGGGGAAGAGTACTGCTAGAAATTAAACCTATTACTACTTACTTTTGAGGTTGCCTACCATGCAGGACTGGTGGTCATAATGCTTGGGACAGGGACAATATCTGCAAAATACTTCACTGTCTACTGTCTGAGGGTTGTGTTGCATCATTCTGCTCTTCTCTACTTGGGGAGCAACATCTCTAACTTGAATGTTTCTACTTCTGCCCCCCACACACACACTTGTTCCCCCACAATTATGACAGTGTTTGTTTTTAAGTGGTTACACAGAGATGAAGTTCCTACAGTAATTGACCTATCCTCTCACCACAGACTTTCTCTCCATGCAGGGGGGCAATCTATACGAGTGTTCTAAATCTCTACCAAGTTCAAAGAATAGCCATATTGTAGAGAAACTTTGACTGTTCTCAAATAATTTCTTTGTACTGCTGATTGTAAAACAATGTTGACCTATTTATTTCTGCAATCTTTATAGAAATTAAAGCAGATTGCACTGCAATTTTGCTATTCTGTGTTTCTTGAAGAAGAAATAGTAGTTTCTCAGAAAGGACAAATGATAGTATCACAGTCATTCTACAAAACATTTGCTCATTTATTTTCAGAGGATCTCACATGTGTGGCAACTGATGATAATGGGCTAACTTTTCACTTGCAGGCTTGTGCTGAATAGAGACTAGAGTGTAAAGAGATACAGTACCACAAACAAGCAATGCATGGTTGAAGATATGGTGTGTTCTAAAGACAGAAAGGCATTAAAATTATGAATTATTGCAGAAGTGAGCAGAATGGATGTATATGAATGGTCAAGTTTTTCTTATGGAAATGGAATGTTATCTGTGCACAACCAGACATCCTTCAGTGTAATGGACAATCTACTCCAATTAAAAGGGCAGCTGCTGATTCCAACAAGCTGCACAGAGACACATTCATGAAGCAGTTTAATGTAGAAGGGGGCAAGCAGATTCATTGGAAAGCATTAAGGATGACTAAGCAGCTATATGTAGCTGAATATAGTTCCAACAGACAAGAACTAATCTCAGCCCAATTAGCTGGGACAAACAATGCCACAATTATGACGAAAAGGGGGTGTCAAGGTATTTTGTTAATTGGAAACATCTGTTTGTTATGCTCTGTTTAATCAGCACCCGACCACCACCACCACCACCACCTCCACCACCACTCATGCTTGCACACACATATTCCTTCTATCAGACGTACTGAAATATTTGTAAATCATTGAGCTGATGGTGTTTAAATGTTGATTAAGTGAAAACATCACACTTTGTATATTTGGTCCAAATGTTTTCTAACAAACTGATGAAAGAAACTGTGGCAGAAATTAATAGTAACAAAAGGCTGCCTTTAAAATTAAAATTGATAATGTAATACTTTAATAGCTCTTTGGTTGCATAATACATTTGATAAGAAGGTTGCTTTTAAAACGTATTATAAATAGCAGTAAAAAACATCTATCTACATTTGGTGAGGGATTAAACCAAGCTCATTATGGACACAGAAATGTAAATCTTTAGGTGAAAACACAGCAACCTATAAATATTTTTAATATTGTTTTTAGTGTGTTACTGTTATATGCCACTGGGCCACCAATGAATGTTGTAATGGTGACTAGAGACAGGAAATTCCTGGACTACAACAGAAGCTGTTGCAATTCCCTTGCTTTCCCAGCAACTGGTTGCATACCTCAGAAACTTACAGTAAGTACCAGGATTGTGCAAGCAGAGTCTGTTTGAGTCTCCACAGAGAGGGGCGAGTACTACCAGAAAGAGTACTAAAGCAGAAAATTGTGCTGGTGAGGGGATGAAACCCACAGTCATCCAATATTCCAGCTTCAGAGGCAAGTGTGCAACCTACTGAGCCACTGATGATAGCACTGTCCATGCCTCAGCAGATTGCCTACTTGTCTCTGAGGCCAGAAGATAGGATGGCTGTGGGTTCCATCTCCACACCAAGAACTTGGGTTAAAACTGTAGTGCAGCATTAGGGGAATGATGCATTCCTGAGGTACATCTTTCAGAAGAGATATTAACCTGAGGTCCTGTCTGCCTGTACTGGTGGTTGTCCAGGTGCACGTTAAAGATCCCATGGCATTCTCAAAAAGAGTAGGGGAATTTTTTAATGAATAATGAAACAATAAAATTACAAATATAGTCAAACACATGGCAGAAAAAAAGGAAACACAGCAAACTGAAGGTAAACAAAAGAAAACTAAAATAAATTCAGAAAAATGAGATACACAAAATCCATCAAAAACTATCCATATTGAATGCCAACAGAGGTAGAAAAATAAGGCCCACCCCATGTACCAAAGAAGTATTACTGCATCCATTCCTGTATGGTAAACAGTAAAAAAGTAATCACTAAGAAATCATGAAGCTCAGTAGGGGTCGAAATTCCCTTCCTCCAGAAAGCTTAATCAGGGGAGCATCAACAATGTGTTGCCTGCCACCATTCAACATATACCTGGGTGGGGTACATCCTCTTTTCCCTCTCCTGAATTTCCTGGATATTAGACATAATAAAGGAAAATAATTGGTCTAGCGACAAGTCCAGCTGTTGCAGGGTCAATCTACAATGTAAGTGCCAAATACAATACTTAATACATATAATAAAATTAATCCTATTATACTGGGGTGATACCGCTGCCAATATGAAGGAAAGATCCCCCCAAAAATACATCTGAAGGCATGGAAATAAAAGAGGATTGCTTCCATCTCTATGTAAGCAAGACCCCAAACAGAGTATTGCATGGACAAGTAAAATACAAGTGGTCCATTGTTTCTAGAACATTCAGATAAGATTTCCTCAGACCAAATCTCTCACTAATTTCCTTATGTTTGAGGTTATTTTTAACAATGAACTTCCCATGGGAGCTGAGTCACAAGACATCCCACATTTTGCCTATTATATGAGTATCTGTGAGCATCTGACTAATGTGCTCCCGGTCATGTGGGGGTCTATTCCAAAAGGAGGGCACATTCAGAAAACTGTTCATCATAATCACATCAGAAAATGATTTTCTGGAAGTAAAGATAAGTTGGTGTTTGGAAACCCCCCATTGCTTCAGTTTAACAAAACTATGCTGAAAATACAAAGGTAAACCAGAAATTCGTGTTTGCTTTGGAAGGGGAGACTGTTAAATTCCAAGAATCTAACAAGGGGCAATCTGATCCAGAATCCATGGTGCCCATATGGTTGGAGTGCAAAGCATTGGTAGCTTAATGTTGACATAGATAAAGATACTATAAAAAATACCAGACGGTTAATCATTTGAAGATCTCCCCCCTCCTCAGTAAGCTCCAAATAAGTGATCCCACACTTAACAGGGTTCAGTCTGCTGCCCCAAAGATCTTGAAAAAGCAGCCTAGTTTCAAGTTGTTTGGAGGGGTAGACAAAACTAAGATATAAAAACATAGTAAGAAGGTATGTCTTAACAATATACATCCTCTTCAGTTTACTCATTCTCCATTTATTCCATTGAGCCACCCAGTGTTGGGCAAGTGTAAGCAAGCTGTCCAAGCTACTAAATGCTAAGTCCCCAAACCTGAAATATATGACCAAAATCTTATACTAGACCATGACAATCGGTATGCCTAAAATATCTGTAGGTACCAAAGTATAAGGACCAGTAGTGATGCACTAATTCTTCTGCTAATTATAGAAGAACCAATGCTAACAGTGAAGGCTTGCAACAATCTGTGTGCATGAGTTCTGGACTGTAAGTCTGCTAACAGCAAACAAATATGTTAACATAAGCTAAAGTCTTGATTTCCCTGACCAACTAGAGATAGAGAGTCCTATAATGTCAGGAGAGGCATTTAATGCCTGTATGAGGGTTTCAAAGTAATTATATAATGAAGGGGGCTGAGGAGGCACCCCAGACATACCCCATTAGAAACAAGGCATTTCCGCCTATCCAGCCATTTAGATAAGGGAGAAACTGTAGCATGTTGATAACATAAATAAACCCAAGAGATAATATGGTCCAGTATCCCATATGCAGCCAGACACCTCCAAAAATAAATATGGGAAATCCTCTCGAAGACTTTTGTTTTATCTAGACTAAGAATAAACCCTATTAGTTCCTCCGCCTTTTCTTTTTCCAAAATTTCTCTAAAGAGTATCAAGATGTCCATAATTTTCCTGCCCCGGACAGAACATACTTTTGAGGCTGAAAAATGTAATCTAAAACAGAAGTAAGCCTTTAACTTAAGAATTTCATCTGAATTTTAAAATCAGTGTTAAGAAGTGTGATTGGTCTCCAATTCGACACTAAGTCCTTGTCTACAGATTTATATAAAAGAATAAGCAAAGCCTTGTACATGCTATTTGGCAATGTGTTTGATTGTAAAAGGGAATTATATACCTCAATCAATTCTGTGACCATGTGTGGGAGTAATTTTTTTATAAAAATCCCCAGGCAGCTCATTAATCCCAGGAGCTGTCCCATTCCTCAACAGAGATACTGTTTGTAAAAGTTCCTGAGATGTAATTGGTCATGTCAAGACAGATGCCAAATACTGCAGAAGTGGGGTGAGGTTGCATACCCACAACCAGTCAGCTATGTAGGATTTATCCAGCTTGGGCCAATTAAACATGTATGTTATATGAGAATGTATTTCGAAAAGAGCCCATGTTTGTCAGACACAAGCACAGCCAAAAGTGTTCTCCCCCCCCATTCTTCTTCTGCTCCTGTACACAGGGAACTCTCTCTGGCTGTCACCTCTCACCAGAGAGACTCTACCTCCCTGTCTGAAGCCTTTCATCAGGCCTGCCCTGACCGGCACATCCCCCGGCTCTGAGCCCCCTAAGGCAGGGCCACCAATGCCCTGACACCCTATCTATAATCTAATCAGCCAGTCAGGGTCAGGGTCAGTATCCTGGTTGAGAAGCCTGACTTTGGAAGTGTGGTCTTTTGGCCCTGGGGGGAGCCATCACCTATCCCTGAGACATGGGATTTTCTTTTGTGCTTGGTGTTGCCCCTCCTCCCTCCCCCGGAGCTCGAATGTGCAATGACATCTTCCAACATCTGCCACAGCTCTGTCTGTCTACTGCTGCCCTAAGCATAAGCAGTGCCTCCAAATTCCACCGGGCACCACTGCTATGCAGGAAATGCAGAGACAGAGGAGAGCTGTTCTCCAGATGCTTGATCCTTTCTCTCCCCTGCTGACCCCTGATGGCCCAGGCTCATTCCTGAACCTGGGTCACCAGAATGGCGCGAGGTGTGGTATCCAGCACCTCAGCACTCAGTGCCACCAGGCCAGCCACACCCAAATGTGTTCTGATGTGGGAAATAGTTTTTCTGGACTGTCTAGCATTACAAACAACAAAGGAGTTGTTCTGAGATTCCTTACCATGGGTACCATATGTTTGTTCAAACTCCAACGATTTCAACCTATTATATTGATGCAGTAGCATCTTCTATTTGACATGGGAAATTTGGTCAGAATAATTGAGTTTTACTTGTTTGTGCATGGAAATTAGCTGATACAACTGCAAATGCAACTAATTGTATGTGTTATGTTTGGATTGACCTGTGAGCTTACCTACCACTTTCAAATATTCAGTGAAATCAAACTTACTGTCCTCCCACCCTTCTGCCGGGGTGGTTCGGCAATGAGTGACCTGTAGGAGCTGAGATTCAGAACCTTGGGTTTGGCATGAATTATGAGGGGGGTTTAGATTTTCTACTCCAGGTGGCAAGAAACCTAAGATTATTTTCTCGGCCATCACGCATGTTTAGTATTTGATGCAATTTTTAAACTGTAGACAACTGGTTATGGTACAGAGGTCACACGTGTATGAGATGATGGGATCCTGAGACGAGATGATGTGGCTTGTTAAGAGCAGTGGCAATATGCCAGAGGGCTGTATCCATCACAAATAGGGGCACAATTCCAGGTGACTATTTAATCTTGGTTTTGCATGGGCTTTTAGAGAGAGAGAATCCATGGTTTAATTTATTTAGAATCATGGATTTACATATTATAGTGTAATTGGAGGAAGAGATATGTTTGACCAATTTTAACTTTTGAGATTATCTCTATTCTAGTTCCCTTTTCTGTTATTCCTGTTTGTTTATTTTTTTCTTTTTTCTTTTTTCCCCAAGTCCACCCCCTCACTATTTTTTCCTTTTTCCCATTCTGAATCTTATGAGAGTCATTTTCATACACTTTTACATATATGTTATTTTCACAAGATTTTTAGTGTTTCACTATGAGGTATATTTATTGCTAGCCAATATGGATTACAATTTTAAAGGCTTTTAACCAACGAGAGGATGATATGTCTATGATGTCATAGAACACATGGTGTGTTTTTAGGGTATGTAAGTACAATGGATTGGTGAGTCCTTAGCCTTTGATAAAGGACTTGTATGTCTGAAACACACCAGGCAGGACTCTGATGTCTGACTTGAAAGAGAATAAACTGAAGATGTAAACTAAACTCATTGAGTGGCATCCCATATATGAGGTTATGTGTGCTGAAACATTTCTGTTTTTGTTTACAATGAAAACAGAAATGTCCAAGATCACCACACTGGGTGCATTTGAGAATTTTCACAAGCAGTGTTGCTATGTCTGGGGAGCCACATTTATAACAGGACCTAGGCTGGCCCAGATAAAAGATAAGGCCTTTGTCTTTACCTAAGTAAAAATAATTAGGGAGATATTGGAGGCTCACATCCATCTGATGCAGCTTAATGTGAAATTTCCGTCCCCATTCCAAAAAACCTTCCCCATCGATGATAGTGTCAGTGGTGCCCTGCAAATCACAACGTTTCTTAAGCCAATATGTAATGTCAGACAAATTCAGTCTCTCATTCTGGAACAGAAAAATAATAACTTTAAAAGTTTGTTTTGTCAGGGGAATAACCTGGAAGGGAGTTCACAGGGGATTAGTTTTCTTGGCTAAATATTACAACCAAAAGCTGTCCAGTAAGGGAGCCAACCGAAAACTAACATCAAATGTGCTTTCACCTGGGTCATGTATAAGGGCATAGACATCAGCAAGCAAAAAGTCCAAATCCTTCTTAGTCAGTGTTTTCCCCACAAAGTGTCTATCAGGGGGAGTCTCCATACCCCCAAGATACCATAACCTGATAGCAATTCTGCATTTCACAAATTCCACAGGTTTGTGGAATAAACCGGCAAAGGTCGGGGCAACAGAGGGCCCATCAGTCATCATGTAGGAGGTATACCAGACACTACAGCTGCAGATGTGGTGGCAGTACTATTGGACAGTGCAGAAGGATCCAACTCAGCATGCCCTGAGGGTTCAGTACCAGAAAAGGTATCATGAAAAATTTCCCCAGAAGGCTCGAGAGGAGGACAGGAAGGGTTACCTGAAACCAAAAGTTCCACAGCAAGTAAAGAATCTTCATCACAATTTTTGATGGCCAAAGCAATTCTGGAGCAGCAACTGGACAGACAGATGAACCAAGTGCAGAGCTAGGAGTAAAGCCAGGAATAATCAGACTTCGGTCAGGATTCCTCTAACCATCTGGCGTGTTGATCCAACCTGTGTTTGACAAGGTCGATGCAGTCGTCCATGTTGGAATACTATCAGTAAACTGTGGCAGCTCCACATCAGTCTGTGCCAGAGCTCCAAAACAGTAAACTTTGTTCAGCTTCTTTTCTGGCATACTGGCAAACTATGCAACTGATGTTTGCATTTCTTCTCCTCCTCAAGCTTTGTTTTCCCAACAAAAAAAGTATGTTCTGCCTCTGAGAGCTGCTCCTGTATTTTCCATTTTTCCTGTTCAAAGGCATCCTGTAGGTTCCATTCAGTGATCAAAATTTCATTCTCGTGCTTCTGAACAGAAACTGCTGTAGACTGCTCCTAAGGAGCAGCAATAGCCTCCAGTGACATTTCTATGCAGGTGCCAAATGCATCTCCGTATCCTCCGTCATTACCTCCCCCATCCAGCTCCAGTGGTACTGGCTCCTCCATCCCCCACACACAAGAAGCAAAGAAGCCCCCTTCAGTAATAGTAGGGGTGTTTTTATTGAACAAAACATAACATGCATCAGAGAATACATCCAAATTTCACAGTACTTACTGTTTTATCCGATATTGTATCTCATACAATCCCTTTACCCCATTTTATGCATACTTTTTAATAAATGAGAAACCCCTCCACCACACTATTACTCGTGCTCTGGGATGCAACTTCACATCTTTCCTAAATATTTCCTGTAGAGCATTTTCACAGATTTCACAGTATATACTATACTACATATATTTTCTTCTGAAACAAAAACTGGCACCTTCCTTGCCTTAAGAAAAATGTTAAAACTGTGAAAAAAAAAATCTTTAATGTACTTGCATCATAGAGCTGGCCTGATGGAGCTGAGGTGTTTAGGCACTGGATGCCACACCTTTCACCGTGCTGGCAACCCGGGTTCGGAAATAAGCCCAGGTCATCAGGGGTCATCAGGGGAGAAAGAGGATAGAGTATCTGATGGACTGCTCTCCTTTCCTGTGGTGGGATCCAGGGGAATGCTGGGTGCAGTAGGAACCTCTGGTGGAGAAGAGAGGTACCTCTAGCTCTGAGCTTTGCAAAGGGGTGAAGTGGTGGTGGATGTCAGAGACATGGATTGCATGGATGTCACTACACATCAACACTCTGGGGGAAACTACATGAGAAAAATTCCCTTCCTCAGTGATAGGTGAAGGCACCTCTGCCCCATCAGGCCACACTCCCAACACCAGGCACTCTCCTTTTCTCTCCAGGGGCATCACCCAGCCTGGCCCTCTAGACTGTAGATAGAGTGCCCTGGTGGATAGGGCAGCCCCACCTCAAGGTGGTTCAGAGCCGGGTGTTCGGTTGGGCTTGTGCGAGGAGTAGGAAGTGTCTCAGGTGGGAGGCAGAGCCTGGAGGTGGTGAAGAGTGATGGAGAGAGTTCCCCAAACGATGATGCAGAAATAGAGTCTGAAAAAAAAATGTCTCTGCATCATAGGTGTTCAATAATAATGGAAAATTCCCTAATATAAATTTCCATATGTCAGAGTTTTCATCCAAGGCATCTTTCATTTCTTTGCCAGGTATTTCCATAGCACTATGGTGTATGAGCAGTGTACCAAAAAAGTGTTTCTGTTTTTCTACCTGTGCATGACATTCAGGATATAAATGGTTCCTATCCTCAATCACTTTATGGTTGTGATTGTTTCTCACTCCTATTCTGCCATGTGCACACAGCCATTGTGTATCCCACTTCCTTGGTGGTATCTGAGGGTTTATTAACTGTCTATATACCAAATTGTTTTTTTTCTCTCCTCACAATGTTTAAAAGTTGATTTTGTGGGTCCTAATGTTTGTAACACTTGTTGATACAAATGCTGTCTAGTTTTCTGTAAAACAATTGTTTCATAATTTTCCATTTATACAAATTTTGGAAAGTGATTTTTAAATAATTGGCTATCTGGATTGTCCCTGAGAGATTGATAGGTACATTACCCCACCATAGCAATACCTCTTGAAAGGATTGCACCAACCATTTTTTTTACAAGTGTGGCCCTTGATAATATAGCTGGTTTTAAATTAGTCATCTAAAATATACAATAAAAAAATGCCACATGATTTATCATTGCCACACCCACTCTAGCTTTCGGTAAATCCATCACTTCTCTTTTTATTGGATTTAGATGACTCCCCAATAATAACTGAAAGAATACTCTGTATGTTCTTGTTTCCAAAGTCCCTGGAAGAAAGAACACTGCACTGATGAATAAAAAACAGGGTAACAAAAACTGCTTAATCATGTGTGAACTTTTAAGTTTAGATAATCTCCAGTCCTTCCATCTTGCAACTTTGTTTTCTCCAATTTATATAGCCTTTTCCCCAGTTTTGTTTTGCAATATCTTGCAAACCATACTGTACCCCTAATATCTTAATAGGCGTGTCTGACAATGCTATCCCATCCACCTCCTCCTGGTTGGTCTACCCTTGGTCCTAGCTGTATACCTATACACTTCTGTAGGTGTAAGTGTGATCCAAATTCCTGGCCATATTTTTTCAATTTCTCTCAGCATCAGTTCCACATTCTCTTCATTTTTAGTAACTACACAAATATCATTGGCTGAGGCGAGTATTCTTCACTCATTATCTTGTGTGCCTGAAATTCCCTTAAAGTCTGGTAATGTCACAATCTTTCTTAGTAAAGGATCTAACACAAATATGTACAATTAAGGGCTTAATGGACATCCTTGTCTTACTCTCTTTTGTACTCTAAATTATTCCTTTCCTTTTCCAGTCAGAACATATGATATTACTGCATTTCTGTATAGTAACTGCAACCAATATAAAAAGAGTGGCACTATACCATACTTCTGTAATACTTTAAATAAGAAATCATGATTTACCTGGTTGAATGTTTTGTATTAATCTAAAGATAGTAACAAACCTTGCATTTAATTATTTTTGCAATAGTAAAAAACATCCCTTATGATACACAAATTTGTTTGTATATGTCTCTCTGGCAAGGCACAAGTTTGAAAAGGGTGGATTAAATTTTTTGCTATTTTTTTCAATCTCTTTTTTTGTAAAATAAAGGTCAATATCTTAAAGTCCAAATTTAGTAGACAAATTGGATACCAATTTTCTATTTTTATCTCCTGCCTTATATAAGTACATTACCAATCCCTGTGTGAATTCTACTGGAAGTTCTTGCAAAGACAGGAGGAATCTGAATACCTTTACAAAAATGTTGCCATAATCTCTGAGAACAATGTGTAGAACTCATTTGGAATACCATTTCCCCCGGTGTTATTTCTGTTGTCAGTGTTTCAATAACTCTTAATATTTCTTCCTCCTGAATATCTCCCCCAAAACTATCCATCTGTTCAGGTTCAATCTCTGGGATTTGTAATTCTTCTAAGAAATCTTCCATCCTTGTTGTATCTAAAACTTCTGGTCTTGTAAAATCTTCCAGATGTCCCATCTACCACCTCCTGTATCCCTCATGAATCTGATCATAAAATTCCCTGTCTATCAAGTCTGAAACTTGTGACTTGTTGTTCCTGTCTTTACATGCTGCACATGGATCTGCAAAAAGTAGTTTCCTTGTTCCAAAGCTCAGTTCAGCTTGCAAGGCAGATGGTTTATCATTTTGTGTATGATTCATTTCTTGTTTAATATTTTGAATTTGTTCCGTTAAATCTTCCTCTGTCTCATTAGTTATTGAAAAGTTATATAGTTGTATCCTTAATGATAAATACATTAACATTTTTGTATTTGCAGTTTCCCAAATGTTTGCATCCACTTCTGCATCTGCCACCCATTACCTAAATTATCATATAAAAACAAGACAGATACCCTAGGCAATAACACTTCTAGAAGTCCCAGATTTACCTCAGGGTGAAGCAAACTTTCAGTATTCACCTTCCACCTTTGAATGTGTATCCCCATATCAGTTGATATATTACTTATGACAACGACATACTCTGAAAATTCTACAGTAATATTTTTGTTTGTAAGATTTTATCCCTTCTGGACACAAAAATATAATCTATTTTAGATGTTAGATTATTTCTCACATGCATGTATACAATTTTTGGCCTTGCTTGTTAATTACTGTCAACTAGTTCTGCATTTTCTATGCACAAATGTAAAGCAGTAGAATCATATTTTTTTTACCTTGTACTTTACGATGCTGCACTTCCAAACTATAACAGAAATCTCCTACCAAATAAATGTTTTTGTATGTAGCTAAGCATGGTTGTGTGTCCTCCAACATTTTAATCCTGTCTGCATTTACCTAGGGTGCATAAACCACGATGAATCTACTAGGCATGCTCTGCCATATGCCATCTAAAATCAGTGCCCTACCAGGCTGAAAATCTATTATTTTTTAAAAATGAAAACCTGTCCCTGTAAACAGTATCCCTACCTCATCAGCTTTATCCCTCCCAAAGGACTAGTAGGGAGGCCTCATATCTAAGCTTTTTTTGCTTGTTCTACCACAGCTATTGAATCAAACTAGGATTTCTTGCAGAAAAATTACATCTATGGCTAGGACATGCAAAATTGCAAAAACATGGTTACGTCTTACATCATTCATTATAGTATGAATGTTTAATGTTGCTAAAGAAAAGTTAAACATTGTTTTATAAGTCTTTACTCATTTCTTCTTTTTCTTCTCTTTTTCCCCTGAGTCTCAGTTCCCTCCTTCCCTTGGTGGAATAAGTAGGAGGAAGAGGCATCTGAGTCCAATTCCCTGGGTTCAGAGCTTCCACTGCTTGCCCTGGCTAATGCCACACAAGTCTAGAAATGTTTCCCAAGAAATGTTACAGTATGTTCTGACATAAATCAGGTGTCAGATATGCAGTTACATGTTTCACATCCACCACCAGGACCCAAATCTGCTGTTTTCTGCACCATTTTAAATTATTTTCAGGCCTAACTGTGGTTGTGCCACTGCCTAACATGTCCCCATATATAGTAGGGTAAGGTAGTAAATGCCTGTGCTGTAACAGGAAGGAAAGGGTTAATATGTTAAGCAAAATAAATAGAAAAACAGGAACCCTGCAATGCAGAGACTAGATCACAATTTTAATTTCTATGAGCAATCCAACAATGCAGCACACTTAGATATGGAAAAATCAAGTGGTCAATGTACATGAATACTTCCAATCAAAAAATAAAGCACAAAAGTGATTAAGCAAAGGGAAACAGGAACAGAACTACTCAAAGTGAATAACTGTTCAGAAAAAGTTACCCAAAAAAGGTCAATATGTAAGAAAAATATAACAAAAAAGTAGCACTCCAAGAAAAATATTAAGACTTAAAAGAAATTACAGAAACTCACTCACAAGTTGTGAGAAATCTGTCAAATATTAGGAACTAGCCTGCTCTGCTTCCACATACACACACACACACACACACGCACACGGTTGACCCTCCCTCACAGACAGACACAGAGAAAACTGAAAACACTACCTAAATTTAACTAAGTATTATCCAAAGATACCAAAACAAAGGAAGATTCACTAGCAGCACTAGGAACTAAATTGAGATTTTGGGAGCAGTTAACTCTCAAAAATCACAAATAAAGATTTTTTTGAAAGGTTTATTGGCTGTGATGCATCACACTGAACTACTTCTGAATCAACAGAAAATATACTGTGCAGGAAACAGCCTGCATGTGATATTTCAGCCATTTACTCACAATGCATTGCAATTTCTCTGGCAAAATTGAAAAACATTGGTGAAATTCAGCATAATTTGGTGAAATTTCACCTTACGCAAAAGCAAAATCAGTGAAATTGGGTGAAATGTCTTCACCCCTACCACATCCACTAGCAGACTGTTCCACATGTTCAGTACTCTTTCTGTGAAAATGTATTTCCTCACATTCCTCTTAAACCTCCTCATCCCAGCTTCATAGTATGACTTCATGTTCTGGCAGTCCTCGGTCTGTGAAATAGTCTCCTCTACTGCACTTTGTTCACCCCGTGAGGTTCGTATAGGTCTCAGCCATGTCCTTTCTCATTTTCTTCTCCTCGAAGGAGTACCTGTTGAGCTCCTGCAGCCTCTCTTCGTATGGTTTCTTGTGTAACCTCAGCACTATTTTGGTAGCCCTCCCATGAAATGCATCCACCTTGTTGATATCCTTGTGGATGTGTGACCTCCAACTGGGCAAAGTACTCCACGTGGGGTCAAATCAGTGAGCAATGCACAGGCAACATCACCTCACTTCTGCTAGAAATCCACCTCTCTGTGCTCACCAGCATCTGTATAGCATTGCCTACTGCCTTGTTACACTGCTGTGCCACCTTGAGATCATCAGGTATGATTACCCCAAGGTCCCTTTCTTGCTTGATAACTGTATCTTATTCACAGCCCTTGGGTTTCCCCACCCAAGGCACATGACTTTGTAGTTTTTGGCATTGAAACCAAGCTGCCCCTGCTTAGACCACTCTTCTAGTTTCCCAGATCCCTTTGCATTCTCTCCACCCACTCCTTGGTGTCCACACTGTTGCACATTTTTGTGTCTTCTGCAAAAAGTCACACCTTCTCCTCCAGTTCTTCAGCAATGTCACATACGAATTCATTGAAGAGGATAAGACCCTGTACTGATCCCTGTGGTTCTGCACTGGTCACTGTCTCATCCTCCAAGTGACTGCTTTTTACCAGTACCCTCTGCTCCCTATCTTTCAACCAGTTTGATACCCAGTTCACCACCGTTTCCCCTACCACTTGGTTGCTAAGTTTCTTTATTAGCCTCCTCTGTGGTGCAGTGTCAAAGGCTGTACTGAAGTCCAGATAGGTCACATCAACTGCTCTCTTCTAATCTACCTCCCTAGTTACCCAGTCAAAGAAATCCATGAGATTTGTTTGACATGATCTCCCCATGTGAAGCCATGCTGGCAGTGCCCCTGCAGTCCATTTGTCTCCATGCACTTCATCAGTCTGTCCTTCAGCAAGGACTCCATTATTTTCCCCACCACTGATATTATACTGACTGGTCTGTAATTGCTAGCCTATACCTTACTGCTGTTCTTGTGCAGAGGGACCATGTCGACCCTCCTGCAGTCCTCTGGAACCACTCCATCTCTAAAGAGGTGGTAAATAGGGTTGTCATAGCATGGCTAGCACAATGCTCAGCTCCTTTAGTACCCTTCATTGGATCCTGCCTGGCCCCCTTGCTTTGTTTTCCTTTAGGGCTTCCAAGCCCAGCAGGATCTCTCTTCATAAATGACTTTGTTTCTACCTCCCTTCTCCTTGTGCCTGTTAATGCATGTTGACCCATCCCCCTCCCTTCCACTGTAAAGACTGCATGAAGTATTAATTTAAAATGTTATCCTTTTCTTGGTCTTCCTCTGCATAGTCCTTCCTCCTCATCTCCTGACCCCATTATGACACCACTTGCCTTTCTCTTTTACTCATATACCTGAAGAAAATCTTAACTTCAATCATGACCTCCTGGGCAATCCTCTCCTCAGTTTGAGTCTTTGCAGTCCTTGCCCTGCTTTCTGCCTCCCTTTGCTTCTTTAGGTATACCTCCCTGTCAGCCTCCATTTGAGTGCCTTGTGCCTCCTGAATTCTGTTTTTTTGTCCTCCCTTCTGACCTTGGCCACCTCCTTTGAGAACCACAGTGGCCTCTTTCTCCTTGTACCCAGCTAACTACCTTTAAAGATGGACTCCGTCAAAAATTTCTGGCATCAGTAAATTCTGAATTTGGATCAGTATTTCCTCAATTGGCCTGATGGCAAAAATAAGATCTTTAAGATCCTTTGTTTAAAAGTTACTGTGCAAATCATTTTGTTATCCTTAATTCACTGTCTATTCAAAAAGGCCAGCTTTAGAATAGCTACTGATGATGTCATAACCTGAAGTTGCAGCCTAACCCTTCCTGCAAGCTATCTTATATTACTAATTTCTCCTGTTATTTAAAAATGCAGTTATAGTAAATATCTGAAAAATGAAAACTGACACTGGATGGGTCATCACATGCACTTCCATGATGTGCAGATACAAAGTACAGTTCTTCAGAATGTGACTGGGTGTTGGAATGCAGCAGCAAACATGGGCTTAAAATGACAAAACTGTACGCAATTTGTAGAATACTGCAAGTATGAAATTGCAAAATGTCACCAGGTTGCAATTTTGGAATTCAGCAATGACACAATCTCAGAAAGTAGCTGGGACACATAATTTTGGAATGTGATAGGGACGCTAAAATTCATAATGTGATGGTGTCATATATTTTTAAAATATGACAAAGCTATACAGTTTTAAAATGCAGGGGACACACAGTTGAAGAAGGTGGAAGGGATAAGTAATTTTTGCCACGATGCATGATGGTACATGATAGTAGTATAAGTTCATATATCTCGTCAAATGTTAAATTTCAGCCAATCAGCGTGTGCCACATCATTTGACAGGTGGGCGTGGCCTAAAATGGACCAATCAGAATTGCCCCTTGTTAAACCGGAAGTCCTTCCCTAAAATGTGCTAGCCCCATCCACTTCTGGTGAAAGTGATGCAACCTTGAACCCGTGTCCCATCCCCTTGTGCAGAAAATGACATACTTTCAAACCCGTGTCCCACCCCTTGCACAGGAAATGACCCACACTGAAACCCTGGAAGTGACATAACACCACCATTTTGTAAGCATCTTATGCCCCTCGTTCTTGTACAGTCCTCGAACCCCTGCCACCCAACATTTTGTAAGCATCCTGCGCCCCTCCTTCTCGTACACTCCTCGAACCCCTGCCACGCCATCCTGGCTGGAACCCAAGTCCCACCATGTTAGCTTGAACTCCTGCATCCTTCTTTTCTCCTGCACTCCCACCAGCCTGGCTTGAACCCCTGTCACCCCTTCTCCTGCACCCCCACCATCCTGACTCGAACCCCTGTCCCCCCCTTTCTCCTGCACCCCCACCATCCTGGCTCGAACCCCTATCCTCTTCACCACCGTGCTCCACCCACCCCAAAAATCAGTTAGGGTTTATGTAGTGTTATGTGCCCCCTGTAGGCCTGGTGTATAACTGCAGGGGCATGTGTGTGTTTTTTTATTAGGATATTTTCAGAAAGAAGTATCTAGGAGGGAACCTGATCATGCAGAGGTTTCACAGATCTGTGTGGAGACCCCCCGCCCCCGAGGGAAATTCATCTGCCTGTGTGAGTACCCCTTTTTCTGTTTTTATAACAATATACACAATAATTTAACATGCATCTGTAGGACTGTGTCAAACATGCATCAAAAGGATAGCTTTATGTATACGCATGTAACATTTATAAGCTAAAACGGTGGACCTCTGTGTAAATAAGATGGTTCAGCAGTTTTCTCTGGATAGCATTGCAACATGCTGGCTCTGTGTGTGTGTGTGTGTGTGTGTGTGTGTGTGTGTGTGTGTGTGCATGTGTCCCTCATTAGACATGTAGGAAAAGCAAGGTCTTTTATGTATGTTTAAAATATAGATGTTCTTTATGGAAAAAAATTAAAAAGTCATGTAGTAGGTTTGTAACCATTACCTGTATGTTTCTGTAATGTATCTGACTTGGGACCTTTGCAAAAGAGCTCAGGGATCAAAAGTATTAATCTTAAACTTAACTAAATAGGAAAATAAATGATATGTTACAAACAAAATACAGAATGTAAAATGATAATGTTTGTCTTTCAAAATAATTTTAAAGCATACATTCTTAAAATGTATCTACAGCTTTGCTTAGAGTCGTTGCAAAAACTACACACTTGTGTGTGTGTGTGTCCCTCATTAGACACATAGGAAAAGCAATGTCTTTTATGTATGTTTAAAATATAGATGGTCTTTTTGGAAAAAAATTAAAAAGTCGTGTAGTAGGTTTGTAACCATTACCTGTATGTTTCTGTAATGTATCTGACGTAGGACCTTTGTAAAAGAGCTCAGGGGTCAAAAGTATTAATCTTAAACTTAACTAAATAAGAAAATAAATGATATGTTACAAAGAAAAGACAGAATGTAAAATGATAATTTAAAGGACTCATCTGTTTAAAAAAGACAAAATTTCCATTTGACTTTTAAAAACATAACTTAAGATGGCCCTCAACGGCCGTTATTATAAACTGTGCCTCTTTGTGTATTAAGATTGATAAAAAGCAGCTGTTTTAATTAGACTGTGACCAGTGTGTCAGTAGTATGGCATTTCTTTTTGAACTCTCCACTGTGTGAATGAAAAAAAACAGGTGTTTCACATGATTAACTTTTGAATCGTTGGTATGCAAACTGTTGTGATAAAGTACTAATTTAAAGGATGCAGCTGTTTTAAAAAGACAAGATTTCCATTTGACTTTTAAAAACATAACTTAAGATGGCCCTCGACTGCTATTATTATAAACTGTGCCTCTTTGTGTTTTAAGATTGATAAAAAACAGCTGTTTTAATTAGACTGTGACCAGCATATCAGTAGTATGACATTTCTTTTTTGAACTCTCCACTGTGTAAATGAAAAAACAGGTGTTTTACATGATTAACTTTTGAATCATTGGTATGCAAACTGTTGTAATAAAGTACTAATTTAAAGAACGCAGCTGTTTTAAAAAAGACAAGATTTTCATTATGCATTTTAAAAAGCTAACTATGCATAAGCTTATTTGGACTTAAGGAAGCAGTCTACATACCTTTTAATTAAACTGTGACCAAACGTTTGTCACAAAGGCATTTCTTAATGCCTTTCAGCTGTCACAGGGAGCTGTGTAGGACTTATTTATTTCCCCCTTCGAGAAAGGGTAGGGGGTGGTTTGATGGACAGTACCAAATGTTCAGATGTTGTTTTACAAACAGCTACGTACTTTGGGGGTTGGTCTGAGTCATTTTTATTTAAGTATTTAAAGATTTTGGAAGCTAAAGACCAAAGAACAGAGCGAGACTGCCAAAACTACTTCCTGAGCTAAAAAATTTTAAAAACATCTAACAAGTAGCTATGGATTCATGGACTCCTGATGAAGACATTATCCAAACATTTGCTCATCTGGCTAATCCACAGTTTGCCACTACAGAAGGTGTGTATTTTTTAACTAGAAATAGTAGATGCTGCATGTTTTTAGAGTTTTTAAATTTTGTCTTATAAAAGTTTTAAAATACTGAAAGTAGTGACAGGGGTGTATTTTTAACTAGAAATAGTAGATGCTGCAGGTTTTAGTGTTTAAATTATGTCTTATAAAAGTTTTAAAATACTGAAAGTAGTGACAGGGGTGTATTTTCTGTTTTTTAAACAGCCGTGCAGAGAAACCCTGCAGGTGAGAGAGGGAAAAAGAGACCATTACATGAAAGTGATGTTTTTCAAAGGTATTCAAGAGTTTCTGCTGGTGTCAGTGACCAGAATACGTATAGCATAACTGAACAAGATATACAGCCTTCTACGAGCATCGGCTCAAGAGTCTCTGCTGTTGTAAATAAACCAAATGTGCCAATAAACATTGTACAGCCATCTAGAAGCAGCGGCACAAGAGTTTCTGACCAAAAGTTTCAAGAAAGGGACATTGACATGATCAATATTGGGAAAGCCTATATTTTTAAAATAATTGATAGTTTGTTTAATGCCTTGGTAATTGAGGGCAGATTATCTAGTGAGGATTATGATCATCAGCTGCTTAAATCTGAGCTTTTTAAAAGTTCAGCTACTTTATTGAACAGTGTGCTTGGTTTAGTGCGTGTATCTAAATTCTCTTGCAAGGAAATGAATATGATGGCATGTGCGGCCAACATGTATGAAAAGTACAGGGGTTTGGAGGAAAAAGTGGCCAAAAACAAAGATCAAATTACAAAGTGAAAGCACAGAAGCTCTCACAAACTGAGTACAAAGGATTGCATCACTAACAAAATGAAAAAAAAAAAAACAAATGGAGTCAAAAAAGAAAAATCTGGGTAAAAAATAAAACAATCCGAGAAAAGTTGATAAGAAAAGTAAAGCTTGCCAGGAAAATGTTACAACGTAGGCTGTTACAGAATGTTACTAATGGTCTGCAGTCTGAATTAAAAAACCATCATGATGATGATGATCAGGCTAACAGGGTGCCCCCTACAGTGTATTTGGAAGCCATGCAGGAATATGAATGCATTTAAAAAAAAATTAATGCTACGGAATTTCATTAAAAGATATAAGTTTATAAATCTAGATAAAATAAAATCTTTTACAGAGGCTATTGCTGCAATGCACCAGGCTATAGAAAGTTTGATAGACAGTGTCAAGAGAAAAACACAATATGATGATTTTATAGAGGTAAGATTAAATGCTGCTTCTTTGAATCATCCCTTGTTCTCAAGAAAGACAAGACCAAATGAATTAAACGCTGCAGCCTTCTTAGATCAGATAGCTGATATGCTACAAAGCAATACTGAAGTAATTGCTGATGACACTATACATCTCGTGGTAACAACTATCAGGAACCACCAGGGTTCGGGGGTGGGGGGGAGACGGACACTGAGCTCCATCTTGTATAGCAGGATTTTACAAAAAAAGAGACATTACCTGATTGATTTAAATAACAGAGACAACAGTTTGTGTTTCGGTGGCTCCATTCTCACACTCTTAAATCCACATATGAGTGACAGTCAGTTGTTGAACAAGGCTAAAATATTGCACGCTGAGCTAGGTTTGTCAGACCAAACCCCTGTCACTTTTAGTGATGTGTCCCAGTTTAAACGTTTTTTAAGAGTCAAAATTAAGATTTTATATCATAGTGAAGGAACTGTCAAACATTTCAACAGGTCCAGAAAGATTTCCTAAAACACTGTTTGTATTATTACATGAAGGCCATTTTATGGTATCACTAACGTAAAAAAATTCATAGGCGCACGGTACCTCTGCGAATATTGTGATGTAGCCTACAGCCCTAAGGGAAATCATATCTGTGCACAACAGTGCAAAGTTTGTTTCGACCCGTGTTGTCTCGAAAATGAAAATGGTACCGCATCATGTCACAAATGTAAGAAAATTTGTAGGTCTTCAGCATGCCTAGAAAGACATTTAGCTAGAGCTGATGGGGATACAGGGTCTTGTAAATCCTTGAAACTGAGTGAACAATGTTTTGTTTTTTACAAGGGATCTCATTCATGTAAATTGATTCAGTGTAGCAGATGTGGTTGTTTCATGGCAGCAGACAAGCATCTGTGTTACATGTCACCACTCACAGACGTAAAAATCTCTGAGAAATATATAGTGTTTGATTTTGAAGCCACACAAGAAACGGGGGTGCACATACCAAATTTTGTGTATGCTAAGCAATTAGATGGGAAGAGGTCCTGGGAATTCGAAGATGAAGATAGCATAAAAGATTTTGTAGGACATTTTATTGATGCCCCATTTAGACACTACACATTTATAGCACACAATGCCAAAAGCTATGACAGTTATTTTATCATTAGCCAGCTAGTCAAGGAAAGAATTGATATTAAATTGCTCACACAAGGAGGAAAAGTACTCTGTGTCACAGTGACATCCCTACACATCAGATTTATTGACAGCCATTGTTTTCTTCCTTTTAAACTAGCAAAAATCCCTGCAGCCCTTGGATTTGAGAATGAGATTGCTAAAGGTTACTTCCCCCATATTTTTAACACAAGGCTAATGAAAATTATGTAGGCCCCCTGCCCGATACTCAGTTTTATGGTTCTGAATATATGTTGCCTGCAGAAAAGCAAGAGTTTTTGCAATTGTACCTAGCTAACAGACATAGAGAATTTAATCTGAAAAGAGAGCTTCACTACTATTGTCAGTTAGATGTTGAAATTCTTCGAAAAGACTGTGTCTGATTTAGAAATGAAGTACTGGAGGTGGCAACCAAAAGTGTTTTAAAACAGTCAGACGGTGATACAGTGGAGTATGAAACAGTATCCTTAGACCCCTTCCAGTACGTCACCATAGCCTCAGTTTCTATGGCGATGTACAGATTTCTATTCTTGAAAGAATGCACTGTTGCTGTTCTCCCCCAGACAACTACCACAGACAATTGAAGAGATACTCCACACCTGCTATTCAGTGGCTTATGTACATATCTGAGAAAGAAAACATTTCTATTCAGCATGCGCTTAGAGGTGGTGAATTTAAGGTGGGTCCAGATTTTTGGATGGCTATTCTGTCATAAAATGGAATACCACAGCATTTGAATTTAATGGTTGTTTTTTTCATGGCTGCAACATCTGTTACTGTGAGAAAGATAGAAACCACATGACTGGGACTAGTTTTGGACAGTTATTCAATAGGACCATGCACAAATTTCATTTTCTAAAAAGCCAGGGTTTTGCCATTAGTGTATTGTGGGAACATGAATGGAAAGCAATGCTGACTACAGATCAGGGTTTGAATAATTTCTTGGGGGACAGGCAGCTACCACAGCCACTCAAACCTAGGCAGTCACTGTTTGGGGGGAGAACAAATGCCATTTGTCTGTACTATAAGACGCAGCCTGATGAGAAAATACACTATTATGATTTTACCAGCCTCTACCCTTTTGTTAACAAAATCAAACAGTATCCAGTTGGCCATCCTGACATCATTTATGACAATTTTGATGACCTCACTCAGTACTTTGGTTTAGCAAAAGTAAAAGTCTTACCCCTAGAGGTCTTTTCTTTCCAGTGCTGCCATCCAGGATTGGTAAAAAACTTGTGTTTACATTATGTCGTGCTTATGCTGAAAATAGATTTCAAACAACATCATGCGACATGATGATGAGCAACGGTCACTTACAGGTACCTACTGTACTGTAGAACTAAACCTGGCACTGGAAAAGAAGCTACAAAATCATTAACATTTATGAAATTTGGCATTTTAAAGAGTCATGCACAGAGCTTTTGCAGACTACATCAAGCTGCTTCTAAAAGGCAAGCAAGAGGCATCTGGTTTCCTCATGGGTAAAACTGAAGAGGATAAAGTCAGGTACATACAACAGTATTTTGAAAGAGAAAATGTACATTTGAACCCTGCAGCCATAGCTGTTAACCCTGCAAGGAGACAGATATCTAAACTGTTTTATATTCTCTTTGGGCAAATTTGGGCAGAGAAATATTTCGACCGAGCATAGTAACAGACCCACAGAAATTATTTCAATATGTTTTGTTCCGTGATCATGATATCTCATCATGCTTTTCATCGATGATGAAACAGTTTGTTTTATGCTGAAATATACCAGTGATCATTACACAAATTCCAATAATATCAACATATTTATAGCTAGTTTTACAACAGCATATGCCAGAGTCAAACTCTACAACCTGCTAGATAGGTTACAGGACAGGTGCCTTTACCACGACACAGACTCTGTCATTTTTGTGCCCAGGTCGGGTGACTGGGCCCCACCTCTGGGCGATTATTTAGGGGAGCTGACCAGTGAAGTTTCTGCTGATGAACACATTACAGAGTTTGTTTCTGCAGGCCCAAAAACTTATGGCTACAGGCTGTCCAGTGAAGAGGTTGTTCTTAAAGTGAAAGGGTTTACCCTTAATGTAGCCAGCAGTAAACACATTAATTTTGAAAGTCTGAAGGACCTGGTATTTGACTATACAGGGTCACAGATCTCTAAAGAAATTACCATAAGTCAACCCAGCATTGTTAGGAATAAAAAGCAGCAGACCCTTGAAACAAAAACGCTGTCAAAAACCCAGACAGTAGTTTATGACAAGTGAGTTTACAAGACAATTTTAAACACTTCTTATGGATACTGATTGTGAAAATGGATATCAGGTTGCAGCATCCTTTACTTGTCTGTTGGCTGGCCCTCTAATAGTGGGAAGAGCTTTATAAAACAGTTGTTGGAACATGCTGATGCCACTTTATCAGACAAGCCTGAAAATATTGCCTGGTTCTACAGCTGTTGGCAACCTTTGTATAATGAATTGCTTTTAAGTTCCTCAGATTAAATTTGTGGAGGGGCTACCGATGTCACTAGCTGACAATGATCTCTTACCCCCGGAAAGGTAAATTTTGTCGTTATAGATGATTTGATGGACTCTGCCTGTCAAAATAGTGAAGTGGAATATCGGTTTGCCAAGTACAGTCATCATAAACAATTGACAATATTTTTAATTGTCCAGAATGTGTTCTGTCAAGGTAAAAAAAGCAGGACCATCACACTAAATGCCAAATACATGATTTTGTTTAAAAATCCCAGAGAAAGCTTCAGATCACAACACTAGCTAGACAAATGTATCCTGGTCAGACAAAATTTTCTTAGAAGCTTTTGAAGATGCTACAAGAAAGCCCTCATGGCTATTTACTGGTTGATTTAAGATCAATACACCAGATGAATATAGACTGATAGTGGGTGTTTCCTGACTGGCCTGTGGTATATGTCATGAAAAACACATTCTGCTTCTAAAAATATTTGATACTGTATTGTCATTATGTCTAAAAGACTGCAGAGAAATCTGTCTGTTTTAAAGTTACTAGTAAAAGGGCCTCCGAGCTTAAGAAAAGCTATTTTATGTTCAGCATCTGATGATCTGATATCAGCTATAGCTGAGATAGCCTTAAACACTCGCAGAGGAAATATTCCACTGTCAGCAAAACAGTTAGGTTTGCAGAAAAAAAATGGAGTGTCATTAAAACTTTAAGCGATAAACTAATAACCTTAAAAAGGAAAAAGAAAATAGTTAATCAGACTGGTGGTTTTATAGGAACGCTGCTAGGAATTGCCATACCTTTGAACACAGGCCTGCTGGCTAACAGATAATGGATTTTACACAGAAAATGTATTTGGTACCTCAGCAACAGATGGATCACATTAAAACTAATTACCCTGATCAGGATATGAGAAAAGTTGCAACTAACAGTTTGACACTGACATGAGAGCTATACTGTCCCGGACTGATTTATCAGACTATGACAAAGCCAAAATGTACTCTGCTGTGTTACAGCACTATCTGACTTTGGTAAGACAAGGAGAACAAGCTAAAACCAGTTTGACATTACTCATGTCTGAAAATGAATCAATGTCTGACCACCCTGCAAACACGGCAGAGACAGCTTCTGTACCTAGTACTATGGAAAAAGACATTTTAAGTAGTGTTTCTCATCGGTCTAAAACCAATGCTGAACTTTTGTTAAAGCATATGGCAAAGAACAAGGATATTGTGTTTTGGAGTGATAAGGGTGAATTAATGTATAAAGGCACTGTTGTTTCTGGGTCTTACATGATCGATTTAGTAAGAGCAGCTACAGCCACTAACGCAATCCCTGGCCACAGAAAGCTAAAGGGCTGGGATGTTTTTGTCAAAGCAATGGCTGAGTCTAACATCCCACCTCAGTGTTTGCTCACTCAGCAAACAGGAGCTATGTGGAAAGGCTGAAATCGGTAGCTGGTGCAAAACAGCCACAGCCATCTCCAGTTAACCAATGGTCAGTGACACCCAAAAGACAAAAGTCTTTTAAGAAACCTGTGTGGCTCACTATGTAAAACTTAAAATGCAATCTCTATGTATGAATGTTTGATACCTCAGTGACTGTTGTGTACAGCCTATGTTGAACATTTATCTCATATTAAATATGTAATCCTACCTCAGTGACTGCTGGGTACAACCTATGTTAGCCTTTTACCTCATATTGAATATGTAATCCTGTTTTTACAAAAAAGTGTTTATATTGATGCATGTTAGCCTACCTCATATGTTAACATGTTTTTAGAAAGAGGTGCTTATAATTCTACCTCAGTGCTATGGTATATATAGTGTGCATTTTTTTAACAGGAAATGCTTTTGTTTATTATATCTTATCTATGATGTTACCACTGATGCATGTTGTATTTTATTGGCAGTTTTTTACAATAAATGCCTTTATATTTTATATATTTGTCATTATTGAAGACATTGCATATCTGAAAACGTTAAACACAGCCCCCCCACATAGTTTAAGCACAGCAAACACAGAGACACACAATTATGAGTGTTTATATATGATTTTATAAGTGACATGTTTTGAATAAAATTACAAGCGGTTGCATATTTTAAATTCATTACAAGACAAACAAGTCTGAACATGTTGCCACCTCACTGATATGTGCCCTGACATGTTTAGATGTCTGGAAAAGTGACGTACAAAACTAGTTACCATGGCATCATTTTTCAGCAAATCATTAGAGTACATTTTTAAAATCTGATCATAAGAAAGTCCTTTGCATCTGTGGTGTAAGAAAAATATGCAGTGAAATCCACAGGTGGTAGAAAAGGTATCTTGTAACTGTGTGTCTTGGTACAAAATGTTGTTTGCATTTCTGTTTAAAAAAAAAACAATAGTTTGTGCATGAAAGGGCAGCCAGAGGAGGTATCTCTACATAAATGCTTTTTTCAATGCTTGTCTGTGTGGGAGAAACGGCAAACAAGTCAAGTTCTGATTTTGTGCATTCTTCAGAACCACAGTGCATGAAAGCCATGTTTTTTAGAACAGGTCTCTGCTTTTTTTACGACCCCTCAAAGATCCTTTTGCCTTTGAGCATTTTCTTTTATGTGAAGTTTTGTGTTTTGAAAGACCTCTTTTAAAGTAGCCTGGGGGGCTGATGCGAGGCGAAGGGTGTACTCTGCGCTTTCTCTTTTTACCTCTCTTGAATACAATCAGCCCTGAGCCACCCTGAGTAGGCTTATCACCCCTGACATCTTTGAGGACAGCACTAGTCACATGCCCCACAACATCCTTTGCAACATTTTTAGTAGCTGTCTGTAGATGTGGTTTTGCAATTTCAAACCCCTTCTTAAAATGGAACTGCTTTTCTGAACAGACTACGTAAATATCCCTCCTATACCAGAACCATACGTAGTAGAAGTCCATGAAAGCCAGGCAGACCAGTGATCCTGCCTGTGCCTTGTAATAGCTTCTGTACAAGGCAGGGTCCCCATAATGTCAAACAATCACCATCCTTGTTAAATTTTAGAGCACTCTCTGGGGGCAAAAATGCAACTTCACGATCACCTTTCCAAATCGAAATGGTACAGGTTCATTTTGATCATTCTTTATTTCAATAGTGACTGTATCAATCTGATGTTTACTGACTGCTTGATAATGGGGTTTATCATAGGTCACGGTCACTATCTCATTGTCTTGGCCCCTGACGGGTATGCATCTCAGCAAAGGCACTAGACTGTCACCCACTATTTCATGCATGATAATGTCAGTGTAGATATATAATGTGTAAAAACCCCCATTAATATCTGGAGGGTTCTTTGCTAGATTCTTTCCTACACCTACCTCGAGTCTGCTAAAATCCAAAAGGTACTGTAACTGCCCGTGCATAAACAAAATGCATTTGATGTCACTGTCAATGCTTATTTCTCTCCCAACGGCTTGTTGTTCCAAAACCACTGGCAGTTCATTTACTTCAAATATGCTTTTATTAATTTGAGAAATAACACTAGCCATGTTAGAATAATAGCTCGATGGAATTTTAAATGCTGCTGACTCAGTAAAGGGTCCAGTTGGTGGTGTTTTACTGTGGGCTACGTTTAGAGACTGATAGAGCATACTGAACCTGTTTTTATGTGCAGGCACATTGTCCCAGGTATAAGGGTACTGAATTTCTGCTAAGCCAACTTCCCATTCACCAGGTAGTTCTAGCGTTTGTGGTAACTTTACAGTAAAAGTGGATATAGTATTGTTGGGGAAAATGTTGTGTGATGCATTGCTGGGCAATGTGATATAAAATCCATTTTTGAGCATTTTAAGCCTTATCTGCTTCTAATGTCCCGAACCTGTGTTGCCTCAACCCAGCTATTAAATTTATCGGGCCACCCTCTCCACTTTACCAGATACCACGTCTTTCTGCCACGCTTTTTCTCCTCCAGGATTTTCTGCACCCTGTACACACGGTCCTCATCAGGTTCAATTTTTTGCAGCTCCTCAGCATAAAAAAGTACCTTTAATGTCTTCCCGATAGTCTTTTAGCTTATAGGTGGGCCTCTGTGTCTTTAAGACTTCCGTCACAATAAATATCTCATCTGTGTATGTCTGTTCATATCCCTTTTCAAACACCCCTTTTAACTTAGATAGTCTCACGTGATCATCTTTCTGAAGGGTACCCTTTTGTTTTTTGCCAAGAACAGAATTACCATAGAGGATCTTCCATACACCCAGGGCATTGGAAGGGTTAACATCCACAGGTCTGTGTTTAATGCTTCTGTGATAAGTATGGTTATAGCTGTGCACCAGGTCTGACAACACATCTGTATATTTCCAAGTATTCTGGGCTGTAAAGTAACTCCACATGCATGACTTCAGTGTCCTATTAAATCTTTCTACAATGCTGGCCTTAACTCCATTATTCATCACAAAATGGTGTATTTTATTTTGTTTTAATAGGTTCTTTAAGGAAGCATTTAGAAACTCTTTATCCTGATCAGTCTGCAACTTCTGAGGTGTGCGTCCACTTTTAAAAATAGATTTAAAGGCTTGTGTCACTGCCTTGCCTGATTTGTCTTTTAAAGTCACTACCCAGGCATACTTGGACAGCACATCGATGCACATCAGTATGTACTTAAACCCATTATTGTATTTTGCATATTGACTCATATCCACTAAATCAACTTTCCATTGTCTGTCTATGTCAGAAACAATGACAGGATTTCTCTTAAATCGGACTCTGGCTACTTTGTGTAATGAATAGGGGTCCTGCTTCGCAAGCCATTCTGCAACACCTTTCCTGGTGACCTCTTTATCAAGTTTTTTTGCAGCCTTATACAGCTGAGTCACCCCTGTGAAATACCCACTTTTTTTGCATTAAAATATATATTCTGGAACAGGTGATCATTCATCTTCTTTCGTCAACCCCCCCGACACATCTGTTAGCTAGCAAAACTCTTGTCACCAGTAAATAAAGCATGTGCTCTTTCTATTCATTTAAAAACACTATGACAACCACAAAGTGCAATGCATGATTATATTTTATTTATAAATACACACGTCATAACAGTATTTGAAGGTTTACTTTATATACTTTATAATACATAAACTCATGCATATAGCAGCTACCTGCAAAAGGCATAACACATGGCATGCATGCAATGATTACATAATATCTTATTTTTTCTACTCTTCAATTTTTACATGCTTCACAATACCCAAAAGCAGCAGCTTTTGAGCTGCATGTTTTACACAAGCATGGGCATCGTCCACTTCACCCTTAGTGATGAGGCGGGCACAATACATACACACATATGCCATACACCACTCAAAATTACAAGCCTGATTTTTAAGACTATCTGTTGCATCTATAATGTCATCCACCTCACATAATGCTCAAAGGTTAATTTTTTCCATTACTTCAACATAGAGTCTCCATACAAAGGGAGGTAACCCTTTAATCACAGTCAGTGTGTTTTCTGCCAGTGAAGCAGCAGCATCTTCAGAGCAGACATTTAATGCAGGCTGCTTTCCAAAGTATATAGGTTCCTTTAAAATGGGCTTTATCACACGGTACATTGTAGACATCAAGACTTTCTAGAATATTGGGAGCATGCCAGTATGTTCCATCTGAAAGTACTTTATAATACACTATTTAGGAAAAGCATATGCTAAATCTGGTTTATGAAACACAACAAAAGCAATAAAAGAAGCAAAATTTATGATATCAGACTCAGATCCCCCATTCTGCAAACTAAACACTAAAAAGTCAACAGCGGTACAGATAAAACCACAAAAGTGTATTACATCATAAGGGTTATGCATAAACTCTATAGCAATTTTAAACATTGCTTCCTCAAGAGTAGCCCCCTCATCCTTAAAATAATCCACAGTTTCCTTTTGGGGTCCCTCTGGGAGACCATCAAAAAGACCATTGCATGTCTCTAAAAGTACAGATGGTGCTTGTCCTGTAGGTAGATTTAAACCAGGTTGTTTAGCTCTGTGTCTGACTAGTTGGTAAATAAGCCTCTGGATGCACTGACAGGGTGTTTCCCATCTTTGTATACTCTGGAAAAAAACATACAGCACTATGTTTTAGTGACCTCTCACTGCATGGGTGGTTTAGCAAGTGGAAAAAACCAGGGTAACAATATGAACAATATTAAAATGGTAACAAGTAACAGTTTTTGGGGGTGGGGGTAAAATTTTTTTTAACAACGTAAACAGGGTTCCTGAATTTCCTTATATATTTTGTTTTAAACGGCCCTTTTTTGACCAGTGGATCATTTCAGCAAGCAGAGAAGCCAGGTAAACAACACGTACAATATCACAAGGTTTTTTTTGCTTTGTAGTACACACACACATGACTTTGACGATCATGATATAAAGTCCACAAAGGCATTCATCGTCTTCCATGAATATATCAGCAAACACTTTAACATTTTCTACAAGTGGCAACACAGATTAATTTATATATTTATCTGTATCCTCCCATACTTCTGGAAGGGCAAACATCATCAGTTTAGAGGCTGCATGTATCTCATAAAGGCAAATGTCATACTGAGGTGAGCCAAACAGTGATGGATGGCAGTAATGGCTTAGGATCAGATACATAAGCCTTTGGATTCTCTTTGTTCTTGCATCCCGCATGATTATCTGTAAAAATAAAATATGACACATTTTGGTACTGAAATGTTTCCATGTAGTAATTTGGAGTGGGGCGGATGGGGTAATTTTTTTACAATGTAAACAGGGTTCCTGAATTTCTTTTTAGAAATTTTTTAAAGAAACCTTTGCTGACCAGACGGCAGGTATCTTTTTTAATTTCACTGTCTGTCTGCTGTAACATTTGCATAACTAACCACATGGGATCATCGGATTTTCTCACATCATTTAAAATGTGACTTATAGTTTCCAGGGTACAATTGGTCATATTTAACCCTGATGTTTCATAGCAATTGCCAAGATCACAGGCATGAGCTGCCCTATATGTAGGGCTTCAGAAACATTTCTGTATGCTTCTTTAGACCTTAAGTCATCAAGGACACATGAATGGTTTTTCTGACTCGGATCATCTATCTCACACCCAGGACAGGAATTGACCAATTCACAATGTATCACCCTCTGTATCACTGAGGCAATTACGCCACAGATGGTATGATACATAACATACTTACAATACATATTGTTGTCAGTTTTGGGGATTTACTACTGAGGCCTGTTTTTTTTTACATGAGGTCCCCTGTCTAATCTCAGTAGAAAAAGAAGAGAATTGTGTAGTGATCACAGCCTGTTCTGTGACATTTTGAAACATTCTATCGCTCTCTGTATTTCTAACATACTGGTTCTCACACATCTCATTAACAACCACATTTGTATCTTTCACACAGCAAAGACAGTCGAGCAGTAGATTTGTGGAAAGTCGTGAATCCATGCTGTCCGAATATGACTGCTGCTCCATCGCAAATCCTTCAGTCTATTAAAGTAAAACAGAAAACAGCATTGGTCCTCTGACTCATTATAGGTAAGATTTAATTCTACTGCTAACTCATCTCCCTCAGTTACACCATGTACGCATGTCACCACTCACATTTTTTTAAATGTTAAAATGTATTTACCTCATCAAGGCAACTCTTTTCTTCTTCTTCTTCATTTTTCTCATCTTTCTTTTTCTTAGCCTGGGCTTGACTGCTTGTGACTGCATTATCATCATCACCCTCTTGGTCAGAGGCCCCTCTTGGCTGTGTCTTGTATTTCTTTTTCACAACTTTCTCTGATGCTTTTTTTGGCATTGTCTCACTGACCATCTTCTCTGGCTCTCCCTTCTTGTCACTCTCTGTTTTTGGTTTCATAGTAACTTCTTTTTTGGCATCAGATTCACACCCCAGCAACTCTTCAAGGTCTTGCAGTGGTGTCTCTTCAGAAGATCAGTCAGATTTAGGATTTTCTGATTCACCAAATTGTTCAGCGAGTTTCTTTTTTATGTCAGACACTCTTCCACTCAACAAGACTTGTGTGGGACATTCTTTTCAACAACTCACTTAGTACACATACGTTGGCTTGGGTTGTGGGGCCCCGACAGCTATCTTCTTGCTTGGTTTTTCATCTCCAGACTTTTCATTAGGTGGTATGACAATCTGACCTGTTACAGGGAGGTTGAAATGAGAAGTGCTGTGCTGTGCCATCTTCTTGCTTGATGTTTTTGATAATCTGCTCCAAGTCTATAAAACAGAATCTGAGGAATCTCTCAAAAGCTGTGTCTTCTGGCTTCAAATGCAGGGTTTATATAACACTTAGCAAGATGGACTGCCCCTTGGTAAAACCATCACCACACCCCATCATACTATACATGGTAACATGTGTCAGAAGCACATCTGTTGTAGCCCCCACCCACTTTTTCAAAACATTATAAATATCACACACACATTTCATTTCAGCCTTCTCCTTGATACTACACAGATCTGAGGGTTGAACTATAGGTATGTGTATTCCTTTTTTCTGATATATTTTATTCTTTTAATTCATGATGAAGTATAAATAATTAGTTCTGCGATTGTTGCAATGCTATCCAGAGAAAACTGCTGAACCTTCTGATTTACACAGAGGTCCACCATTTTAGCTTTTAAATGTTACATGCGTATACATAAAGCTATCCTTTTGCTGCAGGTTTGACACAGTCCTGCAGATGCATGTTACATTATTGTGTATATTGTTATAAAAACAGAAAAAGGGGTACTCACACAGGCAGATGAATTTCCCTCAGGGTGGGGGTCTCCACACAAATCTGTGAAACCTCTGCACTATCAGGTTCCCTCCTAGATACTTCTTTCTGAAAATATCCTAATAAAAAAACACACACGTGCCCCTGCAGTTATACACCAGGCCTACAGGGGGCACATAACACTAAACCCTAACTGATTTTTTTGGGTGGGTGGAGCACGGTGGTGAAGAGGGACAGGGGTTTGAGCCAGGATGGTGGGGGTGCAGGAGAAAGGGGGGTCAGGGGTTTGAGCCAGGATGGTGAGGGTGCAGGAGAAGGGGTGACAGGGGTTCGAGCCAGGCTGGAGGAGGTGCAGGAGAAAGGAGGGATGCAGGAGTTCAGGCTAGCATGGTGGGACTCGGGTTCCAGCCAGGATGGCATGGCAGGGGTTCAAGGAGTGTACGAGAAAGAGGGGCACAGGACGCTTACAAAATGGCGGGTGGCAGGGGTTCGAGGAGTGTACAAGAACAAGGGGCATAAGATGCTTACAAAATGGTGGTGTTATGTCACTTCCAGGGTTTCAGTGTGGGTCATTTCCTGTGCAAGGGGCAGGACACGGGTTTGAACATATGTCATTTCCTGCACAAGGGGGCGGGACAAGGGTTCGACGTTGCATCACTTCCGCCAGAAGTGGGCGGGGCTAGCGCATTTTAGGGAGGGGCTACCAGTTTAACAAGGGGTGATTCTGATTGGTCCATTTTAGGCCACGCCCACCTGTCAAATGACATGGCACGCGCTGATTGGCTGAAATTTAACATTTGATGAGATATATGAACTTATACTACTTTTAAGAATTACACTTCAAGTGTCAGCTGGGCATGACATCTTTCTGCTCTCAGAACTCACAAGTGATGCCTTTTTCTGAAAAAACATGAAGGAACAGTTGATTCACCTTGATGCATTGGGTGGTGCTTCACCTCTAGGGCTCAGGAATGCTGATATAGGCAGTTTCTTGAAAACTAATCTTGGGTGACTAAATCACCCTGGCTTCCAAGCATCGGGATTCACATTGGTGCTGGAACCTGGTGGTATGTGTCTGTGTTGGGGGTGGGGCTTGACGTACAATGCAATATGTCAGTACTTTTTTATTTGAGTATTTCAGTATCACAAAAGTCAAAGGACAAATAGAAGTAGAAAATCAACTGATAAAATAATTAAAAAAGAGAATGAAATAAAATTTGAAAAAAAAAAGAAAATTGCAATGCTTATGGCAAAGTGCAGCAGTCTGTCCATCCACTTACGATACGATGGGGGATAGTTTACAGATGACAAATCACACCTAAGCTCCCAACTGCAGAATCATGTAATGTGGTCCTACTCAGCACTGTTCAGAAAGGACTAAAAACTAGAATATGTCTCATATAAATG
Organism: Neoceratodus forsteri; assembly: GCA_016271365.2. Lineage (NCBI taxonomy): Eukaryota > Metazoa > Chordata > Ceratodontiformes > Ceratodontidae > Neoceratodus > Neoceratodus forsteri. The sequence goes on from CM057449.1 coordinate 1,651,972,122, forward strand.
TGCTGTGTGCTCTTCGCCACTCTATCAGCTAAATGAATACACACCATATCATGCTGAAGCCATTCTTTGCAGAAGCCTCAGTCAAAAAATATGAACCAACACCTCCCAGAAAAATAGAAATGTGTCAAATGATTGATGATGTCTAATACCCTCCCACACACACACGCACACACTACAATTGGTAAAATAAAATTTGTTTCAAATTAAAACAATAATGCTTGAATTCTACCTCCCCATATTTTTCTTCCATCCCTGCCCACAAGTGCCCCCCACAACACTCTAATTGAATTTCCCTAAGATCTGAAGAACAGAGAAACAGACTTCTGAGTCCTGACAACTTTCACAGTTCTGATTTACTGTAGAGATAGACAGATAGATAGATAGATAGATAGATAGATAGATAGATAGATAGATGGACAGATGGACGCACAGAGACAGACAGGCAGACAAATAATATTAATGTCATCGATTACACCACTGCCTTGCAAAAGGGAAATGATAATGTATGATGTCACCATCCTGTAAAATGTATCAGTTTTTAGTCTGGGTTTGTTCCCACACACTGGATATATTGGTCCGTACTGTACCCAGCTTTAAGCAGTGCAGATAGAATTATGATAGGCTGGTAGTTGCTGATACCCTTTCTATATCTGCCATTACTGTTTAAGGGTTGTGATGCACATGCTTTTCCAAATGTCTGGTAGTCAGCCTGTTTGGGGGCAGACATCTAAAGAGAGTGGTGATGAGTGTAGCAATGAGTGGTGCTGCACTCCTAATAAGTTTCAGTTCCAGGTCATCTGGATTCACACTCTTACATGGGTTGAGAATGGGTAGGGTTTTGAACATTTTCCATGGATTCAGATACTGAAAGTGTATACACAATGGGATATAGGGAGTTGAAGTGGGAATTTCCTGATCCTAAGACTTTGTAAGTGTGGTGGGTTTAATAAGCAGGACAGCTTAGTAAAAATGTTTAGGGCATTAGCAATATGAAATGGGTTCTCCAGTGGCTGGCCTAGGGGTCTGGATGTATTATGAGGCCTCTCCGAAAGTTGCTGAGGAACTCCTTGATATCATTCCAGAATTACCTTGGTTGGAGGCACAGTTCTTCTAGCACTCTAGGGAGTAATATTCATTGGCAGACCTCTTGGCAGCCATGCAATGGTTATGTGGGAGACAATAGGAATTCCTATCCATCAGCAGCATCTTAAGATTACCTACACCTGACCTAAGTTGTGTCCAATTGGCTATAGCAGTAAAGTAATAGTGTGGTGATGCAGTATAATATTGTCCATTCACCCTTGTATTCCTATAGGGAGTACAGATGTTGCAAACTCTTGTGAACTCATCTGGAAAGATGACACAGGGAGAGTATATGTCTTCTGCTAAACTGATGTGCTCCCAGAGGATACAAGTGAGGTCATACAGGGAGTCTTCAGAAATGAGATGCCAGTATGCTCAGGCAGTGATATGTTTTGGGGGACTTCTGGATTTTTGTGGAGTAAGTAGTCATGGCAGGACTCCATCAGGACATCTGCTGCAGCCATTCACTATGACTGACAAATGCCTAGTCAAGGAAAGACTGTTTTGTAGTATGGCAATTCTGGCCTATGGGTGGAATGTATGAGTATTTAAAATACAAACATTCAAATTTAGGGAAAAAAATACCATTGACAAATTAAGTCCACCCAAACCCAATGGGAATACTTTAACCCACCATCTCTTTTTCTAGTAGTATTTATCTAGTTTGAATGTGAAAGTACAGTAGAAACAGTGCCAGTTGACACTTCATATTTTAAAAAATCTATTCTAAATATCTAGATATCATGTCGTGAAGTAGAACTTACACATCTTTTTCTGAAATTTCTTCCTTCCAAAGATATTGTCTGCCTACTTTCATCCTTGCGCACCTTGAAAAGCTGCATTTGGTATGACAGCACATTTCACTTTCAGAGATTTGAATACTGTAATCATATCAATCCTGAGACTTCTCTTATCCATAGATACCATTTCTGGTGCCACCAGTCGGTCCTCATGATACATGTTTTCCATGCCTTGAACCAGTTTTATCACTATTCCCTGCACCTTCTCAAACCATTTGTGACATTTGACTGAGTAATTCTGAACTTATAGTGATTTAAAATTGGATAATTTATTTTTTGTGAACTTTTCTGAAAATATTTCAGTGCTTATAAGCTGCCCAACTCTGAAGCTAAATTCATCATAATGTGCAAGCATAATCTAGTTTTTTGGAACTGTTTGTGTGTGAGGAATAAATATGGAGCTTATTAAGTCACTTTAAGATTAAAACCAATATTAACTGGGTTTTCTTGTTTGCTGATTTGTATTTTGTTTGGGGTGCTCTGTCTTAATTTTTTTTTTTCTGAAGCATTACTATACACACTTGAGGCAGCCATGCAGTGAAGATTTCTGTCAGGCACAGGCAGCAAAATGAGCAGCAGCATTAACTAAAACAATACTATTGTTTGGCACTGTTGGCAGTGAAGGGTTTTATATTTTCAAAATTCAGCTGTTGTGTTTTTGTTTTGTGGTTGTCAGCTGAACTGGCTGAGGGTGAATAAGGGCTAGGCCTGCCTCATGTCATGCCTCTGCCTTGGTTTAGCTGGCTGAACAGTGAGTGAGATGTGCTGGGGTGTACAAATTAAATTAAACAAGTGAGATTATGTTCATTTTTTCATCATTCACAGAGTGCTTCAAGCCAGGGTGGGCTTGTATACTAACTGCAGCATCCCACACCAGTATCACTGTCACTCATTGTACTAATACTGTGTGCTTGCTGCTGTTTATGTGGCTTGCTTCAGGGGTGGTGGTGTGTAGCTAGCATGTTCCAACCCACAGAATGGTCCAAGACAGCATGCTGTTTATGGTGATTAAATCTGAAGATGTACTGGTGTAGTACTATTGCAGTAACAAACATCAGGGTTGAAGGCTGTTTATGTGCTTGAAGCTTCAGGGGTGTACTGCAGTACTGCAACATCCCACACTGGAAGGATAAAAGGCTGGCTGATTATGTGGCTTTTTGCTTTGGAGTGTACACCATCATGGACCCACACCCTGATGCTGTTGTTGTGATTGCGACTTTGCAGGTGTACTGCTAACTGCTGCAACCCACACCATGGTCTAAGCCAGTTTACATGGCTTCAGTGGTGTACAGAAGGTGCAGCAATGCATTATTCCATCAAGATAGAGGGCTGGTTATGTGGCTGTGGAGGTGTACTGCATCCCACATGGGATACAAGGCTGTTTGTGGCTTTAGGGGTATACTGAAGCATATCCCACACCATAAGGCTTTAAGGTTGTATGTGGTTTGGAGGGTGTACAGCAGCATACTCTCACACTAGGGTCTAAGGCAGCTGTTCCTGTGACTTTGGGGCAGGTGTGTGTGTGTGTGTGAGTGAGAGGAGTACAAGACAAGTAGTCTTGCTTTCCTTGTAAGGTTTATAAGGCAAGCAAGCAAGGCCAAACCAAAACCACAAGAATAAAAAAATAAGAAGTGTTTAATAGCAACTTATATTGTTAGCACTGAAAACATTTGAAGCAGACCAGCTTTTCCATTGTACAACAAGAAATATGCTTTCCCTTCCCTTCTGAGTATCTTTTAATTTACATTACTGTTGACCTCAACTCTGGGCATCAGCAACTAGTTATTTCATGCACTGCAGTGAATGATTTCATCTCTTCTGCTCCTGGGCTATGTGACTAGCATCTCCGGTGAACTTCTTGAGAGGTAATAAATAAAATTCAACAATGGTGGAAGTTGAAAAAATTAGTTGAATTTTCTTTAGTTAGTTGAAGTCACAAATTTCAAACTAGTTGGACAAATCAATCATAATGTGTGATAAGTCGGTCATAATTGTTCTTTTCAACTGACTCCAGGGTCTATGACCCATGATGTAATAGTTTTGGACTAGAGTTGGTTAATGCATATTTCAATTATATGGTAGGTGGTGGAGCAGCGTTGTTGTGAGCAGGGGAAAGTAGACTGAAGGAAAGGAGAAAAAGACTGATTTAAAAAAAATGCCAGAAGGCAGTTCAGTCCATTCAAAATAAATACAGAATGGCACAAACTTCATTGTAAAAAAATATGAATGCTACCCAAGACTGACAGACATGCACACAGAATGTTGTATCTTGAAAGATGCAGTCAGCTTCTTTTGGGGACACTTATTTTATTACTGACATCCTACTTAGATCCTTGCCCAGACATTAAGAACCATCATTATAAATGTAATGATGGTTTCATACACAGAGTATATTGGCATACTTGTGTCAGTCAGCATGCCTGAAAACATTTGTGTGTACATCAAATATATAAAAAATTGAATTATCAGAGAACATCTTTTCAAATAGCTGAGCATAAACCTTTTAAGCATATATTTAAAAAAGTGGTTTGTGTCAGTGTGCAAGAATTGTCATCATATTGTTTTTAAATTTTAACACTGTGTTGCTGACAAAAACATCAGTGCAACTTTTTTTTTACTTCAGTCATAGACACAGATATGTTGTTTTGACATTTTAAAACTAAACAATGCAGTATAACATCTCTCATACACATTGTATTACAAAGCACTTCGCGAGCAATGAGAATTTGGCTACAGCCATAAACTATGCACAAAGTCAAATACAATTAAGGAATATTATGAAAACCTCATGTGGTTTAGGTATAGAGAATGAAAGACAATGAAATCAAAGCAGTTTAGCACAGGAAAGTTAAGTGACTTGGTCAAGGTCACAGAAAGCAAATTGTTAGTGGTAGAATCAAAATCATTCACCTTTTAACTATCTGTATCTTATTTACAGTGCTTCAGCCAGGACACAATACTCTGTGATAAGCATGTCTCTCTTTTCCTGCTTGAGTAATTGGAGTAATTGCCTTTGGATTGCATTGTGTTCCAACAGTATTCTGCATCATGCCACAGGCAGAAACTGTGATAAAAGCATTGCAGACTGGATGACTGCATTACACTATAGTTCAAATATATATTTTTTATCTAGATTTAAAAAAATCCTCATTTCCTTCAAATTCACACTTGATGGAGCTGAATTTATTTCTTTTGGAACAGGAAGATAATTTACAGTGGTACCCAGTGACATTAATTAGAATATCCAGGTATATAGTTGTAGCCCACCTCTTAATTTGGGGCTTACTTCTGGCATGCTTTGGGAGGACCCATGGGTTGCTGCTGAAGTTTTAGGACCAATGTTTATCCTAGCAGACTGGGGGCAGCCATAAGAGTAATCTTTGGCCCCGCAGTTCACCAGTCAAGAGCCTGTAGCTTTGGTGCCTGTTTCAAACCAGCAGGGGTCCCAGTAGCAAGACTGACACAGCATTTCAGCCAATCAGGATGCCCCTAGAACCTAACAATAAAGTGGCTGTACTGGGACTTCTGTGCGGACCTTGGGCAGGCAGAGACAGAGAGAGAGAGAGAGACTAGAGCAGAGAGGAGAGAGCTGTATGCTGTTTTGCCCTTTCTTGCTATACTATAGTCTGCAAACTAGACTGGCTGGATCCCCCTGCAAGTGAGACTCAGTGTGAAGTGAGACTAGTTCAGTGGAGAGTTCAGCATTTTGCAAGCATCCTGGAGAGCCTGCCTTTTCCTGGAAAGAAGCTGACTGCAGAGACTGTGATAGCACTCATTCTGATAACTGTATTGTTTAATATTTTGGCTACAAGTTGTGGCATAGAGCAAGTTAGCTTTTGGTTGCAAGTTGCATTAAGTCACCAGAATAAGGGTGTAAGCTCAAGAACTATATTCCCATTTGTCTGCACCATAAAAGATTTTCCAGCCATCTTATATTCCTCTGTTCTCATGCAACCAGGAGTCTGAGGAAACTGTGCAGATGGGTTTTTCCTCTGCAGAGGACCATTACCTTCAGCGCTGGAAAAGGATTGAACTCCAGCTGGGGCATGGATACTGAACTTCAGTAACTAGGTTTATAACTTTAAATTGCATTTTCATTCACCTTTGCCTTATTTTAAAGCAGCCAAGCATAAGTAACTTTACTTTAATTGTGGGTTACAATTTGAGGTTTTACGGTTTATGCATGCATGCAGACCCATGACCTATTTCAGGGGGGATTTGTTTAACTAAAGCCTGCCAACTTGAAATCCAACCCAGCATACCAGGCAACAACACCGGGCCTGTACCGGACTTTACTTATTGTAAGGGGATACCCCAGGTTTACTTATATTGACTGGATCCAAATGTTCTGTTGTGGGGTGTGTGCTGTTTCATGAGAGTGGAGCCTGGAATAGTTGTGTATCAACTTGTGCTGTGCTAGTTCCATATTTCCCCCAAAAGTATCCCAGCTTCTGGTTATTAAAACTGTGTTCTGTGGTACTGCTGGTGTGGTCATAGACTGCCATAGTGTCAAAGTACTATAGAGTTGATTAGTATACAGTATGTGGGGAACTGCATTGTTGACTATTCCAATGTGTGAGTTGGAAAAGCTTTAAAGTGGGTGCTGGGTGGGAACTGCATTTCAGTGAGCAGACCCCAATCACCATCTAACCTGTAGCATACTCTGGGTGGAGACACAGAATCTATATTCCCCATATACCCTATTGAGGACTGTGCCCAGGCAAACACCACTCACCTAGGGCCTTCGACCTTGGAGCCCAGCAAACAGACAAAGGACAGGAAAGTGGCCCTGCATATATCTTCATACACCATGGCCAAACAGGGTGTCACATATATGGAAGCACCACTGGGATGCAACTGTGTTGTGAGCTGCTGGAGCCCCCCTCCACTGGATAATGTTGAAATTGCGGTTTGGGAAAAGTGACTCTTTTAGAAATGTTTGTGTGTCCCCACCAATACTGAGTGCAGTGTTCAAGGAGAGATTCATTTCATGAAGGAAGTGATGCAGATGCAGAAGCTGCTGAAGATGGATGCTCCAGAAGAACCTGGATTTCCAAGTAGACTGTTGGTAAAACCCAGAATGTTGCCTGCCAAGGCATACCAATATGTATGGAGAGCAGTGATAGCAGTCAAGAATGGCACAGATCATGACATGATCATATGGAAAGGGAGGACTCTTGCCAGAGGTTTCCCAGTGCAGACTCTAATGCAACTGAGGACAAGTACCCATATTTCTCCAGTGGGGTTGGACACCAACATATACAACTCTGGAGAATCTCCACTGTCCACAAATTGGAAGGAACAGATTCAGAAGAAATTGACTTGGAAGAAGACTGTCTTCTACCTCAGGGAATGGGATGTGGGTTGTGCCAGAGGTGATGAACACTGGATTCAGTTACACAACCCCAAACATTTTCAAGAAAGGTTCAGATGGTTTCCACCTGCATACATGGATGACATCAGTTGACAATTATAGGTGATGCTAGCAGCTGGGTAATAAATCAAGCAAGTGTCCATCTGTTTGCAGATGATACCGTTCTCTATGTCACTGAACCTACCCTTGAACTTGCCTGCAGCATGTTGCAACATGAATTCAGTCTGCTACAGCAAAATCTTATGAGCCTTAAATTGTTGCTAAATGCCAAGAAAACAAAAGCTATACTTCTCTCCCATAAATCTATTCCAGACAACTTGCCACCTCTAGGCATACCTCATCAAATAACGTCCCTCTTAGGAGAGCCTATCAAAGCAGTAGTCAAGTTCAAATACAGTACAAGTCACATTAAACTGTTCTTCCAATGAGTTGCTTTAGCATTTCTCATTGAGTTGCAGAAGTGTTGCTGGACCCAGGACAAAGTCATGCACTAACAGTTTCTTAAGACTTAAAACTCAGCTTTGCATTGCATTGTGACTGGATTGCAGATACATTCCAGTTGGAAAAACATTTTGCAAACATTGCTCTTGAACTGGTTTGGCACATCAAAACAATGCATTGTGAGTTACCAATGCATTGGCAACTGTAAAAAACAATGCTAAACCAACTATTGATGGGACAGTTTGATGTGACTTGTACTGTACTGAGGGTTTTGGATCAATTAGAAACTCTCCTACAAGGTGCATATAGAGGAACTGGGAAAAAAAAACTAAGGCAATGTTTAGGATTATTCTTCTGGATTAAACAGCTCCTAACCCCTGAAGCAAAATGGAGACTAGTACAGTCCACGTCCCTCCCCTTTCTAGACTATGCTGACTTTCTCTATAGTCATGGTCCAAGCATGGCATTGGCCTAGCTTGACACCCCATATAATAGGGCACTGAGATTCATTACCAGTGTTACATTCAGGACACACTACTGCTCTCTTCATGCAGTGCTAGGTTGGCAGTCCCTAAAAACTAGGAGAACCATAAATGCTGCTACATGGACTTATAGAGTCCTAATTGGAAAACTCTTGCAGCACATTTCAAGCAGCTGGATAATCCATAAATCATGCAGCCCATTTGCCTCCCCAATACTAGTTGTGAGAAAGAGGAACAGAGCAGTTTGCCTTTGTGTCAACTATCAGAATCTGAACAAGAGAACCATACCAGATAAATATACCAAGCACAGTATTCAGGGTGTGCTGGATTGTTGAAATGGCAGTAAGTGGTTTTCTGTCCTTGGCCTGAGGAGTGGTTACTTCAAAATCCCACTGGCTCCAGAAGATCAAGAGAAGACTGCCTTCTTCTGTCCATCAGGATTTTATGAATTCCTCAGGATGCCCCAAGGGATCTCTGGGGGAGCGAGAGCCACATTTCTGAGGCTCATGGAGAGGGCAATTGGGAACTTGAATTTACTGGAATGTTTTGTGTACCTCAATGACATTATTGTGTTTAGAAAAACTGTGGAAGATCATGAAACATGGTTATTTAAAGTCCTTGACAGGTTGGAAGAGTTTGGGCTTAAGTTATCCATGGACAACTGTCAATTTTTTCAGCCCTCAGTGAAGTATGTCAGCCATATAGTGTCTTCAGAAGGCATACAAAAGGCTCCTGAGAAGTGGAAAGCCCTCACAACTTGGCCTAAACTCAGAATACTGAAAAAGCTCCAATGATTCCTTGGATTCAGTGGCTAGGACAGAAGGCTTGTGAGGACAATACTAACATGATTCATCCACTTTTGGATTAGCTGCAAGGCTATCCGCCAGCAAAAAAAAAGAAAAGGCCTGATTGCAGAGTTCTTTGCCCAAGACATACTGTCATACAAATGAGCCCTTTGGTGATAGGCAGACCCCAGGCTGTGACAAAATCTTTTAAGAGATCATTTATCAGCTGACAAGTCCTTCCATCCCGGCTTATGCTGCTGTATCAAAACCTTACACACTAGGCACTGGTGCTAGCTTCAGTGGTTTGGGAGCTGTTCTTTACCAAGAATACCCTGAAGGACTGCACCCTGTCACTTATGCTAGTCAAAGCCTTATAACTTCCAAACAGAACTACCCTGTGCACAAGTTGGAATTCCTAGCATTGAAATGGGCCATAGTAGATCACTTTCATGAATACCTCTATGCTACAAAGATCACTGTAAAAACAGACAATAAGTCCCTGATCTATGTAAAGACTTCTGCAAAGCTGGATGCTGCTGGACACAGGTGACTCACTGCACTTTCTTTGTATGACTACAGCACTGAATATTGACATGAGCTAAATCACACAGACACTGATGCTTTATCCCTGAGGTCCAATCTTGACATAGGTTGGACAAAGATCCCAGAATCTGCAATCCAAGCTCTGTGCAAAATGTTTGATCCTGATGAATTTTCCTCTCCTGTCAATACGGACAGGTTAATTGACAGTTTGAGTGCCATTTCAAAAAGCATCCCTGTGGCCTATTGCAGCCTGACACAGGTCGAGTGCTCTGATCTGCCCCATCAGAGTAGTCAAGACTTTCAAAGGGAACAGCAACAGGATCCATGATTTAAAGATATCTACTCAGCTATGCAATGAGGAAAGGGGTCAGAGACTGTACAAGTAACTTACAAAGGCACGCTACTAATGCAAAAAGAGTGGGCCAAGTTAAAGATGAATAAAGGTTTATTATACCGAGAGAGTGTAGGACCATGTGACATTGCAGGAAAACAACTTATTCTCCTCCAGAAATATTGAAAGACTGTCATAAGTGCTTTGCATGATGATATTAGACATCTCAGTGCTGACGTGATAACAGAGTTAGCAAGATCCTGGTTTTATATGCCCAGAATGACAATAGAGACTGAAACATGCTGTCAAACCTTTCAGCAGTGTGTAAAAAGAAAGACCTTACAAAAAAAAAAAACGATGCACCCTTGCTCAGTGTTCATACCATTGCACCCATGGTGCTTGTCTGTATTGAGTTCCTTACTCTAGAGGCAGATGACAAAAGTGTGCAGCACATCTTAGTAGCTATAGATTATTTTTCAAGATACACAGGATTTTCCCACCAAGGACCAGGAAACTACCACTATAGACAAGGCCGTAGTAGAAAAGTACTTTGTTCTTACCCCAAATGATCCACTCGGATGAGGGTAGAGAATCTGACAGCTGCTTTATTAGGAAATGCTGTCCCTGTGGGGGTTACATAAGTCCTGGGCAACTCCCTACCACCCGCAACATAATTCCCAAACAGAGGGATTTAACAGGACTTTGTTAAATATGCTGGGAACACTGGATCTTAAGCACAAAACAATATTGTGCCAGAAAGTAGCAACTTTAGTGCAGGCATGTAACTGTACAAAAAAAATGATAGAACTGGTTATTCTCTATATCTCTTGATGTTTGGGTGAAAAGCTTGGTTGCCAATGGACATCAGTTTTGGAATATCAGCAGGTGGGGCCCAACTAGAGACTTAACTCCAGTATGTCCAAAGACTGAAGGAACAGCCAGATGCAGCTTATAAGCTGTCTGCTGCTTCTGCAGAAAATAGAAATCTTGCAAACAAGCAATGGCATGACTCAAAGGTTAAAGAGCAAAGTTTGATGCCCAGGGACCAAGTACTCATAAGAAATCTTGGACTGCCAGGCATACATGAAATTGCTGACAGATCGGGAAGCACTCCCTATGTAGTAATAGAACAAATGTATGGAATGCTTGTCTACAAGTTGAAACTTGAGAAAGATGCTGGAGGATGTAAAACTGTGCACAGGAATCTCATCTTACCTAAAAGTCAGATGAAAATTGAATCCAAAAATGATGAGATATGAGAGACAGCACCTAAAGTTTAAACCAGGCCTGATGAGTACAAAGCAATGAACAGCAGTGAATCAAAACATATGATCTGCATTGTACCTCACAAGGGCATCAGGAGAAAAATATTGAATTTCCCTACAACAGAGGGTGAAGATGAGTGCTTGGATGAGAAAGAGATTGCAGAAAGGTTCTTTTCATCGGTATATGTTCCTGAGATGAGTGAAAAGGGACAACCAGAAAGAGATGGGGTAACAGAGCTAGAGAGAGAGAGAGAGAGAGAGTGAGAGAGAGAGATGTTGGCTGGAAAACAGATCAAAGTTTCATGGAAGTAAGAGCTGAAAGGACTCCTGTTTTAACAGAAGCTATCCCTCTCTGGACAAGGAACTGGGAATCGTGACCCCATTTGCAAATGATGAGACAGAGAAACCTTTAGAGCACTCATAAAGAAATAGGAAACCAATCTTTAAGCTAACTTATAATGCCCCTGGTGCCTTCTCCAGCCTTCCCAAGTATATAGTAAACACAGGTGTTCATGTGACACCCATATCACTACCCCACATTTCCTTTTCAGGTGCCTTTGGTTGATAGTGCTCTGCAAGTATGTGGGGACAGTTAATGCAAGTGTTTTGCAGATGTCAAGCCTGTAAACTGTAGAAATGGTATTTGAAATACAATGTGATGGTAAGTGTGTTTTGGACAACCAATTCAAGGGATTCTGTCCTATGACTATAGCTGCAGGCCTGCCAGTATGTTTCAGCTAGAATGTCATGTGTATGCCAGTTAGCAATCTGCTTTAACTGTTCCATTTGTAGTATGAGGACTTGCTGTACAATTGTCAAATGGTAATGTGAATATTGCTAACAAAATCTTTTATTTCTAGCACCTATGAGGGTGTGGGGTTCCTCTGGGTAGGACAGCATGTAGCCCCACTGGTTAATTAGGGGCTTGCCTCTGCCATGCAATTTCATCTGGTTCAAGGTCACTTGGCATTCATCTGTATTCCCCTCCCCATGCCATGCCTGAAAATAGGCAGGATTTGTCCAGGGCACATACCCGGACAACAAAAACTAACTAACTAAATAAATAAAAACTTTGGGAGGACCCATGGGATGCTGCTAAAGTTTTGGGACCTATATTTATCTAGAACAACAAAAAGGCTCGCACTCAAAAATAAAGTCAGTGACCACAGTAATGCAGATAAAAATATATTTTATTCTCACCAAAGTGGACTGGACATCACAAAACACATCTGGATTGAATGAGCATTTTAAGATTATCCCCTATTTTTAACCTCTCTGACATCTGTCTTATAAGAACAATTTTGATTAATGTTTAGTCATCTTGGGAAGCTATATTTTGGTGTTATATATAAATGTTCTAAGGAGAAATATAATTGGAATTAGTAAAATAACTAGAAAAAGAATAAGTATAATGTTAGTTTGGCTTAAAAACTTTATAATGTATGGGGAGCCCTTATTATTAACTGAAATCAAGCAGATTATAACCGTGCCATCATCATGACATCACTCTGTTGTTAACCCTTCTTGAGTATGTCATATCAATGGTATAACAAAATGGAATGTTCACAAGAATCAATGTTCTGCAAAGTAATTCAGCGAAGTAGTTCAATCAGTGATTACACAATCTTAGTAGCCCATACACTGTAAAATACAATGTATGGTCTTTGGCTAACTGCCATGCTGAAAACACTTCTTGAGGTTGCCATGACATCTGAAAACCTCTTGAGCTGCGCTCTTGAGGTTCACAATAATGTCATGGCAACCTCTCAAAGTGTTTACAACGTGGTTATTAACCAGACCATACATTATCCTCTATGTTGCATTGCTGTCTGACACACTTAGTTAAGGTTGTACCTCAGTAGATAAATTGTCACTGATGAGAGATGGTAGCAATTATTGCTTACTTATGTGATCATGATATTTTAACTTGTGAGTGTTGTTTTATCTATAGTGGCTTGCCTATTTGATTTTTGAAATCCCAAGTACCAAAAGAGGTGAAGGACAAATGATGTTAAAATGTTTCAGAAGATGTACTTGAAGCAAAAAGAAAAAGAACAGAAAGAATAAAGAAACAATAAATGAAATAAGTGTGATTATGGTGATGGGAATTAATTAAGCTGTTTCTATAAGTTTAAAAGAACTGTGCTTCATGAGTGACTGAATATTTAATTTAACATCATGATTGATAGGTGCTTTTGCACATTGTCCTCATTTGATTTATATATTGGTCCTTTGAAGTGTTGTTTAAATATTTATTAGTAATAAAGGGTTTCATAAGAATGTTTGTTAAATCTAATAATTAACTTATTTGTATAACCTGTTATGTGTTAAATGTTATTAGTATATAAGCAACACTAGTTGGTTAAAGAGTTACCCTTGATAAAGTACCAGTTTGGGTACAAAATGCTGTTGAGTATTTTCTTCAGGCTGTGGGTGTGTTTTTTGATGTCCAGTCCACTTTGGTGAGAATAAAATATATTTGTATCGCATTATTGTGGTCGCTGACTTTATTTTTGAGTGCAAGCCTTTTTGTGGTTCTAGATTTGTAATTTTTGACTTACACAACAGTTTCACAGGCAAGCCTTTTTTGCCTGGTTTAAGGCCCTGTATTTACCCTAGCAGACTGTGTGCAGCCATAACAGTAACCGTTGCCCCCCCACAAGTTCACCAATCAATAACTTGCAGTTTTGGCACCTTTTTTCATAGAAACATAGAAACATAGAAGTTGACAGCAGATAAGGACTGCAAGGCCCATCCAGTCTGCCCATTTCTTTTTCTACCTTATAAATGTGCCATCGGCCTTTGCTCTGTCAGTGGCCTATCTATTCATAGTCATTTGTATTGCTCCCTTATGCCTATCCCATGCCTGTTTGAAGCCCTGCACTGTATTCATAGCCACCACTTCTTGTGGTAAGCTATTCCATGCATCCACCACCCTTTCTGTGAAAAAGAATTTCCTCACATTCCCCCTTAATCGGCCTCCTTCTAATCTCATGCTGTGTCCTCTTGCCCTGCTATTATTCTTATATTTAAACATGTTAGACTCTTTCACCTTGTTTATGCCCTTAAGGTGTTTGAATGCCTCGATCATATCACCTCTCTCCCTCCTTTGCTCAAGGGTATACATATTGAGCTCTGCTAATCTGTCCTCATATGTCTTCTGATGCAGTCCCTGCACCATTTTGTTGCCCTTCTCTGGACTGCCTCAATTTGGTTAATGTCCTTGTGAAGGTGTGGCCTCCAATACTGCACTGCAGTACTCAGATGGGACCTAACCAGTGTCTTGTACAGAGGATTATTACCTCCCTCTTACGACTTGTGATACCCCTACTAATACACCCTAACACCCCCTAGCCTACCTACTGCTTTAGAGGTCTGCTTGATGATTTTAGGTCATCAGTGATGATGATGACCAAGTCTCTTTCTTCCTTTGTGACTGCTAGCAACTCCCCTCCCAGCCTATAGGTGGCTTCAGGGTTTCTCTTCCCTATGTGCATGATTTTGCACTTCTTTGCATTAAATCCCAGTTGCCACTCTTCTGACCATTCTGCTAGTTTATCCAGATCTCTTCTCATTCAGCCCACCCCATCTGGATCATCTACTCTGTTGCAGATCTTGGTGTCATCTGCAAACAGACAAGCCTTACCCTCTAGTCCATCTGCAAGGTCACTAATGAAGATGTTGAAGAGGACTGGCCCCAGGACTGATCCCTGAGGTACCCCACTTGTGACTTGCATCTCTTCTGACTGTATACCATTTACCACCACTCTCTGTTTTCTGCCCGTCAACCAGTTTGCCACCCAGTTGACCAACTTCTGACCCACCCCAAGCCTACCCATCTTATTTATCAATCTTCTATGTGGAACAGTGTCAAAAGCTTTGCTGAAGTCAAGGTAGGTGACATCAACTGCTCCCCCTTGGTCCACCACTCGGTTATCCAGTCAAAGAAATCTATGAGATTAGTTTGACAGGGCCTTCCTTTGTAAACCCATGCTGTCTGGATCCTGTGCCCCTATGGATTCCAGGTGTTGCACTATCCTTTCCTTAAGGAGTGCCTCCATAATCTTGCCCACTACTGAGGTAAGACTGACCGGTCTGTAGTTCCCCGCCTCCTCCCTGCTACCACTCTTGTGAGCGGGATCACATGAGCCTTCTCCAGTCTTCTGGGACCTCTCCTGTGCTCAGAGACTCACTAAACATCCTGCTAATGGCTCTGCTAGTTCCTCCTTTAGCTTTTTAAGTACCCTGGGATGTATGCCATCAGGTCCCATTGCCTTATCCACCCTGAGCTTAGCAAGCTCTTGTAGGACCCTTTCTTTGTGAAGGGTAGTAGCTCACCTCCCTCCCCTGTGTCCATGATGCTGAGCTGTGGGCCTGCCCTACCTTCTCTTCAGTAAATACTGAGCAAAGTATCTATTTAGGGATAGATGCCTTTACAGGGTCCTCCTCCTCACATGCTCCTTTTCTCCATTAAGCTTAGCAATACCCTCTGGACTTTCTCCTTTCACTAATGTATCTATAGAAAGTCTTGTCACCTTCTTTTACTGTTCGTGCTAGTGTTTCCTCAGTTTGGGACTTTGCCTGCCTTACTGCCTTACCTGCTTCCCTTAGGGCAGTTTGGTATGCCTCCTATCTTCATCCCGCTGTGTTCCTTATATTTCCTGAAGGCCAGCCTTTTGGCTCTGACCTTTTCTGCTACTGTATTTGAGAACCAAAGTGGTTTCCTTCTTCTTTGCACTTCCTTTTCTGTCTAACACAATAGGATGTTGCTTCAAGTATTGCATCCTTAATACTTGCCCACTTTGCCTGTACCCCTCACCTGTGTTTCTTTTGCCAGGGCTAGTTTAACTCTGTTGGCCATCTTATCAAAGTCAGCCTCTGAAGTCCCATATTTTTGCCTTGAATGGGATGATTTAGATGTAGTAGCCAAATTGAACCATACCATGTGATGGTCACTGGCCCCCAGGTGACCTTCTACCTGGAGATCTGTGATCCCTTCTTTGTTAGTCAGTACTAGATCTAGGATAGCCCTGTCTCTTGTGGGTTGCTGTACAGTTGTTTGAGGCCTCCCTGCAGGGAATCCACTATGAGTCTAGTTCTGCAGATGTTCCTGCTGGTATTGACCAATCTGTATCCGCATGTTGAAGTCTCCCATTATCAGAACCTCCCTTTAGCTGTCATGTTTTGTATATCTTCTAACAGTAATGTGTCTATGTCCTCCTCTGGTCTGGGGCCTGTAGACAACCCCAGTTCTTATGGCTGTCCCATTTCCGTTTCCAGGGTGACCCACAGTTCTTCTGGCTCCTTATGTGTATTCTGAATTTCTGTAGCTTTGATATTTACATACAGGCCACTCCTCCCCCTTTTGCACCTCGGTCTCTTCTGAACAATACATAGCCAGGTACTGAAGTCTCCCAAGTGTGGTTACTGGTAAACCACGTCTCACTAATTGCTACTATGTCCAGTTTAGCTCTGACATTATTGCCTGCAGGTCTGGGATCTTATTTCCCAGGCTGTGAGCATTTGTGTACATGATTTTCCGTACAGATTTTGGTGTGTTAGTTGTTGGGTGAAGTTTGGCATTACCCTGTGCATCGTGTGGGAGACAAACCCTTTTTCTTATCTGGTGATGCAAATGAACGGCAAACATGCTGAATTCCTGTTTGACCACTAGCTGAGGGGAGGTGTTCTTCCCATTCGACTTAGGGTGCTGCACCCATCTCCCATTTGCTAGTTTAAATATTCTGCAAAGACGCCAAACTTCTGCCCCAATGCACTGACTCCCTCTTTAGTCAGATGCAGTCCATCAAATTTAAAGAACTTTCACTCCCAGAACTGTTGCCAGTTCCTACAAATCTGTGTCCTTTTCCTGGCACCAGCCCTTGAGCCACGTGTTTAGCTCCCTATCTCCTTTCTCTGACCTTCCGTCCATCTGCTCCCTCCCAGACTGGCAGGATCTCAGAGAAGGAGTTGCCGGACGAAATAGATGATAGTTTGTCACCCAGCCCTAGTCAGGTGTTCCTTGGTCTCCACAACTGACCCGGCTAGGTGAGATCATTAGTCCCTATGTGTACTAGGGACATCAATGTTTTCTCCTGCTTTGTGAACAATTTAGTACGCGGTCAGTGTCTCTCCATGCTGATGTACCTGGGAGACATCTGACCATCACCCTGGCTGGAGATGGGTATCAACTCCCAATCATGGAGTCTCCTATGATCAGAAGTTTTTT
The DNA here is from genome assembly GCA_016271365.2 of Neoceratodus forsteri. NCBI lineage: Eukaryota > Metazoa > Chordata > Ceratodontiformes > Ceratodontidae > Neoceratodus > Neoceratodus forsteri. Next base: position 1,651,989,455 of record CM057449.1, read on the forward strand.
GGATTTACTTTGTGCTTGTTTTGTTTTGGTTCCTGATTTGGGTGAGTTTTGTTGTGCTAGCTCCTGTGCCGCAGTGTCCTGCTCTGCAGTGTCTTCTGCCTCTTTATTTGATTTCAGAGGTAGAAGCAGATACCTGTTTGTAGTGTTTATACGGTTTTTGGAGGTAATGTGTTGGAGAGCAGAGAGTGATGGAGCACCTGATTTGCTCCTCCTAACCACCTGCCAACCTCCTGGACCAACTACCCTCTGTGTCAAGGTTTTTCTGTTGGATGCTGGGGAAATGGCGGTGGTTCTTATAATGTATTTCTCTTCAATATGAAATTTGAGGTGTGCAATCTCTGCCCATGCTGCCTGAGCTGAGCCCTAAGATCTCCAAAGGTCCAGCATGTAGGACAGTGTCCTAAATCCTGTAAGACTGTCCTTCTGAAAATTGTTCCACAGTACCTGCAGTTAATGAAATCCATTCCAAATAAGTTGCTGGGTTTGTAACCTAGTCAGAGTAATTAGAAGGAAAAAAAGGAAAAAAAATGCAAGTAATGGTTTAATTGTGCTTTGTTTAACTTGTTATAACAAGTTAAATTACTAGTGCCCCTGTAAATGAGATCACCTTGTGGAGGCCCCATTGATTCACCCCTTCCTGCTCTGCCACAGGAAATGTCACAACTGTGGTACCCTATAAAAGGAGTGTAGCCAATAGTGGTCTCAGCAGCAAAACTGACACATCATTTCAGCCAATTAGGATGCCCCTAGACATTGACAATAAAAGGGGCTGTACTCGGACTTCTGTGCACTACCTGGGCAGGCAGAGAGAGAGAATGACTGGAGAAAAGAGGCAAAAGCTGCACACTGCTTTGCCTTTTCTTTCTAGGACATAGTCTGCAAACTAGACAGGTAGACCCCCCACAAGTGAGACTCAGTGTGAAGTAAGAATAGTTCAGGTGTGAATTCAGCATTCTGGCAGATACACTGCAGAGACTGAATTTTTCTGGAAAGATACTGACTGCAGAAAGAGCACCCATTCTGATAACTGTGTTGTTTAGTATTTTGTCTACAAACTATGGCATAGAGCAGGCCGGTGTTTAGTTGCAAGATGCATCAGGGCTCCAGAATAAAGTGTAAGCCCAAGATCTGCATTTCTGTTTGTCTGTATCAGGAGAGATTTTCCAACCAGCCTTCACTCTTCTGTTCTCATGCAACCAGGAGTCTGAGGAAGCTGATCATACAGTTTTTCCCCTGCAGAGGACCATCACATTCAGTACTGAAAACAGATTGAACCCAGATGGGGCATGGACACCAAATTTCAATGGCTAAGTTCATTACTTTAAATTGCATTAGCAACAGCCTTTGCCTTAGTTTAAAGCAGTCAAGCATAAGTAACTTTACTTTCATAGTGGATTACAATTTTTAGGTTTTATGACATAAGCAGGCATGTGGATCAATGGCCTTTTTTTTTTGGGGGGGGGGTTGTTTAACTAAAGCTGGCCAACATAAGCTCCAACCCAGCATCCCAGGCAATGACATCAGGCCTGCACCAGACTTTACCTATTGTAAGGACTACCCGAAGTTTAATTATATTGACTGGTTCCAACTGTTCTATTGTGGGGTGTATGATGTTTGGGGGGAGCAGAGCCTGGAAAGAGCTGTGTATCAATTTGTACTGTGCTAGTTCAATAAATATATCTTACAGGTTGATGCTAGTTCTTAAACCTGTGTTCTGTGGTATAGCTGGTGTGGTTGTTGACTGCAGTAGAGTTTAATTACTATAGAGTTGCTAAGTATATGTGGGGAACTGCATTGTTGAATACACCAGTGTGTGATTGCACAAGCTCTAAGGTGGGTGCTGGGCAGGAACTGTATCCCAGGGGGAAGAACCCAAATCCACATCCAGCCCATGGCATACACTGGGTGCCCAGTCAAGCCCCATGCACTCAGAACTTTAACATTGGAGCCCGGCAAATGGGCACAGGGCAAGGAGGTATGGCTTTCCCTGCATATACCATCACGTGCTAGAGCCAAACAGGGGGTCACATAGTGATATATCTCAGAAAATCTCCATTCATTACAGTTAGAGTTGTGATATTTCCTGATATAAAGTATCCATATATAGTGCACCTTTTCCCTGTCCAACGAAACCCATACTTCAGACTTTCACTACCAAACTGTCCACTGATGAGGTGGGTGGGGGGGCAATAACCTGAGTCAACTCCCATGTCTAGGGGTGTTAAGTGTAAGGTTCTCAACAGGAGCCTCCCTTTATGTATTGGATAGTGTCAAGGTCTGGACTTCTTCCACGCCCCTTGAAGTGTGGACAACTGCCGCACTGTTAGAAAAGTCTCACTGCAGGAACTACCTTGGCAACACTACCTGTGTCCCTTCAGTGGAAAACTACTTACTTTCTCTTCGATGCTGCAATGATAATTACCCCACTAAATCCCCATCCAACCCACTTGCATGTTTGGGGTATTTATGGCATTTGACAGCCATTGCCCCTTTTACACCAGGGGTAAACGGAGCCACCTTTCTTGGTCAAAAAATAGATTTAAGCTTTCACTACACTGTTCACAGTTACTGCCCATGCATAACAACAGGCCTCAACTTTATTAAACAGTTAACTATAACTTCATTCAGTTACATTAGCAGTTATGATTGCATTGCTCAAACACTGTACCCTTACAGTAATTGCCCTGACATGGAACATGACACTCAGGCTTAAATCTCTTTTTCAAACTATAATAATTTATTTACAGAAGCAGTACCTATGATTCAGATAGGGCTAAATCTACAGCAAGTGGCTCTCATCTGGATCCATATGGGTAAATCTACAGCAAGCAGATCTCATCTGGATCCATAGGTGTAAATCTACAGCAAGCAGCTCTCATCTGGCTCAATTCATCATTCAGCATACATCACAGGCATCATAATTCAACAGGAACTGAACTAAGCAATAATCATGTTCTATATAGTACATGTACCTTGACCAGCCAGTCACAGGTTTGAATCTAGAAGCAGTTAATTTTGACATATTTACAGTTTAATTTCTGTTTCATTCCTGCCCACATTTCCTGTTTGCTTTATTTGCCATACACATCTCCCCATTGTTAGAATGCCAGTACTGAGGGATTAATCTTTATGGCTGAGGTTCCCTCATGGCTGCGAGTGGGATGAGGACATTGGGTGTACCCAGTCCTTAATGGCACAGAGGGGAGAGATATGGTGCCTCTGGCAGAGGTCAAGTGAAGTGGTATACCCTTACAAATACACAAATATTAGAGCAAATGGAGTAGGCATATTACTACCAGAGCCAGCCTGCCCTGAATCCTGTAACTCCATGGGGATTGGAGTCCATGCCTGTCAGTCACAGACAAGAGAAACTTACCTTTTAATATATTGAGCCTGTCCATTGCCCAAGGGGTTAAGATTCCAATTACCTCTGCACTGAACTTCTGCAGAACTTAGGCTCTTTAAGCCACAGGTCACTGCCATTTCAGGTTTCTCATCTATAACTTCTTTACTATTTCCAGGATAGCTGGGACAGATGGTGCAAAAGCCATCAGGAGGCCATCTTTAATGGTGAACCTTCAACATGCTCCCCACTATCCCAAGTATTGGACTACAGTTGGAACCAAGCCTCTGGAAACCTGCAGCATAGGAAACTTGTCCCACGTAAACCCAGGAACTCTGACACCGTTCCTGGTCCCATAGGCCCCTCCAGCTTTTTGCAGCCAAAGAAGCACACCTAGAGGTGTTAACTCTGGAACACTACAGACACTGGTCCTCTAATCTAGAACACCCCACTTAAGACTGTTTTTTGGGCATGCTGCAGTCCCAATTAATATACCTGTAGTGTGTGGGAAACATTGCCTGGGACCCCCCCCATACCATGGCAACTACAAGTGTATCTGGCAGCTAGACACACACACTGATACCAAGCAGAAGTCTTATTGCAATAACAGGATGTACCTCATTAAGCATGCAGAATACATTTTATAACCTTGATAACCCAGGGCTAAACTTAACCCTTAGGGCATTTAACACAGAAGCACATTACTTTTATTCTGATGGGTTATATAGATGACCCCGATGTAACATGTTACATTATTTTAAACATTAAATTGGCCCTGGTAAACCTGGCTTTAATTCCTTGGCTACAAATATATAGGGTCTTGCACTTCCCTTCCTTTTATTCTGCGGGGGATGATAAATTATATTATTTCTTCTTGCATGTAAATTGATAAAATGTACACTACAAGACCATTGCCTGGTCCATGTCACTACACTGCAATTCATGACCATCACATAAACCAAATTAGTGGACAGACGTAATGTGGAGCTACACTGCTGTTACAAATACAGATGAGCAGCAGCTTGAGTTCATCCCATGCTGTGACTAGTTTTTGCTAGAGTAATATTCATCATTTATGCCTGAAGAATTATGATATCTAAAAGTGCAAGTCCTATTGTGTCAAGTCTACGCCACTTAAAATGCTTCACTGCTCACAGGGTCTTGGTAAGGAAACTCACTGTAGGGTTTAATTAACATGGGAAAGAAATGGAGAGCTTCAGCAAATTGAAATCACCTCTGGAAGACATTCCTACCATACACTTTCTTATCAGAACATTAAAAATAATACCAAACAGTGCATTTTGATGAAAAAGAGTAGATGAAATGTACAATACTTAATTGTGTTGTGATTTTCTAGTTTTTAATATATGGTAATAGGTTTTCAAGAATGGACACTTAAAACAATCCAGCACTGGAGCAATTGCTTGATTTAATGTCTATGAGAAAAGTTGTTCCTATAAAATATTGTAGGCTTCATTTAAAGCATATGATACCAGATCTCAAATGGCCTGCAGTTTGCATTTATTCTGCAAATGTATTCCCTTTAATGTCCAACCTCAATCAAATTCTGGCTGATTACTGAATTACCTTTCATCTGGATAAAATCTTTGACTTCCAGTTCAGTAGAACACACAATACATCAGGAGCTATTCTTTCCTAGCCTAGTAATTCCTCCAGTTATTGGCTTTCTGGTTTATGGCCAATAATTAAAGGTTTAGTATCTTCTAGCTCACTGATCTGCTGAAATAAAAAAAAAATAATAATAGTAAAATGCCTCATCAATGAAGCCTAAACCTTGTTTTCGATGATGTCACCTGTCTGAAAATTGAAAATGTGGACAAATAATGAATGAGGAAACCCTTCCTAACAGAAGCTATCATCTTATGTTTTAAACTAAGCCAATCCATACAATTAGCGGAAATCATGTTTTTACATTATATGCACGTTATCTATGACAAATGCTTTATTGCAGTAGGTAGTATCACTAATTGCTATTTTGAAAATGAAGTGTGGCGCCATTGCTGTTAACCCACAGTGAACAGATTCAGCTTTTTAAATGTACCTTTATAAGATTTAAACTAAGCTTGCTAACATACAGACATCAAAATGAAAACACATGCCTACACATGTGCCTTTTAATTATTTGGACAAGAGGTTATACACAAAAATAGTTTGCAAGCTTCATTCAGTAAGCACTGATGGTATAAGCAATACCACACAGCAGGGTGTGCATTGCTGTTTCACTGAATTGTCTGGGTATATTCTGAAGTACAATACTACAGGTAAAGTGTCTTCAACCACCAAGGAAATGTTGCAGTTATAGCTTTATGCACAGAAAAAACAACAAAGAGGAGAAGCACACCTAGACTCCTTGAGGTACAGCTGCCAAATCAGTCAAAAGCTGCAGAAAAAAAAAGAGCAGCACACACAAACTAATGGGAACTGAAACAATATATTTATTGAAAGTGCATAATCCGGAACACTGATGAGTTGCTCCTACATGTCGCCTTGGCTAGAGGCTTCCTCAGGGAGCAGTTGACTTGTGATTGGTGCATATTATATAATGTTTTAGGTTAATGAAATAGGGGGAAATTGCATTATACCATTAATATAAGCACATGGTGATTACAAGGATAGTGTAAAACACAGTACTGGAAGATGCAATAAACATACCTACAAACTTATGCAGTCTCAAAAGGATCGCACACAGCTGGTAGTGCTTCTAGACAAATACAGGAACCAAAACTTAAAAGTCGAGCTCTCACCATCATATATTATACTACACCAGGCTCTGATACTGTGAAATAAATATTTTATTCAGGCTGTACATGCCTGACATGTTTCAGAATCAAAGTTCCTTCATCAAAGGCTAGGGTACAGATAACGCTCACAAGATTAAGCATAGTAAGACAATGACATCACAATTACAAAATTCAGAAAGAATCAATATCATAGGACCATACATTTAAGCATCTAAAAACAGTTGAAAACATTTAGCAACATTTAAAACCAATTGATAAATAGAATTAAAAAAAATAAAAGCTAATAGAAGGCAGGAAACCCATGGAAGATGTGTGGATTACTAGTTAAAGGCCTGGGGGGGGGGGGAGAGAAAGTGAACTGGAAGACAAGACAAGGTGAGGCTGACACATGTCTCCCATATCAGGGGCAAATGAAATCACTGAAAGCTTCAATTGAGGTGACTAGTAAACAGTGTGGTAGCAAAAACATCAAAAGCTATAATAAAATTCATATAGCATTGTGGTCAGTAACACATACAGTATGTGCAAAGTCTCATCTTTTCCTTAAAATTCTCTAATATCAAAATTACTATTTAATCTTGGTTGTTTTGTATCCCTGAGATTAATGACACCAAAACTTTCCCTTTTTGGAAGCAGATCATTATAGTTTTCCCCTCTTGGTTTTTGATAAACCTTATCGATAGCCTGAGAATCTAAATCTACAGAGGGAAAGGTTTTAAGGAAAAGGTGAGACTTTGCACATATGTGTTACTGACCACAATGCTAAATGAATTTTATTATAGCTTGTATTACATTATATTACATTCTGCTTAATTAATCCATTGGTAATCCTTAGCCTTAGCCAGCAATTCAATTAATATATTTTAGGGATGGACGGGTTGGCTGTGACCCAGTTCTGATTCTGACTCTGACTTTTCCCGAAAGGTTCTGATTTACTCTGCTGAATTGTAGACATATTTTAGTCTATCTGAGTATGACAAATGTGTCAGTATTATTCTTTAGATCCCTCTGTTAAAAAAATAAAATGTAACTACTTTTTAAAAAAATGGTGTCAGTATTTTCCTGTCATTTTTCAAGGTCATAGAAATGTGGTATCCAGTCCAGCCAACCTCGGTGCAAGGGAAAATGATTAATCAGGGAGGAACCAGTACCAATCACAGCATATAAACACTTACAGACAGATTGGTATGAAATTAGCCCACTCACACAGTCAATAATGTTGTATAAAAAGTTTATTTTTGCTCATAAATAATGTTTTCAGTAAAGAGTACATCTGACACACATGATACAGTATAATAAATGCAAACATTCTGGAAAAAATCCTTCCTCAGATCTTTGACTGTATCAAGTTCAGAACCAATCTCTTGAGCCACTCCTTTGTTTTCACAATCTTAAATCTCAAGAACATTCCTTATCTTATGTATAAATTATAATAACAGTTCTTTTGAGGGTTTTCTTTTCTTTTCTTTTTGCTGTTCAGGGAGTGGTGTGTGACCTCCTATTCTCTCTGAATACTGGAGATTTTCAAGGTCAGCAAGCAGCCAACAGCAATAAAATAAATTGTTTGTTTTTCTTGCCAATCCCTCTGTGTCAGCCAACACATGACAGTTATAGGAAACAGTGGTCTGGATTCACAAAATTCTTAAAAATCCTGCAGTTGCTGAAAAAGCTTGGTGCAAGTGGGTTGGTACTTTCATAAAAAGATTTTCTCCTGCAGCTATGGTATTCTCAAAAGTGGAGCCAGTTTATGAACAGCTGTACAATTTATGGCATTTTGTGGTTGGTTTTGCCATGGAAATCTTTGCAGCTACAGAAAAATTTTGCAGCCAGCTGAACCAGCCGTAACCGTAACATCTTCCTCAGCTGCTGTGGATGTGAATAGCAATCTCCGCAGCTGTGGAGATTTTGGTCCACAAGTGGAGTTGTGGTGTGGGACTTAACAGATTAACGGAGCTCGATATGTACAGTATACCCTAGAATAAAGGATGGAGAGAGGTGATATGATTGAAACATTCAAACACCTTAACGGCATTAACAAGGTAAAAGAGTCTAACATGTTTCAATATAAGAAAAATATCAGGACAAGATGACACAGCATGAAATTAGAGGAAGGTCGATTAAGGGGTAATGTGAGGAAGTTCTTTTTCACAGAAAGGGTGGTGGATGCATGGAATGGCCTACCTCAGGAAATGGTAGATATGAATACAGTGCATGGCTGCAGACAGGCATGGGATAGGCATAAGGGAGCAATAGAGATGAGTATGAATAGATAGGCCATTGACAGAGCAAAGGCTTATGGCACATTCATAAGGTAGAAAAAGAAATGGGCAGACTGGATGGGCCTTGTGATCCTAATCTGCCATCAACTTCTATGTTACCATGTTTCTATGGACTTGGTCCCAAAAACCTATGTGAATCCTGCCCAGTGTATGCAGGTCAGTTGGGGCTGTGCAGTGAAAGCAGGCAATGTGTCAAGTGCTAGTCAGAAAGAGAGAGAGAGAGAGAGACTAACAAATTCAACAGCAGAACGACAACAGCAGAGTGCAGACAGACCTTCATTGAGCTTTGCATGCTTTCTGGTGGGAGACAGGCAGCATGAGTAAGATTTATGATGGGGCACCAGCCATCCCTCCCACCCTTCTGAACTAAGATGTTATATTTTATTTGAAATAATTTTTTTTGCCTGCTTGGTGTTATAGCAAGCATCATGGGTGCCAACCATCCTACACACTCAACCTGATTGGCCAATTATATTTTATCACTTGTGTTTTCTTTCTTATTTTTCTTTATCTGGTTGACCTTGCCCCACTCCACAGCATTGCGTTTTTTTTTTATAGACCTGTTTGGCCCCTACCACAACCTATTCCTGCCATGAAGCCCATATGCCAGCCAACAGCCTTGTCGTTGCCCTCTCCATCATCAAGCCAGTGAGGATCCACATGATACACTCTACCTGTGTTCCTAAACTGAAAAATAAATACAGTAATACATATGACATAATATAGACCATGACCACACAAGAAGGATTTGTTTTACTTGATCTTTCTGTTATGATTGCTGACCTTTGACCTTATGCATTCAAAGAAACATCATTAAACTAAATAATATCATCACCATCATCTTCAAACATCAACTAGGAGGCAACCTGATTGGGAAACACCTGTTGCAGCTGCTCATCATCATCACTTTTATGTTCCTGCCACTCTTCATTGGACTGGTAAGAGACTTTGTTGAGACTGAATACTAGGAAGGTAAGGTGCTGTTCATTTTCAGAAGCAAGCTTTGTGTGACCATCAAAAACAACATTTCCAGCTGTGCCAAATATAAGCTTACGTTAAACATTAAGTGGAAGGGCAACTAAGAAGCAAAAAAAGTAAGTAGCAAAGACAGGTAGTTGAGGTCAAATGTTTTTCTTTTCCAGCAAGTACTCAGAAGGGACATCAGTAATATTAACAATTTTTTCTCATAAATAGACTTCCACAAATTTCAGACAAAGACAAAGAAGGCAGCTCCATGACAGACACATCTGAATTATCAGTTTCCATGAGATTTGACCAAAAAGTGTGAGAGTCATCTGTGCACTTTTCAGAATGATATGTCTTTTTCAAGGGCCATGAAAAAGGACTTTGTGTAGGACTACCCAATGTTGATGAAGGAGTACATGGTGGCACTAAGTGGAAAATATTGCTGTCACTACCAGTAGATGTTACATCATCAGATGCAGCAATCACATCATGTGACTTACTTGTATTGTCATCTGATCCCATACGGGGAATGAAAACTCTCTCCACATCTCCCAGTTTGGATGCTCATTGGCAACAGTTTAATTTAGGCACTATGTTAATATTTACATTCCATTTATAATTTCACATTTAAACATTACATTCCACCAAGAGTAAATGCAACAGCCCATTATTTCTTCCAGAACTTTCTTCCTTCTTGATCCTCGTCTTCTTGTGATATTCACCTTCAAGGTCCAGAAACCCAGATCCAACCCCCTATGCCATCACCAATACCAGGTACCAAATTGCCAGGACCTCCCCCCCAAGATTCAGACACCAAGATCCAACCCCAAGTCTATCCCCTTCCCCCTCTCCCTTTACTTCCACACCTGGGTGCCATTTGCCCCAGCCCATGTGGCCCTCCCTCCCCTGCCTACCCCATTTTCCCCTCTGCTCCCCCCCTTTTCTTCCATTGACCCATCTCCCACTAGTGATGCCACCTTCCTGTTCAGCTGCTTCCTCCCTTCTCTAATGCCATAACATCTCTAACCCATCCCCATATCCTTCAGGATGTGATCTCAGACCAACCAATCACCATCCCCAGCCACCAACCCTTCACCCTTTCAAAATTGGCTGTTACACCCTGTACCAATGCTCCCCATGCTGTCTCTCCCAGGTTGTTCCCCCTCAAGTGTATGATGAGCAAATCCGGCCTGCTCTACCTGACCCTGAGTTCCTCCAACAGCAGCATCAGTTGGACCCGTCTCATGCCCCTTAGACCCTTCCACTGCACCCTTGTGTGCTCCAAATCTGTCTTCAGCTGTGTCCCACCACTCCTGGATGATGCAAACATCTTTGCCAAATAGATAAAGGAGTGTCCCACCATCCAGACTTGTCTCTTTGCTCCTGCTGGGAAAAGAGAAACAAAAACAGGGTGAACATCCATTCTGTCAACACCTTACATACCTCTTATAGCAGCTGGATCTCCAGTGCCCACCTGCTTCACCTCTTACTCAAACCCACCATGGAATATGTTTGCAGACGCAGCCCCAATGTGAAAAGAGTGTATGTGTGTGGGGGTGGTGAAACTGCCTGGATCTTCCCCAGCAAATGTTAGTGCCTTCTTAAGGACACACTTGACCTAAAAGCCTGTCACAGGGCTCCCATCCCCTTGGTGGAACCAGGTCCCCCTTCCTGCTCCCCGTACTTAATCATACTCCTCCAAGTCTTTAACAGTGCACACCTCACCAGGTCCCTGCCTGAGCAATACTATGGTCTCACCTCTCCCCACCTTATTGTCTTTGACCATGACAAAAGAATAGCCACCCTGTCCTACCCAAACTTGACTGCCCCAGCTTGAAGCCCTCCTGTTGTCTCAGACTCCCTTGGGGCCACTGTCTCCCCGACCCTGAAAGCCCCTTTTGCCATGACCGCTAACACCGCTCAGAATAGACAAGCATCTTTCGCTGTTGTACACACATGCTGCAGAGCTCCCATCACCCTCCTGAGCAGCTGCCTCCACTCCAATCTCACCCCATGCCCTCTCTGCCAGCCTGAGACCATGCACCTCACGGCCTTCCCTATGGTGGCATTCAGCCAACCTCTGTCCTAGCAGACCCATCCTATCCCAGCCAGCTGCACTCCCATGGTAGTGTGGGCCATCTCCTCCTCCCACCTTTTCATTATGTATTGCTTCACCTGGTCACTGGAAACTGGCTCCTCTGTGTCCAAACCTGCACTGGCCCGGAACTCCTGAAAACCCCCCCATACCCAATTGTACACTCTCAGCATTTTGGGTGCCCAAGAGTTCTGGTACAACCATCTGGCCTTTTCCCTCCAGTCTCCCATAGATGGTCTGGGACCCTGGTCCTGTGTACTGCTGCTTTTGGAGACAAGTCCCAAAACCTGTTCAGCTGCAAACGGGAAAGACTGTCAGCAACGTCATTCTGAATGCCTTCAATATATTGCACTTTATATGAGAAGTTCAGCTGAAGCCCCAGCAGGACCAGTCGATACATAACCCCTCCCTACTCTCTCTGTAACCCCCCTTGTCTATTTATCACTTGCACCACCACTTTATTGTTGCACTAAAACAATACGTGCTTCCCCCTCATCGTGTATCCCCAAACTTCCAGGGCCATGAAACTGGAAAAGATTGCCAAGAAGATAATATCCTTCAGCAACCCCGCTTCCCCCCACAAGCTCGGCAATGCCTCTGAGATCCACTCATCTCTGCATAGGCCCCCATCCCCAGGGACCCTGAAGCATCAGTGTATAGCTCGAGGTCCATGTTGAAAGCCTATTCTTCCTATCAGAATGTAACCCCATTATAACCATTGAGGAACTCCCCCCACACTCCCAGGTCCTTCCATATCCCTTTTGTGATATCCACCCAGTGATGAGGCTTTTTCGCCTTCACTGTGGACCTCGCCAGTGTCCTGGTAAATGCCCTGCCTGAGCTTATGGACTTACAATCAAAATTAAGGTGCCCCAGCAGCTGCAGTACCAATACCAGTGGCACCCTCCTCCTCCCTTTGACTTCTTCTAACAAACCCCTAAGCCGGGACACTTTGTCCCTTGGCAGGCGGAAGCATTCTTGCACCGTGTCCACCTCAATCCCCCAGGAATTCTAACTGGCAGGCCGGCCCTCCATTTTCCCTTCCACCAGCGGAATGCCTATAAATCCACACATCTCCTTATAGTCTGCCAACATCCCCTCTCTACATCTGACTTGCCCTCCCCTATGAGGAGGAAATCATCCAAATCGTGTACCACCCACTTATGCCCATATCTCCACCCAAATACCCGTTGTACCCAAGAACTAAAGGCCTCAAAGGTCGAACAGGTTACAAAGCAACCCACGGGCATGGATTTGTCAAAATATAGCCCACCCTCGAAATGAAAATCCAAGAGATCCCAACCGTCGGGCCTCATTGGCAGAAGCCAGAAGGCATATTCAATGTCCCTGTTTGCCAACCAGGCCCCTTGCACTGCCCTGACCAGCACCACCACCTGGACCAATGATATGTACCAGACTTCCCGTAGGTCGAGTGGAATCTCCTAATTCAATGAGGCCCCCTCTGGGTAGGAGAGGTGGTGGATGAGTCAAAATTTCTCTTCCTGCTTCTTCAGTACCACACCTAGAGGTGATATAAGGAAGTTGGGGCAAGGAGGATCAGCATACCTCTCAAGTGTACCTCATTATGAGGGACATCCCTCATTTTTCCCCTTAAAATTGCTCTGTCCCTCATCCGTCACTCATGGAAAAGGTGTTGTCCACACAGCGAATGTGCTGTAAATTCAGACTTTCAAGCAGAAACATTTAACATTCTAAAATACTAAATCCAAATGAGCCCGGGGAGCTGGAGGGCCAGCCGGGGTTGAAGGCTTGAGCATCCTCAGAACAGCTCACCTTCTCTGGGGGGGGTCAATATCCCGGTACAAAACTGGCCCCAGGTGGAGGTCTGGGGCACAGCATGTGCCAAGATGCAGCAAGGGGAGGACGCCGCAGATTTTGGCGATATGCCCCTTGACATGAGGGTTCATGCAACATCCACAGAAAACACAGAGGAGGAAAACACTCTCCAGGCTCCAGTTAGACAGAGCCCTGGAGCAGACCCCTCATGGCTCCTGCTTGGCTGATCCCAGAGCCCAATGTAACAGGTAAAGCTCAGAGTGTAAGGGCCCCACCTCATCCCCACTCAGGGGGTAAACTGAGGCTACATGGGGGTTCATGGATGGCACAGGTAGGTGGCAGAAACAGGGGCAAGACTTCATTGGGATTCCAGAAGAAGCGGAGCTTGGGAAGGAGAGGAGGGTAAAAAAGAAGGTTAAAAAAATAAATAAATGAATTATTAAATCCAAAATAAACTTTGTGCAAATAAACACCATGGTTTTCACAGTGTTCTGAGCTTGTATCTCCATGTTTGAGGACGTGTCCCTCATTCTGAGGGTCTGTGTCCCTCATTGTCTCTCATTTTGAGTGTCCAAAAATGTCCATGTCCCTCATTTCAATGACAAAAGGTTGAGAAGTATGAGGATCAGTGAAGGGGCCCTCCGCCCTCCAGGCCTGTGCAGCCTTCCAGATTTTTCTATGGGCTATGTCCTCTTTCCCCTTGACTGACCACAAATTTTTTGCCCTCATTGCCCTTTGCCCCTCCCCAAAACCCAATGAAAAAACCCACCCTGTAACTCTTTCTCAGGAAATCCACCTTCACTGCATCCAGATATTCCTGTGTCCAGGCCTCAACCACTCTTCGGAGTATGGGAGTGGGGGCCAAGGGAAAATTCCAGATTTCTGCCCCCACTGCCTCTTCAGTTCCACCTGTAACTGGAGTTGTACCTTCCCTTGTTGTGGCCCTTCCTGCCCCTCCCAATTCCACTGCTCTGACCTCCCCGAAAGGACTGCTCCTGGTACTGCCCCCCTGCTGTGCACAGCTGTCCCCCACTGTCCAGCAGCTTGCCGCTGGGTGTGGGCCCGAGCATCAGGAGCAAACATGTCTGAATTTACAGTTTTCCCAAGTGCATGAAGCCCTGTAGTACCCCCAGCATGTCTTCACCACCATGTCAGGGATTGCCTTCTTGCTGTATTCCCCCTCTGAGCCCCCCAGCTGGACCTGACAGTGTTCTTACCCACAGTTCCAAATGTGTGCAATCCCACCTTAGGTCCCCTTTTGCTGCCATCCATTTCCTGACTGCCTCATCATATTTTAGCCATCCATAACCTAGTTTCACTTTATACACGACCCTAATGATGGCCGTATATGTAAGTAGGGGAATTGCTAACTCTGGTTGCTTCTCCAGGACTAAAGTACTGTATATCAGGAAACCTGCCTGCAATGTGTCTATATTTTTTCCCTTGTATTTGGCTTCCTCCTCCTTATGCCCCACTACTGCCAGTGCCACTGCCATTTCTGATTTTCCTACCAATTCCTTCTGCTCATATTTTTTGGCAGTATCCTCATCCACCAGTCCAAAAATATCCGCATATTCCCCTTTCCAGATCTTGTTTTTGGGCGAGGATGGTACCTGGTCTCCTAAAGTGAAACCCAGGGGCCCTTCATATAGCTTCTTCCCCTTATCCTATTTCCTGCAGGCCTGACTCCCTCCTTGCCACCACTCTTTATTGCTTGTCTCCCATATCACCTATTAGACCTTCCATGTACTCCTTCAGGTCCCCCTCATTTGTGAAATCCACGTCACCCTTACTGTATACAGTCCTGGTCTAGCTGGCACTGGTGCTGGTTCCGGTGGTGGGACAGACGAAGGGCTGGGCCCTGCTCCTTATGGCCTCTTCCTTCCCTTACCTTCACCCACTCACTCTTCTCTCTCCTTCCTCTTCTTAGACATCTCCTCTTCCTCCTCCTGTTGCCAGGCCACCTCAACCAGCTCCTTCATCTTGTGCATCAGCTTGGATACTTCTTCCATCAGCTTGGCACTGGAAACTGGGTCTCTCTTTGGTGTCATCTTCCCACTGCGTGACATAGGGGAGGAAATGACAAACCATGAGTGCCATGTGTCTCCCACCTCAAGCCCCCCTTTTTCCATCCCCACAGCCCATTCCAGGCCACCATTCCTTCTCGTGTGCTCATCAGGCCCCACTGTGTGCCTCATGCCGGGGCACCACCCACGCCAATCTGCCTGCCTTCCCCCATCTCCCCCTCCCCCAAAGAGATTTCCGGGCTGCTGTTTGCCCCAGGTCCCTTGGCCCACCCCCAGATGTCCCCCCTGCCCTCCTGCTGGTGTTGCCAGCCTTCTGCCATGCTTCTTCCCCCTCCTCTCTTTCCTGCCATCTTGCGCATCACTGACAGCTCTCAGCTGTGCCTCCTGCTCCCGGCACTCCCCCCACATCCACCATTCCCCTTAAACCCCATTATCTTTTCCCTGTTACCATTTCTGTTCGTGTATCTTTTCTATTTATTATATATAGTTTTTTATCCCTCCATCCCAAAAAACTCCCCCCCACCACTCTGTCACATGGTCCCCTGATTCCAACAAAGGAGCACCACCCCCCCATGAAACCATGTGACCACCAAACCACTCGGTCACCATGTAGACATTCATTTTTTTTTAACCAGGAGAGATACACTAAGCTGAAAGTTTGTTTACAGGTGCAACCTGGGAGCACAAGGAAGTTAAGTGACTGGCTCTGGTCACACAGTATGCTCGTGGGGGCTGTGGGATTCAAACCCAGGTCTCCAGGTTTGCAGCTCAGAGCCTTAAACCACTACTGCCTCCAGTTTTCTGGAGAGTGGCATGCAGGGCAGCAGTGCAACTAACAGCATGCAAAGCGGCAGAACTTATGAGCTAGCAGGATTGGCAGTGCCCCGAGTAGCACACTCAGTGAAGTCAGAAGAAAATACAGTTGTATTAAAAAGTTAAATATATACACATTTGGGCCTAATATTCTGTGCACAAAGTTGAGATTATATCCCTACTGAGAACTTTTATATTTAAATAAAGATGCTTGTTCTGTATCCTGATGCTTGCTTGCTCTCTCTCTCTCTCTCTCCATGGTTGTGGGAGCAGGGCCGCTCACCTTCTGCCACCCTAGGTGCCCACCAGCTTCCCCGCCCATGCCTGCTATGTGTGGTTCTCAAACCCCCCCAAAAAATCTCTCTTCCTATTTTCCTAGGCTACCAGCCTGAGCTCCTTCCCAAAAAATACACAGTTCTCTCTCTCACTCTCTCTTTCTCTGTCCCATGTTGCAGCTTAACTGCCTTCCCACTAAAATCAATACTACTGATGCCGGCAAAGGACAAAACATGTCCAGGACACAAAATGACATAATTTTAGAGTAGGCAGAAGGACTATTTTATCATAATGACTCAGAATCAATTTTCTTCTTACTTCATATAATGTTTTTTTTACAGTAAAAAGCTCAATAAAGGAACCCATTTTATCAACTGAACTTCCTGCAGCTCTGTGCCTTACTACATCCCTACATCCCTATATATGTGGTCAAATCTGTTCCATGCACAGCCCATTGTGTCTTATTGCTTACACATATTTTGTGGTGGCTATACAGAACGTTGACACTGTATTGTAACACCTTTCTGCGAATGGATGTGTCACATATCTGCAATGTCACCAGTCGTAAAGTTAAAGGGGAACTGTCATAAACATAGTCCCCCAATTTCTGAAAGACCACAAACAGTCAATCTGAGTGAGCCACTGTGCCCATCCATGAGTCTCCACAGTTCAGAGCCACCCACATGCAAACCGGCCTGCAATCAAGGGCTGGGTGCAGCCACACGCCCCAGGCTCCCGACAGGAAACTATGCCACTGAGGTTCCTGGCCCTCCACCGACCACAGGCCAAACAGGAAATCATCTGTCCCACGAAGTGTGTTCAAAGATGTCACCACAACACTCTCCACATCTACAATACCTGTTCTATATGTGCACGTAAACCAGTGAGCCATCACCCCCACACCCCAAACCACCAGCAAGAGACACTGTGACCACTAAACCACTCAGTCACTATCCCCATCCCCTGGCCTCCCTTACTTCACTGCCAGCACCTCCTCCATGGATGGAGCCTGAGAACCACCACCACAAACCACAGGATAATATCCCATTCCCCTGATGGCCTATCTGTCCATCAGCCTCCTTTCTAAACCACCGGAAGCAACAAGGCCGCTCCCATGACCCACTTCTGCTGGCCTGTATCCTCCAGAATCTCACCAGTGCCCTGCACCTAGCACTGGTGTAAGACCCGCCACCATCCTTATCCCATGCCCCTTTGGGGCCTCTTCCATGCTCCACCACTAGCTCGATTTACCTTTTTTTTCTCTTCTTGATGGTGTCCTCTGCCGCCGGCCTTGCAAGCTCTCCAGCGCCCACTATACCCTGTTCCCCCACTACCCCACTGGATGTGCACTCCCAAGCACCCACTCCCATTGGTGCAATGCACTGCATAGCTCAGAGGGCAGGGCCTGCTGACTTTAAACACACCATACACCTGGCCCAGAAGGTCCGCTCGTAAAACCAGCCCCAAATTGCTTTCTTCCTTTGATGCCCCTCCTCGATTTCTCTCCCAGGCACCACAGTGCACAAGTGCTGCAGGTTGTTTCCCCTCCACCCTGGCTCCTGAAACAAGAGAACACCAAGGACCTGCACTGGCTGCCTGGTCCCTTTTTGAACCTCCTAATCCAATGCAAGAAGAAAAAAGAGTGCTGAAATCAGCAAAATGGGACGAAATCGGAAAGGTGGAACCACAAATGAAGGAGTCTGCTTTTCTTTTCACCCAGGTCCTGAAGCCTCCTTGTACAACTGAGGCCTGCACAAAATCCCCACGGTGGACATGAAAATACACAGTCCCCGATTCAAAAGCACTTTTTCTTTTTTTTTCTATACATTCCTAAACAAGTACCCACTGAGGATTAAACCTCCCAAACCTCATTTTTTCTAAAGAAACCATCAGGAATCAAGCTCCTGAACTCAGGCCATGCTGCATTAATCCTCCAAACAATGATACACACACTCTAACCACTGCACCACCACCAGTGCACTTGCAAGAATCCCGATTAGCGCTGAGGAACAGCATGTGCAGTAAACATAAAATAAAATTACAAATAGTCTTTTTAGGCCCAGCCAGGCTCCAAGTGGCCTGAGGCCCGATGGAGCTCTCAGCCCTGTGCCTTACCTAGAAGTGTCAACGATGAATGTGCTAAGAATCCTCACACAAATTCCCAGCAAAAGAGGGCTGCTGGAGGGGTGCATGTTCTTTTATACCCCTCCATGCCCCCAAGCTAGGACCCCCAGCCCCTTCCCTGACCAGTGGGCTATAGTCCCATCCCATTTGTCAAATGACACCCCTGTAACACTTGTGACCACACTAAGCCCCACCCCTTCCCCCTCCATCTCCTCCCCCTCTCCTTTGTTCATTTCCCTTTTGGAGTCATCTGACAATTTGGGCTGCCTATTATTGGCAGTCCTATTTGTCAAATACAGTCCTATCCTTTTCCTGTGCAATTGCTGAAATCAGCATGTTTTTGTTTAATAAGATTAGAGTTGTGCAAAATTGAAAAATTACTCCCAGCAAAATATTTTGTGTAATTAACGCATTACTCAAAATATTTCAAAGGACGAAATGTGAAATTTCTCCCCAGGAGCAAGTGAAATTTCAATCTCAAACCAGCAAAATTTTGCACCTGCTGGCAAAATTTCACATCTGTGGGTGAAAATTAGCTACCCGCGGGTGAAATTTAGCCACCCGTGGGTAAAATTTGTAAGTTCTCCTCTTGAAGTTCTGAGTCCCTACAGCTTACACCCCCAGAAGATTACCAGCTATAATTGAATAAAGCCCCCCCCCACCAGTTACCCTGGTCCCCTCATGTCCTTCTTTAATATATAAAAAAAATTAAACCCACACTCCCAGGTATCTAGTTGGTCCACCCCACAGCTGCTCATGGCTCAAATTATTCTCCCTGGTGTCTAGTGATCCCCCTCTCCATGGCCGATCACTGGCCATAATTGAATAGAGCCCCCCCAGTTACCCTTGTCCCTCATTTCCATTTCTAAAAAAAATTAAAATAAAATCCACACTCCCTGGCATCTAGAGGACCCCCCACCCTGTCAGCATAAGCTAGCATCTACCCCGCTCTCCCCCAGTACCCCGATCGTGCCACCGGCACAGCCCTCTACTCACTTCCATGCCCGGCAGCCCCACTGAATGTGACTGAGCAGTTGAATGAATGAGCATGTGCTTGTACAAGCACATGCTTATTCATTCAAGTGCTCAGTCAGGCTGCCAGCTGTGGAATTAGTGCAGGGCTAGTGCTGGCAATCGGGCCCACTGGGGAATGGGAGTGGAGCACTAGCTCATGCTGACAAGATGGGGGCCACTAGACATCAGGGAGAGTGGATTTCATTGTATTTATGGTTAGAAAAGGAAATGAAGGGGCCAGAGTAATGAAGGGCGCTTTATTCATTTACAGCTAGTGATCAGCCGGGGGGACCACTAGACACCAGGGAGAATAATTTGGGCTGGTGAACAGCTGGGGGGGTTGGGAGGACAACTAAACACCAGGGAGAGTTTGATAGGGAATGGCAGGGTGTGAAATTGTGGTAAGATTTTGTCATTTCGTAAAAACATTTCGCGCGGTGAAATTGGCAATTTTGTGGCAATATTGTCAGCGAAATTTAATTTCGCAACATCTGTACTTGACATAAGCATCACTGAGATCTGAAGGAAGCAGCTGTTGCAACTTAGACAAGGGTTTAAGTTTAAGAAGAGCTGAAAGAAGACATTTTTGTCTGTCATGATACTTAATAAAATGTTTTTCTTTTGTGGTTTTGTGAAGCCTTCTCCAGTTTTGGAATTTCTGTATCAGTCAGTCTGTGTGGGATATATCAGGTTTGTCTGCTTTTGGTTCAAAACTTCTATGCAGCATCCACAGTTCCTTGTTTAATAAATTTATGATGGGAATAACCTGGTTTAGAGTAGCATTCTCTTTGTTAATCTGTTGAGTTGCTTCCTCAAAGGGAGTCAAGAGCAATGTGAGATGCTCCATGAGGCCCCACTGGAATGAATTCAGCACAACACCATCTGCTACATTGTGCTCCATGGTATGTTCATGGATTGCCTTCTTTTGTGTGAGAAGTCTCTTGGGTAAAATGTTGAGTTCCTTCTTGTTGTAATACATTGTTTTAGTTGCTGTATTGGCAAGTAAGTTTTTTTCTGGAGATGAACCAAGATGCCACGTGACTAAAATGGCAACAGATTTTCTTTTCAACTCCCACTAGTGTTATGATACTTTTGTCACTAGAAAGGAAAGCTCATATTAACAGATTTAATGAGTGTGCAAAGCACATAATGTGAGTACAACCAGCACATGTCAATATACTAACAATATTGGCACCGCTGACTGAAACCCCAGATCCAGTAATGAGTCCCAGGGGCTCTATCCACTCAGATATTTTGTCACACAACTCTTCCAAAATATTGTCAGTGGTGTGATGCTTACCAAACATGCTAACACAAAAAGCTACCATTCCTTATCTACTTTCCTGTACACTGCTGCTTGTGATGGTGTTTGAAGATGAGCATGACACCCAATGTGCTGTGATGCACAAATAATCAGTCATTTGAAACTTTCAAGTACCTCAAGGGAATCAACAAAGTCCAAGAGGGTAGCATCTTTCAAAAAAAGAGGTGTGCAAGAACAAGGGGGCAGAATTTGAAGATAGAAGGGGGCGGCTCAGAGGTAATTTAAGGAAGTATTTTTTCACAGAGAGGGTTGTGGATGCATGGAACAGCCTTCCAGAGGAGGTTGTGGAGTCAAAAACAGTGGTGGAATTCAAGCATGCATGGGACAGTCATAAGGCAATTCTAGGGGGTGGGGGTAGGAAGAAGTAGGCTGCTGGTTAACTAGGATCTGCAGCTTATCCATCAGGTAGGGAAATGGGCAGACTGGGTGGGCCAAACGGTCCTTATCTGCCGTCAAATTCTATGTTTCTATGTTTCTATTTGAGAACTGTTCCACATATCTATGGTCAGGTGCACAGAACCACAATCATGGTCTTGAAGAGCCAGTTTCATTTTACTGTACGTGGATTCATACATTTTGGGAATAGCCACAGTCACAAAATGTTTACGGCTTTGTATGCTGTAACATAGAGCAAAATATTTTAAAAGCACTCTAAAACTGTCATTATATAATGGCAAGAAAGAATCTTGGACTGTGATTGGTCAGTCTTGGGCTAGACCCGTGGTGTTATCCCAGCACGACGCCACAGGTCTAGTCTCAGCACCGTGAACCAATGTAGATGAGCATATGCTTGAGCTTTTGATTGATTGTATTCTGGCGCTTTTGACTGAGTGTTTCATCTTCTCTTAAAAACAAAAAGTATTTTTCCACACAAAAACATCTTTAAAATAATTTTTTTTATTCTGTATAACAATGAGCCATTGTATAATAGGAATAATGCACTCCAGGGTGTGTGTCATTTGGGATAACGGCACGCCTGGGACATTGGATGCACTCGGCCTGCAGCCTCGTGTCCAACCCCCCCAGGCGTGGCGTTATCCCAGCATGACACACACCCTGTCGTGCATTATTCCTTTATTCTCCACCACAGAAAATGGATGCAGGTCCTAAGCAATTAATTCAGCTATTAACAGATTCATTTTTAACGTGACCTGATGTGATCTACTGTAGGCAGTTTTTTTTGTTCAAACATCGCAGTAATGGTATGCTGTTTGGTTCATATGGGGGGGAAACATGTCACGATTGCAGTGGTAAAACCTCACTATTTGATGTTTTAAATTCCTCACCTCACTGTTTGATGTTTTAACTTATTTGTTCTCTACTTTTTTGTCGAATTTTTTTTGTAAAAATATCTGTACAACTGGACATTTGTGAAAATGGACATTTTTGCTCACATACTTCCCATTATAAAATAAAATTGATTGGTGGGTCACGTGATGAGCTAAGACCGAGAGGAAGTCCTCAGTAGTGCTCCTAGGCCTCGCAACAGTTTTTTCACATTAAAACGTATACTGGACTTACTTGTGGTAGACTAAGCTTTGAAACTATCTCTTCAGAATGGCACTGGATGGCTTGCTTGAAGAAACAGAGCATAGCGGTGCAGTTTTTCAGTGTATAGAGGCAGATACGCAGGACCGAGAACGATGGCTGAAGTGGAGAGTGGAAGCCTGGAACCTCTGGCTGTGCGAACCCTGGTGGTGAAGCACCAAAAACCCCAATCGCTGACTCCAGATGCCGCAAAGAATCAGCCAGCGGTAGATGAGGGGAGTCATTCATCACTGGACGATATTCTGGAGATAAAACAGCTGCTGCAAGGGCTAGTGGTCGATTTTTGAGCTGTAAAACCAACTTTGCAGGCCATGGCTCAGAGCATGGGAGATGTGGACGCCCGGGTTGCTTCCCAAAAAAGAAAAACATCTGCAATGGACTCAGAAATGGTAGCTTTGCGTAGACAAGTCAGGAAGCTGGAGGATCATGTAGACGATCAAGAAGCACGAAGTTGGAGAAACAACCTAATAATGGCCAGATTACCTGAGAGAACTGAGTGAGCGGATTGTTTGTCCTTTGTTCAAGACTTGTTGCTGCAACTTATGTGACCAATGCCATTTGGAGAGGCATACAATTTAGAGAGAGCACATCGAGCTTTGAGAGAAGTCCCCCCACCAGGAGCACATTTCCAAGTCCTTATAATGAGATTTTTGAATCATAAGGTAAAGCTTCATGTGCTTAACAAAGCTAAAGCTGTCAAAAATCTCCAGTGGAATGGGCCAGTTATTTGGTTGTTCCAAGATCTAACCCCCTCGATTTGGGAAAAACAAAAAGAGTATGTAGACATTAAAAAAGCTGTATCTTGCGGGGGTTAAATTTAGAATTATACACCCGACAACTTTGATGGTGAAACTACAATTGGGAGAGAGAAAATACTTAACTGCGAAGGATGCTTCTGAGGGTTTGCAGGTGGAACTCCCAGCTCCTTTCAAGCCAGAGACCTGAAACTGCATGAAGGAGGGAAGTTTTGGCAGGATTTGAGATGCTACTGGTGGGAAAGCTGAGTAAGATCACATGGGGACTGGAGAATTTAAGACTCATATACTATGGCCATAATTGTTATAATTTCTCTTTATTCACATAAACAGCACCAGGATTGAGTGGCTGCAGGGAATGTTTACTAGTTGTTATTGTTAATATATTTAGGGCTATTTCTGAACTGTTTGACTCCTGGGACATGATTTTGGAAAGGGAAACTATAGTTTGACGCAGCGAATGCTGAGTGAGTGGCTACAGCCATATTTATGACTGACTGGTGACAGCAGAATTTTAGTTAATTTTGACCTATGTTTGCAGTTAAAGTATAATCCATATTAGTAGCAAACACATGGAGGCACACAGGGTGGGGACTTTTATTTGTTTAAGGCCCATTGGGCATTTATAGAGTTCTTCTTATATTTTTCTTCTTTTTTTCTTGGGGGGACTTAACCCCTGCCCGATGCTATGGTGCCTGAGTTTGAAGGGGGTTTCCTTTTGCCCCAGTGTGAGCCTGATTTAATTTTGTGATGGGCCAAAATGTCTGCTTGTTAACAAATAAGAGAATGGGTCACTATTCTTTTGGGATCCTAAATGACAATAAAACGAGGGAGTCAGAGGAGGCTAGATAATGAGGATCTGTGACATCTTAAAGAGGCTAATATCCATGGTAGGGCCTTGAGAGGTTCTTGTAAGGAAGGGGGGCCTTGGGAGCACACAGGGACGTGCTCATCTATGGGTCTGTATCTTATAGGAGGGTGATCGAAGGATCAGGGATGTTGGTGGGGGATTAAGGGTATGGGGGAAAGAGAGAGAGAGTCCAAAGTCACTATGGGAGGGAAAAGCAGGGCATGCAAAATGGTGAATATTAAAATGATTTCTTTGAATGTTAAAGGCCTCAGAGGTAGAAAAAAAAGATTAGTCATTTTGAAATATCTCCAACAAATGGGGGCAAATATAGTAGCACTGCAAGAGACGCATTTGCTGATGGAGGAATTGAGTCTTCTTAAAAAATTCTGGGTGAGTCAGGTCCTAGGAGTTGGTAAGGCTAAGGCTTTGGGTAGTGTGGCAATTTTGGTAGGGAAGGCATGTCCGTATGTTGTAACACAGGTTATAGAGAGGGAGGATTGTAGAGGAATTTTTGCCTCAGGTGTTATTTTTGGGTAAGGAATTATCAATTGCTTCTGTATATGGACCTACATCGCCCAATCCAGAATTTTTTGCTTCTTTAGAGATGAATCTGATCGTGCTGCCGACACATCCTCTCATATTAACAAGGGACTTGAATTTGTGTTTGAATAATTGGATAAATAGGAAGCCACCAACCAAGAGGTCACTATCTGTG
The DNA here is from genome assembly GCA_016271365.2 of Neoceratodus forsteri. NCBI lineage: Eukaryota > Metazoa > Chordata > Ceratodontiformes > Ceratodontidae > Neoceratodus > Neoceratodus forsteri. The sequence continues at coordinate 1,652,014,143 of CM057449.1, forward strand.
GCCCAAGTGGCTATGCATAGATTTCTAGAGGTTTCAGTGTTGGTTGATCCTTATAGGACACATAGTAAGGGGGATAATCATATGACTTTCAATTCAGGGGCACACAGAACCCAGACCCAGATAGACTTTTTCCCTGGTTCATAATGAAGTGCTAAGGGGAGTTAAAGAGCTGATTACCCACAGTAGAATTCTATCTGATCACTCTCAATCCAGTTGATCTGGGAGATTGGCTCTTTTCCACTTCGGCCCTATAGATGGAGACTAGATGATTTGATATTAACAGATGATACGCTTGTCACCAAGTTGGAGAAGGCTCTTACTGAGATTTTTCTCACCCAACTTCCAACATTACAGGAGAAAAGGTTGGCCTGGCCAACATGCAAGGTATTATATGTGGGAATAGCCCAAAGATATATGGCTAGAAGGAATAGCATGAGAAAGACGCAGGAGGAATTTATAATGGGGGCTATCAATTTGCTTACTTCCTTGGAAGGCACCTCTAGGGGTTTGGATACTGAGCTTAAAGACCTAAGAGATGAAATAGCAGATATAGTCTATCACATGGTAGACTACTGGTTAGAAAGGCTCCATGTTAAATATCTGCTGTAGGGGAATGTGCCTGGTCATCTTCTTGCATCTAGAATTCGGAAATGGGAAGCATCACGTACTGTTACGCTAATACACTATAAAGGGAAAATTATAACTGATCCTCAGGGAATGGCTGATGTTTTTGCGCTTTACTATAAAGAGATTTACCAAGGCAGGGTTATTAGTGCTCAAGAAGAAATTGAGGGGTTCCTAGATAGTATAGTTCTGCCTAGACTGGATCAGGTGCAGGCACAGACCTTTGCAGCTCCAATAAAGGATTCTGAAATCTTGGAGGTAGTTAACTCATTACCAAATGGTAAACCCCATGACCTGATGGTCTTACAGCCCAATTTTATAGAGTCCATATTGCTACTGTTCTTCCCCTGTTGAAGGACTTATTTACCAAAATAATGCAGGATGGAGTCCTCACCCTTGTATCAGGCATATATAACACTTATTCCAAAACTAGATAAATGAAAAGAAATGCCAGGTAGTTACAGGCCTATTGCCTTGATGAATCAGGATATAAAGATACAAACAAGGATTTTGGCCAATAGAATTATTAAGGTGGTTCCTGCATTGATTAGCCAAGATCAGGTAAGGTTTATGCCGGGTAGAGGGGCCCATGACATGCTTAGGAAACTTCAGCATATACTTTGCTGTGCTACTAATTCTAAGGTACCTATGGCATTGATTTCTTTGGATGCAGAGAAGGCCTTCGATAGGGTCTCCCATACCTTTTTATTTGCTGTCATGAAGAGGATGGATTTCTCTGAAGACCTTCTCAGGGGACTTAAAAATCTATATGCGGCCCCCACAGCTAGGGTTTTATGTAATGGGTATGTTTCACAAGAAATCCATTTACATAATGGGAACAGACAAGGCTGCCCACTATCACCAATTTTATTCAATATCTATTTGGAACCTCTCCTAAGAGCAATTAGTAGGGATTCGACGATACAGGGAATTGTGGTGGGGGAGGGAGGAACTGAAATTTTCGGTATTAGCAGATGATATACTACTGCATTTACAATAGCAGGTGGAGAATTTTAAAAGAGCCCTAGAAATTATTGAGCAATTCTCTAAGGTTTCAAATTACAAACTGAATTTGACCAAAACACAGGTACATCCCCTTATCTTACTTATATATAAAGCAGACTTTGAGCCCCTGCAGATTCACTGGGCCCCACAACAGATCAAATATTTGGGCATCTGGATTACTGCGAATATAGAGGAAGGAGTGGAGGCAAACCTGGGAAAACTGCTGAATACAATTAAATCAGATGTTCTTCGGTGGAATAAGCTCCCTTTATACTTTACAGCTAGGTTAGGACTGATTAAAATGAATCTATTACCCAGATTCCTACACCCCATTCATTTGGCTCCGTACATTATTCCTTAAATATGGTTTATTAAAGTCCAAAAATTAATATAGGAATTCCTTTGGAATTCTAAGCCCCCGGATAAAGCATAGTTGTATGCATCTTCCACAGCATATGGGAGGTCTTAAACATCCAGATTATCTTGGCTATTATGTGGCTGGGCAATTGGGTTTAATGGGAAGGTGGGGTACAATTCAGGAAAGAGAGGAGTATGAGCCAACCTGGTTACAGGTGCAGAAGAGGATATTGGGGGACGCAGGTTTATCCCAGGAGGAATTGCTTTTTGTTAACCCAGAAAGATTGCCTAAGAAAGTAAAATCTACTCCAATAAACAAAACAGTAATGGCTTGGTGGGCCTTTTTAACCCCAATCCAGAGAAAAGCACAAATGAGAGCTTGAGAACAATCTATGTTGGGTAATACTAATTTCTGTCTTGGGGGACAAATAATTACTAAAAAATGGTCAGCCCTATTGATTGGTCTCAATCTAGCATATTTTATAATAGAGGGTAGGGTGGTTCTTCCATCAAGGTGTGGCAAGATGGACTTTTATAAAAGGTTGTAGCTTACCAAACTTCTGGGGAAGGTGCTGGAAGAACCAGGTGAAGCCCAGAAACAGCTGTTTAGTTGGGAAAAGTTAAAAGAGGTAAACTATGTATTTAGACCCCTATCACAAGTCTATCAGGTGCTAATGGGTTTTGTGGGCCCAGATTTGCCAGTGCAGAACTTATATTGGGACAAGAGTATAGCTCCTCTGAGGCCGGTTTGGAAAAGTAAATGGAAGAGTTGCAAATATATTTCTATACCTAAGTACAAGATTATGCAATTTTTTATTTCTTCCCATTTGTATTACATTCCTGTTAAATTATGTGCTCGATGCCTTAGACAGACAGACATATGTTTTAGATGTGGCTTGGGACCAGGGGACATTCTGCATGTGATGTTGGATTGTTCCAAAATACAGCTCTTGTGGGTTAATATTAAACAAAACATGGACCCCTTATTGAACTATTCAGAGTTTATAACACCAGGGATTTGTGTTTTGGGTGACATTGCTCAGGTTACAGGGGCAATGGGTAAATACCATCTCTCTTTAATGTCAGCCATGGTTAAGTCCTTTGTTTTAAAACATTGGAAAAGTGACCTCATCTATACTTATGAGCATTGGGTGAGAGACCTCATTAGGGTAATGGAAAGAATCAAGAAGCAAATGCTTAGGGAGGGCAAGAAAGGGCTATATGATAAAAGGTGGATGGTCGTGGAAGCAGTTCATTATATACAGGTTGAAAGTGATCAACTGCAGGTCTGTCTGTCAGGCTGCAAGTAGTTAAATATTGGTAGCTGGAATATAGAGGTTTTTACACATGGTCAGTTCTAAATTTTGTTTATTACACTCTAATGTTATTTCCTGTTTGATTTGTGTGTGTTTACATCTCTAAGGCAAAGTATTAATACTCTTAGGCGCTGCTTAACTTAGTAGACATTAAAGGAATGCAGGGCTTTGCTAATTTTATAAGGGTGGGGAGACTCTCTCTCTCTCTCTTTTCAGGGGATGCAGGTGCAAACAGTTTTTATAGTAGGCTATTAGTAAGTGGATATCTCAACAGTCTATGTTGGGATGGGCAGGGGATCAATGATGTTCTTTTTATTTATAAACGTATATGCCTACCCGAAGTTGTAAGTTGATGAGACTTGTAATATGTTAAGATAGACGATGCAGAGCACCTGTGTGTGTACATATTTTTCTTGAATATAGTAACCATAACCAGTTTGGGGTTGTGGACCCTGAGTTGACTCATGGGATATGTGTATGTATGTCTTCATCAATACAAAATGTAATAAGGATATTGTTAAAAAAAATTGATTGATTGAAACTGTAGCTTGTCCAAATAGTTTTGTCAATGAAGTCAAACATGTTTTTGTCCTGTGTGTCAGTCTCTTCACCATCACAATTTTCTGTAGGATTATTTTCATCACAGATATTTGTCCCTTGCTCAGAACTGCTGCCTCACTGAATGGTGGAATGTGCTCTTTGCAAATGCCTTTTTAGTGATGCTGTCCTAAACTGGTCCCTCCCTTCCTGATAACAAAAGGTGCAGGCAGCAACACATTCATTTTTGGTACTTATATGAAAATAGCTCCACACAACTCAGGTGGAACATTTTGTCATCATGCCAGGAAATGCAGCAATTTTTGTGGCAGTTGTTTCTGACCCTGATTCATGCACACAGTGGCTGTCCCCAGAAGAGCTAGCATGGTTATCGATTTATTTTCCACTACTGGTTGTGGCTACTGGTGATGCTTGCTGTATGTGTTTTTTCTTTTTGGGTTGGGGATCCCAGGTGAGATCCTCAACCCCATTACAGTAGTTATCAGACTTTGTCATAGTAAGCCTCCCTCACACCATGATAAAGATCTTGAGACTCCTCCAAATATTGAAAAAACTGTGGGCTCCCCCATATAAAAATAGCATACTTTGCACAGCATACCATGAATAATGTGTAACTCCTTCGAGTACTTGTCTCATTTTATGCAGCTTATTGTAATCCCCCCATAAACCCCCTCCCCATGCCAACCTACTTGTTCTGCTACTTTGATTCTTGAACCACTGTTGCCCTTGTTGCAATACCTTCATGGGTCAAACAGCTTTCTTTGTTGGTTTCCCCTCTATCTGGAACTGCCTTCCTACCCACCTCTGCATCTCTCCCTCTTACCTGCTCTTAAGCAACTTATCTGGGATCCAGATGCTCCCTTCTGCTGTTGCTCGTAGTACTGCTCTGCTTAAACCCTGTATTTTGGCTGTTCTGCCACCAGTCTAATTGGTCAGTTGTTACCTCTCATTATTTGCTAATTCTTCCTATTTGTTTGCACTATTGTTCATATTGTATTGCTTGACTGTTTTACAGTTACCTTTTGAATTGTTTTGTACTTCCTACTCTTTCCTGAGTACACCATAAATGGGTCTTAGCTCAATATGCCTTTCTTGGTCACTGATTTGTAAATAATTACATAAATTCACCTACTACTATACTCTTTCAGTTTGCCTCCTCCCTTCACACAAAATATCTGCAACTCAAAATGTAAGTACAGTCATTTTTCAGACTTGTTTGAGCCTCCCCTAGAACATGTTGGGGGCTCCCAAGGGAGGCTGGCCTCACCATTTGAGAAACTCTGCCCCACCTCATCCATATCGCATTCATATTCATCACCTTTGGAAGAGCATATCTGTGATATGTCATGATCTTGTTCTTGTACATTTTCAACCTCTTCTTCATCAGAGGCACTGCTTTCTGATGAAGGAATCCACTATGCATGAGTGGCATATCATGGAGTGCCATGTCTAGTGGTACTAGATAGAGCTTTTTCCTCTGTCATTGACTTTCTACTATTTCTAGGTCTAAGTGTTTTGGCTACCTGCTGTTGTATTTTACTTTTACATGATTTTTCTGGCAATGCTAACACTACTGCATTAATTTGTTCAGGGGATTCACCGACATTCTTTTCTTTTTCTGATTGTGTTGCTTCATCTTTTTTCTGGTTGTGGTGCTTCATTTTCTTCAGTTGTAATAATGACATCTTTAGCAGTGAATTTTCCTTTTTTTCTGAATTTGTTTTCAGGAAATATTTTTATTGTTACATGTACCACTTTCAGCCATACTGCTGGTGTTGTTGTCCAACTGTTCTATTTCCAGAAGAGACTCTGATCTGAATCCATTTTTTGGGGTCCAGCTTAATTGCTTACTTAGCAAAACTAGTTTGGATGCAGAGATGGACAACTCAGAATCTGAGACGTGACACTCCTCCATCTCAAAATATATGATGCACTATATGACCTAGTAGTAGTTCATGCACAGAGATGGGTAAAACAGAGTCTGAGATGTGACACCCCTATTTCCAAATATGTGAGGCACTATATAACTGAATAGTTATTCGGGTACAGAGATTGGCAACACAGAGTCTAAGACAGATAATGCCATCCTCTCAAAATATGTGAGGCGCTTCATGACCTAACAAAGATGGGTAACACAGAGTCTGATATGTGATGCCCCCCCTTAACAATCTCTATGGCAATATGACTTAGTAGTAGTTTTGGCACAGAGATTGGCAATACAAAGTCTGAGACATGACACACCCCTCTCAAAATACTTAAAGCACTATATGACATTGTAGTAGTTCAGGCAGAAAGATGGGTAACACAGAGTCTGAGATGTGACACCGCCTCTTAAAATACATGAGACACTATATGACCTAGTAGTTCTGGCACAGAGATGGGCAACACCGAGTCTGAGATCTGACACCCTTCCCCTTCACAATCTGTATGGCTCTATGACTTAGTAAGTAGTTCAGGCACAGAGATAGGCAACACAGAGTCTGAGACTTGACAACCCCTCTCAAGATACTTGAGGCACTATATGTCCTAGTAGTAGTTCAGGAACACAGATGGTCAACACAGAGTCTGACATGTGGGTGACACCTCCCCCTTCAAAATCTGTAAGGCACTATAAGCCCCCCCTCAAAATTACAGATGCATTATGACCTTCAGCCAGAGTCCTCTGGCCATGTCTGACTGTGCATCCCTTAATTTTTTTTTTTTGCATTCTGTTGTTGTCTGCTGTTGAATTGATTGGTATCTCTCTCTCTCTCTCCCCAACAACAAAAATGAGCGTTTTATTTTTTATTTTTTACTGTATAGTCTTCAATGTCTGCACACTGCTGCTGTCTACTCTGTGGTCTGCTGTTGAATTCAATGAGCTCTCTACTCTCTCTCTTTCTAATGGAAAAACATCATTTTTTTAATGAGTACTCTACAGTCTGCTGCAATGTCTGCACTCTACTGTTAAATTTGTTGGTGTCTCAGTCTGTACCCTCCCTGTCTCCCTCTACTGCTACCTCTTCCTCTCTAACAAAATAATTTTCATTGTTTTTCTTAAATTTAAACACACACACACACATACACACACACACACACACACACACACACACACACATATATACACCTTTTTCCGTTGAATGCAAAGCCCCAAACAAGCTCAATACTTGGTTTTCTAGGGATGTCCTGTGGTGGCTGACAAAAAGGATTGGCTAGAACATGTGTCAATCACAGAACAGAGACCCTCAGTGGTTGACTTCCTTCAATGCCCCAGGATCATGAGTGTCTCCCTTTGTTGGTCATGTGACATTCCAGGGACTTGGGATTCTTTGGCAGAGATCAGGGGAAAAAACACTTTTTTTAGGTTTTCTGCATGTTTCTGCACCCTGCTGTGCCTTCAATCAATCAAGCTTTATTTTAAAGGCAAAACACCTTTGAGCAAGCCCATTTGCAAGGTGTACCTGGACAGGTTCACATGATTTGTTCAACAGTATAAAAAGTACAAGAAAGAAAAGGCTATACAGCAATAAAAGGATGTACAACAACAGAAGTCATTGATTACTACAATACTGTGTATACAGAAAAAAACCCTGCAAAATATTTACAACACATTGTACAGTATATACATGGAAAAACACTTGAGGAGGGAGATAAAAGGGGGAAGAGAGGGTATGAAAGGAGAGGGGTACTGGAGGACAACCAGACAGGTAAGGAAGCAAGAGCCTAAGAAGTCAACCTTCAGGGAAAGCAGTTACAAGACTCACTGAATGATTGTGCATATAGCATTTTAAACATGGAAAGGGTAGTAGGGATAGCCAACTTCAAGGTTTTTTGCAACTTGTTCCAAAGCTGGGGAAGTACATGGCTTATGGAGGATCTAACAGAGTGTGTTTTGACTTTAGGGATGAATAAAGAAATGTAAGAGTGGCTTCTTAGTGAGTAAGTGCCTGCTGCACAAAGAGGCAGACACTCTGTAATGTATTGTGGAAGCTTATTGGTAATTGCTCTGAAGATCCAGCAGTCAGCATTTCTTTGCCTCCTAAAAGTAGGAAATGGCCAACCTACTAGGGAGTAAAGGCAGCAATGGTAGGTGGAGTGTGGCATTCCAAAGATAAATCTTAAGGCATGGTGATAAGGAGTGTCTAGTTTGGCAAGTGCAGTGGTAGGACCTTGACCATAAAGGCAGTCAATGTATTCCAATAGGGATAAAAAGGTGGTTTGGACTAGCCTTTTTCTGGCATCATGGGTAAGTAGATGCTTAATCTTAATCTCCATGCAGTACTGGTGGTGAGAGTGTTTCTCCAGAGCAGACTGCACTTCCAAACCAGGCCAACTCAGCAATTTACATCGAGCCACAAAAGGCTTGGTTGTCCAGGTCAGAGCTGAGCCAGCCTTGTCCAGAGGGGTCAGAACTGCACCAGAGCTGGTTTGCACATCCCTACTATATTTCTGAAGGGAAGTGAATGATTAAATGTTAATTTAACATAGCAGTCCCTATCAGACAACTGTCTTTGTATTTCATAGACATACTTTTTGGTATGTAGAGCAGTAGCAAGCACTTGGTTGGTGGTGCAATTCGAATGAATATCACTGAAATCAAGGTAGTTGAATGCACTCACCCATCTGGAAGGAGACAATAAAGGCATTTTCTTCAAGGAAATTCCATTTTATTCTGCTATACACCACCAAGTGAACAAAACAACTTCTCAGAAGTGGGATGGTAGTGTACCACCACCTCCTTACATATCACCCCAAACACTAGGTGCTTCATCAGAGGATACAGAGGTGTATCATTGGTTACATTTAAACTGTGTTTACACCAGTTAAGTAACATTTAAACTGCACGTCACAATTAATTTGTAAGTGAAATAATCCAAAATCACACCAATTATTTATAAACTAAATTTTAACCATATATATAATACCAGTTAAACTATTAATTTCTCTATTCTATTTGTTTCAGTTCATCCCATAATTACTGTAGAGACGGTTCTGTAAAAGAAATCAGTAAGAAATGACAGCAATGATATAACTGCTTAACACAACAATGTTTGTTCTGATAAAAGTAAAGATTTAGTAATTAATCAATATATCTTAGACTCAGCATTATCCCCCCATTGGGTGGGGGATGCCAAGGAGATGCATTTAGTTATGGGAGAGGGTGAAACTAATTCCTCTTGATCCCTCAGTATCCCCACTTGAAAAGTCATCTCTTCCCTAGAAATGGTTTAATTTCAAATTTACCATTTAGCCCTGGTCTTCTGAGAGCATTTAATTGGAAGATCCACTCTTGTTCTTTTCTGTTTAACAAATTTTCTAAATTCCCCCCTCTGGCATTATATAAAATTGCCTCCATACCCATGGCCTGCACCTCATAAGTCATGTTTGAGGGTGCGCTGTGGACATGAACAGCAATGGCATATTCCATATTTCAATTTTTTATAGCTTGGAAATGTTTATTGAGTTATAGTTTCAGCATTTATTTTTAGTGTGCCCCACGTAAAAACACCCACATGAACAGTTTTAGAGATACACAACTGCTTCTGTTTTACAGTCAAACAATGAATGTATTTTTTCTTGATTCCTTGTCCTTGAGTTTTGAATTCACAACAGGGGATCATAATGTGACACATTTTACACATGCCACATCTTTTGTTTCTTACTTTATTTTTCTCTATTGTCCCTTGGGATTGCTTACTTTGGAAAATACTGACCAATGTATCCATAAGGTTTGTACCCCTTCTGTAGGCAAACAAAAGGGTTTTGGAAGGTAGTGGTTGGAGCAGTTGTGTACCTTTATGGACAGAGAGGTTGTGTTTAACTATTTCAACAACCTCCCTTTTGCCTCCACAGAATGATGTCACAAACGTCTGTGCAGGATCTGCATTTTTCTTCTTATTTTTGGGGTAAAGAAATTCTTGTCTTTGTATTACATTCACATCAAGTTCTGCATTATCCAGACCAATGAAATTGTACCCTCTTTCTAACAGATTCTCAGTTAATTCATCTGCCCTATGTTGGTAAAGTTCCTCACTCCCACAATTTATTTTCTTACTCGTGTATTGGCTTTTTGGTAGGTTTTTTACTACATGTGTGGGGTGGCAACTGGCAGCATACAAAAACTATTCCTGTCCATGGATTTCTTATACACAAATTAGTGCTGAGTGTTCCATCCTGCAACTTGTTTATTGTTAACTGTAAAAAATGTATTGTGTGTGTCTGCTGTGACTTTAAATTTCAAGTTTGGATTAGTGGATTCAAGATACATAACAAAATCTGCCAGTTCTTCCTTAGTGCCCTTCCAGATCACGATCACATCATCAATAAACCTCTTATATAAGTCTTATCTAAGTATTTGTATTGATGTTTATTGAATACAAAGGTATCTTCCCACTAGCCCAGGTACATGTTATCCAGGCTCGAGGCCAAAGTGGCCCTCAAGGCCGTTTCCTTGATTTGTTTGAGTACCCTGTTTTCGAACAGAAAAATGTTATTTTCTACTACCAAATCAGTTAAGTTTGTCACCATGTTAACTTTCTCCTGGTTTATGTTTGTGTGCTTAAGAAGATGGTATTCAATTGTTTGTATGCCCCCCTCATGTGGGATGTTCCTCTAAAGAGAACCAACATCCATTGCTACTAATAACCATTCCTTCTTCCTCTGAATTTCACTTAGTATGGACAGTGCCTAACTGGTATCTCTAATGTAGTTTCTAATTTTTGGTATTAGGGATCTGAGGTAATTGCCTACATACTTCAACAGTGACTCCATTATCCACCCTATCCCTGAAACTATGGTTCTACCTGGTGGGGATTTGTACAGTCAGACAGAGCAATTAATTTGTGTTGATAAGATTTCCCTGATAAAGTTCTACTAAATAAAGTTCAATGTTCTTTTTTATTTCAGATGTCAGATCATATGTAAATGATTGATAGAATTCCTGGTCTAAGAGTTGTCTGTATACTTCATTGGTGTACTGATTTATGTTCTATACTACTATGCTCCCTCCTTTATTGGCAGGTTTGATAATCAAGGACTTATCTTCTCTAAGATCCTTTACTTTCTGGTATTTTTCTTTGCTTAGATTAAAGAAAGGCATGCTGAGAGGTTCTAGAACAAGACATTGATATTGCTAATGCAGCACTGTAAGAATGCTTCCACACTAGAGTGCAGCTGTGGGCAGAAAGCGGACTGGGGTTTGAATGGGGTTGCTATAGTAAATTCATTGTCTATAGTGCTAGTTTCTAAATCTGTAAATGGATCATTATCTCTCTCAGTATTTTGACTGCACCATTTTAAATGTAATTTCTGTGCAAATTTTTGTACATCAACATAAGCTGCAAACTCATTTAACCTGAAGGTGGCAACAAAGGATAAATCTTTGGACAATACCTTAGTATGTAGGTCTGTAAGTCTCTTGTCTGAAAGGTTTATCATTGTTAACAGTGATTCCTGGCTGTTGTTCCTTGTCCGTAGCTTCTTCCTCTGCTTCTGCCGCCTCTTGTCACCCCTTCTCATCTTCTGCCATTTGTTGGTCATGATGTTGCAAACCTGAAGCATGTTTGGCAGTTGCTCCTCCTGGGACTACTGCTCCCATGAAGATTCACCACTAAAAAAGGCCCATGTTCTAGTTCAGTTTCACTTTTGTCTGGTTCTGATGTGCTCTTCCCCATACTGTATTCCTGACCGACATATTCTGTGCACTTCAGGATAGATCTTTGTTTGTGTGGTGCAACAAAGGTAGTGCTTGTTGCTAGTGCTGGGGGAGGTGTTGCATTAACAAGTGTAGTGCCTTTTTTCCAATTAAAAATGTGGTTGTTAGCATAGTCATTAGAAAATGTAACCAATGATACATCTTTGTATCCTTTGATGAAGCCCCTAGTATTTGGGATGAAATGTAAGGAGGTGGTGGTACGCCACCGCTGCACTTATGAGAAGCTGTTTTGTTCACTTGCTGGTGTATAGTAGAATAAAATGTAATTACCTTGAATAAACTGCCTGTATTGTCTCCTTCCAGAGGGGTGAGTGCATTCAACTACCTTGATTTCATACTTTTTGGTATCTTGTATCACAACGGCACCACCCTGGTTCAATGGTAATCTGAATTAATTCCCTAAATTCTCTAATTGCATGCCAATCAGAGTGTGACATGGTTTGGTGCTGTGGAGGTATGGAAGAGTTTTGCAAATGTTTCAAAGCATGCAGTATCAAAACCTCAAACACTCTAATTATAGTATACTATGTCATGGTGTACAGTATATGGACAAAATGTGCTCTTATCTTTCAAATTTGTATTAGTTTGTAACCTTACTTTCCCAATTTAAGCACTGTGACTTTTAATAAAATTTTACATATATTCTGCAGTGAGAATTAGGAAATTAATATCTTCTGACTCTTTCATGTTGTTTACATTTAAATCAAGACATTCACTCATAATGGGATTTATACACTGCTGGGAAGGAATTATGCATGAAATGCCCATAACCTGCTTGTGCTGCTCTGCACTCCTGCACAGGCATGTGCCAGTTGGCATTCATGACCACTGGCCACCTGTCCGACCCCCAACCCCTCAGCTTGCAGCTACATGAGGGCAGAGCATGGGACACCAGTGGGCATCCAATAAGATTCCCAGCCCAGCTCCCATAGTGGATCCTCATTTGCATGTGGGCAGGGTGTCCTGGGATGATGTGCACCATCCAGTGATTAAACAATGGGTGTTTGCCTGAAAAGCCACCACGATTATCCCAGGTGGCCTTGTGGGCTGTGGCAGCTGTGTGGGGGGCAGGATACCATGGTTACTGCACCCCACCATTTACTTGTTAGGGGAACATAATGTGGTACACCAGACCCTCACCATTCATACTGTACATTTTGCAGTCCCTAAATGTCACACAGTGCTGTTGTGCATGAGCGTAGCATGGGGTGCACACTGTCATCCCCCCCCCAGTGCATAGCTGCTAGGGCTGATGGGGAATTCATCGTGTAAGACACTATCACACCCATGATGTATGCCACTTGGGATGTGCAGATCACTGCTGCACAGCATTCAAGCATAGGAATGCCTGCATGCCTCAGACACATGGCACTCAGGCATTCAAACCCATTCTTGAATAGACCTCAATGTCCATAATACTATTATCTTTCTGAACATTTAACATTTAAGAAAGATATAGATGGGTTGGAGAGGGTTCAGAGAAGGGCAACAAAGATGGTGCAAGGTATGCAAGAGAAACCTTATGAGACTAGATGGACAGAATTAAATCTATACCCACTGGAGGTTAGAAGAGATAGAGGTGATATGATAAAGACTTTTAAGTATATGAAGGGAATAAATAAAGTGAATGAAGGTAGATTATTTAAAAGGAAAGTAGGAGTTGAAACAAGGGGTCATAATTTAAGATTGGAAGGGGGAAGATTTAAGAGCAATGCAAAGAGATGTTATTTCACTAAGAGGGTGGTGGAACCCTGGAACATATCACCTAATGAGGTGGTGTGTGCGGAAATAGTGGAGAAATTCAAGAGAGCATGGGGCAGACACAAGAGGCTGACTGGTGGGCAGAGGAAAATATCCCTGGGAAGTGGAGACATGTAGGGGTGGGAAATTGGCAGACTACATGGACCAGGATGGTCCTTTTCTGCTAATACATTGCTATGGTACTATGATAACATATATTATTCTACCAGAAATCCCGTGGTTTGAAGATTACAGTATGTGGGGATGTTCAGAAGAAAAAGACTTTTAAATCCAAATTCCTTAAAAATGTGAACAAGTCAACTTATAGATGAACATAATCAAGTGGTTCAGAAGGTATAAACAACAATCCTTTGCTTAATATATCTAACTGTGTATTGGTTAAGTTTGTAGAAGAAATATTTAATACCTACACAGTCTCTACTTGTTCTTGGCCATTGTCCTCATGATGACTGTCTTGACACCAGTGTTTTTTGCTCCTCCTTGTCCTACTCTTCCTCTTCATCTTCCCTTTGTGTTTGCACTGCTGCTTGTCTCTGCTTGTACCTGAGACTTTCAGTCTGAAAAATGAACTTGTTTATTATTACTACTTGCTTGTCCACTCAATTGCTGTCCCTGTTGGTGCTTGTAATATGGATTCCTGCTTCTGCTTCTCCCTCTGCTTCTTGATCTATGTTTTCAGTCCCATCTGAACAGCTCCCGCATGTAATGTGTCTGATCCCATTCAAACGTATTCTTTTTACTGGCTTTGATTTCAATTGCAAATTTGTCTGCTTTTCTTCTATAGGAGAGTGTCAGATTCCTTAAACAGACTAATATCTTTATATTTCAGTAATCTGTGTTGAAGCTCGGTGAGTTCATGTTTGTTAATGCTGTAATTCTTCTTGCCTTGTTCTACCAAGATGGCAACTACATTTTTAGAACAACTTGCCAACAGATCTTCTCACCATTCTTTTAAATCTTGATCTAGACAACCTGAAGATAGGGCTTTATATACTCTTAAGTCCCACAGGGCTCTGTTAACTTCAAAATAGTTCTCTAATGTTATCTGGTCAAAGCAGATGTTGATATCTTTTAGAGTTAACATCTCCAACCATTGATGCATATATTTTTATAATTAAGTTTCCCTTAGTGTACTTGTGTGTCAATGTGAGTTATGAACAATTCTAGCTTGCTTTTCAAATTAGCCTTAGCTATTTTAAAAATTGTCATTTTTTTTTGTGTTCCATATGTGGGATGCTAGGCATACTAGGGTGCATAGTTTAGTATCTGATATATCTTACCAGTCATCATCATCATAATAATAATAATAGTAATAACTGGTACTGTTTATTACCTGCAGATTATAATAGTGAACACATACCAGGTTTCCCTCAGTCCATGCATGCTCCAGCTGCCACTCTTGCCATCCTCAGTGCCCTTCCTTAGACTGGACACTTCACTGCTACTTGCATTTAGTGGTAAGTTAATTTAAAAAAAAACATTAACTGGGCTTGTTGTGCTATCATGATTAAAGTTAAAAATAAAATGAAAAAAAGGGAAACTGTTCATTGTCTATGCAGCTGCTTCCAACCGCAGACCACACTGAAACCTGATCAGACCAAACCATGGCTGCACAGGGATGTGTTTTTATTTTGTATAATTGCTTTGATCTTTGGGTTTACATAGCATCCAACACCTTGGGTGTGTGCAAAATCTTGTTAATCTTACCACTCCATGTATACCAGTGTCAGCGGCTCAGCAGGTAGCACACCTGCCTCTGAGACTGGGAGATCAGAAGGCTGTGGGTTCTATCCCCACACCAGGCACTTGGGTTAACATTCCCGTACTGACACTGTAGTGCGGCATGAGGGGGGTGCTGCACTCCTGAGGTGCCGTTCTTCAGATAAGATGTTAAACCAAGTTCTCATCTGCCTGTTCAGGTGGATGTTAAAGATCCCATGGCACTTCTCAAAAAGAGTAGGGGAAGTTTTTATTAAAACAAAAACACACTTTTTTAAACAAACATTTCAAGCGACAATCATAATATTCACATTATCTATCCAATTCCAGTAACATTTTTCCATAGTTCTCTTGCCTTCTTTTCTCCCAACAATTTACATTCATCTTGAATTATCTATCTATTTCATCCTGAAACTTAAAAAAAATCCTCTACAGTCAAATCCTTATTCTGTAAAAATCTTGAACATCTGTTTTGCCATATAGATCATTTTAAGGATGCCAAAATAACATAAACTGTATTTTTATTTACATTTTCCCATTCTTTTTTCAACTGGCCATACATCAATGTCTCATACATCATATTTTTAAATGCTTGTATCCCCCAATAACTTGCCATCATACCCCAAAATGATTTAATAAAATTACATTCAAAAAATAAATGCTGCATACTTTCCTCTTTTGTCCTACAATCTCTTTCTCTCCACATATTCTCGCATCAATTTTTTTATGTTTATGGTTACCTCGCACATTTAGCTTTCCATGACTACACATCCATACTATGTCTTTCATCTTTCCTGGGGTCCTCTTTTCTAATGTAAATTCTAAAATTTCCTGCACATTTATTCCCCTTTCTACCTTAAATACTGGTGTTTCCCAGAAATTTCTCTTCATAATTCCTTTATATATTTGCTTCCTATTGCTATTAATCAGTACACCAACTATTACCCCCTACTGGGTTAAATACTGCTTTCCTATTTCCATATATGTTGGCCAGTCTTTACCTCCTGCTATATTCTCCTTCTTTCCAATGCATTTAATGAAAGGTACACTCCATTGCTGTGTTAACCCAGTCCAAACTTTGGTCTCACCCTTTATAACAGTACAATATTTGTGAACACAAAAATATTGATATAAAAGACAATTGGATTTATCATGTTTAAACCCCCATCCTTTAATGTCCTACACATATTCCCCTTTTAATAGGATTTAATTTTCTGCCCCACAATAACTGGAAAAAAAGACTTTGGATTTTGGTTTGCATTTGAACTGGTACTGGAAAAATGTATGCCAAAAATATAAACATTGGAACTATAAATGTTTTTAATAAATAAATTATCTTCTCTTGTGTCAAACTCCATTGTTTCCATTTGTGTACTTTTATTTGGGCTTTCTCATATTTTTCTTCCCAATTTTGTTGCATTAATTCATACCCTCCAAATATTATTCCCAGAACCTTAATGCTTCCTTTTGCTATGTCCAATTCCCCTCTTTTTCCTTTGTCAACTGCACCCAAAGGATAGATTCTACTTTTCCCTTTGTTTCTCTTAATCCCTGTGTACTGACTATGTTTCTGTACTGTTTCTATCAACTTATCCCCTGAAATTTGATCCTTCACTAAAACTATGCAGTCATCTGCATATGCACTTGTTTTATTTAATTCCCTATTTTGCCATATAATACTTTTAATCTATCTATCCACCTCTATTTTCCTTAAGAGTGAATCCAAGCAAAATACATACAATAAGGGACTTAATGGGCACCCTTGATGAACCCCATTTCTTATATACATTGAAGTCCCTAGATGTCCGTTAACCACAGGACACATTTGTGCTTCTTTATATATTGCATTTATTAAACCAATTAATTCTGTTGGAATCTTAAATTCTTCTAAGGTATCCCATATATACTATATATATATATATATAATCTACTGTACCCCAATGTCTATGTACGCACTCATTGTAACTAAATATGTATTCACTCAATACTATTGTATTTTACACCTATGTATGCATTCCTTGTAACTAATTCTGGGTCACCCCTGAAAAAGGGATCTCTGGTCTCAGTGGGCCTACCCAGTTACCAAAATCTAAATAAATAAAATATACTGGTGCTTTACAACATTAAATGCCATTTCTTGTTCTAAGGCATACAAATACGATTGCAATAAATCTTCCTGCCCTTTATTTAGGACTGCTCTAATGTAAATTAGATTTTTTTGTATATTTTGTCCAGGAATAGCACATGTTTGGGACTGCATTATTAATTTCTCTGAAAAAGTCCTTAATCTGTTACTTATTACTTTACTTAGAATGTTGTAATCTGAAGTCAATAGACTAATGGGCCTCCAATTTTTAAGTTGTGTTTTTTCCCTTTTTTTGTGCAAAAAAAAATTCTTATTCCTTTTTTCATGTTTTCCACCAAATTGTCTCCATTCATTATACACTTTTGTTAAGATGGGAACTATTTGTTTTTCCAGAATTTTATAAAAAAATATACGGAATCCCATCCACCCCAGGTGCTGTGTTATTAGTCAAAGTTTGTATTGCCTCTTTCATTTCTTCTTCTTTTATTTCACCCTTTTTCGACTCTGCCTCATCTTCCTCCAACTTTGGCATTTTAATTGTTTGAAAAAACTCCTCACTTTTATTATTTACTTGTTGTTGGTATTTTTTTCTCAAAAATTCTTGTACCGTACAGTTGTTTGATATGTGTGTATGTATCCTACCTTTTTCATCCTGCAGTTTGTACATAATTCAATTTTCTATTCTTTCTTTACTACTATCGTAAGGATTTGTATGATGTTTTGTTCCTTGGGTGCCACTTTTTTGCTCCATGATTAAAGATGTGATTCTATTATATTGGTATCCTTTCATTTTAACTTTAATTTCTTCCATTTGTTTAGATTCATCTACCTTATCTTTATCTTGTCTAGCCATACGTTTATATAGTCTGGCCCTTAAATTTAAAAATTTCCCATAATTTGTTGCCTCTGTTCTCTACCCTTCCTCAATCATATATTGTTTAATTTCACTTTTAGTATCTTCCCACCATTCAGATCCACTGTCATATAAGTGCATGACTGTTAACTTATCTTCTAGTAATATTTTAATTTTCTCTTTGCAAATATCTTCTTGTAGTTTAGCTATATTCATCTTCCAATAGTCTTTCCCTATTTCCATTATATTTCCTAAGTTAATTTCCATTTCCACTGCTGTGTGATCTGATGTATCAATCGGTATACTCCTAATGTCAATTATCTACATTTTCTTTTGTACCATCCAGAAATCAATATGAGTTGAATGTGAACCCTTAAAGTATGTGTGTTCCCCTTTCTTGCCTTTTAATTTATATACATCCTCCATCCCAACTTTATCTAATATTCTTTTTAAGTGAGTCATATCACAAAAAATCTTTGATGTTGCCCTCCCCCAGTCTGTTCTGGATAAACCACAATTAAAATCCCCCACCCACACCACAAGTTTTGAAATGTGCAAATAAGGTTATATTTGAACAATTAGCATACTTCTTTCTTTTTTCCCTTGTGGATTATAGATCACAATGATTCTCACTGCATTATTTTTATAATAACATCACCTATCATTGATCTTCCAGGTACCAAATCTATTACTTTTAATATTTCAACATCATGAGATGTAAAGGCTCCCCCCACCCCTGTACACCTCTCTATCCCAAAGGAACATAAAGATGGTCCCCACATCCAATCTTTTTGAGTTTGCTGAATTTCATCTATAGTGTGTAATCTTGTATCTTGTAGTGCATATATATCATTGTTAAAGTCATTTAGTATTTTGAAAGTTATCTGCCTCCTCCTTCTATTTTAATACTGTTCGTATTATGCTTGAGGCATTTTAAATTTCCCATTTTGGTTTTTCCTCAGTTTCACCCTGCATCTTTGGATTTTTCCTTTTCTTTGACACCTGTGTGTCTGTTGTATCTCCATCCTCCTCTCCTGCATGTTCAGAAAGGTCCATATTTGACCAGTCAGATCCCTCCTACATGGTAGATCACTCTTTATCTTGTAATAAGGTATATTTATTTGTTAATTCTACACCTTCTCGATCTTTTTCCAATGGAATTATTTGTTTTACTGTAGTCTTATTCCTGTTTTGGGATCTTGTAACCATAGTAAATCCCATTTCTTTTTCCTTTTTTTCTTTAGGTTTAATAGTCCCTGTTTTTTCCCTTAGTTCTTTTTGTTCTGGTATTTCTAACCTCTGAGACTGGGGTTGTGTCCTTTTTACTTTTTCCACATCCTCTTTATTAAGAGCTTCCCTTATTACCTTGTTCTGCTTATCTTTCTCTTTCTATGCCACAGCCAAGTAGACATCCTGCTCTCCCCTTTCTCCACTGTCTGGATTGTTATGAGAGGCCCAGAGACATTTTAAGAAGGTATGCCCTTCCTCTTCACACAGACAACATTTGACTTGGTTTGTGCATTGTGCTCCAAAATGCCCAATCACACCACATAGGCCACACTTGACTTTACCACAAATGTTTCTCAAATGTCCTCGCTCTCCACACTTGTAGCAGGCCCAAGCCTGACCTGCAAAAAAACAATGCCTCTATCTTGGCCTTAAAAGAAACAGTTCAGCAAGCGTTGAATTTCACCATCTGTTTGTTTAAGTGTTAATTTATATTTCCATCCACCTGTCCAAAGGCAATTTTCATCCAGTATAGGTTCCGGAGGTCCATGTGTAACACCCCTCTGCTTAATCCAGAAATTAATGTTGACCACATTAATGCCTTCATTTTGAAATAATGCAGTCACTATCTTAAAAGCAGGTTTAGATAAAGGAATAACTGAAAAAAGCCTTTCATAAATCTGTATATTTCATTTGCTGGTACAGTTTCCAAAAGCGATCTATCCCTCCTTCATGTTTAAAACTTGTATCAAATTCTCTGCTTCCTGGTACATGAATAAGGACATATATCTCATTTGGGTAAAATTTCATTTTATTCATCAAGAGTTGTTTCCCAATAAAAATCCTGTCTGGCACATCCTCAGAGGGACCTCTAAATCTCAAGCGTACCACTTTTCTTCTTTTTGCTTGCTGCAGTTTTGCTTCCTTTGGTAATACTTTTTCTTTAGTAGTCCCACCCCAAGGTTTGCCCTTCTTGCATCCCATTCTTCCTGCATTTCCTTGTCTGTTAAAATTGTTTTCTGTTCAAGCTCCATAGATTAATCTTCATTATTACTACAAGCTCCGTCAAAAATTATCTCTTTTGTTTTGTCTGCCTCTGATTTTCTGTTTATCAGCTTTATTATCCTTTTCCCCAGATTTTCCTTCCTCAGCATTTATATTTTCTTTTTCTTATTGCTGATCCCCAATGTACTGGGCCTGTTCGGATCCCACCCATACCCATCATCCTTCCTTCTCCAACCTGCTTACAATAAAGCTTCTGTTACCCACTCAGGTGGGTCTACAAAGTCTCTAAATGTTTCCCCTTCTGAATCTGAAGCTTCATCTTTTTCTTCTTTGTTATTTCCTAAAGGGTCTTCTTTTTCTACAGTTTCCTTAGTGTCTTCAATATCTGTGCTTTCTTTATTTATTTTTGCTCCTTCTTTACTTTTAGTCTTACTTTCTACAGCCCTTTCAGGTCAAGCCATTTCCAACTTTACTTTCTCCTTTCCCTTAAGGGCTGACACTTCTGGTTGCTTTTTAACAGGTTCAGGGGGTATGGCTTGCTTTGATGCTGCCCTGTCATTGTTTC
Organism: Neoceratodus forsteri; assembly: GCA_016271365.2. Lineage (NCBI taxonomy): Eukaryota > Metazoa > Chordata > Ceratodontiformes > Ceratodontidae > Neoceratodus > Neoceratodus forsteri. Next base: position 1,652,034,912 of record CM057449.1, read on the forward strand.
TCAGTTTAGACTGACATGAGTCTGCCCTATTCACCTCACTTTCTGCAGCAACAATATCTGGCTCCATAAGAACTCTTGCCTCTTTACCTTATTGCTGATTACTTTTAAACAATAAGTCTTTTTCACTCATGCTTGAACCATCTTCTCCCTCCATCTCCATGGAAGAAATTATCTCTCGTGATTCCTTTTCCTTCATTTCCAGCTCTTCACTCTGGTCTTCATCTTTCTGGTCCATATAAACATCAGAACTCATGTTCAGGCCTCTAGTGGTATACAAGACAGGGGAAGAGGCCCTCTCCCCTGCCACATCAGCACTTCCTCCTCCTCTGCTGTCCGGCTCCAAACCATGGTCCTCCACTCTGTTCTCAGGAAGTCAAGCCCCCTGCTGGCAGAGTAGGGGAATTTCCCAGGTGCCCTGTCCAAAATTTCCCCTCATTCACTAAAAATACCATCAACAGCTTAATCTGGTTCAAGGTCAGTTGGCATTCATCTGTATCCCCCTCCCCGGGTCATGCCTGAAAATAGGCAGGATTTGTCTAATGCACTTACCCAGTCACAAAAACTAAATAAATAAATAATTATTCTATATACAGTATAACAAATATTTTTCCAGTAATAATAAATGACAATATTATATAGAGAATAATGTATGGTCTTTTCATTAATAAAAATGCTATAAACACTTTGAGAGGTTGCCATGACATCATTGTAAACCTCAAGAGCATAGCTTGAGAGGTTTTCAGATGCCATGGCAACCTTAATAAAAGAAGTGTTTTCAGCACAGTTATTAACCAAAGACTCTAGATTATATTTTATAGTGAATGGGCTACCAGCATTGTGTAATCGTGGATTCAATTACTTTTCTGAGTAATTCTTAACTTAAACAGTCATAAATCATGCAGGGAGATTCCTCAACAATGTTTATTTGTGTTCTTCACAACACTGTTCATCAGTAAAGTTTGGTACAAATCAATTAATTTAATACCAACATTTAATTTTTTTTCTCAAAGCAGAACATTGGATGCTGTGAGCAATCTGTTTTGTTATACCATTGATAGGACATACTCAAGAAGGGTTAACGACAGATGTCGTAATGATGGCATAACATAGAGGGTAATGGATGGTCTTCAGGTAATAACTATGCTACAATTACTTCGAGAGGCTGTCATGACATTGTAAACCTTGAGACCGAAATTTGAGAGGTTTAGTGTTGTCATGGCAACCCTGAGAAGTGAATGCAGTGTGATTGTTACCCAAAGACCATTTATTAGCTTTTATAGTGTATGGGCACCAGTTTGTATTGAATTCACAGTACAGGATGTTACACAGCGTAAACGTTCCATTTTGTTATACCATTGTTATGACATAGTGAAGAGGATATATCTACAATCTGACGTTATATTGATGGTATAATAAAGTGTTTGAATTTAGTTAACAATAAGCTTCTCCCATACATTATATACACCAATAACAGCTTTTATTGTATAGCAGTTAAAGCAAACTTCTTCATTGTATAAACAAACATTATGTATTAAACATAACTCACCAAGTAGCCTACTTTACGGTCACTATTTGATCATTTTTTGAGAATGTCATGTCCATAACTATGTTGACACATAATGAGAACAAATTGGGGAAAAGTCACCACTTTGACAGTCACTGTTGTTGGAATGGCTTGAAACAGTCAATGTGCAGTTTGATATCACATTTAAAACACAGAAATTTAACTATTTTTGCTAGAGTGAGCATGTCTCATCTATCTCTCATTTGTTCTTGGGTAGTGACCTCACTCATCCTGTTGCACAGCTTTGGGCACCTTCTGTACTCTTTGGCAACCTGCATTGAGTGGTCAATTGATGCCAGCAGCATTGTGTGCCTGAGCTGAATACACAAGCCTGTACATGTTTACCACCTATCTTTGGAAAGCCATGAAGTCCAGAGATCAGCTCTTGTACCCTGCAGAGTTCCTATATAGGAGCCATGCATTCTTTATGGCCACATTGGGCATGAAGGGCACCCACCACTTATTTGAGCATATGGAAATTGTGTAGTAGCTAGTGTTTTGATCCATCCTGTCAACTCCACCCATATCCATGCACTGAATAAGGCATCCATGCTGAGTATTCAGACTCCACAGCTTATAACCAAACTTGATTAGCTTGCTCTTCATGAACTGTTTAGCTGAGTACTTCCCAGAACATGGAATCATGGCCTCATCTACACCCAGACTTTGCTCAGTCTGGAAGGCCTTGAGGTAACTCTTGTTCATCATTTTCATAGAATGTTCTTATCTTGCCAGGCTTGTCTCCAGCATGCAGCCTGCTGTTATCAGCAAGGTGCAAATATCTGAGGATCTCTTCAAACCTATTATGGTTTGTCAATTGGAAGGCTGCAGTGTTATATGCATCCTCACTTTCTTTCTATATTATTCATCTCCATGGTACAACGGCATAGCCACATGTAAGCAGCACTACTAAGAAGGCCCTCATTTCATCAAGAGTGACATAGTAGTTTGGCTTCCCTTTGTAAGATGCATGTAATTTGCTCTTGTCACATAGTTATTGCACCACTTCTTCATCAACAAATAGCTCAAACCACAGCATGTGCTCAACCCTTTTTGGCAACTTGCTGTGCAGTGCTGTTCCATTCAGATTTATTCTGTACTGCTGCTGGTAGATCATTCTTTTTCCACCTTAATTATGCTGATGTTACTTATTTTCAGAATGAGCATCTTGATGCGGTGACAGTAAAGGTACTGGCCTGCACTTCATCATCATCCTCAGTAATCATAGCTTTATGTGGAGCATTGTCACCATCATTGTTGCTGTCATCAAACTTTTGATCATGTTTCTACCAAGTGAAGTTCACCTCAGCTCACAGCTACTTTCCAGACAGGTTATTCACAGTATCACCTGTCCCATCATCTCCACTGTCTTCTGCACTGTCTGCACCTTCATCATTAAGTAGAATGATAAAAAGATCAAGCTTATCAAACTCCACTGATTCTATCATAGAAACATAGAATTTGATGGCAGATAAAGACCACTTGACCCATGTAGTCTGCTCATTTTTCTCTACCTACTGTATCACCACACACCCTACAAGATCTCTGGCTTATCCCACCTTTCCTAACCACAAAGGTACCCTGATATCTATTCCATGCATGCTTGAATCCAGTTCAAGTGTTTGCACTCACCACCTCCGATGGGAGGCTGTTCCAGGCACCCACTTCTCTCTCCATAAAGAGATACTTCCTCATGTCTCTCTTGAGTGTACCCTCCTCCAGTTTCATATCATGACCTCTTGTCCTTGACCATACCATACTAACAACTTCAACAGTGCAATTTCTCATAGTATGCACCATCTCAATTGTAAATAAAGTGCAATACTAATGGAAATCTTCACTTAACAAATGTTTTGGCATCCTACTTCGACAGATGCTTGAAGTGGGTGGAGGAAATTTCAAGCATATATATAGATATATATATATATATATATATATATACACAGAGGACTGTGAAAAGAGGTTACAATGGTTAATAGAAAAAAATACAGAACAAGATTTAAAAAGAACAAAGTGTTTATGAATTGCAAGGTGAGAACAGAGCAATATATGTATGAATAACAATATGTGTGGTGATGATCAAGAATTCCAGCAAGGTGAGTCTCATGATCCATCTTACTTGTGAAGTCCCTTTGCTTGACAGTAATTTAGGCAAGTTCTTGAATAATCAGCAATACAGTTGTATCAGTCACATAAAGGGCTTGCATTAGACACCAATTATTGCATCAGACACAGGAAATATTGCATCATACATACTCCTTAATTTGGAACTATGTATCATCATTGAAAGCCTGGCATCCCATATAATGGAGCACTACAAAAACAGTTTGCGATTTAGAAAATATGCAAATAATTATTATAAAATGGTTGAGTATAGCTAGAGCATACCTTAACCAACATACGCTCATGTAGGAATAAGAATAAAAGTTGATGGCTAAATAAACTGCAATCAGTATAATAACCTGTCGCCTCTTTGGTCAGAATAGCCAACTTGAAAAAATTTCATTTGGTGCTGAGGAGAAGAAATGATCAGCCAGACATGCTGTATATTATGAGAATTAAAAATATAGCTGTAAGGGGGCTGTAGTTTACATGTTTCATTACTTCATTTCAATGCACTAATAACCAGGAAGACACACATCTTCTTCCCTTACCATATGTACTGTAGGATGCTCTCACCTCTGCCTCTTCATGATTAGTAGTTGCAGTATCATCAAAAAGGTAGCCATTAATGTGCCCATCTCCGTACACTATTCTCAGCATTTCTGAAGCTGAATACATTATTATGCACTTTGTTACCTTGGTTCTCTTGAGTCTCTTCAACTGAAGTCATATTAAGTCATCTACTAGCTGCCATGAGTTACAATTGCAGCATGGGGGGGGGAACTCCACTCAGAAATTTTCTTTGACTCATTCCATTGACTGATGGATGCCTTCTCGTAGAACTGAATAGGCAAAACAACAAAGAGAAGAAGCTCTCCTGAGCTCCTTGAGGTGCTGCTGCCAAATCAGCCAAAAGCTGCTAAAAAAACAAAACAAAAAAAAGAACAGCACATACAAACAGGTGAGTACTGAAACAAGATATCTATTGAAAGTGCAAAATCAGGAACACCCCTCAGCTGCCCCTACATATAGCCTGACAAGAGGTTTCCTCCAGAGGAGTGGCTGGTTTGTAACCAGTGCATATTATAGAGTTTTATTTATTTATTTACATCTAGGTTTATAATACCTTTGAGTGCAAGGCACTCTTTTACAGAGGTTCCACATCAGTAGGTGAGGGTAACAAACAGACACAGGAATACTAAACAGAGGTAATCTAAAATGACAAATGAATAGTTAAAATTCAGGAGAACAAACAGTGGTAGTCTAAATGACACAATAACAACTCAAATCAATGAAAATAATAGGTAAACACAGTAATTATAGCAGCAATTAAAGAGAAGTGAGGCAAACAGCAGTTATGGGGGGGGGGGGTTAGGAGTAGCAGCGCAGCCCTGGGCCTTATCAAGAAGTGTTTTGGTTTAATTTGATACAGGTGAATTGCATTACATCATCACAAAATACATGTGTGATTGCAAGGATACTGCAAAGCATAGTGTCAGAAGGTGCAATAAAAATACTTAAAAACAAACTTCTCTAACATCCATGCAGTAAAGATGTGATAATAATTTTACACAAAATTTCATTTATATGATATGTAATCTAAACCACAACTGAACAGTTCCACAAGCAAAACACTCACTGATAACAATTTGGAACCCATTGGGGAAGGGCAGGGTCAATCCGATCTCAAATTGTGAGCATACTTATTCAGACCAATACAGATTGAACAGCCATTATTATTAATTGTATAGGCATTAGTTCCATTTTTTTAATCACTCAGCAAAATGCTCACTGATCATGGATCAGAACCCAAGGGGGCACATGGTCACAAATAGCTGTCATATACTCATTCTCATATGCAGACCATGAAACCAATTCCATTTATTGTAAAAACACTGTTTACATCACGGTAGTGCTCATATGAGCATGTTACTAACTCAGATTCAGAAAACCGTTGGGGGCGGGGTACAGAGTCTTAAGTTGTGAGTATACACATTTGCCTCAATACAGATCAGACACATCAATTCCCCATAACCTTAGTTTGAAAAATAAATAAGGACCATTCATTGTTATAGCCTACAATGTAGACAATTCCTCAAGATCACTGGGGTGGGTGTGTGCAGGAGTAAATACAATCAGTAACATGCTGGGCAGTAAGTGGCCACAAAAAACATGAATCACAATAAATTACATTTGAGAATATGTGAAATAGCATTCATTCTACCACTGTACATATCTAGATAGACCCACATGCATTTAGGATTTGCAGACATCTAACAGAAATATTGACAGAAATGGTTTAAAATCGACTTGGTCGTTGAGACCAGATGGACTCACTGCATCCATCACTATTATCCATTTTGTTTCTTTTTGAAGTAAGATCTTTAGTTTGGCTCTTCCTTGTGCCAGGGGTGGGATATGCTAAGAGGGGTAAATCTCAGGGTTGTTAAAGAACCATGTACCTCACTGAGATGTGCACCCAGGCATTGTTTTCCTTCTTACTCCGGATAGCACTCACATGCTCCTGGATGTGTCATTTCAGGCGGCAGATGGTTCTCACAACATAAAAGATTACATGAACACCAGAACATAGGGGTGGGCAAAAGTTGCAAATTCCACTTTTGTGGAACTTCCATGAAAGTTTGGAAATTTTGCGGAAATTTCAGAAGTTTCACCATAAGTGGAACTGGGATTTTCTGCAGATTTTCACCCAGTTCCATGGAAAATCTCAGTGAACTGCAGAAAATGCATATAAACTGTGGAAATTATTCCATCTGCAGTTTAATGTATTATTTCACAAAAATCACTCTGACCTCCAGTTGTTGTAACACAGCCCCCATCTAGTGACCCCACACCTGCTGATCCCAGTACATAAATATTAAACAACCCTACAATTCTCTCCCTGGTGTCTACTGGCCTCCCACCCACAGAGTGTGGGTCCCAAGTAAAAAAAAAATTATCCCTGGTGTCTAATGGCCCCCCACCCACTGATTGGAGGTCTGGTAAAGAAGAAAAAAAAGATTCCTCCTTGGTGTCTACTGCCCTCCCCACACACACCCACAGATCACAGGTCCCAAGTAAAATAAACATGACCCCTTTCATGATGTCTAGTGGTCACCCTCCCCCCATCTGCCAATTGTGGGTCCCGCTAAAGGTAAAAAAGAATCTCCAATTCCTAATCCTCTCTGGGGTCTAGTGGTCCCCTCCACCTGCTGATCATGGCCTCCCAAAAATAATTTAAATTCCCTAGTGTCTACTTGACCCCACCTTCCTAAACCAGATCCCCTAAATCCAAGAGTAAAAGCTGTCCAGTCTACCAACTCTTATCACTCTATTCCCCAGTGTCTAGTGGAACCCCATTCAGCAATTCCTGATCTGTGAGATCCCTTGTAAAAAAAATTTGAAAGTAATCACAAGCTGCCCAATTCCTTGGTGTCTAGTGGACCCCCCACCCCAACGGTTTGCCAACCACTACCTCACTACCCCTGATCTCCCCCCTAAGTGGCCCACTGGCACAGCCCTCCTCTCTCCTCCATGGTCAGCAGCCCACTGAACAGTCAGTGAATCAGCACATGCTTAGCACTAAGCATGTGCTCATGCACTGACTGTTCAGTGGGCTGCCAGCTGTAGAAGAGAGAGGAGGACTGTACCAGTGATCCACTTGGGAGGGCTAGGTCAAGGGGGGGAGTGGGATAGTGGTGGGCAAACTGCCAAGGTGGGGGGTCCATTATACACCAGGGAATTGTGCATCTTGTTACTTTGGGTTTTTTTTTTTACAAGGGATCACAGAAAATCAGGAATGGCCAAATGGGGGTTCCACTAGACACCAGGGAATAGAGTGGTATGACTTGGTAGACTGGACAGCCAGCTGTTTTACTCTTGGATTGAGGGGATCTGGTTTGGGGAGGGGGGTTCCCTAGACACCAAGGAATTGAAACATTTTTTGAAAGGCCACGATCGGCAGGCAGGGGGGACCACTAGACAGACACCAGGGAAGATTAGGAATCAGTGTTTGTTTTGTATCTTTACTGCGACCTGAAATCGATGGGTGGGGACCACTAGACATCACACCAGGGATCATGTTTTTTTTTACTTAGGACCTGTGATTGGACACACAATCGGTGGGTGGGTGGGGGGTACTAGACACCACACCAGGGATTATGTTTCTGTTACTTGGGACCTGTGATCAGACCTGCAATCAGGGGGGGGGGAATTCTAGACAACAGGAATCATGATTTTTTTTAACTGGGACCTAGACTGTTATCTGTTGGGAGGGCACTAGACACCTTGGAGGAATTGTATTTTTGTTTTATTTATTTACTGGGAGTCTGGGATCTGGGATTGGCAGGGGTGGATTAATTAATTAAAATGTGGGTAAAAAAGCCTCAGAACTGACCATTGACAGTGATCACTTCTGAGGATTCTTTTGACACAGTTAATTATTTCTCAGTCTTTATATTTATTTTGGGGGTTTTAAATCGGTATTTCCGAAAAAGTGGCGAAAATGATTTAGGAACTTCTGTGGAAGCTAAAATCACACTTTTGCAGGAATTCTGCTAGCAGAAGTTTTTTTTTCACACAACCCTACCAGCACATGTAGGCACAAAAGAATATCTGGTAGTCAGTGTGTGTATCCATCCAAAACACCATGCCAGTAGAGAGAATAGGTATGCTCACAATTTGAGAAAGTTAGTATAGGAAGCCAACTCGCCTAAATTACCAAGGGACAAGAAAAAGGGAACTGAAGAAAAACCCTATCTAAGGTAAGAGGTCAAACACAAACTCAGAAGGGGAAAGGTAAAGGGAAGCCAGAGAGTGGGGGGTAGGGATAACAGAAGCCAACAGGCAAAGGAAAACCAGGGACATAAAAAGTAAGGAGGATAAACAAATCTTCGGGAATAGGACTAGTGCAGTGTAATGGGTGTTGGGCCACAATCTTGAGAGACACATTTGGGAGACTGAGATGTTGCCTCATGTGTAGGTACATCACTGGGCTGAGAACAGAGTTTGCTGAACTCTGTGCCAAACTGGCATGAGTGCAGTGCACCCTCTGCCTCACTCAAGGATCACCTAGTTTGCCATCACACCCTCAAAGGATCCCAGCAATAAGGCAGAGTGGCTAGAACTGGATGGGTTCCAGAAGGGTGGGGGTTGGAAGGAAGGAGAGCACCCCTCAGATCTTCCTGCTGCACAATTCCTTCACCATTCTGGTGGGATAGAAAAGCCAAAAGGAGGCACCCAAAGAAGGTGTAAGAGAGGAAGTGGTGGTCGATGAGTGAGCAGGTCACAAAGAGGGTAAGAAAGTCCCCTGGCCAAGTAGGAGACAGTTTCTGGTGGGAGACTCTATAGTCCCAGAAACTGAGTTGTGGACAGAGGAAGACAGGGAGAGAGTAGTACAGTGCATTCCATGCACTTCAGCAGGGAGGACTGGAAGGCGGATCTTGGAGATCGCTAAGGAGAACAGGGTAAGGATGGAGGGAGCTGGATGTTTTGTCCACTTGGGGATGAACTGTCTGTAGGGATAGTGCAGGAGGTACTAGGTCAATACCAAGCATGTAAAACAGCATACATCCAGCCCTTGAAGTCACAGTGATGGGTAGAATAGCGATAGGGATTTACCACTACCACTGTTGCTGCACACTGCTGTAAGGAGAGGAGAGGAGAAGGTGCCCTGTGCTGGGTGCCTGGTCAAGCCGCTTCCTTGGTGGAGTGGCTAGGGTACCAGCACACGCTGCAGTTGGGAGACCTGGGACCGTGGTTCATTTCCCCACCAGGTCCCCTCCTGCAACTTTTGCCTGCATTTGTTTTGTTTTTTAAGTCAAACTTCCCCCCTCCTGAGTTTCTCCCCCCTCCCCAAAGTCTGCACCTCTCCAGAGTTTGTTATTTAAGTTCCAGAGGGTGAAGCCCCCCCCCTTAAAAAAACATAAAGACCCATTGTTGTCAATGGGCGAGGTTCGTGGAACAGGCCAGTGTTTTTCCTGACTCTGTTTTTGTGTGGCACTGTTTTGCTGCACCATTTTCAGCAATGTGGTTTTGTTGTATGGTGGTATAACCCCATGATGTGCAGGATAGGTTAAGGAAGCTGGGGAGGGGCTTGCAGAAGGTAGTTCACACAGTGGCCTTCACTGAGTTTCTACCTGTGCATTTTCTTGGAAAGACTAAGGCACTCTGCACCAGGTTCTTTGATGAATTGTTCAAGGCATGATGCAGGGAGGAAGTATTTCACTACACTTGGGACTGGAGTCACACCTGGGGGGATGGAGGCCAGTACAAGGGAAACTGCCTTGATCCATCCAGGAGGGGAATGTAGTCTGGGGTGGAAGCTTTAAATGCTACTTTATTGAGCATTTTAACTAGCCAAGGGGGAGGCAGAAAAGCTGAGGAAGGTAGAAATTGTCCGTCCAAAGACTAGTGCAACAAGGAAAGTTAACCCAGGTAGAAGAAATTCCCTGGAGCTTGATAGAATCAAAGAGGAGGGCAGAACAGGAAAATCTGAAGGATGAACTTCAGCTGGAAGAGAAAGGAAGGAAGGAAGGAAGGAAGGAAGGAAGGAAGACAACATAACAGGGGAAGGGGGACTGGGGTTACCGTGGGGACAAGGGGAGGAAGCAGGAATGGGAGGCAAGTTAGAGGGAAAGAGGGGCAAAGAAAATGTGGAGCCATGTGTGCAAACGAAAGGAGTCTGGGAAACAGAATTCCTGACCTTCAGGTAATCATTGTGAAGGCAGACATGGATCTAGTGGCCATAATAGAATCATGGTGCATGGACAACCATAGCTGAGACATGGCCATTCCAGGCTGCACCATGTTCTGGAAGGACAGATCTGGAGGAAATGCAGAGACTGTGTTTTACATGTGAAGGAAAGTATAAGGGCCAATGTGATACAGGGGCAAGAGTGGGACAATGAAGGGCTGGCGGTAATATGGGTTAGCCTAGAGATGGGGTTTGGGGCCATTATTTTTTTTATTTGGTTGTTTAACCATGTATAGCACACTAAGCTGAAAGCTTTTTTTACAGGAGCGACCTGGGAGCACAAGAAGGTTAAGTGACTTGCTCAGGGTCACACAGTATGCAAGTGGAAGCTGTGGGATTCAAACCCAGGTCTGGTCTGCTGGATGTCACCAGATTTGCAGCTCAGAGCCTTAGACCACTGCACTATACTGCCTCCTAGGAGGGTGGAGCATAGACCTCCAACACAGGAGGAGGAGGATTTATACAGAGCCCTGGGGGAAGCCATTAGGAAAATTATCAATTTGATAATGGGGGGAATTTAATCTGTTAGATGTAGATTGGGGCATTCTCACCCATGCTACACCAAGAGGCAGGACCATTCTTGACTCCATAAAAGGGGCATTTCTCCAGCAGCTGGTTTTGGAACCCACAAGGGATGGGGTAATTCTGGACCTGGTACGTACAAACAGAGAAGCATTGCCGACACCACAGTGGGTAGTCACCTTGGCACAAGTGATAACCATACTGTGTGGTTTGGCATATGGATGGGACAGGAAAAAAACACACTAAGATGAGTACCCTGGACTTCAGGAGGGCAGATTTTAATGAAATGTTAAACTGCCTCAGAGAATGTCTCAAAGTGGGAGCAAGGCTGAGGAGGAATGGAGGATCAATGGAGAAAAATTCAAGAGGGTATAGCCCAAGCAACAGCATGCTGATTGAAGGAAATGAGCATGGTAAAGAAGAGGAAGAAGCCACTATGGTTCTTTCAGAAGGTGGCAAAGGCAGTGAAGGAGGTGATAACAGCATTTAGAAAGTACAAGGAAACCCAGAAGAATGAAGACAGATATATCTGGCAAAACAAAAGGAGTCAGGAAGGAGCATGAGGGCAGTTTAAGAACTAACAGAGGAGAGGATAGCTGAGTAGGTCATAAAAGGGGATAAGACCTTCTTCAGGTACTGTACTGTATGTGGGGGAAAAGAGCAAGACAAGTGGAGTGATAGTGAGAATTAGGAAGACAGGGGATACTGCACAGAGGAAAAGCAAGAAAAAGCAGAAATACTAAATGATTATCTTTGCTTGGTCTTCATGTTAGAGGGTGCAGTTGGGGACCAGAATGCCACAGTAATTAACAGGGAGGTGAGGGAGTGGACACCAGTCAATTCTTGGTGGAGAGGGTCTGCAAGAGAGTGGAAGCCTTAAGAAGAATGAGGCAATGAGACCAGATGGAATTCATCCAGGAGTCCTAAAAGAACTGAGCAAAGTGCTGGCCACCCCTCTGGCAGCACTTTTTAGCACCTCAGTGGAGATGGGTGAAGTTCCAGAGGAATGGAAGAGTGCCAATGTGGTACCTCTGCACAAAAGCGGCAGGAGGAAGGATGCTAGCAACTGCAGGCTGGTCAGTCTCACATCAGTGGTGAGGAAATTAATTGAGACACTACTGAAGGAGAGGCTCATGGAGTACATAAAGACAAAAGGGCTGCAAGACCATGACCAGCATGGTTTCACAGGAGCAAATCACATCAGACTAATCTCATAAATTTCTTTGAATGGGTTACCAAGGAGGTGGATGATAGAAGAACAGTGGACATGGCCTATCTGGACTTCAGTAAGTTTTCGACACTGTGCTGCACAGAAGCTTAGTTAAGAAACTAAGCAGCCTGGGGATGCGGGAGAAAGTGACAAGCTGGGTATCAAACTGGTGAAGGGACAGGAGGCAAAGAATGGTGGCAAACAGTAGCCACTCAGGTGATAGGAGAATGCCAAGTGGGGTGCCACAGGTTTCAGTACAGGGACGGGCCCTCTTCATTGTCTTCATAAGCGACATAACAAAGGAGCTTGAGGGTAAGGATCTTTTTGTGGATGATACACAAATTTGCAACAGGGCAGACACTGAGGAAGGGGTGGCGAGAATGAAAGGGGATCTGAGGAAACTAGAGGAAGGGCCTGGGGTGGCAGCTCAGTGTCAATGCCAAAAAGTGCAAGGTTACAATCTAAGGTCTTTAGATCCCAGGGGCTCTGTCTAAGTTGAGGTGAATGGACCTTATAGACATCAAGTAAGAAAAATCATAGAGACCTTGAGAAAGTGTATCATGCATGCAGAAAACATCCATCAGGCATGTGGTGGTGATTGATAAACCAGACAATAGAAGCACTCTGGGTGGGGGGTTGACACCAGTCCATTCACAGAAGAAAGAGTCCTGAAAGAACTCCTAAAACTCAAGGTGGACAAAGCAATGGGGCCTGATGGGATTCACCCCAGAATCCTAAAAGAACTAAGGGAGGACCTAGTGACACCACTGACCAAGCTTTTTAACAAATCATGGCAGGATGGGGTAGTATCTGAGGACTGGAGGACGGCAGATGTGATTCCCCTTCACAAAAGTGGGAGCAAGGCAGAAGCAGGAAACTACAGACCTGTAAGTTTGACCTCAGAGGTAGGGAAAATGTAGGAATTACTTCTGAAAGAAAGAATTGTTGAGTACCTAGAGGCCAGAGGGGCATAGGACCCAAAGCAGCATGGATTTACAGCAGGAAGATCATGTCAGATGAATCTAATTGATTTCTTTGACTTGGTGACCAAAGTAATAGACCAGGGAGGGGCTGTGGATATGGCCTACCCAGACTTTAGCAAGGAATTTGACACAGTCCCGCACAAAAGATTAATAAAGTTAGCCAGACTGGGAGTGGGTCCCAGGGTGGTAGCCTGGGTAGCAAACTGGCTGCACAACAATGGAACACATTCTGAAGAAAGGGGGGTTACTAGTGGTATACCTCAGGGCTCAGTACTGGGTCCAGTCCTCCTTAACATCTTTATAGGTGACATTGCAGAGGGTCTGGAGGGAAAGGTATGCCTCTTTGTAGATGACACAAATATCTGTAATAGAGTTGATACACAAGACGGGGTAGAAAAGATGAGAAGGGACTTGGCAAGGTTGGAGGAATGGTCAGACATATGGCAACTTAGAGTCAATGCAAAGAAGTGCAAAATAATGCACTTGGGAAACAAAAACCCAGGAGAAGAGTACACAATAGTAGGGGAGGTACTAACAACAACAAAAATGGAAAGGTACCTGGGGGTAGTCATGTCAGATGACCTAAAGGTGGGTAAGTAATGTGAAAAGTTGGTAAGGAGAGCCAGGGGGATACTGGGATGCATAGGAAGGGGCACCACAAGTAGAAAAAGGGAAGTGGTTATCCCTCTATACAGACAGTTGGTGAGACCCCATCTGGAGTACTGTGTGCAGTTTTGGAAACCTCATCTACGAGACGACATAGACAGGATGGAAACAGTCAGAGAGGCAACTAAAATGGTGCAGGGTCTGCAGCAGAAGCCATATGAAGAGAGACTGAGAGAGCTTAACATGTATACTCTTGATGAAAGGAGGGACGGGGGACATGATAGAAACGTTCAAGTACCTCAGGGAATCAACAAAGTCAGGAGGGTAGCATCTTTCAGAAAAAGAGATGTGTAAGAACAAGGGGCACAATTTAAAGAAAGGGGACGGCTCAGGGTAATGTGAAATTTTTTCACGGAGGAGTGGTGGATACATGGAACAGCCTTTCTGAGGAGGTTGTTGGGTCTAAAACAGTGGGGAAATTCAAACATGCATGGGACAGACACAAGACAATTATAGTGGGGGGTTGCAGGAAGTAGGCTGTTGGTTAACTAGAATCTGCATCTTATCTAATAGGTAGGGAAATGGGCAGACTGGATGGGCCAAGTGTTCCTTATCTGCCATCAAAGTCTATGTTTCTATGTTTCTATGTATCAGTTTACTATGATAAAACTGTTAATTTGTTTCCAACAATGAAGCACTTGTCTTTCTGTGCAGTTCCAGTGTCTGTAGAGTGGTGCTTTTTGACTGTGACTTTCCATAAACAGAGAAACATAGACTTTGATGGCAGATAAGGACCGCTTGGCCCATCTAGTCTGCCCATTTCCCTACCTACATGATAGGCCGTAGATCCTAGTTAACCAACAGCCTATTTCTTCCTACCCCCCAAAAGAATTGCCTTATGTCTGTCCCATGCATTCTTGAATTCTCCCAGTTTTAGACTCCACAACCTCCTCAGGAAGGCTGTTCCATGCATCCACTACCCTCTCTGTGAAATAATACTTCCTCATATTGCCCCTAAACCGCCCTCCTTCTATCTTTAAATTGTGTCCTCTTGTTCTTGCAAGTCGCTTTTTCTGAAAGATGATACCCTCTTGGACTTTGTTGATTCCACTGAGGTACTTAAAAGTTTCTATCATGTCCCCCCTCTCCCTTCTTTCCTCAAGGGTATACATATTAAGCTCCTTTAGTCTCTCCTCATACGGCTTCTCTTGCAGACCCTGCACAATTTTAGTTGCCCTCCTCTGGACTACCTCTATCCTGTCTATGTCCTTGCGGAGATGGGGTCTCCAGAACTGAACACAGTACTCCAGATGGGGTCTCACCAACTGTCTGTACAGAGAGATAACAACTTCCTGTTTCTGCTGCTGATGCCTCTCCCTATACCTCCCAGTATACCCCCAGCCTCCCTACTGCCTTCTCACATTGCTTGCTAACCTTAAGGTCATCTGATATGATTATCCCCAGGTCCCTTCCTTTTGTTGTTGTTACTACCTCCCCACCCATTGTGTATTCTTCTCCTGGGTTCTTGTTTCCCAGGTGCATTATTTTGCACTTCTTTGCATTGAATCCTAGCTGCCATACTTCTGACCATTCCTCCAACCTTGCCAAGTCCCTTTTCATCCTTTCCACGCCTCCTTGTGTATCAACCCTGTTGCAGATCTTTGTGTCATCTGCAAAAAGGCATACTTTTCCTTCCAGTCCCTCTGCAATGTCACTGATGAAGACATTAAAAAGGACTGGACACAATACTGAACTCTGTGGTACCCCACTAGTAACCTCTCTTTCTTCAGAGTGGACTCCATCTACAATTACCTTCTGTGTCCTGTTGTTCAGCCAATGTTTTACCCAGGCTACCACCCTGGGACCCACTCCCAGGCTGGTTAATTTGACTATTAATCTTTTGTGTGAGACTGTGTCAAATGCCTTGCTAAAGTCTAGGTAGGCCATGTCCACAGCCCCTCCCAGGTCTACTACTTTGGTCAAAGGTAAATGTGATACGGTGGAGACAGGATTCAAACCCATGACTGAAAGGTAATTTATATTGTAGTGCAGCGCTTTAACCACTAGGCCACACAGCCTGCACAATAATGTCAGTTATGGGTATTTCCCTCAGTTCCTTGTGTGGGACTAGAACCCATGACCTTCTGATCTTCTGTCACAAGAAGCGGGTATGCTACCTGCTGGGCCACTGGTGTTGATTGTTAGTTGTGGCAACCCCAGGGGTTTAAGGTTCAGGAGCTGGGGCTCTTATGGGTACCACTGCATAGGTTGAAATCTTTTGGCAACTGGACTTTTTCAGTGGTTTCACCACCCTCTAGAACACAGTCTCTGAGGAGTTTCATACAGCTAGTACCATCTCCTTTAAATTTAAACTGAGCCGGCTCCATGGCACTGGGTGATAGGGAATCACATGTCATACTTTTGACCAGGGCTCAGGCCTGAGCCCAGGATGACAGGAATAGAGGCTAGTGGGGAGTGCTCTCCTCTCGGGGGAGTGAGTGCGAGCTGATATCACTGTACGGCTGCCCCTGGTGACCCATTGGGGTGATGCATGTTGTGGCATGGGGGACCACACATCACTGTGTGTCTAGCCAGGATGCCACATGCATGCCATCACATTGTGGGTGGAAGGTGGGCAGGATGGGAGAAAAGGGAAAAACACCCCTCAGCTGACTGAATGATGGCAGCTGGTTCCCTCACATGCCATGATAACCTGGATAATGTCCATGCCAACAACTGCCATGCCTGGGATATGTGAAAGCCATTCAGGGTGAATCTCCTCTCCTGATTGCCCCCATGAGGGTAGGGGCCCTCCCAACAAAGGGTTGTGTCAGGTTACCCATAAAAGACACAGCATTATTAGTAAAGGGCTGCGGATGGCATACGGGTATTGACGGCAGTGGTGGGAGCCTTGGTGGCACAAAGAAGTAACTGACCCAGGGATTGGAGGATGAGTATAAAACAAAATTACAAAATTTAAACTAAAACAACTCTTTTTGCAACAGGCATCTGGTAAGCCACTTAATTATTATGGAAACTGTTTCTTTATATATATGTTTTATAGTTATGTTATATTCTATATGTTTATAGTGTTACATTATTATGGGTTTACAGTTGTGTGTTATGTAAACAATAATACCTGACAGGGTGGGTGGTATTGGGAAATACTGGACTGCCCAGGGGTGTAATGAGGCCTGACACCGCAGGCGGAGGGCCTTATAGCCCCTGGAAGGTCCGATATTTCCCAATACCGCCCATCCCGGAAGGTATTATTGCACTTAGAAAATGGGCACTGTAAAAAAGATAATAATTTAACAAAAAAAGTTAATACAAAATTAGTTCAAAATCAGTTTCATAATAAAATAGTTCCTCCGCCTGTATCATAATGATGTGTATGTGTGTGTTTGCACTAGGGAATTTTTGTCTATGAGCAGCCTCCATAGTTTTGAAAGAGTCTACTTGTCATGGTTACTCCCTTCACCACACAGACATATAGCAGCAGAGATGCGTCAGTCATACTTGCTTGGGTTGAGAAAGTTGAGTGTCTTTGCCACTCCCCAAGACATGCAGGTTGCGATTTTCTTATTGGCATCGGTCCCCCCTCTCATTTCTTTGAAATGCCTGCAATGCATCCAGGAGATTAAACACAACCGTATAGAATGAGGTACCTTTTAACTTTTTAAGAAAAAAGGTGTAGCCACTGTGTTTCCTTTTGCCTTTCTTTCTGTTGGTCAACATGAAAAGCAACGAGAGAAAGGGAGGCACAGACAACCGCTGTGAGCAGCAGAGTAGACTCTGCTGGAGATTTGCTTTAGTGAATTCAGGGAGTGAATTAAAGTAAAATAAAATAACTCAGAAAAGCAAACCTTCTGTTGTTCTGGAAAACTGAGTGGAGGAATGGGGACTAGTGGAAGCTGTGCGAGCGTGTAGGGCTGCAGGGAACAGTCAGCTTAAGTTTGACATTTTTTCCTCTGTTAATGGACTGTGATAACAACTCAGGCTGCATTTGGTTGATGGGGCTGTGTCTTTTTGGTGTGACAAAGGCTAACAATTAGTTTTGTGTTGCAGTTTTGGTCCGGTTGTGGCTAGGGTGGTTTCAGTCAAGCAGCGCGTTACACCAGGCGCCGATACCGCAGTATGAGAAGGATGGTATTTTCTTGAATCTCCATACCACAGATGAATGTCCATCTGCAGTATGGGAAATCAAGAAAATGCTGCTGCTGTCATGCTCGGTTGCAGTGCTACTGATAATATGCTGCTACAGGTGTCACTGACTCCGGTTTGGGATTGATAAGTTGCTGTGGCTGGACAATATGTTATCTGCCCAAGTAAGGTATGTTTTGATTGGTTTTGGGTCAGGGGAGCATGATCATGATGGCCTACCCGCTATTTTTCGGGCTATCTTGGTGAGCAGGAAAAATGATAGATGTGTTTTCTTAATGTTCGGGGTGCCCAAGTATTTACTTAGAAATGGGGCACCCTGAGTAGGCTCTTTTTATAAACCGGGCTGTATCAGAAAATAAATTAATCTCTCATCTGATGTTTCAACCAATGAGATTCATTTATTTTTTGATCCCATTTTCTAAAATTACACAGTGTATAGTGAGAGTTTGTTCTGCATGTATTTCCATGCCAGCTGAAAGACTGTAACACAGTTCAAAGATCATGGAACACAATTGCACACTTCTGTGGTACAACAACATTACAGCTAATTGGAAATCCTCATGGCAAGTGATATTTTACACAGTGCTGCAATGTGTGCAGCAATCCGTTTAAGTTCTGAACTGAAACCACTGGCACGTTTGCTGCAGTGGCGGAGTGCTGTGAAAACAGTTTTGTTAAAAAAAATAAAAAATTAAAAAAAAACCTACACATAAAAAAGATATTAATTTGGACAACTATACACCCAACCTGCTTGTGCTGCCACCTCAGGTTTCTGATTACATCGGACCTCTCAAACTTTACTCTCGAGGTCAAATGGAATCAGAACCCCTCTGTGGCAGTATGTGCATGGTTGCCCAACGAGTATTCCCTATATGCCTTTTGCTTGGCATGATTTAGAGACACTATGATCATTGGAGGGGTGCCTTAATATAAAAATAAAACTACTATTAGAAAGGGTTAGAGGTTTTAGAGGTAGGAACTAGAGGATTAGAAATAAGTAACTAGGATACTTATTTAACATAGTTGATCCCAAAAGGATGAAGCACAGTGTCACCATTCCCTGCATGACAAAAAGGAATAACTCCCACTGAAACTGCTTTGTTTCCTGCAGTAAATCTGCTGCAGAATGCTGCAGAATTGGGTTTTATCAGGATGCTCTTCACTGTAGGCAGACAGATAATGTGTAAACAGATCTAGGGTAATAAAGGAGAAATAGAATAATAGGAGGAACTAATAGACAGAGGAGTAAAAGCAGTAACACAGAAGAACTAGCTGTAGCACTGCTTTGGAACATTTACTCATAACTTTGAAACTGCCTACCAACTCGCAAGTTGGCTACTGCAATGCATGCTATTATGGCCTTCCAGCTCTTCAGTTGAGCTGTCTACAGCTGTTGCAAAATTCAGCAGCCAGATTTTTTAATTGGAATATCAAAACTCAATCATATCACCTCTGCTTTGAAGTAGTTTCATTGGATCCCAATTAGATAGTGTTCTGAATCTAAAGTTCTTTTGCTGGACTACAGGTCCATAAATGGACTGGGCCCCCTCTACATCTGTGAATTGCTGATAACGTATCAGGTTTGTTGGGGCTCCAGAGTTCATCAGTTAGAAATTCTGGGGCTTTTGCAAGTCCAAGTATCAAGATTAAAATCTACTAGGGACCAAGCATGTTCTGTGGCAGCACATAGACGCTAGAATAATATCCTACTTATTATCTTTTCTGCCTCCTCAGTGGGAAAATTCAAATCCCAGTTAAAGAGCTGGCTGTTTAGACAGGCATTTTTAGGAGACTGATACACTATATTTAATCTTGTGGATTTTTGATTATACTTTGCTTACTAGTTTAGACCTATTGCCACTGAGAGGTATTTGCAATAAATTCATCTTATTGTTAAGTGCTTTGAGCTCTGCAAAAGCACTATACAAATAATGTTCCTAACCTATCCTATCTTGACTCTGCTTTAGTGCTATTACACATGAGACTACCAGCCCTGCTCTGTCATTATTACTGTAACTGTGAGCCTACCAGCCCTGGTCTGGTGATACTATCTCTGAATCTACTAGCCCTTTTTGGCATTATTATCCTTTGCCTTCAAGCCCTGCTCTGGTGATACAATCATTGTTCTTAGCACCCCAGTTCTGATGCTATTATCCCTGAGTCTACCAGCCAGGCCCTGGTGCTCTTATAATAGATACAGATATACATACAGTGGATACAAATACATAAATGCATACGCATTGCAGGCAGATAAAGCCATACTAGCCCATCTTGTCTGACAACTCTACTTAGCTACTCTGCTCTGACCCCAGTTGCCACCTGACCCTTAGTCTCTGCCCTCACTTCTGACTAAGCCCATATGCCTATCCCTTCCGCTCTTAAAACTGCTTACTGATTTAACCCTTACAACTTCTTCTGATAGCTTGTTCTACTTGTCTACCACTCTTTCCATGAAAAAGTGTTTCTGGACATCTCTCTAGAACCACCTCACTTACCTGTATGGATGGTTCCCTGCTGGTGGAGCTGAGCAGTTTCAAGTACCTGGGTGATTTGCCAGACCCCTCCCTTGATGTCTCTCCCTATGTCTCCTCAATCTGAAAATCTGTTAATACTTGGCTTGGCATATAGGATCATACTCTGCTCATCTCCTGCTGCCTGACTGTCCACAGCTCAGGGAATACTCCTTCCTAGACTTGCCTACAGCCGTATGGCATTTCTAGGTGCTAGTAAAACTGTCCTATCTGAATTGGATGTTACATACAATAATGTATGTTTTGCTTTTGCCACCCCCAGATACATGCACAGCTGCTTCTTTTATAGTGACCTGAGCTGCTCTGCTTTGCTGGCCAATGTTCCTTGGTGCTGGGTTATTTCATTAAAAAACTGCAGAGGTCAGGCTCCCCATCTTCCCCAGCCACCTACCTGCAGTGTCTTTCACCTACCAACCCATTGTGAGCGATAGACTTTCTACCTTTCATGGAGGGCAGATGTTCCGCAGGATAGCCAAACTGGACTTTGTAATCTCTATGCCCCAACATTCTGGAACTCCCTTTCTCCAATGTTGTACTGTTTTCCCAGTCACTGGACTTTGCGTAAGGCATTAAAGGACTTGGATTAACTTTAACTGTTACATTGATTGTACACAGCCTTTAGGTTCTCTTGTTACAAGGGATTTTTCACTCTCGGTAAAAGTTTAAAAACCGAGTCACTAAGACTTACTGTACATTTGTGGTCATCCTGCCATTAGATGGATATTCCACTATCATTCTCAACAGTTTTGCTCTACTGTTGCAAGATTGTTGATTAATTTACACATGACAAAGGGATCTGTTTGGCCCCAAAAGCAGTGTACTATACCATCTTTGTGCAAGATATACCTGTAAGCTGGGCTAATAAAAGATATCAAACTATCCAATGACTCCTGTCTTCCAAGAACCAATACAGCTAAAATATCTTCTTACCAAGGTCTGCACCGGTACATTTTAGCTGTTCTACAGATGCTAAAGTGTTTATTATATTTAGAGTAATATAAAATGAAATGTTGGATTTATTAAATTGCAGTTATGTTTTTGCTTTTTTAGGGCTGTGGGCATAGCCTACAGCCATTTTGGGATTGCTTTGTAGCTTTAAAAATGGCCAGTCATGGAACCTTCCATTGGACTTTTGGAAGTATCCTTCCAAAAGTCCAACAGAGCTTGAAACCCTCCACCACGATCAGTCACTATGGAAGAACAGAATAACAGCCCACTATTTCACCTATTACTTCCTCATTCCAGGGCATGAACTGCACATGCATGACTCATGGGCATGCACAGTTCTGCTGGCACAGTCATGTTGTGAATGGCAAAATGCCATTCACTGCAACTGCGCATGCGTGAATGCCATGCATGTGCAGCTGAGTCACTGCCACCAGTATCAGCAACAAAGAAAATGCAATGACATCGTGGACCCCAGTCCCCATGTCAGTGTTATGTAGTCCTCCCACTCAAGTGGCACACTGGGAGCCCACCCTGGTGTGCCCAAATGTATTTTTTTCCTTTGTGACATTGGGATCCCCAATCCCCATGTCAGCATTATGTAGTTCCCCCCACTCATGTGGTACATTGGGAGCCCACCCCAGTGTCCCCCAAATGTATTTTTCCCCTGCCAAAATCAGGGTGTCAGATACCCATGTAGGCATCATATCACCTCCCAACCCCTACTCATGTGGCATACTGGGAGCCCACCCCAGTGTGCCCAAATGTCTGCTTTTTTTTTTCGCTGTAAATAAAGAAAACAGTCCCCTAACATGTTTTTTTATCTGTAGAAAAGAAAACAGTCCACCGTCATTGCCCCAGTCCACCTCCCATCCCCACCCTCACTGAGCACCCACCTCTCCCTCAACCCTTACCCATACTTACCTCTGAGGTCAGTGCTGTCATCTTCTCTAGACCGGGACATGTCTGCACCCCTCAAAGCCGAACTGCAAACTGAAGAATCAAAGGTAAGCATGCTATAATGCCATTCGATGGGGTTTTTAACTTATGTTGATAAATAGCCATTTCTTGGAATTTTGGCCCCACATTTTTAGCATGGGGTTCTTTGGACCCCACCTTGTGAAAACTTTCACTGTCATTTCGTTACTCTGTCCTGAAATGTGATTTCATGGTCACTGTGCAGAATCACCTTTTTGGGAACAATTCTTGAAATGACAGTGGCACTGTTTATGAGGTGGAGTCCCAAAAAGCCTATGTTGCAAATTTGGTGAAAAAATTCCAAAAAATGAGTGCATTACGAGCATGTGTTGTGCATTTTCTACGCACGCTCCTAACTCTGCCAATTTATATATTTTCCCTCCACATTTTCAACATTGCCATTTTTGCACACCTCCTTTTTAACAGTACAGCTGTCATTTATCACATGTTGTCCAGAATGTGTTTTTGCACCTGTGGTACAGAATGACACGGTCGCTCTGCAAAATCACCTTTTGGGACAAATGAACAAAATGACACTGTCACTCTTCATGAGGAGGGGTCCCAAAAAGGCAATGTTGAAAATTTGGTGCAACACCTCCAAAAAATGGCCAAGTTACACCAGGACGTTCAATAATTTCTACGCACACATGTAAGTTTGCTCACTTGGCAGCTTGTCACAGCCCTATCGGCTCTAGCCAGAATTTGTTTATCTTTGTTGCATCTCATAGTACGGCTAGAATTCACATAATTACCATTGTTTTGGGAAGTTGGTTATCAATTGATTTAGATATGCTTCAACATGTGTCTAACTTAACATTAATACACATAGTTTCCAGTCTCATTTTCTAATTCTGAAATAGGTCATGGATCAATGATATTGCTATGTATTGAATTACAGAGGTTTTAGGTAATGTGATTCCAGTTTTTTGATGCTCCTGTTTAGTATCTATGTGTTTTTTTTTTTCCATACTACAAATAATTTCCTTCTGTGTTCTGCTGTTTTGGCTTATTTATTATTAGACCTTTAAGTGTTTTCATTCAGAATTTCATTTACTGTAACACTCTTTACACTGACTTGTGTGCATTCTCACAGGTATCTGAGTGTCTTTCTTTTTAAATTAAGTCCACAGTTTATGGAACAACAGTGCCAGGAAATATTGACAAAATATTAACTGCCCTCCAGATTAGAAATAATAATCTAATAATAAATAAGCCAAAATGGCAGAACACAGAATGAAATTATTTTTGATTTCTTTCATAGAATGCACATAAAATGTAGCACTTTATGTGGTAAAAACTGAGTTTATTTAATTTTGGATTTGAGCTAGACACATGACATTTAGCATGTTTACTTTTTGATAGATGCCATAAAAGTGTACCAAATATTTGGACATCAGCATGTGTCTTTGTAAACATAGCATGGCATTTTATCTTTTGGGGTAAAAGTTTGTGAAAAATATCTGTTTGCCTCCAACTTGGCCACCATTAAAGCTAGATATAGTATCTGAATATTAATACACATGGGGTCAGATATTCAAAACTTTGCCCTGGGGCTAAATTAGCACTGCCCAGTGTGTTAAATTAGCCTGAATCCAATAGCCCACTATATTCAAAAAGGGATAGCCCTAGTGATAAACCTACTGAATATAGCATGGTAAAGAAGCCAGGCAAACTGGGCTGGGAGGGCATTGCAAACATAGCCTGGTAATAAG
This sequence comes from Neoceratodus forsteri, assembly GCA_016271365.2. NCBI lineage: Eukaryota > Metazoa > Chordata > Ceratodontiformes > Ceratodontidae > Neoceratodus > Neoceratodus forsteri. The sequence goes on from CM057449.1 coordinate 1,652,058,984, forward strand.
ATAGCTCTGAATATAGCAATCAGGAAGTGCACACCACAACAGCAGCCAAGTTTACAGTGACGTGAAGGAAGGTAGAGGTGAACTATGTGGCCAATACGTGTGCCAGCAAAAGCGTGGACTGGGTAAAGCTGCAAGCAGCAGTGTGTGTGAAATTACATTGTGCAAAACTGTACAATATTTCCAAAACATTAGTGCCGCGCTAACACATTGGTGCAGGTTTAGCATGGAGCTAAGCCATTTGCCCAGTGTAATCATGTTTGTCTGGTGTTAAACTTTGCTATATTCAAAAGTGACATGCAAATAAGCCTACTTAGGTAGTCTCTGAGCAAACATCCAGATTAGCATCTCATTATGCCCTGATTTGCATGCAGTTTGCCCAGCATTATTGCAGGGGTCCAACAGGTCCAAATGTAGTTCAGTCTAGAAGTACAGGGGCTGGCTGGGTCTGCCCACAGCTCCACCTGTAGGTCAGTCTGGGAGTGCATGGTGCTAGCTGCAGGCTACATTTAACCAGTACGGCATAGCATATTGTGCTCCAGGGGACTACACAGAACAGGCACTGGTGGTGCTGCTGCATGCAATTGTCAAACTGTAGTTCATGTTGCAGTGCACAGCAGGCACTACAGTTGCAAGGGGGCCAGTAGTGTGAGGGACACACCAATACCTATGGTGTATAGGGCAGTGATGACCACAGCACTGTACACAGTGACAGGCCCAACTTGCAGGTGCTTACGGACAGTGGACAATACTGTTATGCTGTTGTGTGACCCAAAGATGCTGCACCACTGGCATGGGATGCTCACAGTGACATATACATGGTGGCTGTGTGTGCTGTGGTGTCTGAACAGAAGTGTGATATGTGGCTGGGGGCACATACGATCAAACAGGCATACTGGTGTTGGAGTATTCCAAATACTGGTCCATGTGAACAGTGTTGCTTGTCCCAGCCTTGTGGCCACACCCAGTCTGTGGTGCAGCCTGGCCACTTGTATGCCCTCTCCTCAACACCCTCCATGCCCACAGTGCTGCATGTGTGTGCTGACATCTGTTGGTGTCCACCATGGCTGGTCTGCAGGTGTGTACTGTATGGCTGGACTGCCATGGTGTCCACTGGGAGCCAGGTCACCACTTACTGCCTGGCATGGCTGGAACTGGTGGCAAATGATAGCATCATTGTGATGCCATCAGTGGGCAGCATGGTTGCTCTATGTATGGCTTTTTCTATGTGTCATACTTATCGGTTAGGTTTGCACAAAGCCATGCAAAAGTCACACAAATGCAGCTCAAAGCCACAATGTTGTGCAAAGCTGGTTTGCCCAGGGTTTAGACTACCTTTTCCTGGGTGCTAATTTGCACCTCGCAAAGTGTTGTGCTAAGTCATGCAAAACCACTTTGCGCGGCGCTATTTGCTGACGTCTTTAGTTTTTTAAATTTTGATCCCAATTTTTTAATAATCTTATAAGAACTGGGTTTTGCTTCCTCCCATAGGGAAACCCATGGCATAGTTTGCCATTATAAAGGAGTGTTTATAACAGCAAACAGGTACCGGGTTTCCCTCACTCTGTGCATGAGCTAGCCACCATTCTTCCAGGGTTTTCACCGCTTGCATACCCAGCTCTGCTACTTGCCCGACACTGCACCACCACTGTGACTCGGTGATAAGTTACTTAAAAAATAAAAAATACTCTTTAGAAAAGCAGCGACCAGATGGGGCAAAGAAAAAAACCCTTAAGTGCCAGAAAGTGACCGCAGACTGCATTAAAAGCCAACGAGACCGTGGCCTCACCAGAATGTCATTTATTTTATATAATTGCTGTGGCAAGAAAGCAAAACCCTGCAATTATATAAAACAAAATATAGGGTGGTATATAAACTCAGATTTTACACACACCCTCATTGTTGGATGCCTAGATAAACCCCTTGAGCTTCACTCTCATGGTTTATGTGGTATCCAACACATCAGGTGAGCATACAATTCTTATTACACACACCATCCCATACTTTATTCTGTATTTTATGATCCCACCTTATGAACAAGAATAAGAATAATGCATGGATAGGTGTGCAAAACATAGAGAATAATACATGACAGGGAGTATGTAACCTGAATTTTACACACACCCATTGTGTGTAATGCCACGTAAACCCCTAAGGAAAAGCTTGAGGGGCTTATAAAAGCATCCCATATTGAATTTGTGTAAAATTGTGGTTTACACACACACACACACACACACACACACGCACGCGCACACATCTGGTTTTTAAAAATTACAAGTGAGCATTTTTAGTTTATGTGGAGTTTTTGTGACGTGCGTTGATTGAATTAAAACAAAAAACTGCTTAATTTTTATGGCTATGGGTGGAGTCTACAGCCATTTTGCTATCTGTAGCTTGAAAATGTAGTTTTGTGGAACTCATTTTTTGGACATTTCAATACATTTTTCCACATCTATAAATCACTATGACAACAAAAATAAAATAATCTCTTCTTTCTGTTTAGAATGTTGGATAAATATATCCAAGCTGCTTATCTGATGGCCATTAGGAAATTGAAACAGCTTGTAAATTTTGGTTGCCTATTAAACTGGAGATTTGTTTACCCCTTCAAAATGCAACAGCTTGCACATTTAAATGATTAGCATTTAAACATTTTGCTACTAATTCAGTTGTGGATGAATATCTTTCAAGAAAGATTCATACCTCATAAATGTTACCCTTTCCCAGCAAATTTTGTGAAGATTTACACTGTTTTAACCTCTCAAGACCTATCTAATAAAATGCCAGGTCTTCAGTGAACTACCCAGACTAAATACATAATTTTCTTTTTGACAGAAAAGGGCTGCGGCCTGCTTCCCAAACATAACAAATAAGAGCTGCTGAGATCTCTTATAGTAAGTGTGTGGGGGGAAGGGGGGAGAAACAGTCAAACTCTATGCAAGGGAGACCTCATCTAATGAATTAACTGCTGACAAATCATGAGTGATACAGAAGCAAATTATCTGATACTTTTTATTGGACCAACATAGATGTGACAAAAATAACTTATACCATTTATAAAATTCCTGATCAAAGAACTGCAAACAGAAGACTGTTTTTTGTCATTTTATAATATGATATACTGAGTGTGTATTTACTGAGTTGCTGGATCGGGGATAATAACATTTACTTAACTTATTCAAGATTCCATCAGGTGGACAGAAAAAAGTCTATGAGAATTTGGCTTAAAACTAACAACTATAAGATGCAAAAATAGCATGTGTGTGTGAGTGTGTGTGTGTGTACACATATGTGTGTGTGTGTGTGTGTAAATGTCTCTAGTTGCAATACATTTGTTTACAGGTATTTCTTCAGTACAAGTCACATTAAACTGTTCCTCCAATGAGTTGCTATACCATTTCTGATTGAGTTGCATAAGTGTTGCTAGATCCAGCACAAAGCCCTGCACAAACTGTTTCTTAACAGTTAAAATGCAGTTTTGCCTTGCATTGTGTCTGGACTGTAGGTGCATCCCAACTCAGTTGTAAAAACATTTTACAAACATTGATCTTCAGCTGGTTAAGCATTGAAAAATAATGCAATATGAGTTGCCAGTGCATTGCCAGCTGTAAAAAAAAAACAAGGCTAAACCAAATCATTGATGAAACAGTTTAATGTGACCTGTACTGTAGTATCTTTTGAAAGATTGTCTGACTTGCGATTACTAATTCTGAGTATAGTTCATGAAATAATGAGCTTGATATTTGTTATTTCATATACAGTAGTCCCCTATTATGCCTTATGCCTAGCATATAAATCCAAATCTTTCCAAGGCCATTGTGACATATAATATTAATACTGAGCAGCAAATCAGAGCTCTTTTCCTAATAAAAGGCTGCTGATATAATAAAGAAAGAACAGAGTGATAAAGAACCAGTGGCTTATGAAAAAATGTACAGGGATTTGATTCTGCCTTTGTGGGGGAAAACACAGGGAACATGAGGGCTTCTTACAGAGTAATGGTTATTTGGATCCGGGGGCACTGACTATTTCTTATCCTATATTTTGTATCCTAGATAGGGCGGGGAAAAAGCTACATCTCATTGTCACAGGGATGTTCATTTACACATTTTTGCACTGTATTTGTTCAGGCTGTCCCAAATTAGATGCAATATCTTGTTTTCAGTGGGGTCATGATTTTACCATTTTTATAATGTATTTAGGCTACCTAGTCCAGGGACCCCATATTCAAAGGAGATATGCAACACATCCCGGTGGAAACTGGAGATGTGCCACACAACTCCAACAATGTGTAACAGTGTGATATTCAAACATGCGGGATGCACCAGGCACAAGGGAATGGGCCAGGGCACACACAAATGGTATGCCGTTCAAGTTAATGGAGCAATCCCATGCATATGCCATGCTGCAGCATATTTAGTGGGAATGTGCCCCTCATAGTCCAGAGCACCGCGGCCCACAGTTAGGCTATGAATAGCTGGCCTAACCCAACCAGCCACCCACAGGCAGGCTGTAGATGTGCACTGAGGTGCACAGCAGCCTGGCAGTCCAGGTAGACTAGAGAAAGCCCCTTTCCATCCCCAATCTTGTCAACTCCATCCATGAAGAGCTCCATAGTGTAGGGCCCCCCCAGACCCAATCACACCAGAGGAAACCATGGTCCATATCCATAGTCTGGAGGACTCCAATCCACTGCCCCTGTACACAGACACCCTCACTCCCCCCCAATACCCAACCTGTTGCAAAGACTGGCACTGCCGTCCACATCCAACCATGGCCAGCCATTGACTGCACTGAACTTGGGTTGGGGACCTGCACTCTGGAATGACCTAAATGTCTGTACCACGTATTGGGGTACTGTGCCAGTTGTGAATCCACCAGTGTATGCAGCTGTGTGTACATCCCTGTCAAACTGAAGAATGAATTTACATGCCTCCAATGCATGTCTCGTCAATACTGTATCTTCCTGCTGTCACACACTTCTTCAAGTCCACACTCTCCCCTGTTCCCCTGTGAAATATGCCACTCTCTGGACTTCTGAAGTATCCCAGGTGCCATGGGGTGCAGTATCATGTAATGCCAATTGCAGTGTACACTTCAGGCTATAGGTAGTTCATCCGCAGTTCCCCAATTGTACAAATGAATGGGAGATTGGCTGTAGCATGCCTGTTTTGGGACCTATGTGAGTGGGTACAGCATTGGCCATCACCCACACTGAGCAGTGCAATGGAACTGGGATGATGGATCTGCATGTGAGTGCCTGAGGAGTATGGCCACTGGGTGTTATCACCCAAACACAACTCATGCCTACATATAACACATTCCAAAATCCTAGTGCTCATGCTCTGCCACCTGCCAATAGAGTGGTATGATCCCATTACAGAGTCAGTCATCACAATGGGATGGGCTGGGGGCATGGAGGGGGCTGTTTGTGCACCATTGAGGGGGAGTGGAGGCCACTACACAATGGACATGGACTGTGGGTGTATTCAGGTGCAATTAGGGATGGCACTGGGGTCCCTACAATATGGAACCAATAGAGCCTGGACTCCAGTACATTTGGGGCTGGTGGAACAGGTGTGGGGTGCCACCATACCACCAGAGACTTCAGAGCCTGTCCCATATGGGAGTGATTGGAGTTGGGGCTTGGGGGCAAGAGCTGCTCCGGCACATTCATCCCCGTGCCAACATGCAAATGGACTGTTAATGAGCATGCATAAGGCCCCTTTGCACCCTGTGTGCTCAATTAGTTTATTTGCATTCCTGGGTGGAATATCACTCATGGGGGCTGTGGTGCATACTAGTAAGTGCCAGGCATTCCCCCTGAAAGGTATTCAGTCAGGGTCACCCTGGATGCAGGATGCACCTAACTTGGTGGCCGCCTGCACTGCGACTCTCATCCAGGGTCACATTTTCAACGGGAAAGATGAGACCCTCCAGGATGAAGTGCATTTTCACAGGTTTACTGCATGACAAAAGGGATTAACTCCCTTTGAAATTGCATTGTTTGCTGCAGTAACTCTACTGCAGAATTCTGCAGTGTTGTGCTTCATCCTGTTGGGTTTCACTGTATACACACCCCGTACTGATGGCACATTCTCTTTGATTGCTGCATTAGTGCCGACTGAAGCACCCTCTTTGTGCAACACATCTTTCTGCTCGTGCATTAATCCGGCACTCAACGTATCCACCCATAAGTAAAATATTGTTTTTAATGTGTTCTGATTTTATACAATGCAGCATAATATTGTGTATATGTAGAGACCCACTGAAAATAAGATGCCTTTTCTTCTGTGAAATATCCAGGCTAAATATATAGCAATCAGCAGGCATATTCTAGGAAAACACATTGTAAAAATGTGTAAAAGGAAGACCACAATGAAACTGCCTCTCCACAGATCTGCATTGTGCAAATTCATTGGAAATAATTGGTAAAAACATCCCAAAAGCTCTCCACAGCCATATTGGCTCTCACCAGGGTTTGTTTTTTTCAGATACAGTACAGCTATGAAATAAGGAACTGTTCTACTGCGGAATGAAGTTACACTTTTACTGTGCTGTAGCAACAGCTGTGTTTTGAGAGGAATTTGTTTTACTTTACTAGCAGCAGTTGTATGACAAGTGCTCATACCGCTCACAGCACAAGCTACATTGACAAGGAGTGAATACAACTACCCTGTTGTAATGTATAGTTACAACTGGATAGTTGTAACACATTTTTACAGACCAATCCAAACATTAAAAATGCTCACTAGTAATTATAATAATTTTTTGCACACTCAAGATGTGTGATGCTTCATAAACCTAAAGAGTGAAGTTCAAGGCATTTACAATAGCATTACATCAAGGGTGCACATAATATTCAAGCTTTGTACACCTAACCATGTCTTATTTTATATAATTGCTTGGGAGTGTTTTTTTCAGCCAAGGTGTACATATAATGGCCTGGATATTCAGAGCAGTTGCACTTGGTGTAACTGAGTTGTGCCAGCACAAGTACGGAATTGCGCCGAGGAGCCATATTCAGTGGGAGCCATTGCTCAGCACGAAATCCATTGCACCAATGAGCAACTATAATGTATGCAACACAAGTGCAGGGGGCGTTCCCATGAATATCCAGCACAATGGCATATTCAACTGTGAAAACATGGCGCAAGTGTGGAGCAAATTGAAGTTGCACCTAACAGACTTGTTCCTATAAAAACAGGGCGCAAACACACAGACAGCAGTTGCGCCTGAAGTGAGAGTGAGAGGGATAGATAGAGAGAGGGAGACAGACAGACAGGCAGACACAAACCCAGACACAGAGGGAGAGGGACAGATAGGTGGTGTGGGAGAGGGAGAGGGAGAGTGGGGCAGAGAGAGAGAGAGAGACACACACATACACAAAACCTGTGTACCAGGGTGGCATGCAGCCAGCAGCCGACTACCTAGTGGGACAGTGGATAGCAGGAGCCATGTATAGTGCATCCTTCATGAGGGAGGCAGTAATGAGGGGTGTGAGGAGGTAGGAGGAACAGCTACGTGGCCGACTAAGGACCCATCAGCGGTATCACCTTTGAGCACTATAGTGACACTGAGATTGTGGGCCAGTACCATCTGAACAGGGCCATTCTGAGGCAGCTCTGCGAGCTGTGCAGTGAGGAGATGTAGGCACCCACCAGACGGAGCCATACCATGTCTGTGGAGAAGAAAGTGACCGCTGTCATATGCCTGGTTGCCACGGGCACATACCAAAGACCTACAGGGGACACCATGGGTATCACCCAGTTGGACACATCCTGCCTTCTCACACAGTTCCTCAATGTTCTTCTGCCACATGCTTCAGAATTCATCCATTTCCCCAACACACAGGTGGAGCGTACAGCAATTATGCAGGACTTCCACAGGATGGCACACATGCCTGGTATGATTGGGGCCATTGACTGCACCTACATGGGCATCCACATGCCACCTCTGCCCTGAGGGACTGGCATATACAAACAGGAAGGGGATCCTGAGCGTCAACTACCAGATGGTGTGCAATGCCATGGGGTGCATCACCAATGTCTATGCTACACACCCTGGGAGTGCACATGACGCATTCATCTGGCACAGCTCTGTGCCACAGATTTGAATGTTGGGACATCCCCACAGGTCACTTAGTGGTTGAGTATGGTACGGGTAAGGTGCGATGGGCAGAGCAGTCCTGGGGATGGGGGTGGGCACTAGGGACAGGCAAGAGGTGCAGCACAGCATAGCAGAGGGCTAACCATGTCATTGTTCACACAGATTATAGCACATGCCAGCTAAGGCCCTGGTTACTCACCCTCTACCGACACCTGTTGTCCCCAGCGGAGGAATGGTATGAAGCACACACCAGCATGTGCAACATCATTGAGCATGTCTTTGGCATGGTGATGGCATGCTTCCATTGCCTAGACAGGTCAGGCAGTGCCCTACAGTACAGCCCCTCGAAAGCCTGCTGCCTATTCCTGGCCTGCTGCTTACTGTACAACATTGCCATTGACTGTGGGATAGCTGTCGAGGTTGATGAGAGCAACAGTAGTGGGGATAACAGAGGCAATGGGCTGGAGGGTGGTGGACAGCCACCCCCTGGGTGGAGGAACCCCCAACTGCTGCAGCAGGCATGATGCCACCACAACACTGTGGCACAGGAACACTTTGGTGAACACAGGTAAGTGGTGCAGTACACAATGCATGGGCCACACAGACAAGTCCAACACACATGCAGGGATGTGCATGGTGAGGGGCATTCACACACAGAGGCATGATGCAGGGGTAGGGGAGTCAGTGGCACACAGCCACATACAGCAACAGACACATGCAAGCACCCACCCATCCAGGCTTTGGACTGTGGCATGGATCAGACACATGGCACCGGTGCACAGGCACAACCGATGTTAGATTGCCCTCATCACCACTCCACCCATTACAGTGGCTGGGGTGCACAAACACAGGCAGAATGCAGTAAGTCACATAGGTGCACCACCATATGTATGGCACACACACACCACCCATGGGTGCCCAGGGCATCAGCCGCAGACTACGGTCAGGGCAGCACACAGATCAGGGTGGCTGCACAATACCATGGCCACCACAGCCATGGGGGTGGCCATGACGGGGATGATCAGCAGCCACAGGCTGTGCATCAGACAGGGGGTGGTCCAACAGCCCACCAGGGGTGGAAATGCGGGACCGTGACCTTGTTCTCATGGGGATGTACAGGTGCCCAAACAGGCCTGCCCCGGGCATGCCTGGGATGCCTACATGTGAGCCTGGCATTGACTGTGATAGGGTCTCCCAAAGTCGGGTCCGTGGGGGACAGCACACTGTGGGGGGTTCTCCTTTGCACAGTCATGCCTTATGGCAGCCAGCAATGCAAAGCCACCTGCAGTTGCACAGGCAATGTGATCCAAGGATGCAGTCGTGGCCTCCTGCATGTGTTGCATCCCTTCCAGGATCTGTGCAGTGCCCCTGTCCTGCTGCTCAACTAACTGGTACCCTCCACATGTAGTGCATGCACCCCAGTGGCGAGCTGCACCTGTTGCTGAATGGACGCCTGCAGCAGCCGGGTGTGCTCAGGCAGATGATCCACATCCTGGGGCTCCCGGGTGGGACTTCGATCTTCTGGGGGTGATCTGCCACACTGCACATCCCCCCTCTCTGGTGAACACTTCATAGTGGGATCTGCAGGCAGAATGGGTATGGCAGGTGCACTGGTGGTGGACCCTGTGTCCGGCTGCCCAGTGGCACCTGTAGCCTGCTGCCATTGCTCCTCCAGCTGCTGTACACTGCCCTATGCCTGCACCACCACCACCACTGCAGGGCACATCTGTGGCAATACACACTGCCGCACCCACAGTGGTGGCAGGCAGCTGTGTAGCAGCTGGCAAAGTGCTGGGTGAGGTACCGGACTGTGATTTTAGCAGGGGCGACATGCCCACAATGTCGCCCATGCTGTCCAGGAGGTGTGTGTAGTCATCATCGGAGTCAGACTCTGCCTCAATCTGTGTCTCTGCATGCAGGACACCAAGGCTGGCATCCTGCAGGATCACATCCAGTTTCTTATCCGACCCTAGGTCTAGGACATCCACAGGCACCGTGGTGCTGGGCTGCAGCCTGTCGGTCCCCTGGCTGCCCGTGGATGTGGATGTAGATAGCCTGTCCGGGACTGTACCAGCATGCACAGGTGCCGCTGCTGCTGCCGGTGCGCTATCCTCTGCATGGAGGTGTGCTGGTGCTGCAAGAGAAGGATTGAGTGTCAGTGATGTTGTGCCCACAAGTGCCCCCCCTACACTGCTGCTGCATGTGTCCTGCAGAATGGCATGAGCATGGGTGAGCACACGTGCACATATCATGCAGGATGCCCACATGCACGCCAGCATGCTCGTACATGTACCCTCCGGGCCACCAGCTGTGCATGTCCGACATACATACCATACAGTGATGGGCTGCCACCCATCTGGAAGCCTTGTCCTGGCACACCCTTCACCATGGTGCGGCACATGGTGGCTACCACCAACTCCTCTGCTGGCATCAGTGTGAGTGCATCTACTGGCCCTCCATCGGTGGCATTATGGGATGCCCTGACGGCTGCCACCTTCTCCTTAATGCACCACCTGTCAGTTCTGACCTTCTTGTGGCACTTCTGCACCAACTGCTGGTGGCTGCCATGCTGGTTCACATAGGATGCCATCTCCTCCCATGCAGCAGCCCTGGCCTGTGGTGTGCCTGTGGCATCGTTCAACAGGGCCTTCCTGTTGAGGTAGGCCTCAAACAGGGCATCCGTCTCACCCTTTGTAAAGTCAGGCCTGCACTTCCATGCAGGGCCCTGCTCCTTGCTCTCCCCTTCATCTGACATGTTACCTCCTGTTGACATGGACAGCACAGTGTGTGAGTGGCAGCATCTCCCTGGTCTGTCCCACCCTGCAGTGATGTCTGCTACAAGTGTGCTGCTGCGGCATTCACCACTTACCTATCAAGGTTGCAGTACTGGTCCATGGCCTGTGCTGGTCCATGGTGCTTATGAGGTGCAATGCATGCAAATGAGTTTGTGCGCAATGGTAATGATATGCTAATGCACTCCACTGTGCCACGCATTGGCTGATGAGCTCATTTGTATGCAGCATCTGAATATCGAGATATTGAGCCATATGCAATGGTATTGCACCAGAGCAGGTGGTGGCACAATGCCAATGCATGCGTGGTGTTTGGACCTGCAGTGCACATGCCCATTGTGCTGTCATGGTGTCAATCACACAGGACAAGCAAACAATGTGATATATCGGCACTGCGTAAACTGTGCATGGCCGGCAATGCACACTTCAGGCATGATGGCAAATTACCTATCGCGCTCATGCACACTGTGCACTAACCACTGATCTCTGGCCCCTGGGTCCTCTCCATGACCCCATGACCCACCTAGCCATGCCCACTGTGCATGTCCAGCACTGCATGATGGGTAGGCACTGTGCAGTCTCCCACACATTGTGTATCCGGCACCTGTGGCGGACACATACGCCTGCTCCTGCCATTTCTGCCACCAAATCAAGGCAACTGCTATGGCACAGGGTAGGGGATGCCTTGCCCATAACTAGTCAGATGTAGAGCTTGCAAACCTGGTGGCATGTGAAGAGCCCCACAGCCTACAGCTCTTTGGCCAGGTGTCCCTGCAGCAGGCCAGGGGCAGTGTGTGGCAGGCTATCTCTGCCAGTCTGGAGAGGAAGACTGAGGTGCCCAGGACTGCAGAACAGTGCAGGCACCAGTATGGTGACCTCATGAGATGGGACCCTGACTGCCTATGATGTCAGCGTGGCTAAGTTGGTAGCACATCCGCCTCTGGACCAGAAGGTCGTGGGTTCTCGTCCCACACTGGGATTCGACTTGCACCTAAAAATTGCTGGCATCAAAGTGCAGTATTGGGGGGTGCTGTACTGCTGGGGTTTGCCGTCCTTCAGATGAGACATTAAACCGAGGTCCCTTCTGCTCATCCTGGTGTTGTCCTGGTGGGTGTCCAGGTGGAAGTAAAAGAACCCAGGGCACTCTTTGCAAAGAGCAGGGAACATTCTCAGTGTCCTGGCCAACATTCCCCTTTCCATAAACTGGTTCATGCAATTATCCAGGGTGTGTGTGTGTGTGTGTGTGTGTGTGTGTGTGTGTGTGTGTGTGTGTGTGTCGCGATGATGTGTGATATGGCCGCCACCACACATTCAGTCTCTTCACTACCAGTCTAGCATTGCTTGTAAAGTGCTTTGGAAAACTGTGTATGAAAAGGAAGCAGTATAGCGCAGTGGTCTAAGGCTCTAAGCTGCAAATCTAGTGACATCCAGAAGATCAGACCTGGGTTTGAATCCCACAGCTTCTACTTGCATACTGTGTGACCCTGAGCAAGTCACTGAACCTCCTTGTGCTCCCAGGTTGCTCCTGTAAAAAAGCTTTCAGCTTAGTGTGCTATGTCTGGTTAAAAAAAAAAAAAGCACTATATAAATGCTTCTTCTTTTTCTTCCTAAGGAGGCTTCAGGAAATTGCAAGGTGTTGTGCAGTGTCCCAGCCAGGTAAGTCATCCCATGTTGCATGTCTGCCCTGGTGCTGTACTGTGGAGTTAGCTTTGCTGCCTGGCATGCCCTGTGGTGGGATACACTGCCGTTGTGTGCATCACAGAGTGGCATTGTCAGCTGCTGCTTGTGTTGCAATGCAGCCATGCTGGCATGTGAGATGTGTCAGACAGGGGCACACCATGTGCACAGAGGGCTGGGGGATGCTGCTATGGTCAGTTACTGATTTGCACCTGTCTTCTTTCCAGTCCCAGGGCCAGAGAACCGCAGGTGGGCCAGGGCCACAGCAGCACAGGACCGGGCACTGCACCCTGATGGAGAAGGACCAGCACCAGCAGCACTGCAGGGGGCTGGTAAGCACTGTCATGGTCCTTTGTACTGTACATGGGAGGGTGGCAGGGGGGAGTGGGTCCTGGCATGGCCGCCTGTGCCATGTGCTGTGGCAGCTGTGTGTGTCACACTGTGCATGGTGCATGCCACTGTGGCACGTCCATTGGACACATGTGCCGGTTGTTGGTGGGGTGGGCATGCACCTGGTTGCCACCATTGTTGCTGTGGTGCTGCCAGTGCACTGTGCCATGTGACTGTCACTGCACAGTCATGAGGCCATTGTGCAGCTGGGCCCACCTCTGTGCAATGTCATAATGTGCCATGTTGCTGGCTGGTATTGGCCCACCCCCCTTCAGGTGACCATTCCAGGCCCTCCAAGGGTGTGTGGTCCCACTGCCCATTGCGCACTGTGGGTGGGCATGGTTCCTTGGGCCATTGCACTGATCACCTGTCCTGTCCCTTGCTATAGGTGTCTGGCATCCAGTGCAGAGACCCCAGAGACTGATGCTAAGCTGGCTCATGAGGGAGACATTGCTCGTTGTGTCCAGCATTCTTGAGGTGGTGATGGTGGCCATGCGGAGGAGAATGATGGCAGTGGAGAGAAGGGAGAGATGGCTTTCCAGGGTGGCTGGATGGGGACATCAATAGAGTTTCCCCTGTTTTCCCCTGTTTCCCCTGTTGAACCTTCCCCTACAGTCCCCCATCCCATTGTACAGTCCCTGTTCCCTGTCCCCTTCCCTCACTGTACCTACCCTTCCCCAGCCCCTGCTGTTTTTGTACATAGTTGTGTTAAATATATATATTTTATGACATACCTGCCTATGTCTGTGTCTGCTTTGCAGGTGGCATGAGGAGCCATGATGCAGTGGTCCAGTGTATGTGCATGTTGTGTGCATGAGAGTGGATGCATGTTGTGCTTCTGTGGTTCCCTGCTGTATGCTGTGGTGAGTTTCACTGTGGTGGTGTCCATCCCCTGGGTCAGTGGCTGTGCACTGGGGTGCCCATGGGGCAGCAGTCAGGGGTGTGTGGCGAGTGTGTGCATGGTGGTGGTACAAGGCCATGGTCACTGGTCGTGTACTGTCTACACACACACTGTGTTGGGATCCTCTGCTTGGCATTGTGTGGCCTGTCCCATGTGGTCTGCTACATTGCCTGCAACCCGGCCCATTCAATGCCCACTGTGTGGGCTGCCTGTGTGCCAGTATGGTGTGTGTGTGTGTGTGCTTGGCTGCATGGTCCTGGGTGTGGCCTGCTATGGTCTGGTGGGGTACAACCAGAAGCCTGCCAGTGGGGCACCCTTGGTGGCCCTCCATTGGCCGTTGGCACCTCCTGTCACCTGCTATCCATGCCATTGTTGTGTTTTGGGGTCCAGTGTCTGGGTGCCTGTGTGTGTCCTGTTGTGCCTTGCTGATGGAGGCCTGCTGTGGCCTATCACTGTGCTTCCATGGCTCTGTCCCTGGGTCTGTTCTCTGTGCCCTGCCCCCCTCTGTTGCTGTGCTGCTCTGCTGCCACTGTTGCACTGGAGCATCTCTGTTTGTGCCATGGCGCACCTCTGTTTGCACCATGGCACAACTCTGCCTATTCAGCCACATTGCACTGGCACTGTTCAGCCTGTACAACTTCTGAATATGGCTCCAGTTGCACCATGGCACATCGGATTTGTGCTGCATCGGACTTGCGCTAGTCTTTGGCGCATTTCTGAATATCCAGGCCAGTATGTACATAAAGATTCCTTTACAAAAATGTCTCAGTGTCTCGCTCTTTTAAAGTACATTATAGACCAATATTTCATACTGGTAAGAAGTAAGAATGAAGGCTATCTATTAAAAGGAAGCACAGTAATGTGTTAAGAATGAAAAAATAGAACAGCTGTAAAACTTTATATTTCAAACAGGTGAACTGTCGTGAAATGCTGTGAGTATTGACAGCAGTTGAATTTACAGCATTGAAATATTTAAAACATAAATTATCTTGAAACAGGTAATTTACAGTAAGTTGTTTTTACAATTTACTTTATTGTCTTTTCTTGGACATTTAAAAAAAGGGTTGCCATGGCAATTGTCTCTGTGACTTAGAATCAGTAGTAATATGGTGAGAGATTCCTTTGTGTGCTCTAGTACTGCACTGTCAACTAAGAAGAAGAGTCTCTGAATTGAAGTGAGGGTATTGTGTGTGGCAAGGGAAAATGTTTTTTTATTTGGAAGCAAGAAAACCTGTGTCTGATCAGTGGAGGGAACGCTGTGTGTGCATGGGGTCTGTTAGGGAAGTCAGCACATGAATGGCATAATATTTAGCTGATTATAACAGCAAATTACACCCGGCGTTTCCTATTGGACTAAATAGATCCCAGTTATTATAGTATGATAAAGGGTACCCATAAAATGATGGAGAGCTTGCAGCATGAAGAAAGCTGGGACCCACACACAGTTGCAGGTGGTGGGGTACACTTTTGGGGTGCACATGGGTTCCCCGGGTTTAACTAATAAAATCTACTATACAAAGATGGTCTTCTTACTCACAGTCATCCAGGGAGGTAAGGAAGATTCTCTAGTGACTATGGCTCAAAGAAAATGTGGTTTCCCAATCTTCAGTGGCACAGATAGGGTACATGCCACTGAACACACCTGATTGCACCAGCTATAGAGGACTGTGAATGACACAGCACACAGTCCTACCACTGTAGTCTTCCCCAGCTGAACTTTCATTTAGGACCATTTCTGGGCTGGAGCTTTAGGCAAACATTCTGGCCACCTCCTATTAGTATTGGTAAGCTAGTACCTCTTTCCTAACCCTAATATTCTAAAATTGTAGTCCTACTCATCCAGTTGAGTCTCTACCTCCAAACTATCATTTTACAATAATGGACTCTAACCTTTCTTGGTCCCCCACTGGTATTGTATTGTTGTCACATACCTGTGCCCCTGTATAGAATGGATTGAAACAGTTGTACATGACACAGAGGTGGTGCTATGGTAAGCATCCTCATGTGTGGGGACTTATTATTTCTTAGCACATGATTTGCATGCTGTCACAAACCCTTATCCCCAGGCAGACCCAGTGCACTGCCAGCTGAAGAATGCCTTCCAGTCTATCAAGTCTGACAGATTAAGTGCACCATGCCCACTAAGGTTATATGTCACTTCCCCCATCCTTGGTCACCTGTACCATGCCCTTTTATCCCTGTCCCACCCTCTCTTGAAGTTATCAATGGATTTGAAGCTAACAGCCACCTCAGAAAGCTTGTTCCACTCATCCACTACTCTCTTCTTGATGTTGTATCTTCTGGAGGAATGGTCAAATACGTGGCAGCTCAGATTCAATGCAAAGAAGTGCAAGGTAATGCATCTGGGAAACAGAAACCCAGGGGAAGAGTACACAATGGGGGGGTGAGTTAATAACAACAACAACAACAACAATTGAAAAAAAACTAGGAGTAATTATATCAGATGACCTAAAGGTGGGCAAGCAATGTGAAAAGGCAGTAAGGAGGGCTGGGGGGATACCGGGATGCATAGGGAGAGGCATCGACAGTAGAAAGCAGGAAGTTGTTATCCCTCTCTACAGACAGTTAGTGAGACCTCATCTGGAGTATTGCGTGCAATTCTGGAGACCCCATCTATGCAAAGACATAGACAGAGTGGAGGTTATTTAGAGGAAGGCAACCAAAATGGTGCAAGGTCTGCACCAGAAGACATATATGAGGAGAGACTAAAGCAGCTTAATATGTATACACTTGAGGAAAGGAGGGAGAGGGGGGACATGATAAAAACTTTCAAGTATCTCAAGGGAATTAACAAGGTACAAGAGGGTAGTATCTTTCAAAAGAAGAGATGTGCAAGAACAAGGGGGCACAATTTGAAGATAGAGGGGGGACGGCTCAAGGTAATGTTAGAAAATATTTTTCACAGAGAGAGTTGGGGATGCATGGAACAGCCTTCCTGAGGAGGTTGTGGAGTCAGGAACAGTGGGAGAATTCAAGAATGCATGGGACAGGCATAAGGCAATTCTGGTGGGGGGCAGGAGGAAGTAAGCTGTTGATTAACTAGAATCTGCAGCTTATCCATCAGGTAGGGAAATGGGCAGACTGGGTGGGCCAAGCGGTCCTTATCTGCCATCAAATTCTATGTTTCTATGTTTCTACGGTATCTCACCTGAATTTGTCCCCTGCCAATTTGCAGTTGTTCCATCTCATGTTTTTGTTGTCACTTATAATTTATTGGAGTCTACCATACCTTTCAGGTACAGGTGCAGCCACTGACATGGTCAGACATTTCTAGATATTTTGTAATACTTCAAAAGAGATTGTGTCTGGTGGCCCACAGTGGTACTGCAGGCAGGCAGGAACTTCTCTAAAGACATCACAGAAATTTCAGGAAAGATCTGGCCATGGGAAAGTCTGCAACTGTATTTAAGTTGTATATCATGTCCCCTCTTCATTTTTTCCAGTGAGCACATATTTGGTATCTCCAGCCTCTGTCAGTATGATTACCCCTGCTGCTTCTGAATCATTTTGATAGCCTTTCTTTGCACCACTTCTTACTTAGTTATTGTCTTTTCTGTGTTAGGAGTTTCAAAACTGAACAGTATTCAAGGTGCAGTCTCGTCAGTTATTTGTACAGAGGTAGAAAAATATCCTTCATTCTACTTGTGAACTCCCTACTTATGAAACCCGGCATCTTTTTGGCCTTACCCACTGTTTTACTGTATGGCACAGAGAGATACAGGTTAATTGTGAATGCAGCTCTTGGGTCTTTTTCCTCCTCCTCCTCTATTACAGTGACTGTCATGACCCAGCCTGTACTCTTCCCCTTGGTTCTTCCACTACATGTGCATGAGCTTATACTTGTTGGCATTCAACCCTAGCTGTCAGAATTTGCACCATCTTTCCAAGTCTTTCAAGGTACTTTCTCATGTCTCTGATTTCATGTCCTGTATCAACCATCCTGTAGATCTTGGCGTCAGCATCAAATTGGAAATTTTGCCCCTGATGCTGTCTCCAGTGTCATTTACAAAGACATTGGACTGCGCATCAATCCCTGTGCTACCCCACTTGTGATCTCTTTCATCCTGAATATTCCCTACTGACCACCACCACTCTGTGTTCTCTCCCTATCCAGTTGCCACCCAACTGGTCCTATTCTCTCCCTCCCCTAGGTCATCTAACTTTTTAATCAATCCTTTATGCATGGACCAAGTCAAAGGCCTTGCTGGTGTCGAAGTACAGTACGTCTACTGCCCTCTGCCCACCTCCCTTGTGACCCAGCCAACATATATATCAGGTGTGTTTAATGTGACCTCCCTGTCATTTACCTGTGTTTTTCTGCTAATAAGTAGCCCATTAACTTCTAGAAACTTCACAAACCTTTTCTTAAGAACAGTCTTCATCAGCTCCATCAGGTTGCCCATGATAACTGCCAAAGTGACTGATCTGTAGTTTCCTGGCTCATCCCTAGCAACATTTTTATGTAAGAGCATCACATCCATGGTTCTCCACATATGTGGCACCACACCTGAGTTAAGGTAACTGTTGTGCAGGTTGGCCAATGGAGCCACCAGTATGTCCTCCAGCTCCTTCAGCACCCTAGGGTTCATTCCATCAGGCCCTGAAGATTTATTTTCCTTCAAGGCTAGTGGCCTCTTCAGTACCCTGCCAGCTTTAACTGTCTCCTCACACAGCTCGCCATCCTCTACCTACCCTTGTCTACCCTCCATGCAACATTTGTCCATCCTTTTCCTTGGTGACTACTGTGAAGAAGTACTTGTTCAGCACTACTGCCTTCCCTTTGCTATCTTCTACCTATTTCATCATCTGTCTTGGTTTTATGATCCCATCTGTAATTTGTCTTTTTCTGTGATGCACCAGGATAAGATCTTATCTCCTTCCTTGACTCCTTCCACTATTCTCTGCTGTACCCCTGCTTTAGCCCTACTCACTTCCCTGCTTGCTGCTTTAATTTTTTCAGGGCGCCTACCATGTCTTCCTCCTTTGGTGAACCTCTGTAATTCATGAAATAACTAATTTCTCCCTCACTATCTTCCATGTAACAAAGGGGTTTTATGTTCTTTATGTTCTTTCCCTTCTGCTCAAGACAGATGCTTATAACTCCCTGAAGCCCCTTTTTTATGATGGTCAGTTTTCTTTCACACCACTTGACACCTTTGTTCAGTACACCTAATCCTAATCCCATTGTACCAAAATCTGCTTCTTTCAATCGAGAGCTTGAAAGTTTTGGTGTTATCTATTTCATTTTCCATGTCTAGTCAAAACTAAACCAAAACGTGATTGCTGTTATGCAGTAATACTAATGTCCCAGACATAATCACAGTTCAACAGGCCAAGGTCCAGGACTGCCCAATTCATTGATAGCTTCCAAGCACCCTTTATTAAGAAGCCATCCTAGACTGTATCAAGGAGTAGTCAGCTTTTACTGCTGCTGGCCTTTGTGATGGATGCTCCAATCTAGGTATGGTCATGTCACTAAGAATTACCACATTTCTCTGCAAAGCTGTCTTTCTAATCTCTTTTTCCCATTCCCTGTCTATACCCTCACTTTTATTAGGCAGCCTATAGGCCACCCCACCCCCACATTTTATCTTCATTCCAAAATCTGTTTGGATCTGTGTCTGGAGAGGATCTCTGCCCTCACAGCTCATTTTCTGCAGTATGGCTGTTTTCATCTTCCTGGAATACAGTGCTACACTCCTCCCCGTACATCTGTTCCATCATTCCTGTGGGGTGAACCCCGTGATGGTGAGGTTCCAGTCATGATCTGTGGATGCCAAAGTCTTCATGATTGCCACCAGGTCCAAGTCACATTCTATCACCAGAACCCAAAGCTCTTGTTATTCCCCAGCCTCCCAAAATTAATTAAAACTAAATCAGAGTTTATCCCTATGTCTCAAAATGCTGGCACTGAAGGGCCTAACCAGTCTCCAGGATAAGGATCTGCAGACAGTGAGCCACAATGCTTTTATTCTATATTTCATAATTTCAAAGCTTCACAACCACATTCAGCATCACATAATCAATCAATTTCTTCATTAATTCACCATACACTATTTAAAGGATACCTAAACAGTGCTTTTAGTGGTTGCACTGTTCCTGAAACCCTCTCATGGAACTGTAGCACAAAGGGAGATATGCTGAATAATAAAATTAAGTACCTTAACATATAAAGTTTAATACAGTTTCTGGGAGTTTTTGGTTTTTGAAATTCAATACACTTTATTCATTTTAAAACATCTTACATGTCAGTACAAGGCATGTGAAAACTAATACAGGTATTTGAGAATGACATATGGCCTTAGGGTTACATCGGCCCAAGTATACAGGTTTCTGCTAAATACAACTAAACCTTAACAACAATCCTAGCTACTTTCCCAAGTTCTCTTATACTACCCTCCCACCCACTAATAGCTAGACATAAATCTGTGGATAGTCTCCCAACTAAGGGGAGATCAATTGTAGTACTGTTTGTGATATTTCAGATTTCACTTAGTAATTAGGGTTAACTTATATACCTTATTCCATTTCTTTTCAAAACTAGAGGGGTAATGTTTAAGACTTGTTATCATTTTTCCAACTCTCAAATTGTATAGAAATTCGTTAAGCCATACTGAGTAGGGTATAGGTTGGGGATCTTTCCAATATCTTAGTACAATCTGTTTTACCATGTGGATAATTAGTGCCATAGCATATCTTCGTTCTAGGACTAGGATTTGGGAGTAGTCCCCTAGAAGACAGATTTCTGGCTCAAATATGATTGCAATCCCAGAAGGGTGTCAAGTTTATTCCTTATGGTATTCCATAGGGGTTTAATGGAAGGACAATCCATAGCATATGGAAAATTGTGCCCTCATTAAATCTGCACCTAAAACAAGTGGGGTCTTGTAATTTGCCCATGGCATATAGTTTTGCTGGAGTAACGTAAATGTTGTGGACAATATAAAATTGGATAAGGCACAGTTTGTCATTGGGAGGTATATGAGTATATGGCCTGCCATATTTTATCCCATGAAAATTGCTTCTCTGGAAATTGGGTTGTCCAGTAGGTTGAAATACCTTGATTATCTGGGTAAATAAGTGAATATAGTGTTGCTGTTATTCTGGAGACAGCATGCGGGCCCTAGGCTAACATGCAAAACATATTGAGAAGGTCTTTCTGATCACTGTCTCAGATATTAGCCCCCATCTGAGTTATAAGAAGGTGTCTAATTTGGGAAGCCCTTAAATATCTGGTAAGACAGAAGATGCAAGACTTTAAGGATGTCAGAGGAAGATTTGATTTTGTTCTATTCAGGCAGAGCTGAAATTGGTATTTCCTGTTCAACAGCATCTGCACTTGGTTTTATATACTGTTTATCAATTGTGAAATTTGGGTTCAGATATATAGGTTGGGAAATACCCTTGGTATTCATATATTTAAGAACTTTACATAGTTAGGCATGTACTTTTAATGACATTCCTATTATTTCATTTCACAATACTTTAATACCAAGTTTGGGGGTAATATGTAATAAGCCATGTTGGGAAATGCCACTTCGTTCAATAAATAGGCATTCAATTTGTAACCATATTGGATCAGCATCTTGGGCTGTAACATTGGGAGATGGAGTTAGAGGATACCACCAGAAATATTTGGCCATGTGGCTTGCCAAATACTAATGGAAAATATTTGGTAGATTGAGACTTCCTTTTTGCTTAGGAGCTTCCAACCTATCAAAAGACCTTCTTGGCAGTTTAGAGTTCCAGAGGAATTTTGAAATAATCTGTTGAACCTTTTTAAATGAGGTTTTCGGGAGGCAAAAATTCAACATATTCAGCAGGTAGCACATTCTCAGCAGTATATTCATTTTGATGACATTAATTTTATGGGAGCCGACCTGTCAAGGTCTTGTCGTAGCTCTTCTAGCTTATCATCTAGATTCATTTTCTTAATCTGTATCAAATTGGGAGTTATTATAAGGTCTAAATATTGGATCTGGGTCACCCAGGATAATTGTAAGTCCTTCACTTGAGCTCGGTAAGTGTGAGAATTTAATGGCATGATCAGTGATTTAGCTATATTTAACTTGTAGTTAGATATGGTTCCATATGATTCTATAAGGGATAATACTAGTGGAAGTGAAGACTGGGGATTAGATATATGTAACAGGATATCGTCCGCATATGCAAACAGATGGAGATACCAGTCACCAAGCAGAATACCCTGTATTCCGGGAGAATATTTGAGATGGTATAGTAGTGGTTCTATATACAAGTGAAACAATAAAGGTGAAAGAGGGCACCCTTGGTGTGTTCCTGAAAATAGGGGGAATAATTCTGAAAAAATGCTGTTACAATAAATTTTTGCGGTAGGGCATGCATATAAGACTTGTATCCATTGTATGTATTTGTGCAGAAAGCCACATTTTTTGAGAACCCCCCCCCACAATCTCTTGCTTTAAAACTATCCTCCGGAACCACCTTTTCATCACTCGCAGCTGTTGCTGTTTCTAAACTATCTTACTCAGTCTCTGACAAAGCCCCCCGGTGGCTGCTCAAATCCTCTACCTTCTCTACCCTTGGTTCCTGTTACCTCCCTGTTGACTCCACTAAAACACTCTGTATTGAGATCCTATGTTTTTCTGATGTTCTAGTTATTTCCCTGAACAATGTTAACTTCAGCAACCCTATATGTGGTAAACTGTTGATCTCATTTGTCCTCCTGTATCCTCAAAAAAAAAAAAAAACTGTAAACTGTTTCTCTGTACTAAGTTGTTATCACTGTATTGTCTTCTCTGTGATGAGGTACCTTTGTAAGCGAGCCTCTGGCTCAAAGGTTGTAAACTGATGCTTAATAAATAAATAAATAAAATAAATTAAAAAAAAAGCCCAATTAACTCTATCAAAATCTTTCTCCACATCCAGGGATACCAACGCCATTGAATGAGGTGAATTCCTGGATGCGGAGAGTATATGGAACAGCTTCCTGAAACGATCAGCAGAAGATTTTCCACCTACAAATCCTGCTTGTTCCGTACTAAGCAGTGAAATCCATATTCGAGTCATCCTGGTGGCCAAAATTTTGGCAAAAAGTTTTATGTCATAATTCATTAAAGATATAGGTCTGTAATTAGTGACTACCTGTGGAGAGTTATTTGGCTTTGGAAGCACTATTATGGTGGCTTCCAAGAGAGAGGAGTCAGTAAGACCATAGGTGCACAAATAAGTGAACATGCTCAGTAGCAGAGGTGAGAGCTGTTCTTTGAATACTTTATAAAATCTTGGGGGAAAGCCATCAGGACCTGGTGCCTTATCATCGGGTAATGAGTCAATAGCCTCCCACAATTCTTGCTGGGTTATTTCTTTGAAAATTGTTATTGCCAGCACCAGTAAATCCAGCAGAGCACCACAATAGAACTTATGGATCTGAACAATGTATGAACATTGCACAAAAGGGAAGCCAAAAAACATAATATGTGCTATTTTCAGAATTTATTTATGCACATAACACAAGGATTCCACAATCCATACATGCTGCCCACCTCCTCCAGTAATACAAAGTATCCTAATGTGTTTCACGCCACCTAGCGTTTAATCATAGGAATGACACAACCAAAATACCAACACCATTAAATATACTAGATTTAAAGTGACAGTGCACATTTTTAAAAAAAATTACTTATTCTTTAATAAACATTCTTAAAATTGAAGAGACCAACACATCATTTACATGTATATATATCATATCATCATTAACCATTAACCTTACATATATTCAATTTTTAACTTTACCACTATGTACACCAGTGTCCTCCTCCAATGAGAGACATAGGAATCCACTGAGAATTTTTTTAGCCGTAGTATCTATAAAAAAAATTAGACCAAAAAATGAGCAGATATTTATACAGTACATATTAAAAGATGTTTATCTAATACTCTGTACCAAAATGACTCAGAAACAGACATGAAAGCAGTGCATTTCTCATTTCTTAAGGAAAGGTTTAATATCAATTCTTTCATTCAGACCAGTTTTTTCTGGCCCTCCTGTTGCAAAAATCCAATATTGTTCTCTCTTAAGGAGAACATTATCATAATCACCCCCTCTGGGGCTCTTTATGGGCTTCTCTATGCCCAAAAATGACCAAATGTGTTCCTTAGGGTTTTTCATTCTTCCCATGTGGGTTGCTAATGCATTTTTCTGGTCACCATGATTAGTTGCCCTCAAGTGTTCTCCCATCCTTTCTTTCAATTTTCTTTTAGTTTTACCAATGTAAAAACTACTGCATGTGCAGGTAGCCATATAAATGACTCCCTCAGTTGCACAGGTTATAAAGCCTTTTACTTTTGTATCCCTGTGTGTTTTTGGATTCAAAAAACTTTTAGTTTGCATCAAGAATTTATAAAACTTACATTTACCACACTTATAACAACCATCCTGCATTTTTGGTAGCCACATTCTTCCTTGTACCTGTTTAGGCTGTATTGAATGAACCAAAATATCTTTTAGAATTCTGCCTTTCCTTTGCACCATTCTAGGTTTAACATCACTAAGGTTCTTGAGGCCTGGATCCAAACTGACTAAATGCTAGTGTTTTTTAATAATGTTACTAATCTCTTCTGACTGGGCATTATAAGTGCATACAAAATTAATTCTTTGATCACTTATTTCCAATTTTCCTGTTTTTTTCTTCTGCATGACCTCTGACCTTTCTATCTTACTAACATCTTTCCTAGCTTTTGTAATTAAACCTACAGGATATTTCCTTTCTTTTAATTTACTTTCTAACTCATCTGCTCTCTTTTCAAATGCATTTTCAGTACTGCAGTTTCTTTTCACTCTCATAAACTGTCCCTTTGGGATACCAGCTATGGTGTGATATGGGTGACTGCTGTCTGCCTGTAAGAGTGTGTTTCTAGCAGTACTTTTTCTAAACAAATCCATTTCTATTCCTCCTTGATCATCTTCCTTAATAATCAGATCTAAAAAAGTAATCTGTCTAGAACTAAAAGACAGGGAGAAACGTAAATTTGGGTTACTTGCTTCCAAGAACTTTACGATTTTCTGACCCTGTCCAGATAATAAAGATGTATCTATAAAACGTCTATAGATGTCTATTCTATCTCTGTACGAGTTTGTGTCCATATTTCCAATAAACTATTCCTCCCATTTCCCCAAATACAGATTTGCAAAATTTGGGACAAATGTTGCCCTCATTGCAGTGCCTTTTTTCTGTATGTACTGTCCATCTGAAAAAAAGAAGGTATTACACGTCAACACAAACTTAGCAAGTTGAATCAACACTTCAGTAGGTGGGTGTTTTACTTTTCTACTGTCCAAATAATACTCCAAGGCAGCCAACCCCCCTTTGTGTGGTATGTTAGAGTACAAAGATTCAACATCCAAAGTAACAAACAAACTGGTTTCTTCAATGGCTATGTCTTCTAGAACATTAATTATATCACCCGTATCTTTTATATATGAAGGGACTGCTTGAGCTAAAGGTTTTATATAATAATCAATGTACTGTGACAGTGGCTCAGTGATGCTGCCATTACCTGACACTATTGGGTGGCCAGGTGGGTCAAAAAGGCATTTATGTATTTTAGGAAGAACATAAAAACAGGCTGTCATTGGGTACTGCACAGTTAAAAAAGAAGAAGTATCCTCACTGATCCATCCCTTTTCTTTTATCTCAGAAAGATATTTATCTATTTCAATTGTATACATTGCAGTAGGATCTATGAATACCCCTTAATAGCATTCTTCATTCCCTAGTTGTCTGTACACTTCCAAAGAATATTTCTTAGTGTCCATAACCACAATAGAGCCTCCCTTATCAGCATTTTTTATAGTTATATTTTAATCATCCCTTAATACATTTAGAGCAGATTTTTCAGCCATACTTAAATTATTCCTTATGGGTGCATTCTCTTTATTATATTGACTCTTGTCCAAATCCAGTAAGTCTTTTTCACAACTTTTCAACAAAGTCTGGAAGGCTGGAGTTAAAGGAGGACAAAAAGTAGATTGAGGTTTAAATTTCTGAACAATTACATCAGTATTCTCAGTCTCCGCAACATCACTTACCCCCATTTGGACAGTCCCAATGTTTTCTTCCTCTCTTCTGTTAAAAAAAGAGCATAATCCCAAATTTCTAGTAAATTTATGGCAGTCTATTATTGTCTCAAATAGATTAAATCTCTGCTTTGGGACAAAGGACAAGCCTTTGCTAAGGACACCTATTTCCAGTTCAGACAGCTCTCTAGATGAAATATTAACCACATTATTCACCAGTAGCCCCTCTTGTATTCCCCCTTAATGTTTTTTAAAAATGTGCACTGTCAACTAAAAGTTTTTTGAATCCAAAAACACAAAGGGATACAAACGTAAGGGCTACCTGCACATGCGGTAGTTTTTACACTGGTAAAACTAAAAGAAAATTGAAAGAAAGGATGGGAGAACACTTGAGGGCAATTAATCATGGTGGCCAGAAAAATGCATTTGCTACCCACGTGGGAAGAGTGAAAAACCCTAAGGAACACATCTGGTCATTTTTGGGCATAGAGAAGCCCATAAAGAGCCCCAGAGGGGGTGATTATGATAATGTCTTCCTTAAGAGAGAACAATATTGAATTTTTGCAACAGGAGGTCCAGAAAAACCAGGTCTGAATGAAAGAATTTATATTAAACCTTTCTTTAAGAAATGAGAAATGCACTGCTTTCATATCTGTTTCTGAGTCATTTTGGTACAAAGTATTAGATAAACATCTTTTAATATGTACTGTATAAATATCTGCTCATTTTTTGTCTAATTTACTTTTATAGATACTACAGCTAAAACAATTCTCAGTGGATTCCTATGTATCTCATTGGAGGAGGACACTGGTGTACATAGTGGTAAAATTAAAAATTGAATATATGTAAGGTTAATGGTTAATGATGATATGATATATATATATGTGTGTAAATGATGTGTTGGTCTCTTTAATTTTAAAAATGTTTATTAAATAATAAGTTTTTAATGTTTTTTAAAAATGTGCACTGTCACTTTAAATCTAGTATATTTAATGGTGCTGGTATTTTGGTTTTGTCATTCCTATGATTAAACACTAGGTGGCATGAAACACGTTAGGACACTTTGTTTGTATTACTGGAGGAGGTGGGCAGCAAGTATGGATTGTGGAACCATTGTGTTATGTGCATAAATAAATTCCGAAAATAGCACATATTATGGTTTTTGGCATCCCTTTTGTGCAATGTTAGCACATTGTTTGGATCCATAAGTTCTGTTGTTGTGCTGTGCTGGATTTACTGGTGCTGGCAATAGCAATTTTCATTTATACGTGTCGGACGCTGAGCACAGGACCCTGGTGCAGACCTCAACTTTTGCTTATCCATTTATGGGTTATTTCTTTGTCTAGGGTTTGTGCTTGCGACTGTGGGAGAGAGGGAAGCGGGAGTTCTTTAAGGTAATTTTGTATGTCTATAATGGAGGGAGGAGGAGCTGGTGGTGAGTATAGAGATCTGTAGTAGGTCTCAAATTCCCCGACAATATCTTTAGGCATGGTAAGTAAGGAGTTATCTTTAAGGGAGTTGAGAGCCACCACCACCCTAGCTTCCTCTTGTTTCCTGAGTCACAAAGCAAGTAAGTGGCTAGCTTTGTCCCCTTGTTCAATATATTTAATGTGGGTCTTGAAAAGCATGTACTGAGTCTGTTCCCGTAGAGATTCAGAGTACTGATTCTTTAATTTAGTTAAGTGCTCTAGGGTCTCCTCGTTCAGTTGGCCAGTTTGCGGATTTTCTATGGCCTGTATCAGTGATAATAAAAATGATGCTTTTGCTTCCATCTTTTTTTTTCTAACAGCAGACAAGCATATGCATTCCCCCCTGACCACACATTTCAGAGCATACCAGAGTTTATCCACATTTGGTATAACTCCTTGGTTGTGTTTAAGAAATTGATCAATAACTTCTTTAAGGGACTGCAGGGTTTTATCATCTTGGAGAAGCTGCGTATTTAATTTCCATATGCCCTTTTTGGTTATTTGGTGTGGAAGGGTGCCTTCAACCCATACTGGTGCATGGCCAGATATGACTGTCAGGGACATGCCACTACCCATTATACCCTCTAGTATTGGATTGTTCACCAAAAAGTAATCAATGCGGGACAATGACTTATGAACCGGAGAGTCATAAGTGCATCCCCTGGCCATGGGGTTTAAAAGAGACCATGGGTCATTCAAATTGTATATAGATATGAATTCCCTTAGGGCCCTCTGTGCTGGGGAGAGAATAATTCCTTTATATGGCAATCTAGCTAGCCTTGGTGTCAACACCAGGTTCCAATCCCCTGCAATTATTGTAGGCAACCTAGGAAATAAGTTTAAGGACTCTATTAATGCTGAAAAAAATTTGAGCGAATCAGCATTAGGCCCATATATGGAGCCTGATATGAGTTCAGTATGATTTAAAATTTCTTTTATAAAAAGGTATCTCCCCTGTTTATCACTGTGGATCTGTTGTGGTGTAAATTGTGTGTCTCATGTGATTAGAATGGCTACCCCTCTTTGCGCAGTTGCACTGCCTGCTGCAAATACCTGTCCTATTTGCCTTCTTCTAAATAGGTTACCCTCTGTATCCAATAGGTGTGTTTCCTGTAACAGGGCAATATTACATTGTAGTGTCTCCAGATGTCTAAGTATTTGATGGCGCTTAATTCGGGAACGAGCCCCGTTAACATTCCATGATATATACCTTAACACCATAGCACAGTAAAACTACAGACTAAGGCATAGGACATCACCCTTCAACTGATTTGGATAAAAATGGAAGTTGGTACACCTAAGGATAATGTAGCTGGAAATTATAAACTGGAAACTCTGGTCCTGACAGTATTCTTCCCACTTCATAGTCAGACTATAAATTATATCTAACTTTCGCCTATAGCCATCAGTAACTATTGTAGATTTACTTCTACTAACTTCTACCAAAATTAACCCTATCCCAACTAAAATAACAAAATTCCCAGTCCTCTCGACTGCACTCCCTTT
Organism: Neoceratodus forsteri; assembly: GCA_016271365.2. Lineage (NCBI taxonomy): Eukaryota > Metazoa > Chordata > Ceratodontiformes > Ceratodontidae > Neoceratodus > Neoceratodus forsteri. The sequence continues at coordinate 1,652,087,904 of CM057449.1, forward strand.
GATCATTCGGTTGCAATCACACCCCACCACCAAACAGACGTTTCCCCTCCCCTGTCCTCCCTGCAATCATCAGAAAATCTTCCTGTTTTCTTAACTATTAATCTGTAAAGACCTGCTTAATCACATCCAACAAGATTAATTGTAAACTTACAAATTTTAACTTATGAATAGTATGGTTATTCAGCAATCCGTGAGTTTAAGGAAACTTGCAAACAGAATAGAACATTTTCCGTAATGATAAAGAGTCAGATAAGCTATTAGTTTGAGGCTTTACATATTGTCCTGTTTGTCATGATTCTGCAGCTTATCATATAGGGACAAGATGAAAAGGAAAACTAAATAGTGTTTAGGACGTATCTTTAGGATTATCAGTGTTTACTCAAGTCCTCGCCTCGTACACTATGTAGGGTGCCATTCAAAATGATGGTGAGCTGTAGCATACTATTGCAGCATCCTAATAGATAACATTAATTCAGCCCTTAGAGTCAGAAATTTACTTGCAGTTTTGTGCTAAGGTCCAATTGAAGCAAACAACTCTCTTGCTCACCAGAAAAGGTCTGAATACATTTTCGCAAGCTCTGTAGTGGCTTTAGTTACCATGTCAAAGGAGATCCAATGCCCATCTTTACATGCCTGCAACATTGCTGGGTATCGCATTTGAAATCGTACCCCTGCAGCAATAAGTTTGGCCATGATAGGATGCAGATCTGTGCATTTTTGCCTGACTGTTAAAGGTAGGTCTCAGGCTATATGTATTTTGGCATTGTCCCACTGCACTTCCCTGGTGTCTTTAAGTTTGTCGAGTATTGTCTGCTTGTCCAGATAATTCAATAGCCTGAAGATAAGTTGTCTGGGAGGGGAGCAAGCTGGAGGTGCGGGCCTTAATGCCTCTTGCACTCTCTCGATAACATAGGTCGGGCCATTAGGGGTGGGCCCTACTAGCTTAGTACACAGTTTTTGTATAAAATAAATAGGGTTGGTTCCTTCCTCCCCTTCTGGCAATCCCAGAATAACTAAATTGTTCTGTCTAGAGCAACCCTCAAGGTCTTCCAGCTTGTCCATTGTTTTCTTGAGCTGTTGTCTTAACAAGACTATCTCCGGATCTATCTGCGCCCTCCAGTCATCTAATGAAGAAATCCGTACTTCGTTATCTGAAGTACGGATTGTTAAGCTAGCCATAGAGCTTTCAATTGTCTGAAGATCATCCACTACTGCACGCAAGGATTTTTTTATAGGCACTAATCCTTCAAAGAAAATCTCCTCTGTCAGTAGCTGTGGAGTGGAGGATTCTTCGGCGCCTCCCACTTTAGAACGCTTTGCTGGTAGGCCCTTCTCGGGAGATGGCGGGGGCATATGCTTAGGTCTTTGCGGTTTCAACATTGTTTTCGAATGATCTTACAGCTAAGATGTCTCATTTCAGCAGTAATGATGTCTCTGATGAAAAAGAAAAGGCACCTTACAGTAGACCCTTTGCTGGTAAATGAACGATAGGGAAATTGCACGGAGGTTCAGCAGAGCAATACGGATCGTGTCTATCTGGAGGCCATCGCAACCGGAAGTCTTCAGGAGTTTTTTTTTTATTTTATTTTGCCACACTCAGGAAACATTTGAGCAGCACCATGCTGAACAGAGCCTACAACTGCTGGGGAACGTGAAATATGATGATGTCATCTTAGTGAGGCATCTCGTCTGTAATACTGAATCCCTATAAAGCCTTTTAGATAGTGTCTAAGATTAGCACTATATGCGTTCCTTATCATCTTTATTTCCCATTTAACATGTACATTTGCGGGTAACGTACAAGTTAAATATCGATAAAGATGATAAGCTACACACATAGTGCTAATCTTAGACACACTATAAAAGGCTCCATAGGGTTCAATATTTCAGATGAGATGCCTCACAAAGATGAGATCATTGCACTGTATGTTCCTAGAAGGCTTAGGCTATGATAAGCGCAGTGCTGCTCAAATGCTTCCTGATTACAGTGAAATAATAAAAGACTTGCCAAAACAGAATAAACTTCATATTTTAAGGTACTTAATTTTATTATTCAGCACACATCCCTTTGTGCTACAGTTCCACTGAAATGTTTCAGGAACAGTGCAACCAGCAAAAGCACTGTTGTATCCTTTAAAGTGTCAAATCTCTCTGTCCATGCTCCTCTATTTAACAGCAAATGTTCCCAATCGCCCTTCATGAGTGGTGGTGGGATCAGCTCTCTCCAACCCAAGGAACTTGAAACTTGATACTTGGTTGGCAATATTAAAGTGTCTTGCCACACTTGATTTCTTAGACTGAAATGAAGCTTAACTGACAACCAAAAATATTAAATACAGTTTTACTACAGAATCTATATAATTAGTAGTTTAAATGATGGAACTACTAAGTTGATGAAGACAATATTTGTAACTGAACCAAGAGACTGTGCATGACACAGTCTTAAACAGGATACAGACAGAATTTAAAGAGCTAGTGTAGTCAAAACAGGCAGACAGGAAAATAATAAATATTTCAAGAACTAGGCAGTTGTAACTTTTTATTTCTAAAGTATTTTTCTTTTTCCTTTTGTTCATCAGAAAGTCTTCTATGTTATAATATTGTGCTGAACATGTGGAACAGCTCTTAGACTGGCAGCTAACATACCTACCTCTGCTGCCCCACACTGTATCATCACCATTGTGATCTCACTGACAGTGACATCACAGGTGAATGAGCTGGCAGTCACTGAATTGCTGTTCCTAAGCAGCAGTGATATCACAGTCAGTGAGGTCACAATTCTGGTGATGTAGAGGGGAACAGTAGAGCTAGACATGTCAGCTGCCAGGCAGAGTGCTGTTCCACACATCACATCTACTAACACCAGGTAAACAATATTCTGATTAAGCAAATGGAAAAGAAAGAGTACCTCACATATAAAAGGTAATGGTTGTTTGCTTTTGAAATCTAATATTGGTTTAGAGCAGTACACTAGCTCTTTAACTAATACTGCATCATAATTAAAAACAAACACACAAACAAAAATACATAAAACATTAATTTTCACACATGGAGACTTAAACCATATTTAGATAATAAACAATCATGTTTGCTAATGGAAAAAAAAAATTACAATGTTATTTTATGAGAAGCATTTTTTTTTTTCATTTACCAAATTGAAAATGTATTTGGCTTTCCCAATAAGTCTTCTCAACTGTGTGTTTTTTTCCATGCATTTGAGGATTAACCATAGACAATATTGTCAATGAATCACAGACAAACTGGATGGAGTTATTATTGACAACGATGATGAGCAGAACAGGGATCATTATAGATGTCAATGGGTAACCTTGTTTGTCCACAAAAATGAACCACCAGAGAGCAGGGTACAGCCCCATCCTTGAGCAAGTTTAGGGTTCTGTGCCCTGATGAAGCCCCACCTCTAATTTGAATTCTGTGTTATGTATGTCCCTTATTCGGCCCTGAAGGTCCCAGTCCTTCTACTTAGATGCAACATGTGCACAAATTATTTTTTTTTTCCTCCTAGAGTTCACCCTAATTATCTATGTGATCAAAGCCTTTCTTACTAGAGCATCCATTGAGCCATCCATTCTCATTTCATTCTCATCTGTCTGTCCTTACTGGGTCTTGATACTGCTAGCAGTTCTGAGAATGCTACTTGGCTTTCTCCTTCCCTAAGTTGCTCACCTAGCACAATGAACCTTGCTTGAACAACCTCCACCTTTTCCATGCCAGGTCATTTGTGCCCAGGTGGATCAGCACATGTGGTTATTCTCTCTGTCCTTTGGAAAGGGATTGGAGCATAAGTGTTATCCTTTCTGCTGTCATAACCAAGAGGCACACTAAATTCCTATGTTGTCCTTTCCCTCCCATTGAACTCCCTGCCCTCCTTGAATATAGAGTCCCCTATCACAATGGCACTACCTTTCCCCTCTCATTCAACCCCACCTCTCCCTTGACTAGGTCCTGCTCCATCGCAAAGCTTCCTTAGCCTCTTTCTGTCCTCCTAGAAACATAACAGTTGTAAGTGGAAAAGGACCACCTTACCCACACAGTCTTCCCAAAAACTCCCCATATTGTTCAGCTCAATATTGCACCCCTTCGGTAGCCTTATCTCTAGTATCCCTATCCATTGGGATCTGACTTTCCATCTTAATGACTTCCATGACCATCCCTATACTGCCCCTGCTCTCTTATTCTGCCTATCCTGGGCCCTTTCATCATACCCATTGTTGCCACTGTATTCTGTACCCTTCTATTTCCCCCTGGTATATCACTACGTCCTGTCAATTTACCTGCCACTCCTCAACCTGCACATTCCTAACTTGTACCTCCCCTCCACCCCTTTGCCTCTCATCTCTTCTTCAAGCATCATGGTTATCTTTTTATCACTCCCCTTCCCCTTTTCTTTGATGCCCTTGAGTCCCTTGTCCCCCCACTGCCCCCTGCATTTTGCCCCATGTCACCAAGTCCTGACTTTTGCTGTCCTTTCCACTGTTAAACTTCCCTACATGGAAAGTTTCTACTTCCACAACTTGTATCCTTTGACAGGTGGTCCCCTGATGCTCTCAGGTATTGCCCCTTTCCAATGATCCCATGCGCTGGTAGCAGTTCTGTATTGTTACAGTGTGGCAGAGTTAGGCTACACCCTTGGCTGTGTCTGATGGACCACTTTTATATCTCATTTCCTAGCTGTCAAAGCTTCTGTTGCACAACAGTTAATGCTTTTCTCTTTGGTTTTCTTCTCCCCCCCCCCACCCTAGGTTGGTCACCTAGTGTAGCTCTTTACTATTCCTACTAAACTTCCTACTAGTTCTCTCTTTTCATTCTTTTTCCATTTCCATCCATCCAGTCCCTGGAATGATGCCAAACACCCAAAGAGGTGTTGTGTAACATGCATACATGCATTTTGTGTGCAAAAAGCATGAAGGCTATTTTAGATAATAGGAATAAATACAATTAATAAAGCCTTTTTAAATAAAAATGATTAGAAGCCATATAAAACAATAATAATTTCATGATTAATACAGTTATAAGACCTCCTTAAGGTATTTTCATAAAGTCACTCTATAAACCTGTTACTGTATAAGGTTCTATGTATGAGAATGTGGTATACTTTATAAAAGTGCTTAGTCACTGTGGATCACAGATGTAGAGAGTTATTATCTGTGAAGATATACACTGTACCTTTAATTGAACCAGGAAATCCCCTGAAACAAACCCTCTTAGTTTTGAAACAACATGCCCAGACATGCAAATAGAACAGGGCTCAGTCAGATGACCCCACCAAAAGATATAAAAACCTCTTCACTGAGTTCACGCCAGTTCAGTCCACTGGGGCTCAGCTATGAGGGAGGAGAGAGGCAAAAAAGCTGTTAAGTTCAGATGAGCAGGATCTTAGGAGCTCTAAGATCCAGGACTGTATTATGTGAGAAGCTACGTATGTTAAGTAGTGATTTTCTTTGCAATTTTTTTGTTTTCATTTATTATTTTTCGAACTTTTGAAAAATAAATATCTCACCACAGTGTGTTTTAAACCTGTAAATTTGCCTCATCTGAAGTTTATTCCCAGACACTGTGACATACAGCTCTAGGGGTTGTGTTCATTTCTCCCACCATCAAACTCATCCTGCTCCACCCTGGTCAAGTAGCTCTTCGGAGACTCTGTGGAAGGAGTGTCTTGGGCACTGTGTCCCTTTGAACACCTCTCAGCCTTCTTAGTTCAGCCTTGAAAAGGCTCACCTCTACCATCAGGAACCCCAGCTTCCTACTGTACAGACCAGGTAATCTCCCATCCTCCAAAGCACTCCCAGAAAAATTGCTGTGCCATGTCCCTGCAGCTTATGATTCTTCCCAACCTGCCCATACAAATCCATTAATCATTACAACTGGAGTTCCTTATTATTACATATGACATTACATTATGACATACACTAGGGAACATCTGGTCCCCTGCCACTAAGGGTAGGATTAGTCTAAATGGAAGCAGATCCTTCTCTAAACACTTTTTGTTTTGTTGCAGGATCTTACAGATTTTTCCCTTCCCTGAATTGTTTTAGTGGCCTCTCCTTCATAGGGTGTTGCAGCCACTTACAGGTTTTCCCTTCCCTGAATTGCTTTTCTGTCCTACCCTAGAGTATTGTGGCCAATACTTCCTGCCACCTCTAATTATGTTTGCTGATTTCTTTGCCACTCTCTAGAGTCTGTCCTCTCAGCTACTGCTATTGCACCTTTCCATACTACTCAAGCAGATGTCACTGGACCCACAGGCAGAGGTCCCTGCTTACTGTACCTACCCTGTGGATACACTTGAAGGCACTGTCCACATGCTTTATTGTCCTCAAACTTGGTCCTCTGGGAAGGAAATACCAGTTGCAGTCATGTGAAAAATACTCCAAACACTATGGTGCCAAGATTAGCAGCTTTTTTCTTTTTTTGTCAACTCTATTTATCACCTCAGGACCAGAACTCTCTCAAGCGTCCCTCTCTCACAACCCTCCCCTGTACCACCCTGCCTAAAGTGCTCTTCTCTGGGAAATTGGGAACAGGCACTCCCTCTTGCAACCCTGTCCATCGTCCAGGTAGTGCTACCATCAGTGGGCCAGGGCATCCAGAAGGGATTGGGAGAGCCAGAGATTCAATCCCGACTTTGGGTGTGTGAGACTAGGAGCCCTTGAGGGTGTTGTCACCTCTCTGGGTGTTTTTTTTTCCAGGCTTCTTGTTCCCTGGAGCACTGTTGTGCAATGGCACCAGTGCACCTTACGTGCTGCCACCTGCTGCCATTCCACCCCATTCCAGCATCACTAACTGCAGCACCCCTAGTCTCCACTGGGGGCTGCTGGATAGCAGCATGATCCCCACTATTCACCCTCAGAGAGGACAGCCATCATCCGGATGCTCATTCCTCTCCCCCACCAACCAACCCCCGGTAGCCCAATTCTGATCCCGTACCTGGTCGCTGGAGTGGCAAGAGGTGTAGCATCCAGCAACTCAACCCTCAGGACCACCAGGCCAGCCAAGTTTAGCAGCTTAACAGCAAACCTCCTGTACTCCCATGATGCCTTTCACTCTCTTCTCCCACTCCCCACGCGTAAAGAAACAGAAGTACAATCCAATGGTGCTGTTTTCTTTAGCCTTATACCACATCTCCCTTCCCTAAAATGCTTCTGCCACCCTTAACCTTCTGTTCACCCAGAAAACAACAGTAAAGAACTTTTTTTAATGAAGCACAAGAAAAAAAGTGCACTACCTTCTTCGGTAGCATTTTGTAGTTAAGCGGCTGCTAACTTGGATGCCTCATGGAGACAAAACTGCACCGCATTCCTTGTTATGTCATGGGCTGCAGCTGTAGAACCGGCTAGCTGCAGTCATGTGTCCAGTACCCCAAACACAAAGGTGCTGAGTTTGACAACCTAAAAGCACAACATCTTTACTCCCATGATGCCTTTTTCTCCCTCCTCCCTTCCCCTTCCCTCTCCCACAAGCCAGCAGTATAATCTTTTTTTAATGTAGGTGCAAGGAAAAAACATATTATCTTCCCTAGTAGCATTTGGTAGCTCTTTTTATATTCAAAGAGAAAATTATAATTCATAGAAATATAATACACAATTACCACATCTCAAAAAATGTCATATGAAGAATCTCAAAATAAATAATTAAAGTGTAATTCATTTTTTTGAGGGGGTAAAACGGAAAAAAAAACAAAAAAACCAAAACAAATGCAGCATCTATTTCTTGCTCGAAGTTTTAAACAACCCTGTCTTTTCAGATTGAAAATATAAAAGAAACATTCTTCTCAGGCAAAGATCCCTTACAGAAATATAGGTGTACTGTGTACATGCAGAATGAAACATAGAATTTGATGGCAGATAAGGACCGCTTGGCCCACCTAGTCTTTCCATTTTCCTACCTAATGGATAAGCTGCAGATGCTAGTTAACCAACAGTCTACTTCCTTCTACCCCTCACTAGAATTGCTTTATGCCTGTCCCATGCATTCTTGAATTCCCCCACTGTTTTTGACTCCATGATCTCTTTAGGAAGGCTGTTCCATTCATCTACAACCCTTTCTGTGAAGAAATACATCCTCACATTACCTCTGAGTTGTCCCCCCTCTATCTTCAAATTGTACCCCCTTGTTCTTGCACATCTCTTTTTCTGAAAGATTGCACATTCTTGGACTTTGGTGATTCCCTTGAGGTATTTTTAAAGTTTCTATCATGTCCCACCTCCTCCTCCTTTCCTCGAGGCTATACATCTTAAGCTCCTTTAGTCTTTCTTCATATGTCTTCTTGTGCAGACCCTGCACCATTTTGGTTGCCCTCCTCTGGACAGCCTCCACCCTGTCTATGTCTTTGTGGAGATGGGGTCTCCAGAACTGTACACAGTACTCCAGAGGTGGTATTACCAACTATCTGTACAGAGGGCCAACAACTTCCTGTTTTCTACTGGTGATGCCTCCCCCTATGCATCCCAGTATCCCTCCAGCCCACCTTACTGCATTCTCACATTGCTGGCCCACCTTTAGGTCATCTGATAAGATTACCCCCATGTCCCTTTCCATTTTTGTTGTTGTCAGTATCTCACCCCCCATTGTGTACTCTTGCCCTGGGTTTGTGTTTCCTAGGTGCATTACTTCGCACTTCTTTGTGTTGAATCTAAGCTGCCATACATTTGACCATTCTTCCAACCTTGCCAAGTCCCTTTTCATCCTTTCCACCCCACCTTGCGTATCAACCCTGTTGCAGATCTTTGTGTCATCTGCAAAGAGACAAACTTTCCCTTCCAGTCCCTCTGCAATGTCACTTATAAAGACATTAAAAAGGACCGGCCCCAGTACTGAACCCTGTGGTACCCCACTAGTAACCCTCCTTTCTTCACTGTGGGCTCCATTTACTACTACCCACTGTGTCCTGTTGTCTAGCTAGTGTTTTACCCAGGCTACCACCCTGGGATCCACTCCCAGGCTGGATAATTTGTTCATTAATCTTTTGTGCAGGACTGTGTCAAATGCCTTGCTAAAGTATAGGTAGGCCATATCCACAGCCCCTCCCTGGTCTACTTCTTTGGTCACCCAGTCAAAGAAATCAATTAGATTTGTTTGACATGACCTTTCTACTGTGAATCCATTCTGCCTTGATCCTGTGCCCCACTGGCCTCTAGGTACTCAACAATTCTTTCCTTTAGAAGTGGTTCCATCATTTTCCCTACCACTGAGGTCAAACTGACAGGTCTGTAATTTCTTGCCTCTGTCTTGCTCCCACTATTGTGAAGGTGAATCACATCTGCCCTTCTCCAGTCCTCAGGTACCACACCATCCTCCCATGATTTATTAAAAAGGGTAGTCAGTGGTGTTACTAGTTCTTCCCTTAGTTCTTTTAGAATTCTGGGGTGAATTCCATCAGGCCCCATTGCTTTATCCACCTTCAGTTTTAAGAGTTCTTTTAGAACCCTTTCTTCTGTGAAAGGACTAATATCGACCCCCCTATCCAGAGTGCTTCTCTTGACTGAATTAGGTATCTCTCCCTGCTTTTCCACTGTGAATACTGAGCAGAAATATTTGTTCAGTATCCCTACTTTTTCACTGTCACTCTCTGCCCAACCACCTTCCTCTTTATTCAGCCTCAGTATCCCTGCCTTCATCTTTCTTTGCTCCCTAATGTACCTATGAAAGGTGTTTTCCCCATTCTTAACCAAGTTGGCTATCTTTTCTTCAGTTTGGGCATTTGCTATTCTGACTACCTTAGCCTTCATTCTGCTTTAACTGGTGCAGTTCTCTGTTCTGCTCCTTCTGTGTTTCCTTATACTTTCTGAATGCTGTATTTTTCTCCCTTTCCTTCCCAGCTACTTAGAACCATAGTGTTTTTTTTCTTTTATTTTGATTTGCTTCACATAAAGGCTTGTTGCCTCTGAGATGGCAGTTTTGATGTTTCCCCATTGTTGCTCCACCCCACCTTCTTGCCTGTTTGTTAGTGCTTTTCTGAGGAACTTTCCCATTTTCACAAAATCAGCCCTCCTGATGCCCAGTACCTTCACTTTTGTGTGGCTTGACTCTACAGCTAAGTTTATTGTGAACCGCACTGTTTGGTGGTTGCTTGTTCCCAGATGGCTACCCACTTCAGGATCAGAGATCATTTCTCTGTCCCCATTTGAGAGTACCAGGTTTAAGATTTCTCCCTCCCGAGTGGGTTCCAAAACTAGCTGTCTGAGGCATGCCCCTGTAGGGCATCAAGAATGTCCCTGCTCTTGGATGTGGCTGCAGCAAAGGTGCTTCAGTTAACATCTAGCATATTCAGGTCCCCCATCAGCAATATCTCCCCTTTCTCTGCCATCCCAAGGATGCCTTCTATCATTTCCTTGTCCATTTCCTCCCCTGAGTCAGGGGTCTATACAACACCTATGCAGATTATGGAGTCATTTCCAGTCTTCAGGGTGACCCACAGTGCCTCCTCCCATCCCTGTTTACCCTTTAGTTCTGTTGCTTTGATCCCTTCCCTTCCATAGAGAGCTACTCCTCCTCCTCTTCTTCCCTTCCTGTCCCTCCTGTAGATTGTGTACCCTGGTATGTTGACATCCCAGTCATGGTTCTCTGTGTACCATGTTTCTGTGACTGCCACGATATCCAGGCATTCCTCTTCCATCAAGGCCACCATTTGAGGGAGCCTTTTGCCTGGACTTTGGGCATTGGTACTCATTACCCTCCAATTTTCTATGGCTTTATTTCTTTTTTCCCCATCCCTGTCTTAATGCCTTTGCCTTTTTCTCCATTTACCCCTGCCCTTATCCCTATCAACTGCTCTATCTTGGTGTTTACCTTACTGACTACACTGATTTTTTTTAGAGGGGCTAGGATTTCCCTTCTCCTTTTCAGTGCTTCCCCCCTTGGCTAGTTTAAATGCTTGCTAATGAAGCATTTAAACCTATCACCTAGGATCCTGGTTCCCCTCCTGGATAGATGCAGACCATCCCACCTGTATAGGCCTGCATCCCTCCAGGTGGAGGCCCAGTCCCCAATGAAGCCAAATCCCTGAGCTCTGCACCAGTTTTTCAATCAGTCATTGAATCCCATGGTGCGGAGTACCCTAGCCTCATCCATGCCATAGACAGGTAGCACTTCTGAGAAAGTTACCGTGTGTACTACTTGTCAAAGGCCACTCCCCAACTCCACAAACTCTTGTTGCACTGCTCTGCTTAATTGTGCAATGTTTGCATGCAGTTCACATACACAAAGTGAACCTATGCCAACCAGGTCTAAAAAGCAAATCAGGTTCACATGCTGTGAGATTGACATGTGCACAGCAGGTAAGCTAGTGTGAACATCTTCTAAAAATGACATCAGGTTCGCATGATGCTCACTTGACATGAGTGCAGCAGTTACAGTAAGCTGGTGGAATATCATTTAAACATCACATCAGTTTCACATGCTGCACACTTGCCATGTGTGCAGCGGCGAATCTGGTGCATATCTCATCTAAACACATCGGTTTCTATTGCTTATACTACTGCTAGCAATTAGTCATTAAAGTACGTTTTTATTTGAATTTCCATAAAAATTAGGTAAACTCATTAATTCTGATCCTTTTGCAAGTTGTTTAATGGTTTTGATTCTTGTCATTAAATCACCATTAATTTGTAAAGTATTGTTTGTTTACTGCATTAAATGTCTAGGATATAGCCAGTCAGCATCCCCCATTCCAGATGTACAAAGAGGGGCCTCTGTGTTGTGAAGCCTATCCTTTTTGTTTTGGACCATGCAAATCCCTTATGCATATTTAGTGCTGCAAATGTTTTTCTCCATGACTGTTCTATCTCACTTACTTTCCTTTAGTCATTCTGTATTGTGTATATACACTATAGCCATGCTCAGCACTCTTTGTGCTGAGTAGGGACAAAGAAGCATGCACCATACCTTATGCTATGTCACTGAAATTAGGAACCTGGATACTCAAAATGAGGGACAATGAGAGACACTAACCCACATGATGATCAGGACACATCATAAAAGGACGGTACCTAATTGCTTGCCCCAGCAGCTAGCAGTGGAACCAGTGAACAGGAGGAGAGGATATTGCTTCAAAGCAGTGTGCAAAAAATGGAAATAAGCACCCAAGAGGAGGATAGGCAGAAAGATGGCAAAATTCAACAGAAGGACAGACAGCAGGGAGAACCAGGGATAAATGACAACCAGGGAGGGGGCAGGAGTAGAACAGCTAAACAGTCCATGGAGTTCAAACAATGGAAAGCCATGTGTGCCAATTCCAGGAGCCTTAGCAACAAGATGGAGGATCTGAGGCTGTCATGGTGCAGTCAAATCTGGACACTGTGGCCATCACAGAGACCTGGAGTAATGATAACCAAGACTGGGAGATGGCCATACCTGGCTACAGCATATTCAGAAGGGACAGGCCAGGTAGGAAGGGAGGAGGAGTGGCACTTTATGTGAAAGATGGCATAAAGGCAACAGAGATCCAGGAGGGGGAAAGATACTGTGGGTTAAGCTGGAAAGGAAAATGGGGCCAGCGATCCACACAGGGGTGGTCTATAGACCACCAGCCCAGGAGGAAGAAAAAGACAGGGAGCTGATGCTAGCCATACAAAGGATGGCAGACAAGTGTGAGGTGGTGCTGTTTGGACATCTCTATATTTCGGACATGGACTGGAGCCTTCCAGCAGCAGCATCAACCAGAAGTAGATTTATTCTGGACTCCCTTCAAGGTGCCTTCCTCAAGCAACTGGTCATGGAACCAACTCGGCAGAAGTCAATACTAGACCTTGTGCTCACAAACGGGGACAGTGTGATGGTGTAGCAATGAGGGAGCACCTCGGAAACAGTGACCACCAGTCACTGTGGTTTGACATCACAGAAGGAGCAGAACCAAACTGCACAAAAACATGTATCCTGAATTTTAGGGAGGCAGACTTTGGGAAAATGGGGAGATGCTTGAAAGAGGCATTAATTGGAATGGGACGGGAATCAGGGGTTGAAGAACAGTGGGCAATATTTAAAGTGGAGATTTCAAGAGCAACAGAATTATGCATTAAGCAGGTTAGCAAGTAGAAAAGGAAGAGGAGGCCATTATGATTTTCCAAGGAGATAGCGGATAAAGTGAAAGCCAAAAAGACTGCATTCAGGCAATACAAAAGGACACAGGCAGAAGGGGATAGGGAGAAATACCAGGAGAAGCTATGGGAGGCAGGGAGATTTGTAAGGGAAGCCAAAGCTCAGACAGAAGAGAGCATTGCAAAATCATGGGTAGAGGGGAAAAAACCTTTTACAAGTACATAAGTGAAAAAAGATAGGCAAAGGGAGGGAAAGTGAGACTGAAGGGGGAGGATGGGGCCTGCATGGAGGATGACAACAGTAAAGCTGACATAGTGAACATGTATTTCTGCTCAGTCTTTACTGAGGAAGATGAGGGTAATGGGCCTGAAGGAAGTACAAGGGGTGGGAAAGGCACAGAAATGGAAACAAGTCTGTAGCGGGGTTGTTGCTCAGGAGACAATTAGCAGGCAGACATCCAGAGTTAGTGCATAAAAAATGCCAGGCTGGCATTTATCATTTTATTATTTGTAGCATAAAATGATAATTATTTACAACAGAAAATAAGAAAATTGTCATTAAGTCCATAACATCAATGCTGTCTAGGGTATAGACACAAGCCTTCTAAACTTAAGGTCTTACACCTCTCACAGTCAGTTCTAGACTGACGCCTTATCTAAATTAAAGCCTCTAGTGGCAATCTTTTATCCTGTGTCCTAGTGACATCACTTCCTTTGGAAACACCCACATTATGTCTTTTAAATAAAACACATCTCATGAGGCTCATATCCCAGCCTAAACATAAGAAAAAGGGATATTTCCAAGCCTTACACAGGGAGTCCTAGCAACATTAACATAATATTCATTCTGGCCTGGCTACAATTTTATAGCTATGAGGAACTTAATTTCTAGCTCCACCTCTGGCAGTAACCTCACTAACTGGGAGTTCCACAAAATCAGACAGTCTGTGGGCTGCCAGCCCTATAACAGCACCGTATACAGCAAAGGGCTCTACAGGTAAAGAATGACTGTTTCATAAAAGTTATCTTTAGAGCTTTATCTAGCTTTCTTGTGTTTTCTGACTTACCAACTGGCACTCCTCCTGCACTAAACTCAGGTAAGCATCTTGTAAATTTCCTTTGGTAAACAAGGCCCAAACATGTATTTTATTCTTCTACTTAAAGCAATGTGTACCTTACTAGGAGTTTAGCTAAACACCACAGATAATCTTAATGGGGCCCCAGAGTCCTACTGTCATTGTAACTGTGTTATTATTGTTTGAGGTATTTGTCTGCTCTTTTAAACTTTCATTAGAGCAGATGAAAACCCTATACCACACAGAATGGTGTATTTTTAAAGTAAAGCAGCAACAAGCTGCTTAATTAACTGCTCTTATTTAGAGCTGTAGAAAACTGTTCTCGACATTTGCCTACAGCGGTAAAGTGCAGCCATCAGCTTTTACTTTTCATTTTGTCCCTTTGCCAAGGGCAGTTTCTAGCAAACACAGGGAACAGAACACAAGGGGGACTGCTGTTACTGTCCTGCACTTTTACTTTTTGTTTCTGTGCTTCCTAAGCATTTTAGTGAGTCTTTGGGGGGGGGGGATCTAGAACAGACTCAGGGCACCCTTCCATGACAGCGGTCACCCTGTCACAAAGTCCCTTTACACAAGAAAGAGTCTTGAAGAAACTGGAAGGAATAAGAGTTGATAAAGCAATGGGGCCAGATGGGATGCACCCCAGGGTCCTGAAAAAAACTAAGAAAGGTGGTGGCTGAGCCTTTGACCATCCTGTTTAGCTGATCACTGGAAACAGAGGAGGTATCCAAAGACTGGAAGACAGCAGATGTAGTTCCCTTATACAAAAGCAGGAACAAAGAGGAAGCAGGGAATTACAGACCAGTCAGCCTCACCTCAGTAGTGGGGAAGATCATAGAAGCACTACTGAAGGAGAGATTGGTGGAACATCTGGTTGCTAACGGACTACGAGACCCAAGGCAACATGGTTTCACCAGAGGGAGGTCATGTCAGACCAGCCTCATTGAATTTTTTGACTGGGTGACAAGGGAGGTGGATCAGGGGAGTTCAGTGGACATGGCCTATCTGGACTTCAGCAAGGCATTTGACACTGTGCCAAACAGAAGGCTATTAAACAAACTAGGGCATATGGGAGTGGGCAGTACAGTAGTGTGGTGGGTAGGTAACTGGCTGGGTGGCAGGACACAAAGGGTGGTGATAAATGACTGTCACTCCACAGAGGGAAGAGTGACCAGTGGGATACCACAGGGATCAGTGCTGGGACCAGTTCTATTCAACATCTTCATCAGTGACATTGTGCAATATGTAGAACACAGAATTTCCCTGTTCGCTGATGACACAAAGCTCTCTAGCAGAGTGGACACACCAGAGGGAGTAGACAGAATGAGGAGGGATCTGCAGAAACTTGAAGAATGGTCAAGGGTTTGGCAGTTGAAATTCAATGCAAAAATATACAAGATAATGCATATGGGGCACAAAAATCCTGGAACAATATATCAGCTGGAGGGTGAGGATATAGCATGCACCAAGCAGGAAAGGAATCTTGGGGTTATCATCTCTGATGACCTCAGGTAGGGAAACAGTGTGACAAGGCAGCAGGTAAAGCAAATAATATGCTGGGATGCATAGGCAGGGGCATCACCAGCAGGATAAGGGAGGTCATAATTCCACTATACAAGACACTAGTGAGGTCCCACCATGGGTACAGTGTACAGTTCTAGAGACATTACCTATGTAAGGACATATACAGGGTAGAGAAGATTCAGATGAGGGCAACAAAGATGATACATAGATTGCATCACAAGTCCTATGAGGACAGATTGAAGGACTTGAATGTGTACTCCCTGGAGGAGAGGAGAGAGAAAGAGGATATGATAGAGACATATAAGCATCTTACAGGTAGGAACAGAGTACAGGAATACACTATTTTACAGCAAAAAAGATGTTCCAGGACTAGAAGGCATGGGATGAAGTTGGAGGGAGGGCAATTCAGAAGAAATGTGAGTAAGAATTTCTTCACAGAACCAGTGGTGGACAAGTAGAACACCCTGCCAGAGGAAGTAGTGGGAGCTGAAACAATCGGGGGATTTAAGAATGCATGGGCTAGACATAAGAGAATTCTAGAGGTCAGGGGTAAGTGGCAACAGACTTCTAGGGAAATATAATTCGACTCAGTGCCACATGGAAGGCTGGGTAGGAAGTTAGTAGGCACTGGGGTGGGTGCAAAGCTGGTGAGATGGGTAGGAAACTGGCTGCAGGGAAGGCAACAGAGGGTGGTGGTGGGTGGGGAGCTCTCACACCTAAGGGCAGTGACGAGCGGTGTTCCACAGGGCTCGGTGTTGGGACCAGTGTTGTTTGGGATATTCATTGCAGACATATCATGGGACATCAAGAGCAAGATCAGTCTGTTTGCTGATGATACCAAGATAGGCACGGTGGTGGATGTCCTAGGGGGATGGCAGGGGTTGCAGGATGATCTGGAAAAGCTTGAAACCTGGTCAGAGACCTGGCAACTGGGCTTTAATGCCAAAAAGTGCAAGGTGCTGCATTTTGGGATGAAGAACACAAGGAGGAGTTACCAGCTAGGGGGAGTGCAGCTAGCCCAGACAGAGGAGGAGAAGGATCTGGGTGTGCTCATTACAGGGTCAATGAACAACTTGGCACAATGTAGGAAGGCAGCTGCAAAGGCCAACAAAATGCTGGGTTGTATTGCAAGGGGTATATCCTCAAGGAGGGAGGAGGTGATTCTGCCACTGTATAGGTAATTAGTTAGACCACACCTGGAGTACTACATGCAGTACTGGCACCCATATCTGAAGAGGGACATTAAGTTACTGGAGGGGGTGCAGCGAAGAGTGACAAAGATGATCAAGGGGCTGGGGGAGTTATCATGCGAGAGTAGGTTGAAGGAGTTGAACATGTACTCACTGGAGGAGAGGAGAGACGGGGTGACATGATTGAAACCTTTAAATACATGAAAGGAATAAACAAGATGGGTACAGAGGGGCTGTTCAAAGTAAGGGAGGGGAGGGCCACCAGGGGCCATGATATGAGACTAGAGGGAGGAAGGTTCAGGAGGGAGATGAGGAGACACTTTTTTACAGAGAGGGTGGTGGCTGGGTGGAATGTGTTACCTGCTGAAGTGGTATGCAGTAGAACAGTGGACTGCTTCAAACGAGGATGGGACAGGACAAGGGGGAAGGTTAATGAAGGGGAAGGGTGGAAGGGAAGGGCAGCTGCAGAATAAGGGGTGCTAGCTGCACATTTGAGCAGACTTGATAGACCTCTAGGCCTTTATCTGCTGGCAAATTTCGTATGTCCGTATGCTCATATAAAATGAACTTAAAAGCTCAAATGGGCAGACTTGGTTGGTCAAAGGCCCTTATCTCCTGTCAGTGTCTATGAATCTATGAAACATGGAGATAGAGTACCTCAGAACATAGTGGAAACCATTGCATTAGCACCTGATAGTGAATTTCTACCACTGAGCATGGGTGCCATTTAGGTAGGGTAGAGGGGGAAGTTTGCCCCCCTGTATTTGTGCCTAGGTTGTTCTTATGGTGTGGCAATAATGGTTTTAAATTTGGATTTAATCTTTTGCACAATAAATGCCTACCTGGTCTGTGTGTGCTCACGCTGTAGGTGCTCTCCAGACTCGACTGTGTCTGTATTGTGTTGTCCACTCTCTCCACCTATTAGCAGTGACACAATCAGATGTGATGTGAATGAGCTCCAGCCAAGAAAGAGAGCATGAGCCTTGCAAGTGAAACACTGTCTTTCCCACCACAGAGTAGACAGACTGCACACTACAGCTTAGAGGAGTCAATGAGCACTGAACTCTCAATAGCAGTGTTGTGGCAGTATATTGTTGTTGTTCTACTCTTAATGAATCTCCATCTCTCCGGGTGGGTGGCTGAAGAGGCAGAGGATGAGCTAGAACCTAACTCAAGACTAGGGTACCTACTTACTCTACTAGGCTCGTCTAGCAAAAAAATAGCACAGACCCCCACAGCAGCAAGCTAGGCTTAGCAGCAGTGGTGACAGCCGTGTGGGTGGCCTTCATAGGCCTTGATCAGTGCAGTGCAGCAGCAGCCACAGCAGCAACTCAGCAAGAAGCAAGCAACCCAGGTTGGGTGGGTTCGGAAGACAAGGACACTTGGTCACGGATCACGTTGGGGACCTGGAATGGTCAGCTCTAACATCCAGCTTCTGGAGATGGAGAGGGGGAGCAGACTGAAAACTGGACTGGTGGCACAATGTGCTAGGCTGCAGGTTCTGGCCATATGGCTGGGTAAGTAAAAGTAAATAATTTTTTTACAGTGGGATTGGGGAAGGAAGAAGGACTGATACATTGATGTGTTTTTCACATTTCTTCACCTTTGGGTGGCTTTATGACTCATAGGGGATGGGTATTGAAAGGAATGGAGTCAAGGAGGAAAACTGAGACTAAGTTCTTTGAGGGGGGCAGAACTTCAACCAGGGAAAAAAATTGGTTAATAATTGGGTGGGTTTAAGCCCAAATCTGATGCACTGCTCTGGTGTATATAAATACAGATGAATCTTATACATTTGAATTTTTCCTGATTTACATATCACATTTCTGTCAAACCAAATAAGCTGTACTTTCTAGTGATGTTACAGACATTCTAGAGCTGTCCCTTGTATTCACAGACAGTTGAGGGGTATGGTATACATAGACTATTGGAGCCCCACTATGGTCAGGCTTAAATCCCCCCCCCCTCAGTGAAACTGACCTTCTCATCCCCACACTCAGGCACATTATGACAAAGGGCAAAGGAGGCTGTAGGGGTGAGCACAACTGAAATGAATGGGGGTATTTTTAATTACTATTTTAGACATTATGATTGGAGAGTTGGAGGTTAATGAAGGCCACCGCTTGACTAACAAGGGTCTTGTCAGTAGAACAGTAGCCTTCAGTATTCTCCAACTCACTATCATAAGATATACAATAGTAATAGAAGATAATTCCATTCATTTCAAAGGGGTACATCCCAGCACTCTGACCCATGGGCATCATCTCTTAAAGACTCCTGCCTCTGGCTCCCAAGTACTCAAGTACGTGTATTTTTATTTATATCTATACTTTGTGGGTTGTCTGTAGCAGCATGGCCTTACCCGCTACAGTGTGTATGTGGGTGGGGGGGGGGAATGATCATGTGATTGTGTGTGTCAAGTTATTGCTACTTTTGTCTTTGCACCTTAAAGTCAGTTAGCTTGAAAGCATTCAAAACTAAGTAGAGAAAACAGTTGGAGTACAGGACAGACAGAGGCAATTAAGTGGTTTTGTGGATAAGTTTGTGTATTGGGGAAGGAAAAACATGGGTTTCCATTGGTATGTGTGCTACAGTTTAACTGTGAAAATGAGATGAGGGAGATAAGAAAACTGAAAAGCGTAACAGTGGCTACATAAAACTGAAAAGTGTAACAGTGGCTACAAGCATGTGCAACTGTAGTTAGATAAAGAATGTATTGATGTTCAAGCAAGCCATATGTGTGCAGACAGTGTAGCTTAGTGATTAAAGGCACTGCATGCCAAGGAGACTTGGAGGCATGAAGATTTGGGTTTGAATCTCACCATCCCTCACTTGCGTATAGTGTGATCCTGAGCAAATCACTTAACTTTTATGTGTGGTTATCAGTGATCACTTGCTTTTTTGCACGCATGCCACATGCATGCAGTCTTTCCCAATTTAACATAAAAATCAGGTTTCCACATGTGCTCGATGCACACAAGCCATTTGCATGCAGTTGGTTCCAACTTAACATTTAAATCATACTTTTAGCACGCATATCACTTGGGTAGTTTTATGTGTACAGCATGAAAACATTTCATATAATTATTTCTGTAATGGATAAATCTATCTTGGGGTAAACAAGGATGGGCACTAAAGACGTCTTCATTTTAAGAAACAAAAAGATAGGTATCAATTATATTGTTCACAGTTCAGGTTGTCATAGACATATACTGCGTATTATCCACTGATTCCTTATCCTCTTAGGTCAGAACCCAAGTCTGTGGGTAGACCCATATTTTTTTTTTGTAAAATGCTTGCACAGCATCAACAACACTAAAGAAATGATCTTTACCGTGGAAGGTCACTTTTAAATTAGAAGAAGACTGCAAAACTGCAGTTACCCCGTATTACAAATTCAAACCTGAGTGGGAGAAAATGCTTTCATTGTCATGGGGTAGATAAACAAAAGTCTGGGTATAAATGCAGCTTATCACCTTCATAAATAAAACTCTTCCTTATTCTCATAGCTTGCGGCATTTTGTTTCTCTGAAGGACAGCAGCAAAAGTACAAATCACATATCTTGCAGCAGGTTTAAAATCCTAACTTTCCAAGGGGTCTTTCTTTGTTAGAGGTCTGAAAACCGACCTAACACTACTGACTGGTCAGGTGAGAATGTCAGCATGAGGATGTCCTCTACCTCCGACTTCAGCTCTGAGTTTGGGAAGTGAACATGTAAACCAAGGGTCAACATCAAAACCACTCAGGAATTACCATACAGAAGATAATCTCGCAGACCAATCAGTAACACTGTCAATCGCATTGGGGAAATGCAGTGCAAGTTATTGACAGTGCGATGGTGGGGGTGTAACAGTTGGGGGTGCTCATCGAGAGGTGGGTGTGATTTATGATTACCAACCCCAGGAGGGTGACAACTGGGGGACACAATTTATTATTCTTAACCCTAGGACAGTGGCAGTCAGGGCGGCAAGCGATAACATCCCCACTCCTATTCTGTCCATGCCACCATTTTCACCAATGGTATTTTTACTGCATGCATTTCTCCACGTGATTATTCCAGCACAATGCAAACCAGATACTGTAAACTGATCAGCCTGAGATTTTTCATTATAAGAGTATTTTCGATTTCTTCCAGTTTAGACATTGTATTGAGGTGCTCATGCAAGGAGGCTCCTTCCACAGTTAGGATTCTTTGTGAGAGCTTTTCAGCATTCTCCTCAATGCAGTTTATTCTCTCCTCCACACTTGCCATTTTTTCCTTAATTGCTTGACACCGGTTAGTTATTTCACCAAGCAAATTTTATACTTTCAGAGATACAGCCTTTGTGTCTCTCTGATAATCCATTAAGGAAGCTTGAATAGAAGCCAGCATGGGCTTTGTAGTGGTCTTCACCTTAGTACCCTGCTCAGGGCACATTATTGGGGAAGCCATTGCCCTGTCTGGATGCATAGAACCAGTAACCACCCGCTGTGAGGCTGGTTTCATTTTGTGGGGGGGGGGATGTATTCAAGATTTCAGCTCAAACATCTGCGTCTTCCTTAGCTTTGCTCAATTTTATGCAGCTATTAGACCAGAAATAGCATCAACAGTAAGTAGGAAATGGCAGTTTTAAGCATGCAGTACAGTGGGGCAAGGAAACAAACATGCAGCCATTCTGATCTCAACAGCCCCCCAGCATTTGGCAGCTCAGCGGTTGTGCACCTGGATCCCCCATCGAGAGAAAAACAGCAACACAGCCTCATGAACTATTGCTGCATAACTGGCTGGCTACAGTCAGGTGATGAGTGCCCCCAAAAGAATGTTGCTGAGTTTTGTAACCAAATAGTACACCTCTCCTCTTCCCACAATGCCTTCTGTTCTATTCCTGACCCCTTCCTCATCCAAAAACCCACAATAATTTTTTTTTTGCCTTGCTTCATTTGTTTTTTAAATGAAGACATGTGAAAAAAGCATACTATCTTCTTTGGTAGCATTTTCAGCTTGGCACTGTTCACCTGAATACTGGATACTCTGTTGAAGAGTAAAGCAATGTTGTCATTCTAAATACCTTTTACTACATAACTGAGACTGAGTATGGTGTTTCTGACCATTCAGATATTCTGGGTATGTAATAAGTCTGAAAAAAAAGCTGGTGGTGGACAGCAATTATGTGATGTTAGGATAACAAATAGTTTATCAAAGAATGTACTGCCTATCATTCTACAGGAAAAGGGAGGCACACCTATATTTCTACATCTCACGTAAATGGCTACCCCTCCACCACCTCCTCTTCTTTCTGCTCCTGTTTCTCGCAGGTGATGTTGAACTAAACACTGTCCCTTCTCCCTCTTCACTCCCCTGTCTCTAACTAAAGGTTTTAGTTTTATCCACATGAATGCCAGGAGCCTCTTACCAAAATTGGATGACCTAAAAGTTTGGGTCATGCAGTACTCCCCGGATGTCCTATTTGTCTCTAACACATGGCTGTCATCATAGACAAATTGATGCACAGCAATATTCTTGCTTGACTTTAAAGAATAAAAGAATTTGATTTAAAATTGGTGAGTGGCCTAGTTTATACAATCAGATGCTTTTTTGTTTCTCTCGCCATAGACCCCAGATTCCTAGTTTGCACTTACTGATTTTATTTTATTCCATCAGGACTGCAACAAGTGTGGCGGTGTAGTCACCCTCTATTTACCATTGAAACTACAAAAATACTACAATGAAGTCCTTTACAGAGATGATTTCAAATAGATTTGAGATTCTTGCTGTAATGAATTTCATTTACACTGGCACTGTTTTAGCCGGTGTCACCCCCCACTGAGTCAACTCCAAACTCAGAGTTGATTATATTAAAATCAGGGGTATGGGGGTGAGGGGAAAGACTGTCCCCCCACCAAAAACACCCTGAGTTATCGATGGGCAAAATTTAACCTGTTGGTGTCAGAGATTTCGCTGAGCCACACTTTGACAACTTTGTTGTCGATGTGGCTTGGTGGAACTGTCACCCTCTATTCTCACAGATCCCTCTCTTGCATCATCACCTTCCATTAAGCCCGCCCCCCAGCAAAATACACTGTGAGTTACTGACGGGTGAAATTTCACCCATCAGTGTCAGAGATTTTGCTGAGCCACACTTCGACAACTTTGTTGTCGATGTGGCTTGGTGGAACTGTCGCCCTCTATTCTCACAGATCTCTCTCTTGCATCATCACCTTCCATTAAGCTCCCCCCCCAGAAAAAAACACTGTGAGTTACCGACGGGTGAAATTTCACCCATCAGTGTCAGAGATTTTGCTGAGCCTCACTTTAATAACTTTTTTGTCATTGCGGCTTGGTGGAACTATCACCCACTATTCTCGCAAATCCCTCTCTTTCAATGTCACCCTCCATGAAGCTGTCCCCCACAAAAAACACTGTGAGTTACTAATGGGCGACATTTCACCTGTCAGTGTCAGAGATTTCACTGGGTCACACTTCAATAACTTTTTTGTTGATGCAGCTTGGTGGAACCGTTGTCCTCTATTCTCGTAAATCCCTCTCTTGCAATGTCACCCTCCATAAAGCTATCCCCTCATCCCATGAACTCACTGTGGGCATAATTTCCCACCCATCCTCTACTTCGATATTTGTAGGGGTTCTGTATGCCTCTACTAACTTCTCTCCCTCCTCCCTAGTCTCCTGCATTACCTCCATGCCACCCATGTTTCCACAGGTGAGCTTATTTTTCTTGGAGACGTCAACCTGGATTGGCTTTCCCCATCATCCTCACACAGCTCCCTTCAAATCACTGAAGCTCTGAATCAGTCCCAAATTATCACTGAGCCTATGCATCTCAATCCTCCCTCTGAAACCCATTCACTGTTAGACTTGATGCTTTCAACCCATCCTCACTGAAGAATTGTTGCAGGTGCCCTTTCCAATTCACTCAGTGATCACTGTCCCAGTTACTGCATCAGAGAGGTGTGCCCCACCCACTCATATTCCCAAAATATATCCAGCACCACCACCTTAGACCACTCAGTATTAGCATCCTACTCTATGACCTTGCCACTGCTGACTGGTTGCCAGTTTTCTCCACTCCCAATATTGATACAACACTTGCCCATTCCACCACCACCTTTCTTAAAATATGGAACACCTTTGCCCCCTTAAAAAAAGTGAGGGTCATATGACTCCACCACCCATGGATCACCCCTGAACTCCTATCTCTGTGTTGATCCCTTGACCATGCCTGGTCATGTTTAAAAGCCTTCCAGGCCCTACCGGACCTGCAGTACTACAGATCTCTTGGTAATAACTGCACTAAGGCCGTCAGCCAGGTCAAAGCAAATTAATTCAAGGCCGGAATGCAGTCCTCTGATTGCTCCCCTCCTCTTTCTGGAAAGATGTCCACTTGCTCCTATACTCCTCCTCCAAATCTACTTCACCTACCCTTGTTGAGGCCAGAGTTTGGATCTCTGATCCATCATCAGTAGTAGCCATCCTAAATACATTTTTCACTACTTATGCACTCCCAGACAACCCCTCTTTTACCCAACCTGAAAATATCCTTGAACCCATGCCTAATGGTTTCCTTTTCTCGCCTACCTCTCCCCAAGAAGTCATTCAGTAAATTATGTCCCTAAACCTGGCTAAATCCAGCTACGATGGCCTTGACCTGACACTCCTCAGGATCTCTGCCTCCTCAATAGTACTCCCCCTAACGAGCCTTCTCAAACTGTTTCCTCTTCCTCTATTGTCCCTTTGGCCTGGAAACTCAACAAAGTCCTACTCCTCCATAAAGGCAGAGAGCAGACCTCCCCTGTTAACTACCGGCCTATCACCCTCCTCCCTTCACTAGCCAAGATTCAAGAATCCATTGTCCTCACTAGGCTCAACGACTTCCTCACTTCATCAAATATCCTCTCCCCTGTCTAATCAGGGTTCTGAAAATCTCATTCCATGACTTCCTCCCTCCTCCACTTCACTGATACTATACTATCAGCCATGGACCATGGTTATATTACCTTAGCTATTTTCATCTACCTCACAAAAGCCTTTGATTCTGTCTCCCCCTGTTTCCTCCTAAATAAGATCAGTGCTGTTGGACTTTATGCCAAGGTGGTTAAATAGTTTAATTCTAACCTCACCAGTAGGCACCAGGCTGTGCAGGTTAGTAATATTCTTTCATCCCCATCCCTATCCTCTTTGGCATCCCCCATGGTTCCATTCTTGATCCTGTCCTCTTTTTTCTTTTTATCAATGATCTCCGGTCTGTCTGCTCCACAGTCAATATACACATGTATGCAGATGATATCATCATCTACATATCAGGCTTCTCTATCTCAGACATTCAGATCCCCCTTCAACATGATTTTAATGTGGTGATAAACAGGTTCCAAGATCACTGTCTGAAAATGAACATTAAAAAATGGCCACAATGATGTTTGGCTCAAAACAAAAACTAGCTAGGTTGTCTTCCCCTCCAGTGATATCCATTCTGTCTAGCACCCATCATGATGTGTTCTCTACCTATAAATACCTTGAGGTTTGGCTTGATCCATCTCTTGACCACTTATTCCACCTTGATGCCTTATACTCAAAACTTTGCCAAAAACTGGGAATGCTATACAGGCACAATGATTGTCTATCCCTCCCAGTCTGACATGAATTAATAACTAAATGGATCCTCCCAGCAACTGACTATGTTTACATTATCTATGCCTCAGTGCCTGCCTCATCCCTCTCCAGACTTGATGTACTTTTTAATGCCTTCTATCACTTTGCCTCCAACTCCCCTCACCTGACTCACCACTGGGACCTTTACTCCTCACTCTCTTTCCCTCTCCCTTTATCAGAGATGCTTGTCTCACTGCTGTACCTTCATTTCTAAGTACTAGTTTGGATCCCTCCCATCTTATCTCTCTTCTCTTCTTTCTCCAGCTACCCACTACCCCTACCCTATGTGATCTAGTCTCTCTCACACACTTTTGTCCTCCCTCAAACCCACACTTCAGCTGGAAACATGCTTTCATCTCCCTTCCCTTTGGAACAAACTCCCCTTCATCTCACTCCATCATTTCCAGCATTAAAGCGATTGCTCAGACTGTCTCAAGTATCCTCCTGCAGTTGTCCCTAAGACACATTACAGTCTAAGTGTTGTCCCCTAAACCCTCCCTTGCTACCAGCTCACCTAGTTCATCTGAGCTTATTAGTGTTAGGTGGTTAGCATCTGCTTAAATGATTGTATCCTGCACCCGTGCCATGTAGTGTTCTGCTTATTTGCTAATGTGTCTTAGTGCTCATCTTATTTCAGGATTTTGATATTGTGTTTTATGTATATTTGCAATCCTTTGTTATTGTCAGCTCCCCGTTTCCCTGGGTCACACCTGGAAATGAGCCTTGGCTTAGTGTGTCTTTCCTGGTTACCATCGTTACATAAATAAATAAAATAAATAGATTCAAAAATATTTTCCAGTCCCCATAATAAAGAAATCTACTACTTGAAGGAGAATCATAAAAGACCTAACATAGGGGAATGCTAAGTCATGGTAAGTGAGACTAATCACTTTGAGAAGCTGACACATACAGTATTGTGGACTAAATGCGGATGCTTTTGACAATGATTGATACTTCGGGAGTTGTATTCAGAAGGATAGTGCATTTATTTCTTAATAAAAACAACTTGCAGTGCCTACAAGGCACAACATGTATATGCAGAATTGTAAGAGATACTATCATGTAATATAGCGCTATACAAATTGCCCTGCGAAAGTTATTTTACAAGCACCAACTCAGTGGTGATATTGTATGATATCTTTCAGAGCAGGAGTGAGGTAAATAAGTTTAGCTGAGATTAAGGAAATTCTTGGGACTTACATCTGATTCACAGCAGAGGAATGCTACCAAGTAGGGTAAGCATAAGAGGAGAGCTGAACAAGCCCAAAATCAACATTGTTACTGAGGCCAAGATGCAGGACATTGTTCCCAGGCTACCATGCCTTGTTTGTTACCAGTGCCCTAAAGAGACAGGAGCAGTACAAAGTGAAATTCTAAAAAGAAATGTATGCTCAGCACCAGTGACATAATTCATGCTTTCACACAACATATGTGATTAAGCAATCACACCCTGCTGGCACCCATATAAAATGGAAGATGTCAGGTACAGAAAAAATAAGGGATTGTGCCAGTCAAAGAAAAGAACAACCCATAATGCCAAAGTAGGCACCATGCTCCACAAGTACTGACAGCTGAGAGATCAATCCCATCACCTGTTCATCCACCACTGCACTAGGAGTTACCACCACCACAGACCTCTATAACCCAATAATATATCTATTCATGTCCCCAGGATCAGCCATCCGGTCACACAGCCTCCTCACCCCTGGGTAGCATAGACCAGTGTGAGTATTCCCAAGAAGTCAGAGGGTGCAACCATCATTGTGACAAGCATCTGTGCACAGTCCTCATCTATAATTTCTCTCTTCTCAAGTGGCAGCACTTAACAGAGTGATGATTTTAATGGGAGAATCCAGAGCTATATGTGTATTCAAATACTGTAGGGAACACATGACTGTAATCGCTCTGAACCCTTACAGAAATAATTATATGAAATGTTTTCATGCTGCACACATAAAACTACTCATGTGATATGTGTGCCGCAAGATGATTTAGATGTTAAATTGGAACCGATTGCAAGCATGCAGCATGCGTGCAGCAAGCAAGTGTAGAAAATATGCTTTTTATGTTACATTGGAAAAGACTGCACACATGTGGCATGTGTGCAGAAAGCAACTGGTCACTGATAAGTGCACACATGAAAGTTGAGTGACTTGCTCAGGGTCACACCATATATTGTACAAGTGGGGGTTGATGAGATTCAAACCCAGGTCTTCAGGTCATCAACTTTCCTGGTTTGCAGTTCAGTGTCTTTAACCACTAAGCTATACTGCCTGCACACATATGGCTTGCTTTTACTTCAATATAAATCTGCATACTGTACATCTGCACGCATGCAGCATACTTGCAGCTACTGTTATACTTATCAGGTTCCGTGTCCTCCCTCACCTGCACAACTGAACTATAGCATACATACCAGTGGAAACACATGTGGTTCTTCTCACCCCCAATACATACACTTACCCACAAAACTACTTTATTACTTCTCTTTGGCCTGTACTCCTGCTATTGACTCTCCATATTTGAATGTTTCCATGCAGGACAGGTTGAAGGCACTGAACATGTACTCCCTGGAGGAGAAGAGGGAGAGAGGGGATATGATAGAGACATACAAGTATCTTACAGGGAGGAACAGGGTGCAGGAATGCACTATTTTTAAGCGAAAAAGTTGTTCCAGGACTAGAGGGCATGGGATGAAGTTGGAAGGAGGACGATTCAGAGGAAACGTGAGGAAGAATTTCTTCACGGAACGGGTGGTGGACAAGTGGAACACCCTGCCAGAGGAAGTGGTGGGGGCTGAAACAATCACGGGATTTAAGAATGCATGGGATAGACATAAAGGAATTCTGGAGGTCAGGGGTAAGGGGCAACAGACTTTCTGGAAAACATAAACTGAACTTACAAACTTAAATGGGCAGACTGGGTGGGCCATAGGCCCTTATCTGTCGACACTGTCTATGTATCTATGTATGTATGTATAAACAGACTTAAGGTTGCAAACATAAAAGCAGCAATAACTCAACACCCACCCACATGGCCAGTCCCCCGCCCCCCCATACACATACTCTGCAACAAGTGTGGCCATGCTGCTACAGACAACCCACCAAGTATATCTATAAGTTGAGAGTCTCTTACCTGAGTACTAGGGAGCCAGCGGCAGGAGTCTTTAAGAGATGATGTCCATGGATCAGAGTGCTGGGGCATAGTTGTACCCCCTTAAAATGAATGGAGCTATAATTTTTATTACTATTTTATACATTATGATGGTAAGCTGGAGAATAATGAAGGCTACTGTTCTACTAACAAAGCCCTTGTTAGTCTAGTATTGGCCTTCATTAATCTCCAACTCTTCATCAATAACGTACAAAATAGTAATAAGAAAATACCCCTATTCATTTCAATGGTGCAGGTCCCTGCAGTCTCCCTTGCCCTGTGTCATAATATGCCTGAGTCTGGTGATGTGGAAGTCAGCTTCACTGGGGGGGACATAAGCTTGACCATAGTTGGCTCCAATAGTCTGTGCATACCATGCTGCTCAACTGGCCTGGAATGCAAGGGTCAGCCCTCATTTTACCCCTGAAAACTGCTCTGTTCCTCATCCATCCCTCATGGAAAAGATGTTGCTCACACAGAGGATGTCCTATAAATTTAGTCTTTATGGCATGGGCACCATTTCGGATTTCAGCATGTGGGAGACAACAACCAGTGGAGGCCAGGTGCTAGTTAGCCCCTAGGTGGCAAGCTCTACAATGTCTGGAATGTATCTAAAAGGTAAACCTCATTTGTTGTTACTGAAAAGTGATATGCAAAGCAGGAAAAATTCAAATGTGTAAGATTCATCTGTCTATATCCTGGAGTAGTACATCAGATTTGGGCTTAAACCCACCTAGTTATTAACCAATTTTTTTCCTGGCTGGTGTTCTGAACCACCCCCAAAAAACTCTGACCCGATTTCTCTCCTTGACTCCATTCCATTTAATACCCATCCCATATGGGTCATGAAGCTGCCTAAAGGCACAGAAAAATGAAAAACACATCAATATTTCAGTCCTTCCTCCTTTCCCAGTCCGCCTTTAAAAAAATGATTTACTTTTACTTACCTGTCCATCTGGCCAGAATCTGCAGCCTGGCCCAGTGTGCCACCAACCTAATTTTCAGTCTGCTAATCCTCTGTCCTTCTGCCAGAAGCTGGATGCTAGAACCAACCATTCCAGGTTCCCAACATGGTCCGCTGCCAAGTCACTTTACTAACCAAATGCATCCAACCTGCATTGCTTGCTTCTTGCTTGGCTGCTGCCATGGCTGCTGCTGCACTGCACTGATCAAGGCCTATGAGAGTCACCTGCACCACTATCACCACTGCTGCTAGGTCTACCTTGCTGCCAAGGGGTCCTGTGTTGGTTTTTTTTGGGGGTTTTTTTGTGGTGAGCCTAGTAGAGTAAGTAGGTAGCCCAGTCTTGCGTTAGCTTCCGGTTCACCTCCTGTCCTTTCAGACACCAGGTGAGATGGAGACTCACTAAGAGTAGACCAACAAAAATATGCCACCACAACACTGCTATTGAGAGTTCAGTGCCTACCAACTCCTCCAAGCTTTAGTGTGCAGCCTATCTACTCTGTGGTGTGAAAGACAGGGTCGCACTCATGTGACTCATGTTCTGTTTCTTGGCTGGAGCTCCTCCATGTCATGTATGATGGTGCTGCTGCTAATAGAGAGAGTGGACAACACAATACAGACATAGTCGAGTCAGGAGTGCACCTGAAGCGTGAGTGCACACAGGCCAGGGGGGCACTTATTGTGCAAAAGCCTAAATCCAAATTGAATGCCATTATTGCCATACCATAAGAACAACCTAGGCACAAATGTGAGGGGGGGGGGCACCATCTCTGCCCTCCTTAAATGGTACCCCTGCTTTATGGTATAAATTCATTCTCAGGTATCAGTACAAGCAAATACAATGGTTTCCACTGTGTTCTGATGTACTGTATCTCCTTGTTTCAGGATATGTCCTGATCTTTGTGAGGGTTAGTGTCCCTCATTGTTCCTCATTTTGAGTGTCCATGTCAATCATTTCAGTGACAAACTGTGAGGTATGGTGCATGCTTCCAAGACCCTACTCAGCACAAAGAATGCTTAGCATGGCCATAGTGTATATACTCCATACAGAATGACAAAGGGAAAGTAAGTGAGTAAAATCAGTCATAGAGAAACACATTTGTAGCACTAAATATGCATAAGGGAATTTGCATGGCCCAAAACAAAAAGGTCAGGCTTCACAACACAGAGGCACTTTTTCACACATCTGGAATGGGGGATATTGGTTGACTATATACTAGGCATTTAAAGCATTAAGCAAACAATACTTTATAACGTAATGGAAATTCAATGACAAAAATCAAAAACCCATTAAACAACTTGCAAAAGGATCAGAATCAATGAGTTTACCTCATTTTAAGGAGAAATCAATGAAAAATATATTTCAATGGCTCTAATTGCTAGCAGTAGTGTGAGAAATAGAATCTGATATGTTTTTTAGATGAGATGTGCACCAGCTTAGTTGTTGCACACACGGCAAGCATGCAGCATGTGAACCTGATGTGATTTGAAAATGATGTTCACACCAGCTTTTCTGCTGCACTCATGTCAAGCATGCAATACGAGAACCTGATGTGATTTTTAGAAGATGTTCACACCAGCTTACCTGCTGCACACATGTCAAGCTTGCAGCATGCAAACCTGATTTGCTTTTTAGACCTGGTTCACTTAGGTTCACTTTGTGTATGTGAACAGCATGCAATCATTTCACAATTAAGCATGTGGCATGCATTCTGCATGTACACAACACACACGTATTTCTGTAAGGGAAGCATAAGAGTGGAAGAAAATAACAGATATGAGAAATCATGTTGTTAAGTTGGAAGATCATCATAGCATAGGCCCTGATAGAGTTGCCCTTTAATATTGTACTGTACAAAGGATGGACTGTCTGTGACACACCATGTGCAGTGGCATTCGATAAATGAAAAGCTATCACACAACCATTAGATTTCATACCCCAGGGTCTCAGCTAGAGCATACAGGTGTTCAGAATTGCAGAATGCATAGGCATGGAGTCATGTGATGTATCTGCAGGGATAACAACTCTGGAAATTAACTCCATTGGGCTCCTCATTATTTAATTTTTGCAAAAGCCATTCATTCATTTTTTGGCTCCTTAGTGTATCAGCAACTACCCTTGTAGTGGCAGAGGATGTAGGATTCTTCTGGAATCCTGATGATGGATACTTCATCTTTGATCATTCAAAAGACTACTCACCCAGTAGCAGCCTTAGCACTCAAACTGAAAAGGCCTTGTCATAGTGAATCTCCCTCCTCACCTAAACTACCGGCTGAGTCAGAGTTAATCATGGAAAAGGTTTTTTTAGAACTAACTTCAATTAAAGAGATGGTTTTAGCATTAATAGCTGACTTTGAAGATTTCAAACTTGCTTTGCAAGACTTAACAAGTAGAGTCACTGAATATGAAGACCGAATTAGTTCAATAGAGGACTGCCAGTACTGTACAGAGCTGGAGGTTATAGCATTAAAAGTTATGGTAGTCAAACTTGAAGATAAGATGGATGTCTTAGAGGGAAGAAGCCTCCATAATAATTTGGTGTATATTGACCTGCCAGAGTCAGAGGCAGGTCCCAATGCTATCAAATTCTTGCAGAAGTTTTGTACTAAGATAGCGGGACCATCTACCGATGACCCTATCCACTGTATATCATTGAGCAGGCTCATACAGCACTGCACCTTAAGCTAACACCAAGAAAGAAATCCCAACCAAAGTTATTTAGAATTCTTAACTATTTGGACAGAATCCATTTACTGAAGGCTTCCTGGAATCTACAGTCACTACAATGGGAAAGGCATCGACTTAGACTGGTACAGGATCTGACTATCCAGGCCAGATAACAATGGGCAGAATACAGACCCATCTTTTCCATAGCATGGGCTCCACATTTTAAACACAGATTACCTCATTCATCCCATTTGAAAGTTCCCACAACCAGTCAGTACCAAGAGGTACAAATAAGCTGTCTATGCTGCCAAAGACCTGTCCCAGATGTATCCGGACATCTTCCCAAATTCTAGAGCTAGCACAAAATAGTCACAACTTTATAATTTGGTATGAGGTTTAATATATAAAGGTAGAGGAGATACAAAATAGGACTCATCGGGCTGGATGTTGCTCTGTTTTTTTTTTTTCTTAGATGGCTCGCTGCCTCTGAGCACTAAACAAAATTCCAGTAATGGCTGATTCATTAATCTCATGAAGTGAACTGCAGTTATGTGAAGAAGAAGAAGACTAAATCATTGAATTCTTAACTGGACTCTACAGTTATGACCTGGGCTTTTTTCTGCTGTAAGATTAAGTGTTGGAACACCTTTGGTTATTGAGGTTGTTTTGCCACGTTATTGGACTAGCATTCAACTCGTTGAATATTGGGTTATCTACAAGTTGCATGTTGGAATATTGACTGTTGTGTTTTAACTCCCAAGTTTAATTTCAGCTGCACAATTAAGATGGAGAACACCAATTTTAATTTAGTGAAGTCATACCCTAGTACTGATTTCTTTACTTTAGAACTCCAATATATAAGAATCTGCCTAAGCAAGAGATGTGGTTGATTTTGGTGAAACCTAGCCTTATTGCTATATTTCTAAGTGTTGTTCTTTCACCTAAGATCAGAACCCTCACTAATATTGTTTTGGGATTTGGGTACATTTGCAGTGTTATGATGAGCACTTACTACTTTTTAATTACTCTTTTGCAAATATAAATCTATGATGATCACTATTATTTATCGATATATTTCTTTGCATTATGTACCACCTAATTACATTTATATTATACCAGTTTTATATCCCTTTATTGTTCTTGCCTTTTCTTCTGCTGTTCTATATACATCATCTATTATACTGTGTGTGAGTGGGGGGGGGCAAATTTAAGAATTGTTTGGATCTAATGTATTATACTGCACCCTCTGTGAGCATGTTTCTTTTTATTTCCTTTAACAGGGGTGATAGTTCCCTTTTTAATTTAACTTTTTTCCAACTTGTTGGGCTCATTGCACCAACTGTAAATTGAAGGTAGCTTGGTTGTAAGCAATATCAGTTTGAATTTTGGGTGGCTATATTCGCTGTCTCCAC
This sequence comes from Neoceratodus forsteri, assembly GCA_016271365.2. NCBI lineage: Eukaryota > Metazoa > Chordata > Ceratodontiformes > Ceratodontidae > Neoceratodus > Neoceratodus forsteri. The sequence continues at coordinate 1,652,121,591 of CM057449.1, forward strand.
TGAATGGCTCATGTTTTTTTTTTTTTTTGTTACTGTTTGTTTTCCAGATACAGTCAGGTCTAATTTTAACTGTTTTTTTAGTTGTTTAACCAGGTATAGCACACTAAGCTGGAAGCTTTTTTTACAGGAGTGACCTGGGAGCACAAGGAGGTTAAGTGACTTGCTCAGGGCCACGCAGTTTGCAAGTGGAAGCTGTGGGATTCAAACCCAGGTCTGGTCTGCTGGATGTCACCAGATTTGCAGCTCAGAACCTTAGACCACTTTGCTATACTGCCTCTTTCTCACATGATATGTTACAATGGCACCATAACAATTTTCTAGCAAACCCTGACTTTGTTCAGGGTGTCCAGTGCATATGCTTCTCTACTAATACAGGTGCTATTTTACAAACACACCATTCTTATATTTATTGGGGAGGAAGTATAGTCTAAAGGTTAGAGCGATGAATTGTAAATGAGCTTGGTACATCCAGCAGACCTGAGTTATATTCCAACAACCTCCATGTACATACTGTGTGACTCTGAGCAAGTCACTTAACCAGCCCAAAGCTCCCGGGTTGCCCCTGAAAACAGGCACTTGTGCCTAGTGAACCTTACCTGGTTAATAAAGAATGAATAAATAAAAGTTAAAACATATTGGTGCCATTGGCCATCTCAGTCTTTAAGGGACCAATTCCTATTATCTGCCACTTGTAGCTGACTTTCTCTGTGTCCCTCTATCATTATTGTTCTTCTCCCTAGCCCTCTTCTGCCTCCTCTTCTTCTCATCTTGTTTACTGTGCATGGAGGGGGAACAACTCACATAGACAGAATAGCACTAAGAATACTGGTGGTTTTGCTAAGGAGGAGGAGGAGGAGCTTAGCCCTTTCTGTTTTGCCTCACCTACTTCACTATTTAGGAAGGGTACCTGAATGGCAGTATTGAATTGGATCTTGTTTACTTATGTCTTATAATGGGGTCCCAGTGGGGGCTGCCCAGCCTTCAGTCCCTTACAGACCAGATAGAGAGGAGTGGGCCTTTAGGGCCCCGTGAAGTTATTTTTTTATGTCTTGTTTTTTCAGTCTAGGTTTTCTGTTGTAAATTGTTATCAAAAGTTTACTCTTTGGGAGAGAGGAGTGTTCGGGGGGGGGGTTATGGCCATTGTTTAACTGGTTTCCATTGGGTCAGGCTATATATCCTGATTGTCTTACAGTTCTATCCAACTATGAGTAATTCATGGAAAGTAGTGTTGTGGAATATTAAGGGTGTGCGAGCCAAACCCAAATGATGTTGTATTCTGAAACAACTCAAAAAATGGCAAGTGCATTTTGTTTTTTTGCAGGAGATCCACCTTCCTTCTCATCTAATTTCTCAATTTAAATGGGAATGGGTTGGACAAGTATATGGTTAAGGTAACAGTACTCACCAGCGGAGAATAATTATTTTAATAACCCAAATCATGACTTTGTTTTTTTTTGTGAACTTTATCTCCGGCTACTCGGGGCATCTGTCAGGCATACCCCCTCTCAACTTTGGCACCTAACTCCTCACCTGAAACTCCCTGACCAGGAAATCAGGGACAGAGATGCCCCACCCTGCTTCCCAGACCATAGCCGACCCCCTGGATCTATGACCCCCTGAGCAGGGCCACTCAATGCCTTACCTGAGTGTTCTGTCTGAAATCTACACAGCTGGGTCAGTAGCAGAGTGAGGGCTTGGTAGAGATGATCAGGAAAGTCTGGTTCTGGGGATGTGAGCTGCAGTCATCTGGGGCTACTGTCACCTCCTCTGAGAGCTGGTTTTTTCCTTTGGTTTCCCCTGGAGTGCAGACATGCCATGTTATCTGTGCATGCTATGTGCTAATGCCTGCCACCACTGTGACCCCCATACCAGCACTGCTCCTTATACAGCCTGTCATCTCCATCAGGGGCCATTAAGGAGTAACGCGAGACCCACAACCCACCCCATGAGAGGAAAGCAGTCCTCTGGATGCTCAATCCTCTCCTACCCCTGCAGATCTCTGGTAGCCCAATTCCATTCCCAAACCTGGGTTGCCGGTGTGGTGCGAGGTATGATGTCCAGCACCTCAACCCTCAGTGCCACCAGGCCGGCTGACCTTGGCTTTATTAACAAAGGTATTAGACCCAGAGGGATGATACATTTTGGTACATGGGTGATTGGGACATGCTGAGGTCCTACTAGGCTCAATATATGACCTAAACACCAACTGCATGGCATTTTTTCACAAACTAGCATCAGCTATCTCCCCATTTGCTCATTTACCTATGATCCTTGGGGTGATTGGAATTTGTTTTTTAAAAATGGCCTAGGCAGAACTTTTAAATCAACTATGGGACTTTCCCTTGTGCAGCGGACACTTACTGAGTTTACAGGCCAATTGGGTCTGGTAGATCCCTAGGGACTGTTACACCCTTCCAACCATTCATACACTTTTCATTCAATCTCTCATAATTCTTTCTCCTAGATAGAATACTTCCTAACTAGCTGGCAATTATTACCCACTTTATCTTCTTGCCAAATAGAAATACAGGTTCATTCTAACTATACTCCTATTTCAATTGCACTTGATGTGCTTATTCATTCCAACAGAAAATATACCTGGTCACCGAATGCTCAAATTTTGGGTGACCAAGTTACCATTGATCACTTGCAATCTTTTATTAAGCAAACCATACAGGAAAATGTGGGTTCTGTCTCTGCTTTGGATAAATTATGGGGCTTCCTGAAATCTACTTGGAGAAGTGAACTAATTTATCTGTCTTCAAAGTGTGAAAAAGCTTGAGAGAAGCAAGCCATTGCCTTCCTACATGACATTAGTGAACAAGAAAGAGAGCGCAACACTTCATCACCAGTTAATATAAGAATGTATCTCTCTCAGTTAAGGGCCCAGTACTTGGCCTGTGTCCTGGAGCAATCAGATTGAAATATTGTCAGAGCTAAGGCTACCTATATAGGACAAGGAGAAAAGGCTGGTAAATTATTAGCCCTTCATTTTAGGTAACAAAAAAACTGCTTGTTGGATTAAATCCCTACAAGATCCTCTGTCTGCTACTCTAACAACGAACCACCTCTTTGGATGCAGAGGCAGTACAGTGTAGTGATAAAGAGCACTGAACTGCAAACCTGGAGTTCTGGGTTTAAATGCCATATCCCCCATGTGCATACTGTGTGACCCTGAGCAAGTCACTTAACTTCCTTGTGCTCCCAGGTTGCACCTGGAAATAAGCTTCAACTTAGTGTGTCTTTCCTGGTTAAACAATTTCCCCTTTCCCTTTGTACACTGACATTGTACACCTCTTTGATATAGAGTTGGACAGATGTAACTTTTTGGAGGGAGTAACAGTATCACACCCAATGGTGGATCAACAATGCATGTTATCAGCTCAGATCTGAGAATATGAAGTAAAGGAAGCTATTGCTTTGCTTCCATTAGATACAGCTCTGTGTCCAGACAGTTCCCCTTCCAATTTTTGTAAACTATTTGTAGACAAGAGTATTCCCATGCTAACCAAACTATTTAATTATTTACATAGCCATAAACTGCAGGAGTCTCCCCTCCTCAAGATTTGCATAGTGGTACTGCCCAAACCAGGAAAAGACGATACTCAACAGGCTAGCTATAGACCAGTATCTCTCATTAACATTGATTTTAAAATCTTGGCTAATGTTCTGGCTGCTGGTTGGGTAGGGTCTGGTTGCGATTAATAGTTCTGGGGCAGGTGGACTTCATGGGGGGGGCTCTGTAGTGACCATCTTAGAAAAGCCAGCATTTGATTTCTGCATCCAGGGCATATACTGTTAGTGGGGTGAAGTAATTAAGGTGCCATAATGTAAGGGGAGAAGGTGCCCCACAATGTGGGCAATCAGGAGTTTGGGCTGCATGACACTATCGCCGCCACCTCCCTGATACAGGGCATGGGGGAGGTGATAATAAAATAATAGGGGGTGGTCCAGTGGGCATAACCAGACACAGAAAATCATGCACACACCATGTGCAGTCTGGCAGTGGGTGACTAGTTCTTTGGCACTCGCCTGCCAGGCGATCTTTTGCCTGCACCTTCATTGACACTGCCTAGTTTCCTTGCACACTGACATGGGTGAACCATTGGAGGCTGACTCTGATATTGTGTTCGTCTCCCTGGATGCAGAAAAAAACAATGGACAGAGCCTTCTGGCAATAGCTATTATATTTTCTTTATTTGTGTGACTTCCCAGATTCCAGCATTGAGTGACTGTGTATACTATACCATTCCCTATCTGCAAAACTTTTTTGTAATGGAGTTCTTTCTGGCCTATTCCCTCTTGCTTGTGGTATGAGACAAGGATGTCCCCTCTCCCCCAATCTTTTTAATTTGTACATAGAGCCACTAATCCAACAAAGTATATCATCTCTACTCACTAAAAGCATTACTTTGGATGCATAGGAGTGAAAAATCTCCATATGTACAGATGTTGCATTATTCCATATTGTGGCTCCTCTGGCATCCTAGCCTAAAGCACACAATGGACTTAATGCTTTCTGGTATTTTTGGGGTTATAAACATAACTTAAATAAAACAGTTGTTTATTCCTTCTCCCCTTACATTTCCAAACAAGATATTAGTGATTTTGCTACCATTCCGTCGAATAATAAATGACAAATTAAATCAACAAATGAAATGTGGGAGATAATCAAAACTAAAATACGAAATATATGTAACACCCACATAACTAAGATAAACAAATATGCTAATAAGGGTATAAAACCCAGATGGTTAACTAATAAAATCAAAAAGATGCTTAGAAAGAAAAGAAAGTTATACAATATTTATCTAAATCACAGTACTAAGGATGACTGGTCCAAATTTAAAATATGTCAAAAACAATGTAAACGTATTATAAAAAAAAAGTAAAGCAAAGATGGAACTCAAGCTTGCTAATACAGCTAATAAAAACAATATAAAACAATTCTACAGTTATGTTAACTCGTTACAGGGAAACAAAGTGGGAGTAACATCCTTCATATATGAAGACAGAGGCACCGCTCGAAATAGTGATATTGTTTAATAACTATTTTGGATCCGTTTTTTCCAAACGTACAAATTTTGGCGGATGTATCCCAACAGGACAACCCATAAATGTGGAGAAAACACTGAATCTGATAATAGATAAGATTAATGCACTAAAAAATACCACATCTGCTGACCCTGATGTTATCTCAGCCAAGATGCTTAAACTTTTATCTCCTGAAATAGCCACCCCTTTGGTTAAACTATTTGAGAAATCACTCCTAGCACAAACCATTCCACCAGACTGGCTAACTGCTATTGTAACACCAATTCACAAGAAAGAGAGCAAAACAGATTATACCAATTAAAGGCCAATTAGTTTAAGCTCTGTATTTGGTAACATTTGCAAGTCTATTATTAAGGATAATCTGTATAACAATATAAAAGTAAGAGGTCTGCTGGATCCAACTCAGTGTGTGTTTGGTGCACCCCTTTACAACGACACCCCGATGGCTAAACAGGAAAAAAGACCATTACGGAGACCTTCGTGGTAATGGTTCTTTTTCCCTGTTTCGCCTTCCCCTAGTGCCCCCCCACTCCCTGGACCAACTCCGACCTGGAGTCAGAATCTTAACATCTGGGGGGTGTGGGGTGCAGAGCCCCCTGCATGGGGGGGTGTGGGGGCACAGCCCCCCACAGAAAACACCCACAGAACAGGCAGCACAATACCTGCATCGGCATTGTGCCATCACTGTGGGGGAGGTCGGCATTATTGCTGCTGACATAACTTGCTGCTTCTGCATCGCTTCACACCAGGTAGATAATAATAATAATAATAATATTTTTTTTTTTTGTACAGCACCTTTCTATTTCCAAGGCGCCTTACAACTTAAAACAATTTAAAACAAACATTAAAATCCAAAATATTAAACATGAATGAAGAAACATAATCAACATACAGTTCAATTTTCCACAAAGGCCTTTTGCCAAAGGAAAGTTTTCAATCCTTTCTTAAATTCCTCCACAGTGGTGCAATCCTGTAATCAATGGGGTAGAGAATTCCAAAGGGTGGGTGCAGCATAAGAAAAAACTCTAGAACCATAAGATTTCAGGTTCACCCTTGGAATCTCTAGTAACCCCTCGTCGGCCAAGTGGAGTGATCAACCAGGGCAGTAGAGAACCAGAAGTTCTTTCAGGTAGGCCAGACCCTGACCGTGAAGGGCTTTGATAGTCAGTAAATCGACTTTAAAGATAATCCGCTACCATATAGGTAGACAGTGCAGTTCGCGCAACACCAGAGAGATATGACTGTATCTACTAAAGCCTGTCAAAACCTGGGCTGCTGCATTCTGCACCAGCTGTAGTTGTTGAATTTCAACCTCTGAAAGCCCAAAGTAAAGGGAGTTGCAGTAGTCCAAGCATGAGGACACAAAATCATGGACCAGCGTTGGAAGGTCATCAGATGGAACCAGATGACTAACTCTGGCGATGTTCCTAAATTGGTAAAAGGAGATCTTGACAACAGCTGACACCTGTGACTGCAGTGTCAGTCTATCATCAAAGACCACCCCCAGATTATGCACCCTTTCAGAGGCTGGGAGAGAAATGCCGCCAAGCAAAATTCCTGAAGGTGCACCAACATCTGACTCCTCTATCTGTTGACCCAGGTCCACAACCAATACCTCTGTCTTTTCTGAGTTCAATTTCAGCCAGCTAGAATCCATCCACTCCTGGATTTCTTTCAGACAGTTGTTAAAGACCAAGACAGCTCCATCCTGGTAGGGTGCAAAAGACAGGTATAGCTGGGTATCATCTGCATAACAGTGAAACCTCAGCCAATACCTTCTTACAATGTCTCTGAGGGATAGCATATACACTGTGAATAACATGGGTGACAGTACTGAACCCTGAGGCACTCCACACAACAAAGCCATTGGGCCCAAGGGAAAAACCCTGGACACAACTCTTTGTGATCTTCCTGTAAGGAATGAGGTGAACCATCGAAGGATGGTTCCCAATATTTCACATACATGCCTAAGGCATCCTATCAACACCATGTGTCAGTAACCAACTTTGTTGCTATGAAAAAAAATTCTTATGTCTTGGACCAGGGACACCCAGTAGACTGTATTGTTCTGGACTTGTCAAAAGCATTTGATAAGGTACCACATATCCAGATAAAGATCACAGAATAATTGGATGGGTACACTCCTGGATTAAAGGTAGAACACAATGTGTTAGCATAAATGGATACCACTCAACTACAGTTCAAGTTATGAGCAGAGCACCACAAGGATCTGTTTTGGGACCTCTCTTATTTCATTTATTTATATGCAAACTTTGGTATGACACGGGTGTCAGGAACAGCAAATATGCTGATGACACCAAACTTGCATGAGTTGCCTCCTCCACAGCTGAGCAAGGTAAACTCCAAACAGCTTTAGATAAGATAGTAAATGGGGCTGACATATTTGGTATGTCTTTTAATTCAGAAAAATGCTGGGTGATGCATCTGGGTAAACACAACATCGAAGCTGTATATTACATGAATACAGTCCCTCTTAAGAGAACAACAGAGGAAAAATATCTTGCAGTTATTATATCCAGTAAGTTAACATACAAAAACATTGTCAAACACAGGTTGTTAAAGCAAAGAGAGTCCTTTGGACCATTAAAAGAAACTTAAACGTAGGGAAGCAAAAGTAATTATGCCCCTGTACAGAGCCTACATAAGGCCCCTTCTGGACTATGGCAGTCCATTATGGGGACCACTTAAGGGAAACAACAAGGATGTTATTGAAAATGTACAGAGAAAGCCAACCAAATTAATTCACAACTATAAGAATCTATCATATGAAGATAGATTAGTAAAGCTGAACAACGTCACTTCACATGAGAAGAATCTGAGGAGAGATGTTGTTGTGTTATAACCTAATGCAGGACCCAACATTACTATTAGAACTCAATCTGAGCATTAAAACCCATAACAAGGGTACTAGAAGATACAACATGCAATTAAAACATTGCACATTTAATACTGAAAAAAAGGAGAGCATTTTTAACTCAAAGGGTGGTTAACCCATGGAACACTCTACCATTAAAAGCTGCCTCCAGTAAGGACGAAAACCATTTCAAATTTCAACTTGACCATTACCTACAAAATGAAAAAGCATTAACATATTATGGCTAACCAATGGAGCGCATATGGGCCTAAAGCCTTTCTTATGCTTCTTAGACCTTAGTATGAACCTTAGTATTAGTATGATCTGGGCCTGCACTAGGAAGCCCATTCTTTTACATACCTTGGAATCAAACTCACCAGAGACCTGGCATTCTTGAAGTCACTTAACTTAGATCCGTTATTAAAATAATTTGAACTGGATTTACAATGGTGGAAATCATTACCTTTGACTTTATGGGGTACAGCAAATATAATAAAAATTAGCATACTACTTAGATTAATCTGTCCCTTGGGAATGTTTAATGTAGTGCTCTCCAAATCATGGTTTCTAAAACTCTATATGTTGCTTACAAAATTCTTATGGTTAAGCAAGCCCCCTGGAAGAACATAAAAAAATTGGTCATACCAAAAAAATTAAGAGATTTAAACCTCCCTCATTTTATGTGCTATTATTTTGCCCTTCATGGTGCAAAATATTTTCAATGTGACCATTTATTTGGAAGTACTAACAATGTAGATTATGTTCCTTCTTTATTACAAATAGAGAATGATGGAGATCACATGATGGCCCTGTAGTGGAAACAGCACTGCTGACTGTCTCCCTCCCTAAACACCGATTTTTCATCAAAAAATAGGGGTACTTCTCTAAAAAATAATCTAAAGCCAGAGTCTACAGTCGCTCTACAACACTACTTCTATTCTGGAGGGGGAACCTCTTGAAATCGGTCGCATTTAAATTGATATCCGAAGAGTGGATTCCGGGCCTACTGACAACATGGAGGCCAAAATGAGACAGGCGCCCCCAACCCACACCCCACCGCTAATGCCAGAAAAAGGGCCGAAAAGACCGAAAGCCCAATCCGGTGCTTCAGCCAAGTCCTCCATGGCTATAATTACAGCTCAATCAAATGCTCCTCTTTCTGAGAAAAAAATTATGGAAGAGCTTTTACCATTCAAATGCGCTTTACAAGAGCTGACCTCTGAGTTAAAGTCTCTTAGAGGAGACCTGGCCGAAACTAACAGAGCTATCTCTGACACCTCTGCAAGAGTTTCTTCATTAGAAGGCTGGAAACAATCTACAGATGCTGAGATGACAGCTCTAAGACACAGGCAGCATAAGATGGAGTCTAAATTAGAGGATTTAGAAGGTCAAAGTAGACGAAATAACATACTTATATTCGGCCTCCCTAAAGATGCTGAAGGTTCGATGCCAATTACCTTCCTGCAAAAGTTACTTGCTACAATAGCGGGACCATCTCCTAACAACACTACATACATCATTGAAAGAGCGCATCACTCTCTATGTCCAAAGCCTGAAGCTGGGAAGTTACCTCACCCTCTTATCGTGAAGTTCCTGAACTAGGAGGTCACGTGATGCAGTGGTGCTGAGAAGCTGCTTGCTGTGGAGCTCCCGCCCTCCTCCTCCTAAAACTACCTATTTTCACCACTTAAAATACACAGATCAAGTTCTAAGCGAGTAGTAAAGTATTTTTAGCAGTGGAAGATCCCTTGTGGACTGAGATTGGCGAGCCGATTGCCTTTTTTATTGATCGCGATGGCAGACACCGATATGAAGGCCGCAGGAGTCAGACATACTCCTCCTACCTCGCCAGAAAAGGCCTCTAAAAAAAGCTAGAAATACTAACACCAATATTTCTTCGGCAGTTAAACATTCCTCTAGTGGGGGATCAAGTGCTTCAACTGGTACCATACTGACAGAGGAACGTTTTCTTGAGGAGCTATCTCCCTTCAAAGAAACGCTGCAGGAGATTTCTAAAGAAATCAAGTCAATAAGGCAAGACTTCGCTGATCTCTTGAGGAGAGTAAGCGACTCAGAGACCAGAATATCCTCCATTGAGAAGTGGCAACAGAAAACTGACCCTGAAATTGTCAGGCTTCGGCAGCATATCCAGAAACTCCAGCTGAAAACTGAAGACCTGGAGGGACGGAGTCGGAACAATGTGCTGATCCTGGGGCTCCTGGAGTTAGAGGAGGGAGTGATACCCTGCACTTTATTCAGCATTTTCTCAACAAGGTTAGGCCCCTCACCCATTCACCAGCAATATCATATCGAGAGGGCCCACAGATCTCTCAGGCCCAGACCACCTCCGACTGCCCCCCCAGGCCTGTAATCGTCAAGTTTTTAAGTTATCTGGAGCGTCAACATGTTCTCACAAAAGCTAAAGAACTTGAGGCTATCCTATGGAACAACACCAAGCTTAGGATTACCCAGGATCTCCCTTACGAAGTTCGCCAGAGAAGATCTGCCTTTCACCCAGTAGTCAAAAAACTTATTGCTGCAGGAAGGCCTTCAGGATGAACTATCCAGCTAAACTACTTGTGCAGGTGGATGGCACATGTCACGCTTATGAAAATCCGGAGGAGGCACTGTCTGAGTTGGCGAAATTGCTCCCGGACTTGTTTAAATGACTTTTATTACTATTTCTACTCAGCTGGACTCTCCAAGGCTTAATCTTTGCTCTGGCATTTAGTTTTTGTTTGTTGCTCCTGTAATTAGTCCCCCCTTTTTATTTTGTTTCCCCTTTATTTTCCCCTATTATTACTGCCTTGTGCAACTTGATGGTGTGAATACCTGTGGTTTTTCACTGAGGAGTCCTCCCTTGGGGTTCCACGTGGTGGTAGGCCTAGGAGGGTTGAAGCTGTGAGGTCTACTCGGCCTGTACTCTGTCCCTGAGGCGTCCGGCCTTCCCGTTGGTTTTCTGGGTACTGGCATGCATGGGGTTTGTTTCCGGAGGACGCGTTTGCGGTCGGACTGTTTGGTCCATCCGCAAACCCTCCCCTACGCTTCTTCCCCTTGGTCTTCCAGTTGGCTTGTGAGCAGCTACACCACGGGAAGCGGGTCTGTTTTCTCCAAGGGATCTCTCTCAGGTACCCTCATATCTATCTTTCCTGAGTTGGCTGACTGAATTAGGATGATGTGCAGATTATTTCTCGCTCGCTGAGGGGGGGGCGGGGGGCTCGTATGGTATAGGCGCCTCAGAGCCCTGTCTTGCGACCGGAGTGGGTCTGTTTGGGTACCAAGTACATTGTTTTTGAAAGGGTCTATTTTTCTCTTCGCGGTTTGGTTATTAGATATTTGGCTGAGGGTTATACTTATTGTTGGGATCAGTTTTGGAACCTCGAGGAGGTCCTTGTGGTACCCGTGGGGTGGGGGAGGGGAGTTTGGTTGTATTTGGCATGTTTATCACTATGGATGTCCATAATCTGGATTGCAAAGAGGATTTGTTTTGTATTGTAGTAGTTGGGTATTGGTATGGGGGCTCTATTATCGCTTTTATTGGGAGATGTGGGGTTCTATACCTATTCTTGTTCAGTTTATGATGCAATGGAGCTCTCTGTTTCCAGCGGATAGTTGCTTATTTTCAACTACAGAGGCGGCAGTTTAGGGGTACTGGGGGGGGGAGGGCAAGAGAAGGTGTCACCACTGCTTGGATTAAGTTGGGAAATCCCTAAGCAGCCCATCTTAATTGTGTCATTGTCCCTTGAGGATGGCTCTGGATTATGTTAAACTAGCTAGTTGGAACATAAGAGGCATTAGGGAGACTAAGAAAAAGACCCTAATATTGTTTAACTGTTCTTTGCTGGGGATTGACATTTTGTTTCTACAAGAGACCCATATAACAGTGGCAGAAACCAATGTGCTAAAGGTTAAAGACTTTTCTCAAGTTTTTGTTGCTGGTGCTTCTTCCGAAGCAAGGGGACTAGCCATCATGGTTAAAAAAAGCATACCTTTTATTCCAGAGAAAGTTATCCAAGATCCTGAGGGCAGATATATTTTGGTGCAGGGTTCCCTTTATAATTCCGCTATAGTTTTGGGCTCCGTCTATGGCCCGGTTGGGGGAGATGCCAATTTTTTAATGCAATTAATAGATAAATTAAGTGCATTTTTGCCAACTCCCCTTGTTCTGGGAGGGGATTGGAATATAGCCCCATCGCAAGAACTAGATAAAACTTACAGACCTCTGAAGCCCCCATCCCCCTGCGCAGCTGGCGCTGCGTGACTTGGGTAGCATGTTAGGATTGGTGGACCCTTGGAGGACTCTGCATCCTCTTAATAAGAGCTACACCTTCTTTTCCCGCTCCATAATTCTTGGTCCAGGCTGGACTACTTTTTAGTAAGCACCTCCCTCATGGCTAACGTAACCCTAGTAGGCATTGAACCCATTATAATTTCTGACCATGCTGTAGTATGGTTTCGATTCACCCCTTCATCTCTGGCACAGCGTGACACAATTTGGAAGATCAATACTCAGATTTTAAAAGATGAGCATTCCCGTGCTCAGATTAGGTCCCTAATTAGAGAATACCTGGACACTAATCGTGGCTCAGTGACCAGGTTTGACATCCTATGGTGTTCTCTAAAATGCTTTTTGAGGGGGTAATTCATTAAAATCTCCTCCAGAAGGAAAAAACTCAGGACTCAAAAATTCCTTCTCTTATCTGGCGGATTAAGGTGCAGAAGACTCCCTTGCCTCCTCTAAATCCCTTAAGTGTTTGGAGCAGCTGCATAAACTCAAAAATGAATATGAGGGACTGGTTGGGGAAAAGACTGAACTTGCGTTGTTGAGAACCAAAGCTAAATACTTAGACCAAGGTGAGAAGCCAAGCAGGCTCTTGGCCCTAAAACTTAAGGAAGTAGAGAATTCAAGGTTGGTCCCGGCTTTGGAAGCACAAGATGGCTCTATCAAGACAAGGCCCAGGGATATTGTGGAGGTTTTCAGATTATTTTACCAAAATCTCTACGGTGCTACACCAGTTCCTCCCTCTCAGTCTGCCATTGAGTCCTTCTTTAAGCCAATTTCCCCACCTTGCCTCTCCGGGGATCAAGCAGCTTTCCTCTCTACTCCCCTATCCCTGAAGGAGGTTGAAGAAGCCATTCATAATCTTTCATCAGATAAAGCCCCCGGGCCTGACGGCTTACCCTCCAACTTTTATAAGGTTTTTTGTCAGGAACTAGCTCCAACATTTTTGGAATTTTATAACTATCTTCTCTCCTCTGACTCACTGGACCCAGCCCTACTGGAAGCAATTATAATCTTGATTTCTAAAACAGATAAGCTCTCTCTGGATCCAGCTAACTATAGACCCATCTCACTGCTCAATTGTGATATCAAAATACTGTCTAAAATTCTGGCTTCATGCATTAAACAAGTTTGGCAATCACTTCTGAGCAGTGAGCAAGTAGGCTTCGTGCAGGGCAGGTCGGCTGCTGACCACATGAGAGTTCTTTCCTATGTCTTCCAGGCAGCCCAAGCTTCTCAGGCCCCCATGGCATTGGTTGCTTTAGATGCCGAGAAGGCATTCGACCGTGTCAACTGGGATTTCTTATGGAGTGCCATGTCTAGGTTCGGCTTCCCGGAGAAGTTTATCCAGTGGACGAAGGTTCTTTATAAAGATCCCTCGGCAAAAATTTACTGCAATGGGGTCTTCTCATCCCGCATCCGGCTATTCTCAGACACCCGTCAGGGCTGCCCCCTTTCACCATATCTTTTCAACCTTTATCTGGAACCCCTGTTGCTCAATCTTAAGGCAGCTCCTGGGATCCAGGGTTGTGCTACTTCTCAACAAACTTCCACAATATCCGTCTTTGCAGATGACATCCTACTACAGTTAACCAATCCGGCAGATTCCTTGTGAGTGGTGCTGGATATAATAGAGCAATTTGGGGCTGTATCCAATTACAAACTCAATCTGGCCAAGTCTGGGATTTTTCCTCTCAATGTACACGTATCTCAATCTTGTATGGCTCATTTTGGTATGAAATGGACCTCATCCCATCTTAAATATCTTGGTATTTATTTGGCTCGTGACTTAAATTTGGTTAGGAAATTAAATCTGGACAACCTAGTGGACAAAATTTACTGTGACCTGCAAATATGGGGCAAGCTTCCACCATCAGTTGGTGCCCGTATCAGCAAGCATTATTAAAATGAATATTCTGCCTCGTCTTTTTTATCCCCTGAACCTTCTGGATATTTGGTTACCCAAAACCTTTTTTAAGAGAATCCATTTGATCCTGACTGGTTTTATCTGGAATCATAAATCTCCCAGACGAGCCTTTTATAAACTTTGCCTACCCAAAGATATGGGGGGGCATCCGTCTCCCTAATTTCGAACATTACTATTGGGCTAGTCATCTAGTCAAAGCCGGTAAATGGCTCGGAGGAAAGGATGTAACATCCTCTCCTTTATGGTTAAGTTTGGACCTCGATCTTATTAAGCAATGCAATATAGACCCCTCTAGTCTGTTTTACTGTCATTTCTCTGCTTTACCCCATTGTATTCAAGATTCGGCAGTGGGCATCTCGGTGAGGGTATTAAACCAATTTTATGCCACCGCCAAAATTAGACACGTTAAGGACCCTGGGCAACCCCTGATTTCCAATCCTAATATTAAAATGGGAACCAAATTATTATCTCCGAAGTGGCTGCCCCAAATTCAGGGACTCTTAGTGGAAGATTTATTTGTGCAAGGAGGCTCTGGGTCAATAGATGATCTTCTACTAGTCCTAAATATCCCCCCCCTGAATGATTTTCAAGGTATACCAACTAAAACACCTTGTCAGTAAGGAATTTGGAGACACTGTACCGATGTCGGTTATAAAGCCCTTGCTCAGGGTGGTTAAAGAATGTGCTAAACCTCACAGTGTATCTAAGTTATATTTACATCTTATGAAGCTTAACTTTCCCGTCCTTTAGCTGGTTCCAAATCTTGGCCTCTACTCCTTGGACCCTTTGTTCACATGGAGCCAAGTTTGGAGAGACTTGTACATGTATAATACTCTCGATAAGAATAAAGGCTTATTCAATATTTTATTGTTAACAATATGTATATTACGCCTGTCAAAAAATCAAAATTTGATCATTCCAGCTCCCCTAATTGTCTCAGATATGGTGAGGACCTAAGCAGCCCCCCTCATATTTTCTGGTACTGTTCCAAGGTAGCCCCATTATGAAGGGCTATTCGGGACAAACTAGATCCCATTCTAGGTCTGCAAGATCTCGTTACACTAGAGATTTGTATTCTAGGCATTTATTCAGGTATTAACGTCAGAGAGAGAAGATATCATATGGCTCTTATCTCAATGGCGGTTAAGAGATTAGTGCTCCGTCACTGGTCAGATAATTTAGAACTCTTGTATATGGATTGGGTAGAAGAAATGTCTTTGTGTTTTAAAGTCGAGAAGCTGATAGCCAGCTCCAGACTCTCTCCCTTGGCTTTTCAGAAAAAGTGGGGTAAACTTTATGCCCTGTACCTGCACTGATTAAGATTCCCAGGTTCATTTTGACCCATTTGATTCCTGATGGTACCTTCCCCTCTACAGTCTCCTGGTGTATCCCTTTTACTCAAGAACCAGTTCTCAGTAGAACTGTGTCTTCCTCTGTGTTTTAAGGACTGGCTGCTATCTCTCTGCTTTCTAGACACGTCAATTCCTTTCCTCACTTATGAATGTTTTGTGTTCCCCTTTCCTTTTCAGTGGTGACACCTTCTTCGGGGTGGGGGGGGAGAAAAGGGATTTTATTTTTTCCCATGCTTATTATTCTATGTCTTGCTGCTGGAAATGGTTATAGTGTTGTTTTTCTCCTGTACTTACCAGTTTGATGTTATTGTTATTGAAAATGAATAAAAAGAGAAATTCAAAAAAAAAAAAAAAAAATAGTTCCTGAACTATCAGGATAAAATCCATGTGCTGGGTCAAGTGAGAGATACACACCAGGTTATATGGGAGGGCCAGCAGCTCCGATTTACTCAAGACCTTCCTGCATCTATTAGACAGCGGCGTGCCGAATATCAGCCCGTGGTGACGAAGTTAATGCCTGCAGGGATAAGATACAGGGTTCAGTACCCTTCGCGCTTTGCGGTCCTTATCGCCGGATCCTGGCATAACTTTAAGTCAGCTCAACAAGTGCTCCCAGCCCTTCAGTCTTTACTTCCAGACCTGTTTGCAGCTCATTGAGGGCTTACCTCAGTTAAGAAGGCCTGTCTGATTCTTCTTGGAAAGTACAGCACGAATGTGCGCAAGATGGCTTGTAGTGCTCGGATAACATCCCGGGGGGTCACAAAAGGGCAACAAAGTCCGATGGAAAACTGTTTTCTTTAGTTGGACACTCTCAGTTGAAGGGCTGTTGTCAGATCTCTTGTATATAGATAATCGCCAGTCTCTCAATGCAGTAGTTTATAATGTTATGTTTGATTAACTATGTTTTAAGTATAAGGGGAGCTATTCATGTTGTTTTAAGAGGTGACTGGCAGACCAAGTAGGAAATTACTATGGCTCTCCTTCGAGGAATCTTCTTTCTTTTTTTTTCTTCTGGGTTTGGTAATTCCATAATATATAATCTTTCAACATGAAGGAGTTGGTTGTTCTGGGGGGGAGGAGGATTTAGCAGTGAGAACAGACTAACAGGGCATTATGTGCCACAGAGATGGATGGGGGGTAACCACAGCTGCACATAGCCATTATTTACTGACAGCCTTGATAGTAATGCACGTGGTTATATGTTGGTGTTATGCATTTATTATACTCAAGATGTTTAGTTTTGTAAGGGCTGTGGTAGATGGGGTTAGGTATTTACTTAGAGATAAATGTATGTAAAACTAAATTTCAATGGATACTAAGTTCTTGTTAGGGTTATTTTGTATAGGGTTGGGATATTATGGTTATTGGGAAATTGTGGGTAATGGGGAGGAGGAGTTGGGGATTAGGGCTATAGGGTTGTCTGCCACCAAGAAATTAAGGACTAAACTGTATCTGGATATTTGTTCATGGTTGCATATTTACAATGGTTATGTCTTTCTATCACATTTCATTAGTGTCTATGATGGGGCTTAGATATTGTTCCTGGAACATAAAAGGGGTGCAAACCCCAGCTAAACAGACCAAAATTTTAATTCATCTCAAAACTCTGCAAATTGATGTAGCCTTTTTACAGGAGACACAACTTAAGTCTACATGTATTCATCATTTCCATAGAAACTGGGTGGGTCAGGTATTTGGGGCCGATAAGGACTCCAAGAGAAGAGGAGTAGTTATTTTAATTGCTCACAAAGTTCCTTTCCAGCTTTCACAAATAACTGCAGATCCTGAAGGTAGATTTATTATTGTAAGAGGCCTGTTGGTTCATATGGAGGTCATTCTGGGCTCAGTTTACCGACCTAACTCAGATGACCCTGAATTCTTTGCTTCTCTAATGACAACACTTGCCCCCTGGTCCAAGTTGCCAATATTGCTTGGTGGAGACTGGAATCTTGTGCTTTCAAATGCACTGGATAGATCTGGTCAAACTAGATTAAGGTCCTCCTCTGGACAAAAAGCCATACATGAACTAATGTCTTCCTTGGGCCTTGTGGATCCTTGGAGGCTTACACACCCCGAAGACAGGGAATACTCATTTCACTCCCTTCCACATAATACTTTTTCCCACATAGATTTGTTTTCTTTTGTCAGTAGACCATATTTCAGGGATCTCCATAGTATATTATTCATCTAAGGCTATCTCGGATCATCAGATGGTCAATCTCCAATTAAATTTTTCACCAAATGTACACAGAGACAGAATTTGGAAGCTTAATAATCAACTTTTAAATTCAGAAGAATATGTTCATTTAATTCAAGATTTCATTAAAATTTACATGGAGCACAATGCCTCATCAATGTCCAAAAAAGTCTTCCTATGGGGATCCCTGAAATGTGCACTAAGGGGAGAACTAATTTGTTTGGTGACCAAATGTAAGAAACAAAAAAACACTGCTCTCTCCTCAAAAATAAATCAAATAGCAGAGTTAGAGAAATCCCTCTCCCCTTCCTCCTCAGTGGAGGATTGGACCAAACTTGAATCTCTTTGGGCTCAGTATAACAAATTATTAGCCGAAAAAGCATAATTTCTGTTACTCCGTTCCAAAATTTCCTATTTCGATCAAGGCGAGAGGGCTGGAAAGTTATTAACCTTGAGATTGCGTACCCAATTAGCTGAGAGAATAATTCCTTCTGTTTATTCTTCCTCAGGTGAGCTTCTTAGCTCCCCTCCAGATATTGTGAATGCCTTTCGTGAGTACTATCAGCAATTATATTCTGCTCCGGCAAATCACCATCTTCTTCAACAACTGGAGCTGTTTCTCCAAGACATAAAGCTCCCAGTACTGGCTGAACACCAGATTGACAAACTAAAAAGCTCCATTACTTTATCAGAGATTTGTGAAGCTATTGATTCTCTCCCTGCGCATAAGTCCCCCAGGCCCAATGGTTTCACAACTAATTTTTACAAGGCACTAAAGGAAACCATAGCCCCAATACTACTGGAAACATTTCATTACCTATTTGAGAATGGACTATCGGATACTTCCCTGTCTCTTGCCACCATTGTGGTACTCCCAAAACCTAATAAGGACCCTCTACGTATAAGCAACTATAGGCCCATTTCCCTCATTAATGTAGATCTTAAAATCCTTGCAAAAGTTCTTTCCTACAGACTTAGTCAAGTATGGGAGCATCTTATTAGTACAGAACAAGTTGGATTTATCAAAAACAGACTTTCTTCGGACCATCTCAGGAAACTAGCCTATCTTTTTTTCTGCATCCAGGGATTCAGACATACCCACCACTCTTGTGTCCCTGGATGCAGAAAAAGTTTTTGACATGGTGTCGTGGGAATATCTTTTTTTGTTACTCTCCAATATCATATACCCCAGGAATTTATACAATGGGTCAAAATATTATATACAGCACCATCCGCCCAAATTCAGTGCAACAGTGTTTTGTCTACCTCTTTTACCCTGTCACAAGGTATGCGTCAGGGATGTCCTCTTTCCCCCTATCTTTTTAATCTTTATCTAGAACCCCTTATTAGGAAAATGAACCTCTCCCCACTTGTAAGGGGCATACAAATAGGGCACCAGGAATATAAGATATCTGCGTACGCAGATGATTTACTGCTACATATCACTAGTCCTGCTCAATCCCTCCCAATGGTACTCCAAATTATAGCACAATTTGAGTCTTTCTCAAATTATAAATTAAATTTAATGAAAACAGAATTTCTTCCTCTTAATAAATATACCATGAAAGTCGATGTTGCTCATATGGGTATACAATGGAACCCCGAGAAACTGAAGTATCTTGGGATTTATCTCCACCCTTCTTCGAGAGTCATGAAACAACTCAACTTAGAAGACCTCATTAATACCTTAATAGAAGACCTCAAGCATTGGTCAAAATTACCTCTAACTTTATGGGGGTGTATGAGCATCATTAAAATGAATGTGCTACCACGCTTGCTATATCCATTACAAATGCTCAATCAGGCTCTTCCGTACTCATGGTTTTCCTGAGTCCATGGCATTCTTAGTAAATTTATATGACAGAGCAAAAAAGTCAGAAGAAGTTATTTAAAACTAACTAGATGAAAATTAGACGGTGGTCTCCAAGCCCCAAACTTTTATATATATTATTTAGCAATCCACCTGACTAGAATTTGGTATTGGTTACAGCCTAAACAATGTGCTGGTTATTTGCCTCCTTGGGTTAGAATTGAGCAGGATCTCTGTGAAGAATTTGGCTTAGATCCAAAGGCTTTACCTTTTATCTCGCTAAAAAAGCTTCCAAAACCCCTACGTACCACTCCTTTAAACTCTTTAATTCAGGCACAACAGCAGTTAAGTGTTCTTCTCAAGATAGACAGGTACAGGGATATAGCACAACCTCTGTTTTGTAATCCTAATTTGTTAATTGCTGGCAAGTCAATTAAATCTCAGCTCTTCTGGCCACAAATAGGCATAGAGAGGGCGAAGCAATTAGTGAGGGATCAAAAAATGATTTCTTTTAAGGAAGGTTGTTCCCTTTTTAAATGGGAAAAAACTTCAATTTTCAAATACATTCAATTATCTCATATGCTGATGCAGTACTTTGGGACAGGAACCTGGCTTAGTCCTTTTCTCAATGTATTACTCCCATACCTGGAGGCTATACTGTCTTCCCATTTAATATCTTACTCTTATAATTTTATTCTTACGACAGTGCCCCTTTCAGATAATCAAAGATTCTACCAATGGGATAGGGTCACTCAGGCATTCTCTAATTCTAGAGACTGGTCTTTAATTTGGGCACATCTATATAAATATATTAAATGGGACAAATATAGATATATGCAGTTTAGCATAATACACAATCTATATTATACCCCCTCCAAATTACATCAGATAGGTTTCCTACCTACTAGCCAATGTTCTAAATGTCACCAAGTTGTTGCAGATCTAGCTCATATGTTATGGTCCTGTGAAAAGATTGCTCCCTTCTGGCGCAGTATTAAAAAGAGGCTGAATCCATTATTAGCTTTGTCAGGTAGTTTTAATAAGGAAACTTGTCTCATAGGTGACTACACATCAATAACAAGGGGCAATCAGAGAGCTCACATGGCACTAATTTCAGCATGTGCAAAAAAAGTCATACTAAGACATTGGTTAGACTTAACTACCCCAAACTACCTGAAATGGCTTAATGAAACGTCATTCGCTTTACAGGCTGAATTCACAATAGCAAAGCTGTCAAATTGTATGAATAAATACAAAAAAAGATGGGAACCACTTTATACTCTTCTTACAATTAATTAGTCTTGGATTTTGCATCTAATTTTTCTTTTCATCTTTTTTTTTTGAGGTGACTTCTGGGTTACTGGCCCTATAGGAAAACCAATTTTAGTTGTTGTCGTTGTCCTACTCGGTAACCTCTCCATTTGTTTTCCCATTCAGCCTTGATAGTATGGAAGCAACCATAGCTTGGTGTAACTGTGATTGGTGGCAGACCTGGGTGGGTGGGGCAGGGTGGGTGCTGGGTGGGGAGGGGTCAAGTAAGCAACAAATAGTTGCTGTTTTTCTCCTTGTTGTAAATGTCTTTTATATTTTTTGCTTTGATGTTTCTGTTGTTAACTGCTTGCTTACTAAAAATCAATAAAGCATATTAAATAAAAAAAACAGAGAATGATCTCTGTGTCTAATATCAGATTTGCCCACCTTCCCTGTTTGATATTCCTCTATCTAAGCTCCCTGTAGGCTTTTGACATACCTCAATTGTCTGGTCCAGTCAAGCCCATCATCAACTGTGTAGCCATTTAAAACGTATCCATTCCAATGATATCTGTCAACCTCTGTTCAATAACCCTAATCTCCACATTGATATGAAACCAATCCTTGTCACTTAGTGGTGGAAATGTTCTATCAATAGCTTGAAGGACATTATTTCCAACAACACTATTCTTTCCTTTGATTCTTTTCAAGAAAATATTGACTGTCTGCTCATTTTTTTTAAATATTGTCAACTAAAACACTGCACCTTACAGTTACTTGGCCACCCCTCGTGGTCTAATAAGGTGGACCTCCTCTTCAAAACCTTGTCAGTTAAAGCTCAATGATCCCAGGCCATTTCTAATCTCTACAAGGCTCTTAGTCAACCTTTTTGGAATGTGACCTCCCCTATTACACATTTAAGCAATAATGCACAAGAGGGTGTGGGTTGTGCTGGAATAACCTCATGCCTGGGTGGTTGAGCATGAGGCCACAGGCCGCATGTGTCCAATGTCCCAGAAGTGAGGTTATCCCAGCACAACCCACACCCTGGAGGGCATTATTGCTATTATACAATGGCTCGTTGTTATACAAAATAAAAAAAAATTTAAAACATCTTTTTAGTAGATTTTTAGTGTGGCAATATATTTTGTTTCTTAAGAGAAGAACTAAACATAATGCAACAAATCAATACAGTGAGGTTGTGCTGGGATAACCTCACTGTGCCAGGGACACACTGACCCATCATAGTCCAGGACATTTTCTTGCCATTGTATAATATTGGGAAAACAATCTAGTTATAAATCAGCCAGAATCTTATTGGGGTAGAATTTGATCAGATATATACAAATTTGGCAGTGTCAGTGGCTCAGCAGGTAGCACACTCACCTCTGAGGCTAGGAAATCAGAGGGCTCTGGGTTCAGTTCCCACATCTGGCACTTGGGTTAATATCCCAGTACTGACACTGTAGTGCAGCATAAGAGGGGTGCTGCACTTCTGAGGTGCCATCTTTCAGATGAGACATTAAACTGAGGTCCCATCTGCCTGGATTGGTGGTAGTTCAGGTGGATGTTAAAGATCCCATGGCACTTATCGAAAAGTGTAGGGGAATTTCCCCAGTGTCCTGGCCAAATTTCCCTCATTCACTAAAAATACCACCAACAGCTTAATCTGGTTCAAGGTCAGCTGGCATTCATCTGTATCCCCCTCCCCCGGGTCGTGCCTGAAAATAGGCAGGATTTGTCTAGTGCACTTACCCGGTCAACAAAAACTAAATAAATAAATAAAAACTATTTTAAACAAGACCTCTTAAGACTACTACGATTTAATATTTTACATAATTTATATTTTTCTCCAAATGAAATCATTTAAGATGGGCAAAAAACCTACCTCAACTTTTTTTAAATGTGATGGTGAAGAAGATACTTTATACCATACAATCTAGTAATGTCCAAAAATTCATTTTTTGGGACTCTATTCAGTCCAATCTAGATCCCCTGTTGGATCTTCAAGAGTGTAACAGGGTTGAATAAGACCCTGTCCCATTTGGTATGTAGAAAGATTTGTTATGTAGAAAGAGTTAAATGCAAGGATCTGTTTTAACCTGTACTGTTCTGTCTCTGGTCTGTCTGACTGTGCAGTCAGATTCTATGGGTAGACATAGGAACTGGCCTCTGTGACAGTCCCCCCCCCCACACTGCTATCTCTCTGCCTTCACTTGCTTTTTCTAACTTTTCTTTCCTCTTGCATATTTGAAGTTATAAAATATATGTGAATCTTTATTTTGAAAGTGTTATCCCTTGATTTGAAAATGTATATGGTTATGTTGTTAAAACTATTGCAAAAAAGCTATTTGGAGCTCAAGGGGTTAACCTGAGATGCTGGTTTCCAAATATGTTGCAGAACTGTGAACAGGAGGTCAGTTCTGGGACACCATGTACTGTTTTGTTGCATCTGCAAGGAAGGAAACTGCACAAACATGTGCCTCAATGAAAAAGAGGCCTTCATTCCTGAAGTGTGTGTTTTAGGAGACTATGGCCTCCTTCTTCGAGGCCCTAGAAAGGCACATATGGCTTTAATTGCCAGAGTAGCTAAATTACTTATTCTCTGCCATTGGTTAGATATGTCACTTCCATCTTGGACAGAATGGATAAATGAAATGATGTAAGCCCTCAATGTAGAGTAATCCACTGCCCATTTATTCAACTAATTCCATATTTATAAATCCCACTGGAAAGTCCTTCACATTTCATTGCTTACATGTAGATAATAACATCTGATGGGGATGTTCAGCATGATTAGTAATGCCACACCCTAATATTTTTTCCTATTATGGGTTTTGTTGGTTATGAAGGACTGGACTTTTGCTCCTCAACTCACCTTTATCTAGAGGTGTGACTGTAAGCTTTGCATGGCCATTGAAGCGGAGGAAGGGGGCAGGGGTACTGGGACCCTTGTTCTTGTTGTTTGTTTATTTTTGTTATGTTTATCTTGTTGTTAGGATTGTAAATTGTTCTTCTACATGTTTTCATTAATTGCATGTTCTATTGATTGTAATATTGTATGACTCATTATTATTGTTATGTCTTTTTTACAATGAATGACGTTTATTAAATTGGAGAAGACATAGGCATCTTCATGTGCAACCTTCACAACCTGTACAGATGGGTCTAAGGAAGACAAGAAGCTTATAGCTTTCTGTGCCCAAAGTGCAATGCCCTCAAAACAGCAAATCACTTGGGTGAGTTATCAGAGAGGTTGCTCTTGTGCAAACAGACACCAGTGGGCCAAACAGCACACAGACACTCATGGCCAATGCAGGAAAGACCAAGGTGAAACTGATATCACATCATCAGCCACCACTGCAGATGTAAGGGAAAGAGAACATTAAAAAATCATGCCATAGTGCCATTTCAGCAAAGAGAAGTGTACCACTGCTACGTGTAATAAGATACAGGGCACTGAAAAGTGTCCACATTCATAAAGCTTATCAGCCAGGGAATTGGGGACCACCATATCCATGAATATAAAGGCACAGAGTTTATGATATCTCTATTTTGTAATTGTTTTGTAAATGTTGTATATTGTACCTGTTTGCTATCTGGTTATTTTACACTGCATTTATTCTTTAATGTTTACAGAATAATGATCTGTTCCCAGGTATTGCACATGGAAATGTCCTAGGGCTCAGTGCACCTCTCCTGGTCAACAAATTTTAAATAAAATACATTCTGCTTTTTGGGGGGGGGGGCAGTGTTCTTATGACTACGTGAATGGGGAAATACAACAGTCTCTTTAAGACACAGGGACCCACTAAATTGAACAGTCTAGTTCAATTTGTAGAAGCTAATGGATTAAAGCTGGCCGAGGGTACATTTTCAAATGTTAAACTTCAGAACTGTAATTCTCATTTTCATAGCTCAATGTGGAGATCCCCATAGTTTGACTGATAGGTACAGTGCATACCGTAATAAGTACCTGTCATCTTATCTTTTATTACTGAGGCCCTAGCTCTTTCACAAGTCATTTGACCTGCCTATGATTCTGCCCCATTAGCTTTAAAACTGGATAGAAGGATCCCACAGTTAATCAGATGCTGTATCTAGATTGGGCTATCCTGAGTAAGTATACTGTAAAAGAAACAACCAAAAAAAAACCAAAACATTTTTATCTTTAAAATCTAGACTGCAAATTGAATGGGAAGAGGACACTGAAAATACACAAGTTGTGAAGGTATAAAAAATAAAAGTCCATAAAAGTTATTGAGTGGCACCTAAATTGACAAATAATGAAAACTGAGAAGGAGTTAATCATACAGGGAGCATATCATGGAATTTGAGTAACCTTAGAAATGCATTTCACATCTTTGTAGAGCTCTGTGCTCAAATACAGAAAACAGTAGACATGTTTTCAGAAACATAAAATGACGGTACATTTACTTCTTTCTGAGCTCATTAGAGCATGTTTTTGACAGATTGGCTGCAGTAGCTGTCACTGCTCTTAATTTATAGAGCATTAGGCATTTTGAAAGATCAAGAATAGAAACTAAATAACTAGTAGGAAGTCCATGCCTGGAGGGCAAAGGCATTAGGGAGTACAAGGAAGCTATAGACTAAGTCCTTGTCAATCATACCCCATTAGTACTCGACAGAAAGTACACTTCCTGCAGTAATAACTGACTGTTGTAAGCACGTAGTACAGTAATTGCAAGTCTTGATCTCAATGTTGCTTAGTAGTTCAATCGTACTTGCACAAAATGCTATGTTTTCTAATGCAATGTTCTCTCCAGAGAGAGAGAAAGAGAACAAAAGGAAGAGGGAGATAGATGTCATCATGATCTCTGAGGGGTAAAACCCCAGTGTCAGAATTTAGAAAACCATGAGTAATTTAGAAACAGGTATTAGTGCTGAAGAATCAGTGTGCTAAATTGCTGTATGAGATTATTTCACTGTGGTGATAGCCTGATGGTTTGTGAGCAACATAAAAATTTCCACAATGAAGTCAAGCTGTTTTTCGTTTGACTTTTATTCAAAACAATGCTAATTGCTTGGTAAATCATACCTAGATTATACTTGCTGTAGCTAGACTGCTGTGCATATTTCCCCATACAGATTTGATATCATTAAATGTTTTATATTACTTATTTAATATGATAATGACTGACAGTTCTACTGTCTCAACATGAGTTCATATTCTATAAGATAGACCAGTACCATAAAAGGTACTTCCAAAGACAATGTTTACCTCCACATGGAGAAAGCATGTGGTTTATTAGATGTCCACTGATAGAGTTCAAATATTTCTGACCTCTAATTAAGAAGAAATACAAGGTTATAATTACTGAAGCCTAGTGGATGTGTTTCCAATAAGAAGGGCTGCACCTGTTACAATAAAGAACCAGCCAGCATATAGAAGCAGTTAGCAGTTGAGTAAAGTAGTAAAGGTGAGGGAGTGCAAGAATACTGAATCCCTCATTTTTAGTTTTCTCCATGTTTTATCTGTCCATCAACCCCCACCTCAATCATGGGAATGCTAGTGGCTGCCCATTCCTCTGATCAGCAGGGAGCAGCTGACCTCAAATACAATGCTCTTGCAATTACTTGACCATTCAGCCGGGGATGCAGGAATACCACAGTCCACAGTATATACACACTCCCAAAAAGAATCTCCACACACTGGCAATTTGAATTATCCCAAGGATTTAACTGAAAAATATCTAGTACAATACCTGCCAGTGATAATACTCACTCACTCACTGGCAGGAATACCAGTTGATCTTTATACTCCTTTACTCTGTTGGAGTAATGCACCCCACATAACAACAGAGAACCATAAAAAATATTGACATACAGAGACTGATGGTCCAGTGAGTCTGCTCATATTATAGTACCTCAGCCCTGAACCCCATGTTGTGTGGGGATTGTCCCCCTCTCCCCCCATTACAAACCATCTCACAGTACTCCCCCATGGAACTGTGAGTTCTAGTGCTCTGTCCCAGGCATGTTTAAACCCATTTAGGGTACCTTCCCCCTCCACTTCCTCCAGCAGTCTATTCCATTGCTCCACCACCTGTTATCTGAAGTAAAACTTCTTCACATCATTTCTGCACCTCCCCTCAGCAATGTGCCTAACCCATACCTGTATCCACAACATGGGTTTCTAGGGTTTGAAAATATATTTATTTAAAAATTTTGCTAGGTAGGCACAGTGAGTTGATATCATTTTTTTTCTTTTTTCTAGGTGCATCATGGTCATCAATACATAATAACCCAAAAATAATTGATTTAAATCAAGTATAATAAACATTCTATGTATTGCAAATACTTGGATTAAAACAAGTTTCCTACTTTATAGTCTAACACAGGGTATAGCAGGAGGGCATAAGGGGAGGAAAAGAAGCTGACAAAGGGCTGAGAGGAAGTACTGTTATCTTGTACTGTGTTTGTCAATTAACGTTCTATTTTGCACAGTGCCTTTGGATATGATTTAAAATGAACTTTAGCTCAATGACTTTTCCTTCTTGCTTAAATAAAACAAATATAAAAAGAACTTTGAAGGGAGAGTTGATACAGGCTGAGAAGAAAAGGGTGGCGAAGAGATGCACAAGGTAAGACAGGGAGTAGAGATATGTGAAGGTCGAGATATGAGTAGTGATTCCATGGAGGAATATTTTCAGGGCAGAGAGGGAGGAGGTAAGTGGAAGAAAGAGATGGGGAGGAAGGCTAGATCAGAGATAAGGGGCCAATAAGAGAATGCTATCTGTCTGAAGTAGATTTTGTGGTAGGGTGAGAGAGGGTGTGAGAAACTAAGGGAGTCAGAGGATGGGAGTGAAAAGAAGAGGAGCAGAGGGAAGGGGGTAGAGAGGAAAGGGTGGAGGGGAGGGGAAGGGAAGGGAAGCTGGCCAAAACTTTGAGATTAGGAAGACACAGTGATAGAGATGTATACTATTGAAGTAGTGAGAGAAAAGAGAAATAGAAGGATTATTGGTGGATACCATAGTGGGGTTGCCTACAGCAACAGAACAAGTGTAAGGGGGGAGGCTCAGTCTGGATTAGATGGATTTGGAGGCAAC
This sequence comes from Neoceratodus forsteri, assembly GCA_016271365.2. Classification (NCBI taxonomy): domain Eukaryota; kingdom Metazoa; phylum Chordata; order Ceratodontiformes; family Ceratodontidae; genus Neoceratodus; species Neoceratodus forsteri. Next base: position 1,652,149,410 of record CM057449.1, read on the forward strand.
ATTACAAATCACATCGCTATAGCCAAAATAGGGGAAAGGGAAAGGGGAAATTGTTTGACCAGGAAAGGCACTCTAAGGCGAAGCTTGTTTCATGGTTTGACTTGCGAGCACAGGGAACTTAACTGACTTGCTCAGGGTCACACAGTATGCAAGTGGGGGATGTGGGATTCAAACCCAGGTCTCCAGATTTGCAGCTCCGACCCCTAAATCACAATGCTATACTGCCTCCTGGAAAAACTCATTTTGCAACAGTTTCACAGTGAGAAGGGAGGGGGAGGCAAATGATGTTTCTATGTAGCATCCCAGGTTTTGGAAGGATATCTTTTCTGGATGGTGTTATTTTGAAAGGAGAAGTCACAGTGACAGTCTCACTAAACTCATCTAGTAAATGAACCACAGGCTTCTAGACTGTAGAATCACATCACTCGGCAGATCACAACATAATCCATTTCAATAGCGTTTCTACATTGTTCCACTAACATACTATAAATAAATAGAACCTATAAGGGACTTTCTTTTTGAGGTGACTGGATCAATTGCAATAGTTTTATACTGCATTACTGGTATTTAGTTTTACTTGACACCAGAAAGATATCAATTCAAAGACCTAGTATGAAAACTACAAGTATCATGTGCTATCAATCTATTTGTCTGTCTGTCTGTCTATCTATATTTATGACATTCCTGTATGGATAAAAACTTACAAATGTGGGGACACAGAGTGAGAATATTAGTGTTATTCTCACTTCAGGTCCATTTATCCACACACTACTAGTGGTAGTGTGCAAAAATGCCAACATTCACTCTGTGAAAAAATCTACACATTTCGGCAAATTCACAAAGCTGATGACAGCAATTTGCTTTGTATTCATCAGACAACTTAACAAATTCATGTGGCAAATTGATGTGAATGGCCAACATCATGAAAGCATTGTGTGCTGAGTCCCTCTCCCCTACCCAAAAATGATTGAAACTATATAGGGGTTATGTTATGGCCAGTGGTGGAATACACTATTTGTGTGAATGAGTGGAGAGTGATCTCGGATATCCTCATGAGTGGTGGAGCATAGCGGAGCCACAAATGACAGTAGCTGAGGTCACTCTCCACTCATTCACATAAATAGTGTATTCCACCACCGGCCATAACGTATTCAATTTATGCAATAGGACTGTTTTATGCTGGTTTTTTTGTTTGATGATTTCACTTCAGTGGAATAAATGGGTTTATTTCACTGTGGTGACCACAGTGGAATAAATGGATTTATTCCACTGCAGTGAAAATACATGTTTTTATGCAATGAGTTATTTGCTCACTCCTATTGTATAAAATACCCCTCCCACTTTCCCGGTGGCACCCTCCTCCCCACCCTGCCCCTGGTGATTTGCATGCTTCTGCATGCTGCTCTGTACAGACAAAGTGCATCCAAAAAGTAATCCCTGTGCCCTGACCCCCATCAGCAAGGACCATGAACTCATCATCACTGGGACTTTAATATCAACTAACTCAGTAATGAGACAATCCACCTGAGGCACACTGTGGCCAGTCTGTACCTCACACAGCTAGTCACAGAACCCACAAGGAGGAATTATAAGTCAGGCACTAGTACCCTCATTGACTGGATACTCTCTAGCTCCCCCACCAGGATAACCGAGGTAACAGTACAGCCGGGTACCTTGAGTGACCACTCCCCGATTACCCTTAGGTGGTCCAATAAACACAAGAAACCTCCACCTATCACGGTTGAAAGTAGGGTCCTCGGGTGTGGACTGCTGTGGCCTTTCAAGACTGCCCTGGCATATTTTGATTGGTCACCCATTGATGCAATGCCCGATCTTGACCCAACCATAAATATCTTTGTCGACAGTTTCAACACTGTTTGCAAAAAATTTGCCCCACTCAAAAAAAAAGAAAGCACCAGGATATAAGAATGGTTAGATCACTGGTGAGCTTCTTGCTTACATGAAGGAGAGGGATAACCTTTTGACAAAGGCAAGGTCCGCCAGGAAACAAAATGACTACCAGAACAAGAAGGCCTCCAGAAACAGATGCACACATCTCATTAGGCAAGCAAAGGAAAATTACCATAAGGAACAGCTGCACAAGAGATGAGGAGATGGTAAGAGGTTCTGAGAGAATATAAAAAAATCTCCTTGGAAAGGAGGAGAAAATGCATCCCAAGTAACTCAACATAAATGGATTGTCTATTGTGACCCCAAGACCATAGCTGGGGCATTTAATGCCTCATTCACAGACCTTAGCTCTATCCTTCTACCCAACTATCTGAAGATAGAGTTTGATGAACCAAGGAGCAAACCTACAATGAGAAGCCACCCTAATTTCTATTTCAGGTGAGTGACCACCAAGAAGACAAGGTCCTACATCAGGAATGCCCTCTGCAAAACTAGGATTGGAAGCGATTGGGTCGATCTGAAGTTGGTAGCACTTGTTCTTGATGAGCTTATTGTACCTATCTCCAAACTTTTTAACAAATCCCTCTCCCTTGCCAAATTCCCCATGGTCTGGAAACAAGATCTGGTAACACCAGTGTTTAAGAGCAGGGATAGGTCCAACATTGCTAACTATAGACCCATTTCAATCCTCCCCCCGCTATCCAAAGCACTGGAAAGGATTGTCATGGACCAAATAACTGATTACCTCCATAAGTACCAACTCCAGTGCCCCCAGCAACATGGTTTTCATAAGAACCACAGCACTGCTACCACCCTGGTTAAATATTCTGACTCTGTGCACTGTGCCCTTGATGAAGGTAAATTAATTGGATCTGTCTTTATAGATTTAACAAAGGCCTTCTATACAGTCAGCCACCACCTCTTCCTAGCTCAAATTAAAAACTTGAGGGTGGCCTCAAATGCAATATTCTGGTTCTAAGACTATCTGTCTCTTGGATCCCAGAAAGTTGAAATTGGTCAAGTCATATCAGATGCTAAAAAAGTGGCTCTGGGCATTCCCCAAGGGTCAGTTCTGGGGCCCCTACTATTTGGCCTCTTTTTGAATGATCTTCCCACAGCATGTGATAGTAAAATCATTCTGTAAGGAGATGATGCTGTTCTCCTCAGCAGTAACTACCACACTGAACATCTGGAACAGGAACTACAAACCTCCTTCCATAAGCTTGAGGACTGGTTAAGTGTACATAAGCTACTGCTGAATCATAGAAAAACTAAGACCATGCTACTATCCAGCCCACAACTCAAAAGGAGATTCTCTGTTCTATCCATCCACAACAAAGCTAAGGACTCACTGGAACAGGTACACTCATTTAAGTATCTGAGGGTCACCATAGACACCCTCTCTTATGCACAGCATATAGATATGGTGGTCAAGGCGGTAAGTTTCAAGTTGGGAGTCTTATATAGACACCGGAAAAACCTCACACCTGATGCCCTCCATCTCTCTATCTCAAGCTTGATTCTATCCATCATAGACTATGATCTAGTGGCTTATGGATCGGCTAAGGACACCACACTAAACAACACAACACACAACACAACACTTTATTTATAAAGTGCCTTTTGAAATCAAGGCGCTGTACTGACATAAGCCACAGTATATAAAAACAACAACAGTATAAGTAATTTAAAATCAGTCTGGATAAGCCTGAGAAAATAAATAGGTTTTTAGCATAGTTTTAAAGCTACTGATGGTCAGGCATTCTCTTAACTGATGAGGTAGAGAGTTCCACAGGGTCGGTGCTGCAAATGAAAAAGCGCCAGCCCCAGAAGTTTTCAAACGGACCCTGGGAACCTCTAGCAATCCCTCATCGGTGGATTGGAGAGGACGACTGGAGGAGTAGGGAGTCAAGAGATCTTTCAGGTAGTCAGGTCCCTGTTGGTGTAGGGCCTTAAAGGTAAGCAAGCCTACCATATAGGTGATCCACCACTGAACTGGAAGCCAGTGAAGCTTGTGCAGCACAGGCAAAATATGACTGGTCCTAGAGGTACCAGTCAGCAGCCTGGCCACAGTGTTCTGCACTAGCTGCAAGTGGTAGATATCAGCCCCAGATAGCCCTAGGTAGAGGACATTGCAGTAGTCAAGATGGGTAGTAATGAAGGTGTGGACCAATGTTGGATGGTCACCCGGAGGAACCAGGCGTTTCACCTGGGTGATATTCCTCAGATGGTAAAATGAGGATTTAACTACAGCTGACACCTGATATTTCAGGGTCAGACCATCATCAAAAATAACACCCAGGTTACGCACCCAGTCTGAGGTAGGGAGCTGGACAACATCAAGTCATAGGCCCGACATGTGCTCAGCCCCAAAACACTACCCCGGGTGACCTGGGTCCACAACCAACACTTCAGTCTTATCCAGATTCAGTCTCAGCCAGCTCGAGTTCATTCAGTCTTTGGTCTCGGAGAGGCAACTATTTAGCACAGAGACCGCATCAACCTGTCCAGGCACAATGGACATATACAGCTGAGTATCATCTGCATAGCAGTGAAAACTCAAGCTGTATCATCTGATGATATCTCCCAATGGCAGCATATACACTGTGAACAACTTGGGTGCCAATATGGAGCTCTGCGGTGCCCTGCAGGACAGGGGGAGCACCCTCTGAGATCTGCCAACGAGGAAAGATCGAAACCATTCGAGAACCATATCTAACAGTCCACAAAGGAACCGATGGATCTCCAAAAGCACCCCATGGTCCACATGGTCAAAGGCTGCTGAGAGATCAAGAAGGACCAAGATGGTACGAGCCTTTTGATCTCTCGGCATTAGGAGGTCATTAAGTACCCGAACAAGGGCAGTCTCTGTGCTATGCCTCTTCCTAAAACCAGACTGGAGAACTTCATAGACATTATGAGTTACAAGGTGATCATTCAGCTGCAATGCAACTACCTTCTCAATAACCTTCCCTACAAAAGGAAGGTTAGAGACAGGTTGATAGTTAGCTGGATTGTCGGGATCCAAGGAGGATTTTTTAAGGAGTGGTTGAATGATCACCTCCTTTAGGGGGTCTGGAAAGACTCCTCTCTCCAGGGATCTCTATACAATTTCAGCTAGGATAGGGCAGATAGCATCTACGCAACCAACTAGTAGGTAAGTAGGGCCCGGATCCAAACTACAACAGATTGGGCACAAAGTCTGGACAATCTTTACAATGTCCATGAATTCCAGTCGGCTGAAATCAGTCCAGACAGACAGGGTGCTCACTACCTCCCATCGACCTTTGCAACCCCTCATGGAGGGAGCTGGGCCGATTCCAGCCCTAATGCTGGAAACCTTATCTGTGAAGAACCGAGCTAGCTCATCACCCTTATTTTGTGAAAATACTCTTCTGGACTGAAGACAGATTGGATTGCACAATCTGTTGATGGTTCAAAAGAGTTGAGCCAGTCGATTTTGCGCAGCAGAAATCTCCCTGGACAGGAACTCTGCCTTCTTATGAGAGATTTCTGATTGATAGCCCACATAGTGTTCCATCAATCCAAGCCTGTCAGCATCAAGGCCGGACTTCCACCATGCTCTCTCCAGCCTTCGACCAACCTGCTTCAACTCCTTCAAGGACCCATCACACCAAGGGGTCCTTGTGTGAAAAGTGAGTGGTCAAACACAAACAGGAGAAATCAAATCCAATGCATCTCCCACTGCCTTATTATAAGCTAGTACTAGATCCCCCGGACTTGTGCCTTCACTTAGCAATCCCGATAGGTCAAGAACCACCGACATACCCTATGGGGTTACTCCCCTTAAAGGGTGGTATGGGACCATCTCCGAAGGGGTAGGTCTATTTGGGTGGGCCCCAAAACTGAATCCTATGGTATGATAGTCAGACCAACTGGCTGGTCCACCCCCAGGTCAGATATCTCCATCGCCAGAAGGAACAGCAGATCCAATGAGTGACCTCCTATATGGGTAGAGGAGGTAACAACCTGTGTAAGGCCCAGCATTCTCATTAGCTGGAGGAGATTTTGACCAAACTGCAAGAGTTCATCGTCGACCCAGGCATTAAAGTCCCCCAGAATAATCCATCTAGGAGACTCCAATACCATGTTGATGATGAAGTCCACAATCTCCTGCAGTAATAAACCCCCATCACCTGGTGGACAGTAAATGAGGAGTATCCTGCAACCTACACCCTTTCCCATGATACACTCAAAGGATCTGGTGATTCTTACTGGAACCTCCACAAGGCTTAGTTTGGTCTTAGAAAAGATGGCTATACCCCCATCCCTATGATCCAACATCTGCCCTTAACAAGGCATGTAGACAAGCCACTGATGTTGACTGTTTCACTCACACCTGCTCTCTGTACACTCAAGCTAACTGGCTGTCCCTGGAACACAGAATAAAATTCCAAACCTGTCTTCTTGGCGAGAAGGCACTTCTGGGCACAGCCCCCCCTTCCCCGCCGCATCACCGAACTTATCTCCCAAGCTGGCTCAAACTATGGAACTAGAGGTCGATTGTCAGGTGCACTCGCAGTCCCATTCCACAGAACTGCACTTGGTCAATGAGCCTTTACATATAGAGCCCATCTGTGGCTCAATGAATGCCTGGAAATCACACAGAGAACTACAAGCCTACCAGCCTTGAAGTCTGAACTCAAACAAAGTTTCCTTTCCAGGAACAACTATGATTGCCAATAGGGGCACTTAATATCCCTTGCACAGACCCACCTCTAAGCAGACCTGCTCCTCACCTTACCACCCCCCATTATTGTTTGTCGCTATCTTCCCCTCACCATTGCCTCCCCACCCCCCCTGACTCCGACATCTTTCCCCACCTCTTTTCCTTCCTACCTCTCCACCCTCCTCTCCCTCCCTCCCTCCTTCCTTCCTTGCTCCTTACAACCTTCTTTCCCCTGAGCCCTACCCCATATCCCCCACCCAGATAGCAGGAAGGTGCATGGCTCTTAAAGTCTGGTTCTGGATAACGTTGATTTATGCAGCTGGAATCATCTTCGGTAACTATCTTGTAAGACTCCAGTAGTAACCTTCTTTCACTTTTGGCCCTACCCCCTGTCTCTACCCAACTATACCCTGTCCTTACACAGTTCCACTCTCCTCCTCCTATGATTGGGATTAAGAGTGTGGTCAGGGAGAGTTGTGGAGGATGTAAGTAAGCCACGGTTACATCTAAACCCCTAAACCCCTGAGTTTTTGCTGTCCGTTCGTTTTGTTTGGACTGCGATTCGGACTTCCTAATTGGGATTTTTCGCCCCTGGTGGTGCTTTGTTGGGCACCGAGTGGACTGGTCTGGGACTGCTATGGAGATCGAGTGGCTCAGGGCCCAGTGGCCATTGCTTAGTTTGGGGTTCTGACCAGTGTGTGTGTTCCCCGGAGTGTGACTTGTAGGACTCCAGGAGGATTATTTTGGAAGGTGAACCTAATCGGAAGATTTATTAGGACGAAAGGCTAAGAAGATCCTTCTGCCTTTTTGGAGTGTTTGATGATATTTTGCACTTTTGCAACTGGGTGAACTTGGGCTTGGACCTTAAAACTGGGTTTGTGGGGTTCCTGAGGTGTCTCAGGGTTAGTGTCCTACACAGGGTTAGGGAGTGGGGCTGGTTAGAGGGCCAGTCTGGTATTCCTTTTCCCCTAGACTCGTGGGGTAGCCAACCGGGGGGCCGACTTGACTTGGAGTCGAGGTAGTGGGCCACTAATTAGCCTGGGGTAATTACCTCTTGAAAACATTGGAAGGAACCTGTGGCCTGTTGATGGCCCTTTTGGATTTGGAGTTGGAAGCCTAAGACTGGAAGATTGGGAATTACGTTGCTTGCTGGTTTTTCCTGATGACACTGGGGCTGGTATCCTGAACTTTGCATCCTGAGCGTGTATAAGGCTGTGTTCGATGTGTTTACAGCCAGATTGGACTTCTTCTGACTGCAAGTACTTTGTGATTTATCTGTACTTTTGTGGAAATCGTGTGGGCAGTGAGAGTGCTCGGTAACAGCTGTGAATCCACCTATTTGTTTAGATATACGTGAGAGATATTTTCTGGAGGGTGGTTTCTATTACATTTCCTCAAATCCCTTTTTTGTTTATTATTTTATTATTTTGATGTTTATTTATATGTTTTGTAATATGCAGTAAGAGAGTTTAGTTTAAGTAGGGCACTAGGTAGTGAGAGAACCTGTGTGCTAAAAAATTGTTTTTGGTTAGTTCAAATTTGTTAGGCACCCCAGGTAGTGAGAGGACCTGTGGGCTAAATAAATGTTTTAGGGATGTTTATGTATTTAGATGGTTTAATTATTTTTTTAATTTAGTTATTTGTTATTCTAATTTTGAGTGGGAATAGATTATTTATTTGTGGGAAGTGTGAGGAGAAGTTTAGGATAGGGTGAGATTTTGGGGGTTTGAATTATTTACGGTGGTTGTAAATTGAGCAGCTAGATTTGTACTGTATTGCTATGTCCTGGGCCTGGGACACATGTCAGTGTGTTACCCCCCTGGTCATGCGCTATTCAACCTCTGCCCTTCATGCCCTCTGCCCCTTTTACCCCCCTCCGTTGTCTTTCTCCACCTATCAATGTTGTCAGGCTTTGGGCATTGCTTGCAGGAGGGGGGGACAGGGTGGGGTGTGTGAACAGCGGAGGTTGGAAGAGCAGGGTGCTCCCATCGGGGTTGTTAAGCCCAGAAGATGCCCTGGGGTGAAATGGAGTCTAGAATGTGGGCCATCTTGTCTAGTCTCCATACCCAAGGGCACCACCATTGGGGGTGGGCAGGAAGTCCGGGCAGCCCAGGAGCTCTGTCCAACTCGGGCGGTGTTGAGCAATGCCAGATCTGTTAAAAACAAGACCGCAATTATTGCTGATCTTGTTGGGTTGGCAGATCTGGCTTGTATCACCAAAACCTAGCTGGATGATAATGTGGGCCCCATATTAGAGGCTGAAATTCAGGTTGGGTATTCAGTGATTCACCGCCAGAGATTGGACTGCGGGGGGTGGGGGGTTTGCGGTCTGTTTTAAGACCAAATTGGATTTCACTAGTGTACCAGTTGAGGAGGCCAGATCATTTGAATGTGCTGTGGTAGCAGTTGTGGGCTATAGGATAGCTGTCATCTACCGTTCACCTGGAGATGGGAAGCAATTCCTTAAGGAAGTGGCAGACTTTGTAGTCAACTTGGCATTTGAGTTGCCCAGGCTGATGGTCCTGGGTGACTTCAATGCCTGGATCGATGATGAACTGTCGCAATTTGGTCAACACTTCCTCCAGTTGATGAATTCACTGGGCCTCACACAGGTGGTTACCACTGCTACCCATAAACTTGACCATTCTCTTGACCTGGTTTTCCCCCTTGGGATTGAGGCCTCTGACGTGGGGGTGGAACTGGTCAGATAGTCTGATCACTACACTGTGCGATTCAATTTTTGCACCCCCCCCTTGTAGGTCAACCCCTGTGGAGATGGTCAAGTACCGCCCTTTACGGGATGTTTCTCCCAATGGTCTAGCAGCGATGCTTGATCTATCAGACTTTCCTGTGGCTAGCAGTGATCCGGATGTTTTGGTTCTGGCCTATAATAAGGCCATTACCTCAGCACTGGATTCTATTGCTCCAGTCCGTGTTTGTCCTCTCCCTTCACCCTCAGTCTCCTTGGTTTGATGGAACCTTGAGGGAGTTGCGGTGACTAGGATGCAGGTTAGAATGTTGCTGGTGGAAATCCGGCTTAGATGCCAACCATCTTAGACTGCTAGAGCATTATCATCTCTAGCAGTCAGAAATTTCCCATAAGAAGGCAGAGTTCCTGTCCGGAGAAATTTCTGCTGCTCAGAACCGACCAGCCCAGCTCTTCAGAACTGTGAACAGGCTGTGCAACACAGCCTGTCTGCAGGTCCAAAGAGTTTTTTCACAATTGCAGTGTGAAGAGCTTGCTCGGTTCTTTGCTGATAAGGTGACTGACATCAGGTTGGAGAGTTGTGTGACACATTCTATGCGAGTTGTTGACGATCGATGCTTGGTCACTATCCCCTCGTTTTCCTGGAGTGCCTTCGACCGGACAGAAATCATGGATGTTATGCAGATTGTCCAGGGGATGCACTCTACATGCTATAGTTTAGATATGGGCCCTACATCCCTGATAATGGCTTGTGGTGATTCTATCGGCCCGGTTCTGGCACAGATAGTCTGGTGCTCCCTTGACTCTGGTGAGTATCCCTGCTCCTTGAAAGAAACAGCGGTGACACCTTTGTTGAAGAAGGCTTCATTGGACCCAGACTCTCTTGCAAACTACAGGCCTATCTCTAACCTTCCCTTTGTCGGGAAGATGACTGAAAAAGTATTGACTGCTCAGCTGAAGAACCATTTGACCAGCCATAGCATCTACAAACCTCTCCAATCCGGTTTCTGAAAGAACCATAGTACCGAGACTGCGCTAGTTCAGGTGCTCAATGATCTCCTGATGGTGAGAGACCAGAGAAAATGGTCCATTTTGGTACTTTTAGATCTGTTATCAGCTTTTGACACCATTGACCATGAGGTCCTGCTTGAGCACCTGAGATTCATCTGTGGGCTCTCTGATTTGGTCCACAGATGGTTTACATCTTTTCTCACTGGAAGAACTCAGAGGGTGGTGTCAGGGGTCTTTTTCTCCGACCCTATCTCTCTGTCTTGTGGGGTGCCTCAGGGCTCAGTGCTGTCCCCCATGTTGTTTGCAGTGTACACGCTTCCCTTCGGAGACATTGTAAGATGGTATGGGCTGAGGTTTCATTGTTATGCTGATGATACCCAGCTCTACCTGTCTTTTGCGCCTGACCAGGAAGGAGCACTCTCAGGATTTAATGGCTGCCTCATTGAAATCCAGGATTGGATGAAGTCCATCTGGCTGAAGTTGAACCTTGGGAAGATGGAGGTGATGGTTGTGGATCCCGGTCACTGGATAGGGGGGTTGGGGCTGGTCAACCCTTAGGATTATTTCTTGGGGACTCTGAGCTTCCTACCTCTGAACAGGTCAAGTATCACCCCTAGGTGTGAGACCTAGGGGTGATACTTGACGATGGGCTGACACTTCGAGCACAGGTGTCAGCTGTAGTTAAGTCATCTTTTTATCATCTGAGAAACATTGCTAGGATCAATCACCTTGTTCCATCTGGCAACCTTCCTACATTGATCCACGCCTTTGTGACCTCATGTCTGGATTATTGCAACTCACTTTACTTTGGGCTACCAGGGGTTGATATCCGCTGCTTGCAGCTGGTGCAGAATTCCGCAGCCCGGTTGTTGATGGGGATTTCTAGATCTTCACATATCACGCCAGTGCTGCAGGAACTGCACTGGCTGCCAGTTCAGTGGTGGATCACCTTCAAAGTCAGTTTAGTGACATATAAAGCCCTACATGGACTTGGCCCCGACTACCTGAAAGAGCTCCTGGTTCCTTACCGCCCTGAGCCACCGCTCCACTAGGCCGACGAGGGATTGCTGGAGATTCCGAGGGTGTCTTTAAAATCTGCTGGGGCCCTGGCATTTATGTTCATAGCCCCTACCCTCTGGAATTCTCTACCCCATCGGATTAGGGAGTGTATGACCATGGGGGAATTTAAAGAGGCTTTAAAAACCTTTCTTTGGAAAAAGGCATACGGTGATGAAGATTGCAGACTTTGATTTTACTGTATATTTTAATGGTGATTACTGTATTATTTTTATTTGTTTTAATTGTATTGCACCTTGATACTTGAAAGGCGTATTAAAAATAAAGTATATTGTTATTATTATTATTATTATTATTATGATGCACCCCTCCCAGCTATCCATTTTTGGCAAGGTCCTCTCCTAGACCATTAACTTATCTCCCTCCCCCCCGCCTCCTCCTCCTCCTCCATTCACCTGCTAGTAGTGCCCCCTGTACTCACCGCATTACATTAATCGCCTCTGTCAAATGCTATCTCACAACATTGACTAAGCTGATTGTAAATGCTGTAACCTGTGTCTGATGCTTTATGTACATATTATTCTTTATTATTATTTGTGTAAACTGTGTCTGTGTCTGATGTGGGACCTTTGTAAAAGAGCTCCTGCTCAAATGTTGTTTCTGAATAATTAATAAATAAAAATAAATAAATAAAAGTTTGACAACTTCATACACCATTACTTGGGAGCAGTGGTGTGTACAATCTTACCATACTGTAGTTAAAGATGGGGATAATCATCTCTGAAACAGTCTCTCTTTGAATGAGAAACAGGATAGTTGCTTTATTCCTAGGACTTCAATGAAGGATACTATCTCTACCCCTTGTCATGGAAGTTGCCCTTTATCCTATCTACGCTGCTGTGTGCCAGGTCATTGATGCCTCAATGAAGCACCACAAATCGCTTCCCAGCTACACTGCAAATTAAAATATGAAATAAAAAATCATATTGTGTGTATACTTGCTGCTCTGATCTCATCTATCTTTCAGGCCTCCCAGCTTTCTAGGTGAAGAAACTGTAAGAAAACTGTTGGTTTCTGTTTCACTGCTGAGCTATGATATAATTACTGGATCATGGTTTGAGTTCTAATTTGTTCTAATCATTGTAGTATCCATATTTCAAGTGCATTCCTTTCTACTAGGAATCAAGCTGAGAATGCAAGACATTATTTGTGTTGAGACTAGAATCAAATCCAGTAGCCAGATTTTAAAAGCTCCAAAGACTGCACTACGTATTGGGCTTTTCTCAATGGGGCAGCATTGGTACTTTGTTTTTAGATGTAGAGAGGAGAGCAGAGCTTACAAAAGACTGTTTTGCATCATGCAGTGGATGCAGATGGAAAATGACATAGTTTGCTTCAACAATATTTTTTGGGCTAAGCAGACCTAACAAATATCAACCATTGCTTCTAATATTGGACACATGCTTCCAGAAACTGCAGCCAAGAGCCACAAATCTGCTGTAGTTTGAAGATAGCAACCACTGCATCTAAGCAGGTTACTGGTGCAGCAGGTGTTGCAAGTCACAGGAGTTTATCCTGCATCCAGTCTTTCAGCATCCAGTCCAAGGTCTCACGTAATTGATGGTACATGCCTGCTGTAACCAGTAACCCAGCAATTGTAGTGCTCTATGCACTATGCCTACGCACCGCAGATGTGTGGCATGTAGGCATGTCTATGACTGAATGCCACACAGTGGAGGTCCAGAAGACCCCTGGCATTATTCCCTACAGGTGCACATGCTCCTTAGGTTCATGATCTCCTGCAGATTCTACAGCTACACACCACAGGCAGTCCAGGGGCATGTCAGTGGGTGTGCCGGCACTCCATGCTATTCACTAAGGTGCAGAGTTGCTTGGCGGGGGGGGCACAAGTTATGCAATGGGAGACCTTGCTGTAACTGATATGTGCCCTCACCGATGGCACCCCTTGGTGTTGGTTGGACATGGATACCCTCCAACATGGTGTGCCAGCCCACCTAGCTGCATGGTAGGGCTGGGGACTACAGTTCTGGTACTCACTCATCAGTGAAAACTTCTGGGGACCTGCACCTGCCCAGAATCCTCTGCTTGCATTGAGCAGGGGATCCACAATGGGACCCAGGACAGACATCACATTGATGCCCACCTGAGTCCCATGATCTGCCAGTGTGTAGCTGCACATGGGGGGGTGAGGCTATAAACAGGTGCCATGTGGGTACTCACGGTAGTGAATACCATGCACCCTGCATCTGTCTGGGCAATGTGGTTCTGTGGATGTTATATATGCATTTCACGCGTACAACCCGCACCATGGTTCATAGATCCCATAGGTTTAAGGTAATCATGAGCAATTTTTGCACAACTTTGTGTTGCCCTGGATAACCTTGTGTAAAAATGCAGAATGAACACTGTTGTTGCTAAGTCATACCACTATACCCATTTTAATATTCTCCCCTCTCCTTTCAGTTATCAACTGCTGCTTAAGATAAATACTGCACGTCTCCCACTGAAAGATGATTTGTGAAAGCGGAACTTCCAAATAACCTGTAGCTTAGCATAATTCTGAATGTGCTCATTGACAAGCTTCTTAAACAACAGATATGGACATCATGTATTAAAAAAAAGGCATCAACCAAAGAAAATTATCTGACATTTAATTAATCATTAATTTATGTTTCATATTTCAGACTCTTAGGACAATATTTAAATTGACACCAGGTTACCCAGGGCAACACAAAGTTGTGCAAAAATTGCCCATGATTACCTTAAACCTATGGGCCCTATGCACCATGGTGCTGGTTGTATGTGCAAAATGCACATATAACATCCACAGAACCACGTTGCCCCAGACAGAGGCAGAGAGTATGATACAGCAGGTACTGTAGTTTGCATGTAAGGCCATTGCCCACAGACCTCTTGCTTGTCAAGAAGTTATATTGTCCAGGGATGATACTGTTGAATCAGAAATGAAAACTGTGAATAGTGGCTGAGCTGTTGAAATGTCTTAGCCCTCCAGTTAGTAGAATGTTATCCTTTATAATACTAAAATACCCCACCCCACAAAAACAATGTTAAAAACAGAGACTGCATCTCAGGATACACATCCAAAATGTTCCTCATGGCCTACAGTACATATACTGTTCCCACTGGCAGTGTTTCTGTTATTATTTTTGCATTCATCACGGCTTTACCAGCAGCAGTTCAAAAGAAACATTTATTTCTCACAGCAGTGCTGGTTTAAACTCTGGTTACACTCACTCCCAACACCAAAGGGTAGTTATGACTGTGTTTCCTTTTAATAAACTTAAATTAGTTATATATTTAATGCTTATTTTATTTTATCTGAAAACTCACTATACACACTATCACTACTCCCAGTGCCTCCTCGTGTTTACCTTTCTTAAGGTTCCCACTGTTAAGACTAAAAAACTAGCACTATCCCATACAAAAAAAATAGGCCTAATGCTCAACTGCCTCAAATCACTAATAATTAGTTAATGCTCAATTATTCCTCTGTTTGTTTTGGTTGATTTTTTCACATGCAAATGAGTTAGTTGCTAACTCCTTCTAGTTCAACCTACTGCTAACTAATTCTTAACAGTTTCAGCTGTTATTTGTTGACCTGTTTCCTAATTAAGAATTAACTAATCCACATGAATTGAGTATTAGTTTGGCATTTATTAATTACCAGTTGAGCTTATACAAAAAAATTGTACTAATGCTCAGCTGCCTCAAATTACTAATAATAAGTTAATGTTCAATTATTCCTCAGTTTTGCTTGGTTGATTTTTTCACATGGAAATCAGTTTATTGCTAACTCCTTCTAGTTCAACCTACTGCTAATTAATTCTTAACAGTTTCAGCAGTTATATTGACCCGTTTCCTAATTAAGAATGAACTAATCCCCATGAATTGAGTATTAGTTTGGCATTCATTAATTGCTAGTTGAGGTAATGTAATAAATAATTTACAATCAATACTCAGCTTGTTCAGTATTAGCTGGTGATAATTAACTGTACACCACATACTGTAGTAAGCATAGTTATTAGTTATGAATAACCAGTTCTTAACCAGCTCATTTGCACAGTGCTGCTAGAAAATGTCCAGCTGGGAGTCCAGGTAAGTTGCAGGAACACATCCACCCCTCACTGAAGGTGCCACCCATCTGACTGAGGCACCCTGCGGTACCCCCACCCCCCCAAAGCCAGAAACTAGCCTGTCTGGGGTAGAGCTAATGCTCCACCAAGATGGTGACTTAACTCCACAGCTCCAGTTACCTAAGAGCCTAGAACCCTAAATTTACATCTTCATTGGAGGAATTTCAAGAAGAAAAGTAAACTACAAGAGATCAGAAGTTATATCCTATTAACTGGTCAACTCCGAGACAAAACAGATTGTAACTGAGCTAATTACGAGTGAACGGAGCTGCAGCTCCGACAGCGAGATAAGCAGTATGGTGCACTTAGCAAAAGAGAGAGAAGAACCCTCTATAAGAGAGATGTTCGTGTCAATTATGGCCAGCATTGATACATTTACTTTGGCAGCAAACAATTCTGCCTTCTCTATACAACAGATTAATCTGAAAGTCGATGCAGTAGAACAGAAGTCCATTGCACAGGATGACGCACTTCAGAATCACTCTGCTATAATGAGAGAACAGGCAGCCCAACTGCAGCTCCTACAAGACAAAGTAGACGACTTAGAGAACAGAAGTTGTTGTAATAATTTGCACCTACTTGGTTTTCCGGAGGGTTGTGAGGGTGGGAGGGTGCTACCTTTCATACAACAAGCACTACCAGAGATTTTGCAGTTACCGCAAGGTACAAAAATCATGATGGAACGGGCACACCATTCATTGCAACCTAGGCCTGCACAGGGGGAAAGGCCTCACCCAGTCATAGTTAGAATTCTGAACTTTGTGAAAAAAAAGCGATCCAGACAAGGGCTAGGGAACCGGGGAAGCTCAGGTGGAAGGATCATAAGATTATGATCTTCTAGGATTACTCAAGAGAGCTAGCTGCCCGACGTAAAGCCTTCTCCAAAATTCGTCAGAAGTTACACGCGCTGAATACCCCCTTCACCCTGAGGTACCCTGCAATGTTGCAAATATCGGTAAATGTAGCGGCTCATCACTTCTCGTCTCTAGATGCGGCCTTGGCCTTCATTATGATTATGTGGCTGGCTGGCCCAAGCTCTTTGTCCTCTGCTCAGGCCGAAAACAACTCTCAACCTCATCTTCCCAAAGTTGACTCTCCTGATACCTGTCTCCCCCCCGCCCCCCAGGTGGGACTGGAGCCCTGAAACACCAAAGTCAGGAAAAGGCCACCAACCTCACCACACCTCAAATGAGGCCATCCACAGGAGAGGAAGAACACTTCCAAAATACAGGCCCAATCCTCCTCGGCATCTACTGAAGCCAAAATAGAATATGTTAATCCGTATTTTGCCCACAACCAGTTTTCGATTCTAAGCCAACTTCCTGACGCTGATTTATGTGCAGTAATGGACATTGAGAATAGGGATCCGGACTACAGTATCCCTGAGGAAGTACACACCGCAGGGGCCCACAGTGCGGAGGCAGAGTCGGCTTTATCTCCACTAGACCTCCAGGCTCTCCCCCAGATCGAAACTCTGAGCGAGACCCCGCAGAGGCAAAACAACTAAATCTTCCATGAACAATGGGAACCCTCAATAGCCTAAGCTGTTTAATAGTCAGATAAGTATCTTGGGGCTGATGATTTAGAGAATTTAGAAAGCGAAGGGTGGGGAGTACTGGGGCACGATTGAGGCCTGCATAACTGAAGCAAACTTCGATCCATTTAGGGACAGAGGTTTCCTTCTAGCAGCAGATAACACAGTTTGTTTTAATCTAGCCACAGTCGTTTACCTGTTGGTTTCTTTTGGCTAGATTTTGTCTTGTAGAGTGTGAAGGATGTAAACAAGACAAATTAAGTTAATGTATAATGATGTGACTGCTTGGGGGTTTTAGTTTCGAGGGATAGGATCACCAGATAACCCTGCTGGTATTTTCATCTACCCTTAAGGAGCTTATTGGTACCCCCCCCTTGCTCTCCCATAAGGCTCACTATTTTTCCCTAAGGCTGACTCTAAAGTTTTCTCCCCGATCTCCTCCCCCCACACTGGTTTAAGAATGAGTTTTCATCAGTCTGTCCTGACAGAGGACCAGTGGTAGTGTAGTACACCCTTAGTGGACCCCATTCTGGGCACACTTCTTGGCCCTTGCGAATGCAGAGACACGTTTTGGCCTTCATTCTTTTCTCATGATGTCCCTCCACCCAGAATTTGTGCTTGACAATATGTTTGGCATCTGGAGAAGCTGCTGCCAAATGGTGGTGCAAACGGGAGAGAAGACGTGCAGGAAAAAAGACCACAGATGCCGGACCTGACACAGTTTCAATATAGTGTGAGTGGGCTTTATGTTACACTGTGCACCCAAAACAGCACTATAGCTCCTGCACCAACCCTCCCATGTAATATTAATTTACCTTGTATACCAGACAATCCTACCCAGAGCTGAATTTTATTTTATGAGGGGTAGGGCTGTAAAATGGGTTTGCCTACATGATGCCTACCATAATGTTATGATAGAGAAGTTTTATGCTTTTAGTGCAATGATTGATTGTACTCAGTGATTGCTACAGATATATGAGCCATTTTTGGTCTGTTTTGGGGATTTCCCTCTCTTACCCCCTAGCAGCTCTGTGGGAGGGTATCATTATAGGAAGACTCAGAGAGCAGCTGACTCTCACTTCTAGAATCTGCACTTCCTGGTTTTCGCTAACCTCTGCCCCCTGGCAGACCATTGCTAACAGATCAATGAATCCCAAGAAGGTTAGGCCTACACATGTAAGTGGAGTCTCTGCTTTCTCTATCAGTATATAAGCTGAATACCAGTTTAAGAGCCCTTTGGTAAGATTCTTCAAACAACATGAAGTCTTGCTATATTATGACAATTGCAGTTTGTCCCACCATTAGAACTGCCCCAGAGGTGAAATAGTTAACTTCCATGCCAGGCATGGAACTTGGAGCGAGAGCTCGGTTAGAGAAGCTCTGTCTGTGTAATTTCAAACTGAAACTGTCAGATTCTTTACTCCGCCTCACTGAACAGTCGCTCCGGAGATTTCTCCTACTGCTCGGTTCATTTCTTGGTTTAAACAGTGTTTTCTCAGTTAAATTCAACCGCGAGTAGTATTATTTTAACCACAAACCGATCGGTTCAAGCTCTGTCTGTGGTATTGTAAGTAATAGACAGGTTTATTTCTGTGTGGAACTTGTAATGTTTATCGGTTCAGTTTGAACCGATCAGGTTGTTTTAAAACTTTAAAAATCAAGCATTTAAAAGCTTTTAGAGTGCGGTTCCCGGTTCTTATCGGTTCTAAAAAAAACGGATTTCATTACGGTTTTTTCCACGACCCGTGACACGGTTGGGAACCGATAAGGGTGTCTTGCCTGGCACTGCCGTTAAAAGGGCAAGTTTTTTTGTTAGGCTGGCATTATGTCTGAGAAACCCAAAAGAAAAACCGGGCCCACTGGGTTTCAACACTGTGGTGTCTGTGGGGAAGCCTTTGCCAAGGCTGACCCACACACCACATGTGTATATTGTCTGGGGTTTGACCACCTCAATTCAGACTGCCAGATTTGTAAGAATTTCCCTGCAGCCACCCTGGATAAGAGAGTTGGCAGGCTCAGGAAACGAGAGGCCAAAAAGTCCGCTGACCTGGATGGCCAGCCCGGTTCGGTGCCAACCGAACCAGAGGGAGTGCCCTCTGACCAGGGCGAGACTTCCTCGGGCAAACGTAAAGCTGACTCTGAGGAACCAGTTCCAGCAAAGAAAACTAGAAAATCAGCAGGTGTGGAGTCTAAAATTCCTTCTCCAACTGCTGCAGAGATAGCAAGAGCTATACAAATTGTCCAGTCACTTTCTCCGGTTCCATCCGAACCGCCACTGTCTGGTAAAAGGTCAGTTCAGCTGGTTCCACCGGTTCAAGAATATGATTTAGAAGAGTTTTATGAACCAGAGGAGGGGGAGGATGATTATGAACAGTATGAATGTGACTTTGAGAGTCTGGGTGTGCCCATTGAACCGGACATCTCCCCAGACAGACCTTTAGAATCTCCCCCTACGCTTTCTGAGTCCCCTTCTCACTTTATGTTTTATAAAAAGGTTGCTGAAACCCTCCAGCTCCCATTGGAGGAAGCTGTGGATGAGCAAGAGGAACCTGATTTTGTAGAAATGATGGATATCCCAGAGTCTAGGAGATTGTCTATCCCCTTACATAAGTCATTTGGGAAACAAACAATAAAAATTTTAAAAGCTCCTAATTCTGTGCCTCCTGTGGACAAGAAGATGGACAGGAGGTACACTTTGTCAGGTCCTGATACAGAATTCCTTTCACAGCAATGCAGTCATGTTGGAGTAGTTCAGGCTGCAGCCTGTGATAAGGCTAATATTCCCTTGGCTTCACATCCTCCTGACAAGGACTCAGGAAGATTGATGCCATGGCTAAAAGACAATACATGGCAGCGTCCTTGGGACTCAGGCAAGCAAATTACATGGCTTATGTGGCAAGATACCAAAAATCTAGATGGGACACTGTCATGGCTTTGGCCAAACAGGCCCCTGGCCAGCTTGCTAAGGAGCTGGAACAGGTGGCTGCTGATGGTATTGAGGCATTCAAGGTGCAGTTCCATGCTGCTGTGGATTTTAATGATGTATCCTCTAGAGTCATGGCTACATCTGTGGCTTTTCATAGGTTGGCTTGGCTCAGGTGTACTAGCTTGTCACAGGATACCCAGACTAAGGCTATGGATTTTCCTGTGGTAGGAAATTCTCTGTTTGGGGAGCAGACAGAGAATTATATGAAGAAAATGGATGAATATAGGACAACCTATAAGAGTGCTCAGGCCAAGAAGTGGCAAGCCACTCCTCAGAGGCAGACCCCTAGGGGTAGAGGTAGGCCTTTTCACAGGCCTTTTTACCAAACCCAGGCCTCCTCTGCTTATGTTCAGAGGGGGTTCTTCAGAGGGAGAGGCAGACGGGGTGCAAGCAGGCCTGCTCCCACCCCTCAGCCTAAAGCTCCTGCCAAACAGGCACCCTGATGGGGTGCCCAGGGCTGATTCTCCATTACCTGTAGGGGGCAGGTTGGCTTACTGCTGTTCAGAACTGGGAGTCTCTAACATCAGACAAGTGGGTCCTGGAGTAGTAAGCGGGTCTGGTTCTCAGCTTCAAAAATTTCCAAAGATGAGAATCAGATCTTTTCCACCTGCAAACCCTCTAGAGACCTTTGCCTTAGAAACAGAAGTCTCAACCCTCCTGGCTCTCAGAGCTGTAGAAAGGGTTTCTCCCCTACACCAGGGCAAGGGTCTGTACTCCAGGTACTTCCTTACCCCAAAAAAGACAGGAGAATGGTGGCCCATCTTGGACCTAAGATATCTAAACAAGCACCTTTTGAAACCAAAATTCAAAATGGTGACTCTGGCAATGATTTTACCTTCTCTAAGGCCAGGGGACTGGCTAGCTTCCCTGGACCTCAAGGATGCCTATTTCCATGTTCTCATCAGAAGCTCCCACCGAAAGTACCTCAGATTCGAACTGCCCTCAGGCCATTACCAGTTCAGAGCAATGCCCTTCGGCCTTACCTCTGCCCCAAGGGTATTCACAAAATGTCTAGCAGTAGCAGTTGCTCATTTAAGAAGGCAAAAGATTGCCATCTTTCCCTACCTAGATGACTGGCTCATTGTAGGTCAGTCTCCAGACCAGGTCAAATCACACCTGCAAGTTACCCAGCAGCTGCTCACTTCTCTGGGTTTTCTTCTCAACCTTCCAAAGTCAGTTCTGGAACCTGTCCAGGTACTCACCTTCATAGGTGCAGAATTGGACACAAAGCAGGCCAGAGCCTTCCTGCCCCTAGAAAGGGTAAGGAACCTAGTGGCCCTGGCCTCCTCCTTCACTCTGCAGGTCTCTCGACCAGCAAGGCACTTCTTACAGCTACTAGGACACATGGCTGCTTCCACAGCTGTAGTGCAAGGAGCAAGGTTTCAGATGAGGGACATTCAGTTTCATTTGAGAGCCTTCTGGTCCCAAAGGAAAGATCCCCTTTCCAAGTTGATCCCAGTGACTCGAACCCTGATCCAGACCCTTCAGTGGTGGCAGGATCAGAGAAATTTGAGACTGGGGTCCCCTTCATCCCCCTATCTCACTCCTTGACCCTTACTACAGATGCATCCCTTCTGGGTTGGGGAGCTCACATGGGCGACCTCTCCACCCAGGGATTGTGGTCCCCTCAGGAATCTCTGCTCCACATCAATTTTCTGGAACTCAGAGCTGTTTTTCTAGCACTTCAGGTGTTTTCTGCATCTGTTCAGAACAAAGTGGTACAAGTCAGAACAGACAACACCACTACAATGTGGTACATCAACAAACAAGGTGGCACTCGGTCTTGGCCTTTTGCACGAGGCAATGAAGTTGTGGTCTCTGGCTTATTCCTGAACACTTCCCTCATAGCAGTTCACCTCCCAGGAAAGGACAATGTCCTGGCAGATGCTCTCAGCAGAATTTCCCAGGGCCATCACGAATGGTCTCTGGATCCCCAAGTACTGGGGATAGTTTTTGCCAGATGGGGCACCCCTCAGATAGATCTTTTCGCAGCCCCAGACAATCACCAACTTCCACTGTTTTGTTGCAGACCCCAGTGATGGGCTCAGTCCCCCTGGATGCCTTTCTCCTAGATTGGGAAGGGAAGTTTCTATACGCCTTTCCCCCCTTCCATCTCCTATTCAAGGTGCTAGTCAAAATCAGATCCCAGCCTTGCAGGATAATTCTGATTGCTCCAGATTGGGCCAGGCAGCCCTGGTACCCACTCCTTCTGTCTTTAGCAGTCCATCTTCCCCTGTGTCTTCCCAGAATCACAACCTGTTAACCTGTGCCCAGGGGAGAGTTTGGTATCCGAATCTCAAATCCCTCAACCTCAAGGCCTGGCTCTTGAGGAGTTAGAATTTGCTGACCCACACCTTTCTCAGGGTGTTCTTGAAATCCTGAAGGCTTCTAGGAAGCCTTCCACTAGAACTACTTATAACTCTAAATGGAAAAGGTTTTCCATCTGGTGTTCTGGAAACATATTTCCCGGAATCTGCTGACTTGCCCATCGTTTTTGGACTATATGGTCCATCTTAATTCTTTGGGTCTGAGACCAGCTACCCTGAAAGTACATTTGGCAGCTGTCTCTGCCTTTATTCAACAGGAAAGCCCTCCTCTCTTTCCTCACCCTGTATTTTCCAAGTTTTTTAAAGGATTACTTCATACTAATCCACCTTTCAGGGACCCGGCCCCTGCCTGGGATCTTAATGTTTGCATTGCTCAGTTGATGCAACCCCTTGAACCTCAGTCTTCTGCAGAGCTTAAGTACTTGACTTGGAAAACTGTTTTCCTAGTAGCTATCACTTCTGCCAGGCGCATAAGTGAGTTACAAGCTTTGTCAGTAGAGACTGACTTTATTTCCTTCCACAGGGATAAGGTAGTCCTTAGGACTAACAGGAAGTTGTTGCCTAAGGTGGTTTCCGATTGATTTCCATCTTAATCAATCTATCTCCCTTCCAGTGTTCTTCACTGACCATTCCTCCTCTGGTGAGAGGAGGCTGCACAGTTTAGATGTTAAGAGGGCCCTAAGTTACTATATAGAGCGTACCAAGGGTCACAGGTTCGAATCCCTCCAGCTTTTTCTCACTTATGGTGAGGTTGGGAAAGGGAAACCTGTCACTAAGAGATCCATTGCCAGGTGGATTGTCTCTTGTATCCAATTTTGTTATCAAAAACTGGGGAAAGTTCCCCCTTCAGGCCTGAGGGCTCACTCTACCAGAGGTACAGCTGCGTCTCTAGCTGCTGCCAGGGACATCCCTATCTTAGAGATATGTCAAGCAGCTACTTGGAAAACAGTACACACTTTCACCAAGCATTACTCCCTGGATGTCCAGGCCAGGAGGGATGCTCGGTTTGGCACAGCCGTGCTTCAGAGCCTATTCCCTAAGAAGGTTCTGTCCCTCCTCCATGGAGGTACTGCTGTGTAGTCTGCAATTGTCATAATATAGCAAGACTTCATGTTGTTTGAAGAAAAATTACTCACCTTAGTAATGTTGTTTCTTCTAATGGAGTCTTGCTATTATGACCTCCCCAACCTGCCCTCTAAGAACTTCTACTTGGGTATGGGTGGGCAGTCCAGTGTGGGCACTTGTTTATGCCCATTTTATGTTTTTTCCACCCCTTTTTTCTTGGGGGTTTTTGGGGTGTTGTATTTTGTTTTATCTTATCTTATCTTATCTTATCTTATCTTATCTTATCTTATTTTCTGGCCCCTGACTTGAGTCTTTGTGTTGGGACCAGGAATATGTGTTAATATTTAGGTAGCCAGTTGGCTAGTGTAGGTTACAGCTTCCACACAGAACCTTAGTGAGTTTTGCTCGTAAAGATCTGACAGTTTCAGTTTGAAATTACACAGACAGAGCTTCTCTAACGGAGCTCGCGCTCCAAGTTCCATGCCTGGCATGGAAGTTAACTATTTCACCTCCGGGGCAGTTCTAATGGTGGGACAAACTGCAATTGTCATAATATAGCAAGACTCCATTAGAAGAAACAACATTACTAAGGTGAGTAATTTTTTCTTACCCCCCATTTGAAGGGTTTGCATGCAGATCCAGATATGGCTGTAGCAAGAGTTGGATAGCTGCTCTCCCTGATTTTCACCTTGGTGCCGGATAACTTAGTATAAGTAACATAGTATTAAGGTATTCTCTTCCCTTTTGGGAAGTATTTGTTCCACATCCCCAAGGGTGATAGGGCAAACCATTGGCTAGGGCTTTAGCTGGTTTAGTCCTACTGCACCTCCTCAACTATTTTGTAGGATAAGTTAGTTAGTTATTTAAGACTTTTAGGCAGTATATAGTCTCTATAGTGTTGATAGATAAACCCACAGCCATTTATAAAGTTTCCCTGAAGGGGTAGGATAGTGACCTCTAATTACTCAACACACAGGGGCACCCCGGCTGCCCTTCTCCTTGGATCTTTTTTTGCTTGTTGTATCCCAAGGGCCCTTAAACACAATGTACGATATTGTGATGCACACATGGAATGTCAGGGGGCTAAACTCCCCAATAAAACGTAAGAAGGTTCTGGCTCACCTGAAACATAATCATTCCCAAGTAGCCTTCCTGCAGGAGACTAAGCTCTCCAGGGATGACCGTACCCATATGAGGAAAGACTGGGTTGGTCAACAAGTTCACTCCAATGCCCCGACTAGGAAGCATGGGGTTCTCATCCTTGTGCATAAATCTCTCACCTGGATGTTAAAGCAGACCCTTTCAGACCAAGATGGCAGATAGATAATGGCCACTTACAATACACCCACAGGTCCACTCACCCTGTGTAATGTCTATGCCCCTAACAAGGACACCCCTCAGTTCTTTCATAATTTGGCAGAGGTAATTCTGGAATTTAACCCCCTCCCAAACTGCCCCTTGGTTATTGATGGGGACTTTAACCTCGCACTGATACCTCTCCATGATAGGAATGATGGGGGGAAGGAGGCATATCTTAGAAGTGGGAAGGCTCTCCAGCAAATGATCTCTGATCGGGGCTTACAGACTTGTGGAGGCTATTTCATCCTAGAACAAGAGACTATATGTTTCATTCGGCAGCAAATGCCTCATTCAGCAGGCTGGATTTTTGGCTCGGCTCATCTACCTTGACAACTAAAACCCTTGATGTCTCAATTCTTCCCTGCTATATTTCAGATCATGCCCTAGTCCAGCTCCTTATACAATGGGATCCGGTGGCTCCCCCTACTAAATAATGGAGATTAGACCCACTTCTAGTGAAAGACCCTGACTTTATTCCCTGGGTTAACAAGGAGACTTCTCTTTTTCTAGCTGAGAACCCAATAAGTGACACCTCTGCCAGTACAACATGGGAAGCCTTCAAAGCCACGATGCGAGGTAACATTATGGGGTTTGCTGCAGCCAAACATAGGCAAAGAGAACTGCAGCTGGTCACTCATGAACAGAGATTAGCTGCAGCTGAAAGCATTTTTAAGGCTATGCCCTCTTCTTCCATTCATTCACCTATAGGTAAATCCATTTTGAGTATCCGGTTTGAAATTAACCAACTTCTGAACAGGAAAGCCGAAGCCGCTATCCTTCACCTTAAGCACACCTTTTGGGAAGGTGGAGACAAAGGGGGTAAAGTACTCGCATATCAACTTTGCAAACAGCAGGCCAGCAGATATATCCCTGGTTTGAAGAACAAACAAGGGGTACTGAGTACTTCCCCTTGGGATATTAATGATACTATGTCCTCCTTTTATAAAAGGTTATATTCCTCCACCCACACTGGCCCTAATAGAGACACACAAGGATTCTTGGACACCTTAGGACTGCCTAAACTACAGAGGCAGCAAACATAACTCCTTGATCTCCCCATTTCAAGAGAGGAAGTGACCGCAGCCATCCAAGACTGAAATCTCCAGGCAGTGATGGTTACACTGCAGACTTCTACCAGATTCTGGCCGCTACTATTTCACCCCTTCTAACCCAAGTGTTTCAGGAGATAGAACTTAAGGGTGCTCTACCGCCCTCCATGCGGGAGGCAATTATAGTTGTTATTCCTTAAAAAGGCAAAGACCCTAACAACCCTGGAAATTACCGCCCGATTTCACTTATAAATTTGGACAGTAAGCTTTATGCCAAAATTTTAGCCTCCAGACTTAGTTCCTTACTGAATGTTCTTGTACATCCCTCACAAGTGGGATTTATACCTGGACGCCATAGTTCAGACCACTTAAGAACCCTGCTGAACCTGATCCCCCTTGCTAAGTCCCGTCATACACCTACAGCTGCCATCACAATTGACTCCGAAAAGGCATTTGATTCCGTAGAGTGGGACTATTTATATATGACTCTTTCCCACTTTGGGCTAGGCAAAACATTTCTTGCCAGGATAAAAGCCATCTATGAAGGCCCCTTAGCCAGAGTTAACACAAACTCAATGCTTTCTGCCCATTCCCTTTGGGCAGAGGTATGAGGCAAGGGTGCCCACTCTCCCCCCTCCTCTTTGTGCTGGCTGTTGAACCCCTGGCTGTGGCTATTCGAAACCACCCAGAGATAAAAGGTTTGACAGTGGGGAATACATCCTATACAACCTTTATGTATGTCGACAATCTCCTTCTCCTTCTGGGAGATGCACATAATGCTATTTCTCCCCTCCTTACTCTCTTAGAAGCCTTCTCAAATTATTCAGGTTTACAATTGAACTGGAATAAGATGGAAGAACTCCCTTTCAATGCCCACTGTGCACAACAAGTGATAGCTGCCGATGCTTTACTCTGGGCACCGGAAGGGATTACATATTTGGGTATTTTTTTGACCCCATCCTTGGAGACAATATGGCAAGCTAATGTACAGCCCCTCCTCTCCTCCATTAAGACAGATTTCGATAGATGAAGATTTCTTAAATTCACCCTAGCAGGGAAAGTTGTGGTGGTGACATTGATCTCAGCCCCTAAACTCTTCTTTCTCCAGATGCACCTGCCTGTTCCCTTACCAAAACAATGGTTTCAGGTTTTTGATAAATTAATTGGGGACTTTCTATGGGAAGGATCTAAACCCAGATTCAGTTGATCTAAACTGAGGTCACATTGGAAGAAAGGCGGTTGGAATCTCCCCTGGCCAGAAGGATACCACCAGGCCTTACTTTTGGCTCAAACAGTCAAATGAGCGTGCTCCCCTTTCCCCCTCTCGCCACAATGGATATAGCTAGAAACAGATATTATGGGTCTGCTCCATCCCTCTTCCCTTTTTGTACAGAGGAACAGCCCTAAAAAGTACATGGCCAGTAAGATAAGTGTAGACTTTACTTCACCCACCGTGATTGCATCTAGAGCCAACTGGTTCAATTCTCATTGTAAAATGAACTTGGACCCTCTCCCCTCAGCTATGTGCCTATCTGGCAAAACCCAGCTATTACTATAGGAGGAGTTGAAGTCCTATGGAAACACTGGGTGGAGTTGGGCATCACTAAATTGAGTGATCTGTTAGCCCCTAATCATAAAGCCCTGCTGACATTCCACTCCTTGTGACAAGTATGGGGTATCCCACACTCAGACTTTTGGAGATATCTCCAACTCAGAGATGCAACCTGGTATCTTTTATCCCCCAGCTTAAGTCATGACAAAACTTCTTCCCTGACCAAGTGGATACTTTGTGCCAAGGGCCTTGCAGGTCTCATATATGCTACTCACAGAGATACTCTTCCATCTCAATCAGATGAAGCAAGACAATGATGGGAGAGAATGCTGCAGATCCATATATCTTCTGAGGCCTGGGCTAAAGTGTGGGTAGATACACATACCTGGTTCACAGATGCTAAATCCAGATTAAGGCAAGAAGTACAAAAACTTGCCTCCAGGGTTCTACAACAATCGATTCCCCTTAGCCCTCTCTTCTTTCTCTTGGGTATCTGCGTTGATATACCCAAGCTGTCCCCATTGAGGTACAGGTGGCTGGCATTCTTGGCTTTACAAACAAAAAGAGCCATCCTACGCAAATGGAGAACCCCCCTGATTCCAACAATGTCAGAAATATTGGGGTCCCTGTCTACCTTGGCCAAACTGGACAAGATATCTTATCTACAGAAGTCCAAACTTTCCACTTTTGGAACCTGCTGGGATCCCTATCTTCAATATCTAGGTACGGTCCAATAACTGACAGGGATAGGTCGAATATCCTCATATTCTCCAGTTGGTTTAAAAGTCCTACAGAAAGGGATCTATACCAAAGGACTCAATAGCATGTGGGGAGGCTCTGGTTTTTCTCAGTTGGATTGGAGATTATAATTACGAGACTCTTCCAATAAACGTACAGGTGGTTGCATATACGATGATATGTAGAGTGTTTAACCCATCTAGTGCAGATTTAAGCTTGGGATACACTTGTTTCTGTTCCAGGGTCAGATCGGGCTCTTGCAGAGCATATACACACTCTTACCCAACTTTCTCTAGATGCCATGAAGAGGGATATGTCTGGTCGCAGATACCCAGAGGTATTGTTTGAGGTGTTTATGTCTGGCAAAGATGACTTTCTGAGATGGCACCTTGTTTTGGTGAGTACCCTTATATGATATTTACTCAGATTTGATGAGGATATAGTAGAGCACCCCACTTGTATCTAATACTTTGCCTCTAAATAATAGTTTTTTGGTAGGGGAACTCCTTCAGTAAGATTTGAGGTAGATCCCTTCGACTATATAGTTGACGTTGTCACCTGAATCAGAGTGTTTATATCACCAGTAAATATATTAATGTGTATCTAACAAATAAACTGATATTAGTCTGTACCCCTCACTTTCCCTTCTCTACCTCTTAACCTTTTCCCATGCCTACTGTACTGGCACTTTGTACTTATAGAAAGACGAAAGGTGGCTAAATGTACGTACAGATTATGTGACTGTATACTGTATTATGTTTTTTTCTTCTTTTCTCTTATTTTTTGAAAACAATAAAAATTATTATAACAGGTTGTAATAAGTCCTTCATTTCTTTTTTAAGAAACTTCCAGATGCTTTGTTGTGTCATAGTTGCCATATCCAAAGAACTTCTTCAACATCGGGCCCCCCCACCAGGGTGAGGCAGACATTCAACACACAGAAGTAATTTCAGTCGATGACCATGACCATCATTACCAGACTGGAGAAGGATGCAGATGAAAACTGTGAAGAAGTAACAAAATAATAAACCATTAATGAGACCTACTTGCAAATATGCTCCCCCCTAAAAAAATACTTACCTTCATTGGCTTGGGAGTATTCCATTTCCAATTTCAATGCCAAAATTTCTCATCGAGCACTGGAATGTGCACACCAACAGTATGTGTGACCTGTGATACAAAAACAAAACAATGAGTACATGTCTATATACAGTATATCAACCCCTCCTGAAAATAAATAAATAAATATATATATATATATATATATATATATATATATATATATATATACATATACATATATTGATTCATTATGGCACAAGTGTGATATGGAAAATATCTTCACTCCTCTAGAGTGACTTCTGAATACTCACGAGTGGCGAAGCCACGAGTGAAGTTTCAGAGGTCACTGTACAGGACTGAACATATGTCCCATATCACACAAGTGCACATCATGTATCTGATTCATACAATGGGGGCTTCACTGTTGTAAAACGTACCATTTGCGTGGCTTTGTGTGGCTTGCATGGGTTTGCACAGGTTTTGCGTGACTTTGCGTGGGTGTGATAAATGTCAGTTCTTACATTTATCACACCCCGGTGAAAATAAAATGATTTATCACACTCATTTATCACTCACCCACATTGTATATATATATATATATATATAGAGAGAGAGAGAGAGAGAGAGAGAGAGAGAGAGAGAGAGATAGATATAGATATAGATATAGATATAGATATAGATATAGATATAGATATAGATATATATTATATTGGTGCAGTCGCACCACTATAGTTAGGTTCTCTTGGTCACTTACATACTAAAGTCAAAAGTTTGGGCATTAATAACTTTGGAACCATTCAATGGATTTGCTTGAAATTTGGAATCTCCAGTGGGGCATGATAGAGCTCTTGATTTGCTAAATTGCATTTCAGTCGGACTTACAGTCTTTGCATACAAAAACGATGAAAATGCAAAATTATCCACTTTTGGAGGCAACTTTGGGGATTTTGGATGTGGCCCTGCACGGCCGTTGTGTGGTGTACCTCTCTGCAAGATAACTTGTTTGAAAGAGCTTTAGTTGCTGAATATGCCACTTTTTGTTTGGTGAAAAAATATTAAGGCATTGAAAAGTTATGCCACTTTTAAGTTCCCATTATAAGTCAAAAGGAAAATTTATATGTATGTTTTGCGAACAAAGTATGGGGTTCTGGCCATCTGGTCCCACCTGCCGATCAAAGAATTTGCAGCCTCGCGGTTCAAGAATCTTTGTCCCCGAGGATTTTTAAAATCCTTTGATCACGAGGTCCGCCATCTTGTTTTTGATTTTCCGATCGTAAAAACACAAATACAGTATCTAGGCTCAGGAATCACTGAAGTAAAACTAGGATGGGTTTTACTCAGGGTACCCTGATCTATCGAGCCATGCCTTTGGTTTTATACAAATCAGTCAAAAAATAGAGTGCTGAGCTTTTAAAATCTTTATTTGTGGCTTGCTAACGATCTTTGATCGCAAGCCTGCAAATTCTTTGATCGCGAGATTCTTTGATTGTGATCATGCATCACGAGTGAGGGACAAGATGGCCAGATTTTAAAATAGATTTTTTTTAGCTCAGGGGTGCCCTAGAAAGTTATATGAGGGTGGGTTTTGCCCCATCTGAATAAAAAAAAAGTTTTCAATATCCCTGGTAGTCTAGAGGCACCCCCGATCATGATAACACAGACGACCTCAACACACACCCCGATGCCTGTTGGTGTGAGCAGGCTGGGGGTGGGGTGCAAGGGGTGGGAACCCTAAAATCAAATTTCCTCACTTTTTACTGTAGAAGAACCCTAACTGATGCATTAACAAAGTTTTTGCATAGAATACAGTATATATATATATATATATATATATAATATATATATATATATATATATATATATATATATATATATATATATATATATATATATATACATATTATATATATATATATATATATATATATATATATATATATATATATATATCAGCTCACCAAGGCTACTATTAGTCTACACATAAAGGGCATCATTCCATCTGGTAGAGGTGATCACATCACATTTGCGGGAATCGCAGCACAATTTGGACCAGCAACAGTTCACTCACGGTCATCATTTCTGATGGAACACTGAATGGATTCATGTCATGTTATCCCTCCTTCACACAGTTTGGCAAGACATTGTGCATCATGAGTACATCATCATCACAGAGTATGTAAACTTTCTGGACACAAGACAGATGCATTTAGCGGATGCAGAAATATTCTGGGGACTCTGTGTGACCACTGCGCACATGAGTGACTGTGCAATAAATTCTAGGGGAATTTGCATGTGGTGTAATGCTCCCATTTCACTTCCTCAGCACTTGGGCATTTTCTGGAGACATGAGAGATGCATTTTGGGATGCAGAAAAATTCTGGGGACTCTGTGTGACCACTGCATGCATAAGTGACTGTGCAATACATTCTGGGGGACTTTGCATGTGGTGTAATGCTCCCATTTCACTTCCATAGCCCTCAGAAATTTTCTGGAAACAAGACAGATGCATTTTGGGGATGCAGAAAAATTCTGGGGACTCTGTGTGACAACCGCATGCATGCGTGACTGTGCAATACATTCTGGTGGACTTTGCATGTATTGCAACACTCTCATTTCACTTTCTCAGCACTTGGGAATTTTTCTGGACACAAGACAGATACATTTTGTGGATGCAGAAAAATTCTGGGGACTCAGTGTGAGCACTTCATGCATGAGTGACTGTGTAATACATTCTGGGGGACTTTGCATGTGGTGTAACACCCATCTCACTTTCTCAGCACTTAGGAATTTTCTGGACACAAGACAGATGCATTTTGGGGATGCAGAAAAATTCTGAAAACTCAGTGTGACCACTGCATAGTACATTCTGAGGGATTTTGCATGTGGTGTAATACTCCCATTTCACTTCAGCACCTGGGAATTTTATGGACATAAGACAGATGCATTTTGGGGATGCAGAAAATTTCTGGGGACTCTGTGTGACCACTGCATGCATGAGTGGCTGCGCAATACATTCTAGGGAATTTTGCATTTAGTGTAACGCTCCCATTTCACTTCCTCAGCACTTGGGGATTTTCTGGGCAGAAGACAGTTGCATTTTGTGAGTTGTGATTGTGCGCACATAATGTCATACTTAAATTATAAATTAAAGCAGCAGTGCAACAATGTGGTGAAAATTTTGACCTATACTTTTTATGCTATTTTACATTGCCAGCCACTAGTTACCTCCTGACTTGTATGATACCCTTCTTTTCACAATTTGTGTCTGCTTTACTACTTTTTTCTCATGTCTGAAAAAAAGGAGCATGCCTTTCAATATGGATCTGACCAGGTTTTCATCACTATTTGCAGCTGTTTTTGAATAAATATTGTTCTGTGAGGTCATAAAACATTGCCTGCTGCATAATTGTTCATTTTTCAACAGAAGTATTATATAACATCTGATGGAGAAAAACAGCAGAAAATACTGACAAAGACCTGGTCCACATCGTATTAAAAGGAGTACTCCTTTTATTATTTCAGACATGAAAAAAGTACTAAAGTAGACTCAAATACTGGAAAGAATGGTATCATACAAGTCAGGAGGTAAGTAAAGTGGCAATGTAAAATAGCATAACAAAGTATAAGTCAAAATTTTCACCAGATTGTTGCACTGCTGCTTTAATGTCTATTTCAAAAAATAAATATTTCTGGAGCCTCAGTAATGTTTACATTGTGTCAGGACTTGTGATTTGAAGTGTTTCACAAAAAGCATGACTGAGCAGTGCAAGTATGTTGTGCTAAACTGCATGTGTGCTGTCAGTGTTCTTTATTGTGTGTGCAGACATTGTCCAGCTTCGTGCAAACATATATATGATAACTGGAGGTGGGGCTTAGTCAGAGTTGAGGTAGCAAGTGATTTTTGTTTTAGCAGAAGCCAGAAGGGGAAGGAAGCATATTCATATCAGTGTTTTACAGTAACTGGTACTTGCTATTTTTGCTATTAAACTTAGATTGTGGGCTTTTAGTGACACTGTAATTTCTTTGCTGTCTTTACTTAGAATAGTTTTTGGGCTGTTGAAAATTTAAAACATAGTGGTGGTGTATTTCTTTGCTATCTTTAATTGCTGCAAATTTAGTCTTGGCTTGTCTGACTTGCCCTGTAGTCTGGGTGAGGGGTGCTATTTGTCTGGCCTCTGACCTCAGCTACATGATAACTGGAGGTGGGTCTTAGTCAGAGTTGAGGTAGAAAGTGATTTTTGTTTTAACAGAAGAAGCCAGAAAGGGAAGGAAACAGATTCATTTCAGTGCTTTACAGTAACTGTTCATGACTATTTTTGTTATTAAACTTAGATTGTGGGCTTTTAGGGACATTGTAAGTTCTTTGCTGTCTTTACTTAGAATTGTTTTTGGGCTGTTGAACATTTAAAATGTAGTGTGGTGTATTTCTTGGCTGTCCCCCAACTCTTAATTATATGTCCTGTTAAGTCTGACTGACAGGAGCTAAACACAGGGGATAGTAGGGTGTGTGGAGTAGGAGGGGCATAAGTTGAAGAAGCCCACCCTAAGCACTACAAGTGTTTTGACTCATTTATTTATTTATTTTCTTTTTTAAAAGAAAATTATAGGAGGATCAGTGGCAGGATTTTTAGGACAGTAAATTAATAAAAAGGGAACTAGGAGAGCTTCAGTAACAGACAAGTAGTGGAATAGCATTAAAATTTCAGTATAATGTGGGGAGTGGTGCAATGCAGTAGCTGTGGGGCAGCCATATTCAGGCAGATCTTCTGGACACTGAGGTGCTGCCCTATCTGCATGCATCTCTCTGGACTGTGGGATGAGGTAGCCAGACTCAAAGCAGAAGTAAACTGGGTCAGGAGTACCATCACCCCTATCCAGAGACCACCCAGTCCAATGCCACTGCCTCAAAGGATGCTGAGAACAAGGAGCACTTGGATGACAGTGGGCTCAGGGTGGGTTAAGACGGTCAGGCAGAGGCACATCCCAGATCCTGTTCCACTCAAGAACTCATATGCCACACTGGCAAATGGGGGCAGCCAAATAGAGGTGCCCAGAGAAGTGGAAGGAAAGAATGTGGATGTTAGCCAAGGAGGTGACCTCAGCGGGGAGAGCAGTGGACCCCAGAGGAGAAGGAAGCAAATCCTGGTGGGGGACTCCATCATAAGAGGGATCCAGCTAGGAACACAGGAGGGGGAGAGGGAGGACCGGGAGGTGAGGTGCCTGTCAGGTGCCACGGCACGGAGGGATGGAAGGAAGATCCTGGGGATCGCTGGGAAGGCAAGACGGGAGGGTGAGCTGGATGTCATTATCCACCTAGGTACTAATGACCTGGCAAATGGGGAGCCAAAGGAAGTTCAGGAAGAGTTTAGGAAATTGGGGAGGGGTCTCAAGCAAGTAGCTACTTCTGTCACCTTCTCAGAAGTACTACCAGTGAGAGGCATGGGAGAGCATAGGGGTGCATGCACCAGGAACTTTAACTCATGGCTGAAGAACTGGTGCTGTGAGGAAGGGTTTGCATTCATTGGTGACTGGGGACCCACCTGGAGAGATGGAGGTTTGTTCAAGTCTGATGGCCTGCATCCATCCTGGAGGGGAATCCAAGCACTCAATGATAAGTTTAAATGCTACATTGACAAGCATTTAAACTAGCCAAGGGGTGGCAGGCCAGCAAGGAGGGAACCTACTTGCTCACCCCCACAGCTAGCAGTGAAACCAGTGAACTGGAGGAGTGGATATCTCAACAAAGCAGTGTGCAAAAGATGGAGATTAGCGCCCAAGAGGTGGATAAGCAGAAGAGGGGCAAACATCAGCAGAAGGGCAGACAACAAGGAGAACCAGGGATAAAGGACAACCAGGGAAGGGGCTGGAGTAGAACAGCTAAAGAGTCTAGAGAGGTCAAATCATAGAAAGCCATGTGTGCCAATGCCAGGAGCCTTAGCAACATTATGGAAGATCTGGAGGCTGTCATGGTGCAGTCAGACCTGGACATTGTGGCCATCACAGAAACCTGGTGTAATGATAACCATGACTGGGAGATGGCCATTCCTGGCTACAACATATTCAGAAGAACAAAGCAATGTGCAAAAGATGGTGATTAGCACCCAAGAGGTGGATAGGCAGAAGAGGGGCAAACATCAGCAGAAGGGCAGACAACAAGGTAACAAGGGAGGAGGAGTGGCACTGTATGTGAAAAATGATGTAAGGGCCACAGAGATCCAGGAGGACCAAATTGGGGAGAGATATTGTGGGTTAAGCTGGAAAGGAAAATGGGGCCAGCCATCCACACAGGTGTGGTCTATAGACCACCAGCCCAGGAGGAAGAAACAGACAGGGAGCTGATTCTAGCCATCCAAAGGATGGCAGACAAGGGTGAGGTAGTACTGGTTGGAGACTTCAATATTCCAAATGTGGACTGGAGTATCCCAGCAGCAGCATCAACTAGGAGCAGATTTATCCTGGACTCCCTTCAGGGTGCCTTCCTCAAGCAACTGGCCATGGAACCAACTCGGCAGAAGGCAATACTGGACCTTGTGCTCACAAACAGGAACAGTGTGATGGGGTAACAGTGGGGGAGCACCTGGGGAACAGTGACCACCAGTCATTGTGGTTTGAAATCACAGAAGGAGCAGAACCAAACCACACAAAAACATGTATCCTGGATTTTAGGGGGGCAGACTTTGGGAAAATGGGGAGATATTTGATAGAGGCATTAAGGGGAATGGGGCAGGAATCAGGGGTTGAGGAACAGTGGGCAGTATTTAAAATGGGGATTACAAGAGCAACAGAATTATGCATTAAGCAGGTTAGCAAGCGGAAACGAAAGAGGAGGCCATTATGGTTTTCCAAAGAGGTAGCAAAGAAAGTGAAAGCCAAAAAGATTGCATTCAGGCAATACAAAAAGACACAGGCAGAAGGAGATATGGAGAAGTATCAGGAGAAGCAAAGGGAGGCAGGGAGGTCAGTAAGGGAAGCCAAAGCTCAGACAGAAGAGCACATTGCAAAATCAGTGAGTAGAGGGGACAAAACCTTTTACAGGTACATAATTGAAAAAAGAAAGGCAAAGGGAAGGGTAGTGAGACTGAAGGGGGAGGATGGGGACCTTGTGGAGGATGACAACAGTAAAGCTGACATACTGAACAGGTATTTCTGCTCAGTCTTAACTGAGGAAGAGGAGGGTAATGGGTCTGAAGGGAGTACAAGGGGTGAGAATGGTGCAGAAATGGAAACAAGTCCCTTAACACGAGAAAGGGTCCTGAAGGAACTGGAAGTAATAAGAGTTGATAAAGCAATGGGGCCAGATGGGGTGCACCCCAGGGTCCTTAAAGAACTCAAAGAGGTGGTGGCTGAACCTCTGGCTATCCTGCTTAGCTGATCACTGGAAACAGTGGAGGTACCCAAAGACTGGACGACAGCAGATGTAGTCCCCTTATACAAAAGTGGGAACAAAGAGGAGGTGGGGAACTACAGACCAGTTAGCCTCACCTCGGTAGTGGGGAAGATCATGGAAGCACTACTGAAGGAGAGATTGGTGGAACATCTGGTTATCAATAGACTGCAGGATCCAAGGCAGCATGGTTTCACCAGGGGGAGGTCATGTCAGACCAACCCCATTTAATTTTTTGACTGGGTAACTAGGGAGGTGGATCAGGGGAGGGCAGTGGACATGGCCTATCTGGACTTCAGCAAGGCCTTTGACACTGTGTCATGTAGAAGACTATTACACAAACTAGGGAATATGGGTGTGGGCAGGACAGTAGTGTGGTGGGTAGGTAACTGGCTGGGCAGCAGGACACAGAGGGTGGTGGTAAATGGCTGTCACTCCACAGAGGGAAGAGTGATCAGTGGGGTACCACAGGGATCAGTGCTGGGACCGGTCCTATTCAATATCTTCATCAGTGACATTGCGTAGGACTTAGAAGGCAGAATTTCACTGTTCGCTGATGACACAAAGCTCTGTAACAGAGTAGACACACCAGAGGATGTAGACAGAATGAGAAGGACCTGCAGAAACTTGAAGAATGGTCCGGGTTTGGCAGTTGAAATTCAATGCAAAAAGTGCAAGATAATGCATTTGGGGCACAAAAACCCTGGCACAATATATCAGTTGGGGGGTGAGGATATAGTATGCACCAAGCAGGAAAGGGATATTGGGGTTATCATCTCTGATGACCTCAAGGTAGGGAAACAGTGTGACAAGGCAGCAGGTAAAGCAAATAGGATGCTGGGATGCATAGGCAGGGGCATCACCAGCAGGAAAAGGGAGGTCATGATCCCACTATACAAGACACTAGTGAGGCCCCACCTGGAGTACAGTGTACAGTTCTGGAGACCTTACCTACGTAAGGACATAGACAGGGTAAAGAAGGCTCAGAGGAGGGCAACAAAGATGGTACATGGATTGCATCACAAGTCCTATGAGGACAGATTGAAGGAACTGAATATGTACTCCCTGGAGGAGAGGAGGGAGAGAGGGGATATGATAGAGACATACACGTTTCTTACAGGGCGGAACAGGGTGCAAGAATACACTATTTTTAAGCGAAAAAGATGTTCCAGGACTAGAGGGCATGGGATGAAGTTGGAGGGAGGATGATTCAGAGGAAATGTGAGGAAGAATTTCTTCACAGAACGGGTGGTGGACAAGTGGAACACCCTGCCAGAGGAAGTGGTGGGGGTTGAAACAATCAAAGGATTTAAGAATGCATGGGATAGACATAAATGAATTCTGGAGGTCAGGGGTAAGGGGCAACAGAGTTCTAGGAAAACATAAACTGAAGTTACTAACTCAAACAGGCAGACTAGGTGGGCCATAGGCCCTTATCTGCTGACACTGTCTATGTATCTATGTATCTATATATGGTGTGACTTGTTGCAGTATTTCAAGAATAAAGATAAGAAAGAATATATGATGTATATTTTATCTGTACCATCAGCACCAGTAAGTGATATGATATTTTTTCAGATGTATCGGGTCACTGTGCACCTCAGTCACTCACAGTGTACACTTGACTTTGTGGAGATCATAGCACAAAAAACACATGCTCTCCTAAAAGTCATGTTTGCAGTATGTGACTAAGGTGCACTCTGGCCAGACACCTCTGAAAAAATATTGTATCACTTAGTCCGCTGATGATGATGGTGACAATAAAATATACATTATTCTTATCGCTATTCTTTATACCATAAACACTGCAACAAGTCAGCAATATATGTTTGCAAGAAGCTGCACAATGTCTGATGTCACTCACACACTCACACACACACATATGCACACACACACACAAAACAACACTGACTGCACGCATACAATTTAACACATCATACTTGCACTGCTCACACCAGTTTTTCCACAACCACTCCACAACAGAAAGTCAACATTACTGAGGCACTGGATTATAATAACAGGGTAATAAGAAGCATATATGACTGTATGTGTATGTATATATTTAAAGGGAAGCAGTCAGCAACAGGAGCTCCTGCCCCCTGCAAGGCATACCCTCCGGTTAAGCCTTTTAAGTATGTTGCAGTGTTTTTCTCGCACCACAACATACTTTATTTTAATAAAGAAAGTCAGTGACCCAGAAGTATGGCAGACTGGACGCTATGGGGGCTCCATTATGTGTAAAAGAAAGGCGCGGTGTAGATGCACCATGTTCTTCAATACTTTTGTATAGAAGCGCATGGTGCATCGCCAATGTACCTTTACACATAATGGAGCACCCATAGCATTCGCCATACTTCCAGGTCACTGTCTTTTCTTTATTAAAATAAAGTATGTTGCGGGGTGAGAAAAACACCACAACATACTTAAAAGGCTTAACCGGAAGGTAAGCCTTGCAGGGGGTGTGACCTCCTGTTGCTGACTGCTTCCCTTTAAACTAATATTGTGGCCTTCCCTCTGTCTGTTATTAAACATAAACAAAAGACAAAACACTACAGCAGTGGGGGGGGATGCTGAAAAAAAAAGCTAATGGGGGATCCCCTGATGTTCCATCAGCAGATGGAGCATTGACACAATCTGCAACTGGTGTTGCTCAATCTGCTCCACCTGCT
The DNA here is from genome assembly GCA_016271365.2 of Neoceratodus forsteri. NCBI lineage: Eukaryota > Metazoa > Chordata > Ceratodontiformes > Ceratodontidae > Neoceratodus > Neoceratodus forsteri. The sequence goes on from CM057449.1 coordinate 1,652,188,646, forward strand.
GCTGGACAGCATCCACCCTCTCTGTCATTTTCCTCCATTGCAGCCCACAAAAGTGCTATGTCTGCCTGTGTTGCAGGCATTGTGGGGTCCACTGGTGCCAGGGGGAAACCAGATATTGGTGATGGTGAGGGTGGTGCTGGTGGCAGTGGTGGTAGTAGTGGTGGAGCAGCTGGTGCTGTGGCCCTCCTCCTGCTGTGGTGATGCACAACAACAGCACCCTCTGCCACTGCCACAGAAGGGCCAGCAGGTGGAGGTCTGGCCCATTTGGTGGAAGCCTGCTACTTCACCTTGTGGTGGTTTAGCATATGTGTGCGCTGGCCCGCAGTCTCCAGATGTGGCCCCTTGGGGCCATGGTGCACCTGCACACCACTAAACAAACACACTACAAGGCAGCTGTGCCCCCGACACAGTTGAACAACTGCCAAACTGGGGGGCTGTGGAAGGGACCAGGCACAGGAGGGGCAGATGTAGTTCCAGCAGCATGGTCACACACCTGTGGCTCCACCTGCTGCTGTGGAGGTGGTGCTGCTGGAGCTCCTGCAGCTGTTCTTGGTGGTGGTGGTGGCAGACTTTGTGGATGTGGCAGTGGCACTGGTGGTGCTGCTGCTTCCGGGGGGGGGGCAGGACCAGATAATCTGAAGCAGTCCAGTGCCACCTGGCTATGACCCTCACATGTGTGCACTCCCCTCTGGCCACAGGCCACATACTGACCCTGGTCCATCGCACAATAAAGCACTCCTTCCCTCTCTGATGCAAAGAACGACTTCACACACACTCACACATTTGCACACACACACACACACACACACACACACACACACACACACACACAAAACAAAACTTATAAACAAAGAAATCGATCACCAAAAAACACTGACAAAACAGGACAAAAAAAAAGGAAAAATTAGCTTTTAAAAAAGCTTTTGGGATTTTGGAATTTGCTCAAGAATAATGAACTCTCCTTTCTTATACAAAATGCTTCCTCCTTGTACCTCTGCAAAGGAGAAAGTGAAAGCATCTGCTTGTATGACTCACTTCCTTTCTGGCTAAAGCATGTGACTTACAGTACTGTAAGCCATGTGATGTGTGGGGGAGGGGCTACCTAAAGTGCCTATATTGTTGTCATTCCACCCTACTTCGCGTTAAGGTAGAATAACAACACAAAGTCATAATAACAAAGTGAAGTGAGCACTTTTCAGTGCCCACTTCATGTAGCATTATGATAATGCAAAGTGGCCACTTCATGTACACTTCACAGGCGGAATTTAATTTCGCTGCATCTCTAATGTCTAATCTATGGCTTCCAGAAAGAATGTAAAACAAATATAATAGTATGCATTGGGGGGGGTCACATGTAATGTATTAAGTAATTAGCAAAACTAAGTGACTATTTGAAAAGAAAACACATAAACAAATTACACCACAGTGATTATGCATTTAAGCATACATAGGGAGAGTGGAATAAAAGGCTTACTCACCCCAAGGTAAAAATCAAATCTTTTTTTTAATTTTTAACATCCAAACATATTTGTTTCCTACATTTCAGGTAGACCTCTTCATCAGGGAGTCTGGTTAATAACCTATGAAATAAACATGAAATCTTATTTACTTAGCTCTAGAAATATATATCTTTAAAAAAAATTATGACAAAAGTCAAGGGTTATATTGTAGCCACACTCACTCTCTACTTTATTACTTTTTTCAGTTATTAAACTTCAATTCTTATTCTCTTGCTTCCAACTAAAAGAAATTAACATCATATTAACTCTTTATCAAGTTATAATTTCTGTGTCAACTCACAAAAGACTTTTCCATTGTAATGAACAAAAACCCACCTAAAATCAGATTTACACCTATCTCGAACTTGCACCTTTCTCAGTATCTTCTTTTATCATTATGCAATTCTCTGTTTTTAATATTAAAACAGATAATCATTCAAGACAGAGTAACAGAACACATTAAACACTGTGGCTTTTCTGATATCACCCAACATGGTTTTAGTACAGGGAGGTCATGCCTTTCAAACTTACTGGCCTTTTTGAACCAGTTAGTGCTGTCTTAGACTCTGGTCTGTCCCTGGATGCAATTTATCTGGACTTGTCACATGCCTTTGATGTTATCCCTCACAAGGAATTAATTGAGATGCTATCTGAAATTAACTTGCACCTTAATATAATATCATGGGTAAATTTATGATTACGTAATAGGAGACAAAGAGTGAATATAAGGGGGTTATAGTGAGGAGTAGGGTAGTGTGATAAATGATGTGCCCCAAGGTACAGTGCTTGGCCCTAAATTTTCAACATTTTTATTTCAGGAATGCAAACCTCCAACAGGTCATGGATGACCAAGTACACTGGTGATAGTAAAATAGGTGCAATTATTAAGAATACTGAAGATGGTCGTCAACTACAAAATGATCTTACCCAAATAAGCACATGGGCTGATGCCAATAAATGGAGGTACAATGTTGAAAAGTGTAGGGTGATGCACATCAGACACAGGAAATCCACAGATTGAGTACAAATTTGGCAACACAATATTGCAGGAAACACTACACGAAAAGGATCTGGGGGTAACTATAACAAACAACTTGTCATTCAGCACTCATTCTAAGATTACAGTCCAGAAATGTCATGAAATCCTGCGTTGTATATTCATAAATATCAAAAGTAGAAACCTTAGGGTCATTGTTCCATTGTATTCATCCCTTGTTAGACCTCATCTGGAGTACTCTTTGCCATTCTGTGCACCACAAAACTTTGAGACAATAGTGTTTTATAAAGGGTGCAACAGAAGATGACTAAAGGAATTGTGAACTTGGCTGATAAATCATATGATGATAGACTGACTAACCTGGGTCTGTATTCCATGGAGTACAGAAGACTGAAGGGGGATTTGTGTTAGAGTACATCTACAGTGCAAGTAAAGATGAGTTTTTGTGGGAAGCCATCGGCCTGTAGAACTGTCACAAACCTAGGGCTACCAGATCACATAATCAACAGATAAAGAATGAAGTGTGTAGAACAGCCAAAGGAGGGAAATAGTGCAGTCAACATGTGGTGTCTGCATGGAAAATGTCTCCAGAAGAAGTGGTTTCATGTAGTACTATGGAATCACTCAAAAATGTATTAGATCAACATATGGGGGCACAAAAATGCAGACAGTACCACTGATAAGTGACGAGTCACTATAGGTCTTTTGACCTCCAGACTTGTATTCTACCTATGAAACTATATGCATTACAGACGTGAATAAACTTCCTTATCACTTATTAACTAATTGTTTTCTTATTTTATTAGAGAACCTCAAGTTGCATTTTACCTTTGTTTACTGCTTCTGTCCTCCACAGTACCCTCAATTTATGAGAAGCAGATTCTAGTCACAATGCAACTCCTGATGTAGTGGAGCTCACACCAGAATCTGGCAGCCTGATGTGCCCAGATCCAGGTAAGAGCCTGCACATTCTTGTGAGAGTGTACACTACTACTGTGCAGAATGTGGAATTCTGTCGGCAGAATTAGCACAGAATGGCCATTCTGCCAGTGGAAGTTCTGCCGGAATTTCACTGGTTCTTCAGCAGAATTCTGCCTACTGTGATCCGCAGAATAAAATTCGGTAGAAAAGTAATTTTTCCATGAAAAATTATTCCACAACAATTTCCACTGAAAATATTGAGATCTGTGGAATAATATTCCGTGGAACAGCTTTTTTTCTGTGTAAAATAATTCTGCAAATATTTTCTACCATGGAATTTCGTCATTCTCTTTGTAGCAAAATTTGGCAGAATTTTGGCTGAATTTCATTCTGTCAGAATTTGAAAATTCCACACAGCACTAGTGTACATGCTCACCTAGGTGCCGGACCCGCTTTTAGTGGCACCTAGTCGTAAAGGTGTTTTGTGTTGCAAAAATAACATTCTTTTCTCTTCTCTTTTTGTTTTTTACTTGTACCTGTTCTGAATTATGACCCATTGGAAATAAATAGGGGCAGAATATATTGCTCTGGCCTTTGATCCTTATTTCAATTTGTAGTAGCTCAAAGGAACTTGATCAAACTAAGTCCCCAATAAATCCCGGGCAAGAATATGATCCACCCAATCTAAAGAATTAACTGTTGTTATTCTAAAATATATCAGGCACACTCTACACAAAATTTAATATCAAGAGTACATCTCCTCTAGATACTACACAGAACTTAGCATTATTACATATTAGCATTTCTCTTTTTTCATGACTTGTTTCGGGAATCCTGAAGTGGTTTCTTTCATATGGGGGGGGGGGGATGTATTCTACTTTTATAATATTGGTTGCCAGTCAATACACTCATTCATTCCATATATTGAGTTAATTGCCTGGAAATAATCTATGTAGAAAGACTCTGTCAGCAACATTTTTTGATTGTAAATAGAGATGTTGTGAACTAAAACTTCACCCACTAATTTTGTGCAAATTGCCAAAAATTCTTGCTTCACACACTTCGCAAATCCAAGGTTGACCAGCCGAAATTTGCTTCACACAAATTTTATCTTGGAAAGCATTTTTGTCACCTTATGATATAATAAATAGGGCAAAGTATCAGTCTTCAAAATTGTTGCCCACACAACCATAATAGGCTGAGTGCAAACACAAGTTAGACTACATTCTTTATGTTTTTTAATCATATTTTAGAGTTTATTTTAATTGATCACTTGTGAATTTGCACAGTAACATACAGCTGTAACCCTGAAAAGCACCTGCTCTCTGTCATAGCCACAGAGGTTTTTACCTCAAAAGGCTGGGGCTCATTTGTATCATAATCCTGATACTTAATTTGTACATGCTACGCTAATGCACTTTGGTAACTGTTTAATAAATCAGCTTTACATTTTGCAGCAGTTCTTGCTTCATGTTGTTTTCTGGACTTTACTATTTGCCAAGCACCCAGTCCAAACTGAGAATGCAGCCTTGTCTTGCTCTGGCAGAGCTGCAATTCTTTATTGACTCTGTCTCCTATCCAGCAACATCACCAATTGGGATAGGACTGAAACTCTAAGAGTGGAGATTATGGATTCAAAAATAAAATCAGTCTCCCGGGTTTATGCAGCCTGGGGTGAGGCCACCTAGATTCTGGTGGGAGCAGTGGAACAGGCAGGGTTAGTTGGTTGTTGGGTCCCCTGCCATTCCCCTTATCATTCATGTTGTGCCCTTCCTGGCATGCACCCACCCCTCTCTCTGCCTCTGAGTCAGACGCACCACCATCCAAACCATGCACTTCATGTGCGGACCCGACTTCAAGGAGGACTGGGCTTTTGTAGCTAAAGCCGTAGCTTATAGCAGCTGCCTGCTGAAAAAATAATAAAAAAAAGTTGAACTCCCATGCTTGCTCCTGGCTCCGTCTCATGCTGAAGCTGCACCTTAACTGATGGTCTCATGACCAAAGTCAAGTCAAGTCTCTCAGTCTGCCAGGCAGGCTTCAGGTTCAGCCCAATCTGCCTCACACCACTCAGTTGAGGTAGGTTATTTCTGATGCTATCTTTTTGATTATCACTTAGGGAGCAGGGATTGGCTCAGGGTATGGGTGGGGTGGGGTTGCTATGTACTGTCACTGTTGGGACTGAACTCCTAAATAAAATGTAATAATAACTGGGGCATCTGGGGGCTCATCATCAGCCTCTGCTTGACATTTAATGTTTGAGGTCAGTCTGGGAGCAAAGTGGGAGCCCAGAGAGAGAGAGAGAGAGAGGCACACACTGAGCCAAAGTGGCTCATCATTTCCAGATGTTGCAGCATACGGTGGGATGGGCAGGGGGGACAGGTGATCCAGGAAGGAAAGAGTGGTATTAAGAGATACACTAAGACAAGTGAGTCCAACACCATGGTAGCAGCATCAGCAAGCTAGCAAGCAACAAACACAGTCATAGACTGAAACAATTAAAGAGATATTCAGTATCATGCTCACTCACTCAGTCTGTCTCATCAGTCACACAGGGACAATAGATGCCAGCTGTCCTGACTTGCATGGCTGCCACTAGCTTAAACTTTTTATTCTTTCTCACTCAGAGTAGAACAAGTGATCTGCAGTGAGGGCAGAGTGTGCATCACTTTAGAAGAAACTGTTTTTATTTGTTTTCTTTTGCTTAGTCCCCGAGTCCCTTTCTGGTGTCAGGGCCCTGGGCAGTTGCCTGTGTGGTCTGGGTGTTGATGCTAGCCCTGTTGCTCTGCATTGTGTCCATTGCTTTGTCATAGCTGCTCAGATGGGTTTCTGTCACCATTTCTGTAAGAACTGTTGTGACCATCAGGTGAAGTTACCTTACATCCAAGTACAAAGCTGATATGACAGAAAAAGGGGCTATGGCATTCGCTCTAACAAGCACAAGTCTGGTTACCAGATGGGAGGAAGCAGATGATGGATCTGATGTTGATACAATCATCACTTCAGCACCAAAGAAGGTAATGTCAGAACAACTTTTCATAAGCTACCCAATAGAAAGGGGGGAGACTTCACACAGAAAACTAGGCAGGTCATGCAGACAATGTGTGTCAGTTTTGCTCTGCGGGATGCCTGGATACTACTCCATCCCATAGGCAGGGACTTCACATTTCGAACCTCCAGACATGGCACACAGAGTAGGCTAGATTATTTTCTGATTAGCTCAGCTGACATCCAGAAGTCCTAGGTGTTTCTTTTCACCCTATCATGGTCTCAAACCATGCTATGGTCTCAATAATGATGGGTCTGTCTTGGACAGTGGGAACAGAGATGTGAGAAGTCCAGTGAAATTGCATGATTTGCGGCAAAATTCATGCAATTTGCAGGGCACAAATTCCATGAACTTTGCAAATTAATTTGCGGAGTGAATTTTGTGGACTTTGCACATCTCTAATTGGAATTCCTTCCTCTTTTGTCCTTTCTAACTCTTTATATTCCAAAAAAACCTTAATGTAGGCAATTGATGCCTCTTATCTACAAAATGTCATGCTATGAGGGAATTTTGATCCATTCGCCTTATATATCCCTTATGTTCTCCTACTTTTTGTTTTGGTTGTCGCTTTGTCGTTCCTACTTAGATTCTATCACATGGGCATTTAACTCCATATATTATTCCTGTGGCAATTAATAAATTGCTTAATAACAAAATCTTCACCCCTATACTAACCATTCTAAAATGTTTTAGCTTGTGAGTACTATTACAATACACACATCTCCCAGATGAATAATTCCACCCTTAAATCTTTACTTGTGAAATATCCAGTCTGTCTGTCCACTGGAATCAAATGTCTGTATGCATTAGTCTGTACTATAATGATCTAACTTTCTTTGATACTATTTGCGGGCCTGGATTAAAAGCTTTTTCTCCCACATTTGTCGATCTTAGCACATGCCTTTGTTTCTTTATGGTTCTTTTTATGTCATAAAACATGTCATTAAATTTTAAAGTAAGTAGAACATCGTTCCCCACTATCTGTGTTGTTTCTCACTTTGTATCTAGAAGATCATCTCTACTTTTTTCATTTATTTTCTCCTTTGTACTCTCTAATGTTCTCTGGGGATAACCCCCTTTGCATAAACCGATTCTCCATATCACCTAGTGCTGTATCAAAGTTTGTTTCCAAACTACAATTTCCTTTTCCTCTTAGGAATTGACTGTAAGGAATCATACCTACTAGTGATCTAGAGCGAAAACTCTTTGCTTGTAAAATTGTATTTTTGTCTGTTTCTTTATGAAGCAACCTAGTGCAAAGTTTGTCACCCTGTTTAAAGATCAAAAAATCCAAAAAGGTAATTTCATCCTTATCCTGATTCAAAGTAAATTTTAAATGGATATTCCTTGAATCTAGGTGTTGGTTGAATTGGCTTAGTTCTTCTTCTGTACCATCCCATATGACAATAATATTGTCAGTAAGGCATTTCCATAACTTTATATTGTTGTAAAATGGGTTGTTATTATACACAAGGTTATGCTCGAATTGATTCATATACAAATTTGCATACGATGGGCCATACTTGACCCCATCACTGTACCTTTTATTTGTATACAGTTTTGTTTTTTCAAATCTGAAATAGTTCGGTGTCAGAACTATTCCAGAAAATTACTCCAACAATTCATTTGGCTGTTTTAAATAGTTCCTTTGTCCATTCAAAGTTTCTTTCAGCACCCCACAGCCTAGATTATGGGGACTACATGTATAAAAATCCTTTACATCTCCCTGCAACCACCTTTGTGAAGAGATACTACATCTGCCCTCCTCCAGTCCTCTGGAACCACACCTGTTCTAGTAAGCTGTTAAATATAACTGACAGAGGTGCAGCCAATACCTCCCTGAGCTCTTTCTGTACCCTGGGATGCACCCTCTCCAGTCCCATTGCTATACCCACTTTCAGATTTTTGAGTCTGTTTAGGACTCTCTCCTTTGAAAATGGAATAGTGCCCATCACTGTCCTTTGAGAGCTCCTATTACTTTTTTGTGGCTGGTCTCCTTCTCCTACCATTATGTACTATACACAGAACAAATTAATTGGTTTAGTATGTCTACCTTTTCCTGGTCCCACATTGCACAGTACCCCCCACCTTCCCCTTTTAACCTTGCAATCCCTTCCCTGGTCCTCATTTTTTAACTTGCATACCTAAAACATGTTCGGTCCCCTTTCATAACTTCTTGGGCTATCCTCTCTTAAATGTGTGCCTTTGGGATCCCTACTGCTTCCCTGATTCTCTCTGTTTCTCCTGATACACATCTCTATCCTCCTCCCTCTCTTTCTCCTCATATCTTCTGAATGCTTCCCTTTTAGCCTTTACCTTTTCAGTCACCTTTTTTGAAAACCACAGCAGCCTTTTGTTCCTTTTACTTTTACTCACTTTCTTGACACACAGGTTTGTGGCCATCAATATGGCCCACTTTAGCTCCTCCTATGGTTCCTCTATCCCACCTAGGTCACTTCCACTGCAACATCATCCCTGAGATATTCACCTGTCTTTATAAAAGCTGCCCTTCTGAAGTCCAGGACCCTTTTCCTAGAGTAGTTTGACTCCATAGCCATTCTTATATTCAACCACACTGTACAGTGATCACTTGTCCCTAGGAGACCTCCCACCTTGGCATCTGCTATACTCTCCCTGCTAATGAGTATAAGATCCAGTATAGCCCCATCATGAGTGGATCATTGACTAGCAGCCTAGGGAATATCCCCTGCAGAGAGTCCAGAGCATAGTTCACAGCTGTAGGCCTCTGTACCTACCCATTCCCTGCACATTTTGACCACTTCTGCAGGGGACATCGTAGTTTATTATTTATTTATTTAGTTAAACATCAGTTTAGAAACCTTTGAGCCAGAGGCTCATTTACAAAGGTACCTCGTCACAAAGAGGACATCAGAACAGTAGTACAAGGGACTCAGTACTTACAAACAAAAAAAGTTACAGTTCAATTACAGTTTTGTTACAATAGAGTACAATCTCCAGCGAGCAAAAAGATAACAAAGGTGCAAAACTTATGGTCGGGGAGAGCTGGTAGGAGTAGAAGGAGGGAGATAGAGGAGGAATAAGTAGAAAGGAAAGGAAGGAGCCGCTCAGTGAGCATTGTCAAACAGAGTATATATATATATATATTTTTTTTTTTTACACTAGGCTAGCGGCAGTTGCATTTGCGAGAGCTAAGCAGGAAGTTTCTGAGCCTGGGCTTAAAGCAAGCTAAGGTTAGAGAGTTTGAGACACTGGCAGGGAGGGAGTTATATCAGTGGGGCGCATGGTAGGGGAATGCCCTCTGACCTTGTGAGGTCCTGGCTCTCGGAAGAACTAGGGCAGCTCTTGACGAGCTGCACGTGATCAGGGTCGGTGCAGTACGGCGAATGGAGTTGGATAGGCCTATGGGGGATAGGCCATGCAGCATGCAGGGCTTTAAAGGTGAGCTGGCATGTCTGATACATGAGTCGCTCTTCCAGGTTGAGTAGGGTAGCCAGGGTGTACAGCTCACATGTGTGAGTGAGTCTGGGAGCACCAGTGATAAGTCTGCAGGCCTTATTTACTGTGAGATGAACCTTGTTGAGGGCAGTCTGATCTGCTGAGCCATAGACCAGAAGGCCATAGTCAATGAGAGACATGACAGAGGAGGTGACAGCCAGGTGGAGGGCATCAGGAGGAGGCATTTTTGTGCCGGTAAGAGATGCCTAGCCATGAGTTAGTGACAGAATTTAGGGCAGATATATGTCCATGGAATGAAAGCAGGGTCAAAGGTTATACCAAGATATTTATAGGACTGCACCTGGTCAATGACGAGATTGGTGTGGAGTGGACAGCTAAGGGAAACTTGCTGTACTTATTTTGGGGTGGGAGAAGAGCATCGTTTTGTTTTCTTAAGGTTGATAACAAGTCGGTGCTCAGTGAACCAGGTAGCTGCAGAGTCAAAGACTAGTTGGAGGGAGTTCTGTAGCAGCATGGGGTCATTGTGGGAGGCAACGAGAACAGCATCATCAGCATAGAGAAGCATCTTACCCATACAACTGCTGGGTAGGGAGTTAAGAAAGAGTGAGAATAGTAGGGGTCCAAGAATTGAGCCCTACGGCACCCCAGAGCGAATGGGGCATGTTTCAGAGAGAGTACCGTTGACTTTCACACATTGGGAGCGGAGGAGAGATAGCTGGTGCACCAGGAACAGGTCCTGAGGCAAAGCCTATTAGGTCGAGGTGAGAGCAAAAGAGGATGCGAAACAGTATCGAATGCTTTAGACAGGTCAATGAATATAGCACCAGCCAGGGCACCAGAGTCCAAGGAGGCATGGAGGAAGCTGGAAAATTCCAGGAGTGCTGTATTGGTACTATGACCTGCTCTGAACCCGTGTTGTTCAGGGCAGAGAACATTGTACTTACAGAGGTAGTCAGAGACTTGGGACGACACAATTTTCTCTAACACCTTAGAGAGGGGGGAGAGGATTGAGATGGGTCGGTAGTTACCCGGAAGAGTCCTGTCACCACCTTTATGGACAGGAATAACTGTGGCAATCTTCCAGACAGAGGGGAATTGTCCGAGACAGAGTGATTTGTTGAAAATGCATGTAATAGATGAGAGGACCTGATCCAAGACCTGACGTAAAAGGCAGGGATCAAGTGAGTCATTACCGATGGTGTTACCTTTTAGGGCTTTTAGCAAGTAAGGCCTAGCTTCTTGCATGGTGACACGATCCAGGTGGAAAGAGGGGCGGGCAGTGGGTGGTGGTACAGCTGGAGGAGGTGGACTGAAAAAGTTACTAGGAAGTACTGAGCTAAGGTCGGTAAAGGAGTTATTGAGGTGGGAGGCAATGAGGGCAGGGTCAGAGGAGACGGTACCATTGATGTTGAGAAGAGAAGGAGAGGGGACTGGAGTGACCATTCAGTTGCTTAATGTTGTCCCAGAAGCACCTGGGGTTCCCAGGAGGAGGTAAGAAGAGGCTTGGTAGTATTCCGCCTTTGCTTTGCGGATGGCCCAGGTGCACTGGTTACGGGCAGCAACATGGGACTGCCTGTCAGCTGAGCAGTAATAGTAACAACAAGCAAGGTGCCAAAGATTGTCACATTGCTTAAGTTGCCACAGAAGGGCAGGGTGATCCAAGGGCATGTTTCACTTTGGACCTCCTAGCAGTTATGGGAGCAAAAGATATCACAGGCAAAGTTGAAGTGCTTCACAAAGAAACCCAGGGCCAAGTCAATGTTGGTTGCCCTTGTTAGAGGGGACCAATCAGTGTGGGCAAGGAAGCGCTTAAGGCCTATGAGTCCCCCCAGGCCTAAGCCGCCTTCGTGAGGTGGTTTTGACCGGGGATGAGAGCCGAGGGGTTTCCCAGTTGAAAAGCACAGGGGAGTGGTCACTGAGGCAGTCAGGGAGGATTTGGATGTTGTGGATGCGGATTGGCCTTTTGGTGAGGACCAGATCCAGGAGGGTGCTTGTCCCCCCCCTAGGGTTTTTTCTAGTAGGCTGTGTGACCAGTTGAGTTAGGTCAATTGAATAGAAAGCCTCACGGTGGGAGGAAGATGAGGGGCAGAGCCGGTTTATATTCAAGTCGCCCACCAAGATTTGGTCCGACGAGTTGGGTAGGGAGGTGAGGTAGTCAATTAGTGGGCCCAGGGCCTGGGATTGGTTCTTGGGGGGTATGTAGCCTACGGTTAGGAATAATGGGCCTCTAGCTGGGTCCAGGGACAGCTTTAGAGTAAGTGCCTGGGCCTTATGGTCGAGGTCAGGCGGGGGGAGTGGTAGCCCCACGAGAGAATCCTTCAAATAGAAGACACAGCCCCCACCTCTCCTGCCGACATGGTCCAACCGGTGGAGAGTGTAGCCGGGGAGAGAGACATGAGAGTTAGGAGTGGAGGGAGACAGCCAGGTTTCAACAAGGGCAATAACATCAGGTTTATGAAGAGTCACCAAGCAGTGCAGAGAGTCCAGTTTTTCAGGAGGCTACAGATGTTCATAGAAGCAATCGCAGCCAGGAGATTTCAGGGGTAGGACCAGTGCTGCCAGGCCTGGGATTGGGTGGACATTGCCTGACAGGAGCAGGAGGAGGGGGCTGATCTGGGAGTGCACAATGGCGGATAGCTTTCACCATTGGAGAGGGGGTGATATGGGAGTGATGAGGGGGTGATGACCAAGTGAAGACAGCTACTAGAGAGCAGTAAAATCTGACAAGTGAGGTACTGAGAGCAAATTGTTCAAACTTAATCAGGCTCCCTCTAGTGGCAAAACAATATAAGGAGCTAATGGAGAAAAAAAAGTAATGCCATCCTGGCCAACATAGATTCCAACCTTGTGAGAACTCTTGTTCTCTTAAAAGAGGAACTGAGCCCCCTTACATTCCACGAGATCCATTTCAACTGGGATTTTGGGTACTCAAGTAGGGGGAATAAGTGACTTAAAGTCGAAAAATGGACTGATGGAGAGCAGGAAGGAGAAAGATAGGCGCTCCAACCAAGCCAGTGGTGCAACCAGTGTCTCAGGGAACACAGTATGTAACAGTGCTATATGCTGCAAATACCCTAGAGTGCAAAACAACAGTGAGATTGTAAACATTGCAAACAAGTCCATGAGACATATTAAGCTACATAATGGAAATAACCTAATAGGGCATGTAGAGAATTCTGTGGGAGAACTGAGGTCTTCTGTCCTGGCCCCTCTGACAGAAGCCAAAAAAGGTTCCGATGCCTGAGCTGGCCAGGGTGGGGAACATTGCTAGAAAAGAAGGCTAATCAACAAGCAAAACAGCAGTATCATGATATCAAACAAGATGAGCCAGAGAGGCACTGGGAGAGCACTCTCTCTGAAATAGCCAGGCAATGAGGAAATGTGTAGTAGTGGGCTCTGCCCTCACATAGCAGAGAGTGTTAGCCACATAAAAAGATCAGTTGCAGGCAACTGGAAGGCAATGCTCCCCTTAGATAAGTGTGGGTGGTGATGTTCCCCAGGAAAGGACTAAGGAGGCTCAGAACATATGGCTGACTTGTTCAGGAAGGATGAAAGCTCACCTGGAGAGTGTATCATACTGGGAAAGGTGAGTGTTGGATCAGTGAAACCCTGCCCAGAAGTGGAGCATGCATCTCAGCAGGCCATGAGGAAGAAACCTGTTGGGCTGGTAGCTTCTGTTGTCCTGGCAATGGTGGTGGTGGGGGGGTAAAAGATGTGCTGGACTTCGACTCATCCAACTATCTCTAGGTACAAGAGGCCCTGAAGGGAGGGGGAGGTCCCAATATTATAGGACCAGCCATTCTTCTGCTATGCTAAGAACTTTGTGCTACTGCTGCTCAACTCCTGAGGTATATCTGTGGAATGTCGAGGACAGTCCTCAGATGGTTTACATCGTTTCTCACTAGGAGAACACAAAGAGTTGTATCTGGGTTTTTTTCCTCAGGCCCAACTGCTTTGTCGTGTGGGGTGCCTCAGGGTTCTGTGCTGTCACCCATGTTATTTGCAGTATATATGCTACCCCTCAGAGACATTGTAAGAAGGTATGGGCTGAGGTTTCACTGTTATGCAGATGATACCCAGCTCTACCTCTCTTTTGCACTCGACCAGGATGGAGCTGTCTCAGTCTTTAACAACTGTCTGAAAGAAATCCAGTAGTGGATGGATTCTAGCTGGCTGAAGTTGAACTCAGAAAAGACTGAGGTACTGGTTGTGGACCTGGGTCACCCGATAGGGGGGTCGGGTGGTGGTGCGCCCTCCGGAATTGATCTTGGTGGTATCTCTCTCTCCCGACCTCTGAACGGGTGCGTAACCTGGGGGTAGTTTTGATGATGGACTTACCCTGCATTCGCAGGTGTTGGCTGTCATCAAGACTTCCTTTTACCATCTTAGGAATATCACCAGGGTTAAGCATCTGGTTCCGTCTGATGACCTCCTGACCTTGGACCATGCTTTTGTGTCCTTGCGCTTGGATTACTGCAACTCCCTTTATCTAGGGCTTTCGAGGGTTGAAATCCATCGCCTGCAGCTGGCGCAGAACGCAGCAGCCCAACTTTTGATGGGTTCTAGTCAATCATGTCATATTACCCCGGTGCTGCATGCACTGCACTGGCTGTCAATACAGTGGCGGATCACCTTTAAAGTCAGTTTACTGACTTTTAAAGCCATACAAGGACAGGGCCCAGACTATCTGAAAGAGCTTCTGGTTCCTTACTGCCCTGGTCGATCACTCTGCTCGGCCGAGGGATTGTTAGAGATTCCAAGAGTGAATTTGAAATCATCTGGTTCAAGAGCCTTTGCTGATGCAGCTCCCACCCTTTGGAATTCTCTACCCTGTCAGTTACAGGGGTGCACATCTGTGGAGGAATTTAAGAAGGGGTTAAAAACCTTTCTATGGCAAAAAGCTGTTTTGGATAACTGAAGTTTTTATTTGATTGTTTATGATTTTCAGTTGTATTGTTTTGTTATTGGGTTTTATATTAACTGTTCTTAAATTGTTAGGAACCTTGGAATTGGAAAGTTGCTTTATCAATAAAATTATTATTATTAACTCCACCTGCCAGCATGGGAACCCACTCACCATCAGAGAATGCACCACACAAGGGCTGCATTTCCATATGTCAGCAGTATTAAACCAGCCAAGGAAAAAGATTAGTGACATATAGTGGTCCACCAAAGGACCTAGGCTGTCTGCCAGTAACAGCCACCCATGAGGTGGATTACCCAGGCCAAAGCCATTGCACATAAGGCATGGGTGAGGAACTCTGGAAAAGGATTATCGGCCACTGGATAGGAGAAGAGGTGTGAATAACAATGATGGATACATAAAATCATAACCGATGGACTGAGACTGGGACTGGAAATGGAGGAGTGAGCTGCTCACTAAATAGCCAAACCTCTGAATGATGCCATGGCATAGGTATATCCTAGGTAGTTCAGAAAGGTCTGCCCTACCACCCTTTTGGTTGGGGCCTCAGGTACCAACAACTTCATCGTTCCCATTGCTCCCATGCTCCCATGTACCCATGATCCTGCACCAGTAAATATTGTGGTATAACTATCTCAGAGACCTAATGATCAGGGCAGGAGGGGACAGACCGAGTGGGCGGGAGGATGCCCCCCACTCTATGGGATATAATGGCCCCACCACCCCCACAATTGACCAGCCAGGTAGCATATACACAAACACAAATCAGTCACCTACATCTATGGAAACATGGTAACCTTGTCAGAAAATAACAACTTAATCTAGCCTTGTCCTGCACTTAAATGTCCCTGTGGCCTCTTGATTCCTCCCATCCCCACTCTTCCTCAGTTTTAGCTGCACACTTTGTTCCCTGTCTCTGCCTGGGAATTGTCTCCTTGCTGACTTACCAACAGCACTGTCATGTTTTGTACATCATTAACAGTAAATTGTGCCTTTTTGTCTGTTTTGTTCCTATTATACTGTGTGATATATACCTCTTCTATGTACTACGTAACTTGCACCTCTGTATAACCGTTTGGAATCTCCTATTGTACAACACTGTACATGTATTTGTTTTTACCTGTTCCTTGATTTGTACTTTCCCAGGTCGTGCCTGAACATAGGCAGTTCTGTCTAGTGCATTTACCTGGTTGCCAAAAGCAAATAAATAAATAAACATTACCTGTGAACAAACCAGTTATTAAAAAATGCAAGGCTACAGTATGGCAACATCAATATAAGAGCTGTCATGGTTAGCAAACTAACCACAGTCTCTGTTAACAGACAGTAGCTCCCAAGTTGAAGAACCAATAAAAGGATTGATGTCAGGGGGAAGGGAAGGGTTGAGAGTTACATCCAGCAGTCCAAACCCCTGCACCACTTCTATTATGAAGAAAGCAATGTGGGTGGTGGCCAGGCTCACAGTAATGGGTCACAAACATTTTCTCTGCAGAAAGCTAGCAGTATCCACAGCTAGACTGCAAGGTGAGGAGAAACCTCACTGCTACCTGGCCCCCAACCCTCTACTATACAGAACTGCAGTTTCTGGAGGAGATGAGTAAACAGTACAAAAGGAGGGGTGCTGTCTGCACCAGCAACAGAACAGTATGTGTTAAAACAATCTGGGGGAAGCAGTCAGATCATTTTGGTCATCCCACATTAAGCCTGCGTGGCTTGGGCTCACTGGGTAGTGTGGAGTGAGCAGGGTATGACTGAGGACGAGCTTGTGGAGTCGAGGCCCATTCCACCCAGGAGCGAGTTTCTGTAGGGACAGAAGATCTCAGCACCATCAGAAGGGCTGAGGGTCCAGACTGAGCAATAGAGTGAGTGGTGATTGGCTGCACTGATAACGTTTCAGGATGGATAGGGTCAAATCTGGTGTGCATCAGGATGCTGGCAATTGCCACTGGGCTGTTGGATGGTGGAGGAGATGGGGAGCCCTTTGATACTGGAGTCTTTGCTGCTCTGCAGTTACCCTAACCTCTGCCTTTTACCTTTTCCTGCTGCAGCCCCTTTTCTAAGGGATCCAGTGGAAATCATCCTCTGGAAGTCAGGGCAGAGGCATCTGCTGGCTTAGCCTGGGCTGAAAGAGGTGGTATTCATGTCGGCAGCCACAGCTGAGCCAAGTTGTTTCTCAACAGAAGAGAAAAGGAACACGTAATCTGCCCAGTGACATTGAATAAAGTCCTCCACAGTATCCAGTGAATCAAACTGACATGCTGCCCTATTTATGGTGATCCACAGAGAAGCAGGGTAAGGCAGAGCTGCTTGGGCACCCAGGTGATGAAGTTTCCATCATACCAAGTGATAAGCCCAACGAGGCTGGGACAGCTAAGAAAGAGAGTCCTGGAAGACAGATATAGTGTGCTTTTCCCAATAAAGTGGACATCTTTCTCTCACCAACAGGAGAATATTCAACCTAACAGGATATTTTAATAGCTTGAGAAGTATAGGTCGAGGTCTTTCCCCATGTTAGGGTTGGGACGCCAGTGACACATGGGCCCACTCAATTCTTAGAGGTAGGGAATTATGAGCATTGAGGATGGCGGGAATCAACTTTCATAAAAAATTAATCAGTTCAGCACCTTCTGCCCCTTCTGTCAGCCCAACCAGGCAGAGGTTATTCTGCTGAGGCCTGTTCTCTATAGCGCCCACCTTCCACAAGAAGTACTGTACTTGATGCAGCGATTTTGCTCCCAGCGTGTGTCCTGCAAGTCCTCAAAACTGCTTTCCATTCTCAATGCTTTCAATATGGTGCCCCAGGCTGGCAAGGTCTGTGTTGGTTCTGGCAGCATCTTACTTAAGGCCCGACATATCTTGTAGTATCTGTTGGAAAATGTGGTAATATGGGACAGATCCGGGGGAGTCATCATCAATGTAGTTATGCTGTCTGATAGTACAAGATGATAGCCAAGTCAGACTGTCTGGCAAGGTAGCACGGAGCACACTTTCACTTTCGACAGCTGTGTTGGAGAAGTTGACCAAAGTGCAAAGTCACAAAAATCCACTGAAATACTGCAACTGGAGTGCTGAGACTAGGACCAATCAATGCAGCTTGAAAAGGGCTACCACTTGCACAGAGTAACAAAGTATGTGCCTTCAGTTTTATACAGATGGATTGCAGTTCTCCCTGGTTAGATTCCATGGCTGAGAATTAACCTGCAATTTTGTCAGCAGCTAGCGATGCCCACTAGTTTCATGTTTTGTTTGGCCCACTCCCCCATACCTTTCCTTCCTCCCTTCTTTCATCTCTGAGTCCACCTATTCCTTCTGTAACTTTGACCCTTGATCCCTCAACTTCCCTTACAGTACATGGAATCTTCTGCAGTCCA
Organism: Neoceratodus forsteri; assembly: GCA_016271365.2. Lineage (NCBI taxonomy): Eukaryota > Metazoa > Chordata > Ceratodontiformes > Ceratodontidae > Neoceratodus > Neoceratodus forsteri. The sequence continues at coordinate 1,652,206,842 of CM057449.1, forward strand.
GGCTGCTTCATCTTCTGATTTACTAAGCTCCAGTTTTCTCTTCCCCGTGCTATCTGCACTGCTTTATCGATCTTCTTCCTCAAATCCCTTCTTCGTGAATTGTCTGCTAACCCCTGTATTGACCCCTGACTACATTTAGACAGTATTGTATTTCCCAGCCACAGCAACTTCCCATCTTTACACCAGTTTCATATATGGTCTGTGCTGAATGTAATTCATGCTCTTGTCCATTGGTCATAGCTAATGTTGTTTCCTATGTTTATGTTTCACTTTACACAACTGTAACTTACTATTTATTTTATAAAGAGTTGTTTGATGCCGTATAGGTCCTGGAACAAAAAGATGAACAAAGTGTGTGATTTGACACCTTTTACTGGACCAACAAGAGATTTAGAGAATTTTAAGCTTTCAAACTACATAGAGCTCTTTTTCGGAAAGTGATAGGCTACACAAAGAACCCACTTTAAGTACATATAATAGAATACTAAAAAAAGCTTTAACTTTAACTTTACCAGCTCACAAGAGTTCACAGGTTATGAGTAAAAATAAATCATGTATTTGACGTTACATATCACGTATTCAATTTATGCAATAGGTGCCCAGTGAACATATTGGATTTTGGGGAAATTTTTTTTTTTTATTTTCTTAAAAGTTATAAGGACTTTCTTATGTGAGGCTGTGTGAAAGTGCACCCTTTCTGTGAATGTTTATGAATGGGAATTTGCTGATTGGTTACTATATTTGGTGTGAATGCTGATTGGTTGGTGGAGCATTTTTAAAAATGCTGTGACTGGCCCGGTGGGAAGGGACATAGCGTATTGTGCATAGAGTTTGCATCAGGAGACCATATATGAGTCATTAGTTCAGGAGTCAGTGTAGGAGAAGGATCTCAGGTAGGGTGAGAAGAGTATTTGTGGTGGTGTGGTAGGTGTGGTAGTGTAGGCCCCTGTGGAGCCTGGGATTTCAATGTCTGTGTGCAGAGTAGCTGGCGAATAAGAGGTGGTGGACATTGTAAAGAAGAAGAGAGGAGAGTGTTCCATAGGGGAGCAAGAGTTCCAGAGGCAGCAGACGGAATGAAGATTGATAGAGCAGCTGGAGTTCCAGAAGCAGTGAATGGCAGGGGTATTGATGGAGCAGGCAGACTTCAAGCAGCAGTAGAAAGCCGTAAAGATCAATGGAGCAACTAGATTATGTGGAGTAGCACACAGTGCAGAGATTGAAGGAAGAGCTGGATAATGAGGAGTGGAAGACAGTGTGAAGATTTACTCAGCTACCATACTTTGAGGAGAGGCTGATTGCCTGGAGATTGATAGAGGAACTGGAGTTCGAGGATTGATGGATGGTCTGTGCATCAACCAACGGTAGCATGTGGAAACATAGAAAAATAGAAGTTGATGGCAGATAAGGACCGCAAGGCCCATCCAGTCTGCCCATTTTTTCTACCTTATGAATGTGCCATAGGCCTGTACTCTGTCAATGGCCTATCTATTCATACTCATCTGTATTGCTCCCTTATGCCTATCCCATGCCTGTTTGAAGCCCTGCACTGTATTCATATCCACCATTTCCTGAGGTAGGCCGTTCCATGCATCCACCATCCTTTCTGTGAAAAAGAACTTCCTCACATTACCCCTTAATTGGCTTCCTTCTAATCTCATGCTGTGTCCTCTTGTCCTGCTGTTTTTCTTACATTGAAACATGTTAGACTCTTTCACCTTGTTAATGCCCTCAAGATGTTTGAATGTTTTGATCATATCACCTTTGTCCCTCCTTTGTTCTAGAGTATACATATTGAGCTCCATTAATCTGTCCTCATATGTTTTCTGATGCAGTCCCTGCACCATTTTGGTTGCCCTTCTCTGGACTGCATCCATTTTGTTAATATCCTTGTGCAGGTGCGGCCTTCAGTACTGCACACAGTACTCCAGATGGGGCCTAACCAGTGTCTTGTAAAGAAGGATTATTAACTCCCTCTTATGACTTGTGATACCTCTACTAATATACCCCAACATCCCTCTAGCCTTATCTGCTGCTTTAATGGTCTGCTTGGATGATTTCAGGTCATCTATGATGATGATGCCCAAGTCACTTTCTTCCCTTGTGATTGCCAGCAACTCCCCTCCCAATCTATAGGTGGCTTCAGGGTTTCTCTTCCCTATGTGCATGATCTTGCACTTCTTTGCATTAAACCCCAGTTGCCACTCTTCTGACCATTTTGCCAGTTTGTCCAGATCTCTTCTCATTCTTCCCACCCCATCTGGATCATCTACTCTCTAGCAGATCTTCGTGTCATCTGCAAACAGACAAACCTTACCCTCCAGTCCATCTGCAATGTCACTGATGAAGATATTGAAGAGGACTGGCCCCAGGACTGATCCCTGAGGTACCCAACTTTTGATTTGCATCTCTTCTGACTGTATACCATTTACCACCACTCTCTGTTTTCTGCCCGTCAACCATTTTGCCACCCAGTTGATCAACTTCTGACCCATCCTGAGCCTTCCCAGCTTATTAATAAATTGTCTATGTGGAACAGTATAGAAAGTTTTGCTGAAGTCAAGGAAGGTGACATCAGTTGCACCCCCTTGGCCCACCACTCTGGTTACCCAGTCAAAGAAATCTATGAGATTAGTTTGACAGGACATTCCTGTTGTAAACCCATGCTGTCTTGGATCCTGTGCTCCTATGAATTCCAGGTGTTGCACTATCCTTTCCTTAAGGAGTGCCTCCATAATCTTGCCCACTACTGAGGTAAGACTGACTGGTCTATAGTTCCCTGCCTCCTCCCTGCTACCACTCTTGTGGAGCAGGATCACAGGAGCCCTTCTCCAGTCTTCCAGGACCTATCCTGTGCTCAGAGACTCACTACACAGTTCTGATAATGGCTCTGCTAGTTCCGCCCTTAGCTCCTTTAGTACCCTGGGATGTATGCCATCAGGTCCCATTGCCTTTTCCACCCTGAGCTTAGTGAGCTCTTGTAGGACTCTTTCTTTTGTGAAGGAACTAGTGCACACCTCCCTCCCCCCTGTGTCCATGGTGCTGAGCTGTGGGCCCTGCCCTACCCTCTCCTCACTAAATAATGAGCAGAAGTATCTATTTAGGATAGATGCTTTACATTGGTCCTCCTCCACACACTCCTCCTTATCCCCTTTGATCTTAGCAATACCCCCTCTGGACTTTCTTCTTTCACTAATGTATCTATAGAAAGTCTTGTCCCCTTCTTTTACTGTTCATGCTAGTGTTTCCCCAGTTTGGGTTTTTGCCTGCCTTACTGCCTTCCCTGATTCCCTTAGGAAAGTTGGTTTGCCTTCCTATCTTCATCCCGTTACATTCCCTTATATTTCCTGAAGGCCAGCCTTCTGGCTCTGACCTTTTCTGCTTACTGTTTTTGAGCACCAAAGTGGTTTCCTCCTTCTTTTGCTCTTGCTTTAATCTCTAACACAATGGGATGTTGCTTCAAGTATTGCATCCTTAATGCTTGCCCCCTCACCTGTATTTCTTCTTGCCAGGGCTAGCTTAACTCTGTTGGCAATCTTATCAAAGTCAGCTCCTCTGAAGTCCCATATTTTTCTCTTGGAATGGGATGATTTAGTTCTAGTGGCCAAATTAACCATACCATGTGATGGTCACTGGCCCCCAGGTGACCTTCTACCTGGAGATCTGCGATCATTTCCCCTTTAGTCAGTACTAGATCTAGGATAGCCCTGTCTCTTGTGGGTTGTTGTACCAGTTGTTTGAGGCCCTTCCCCTGCAGGGAATCCACTATGGGTCTAGTTCTGGTGGATGTTCCTGCTGGTATTGACCCATCTGTATCTGGCATGTTGAAGTCTCACATTATCAGAACCTCCCCTTTAGCTGTCATGTTTTATATATCTTCTAACATTAATGTGTCTATGTCCACCCCAGTTCCTATGGCTGTCCCATTTCCTGTTTCCAGGGTGAACCACAGTTCTTCTAGCTCCTTGTGTGTATTCTGAATTTCTGTACCTTTGATATTTTCATTGACATAAAGGGCCTCCCACCATTTTTGCACCTCAGTTTCTTCTGAACAGTACATAGCCAGGTACTAAAGTCTCCTAAGTGTGGTTACCGGTGAAGCATGTCTCCCTAATTGCTACTATGTCCAGTTTAACCTCTGTCACTGTTGCCTGCAGGTCTGGGATTTTGTTTCCCAGACTGTGGGCATTTGTGTACATGATTTTCCATTTGGCCAGATTTCAGTGTGTTAGTTGTTGGGCGAGGTCCGGCATTTCCCCTGCATGTTATATGGGGAGCCGAACCTTTTTCCTTACCTCGTGATACAAATAAACTACAAACATGCTGAACTCCTATTTGATCACAGCTGAGTGGGAGGGGTGTTCTTCCCATTCGATGTATCAGGTGCTTTACCCCTCTCCCCATTTGCTAGCTTCAGTTGTGAATGACTATTACAGTATGCACTGCAAGCCCATTGGTCCACAGTATGGACCAATGTGCTTGCAGCACATACTGTAAGCTGTCATTCGGCGGGCAGCTGCGGAGGTATGCAGGTGGGTTTGCTGCCCCCGATGACCGGAGGGGGGAGCTGGGTGGGCTGGGGGCTTGTGTGGGTAAGGCAGTGGGGGGACTACTAGACTACCAGGGACAGGATGTCGTCATTTCTATGGCGATCGGGGTTGCAGGCGGGGAAGGGGGTACCACTAGACTTCCAGGGACTGGTAATTACACTAACCAACAGTGATCAAGCATACGGGTAGGGAGGAGGGAACCACTGGACCACCAGGGCTTTAAAAAGGCCATTTTTATGGCGATCGGGGGTACAGGATGGGGAGGGGGTACCACTGCAGTACATGGTACTGTGACCGCATGCTGTGGAGGGTGCCAGGTGCATTTCACTGGCCAGCCCTACACAGCTCATGCAAATGGGGCCATAATGACATGCAAATGGCCCCATTTGCACCTTGATTATATTATGGTTCATTTGCATTGCTGTGTCTGAATAACAATAATTTGCACATGGCTTATCTCTGCTGCGCTGGTGCATTTCCCACTCCTGGTATTCAGACCTGTCTGGGGGAGGGACTGGGTCATAATGTTGCATGCATAATAGTGTACAACATTATGGCAAGCCCAGACCTGTGCACTCTCCGAGTTGGATCCCCAGAGTTGAGAATCTTTAGTGAGGGGGTCTGGGGGGGTGCAACCCCCCTGTAACAGGGTGTGTTTGGGGTGTAGCCCCCCACAGAACAATCACTGCAAGAAATTGTGCAACACTGATTGTGCCGCTCAGCATTCTGCCATGTAACATAATGACCCCATGTCTCTGGGGGATGTGCCGGCGCATTATATTTGCACCACGGGCATTTTTTTGGTACAGTATATTCAGATGAGGTGCACCATGGCACATCTCCTTTGAATATATTCCTTTGTTGCTCCAGCACAACTCAGTTGCGTGGAGCAACCACTTGTGCCAATGCTAGGCACACTTTGAATATCGGGCCCATAGTGTTCATAGTGCAGCATTAGGTATCTGTAAATGATAAGGCTAGGGATGACATTAGATTGTTAGGCTTCAAATAATGTCTTTCTGAACAAGGAAAGGGTAGGTTTCTTTTACAGGTGTGCAACACTAATAAAGAAGATGAAGAAATGAGAAAAAATGAGCTGTACTAGTTTAGGAGTGAAGTAAGACATTGTTTTTCTTTATAGGACAGTTGCAAAGGTGAAGAAAGATTTTAGGGATAGAGATGTGAGAAGTTTGAAAACTCCACCTCATGGTTTATTTCACAAATTTCCCTAATTTTATAAAGTTAATCTGTGGTGCGAAGTCCAAATTTGCATAAAACTGGTAAGTTTGCCAAACGTGTAATTCCGCTGGCAGAGTTTGGCACAGAAGAGATGTTGTTTAAAAAAAAAAGTTCTCCTCCCCACCAATCACCAGTTCAATCTTTCCCAGGTGTCTAGTTGTTCACCCCAACCCCAATGATTGCTGGCCAATAATGACACTCCTTCCCTGGTGTCCAGTGATCCCTCCCCCCACTCTATCACCCACCCAACACAATGGTGTCCATTGGTCACCTCCCCATCCCAATCCCCTATAGATTTTAATTCCCTTGTAGCTGGTGCCGCCCATCCACGATCCCTTGTAATAATAATAATAATAAAAATATATATAATTACAAAAAAAAAACAGGAAGTCCATTCCCTGGTGTCTAGCAGACCTCCCCAACCCCCAGCATGTAGTGCCACATCACCCCACTCCCCCACCCCAATATTGAGCCAGCGACCGTCCCAGCCCTCCGATCTCCACCACAGTCAGCAGCTGACTGAGCTGTTCATAAATGAGTGCATACTTGTACAAGTAGGCACTCATTCCCTTACAGCTCAGTCAGCAGCCAGCCATGGTGGAGACTGGAGGACTGTGCCTGTGAGTGACTCAGGGTCTGGGTTGGTGAATTGGGGTGGTAGGGCACTGCCTGCCAGGGTGGGGGGGTCACTAGGCACTAGGAATGGATTACCTGTTTTCTTAATTATGTGCATATATATATATATATATATATATATATATATATAATTTGCAAAAGAGTGCATTAATGCAACAGTTAGGGTTTTTTTACAGTGACAAAAGCAAGGAAATTCGATGTTAGGGTTTTCAACCCTAACTCCGACTCCCCCCCAACTGCCTCACACACACACACACACATACACACAAACACACACATAGACACACACACACACACACACAGAACACACAACTATGGGAGGCAGTACAACGTAAGACAACCAATCACAGACACACACCATAACACAACAGAAATAACATACAACTTCTTAAACATACCACAACAGGCATCCATCACCATGTTTCACCAACTGTATCACTTCTGCTGCCATCCCAGTCTCTTGGGTGTGTACACTGACATGCAGTAGAAGCATCTGAGATGGTGCTACCAATGCATGTGTTTTATCACTCATATTATCCAGACCTCGATTATCTGGATTATTCACTCATACGGACTAGTGACCTGGTCCCGAAAAAGTTATCCTCCTATCTGTAGCATTGATTTGTGAATTTGATTATCTGGACGATCGATTATCCAGACACATTTTCTATCCCCAGTAGGTCTGGATAATTGAGGTTTGACTGTATATAGACATGGGCAAGTTGGTGGGAACATGGGGCTATGTTGTTATGCAGAAATGGGAAGTTGGTGGGAATACATGTGTTTTGTTACTTATATTTTGGTGGTATGCAGAAACAGACAGGTTGGTGAGAATATGGGGCTATGCTGTTATACAGAAATGCCCAAGTTGGTAGTAGCATAAGGCTATGTTGTCATGCAGAAATGGGCAAGTTGGTGACACCGCGGGGTGGGGGAGCCAAAGGGGCTCGCACTCCCACCAATACATTTGTGATTGGTTGTCTTGCCTTGTACCACCCCCCATAGTTGTGTGTTCTGTGTGTGTGTGTGTGTGTGTGTGTGTGTGTGTGTGTATGTGTGGAAGTGGGGGGAGTCAGAGTTAGGGTTGAAAACCCTAACATTGAATTTCCTCACTTTTATCGCTGTAAAAAACCCTAACTGTTGCATTAAAACATTTTTTTGCAAAAAATGTCCTTACTTTTTGAAATCTAGATTTAGTATTTGTCGTATTGGTCCTTGCAAGAATAGATCCAGAAGCAAATGATTTGATACCTTTTAATGGACCAACATAGATGTAACAGCAAGAACAAAGTGCTCTAGCTTTCGGACCAACCAGTCCTTCTTCAGAAGCTAATGGCAGTTGTTTAGAAAATACAATACTTTTAACAGCTAGATCATGCAGAAAAAAACAGAAAAAATTCCCACTGGTTTAAAATTGTCATTTAAAAAAATACAGAAGATGATGTCAGAGAAGTTTAAGAGTACCATACTACCTTCAGCCAGGAGGGTCCCCAGGTCAAAGATGCTTGGTGGAACACACATACAAAGAATCCTACTGCATATAAATTTAATTGACATAAGATAACACTGCTGGAGCAGATGACTCTTAAATCAAGCTATGAGTGTCACAGTTTGTATAAGGATGTGATTACTGAAAAGCAACCCCCACCCAGATTAAAGACATACTAAGATAGTCTTAGGACTCCAAGAAGTTTCAATGCATGCATTATAGACAAGAAATTACCAGTAAAGTTGTCTTAAAAACATCAGTGCACACTGTATGATGCGTAAAACCTAGCTGGACCTGTCACCCAGCTGTACTCTCCAGCTAGGTATCATGCCCCATAAATTTCAAAAACCTTTAGTGTAGTGACAGGACTTTATAAATGATAATTTAAATATAAATTGACATTATTAGTTTCAAACAAAAAACTCTAGTCGAGGACCATCAAGGAATTATGACCATGTAGCCTGATATGTACTGATGTCAATATACACTGAGAATGTAACAACTTGATGTACCACAAGTGTCTAAGGAATCTGAAAAAGAGATAAAAATGTAACTTCTCTCCTCCTTTTCACACAAACAATACACCCTACCCCACCCCACATCACCATAATGTGTGGGGGGATACCTAGCTTTAAAGAGATGCTCTCTCTCTCTCTCTCTCTCTCTCACACACACAGACACACAGACAGACACACAAACACACACTCTCCTAGTGAACCTTTATTCACATCAGTCACTGCAATTGTTCACCAAAGGAATTCAACTTGTCATGAAATCCTAAGTAAAAGGGCTCATGTATCCTAATACCTACAGAGCAAAAATGTGACACTATTTAAGTTATACTACTATCTGCATAGTAACATTTTTTCCAAGGATTCTGGATAGAACTACAATGAAATAAAACTGCCACCCTCCCCAGGATAAGGTAACTAGAAGTAAATATAAAGTGTGTGTGTAAGACGAGAGGTCTAACATACCTACATTTCCACAAATTACTACAATATTAGCCTAATGTAAAAAGATCTGTCCAGGACCCCCATGCAAATGAGATCTCTCACTCCAATATGTACTGAGTTATAAAAAATATGTGACAGTCTATGATAACACTCCTCTATGTACAGTAACAGGCTAGGTAATCTGAATACGGTGCAATGGAATCAACCCCACTCCCAGGCAAAGATAAAAAGTAAGAAGGAATTAATAACCATTATGTGTGTGAAGTAAGAATAGTAACACACTGTAACTCCATGTATCTAAACAGAGGCCTACCTCAATGTGAAAGCAAGCCCCACATCTGTTATATCACGTACCTCATAACACATACCCACACACATACATACACACACGCACCCACATCCCACACAAGCTGAAGTCCTATAATATGCCAGTCTGAAGAAGAAGAGGTCTGTGGATGTCAGTTTCTGTAGTGTCCCATGAAACCCAGATCAACATTCATCCCATCTGCTACCGTATTGAGATGTAAAATAAGTTTAATCTCAAAAGCTCTTCTCTGTTGTATGTTTTCAAGATTTCCATTCAAGACCATTACTGACATATCTGAAATTGAGTGGTCAGGCTGGGAGAAGTGGTGCCCCACTGGTTTTTCAGTCTTCTTTGCTGTAATAGTATGTCCGTGCGAGTTCATCCTAGTGCAGAGCTGTTGGCTTGTCTCTCCAACATAACTTGTTTGTGGACATCTCTTGCACTGAATGAAATAAACAACATGTCGTGATGTGCATGTATAACTCCCATGCACCTGGAATTGTCTGTTTTGTGATGTAACCACACAGTCTGAGGTGGAAATGAGCTCACAGGTCTTACAGGGGCATTGATTGCAGGGTCGTGTGCCATTGTGTGACATGGTATTCTGTTCTGCTGAAAGTTTGCTCCTAATAATTAGGCTGGCTAAATTTGGTGGTTGTTTAAAAGATAGTAGTGGGAGTTCCTTAAAAATACAATTAAGGGTTTCATCCACACTAAATATTGGGTGGATGTCTTTAATAATCTTACTCAGACATTCAACATCTGGATGATATGTGACTACTAAGGGTATTCTGTCTGTAACTGTCTTTTCTTTATATTGAAGTAGTTGTTGTCTTGGTACTTGTGTTGCCCATTCTGTTATCCTGTGAATGTCCCTGGAAGAGTGTCCCTGCTCAATAAAGGTGTTTTTCAACATAGCCAAATGTGTATCTCTGTCATCCTCATTTGAACAAATACGGTGACATTGAAGTGCTTGACTGTATATGACAGACAGATTTTTTTGTATGGTTTGGGTGATTACTTTTCTTGTGCAGGTATCTTTGTCTGTCTGTTGGCTTTCTGTAAATACATGTATGTAAGGTTCCATCCTTAATGCTTAATTCTTACTTTTTGAGAAAGAAATAACAATGAGTAGGTTCTCTTATCTCAGTACATGTAAACAAGATAATGAAACCTTTATAAAAGACAGATTTGCAACAATGCCTCAGCCAGGCAATGCCCTACCCCCCAGACAAGGTACTTGATCCTGAGTATAGAGCCACAGCCCAAGTAAAGCTGTGGACCTCAATGGTATATCTCCCTGATACCAGCTGCACACACGTTAGGAGACTGAGAAGTTGCATGGTCTGAGACAGACATTGCCCCACTCCCTGAGACCAGGTACTAGATGCTGAGTGCAGAGCCATAGCTGAAGTAAAGCTGTGGACATCAATGGCATATCTCCCTGATACCAGCTGCACAAATATTAGGATACTGAGGAGTTGCATAGCCTCAGGCAGGCAATGCACCCCCCGGTACTAGATCCAGAGTGCAGAGCCACACCCCTACTAAAGCCATGGACATCAATTGTATACCTATCTGATACCAGCTGCACACAAGTCAGAACATTGAAGTGTTGCACGGCCTCAGCCAAGCAATGCCTCCACCTCCCAGACCAGGTACTGGATCCTCCAGAGTACAGAGCCACAGCCCAACTAAAGCTGTGGGCATCAATGGTATACCTCCCTGATACCAGCTGCATACATGTTAGGACACTGAGGAGTTGCACGGCCTCAGCTAGGCAATGTCCCCCTGACCAGGTACTGGATCCTGAGTGCAGAGCCACAGCCCAACTAAAGCCATGAACATCAACAGTATACCTTTGTAATACCAACTGCACACTAGTTATGACACTGATGAGTTGCAAGGCCTCAGCCAGGCAATACCCCCAACCCCAGACCAGGTAGTGGAGCTACAGACCAACTAAAGCCATGGATATGAAGGGTATACCTCCCTGATACTAGCTGCACACAAGTTAGGACATTAAGGAGTTGCACAGATTCATCCAGGGAATGTCCCCACCTTCCTAGACCAGGTACTTGATCCTGAGTGCACAGCCACAGCCTAACTAAAGTCATGGACATCAATGGTATACCACCCTTATACAAGCTGCACACAAGTTAGGGCACTGAGGAATTGCATGACCTCAGCCAGGCAATGCCCCCACCCCCCCAGGCCAGGAACTATATCCTGAGTGCAGAGATGCAGCCTAACTAAACCCATGGACATTAATGGTATACTCCCTGATACCAGCATCACACAGGTTATGACACAGAGGAGTTGCATGGGCTCAGCCAGGCAATGCCTCTGCCCCACCAGAGCAGGTACTGGATCCTTAGTGCAGAGTCACAGCCCAACTAAAGCCATGGTCATCAACAGAATACCTCCCTCATACCAGCTGTACACATTAGGACACTGAGGAGTTGCATGGCCTCAGTCAGGCAAAGCTCCCCCCCGACCAGGTACTGGATCCTGAGTGCAGAGCTACAGCCCAACTAAAGCCATGAACATCAATGGTATACCTCTCTGACACCTACTGTATATAAATAATACTCAAGAGACATAGGATAAGGTTTAAGATTACTTTTATTAGTTAACTATTTAAATATTTTTAGGCTGAATTGTTTGGTTGCTCCTGGGATGGGCAAAAAAACAGTTCCTTATAAATAATAATAATTATTTGTTCCCTTTTTGAGTTATGCTATTTCACATACTAAATCTACACTGTCACATTATCTTCCTTACTAGGTATTTAACTTTGAATTTATATGGACTGACTAAGTAATTACCAATGTATCTTTCTGTAACAGAAGATGTATCATACAATTTCAGATTTCACTTACATCTATTGCAAAGTAGTATCAATAACATCTCCAGTAACACTATGACATGAATTCAATAGGCTACCTAGTTAGACATTTAGATAATCAACACTAACAATCTGTAACTGTTCGTGTGAATATCAGTATTTGGCACCTATTTAAACTGAGTCATTAGAAGAAAAATATAATTTGTTTCACTGAACAATTTAACAACATTTAGTTTTTCACTGCATACATACATTACACAATAACAAACATTTTGTGGTTCACAAGACCACATAAAGATATTGTTTTAAAGATATACCTCATGTGTGGTGATGTTAACAGTGCCATAAGAAGTATAAATATTGTTCATATGATTAGAAAAGTAAACTCTGACGCCAACCAGAACTATAAAGAAGTAGCATATGTCTTAATTTATTAATTCTGTATAAATAATTTAGATGTAATTGTTAAATATCCTATTTGGCACTTATCATACTTTTAAGAAATCTGTTAACATCTTTTCAGACTCTTTCTAGTGTTCTTCTGGTCTTGAAATATGAAGAGACATCCATGACGTTACCAGTATAAATATATATATATATATATAGCAAGTAAAAGTAATAACATACAATGGCAGACACATAGGTAGGCATTGCTGTCATTACTTGAACTGGGAAAAATTCCTCATCCAACCTCCAAAATATGGACAATCCTATAAAAGCAGGATCATAGCAATAGTTTGTATTGTGGTGCAGAAGTACACAACCATCACTGTCATAATCTGTCAAAGAATGAGTTACGGACATCTGCACAGACATACAGAAATTCTAAAGTCCCACCCCATCCATAGTAGTGTCCCAGTTATCTACCACTCCTCCGTCATTATCATAATAAAACAAGTACACGACAGCCATCATCACTTTCTGTGGTTTTAGCTCAATTTTTCCCCCAGTCATCAGTAATATATCCCTCCTCTTCTTTACCTCTCTAACCTGCCACCCCATACATGGCCTCTTTCCCCTATATGTGTAGTTGTCGGCTGCCTCACTCAAAAGATCTCTGCTTATAACCACTGTATACCTATTGTTGATTTTACATCTGCTGACTTCTTCAATTGTAAAATAATGCTTTTTTTTTATTTATTTCAACCTTGTACTGTACTGTATACACTATATATACTTTTATCTTCCTTGTGTATTATTGCTTTTTGTATACCTGCTTCTGTACTGTACGTTGATGTATTCATGACCAGGTCTACCTTGCTAATGAGCCTTGCTCAATGGTGCCCGCCTGAATAAATAAAGATTTTGATTGATTGATTGATACATACACTGAAAATGGGACAGATTTCCACATGTATACATCTCTATCTTCAGTGATCACCAACATCACCAGTAGCACTAAATGCAATGCCTGAAAATATGCACTTGGTTGTCTAGTGTGCTTACCTGGTAAACAAATGCAATAACATTAAATGCATTAATAGAAAAGTTTTCAAACAGTAAACTCAATGCATGTAAATTTTATTTTTTCCTCAACAAACAAAAACATCTAAGAAGCAATATAAGCAACATAGCATAAATCTGCAGTTCAGCATTATATACGTATGTACAAAACTGAGACACATTGTATTGGTAGAAGTTGTCATATCAAGTCTTAACACCATACTCCCAGAACAGTGACAGATAATGCAGTCACATAGACATCAACAAATGCAGCCCACTGCAAACAGATGACATTATCATATAGAAAGTCATGCTGTAAATGTGAGTCACAGAACTACATCTGCCAAGACATAACTTACTGAGTGACATGTGTGTAATATCCAGCACCCTCTATTCTGCTTGGATTTGGTGGAAATCAATTCAGTAGGTATCATAGTCTAGGTCAACAATGTAGACAACAACAGGAAAAGAAGTGGCAACTTACAGTAACCTGATGCGGACTGTTGAAAGAAGCATGACTTCTGACACAATATGTAGAGAACAGTACTTAAAACTCTCATAATCAGATGACAATATTATTGATTCAGTCACTACCATGTAAAACAGTACTGTGAAACAACTGAATACACAATGATATATGCAAAACATACAAGATGAACTAAAACACCTGCAAAAAGATATTACTCACTGACTGTCAAATGATAACTGCTCAATACCCTCAAGTCTACTTGAGCAGTAAAACAGCAGTCATTGTAGTAAGTACATCAATGTTGCAAATGCTTCATATAACAATACAAATGGTTCTAGAAATTGTATTGTTATAAATCAACAAAACTATTCCATTTTATGTACAGTGTGTCAGCATAACATTGAGATCAACAATTCAGTGTCTACAACAGTCTGTTATATAGGTGTATTATTGTGGTTCTGTCCTGCAATGACAGGTAAATTAGAATAATAGACACGGGCTGTATTAATACGGCAGACAATCTAAAAGAGTTAGGTCACCATCACTGATATTGCACAGTGGTAATTTCACATAAACAGTCTCAGCTCTTCTATCAAATCAAAATAAATATTTGAAAAAAGGGGAAAAAGAGATGTAACCATAATATACAGTCATAACGATATATTTGCAAATATACTGGTTAACTAAGCCGCCGTGTTCAGATACCATCAATCCTCCAAATTTTGTGCAACATTTGTGCAACGGAGAATGATAATGTATACATCTTTTAGATTCCTTGGTAATCTTTAGCTCATTGTGCATACTGTATCATTACACTCCACCCATCCCTTTCTGAACTTTCGCCATGTGACATAATGTCCAGAGTGAAAAGATAGGCCATAATGGAAAACAATAGCATGTGTGTCAAACTGACATCCTGAGAACATAGTTCTTCCAGCAATGAAATCAGAAATTGATGTTGTGACTTTCATGCCTTGAGAGTTAAAACATTGTAATACAATCATAATGTATGAACTGAAAGATGTAACTCTCAAAGAGCAAACACAAGACCAACCACATGTTCAACACAGCCAACCAGTTTCTGCATTTGCAAACAACCTACAAAACTTCACAGATCTCTGTTCAGGAATGTACACAGACAACCACAGCATGTCATGAGTTGCTTGTGATTCTTTGTGTCCACATGACAAACGTGTACTTGTACACATAATCAACTTGAAAGTGTTGGCACAGATCAATACCATCATCTGCTAAACTGTTTAGGATTCCCATGATGAACTCTGTGGCATCTTGGTGTGCATTGTCAGCAAACATTGCTTGTCCTGCATACTTTGCGAGAGTTAGTCATAGAGGAGTCAAATTTTGCAAACTGAGCAACTTCTCTTGACTACCTCTAATTACTCTCTTCAATGCTTCAGACAGAGCTGTTGACTGACCTGAGATCAAAAAATCAACAAACTCGGGCATATGCAGAAGTGTCTGCAATGTAGCATTAGCATAGCAGTTTACGCCTCTGCTGTTGTCAAATATTGGCAGTGTCTGAGCCCCAATGCATTTCTTAACAGGTGGAGATTTGATGTGTTGATGTACAGACTGATTACCAATAGAATGGTGTGGTGATGATTGTGGAGTCTTAGTGTGCTTCCTCTTCAGTTTGCGCCCTGCATCCATTGGCGCATCTGTTGCTGACGCATATCTGGGAACTGGGAGCAAACGAGCATTTGGTTGTTACAACATACGTAATCTGTTGTACTCAACAGTGCATTTACTATCAGCACATATCTTACTTTCTGCAAGATTCATTATGTGCAGTCCAGACAACCATCTCACATGAGACAAAGCAACATAACACATGCCATTCTTGAATATACCAGTGCCTATATCTACAATGGCACTATCAAGGCTAAGCCCTTGTGACTTATGTATAGACACTGCATAAGCAGCACACAATGGAAATTTTTTCCATGTCACATATATGTCTTTGACAAGATCAGACTTGACTGTCACTCTGTCTTTTGGTAGAGCAGTATCACAGTTGTCAAACTTAACAACCACAAACTCCACAGTTGTCTTTTGCACATTATACTGGAACTCATGAATGTACCCCATGGCTCCATTCACAAGACCACAGTTAACAGCAATGTTTCTGTGACTCATGACCCATGCATTCCTACACAGTGGTAACACAGCTTCCAAACTAGCGGTACATGACACATCACTTGTGAGGTATCTCAGGTGCTCAACCATTTTTGATACCATTGTGTGTGTTAGACTAACACCATCTATGGTATCTAAGGATGTAAGAGTCACAATAGGTTCATGTTCTCTCTCTCTGCATCATGATCTCATTAAACTCTGCACACTGCTTAAGTCTTGGAAATAGACATGCATCATGTCCCCCAGATTTCTACACATTTGCAAAGACATCACAAACATCCTGAATAGGAGTATTATTTCTACAGATCATGCGCTGCTTTAGCATTTCAAGTTGAATGGGTGACAATGCACCAATCCAAGCCTCATCAAACATTGCTTTGTAAGACATGTCACCTTGCTGCCTCATGTTCTGTAACAGTTCGACATATGAGAATAACTCCCACAGATTGACACTACCTATGCATCCAATAGTATTCTTAGCCTCTTCAACAGAGTACAGAAAACACGCTTGCCATTCACAGGAGCCAGCTGTAGAAGATCCCCAAAAACAAGAATATTCTTGCCACCAAATTGTATGTCATCATCAGTGCCAAGTATCTCCTGTAGGCATAGGTGAACATATGTAAGGAGAGCATTTGAAACCATGCTGATCTCATCTATTATCAGCAATTGCATCTTGTCAAACACTGACCTCAGTTCAGAGGCAACCTCAAAAGACAATTTTCTATAATCACCACATTTGCCATGTTCACCTGGCAACATAAACAGCCTATGAAGTGTGACACCACCTATGTTATAAGCTGCCAAGCCTGTAGGAGCAGACACAATAACAAAAGTAGCAGAATTAGTAAGGTCATGAACACCACTGCTAATAGCTTCAATTAAGAAAGTTTTCCCAGTCCCAGCAGCACCACTGACAAACATCCTAACTGGGTTCTGTTTGCCACAAACACAGTCTTTGCTACTGTGCTGAATAGCATGTTGAACAGCATGTTTAACAGAGTGATACACAACTTTCTGATGTGAATTCAGTTCATCAACAATGTTTGTAGCTGCCTCTGACAACTGCATGTTTTGTTGCATTGCACCCTCTACCTCTGACATCAGCACAGCTGGGTCATTAGTAGGAAGAGGGACACCAAGTGTCCCTTCTCCATCAACATCAAGCATATCTTGTGATGTTATTGGGGTATCATCCTCCAAAACCTGCCTTGCTTTCTCCAGCTGATTTTTTCCATATCGAGTATCTCAATATAAGTGTCAGACACCTCACTCTTGAAGGAATCATAAGTTAGCATGAACTTTTGTTCATAAGTGTCAGATGATTCTTTCAATTCAGTTTCTGATCTCCAAGGCTTGAACAGAAATAGTAGAGCAAAATAGTAATGCTCCTTGCTTTCTGTTGTATTCAACTCAGTTTGTAGTGGTCAATTAGCCATGGTTTTCACTTCTTCACAAGTGAACCATCAAAGCCAGTAACTTTATATATGTTCTTCTCTGGGTCAGAAGAAACACCCCACTTATAATCATACCATTGAGCAACTTCAAACAGACACATATTTTCCATAGCTCTGTTGCTCTGTGGATAGTAGTTATCAATTAAGTTGCTCTTCAGAATATTAATGGATGTTGGTCTTGTAGCAGCCAGATCCTCAATCTCATCATGGCTCTTAAGCACACGGCACCTGTTCTGCTTGTAGTTCACATTCAAATAATGAATGTACTCTGACTTTCCATATAGACATAGCCCTGTAAGGTGGTCACTTGATTCATAAGCGCCACATTCATGGTGTGAAAGAGTCCTAAACCCAAGCAACCACAGTCTAGAAGACATTGACCTATTGAAGTTTGACAACTCTTCCCACATTTCTTGAAGGCATGTCTGCTCATGCTTAGTGATGTATGATGCCACATACCTCACCAAAGCCATTGAATTGTCAGTGACATACTGAACATCAATGTTTGCCTGCCACATCAACAGAAGAGAAGGGCTATAGTCATTGATATAGACTTCTGATTCCCTGTGAGGCAGTTGATTTTGCCTTTCAAACAAACAAGCATCCATACAAGCTCATCTTGGAAAACCAAAATGGCACTGTGTGTACCACTGTCCCCTGTTCTTCACATTTCTATGACAGTACTTTCCACACAAGTGTAGTTGGGATTTCTGAACCAACTCCCAAAGTGTAGCACTGTCATACTTGTCTGGAATCAGCATGTAACATATTTCAAAATGAAGTCCAGAATTTCACGTGTCTCACTGTCACCAATGTGTGGGGCAACATTAATCCACAGCAACATGTGTATGTGTGGAGCTCCCCAAGCTTGGTACTCAACCCTCCAGAAGTAGTGTTCAACATCCTCAAGAGGAGGATTCATTTTAGACAGTATGAACTTCAAAAGAACCTGGAATCGATGGTGGAAGTAACATGAAATGGACACTGGATCAAGTGAGCACATCTCACTGACAGTCATGCTCTGTATGTTATCAACATCAGAGTTTGCCCATCTGAGAAGATCAAGTAGATCACCCCAATAGTATTCAGCACAACTCAGTGTCACAAACCATGTTGCTGGTCCAAACTCCCTCAGCATGCACATCACCTCATAGTGTCATCTGTACCAATATTCTTTAGTACCACGCATGCTGGACAAAATAGAAGAAAGACTGACTTATAGTGTCTCATCTTTGTTCTGCAACTTGTGTAGTAACTGTGCAGCCATCATATTACTGAACTCTGTGCCAGTCTCAATGTATGAGCAATACTAGCAGACAAGACACTATGTTCACTTTCCCAAAGAAGATGGAACAGTTACGCAATGTTTCTACAAAATTTGCCATTCTTATGTAGAACTCTTGAGGTCCTATACACAGCTTCTGGAACGCGAACTTCTCGCTTATCTAATTGCCCACCTGTACCAAGTGGAAACATATCTGGAAAACAATGTGCCTCAAGTGTAGCCTCCCATATGCTAACAGGATTGCCCTCCACTTGGTTCATCTGATACAATTCAATGTTATCCACCACTGGATTCTTCCCATGCAATGGGTGTATGGTGATTGGTTCATAAACATTGCTTGCAGATGCAATGTCAACCTTCTCCAAAATTGTCTTGTCAGAGTCTTCCACAGCAGTCCCTGTAGAAAGACCAGCAAATGTGTCAATATCAATGTCAGCATAAAAAACATTATGCTCCTTTAGGTACCACAAAACATGCTTCACCTTCTCAACATTGACTATCTCTTGCCATATAGTTTTTGCCTTAGTTGGGACACCATTTACCAAAATCACAACACTATTATCCTGAGAAATAGTCTTCACATTTTCTTGCAAAGGCAAAGGCAAATACACAACAGAGCCTTTCAGAGACCATACCAGTTCTTTCTTCAGTAGGTCTCACATTCTTGTATTAAGCCTGATAATTGTTTGAAATGGCTTCATTGTCTGAATTAGAATTTGTTCAAACAAGTTCAAGACTGAAATCTCAGCAGGAGTTGCTTCAACATCCACTTTATTCAGAACAGAGTGAGGAGGTAAAGTGTCACTCTTAATCTTGTTACAACAGTAAGTACACAGTGACACAGTTTCAACTTCAGCAAAATCTGTCTTTAAAAGCAGATATGCAAGAAGACACCCCCACATAACATTCCAGCAAGTAATGTTCTGTAGGTCTATGTTGACACACTGCTCTTTATAGAACAGGTGCTTACATGATACACAAACAACATCAAATCTTTGTGTCCTGCTAATTTCAAATTTAGCAAACTCAGAGCCACATTTTCTCAGAAGCTGAGCTTCTTGCACTACTGATGTGTGCATCATATTTGCATGTTCATTAACAGCAGCGTTTGACCTCAACTTGCTATCAACTCTTTGATGGACTCCATAAGTGCATCTACATCTCCACCATCCAGCAATGATTGAAAGTGCATACAGTCTCGGACGACAGATCTGACCTGATATAATCTTATTACAAATCTGCGTATGCCAGAGTGATGCACTGCTACCATGCTAAAATTATATAACACACTGCCACAGTTGCTACTCTCCAAGCACTCAAGAGAATAGCCCATTAGGCCTGTATGAGGTTGAATCTCACACTTGTCACTATTACCAATCAATCTATGTTGCATAGACCTCTTTGTGCTAGTAAACATCAACAGGAAAGTTTCAATTTACATGATTGATTCTTCCCTGACATTGCAGATTTTGTCACATGGCCACTTCTTAGCAGACTACTTTTGGTTGCTTTCAACCTGTGAAATTTCAGTCTCATCATCAAACTCAAGGTTCTCATCTGAGACAACTAAAATATTCTGCACTTTACCATGTACATCTATTGTCAAAGTAACATTAGTATTATGTATATGGTATGTCTCTTCCCAGAAGAATACTTCTGAATGCTCAGAGTGCAACCAATCTCCTTGAAACACCAGATACATTTTCTCTGTTTAAGTGTTCAAAAGACAATAGTTTGTTCCTCATCTTCTCAATCTTTGCACTGAATTTATCAATGGCTGACATCATCACAGCCCATAACTGAGAATGAATTGCAACACCCACATGAACAAAATCTCTTACTCTCAATTGTAACTTCATTAATGCAACCTTATTGCGCAGTTTCTTGCCTTTGCATCTCATGATATCTGAGATAAGAAGCTCAATTTTAGCATGATGGACAAGTCTTCTAAAAAAGTTTGCTTTACTGTGCTGTACAGTAGCAGAAGTCACACGTCCAACATTTTTTTTCCATCTCAGAGATGTATGACTCACTGTTGACAGTGCTGGACATTATTTATCCAGAGCACCTTTACAAAGTCTATTAATTTTTAAATGACTCGAAGAGCTCATGTCTTTGTTGACATGTGCATGTCTCTTGATATGTGCACATAAAATAGAAGACATTTAATTTTTCTTCTGTGTACATTTTACACCTTTAGTCTTTACATGGTATGACAGAGAACCGCCACTACACATACTACTTCTTGTGTGTCCCTTAACTTTACAGAAAATGGTCACGATGCAAACACTCAATCATGTGTTCAATTTTTTTCTCTGTAGCAGTCTCCTAAGAAACAGAAAATAAAAAAGAGTATTAGTGGCAATGAACCATAAAAACATATACAAAACTACAGTAGAATAAGTCCATAACACATCTATACTACAAAAATCATTAACAACATGCAATACAACACAATGTCATAATTGTGCAATTCAGCAATGTCACAATCACCTTATGAGCACTTACAACTATTCTGAGTACTATACCGTCATCTCTACATAGTACTGTAACATGCAATACTACTGTATAGAAAATATCACAAAAGCCATAAAAAAAAATTTCCAGTACGCCCCCGAACAAATCCAAACCCCAATTCAACATCATGAAGCCTAATTTTTCCTGATAGTCTAGTGATACCCCCATTCCCAACAAAAATCCAAACCTGCATTTCACAAAATTAAATATTATTTGTCCTGTTACTGTCATCTAGTGCCACACCACACATCACAAATTCTGACCACCATTCCAAATTATTAAAACATTCTTTTCTCTCTTAGACTACTACCACCCCCATCCCCAGACCAAATTCTTTCCAGATGTGCCATCTTGAAACCATGATTTTCCATAGTGGTCCAGTGCTCCATCCCACTCCTGCTCATCCCAAAAATATCCATAATCACAGCTGGCAACTGACTCAGCCATCCGCTCAGTGCCACAGTTGCCCACCAACTGAGGCAAAAAATAAGGACAACTGCAATGAATAAGCCCATCAGATGTTAACTATGCAGCATTTACAAGACTGCCAGCTGTAAAGTTCTTTTACAGAAACTAAACAACTTGTATACTGAAAGTCTCGCCATATTCTCCCTATGAAAATAAATTCTTACATCACAAATGACCCTCACAATGAATGTTGCACACAATCAAAAAAATTCCATGTCCATGATCAAAGATGAAAAAAACAAGAAAATCCAAAATAACATGTAAAAAGACTTATTTGTGCACTATCCACTTGTCATAGCAAATAAAGGTACATCTTTACATAAAAACCATGAAAAATCTTGCAAACATCTATTTTTTTCAAAACCTAACAAATTCTGCATTCAAAAGCTCGAGTTATTCTCATGATCAAAGAATTTGCAACCTCGTGAATGATCCTCACAATCAATGCGAGTCGCGATCAAAGAAATTGGAGGCTCACGATCAAAAAACCGGAAAAGATAGAAAAAAGTAAATAAGATATCCAAGCCACAATATTTTTGACCAGTACACATCTCATACCCAATAGAACCACATTCAGCCACAAGCCACAAACCACATGTAAAAGTAAAAAAAAACATTTTTTTCAGAAGCAACACAACATCTACATGCTAAATCTCACGTTACTCTTGCAATCAAAGATTTTGCAACCTCACAAATGATGTTCAAGATCAAAGCGAGTCATGATCAATAAATTTGCACACTCACAATCAAAGATTTCAAAATACAATAAAATGTAAGAAAACGTACAAACATCATCACTGTAAAATACTCGCCTCATAACCAATAAAAACACATATGGCTACATACTCTGTGTAAAACTGCTAAAAAATTTATTTTTTTAAACTACTCATCTTCCACAATCCAAATCTTGCGTTATTCTCGTGATCAAAGAATTTGCAAGCTCGCGAATGATCCTCGCGATCAATGTAAGTTGTGATCAAAGATTTTGCATGCTCATGAAAGAAGAAATAGCAGACCACCATGTGACTTTTGTGAGCCAATAGAGTCATATAATAACACTTCAGCCGTCATTTTAAGACTGTTAAACAAGCAGCAGAGGCTCCAGGACAGAACAGTAAGTACAAAGCAATCTATTATGTAAAAGTCTGCTAATTCGCTAATAAACATGCTTAAAACAATTAACATGTCTCAAAATCAAATTTTGTGCACTTTTAAATGATCTATGCAGTATATTGGCAATATGTTTGTATGTCTTAGAACAACAACATTTATTTAGACTATATAGGCAATCTGGTGGCAGTCTATGTTCCTTATACAGGGGTAGAGCTACAAGCTATCAAGCAGTAGAGAGTAGGGGCCTGGAACTGATCCCAGGAGTTGAACATTGTTTTTTTTTTCTTTCTCAGTACAATTTTTGTAGTATGAGAGAAATAGTTTAATGCCATTGCTGATGTTAGTGATAGAGTTTCAGTATGGTTTGGCATTCTATATTACTGACAACTTCCTAATTACTGACCAGGTATCAGATTTTTCATTTTAAATCAACTTTTTGGAAGCCACCCCAAGGAAAAATAACTCTAGCAACTAAGTCTGACAAACTCGGTGATGCTGGGCCCTGCGATTGAATCAACATTTTCGTCTGACCTGCTCCAAAAGGAATTTTACTTGGGCTATTCAACAACCATTTTTAAGAACAAAGGAAACATACAGACAAAAGGATTTCACATCCTGCATATGCCCAGGGCACAGTTTATCACCTTTCAGGAATTTTAACACATTCTGTGACCCTGGGTTTCAGCAGTTCATCGTTTCCACTGGATGAAATTTACTACCAGGAAACAGCATTTTCATTTTAAATCAACTTTAAATGTATTTGTCTCTAAAGGGCTGCTCTACATCCACTTTGAAAACAAAGGAAACAGACAGACAAAGGTTTTCACATCCTGCATATGCCCAGGCCAAAGTTCATCACATTGAAGGAATTTAACACTTTCTGTGACTCTGGTCCTCTTCAGTTCATCATTTCCACTGGATCTATCTTTTATTTCATTTGCTGCTTTCTCCTTGGAGGAACCCCTGAGCGGGCGTTCCATTGCCATACAAGCCCTCCAGGCTCCCTCCTAACTGTGCCTCTGCCAGCAGCCCAACTGGCACCTCCAAAACCGGAGACCACAAAAGCCTGCAAGCAACCACAGCCCTCCAAGACCTTTTAGCGGGGTGACCGGCACCTTCAAAGCCGCCACCCACGCCACCCTCTCCAGCCAACAACAATGACAGGTACGGTGACTTTTTGACCAGCCGGAAAGCAGTGCTTTCTTACTTCTGCAACCTGATTGGTTGGTCTCCCTGACTGTGTGCTCCTATTGGCCAGTTTCTTTGAAATGCCGTGGCTCTACAGTACTGAACTTCTCTCATTCAAAATTTACTGCTTAATTCTGGAAAATCTTAATATTAGCAAATAAGATTGTTCATAACTGTTTTAAAGCATTAGAGCATTAATTGCCATTTAGTTTTCAGTGTGTGTATATAAGCAGGGCCACCTCAGCACTCTCAAAATGTCATTACTACAGCTTTTGTTAAATAATTTATTCTGTTATTGACTGTTACAGTATCCTGAAACTATTATTTAAGCAAATTGTACTGTCACTGCTAAGTGTCTTTGGACCTCCAGATAGTGCTAGTTTATCATCACACCAGGTCTGTAGCGCCACACCACTGGTGCTCGTTATCACCCTGGTCAGTAGCCTTACCCTGTAGCTTGCTCGGCCCTGCATGACCCTGCTCTGTCACCTCACTGCCCCAGGTCCCCACAGTATACCCCTGTTCTATCCAAGATCGGCCTCGGCATGATCTCTGTTAAAGAATTCCATTTCTCCCCCCTCTCCACTTCGTTCTCCTGGCTACCCTTATCCTGGGACTCATCCCCCTCCTCTCGGACACTGACCCTGTACAGGACAGTGGCAGTGGCAGGTCCATCCACCACTGCTCTGTGACTGATTTTACATTCTCAAACCTTATGGCCAATGCCGTTGGTCCCCGCTATCCTCCTAGCGGACTGCTGTCTAGACTTGTCCTGCCCCAAATCAACATTAAGCGACATCGTGTCTGGAGGCCAGAAATCAAAAGGTCCCCCCCGAGAGGACCCCTTCTGTGGCTAATCTTACTGTCCATTGCCCTATCTGGTGACATTGAAGTCAATCCTGGCCCCACCACCCTTGACTCTCCTCAGAAATGGTGGAGGGAAAAGGGCCTGAAAGTTGCTTACATCAACATTCGGAGTCTTCTTCCCAACCTTGATGAGCTCACTGCATGGGTCACTCTCTACAAGCCTGACATCCTGGGGATAACCGAGACCTGGCTTAAACCTCAGATTCCTGACTCGGTCTGCAGGCTCCCTGGCTATGACCTAAAACGGCAGGACAGAATAGGGAGCAAAAGGGGAGGAGGTATCCTGATTTACTACAGGGCCCACCTCAACGTATCCCTTATAAACCACACTTCCATGCTGCTGTCAACCTGTGAGCTCCTCCACACCATGCTGCTGCTTGGCAACACCAAGAAACTGCACGTGGTATGCTCCTACAACCCACCTAAGGGCGGGCTGCAGGGCCTCTCCCATCTCCTGGATACTGTCTGTCCCAGTACTGGGTAATGAACTCCTTATCTTGGGGACATTAACCTAAACTGGGATTGGAAAACATCAAGCAGTTTGAGGCCCTGCTGCCACCAAATCCCTAACAAAACTGGTAAGGGAGCCCACCACAAAGGCAAATGGCACTTCCTGCTCCCTCTTGACTGGATTATGTCAAACCATCCCGAGAGGATCTCTCAGTAGGGGCCCTACCCGACGCCTATCGGACCCTCTCTGGTTCTGTGTATATGGAATATCCCTCCCTAAGGTTCCCCACAAAATCATCCAGGTTCAAACTTTCCAGATTAAACCTGACCTGTTCTTGGAGGAACTCAGGCTTACGGACTGGTCAACAGTCTACAGAGCACTGGATCCCATCGGCCTTCGCCATGTTTCACAACATCTTTGTGGATCTACAAGATAGGCATGCTCTAGCACTAGCCGTAGGGTCCGTGGGACAGCCACCCAGTGGCTGAAAGGGGGTCTCCTCTCCCACATGCGAGCGAGAGACAAATGCTGGCATCAGGTAAAATGCGCACACAACACTGCCCTGTTGCAGCAATACAGAAAACTCAGAAATGAGTGAAAGAAAATGATCAGGGGGGGCCAAAAGCGACTTCTGCAAGGCCGCCCTTCTCAGCTCTGCTAAAGACCCCAGATGGTTTTGGAGAACCATCCAATCACTGGTTGGCAGTCGCTCCTACTCCGGGGCACTGACATGCTCATCGAAGGAGTCTCCTGCAACAATCCTCACGTGATTGCTAATGCTCTAAACTCTCATTTCACAGACCTCCCTTCTGCTCTCCCGCTAGGGTCCTCAGCCCAAAATTCAAACTGCCCTGCCTCCCCATCCCAATGGGAGTCTGGTCTGACCCACCCTCCATTTTACCTAAGGGCGATATCGGTAAGCAAGGTGCAGTCTCTCCTTCTTGATCTCTCCCAGAATGCTAGCTCTGGTCCTGATGATCTGGAGCCAAAGCTTCTCAAACTAGGTGCTCCCCTTATAGCCTCCCCGGTGGCCCACATTTTCAACCTATCCCTTACCCAGGGACTGATCCCGGATATCTGGAAGGTTGCAAAGGTCGTCCCTGTCCCTAAGAGGTTGACCCCAAAATCCTGGACAACTACCATCCCATAGCTATCCTCTCTGCTGTCAGCAAGCTCCTGGAAAAGGTGGTCGCCAAACAAATCTCGGAGTATATCCACTCCCATGGTCTGCTGACCCCGGCCCAACATGGCTTTCGTAAAGGGCACAGCACTTCCACAGCTCTCATCTCAGTCTCTTCCAGCATCAGAGCTGCTATGGATCAGGGAAAACTCTCAGGTGTGGTATCTATTGACTTATCCAATGCTGTTAGGCCTGGATTGACCCCGACCTGCTTTCCCTGCAGATGAGGTCCCTTGGTTTGTCCCCACCACCCTAAACTGGGTCTCTGACTACCTATATGGCAGAAAACAACTAACTAAATTCAATAAAGTCCTCTCTGCCCCTGGGCCTGTCACCTCTGGTGTCCCTCAGGGCCCGTGCTGGGTCCCCTACTTTTTCCTGTTCATCAACAATCTCCTGATGTGGTCTCCAGCTGCCGTGTCATCATGTATGTGGATGACCTGGTTCTCCTGGCCCACTCCTGTGATACAGCCACACTAAACCGTAACTTATCTGAAGACCTCTGGAACATCCAGGCATGGCTTCCAACCATAAATTGGTCCTAAATCAAAACAAAACCCAGGCTATGCTCTTCGTTCCTCTGCCAAAATACGAGCCTCTTCAACTCCCCTACATATCAACTACGAAGATGGCTCTCTCCCTACCATGACCTCCTCAAATATCTTGGAGTGACGCTTGATCCCAATTGGACCTCGGTAGTCATATCCATAATGCCTGCAGTGGGGTAAACCGCAACTGGGATGGCCTACAGCTGTACCGTACTAACCTGCCCAGCGGCTTAGCTCTTGCCAGGGGAGTACTTGGCCTCCCTCAGCTACGTGCTCCCTCATATTTGCTCATACTTCAAAGACCCTCCTAAGCAAGTGGAGCACAATGTACAACAACACCTGTCATTTTGCCCTGGCCGCCCCCCGTCTCACCCATTACTGCGAGCTCTACGAGAAGCTTGGCTGGCTATCCCCGCTCAATCACCTTAACTTTAGCACTGGGTGCCTCGTGAGTAAAGTACTTAGCTCTGGCACCCCTCCGGAACTGGCCCGGTTTCTTGCTCCTGCTGACCTCTCCCCCTACCTGCTTAGATCCCAAGGCCCCGGCCTACTAAGTGTACCTACTTCCCGACCAACATGGGGACCGGAGTTTTGCTGTCCATGGCCCCAGGCTCTGGAACTCCTTTCCTGAAAGAGTCCGTACTGCCTCCTCTCACAAGAGTTTCTGGACCTCCTGTGGGACCATCTTAAGGTGGCTTCTTGCTGTGAATGTCCTAAGCCTCCTTAGCCTCCCGGTGTCCACTGGTGCTGGCTTTTCTCTCCTGCTCTTATGCCACCACTCTTGCTTATGTCCTCGCCTAAATCCTCCTTGCTTGACCAACGCTATGATGTTACTTATGCTCATAATCCTCACCAGCCCTGTTGGTCATTGAATTTATCTCTAACTTATACCTTGCCCCAGCACTGTATCTGGGTGTACCTTCCACGTAAATGTAAAAACTGTAAAAATTGTCTTTTCTCCTGTTTTTGTACCTGAATGTATTCGTCTGAACCAATTACTGTATCAATGTAACTGTTGTACCCTTTTGTACTCTCCCGGGTCATTCCCGAAAATAGGCATAAAACTTGTCTAGTGTACTTACCCGGTAAACAAAAACTAAATAAATAAATATATTCACACTGTTCAGTAGAAATATGTCTTAAGAAATAAGCATCACACCAGACACATAATACCCCACAAATTAGTTTTTTAGCAAATATTTTCCATGAATAGAACAGATCTGGCAACATTTTTGACTTGTTGCACAAACACAGATCTACTGTATGATCTGTCTGCTATCCAGTTTTCCATTAAGTGAATTTTAATCTCAAAGTATCAGAACTTAGTTTTATTTAAACTATTTACTTCATTCTACATACAATATGAACTACCACTTAGATGTTCTCCTATGTAAAGCTTGTTCACTAAAAACTTGACAATCAATCCTGAAATATTAACTCTGTAGCTGCAGTCGAAGATTGTTACAAACTTAGCAGTGTTACAAATATTATAAATGTGTAATTCTCAGAATACACATACTAACCACTAAATAATTACAACTATAACAGTCCTACTGTTACAGAAAAAAATGTTAAACTCTTTAACTCTTCATAACTGTATCAGTAATATAGATAGCTGTACCTGCCCTCACCACTCATGCTGCTAGCTGAGAAAGAGAGGGCATACAGCCTCAGTGACCAAAATGACTACTAACTCTATCCAATAGAAATGGTTATTCTTGTCAAGTTACTTAGTGTGGCCAATGGACAGACATTATTCTCCCACCAAAACAAAAATAATTTTCATAAACAAAATACCAATGGAAACAGCATTTACAGACAAAACAATTACTTTTGCCTCTTTCAGCCAGTCTTAAATCAGAATGTTAGTTGTAATTGTTTCTCACTGTATTTATTTTAGACATGCAACTCAGCACTAGTCATTCTGCTGATTAGCATTGGTAGTGCTCAGAGAGAGAGAGAGAGAGAGAGAGAGAAAGAGAGACATTTCTGATATTTCTTCATCTGACTTGTTAGAGCTTTATACTCAGCATGGCAGAAACATCCAGAGTCGGTGTATGGATTGTGGGATCAAGCCTGGTCAGAAGGGCAGCAGTTTTCAGTAGATCTAGTCATTTTGGCAAAGACTTGTACCTACCTCACTTCTCAGTGTCTTGGTTTGGAAAGGGTGGTATGAGATGGGAGCAACTCATGCCAACCATGTACTACTTGCTGGAGACACACCCAGAACCAGACATACTCCTTATGCATCTCAGAGGTAATGAAGCACAGGCAACAATATTTTTGTTGGGGACCTTCAAAATGGCATCCTTGCACTTCTGTAATTGTGTACCTCTATAACTATATCTCTCAAGTACACACTAGAGACTGTGAAAAAATGGCTTTTTAAAGAGCCAATCAAACTGGTCAAAAAATAAAACACAATACACACTATATAAAGATCCCTTGTGTGCAGCTGGTATCAGGGAGGTATAGAGTTGATACCCATGTCTTTAGTTAACCTGTGGCTGTCCACTCAGGATCCAGTACCTGATTGGGGGAGGATGGTGTCATTGCCTGGCTGACAGTGTGCAATTCATCAGTGTCCTAGTTTGTGTGCACCTGGTATCAGGGAGATATACTGTTAATGTCCATGGGTTTAGTTGGGCTGCAGCTCTGCACTCAGGATCCAGTACCTGATCTGGAGGAGTGGGGGCATTGCCTGGCTAATGCCATGTAACTCCTCAGTGTCCTAACGTGTGCACCTCATATCAGGGAGCAATACCATACATGTCCACGGATTTAGTTGGCCTCTGGCTGTGCACTCAAAATCCAGTACCTGGTCTGGGGCAGGGGAATGGCATGATTGCCTGGCTGGGTCTGTGCAACTCCTGAGTGTCCTAACTTGTGTGCACCTGGTATCAGGGAGCTATACCATTGATATCCATGATTTTACTCAGGCTGTGCCTCTGCACTCAGTATCCACTGCCCAGTCAAGGGAGGTAGCAACATTCCCTGGCTGATGCTGCAAAACTCCTCAGTGTCATAACATGTCTCCACCGGGTATCACAGAGGTATACCATTGATGTCCACATCTTTACTTAGGCTGTGGCTATGCACTCAGCATCCAGAACCTGGTGTAAGGGGCTGGGGCATTGTCTCACTAAGACCGTGCAACTCCTCAGTGTTCTATCTTGTGTGCACGTGGTATCATGCAGGTATATCATGGATGTCCATGGCTTCAGTTAAGCTGTGGCTGCCCACTCAGAATCAAATGCCTGGTCGGGGGAGGATGGAGGCATTGCCCAGCTGAGCCCAGGCAACTCCTCAGTGTTCTAACATGTGTGCAGCTGGTATCAGGGAGGTATACTGTTGATGTCCATGGCTTTACTTGCACTGTGGCTCTGTACTCAGGATCCACTACGTGATGTGGGGGAGTGGAGACATTGCCTGGCTCAGGCCATGCAACTCCTCAGTGTCCTGCCTTGTATGCAGCTATTATCAGAGAGGTATACTGTTAATGTCCATGCCTTTAGTTGATGTGTGCCTCTGCACTGAAGACCAATACTTCCTCTGGAATGGGGGGGGCATTGCTTGGCTGACACCATGCAACTCCTCAGTGTCCTAACCTGTGTCACTTACTATCATGGAGATACACCATTGAGATCTACGGCTTTAGTTGGGCTATGCCTCTCAACTCAGGATACAGCACCTCATCTGGGGTGAGGTGTGGGCATTACCTACCTGAGGCTGTCCAGCTCCTCAGTGTCCTAACTTGTGTGCAGCTACTATTTTAATGCTATATTCTCCCACATATTCACCCAATCCTTACCTGATTAGCAATACACATCCACAACAACCATGGTTACCATGTACTTCGTAGTTCCGTATTAGTGATAGCTGTCATCATAAAACTGCCATACATATAAATAAGACACAAAATCTGTAAAATACCAGTGTTTGTAACAGAATTGTACAACGGCTCAGCTTTTTCTCATAGTCAATGTAATTATTTTCAACAGATCAGCAAAGAAGAGAAATATTTGTATTTTTTTCCAAACAACAAAAAAGTAAGTCATCAAATTTTTATTTTTGTTTTAATTATCTGCAGCTCTGTATGTGAGGAGTATTACAATTGTCTATTTAGCATGCTATTTTTTTCAGGCACTGCTGCCACAGGCAGGGACGGGGATAGAAACTAGTCTACTCAAACAGTGATGTGTTAAATATTTTTGTAGCTAGAGCTGCAACAGGTCACAGGGAGCATCACTATTGCACCGCGACTTTCTTTTATACTCTCTTTTGGTCAAGTCAGATATGACTAAACAGAATCACAAAACCACCAGTAGCTACAGTGAGTGACAGATGGTATAGTGCCGTGAGTTGCCTGGGGATGGTGCATGGACTTGCAGAGTGTGCAAGCTGTCGTCCTGCTCTCTACAGTATGGCAGCCTGCCTGTGGGTGGCCACCTAGATAAGTCTAGTAGCACTGTGCTTATCTTTTCGAGACACATCCCAGACTAGCACTGGTGATACACATTTCTCTTGGGCTGTAAATTGTACTGCGCCAGATATCCATATCCACACCCTCTTCACTGCCACTCCAGATGCAGCATATATGATTAGTGGGATTGAGTGGTACATCTACAATGCACTGGCACATCAAGTTTGCACTGCCACATGACAGATCTACTGTACCTAAAGTGCTTTAAACATATGCCACGAATATGACAACACATTTCACACCCACTGTGTACATGTCCTTTGTGAGTCCTGCCCAAACAGTAAAACTACAATAAATCTTATCTTCCATTATTCTAAAAAAATAAATATATTTTTTCACAGAATTTCAAGATGCCAAAATCCTGGAGTGATAGAGAAGTGCAGGCCCTAGTGCAGGCTGTGCAGCAACATGCAAACCCTAGGTCTGTGATGCGGGCAACAAACCTGAGTCTGGCACACACCTGGTGTAAGGTAAGTCAAGTTTACAATTTACAATATGAAAATATTTTTTTCTTGCATATTAAGTATAGTAGGATAATGATATCTGTGGAGCTATAGCATAGCACTACATAGTACTGACAAATAGCAGACTGCTTACATATGTCAAAGTTTCAAGAACTACAGCCACAAGGAGTTATACACCAGGGCAATGTTTCTTTTGAGCTACGGTAAAAACAACTAAAATGTGGTGTTCTCAAGGGTTCTAAGCAGCCACAGCTGCATGTTTCACTTCACCCAGTGAAGGCTACTACTGGTAAAAGTGCTAAGAGTGGAACAACCATGAAATTCCAGTACCACAGATTGGCACCCACTTAGTAGCTATTCAACATGACGATCTCTGGCCACTAATGTTCAGTGTCAAATTTATTTTTCAAAGGCAGCTGACTGGCATCTTTTTCCATTGAAAGGAATAAACAACACCTGTACAGAGGGGCTGTTCAAAGTGAGGCAGGGGAAGGACACCAGGGGCCATGATATGACACTGAAGTGAGAAAGGTTCAACATGGAGATGAGGAGACATTTTTTTTTCAAAGAGGATGCTAGCTAAGTGGAATGTGTTACCTGCAGAAGTTGCATCCAGTAGGACAGTCCAGTGCTTCAAAAATGGGATGGGACATGACAACAGGGAGGATCAATGGAGGGGAAGGGTGAAAGGGAGAGGCAGTTCCACAATAAGGGTGCTTGCTGCACAGTAGAGCAGACTTGATAGACCTGCAGGGCTTTATCTGCTGGCAATTTTTTTATGTTCAGATGTTCATATGTCCACTTCTTGAACCCATTGTATTATACTGCATAATAAACTGTTGTTTCTGTGAATTTGTCAATACATGAGCCAGGTGATCTCACTATATACATTAACATACAATGTAATAGTGCAAGTTAAGTAAAAGAAAAGTTAAATCTGTCAGAGAAACACTTAGTACATTACCTGATGTCTTAATACTTAAAATAGAATATTTAAACCTTTTTCAATGAAATAAATAAAAAATTTGCAAAGATGGTGCACTAGATGAGACAAGGGGTGCCACAGATCTCCAACACCTCACTTGCTAAACGTAAAATATGTGTAAAATCCCAAAGCAGTACACATAAAGTTGAGCTTGTAATATACTAATTAATAAATCCAGCACATTCAAAACCATTACTAAAACATTAGCTGTGTGTTTCTTTTCTATATTTTTATACAGGTTAGCCATGCCTTGGAGAGACAAGAAA
The DNA here is from genome assembly GCA_016271365.2 of Neoceratodus forsteri. Lineage (NCBI taxonomy): Eukaryota > Metazoa > Chordata > Ceratodontiformes > Ceratodontidae > Neoceratodus > Neoceratodus forsteri. Next base: position 1,652,240,205 of record CM057449.1, read on the forward strand.
TTGAGAAGTTGGCAGACGACTATCAGAGGAAGTGGAAGCTCACCCGCCAGACCTTCTACACAGCAAAGGCATCAGCGGGTGAGATGCACAGGAGTACCCAGGAGTGGTATGGCATAGCATTTGTTATGTGGGAGGAAGCAGGCAAGCCAGATTTTGGCAAACTCCATCATGGTAGTAAGTTCATCTTTTTCATGGTGTTCAATGTTTAAAATGTTATTTCTTCAACAAATCTGTCACAACAGTTAAATGAATCCAATGACAACCTCAGTATCTTAGTAAGTTGGTGTCAGAATCTTATTAACTAATCTCATATATATAACACATAACAGCATTAATAGACTCTAATTGTACTGCAATAGAGTATTCCATAAAAATAGAAGTGTGATTGTCACCTAACAGGATAGTGATATTCGAATGTTTCACCATTAGGCCACTCTTATTTACTCTGCCAATCTCTAAGTACCATACATACATACATTTTTCTCAAATATTGAAATGTTGTGAAACAACTTGTTAATCCTGTTGAATTCCTTAGTCGCTAACATAAACTGCCCAAACTGCTATTCAAGCAATATGCATCGAGAGGGTCTAGCTGATGTCAAGATTTAGCCATGGCTGATGTGTTGTTTGGTCCCAAAGGTGCAGCCAAGGCACCAGCAATACACCAGGAATGGGTAAATCCTGGCATCACCCACACCCTCGAGTGGCATATTAATTGTTAGCAGAAAGTGATTTATATACTGATTTATTGTTCTGAAGGAAAAAAAAATAGTGCATCATAGAACTGTAGCTAGAAGTGCCAGCTCTGAAACACTTGCACAGGCTGGCTGATTGAATGCTCAAACTGTAGTGTGAGGTAAGTACTAAGCAGAGTTGTGAGACATAATTTTTCCTAGAAAGGTTTTTAGAATGTTATGACAAATTGAATCAAGCTCAGTCTGATGTATCAGTTCAAAACAACATTCCGTGTTTTTTTCTTTTGTAAATTTACTGCTGTCAGTACTGACAGTATGCAAGATGGTAGCATAGGGCTTTGATGTCCCATGTCAGTGGGATTTTGATAGGGTATAGGGCAAGGGAGTGCATCTGGGACATTTTCCCGTTGGTTACTAGCAGAATTTACACTTTGTTTACCCTGTTCAGTAACGAATCAGGAGCCAGCTTTTGTCTTACCTATTGAATTAAGTGTATGATTCTATAAAACCAATAGCACATGATAGCACGTGTCATGGTGAAATAAGATATCTTACATACGTTGTAGGAAAGACCACAGTACCTCACACACAGTTATTCCACCATGACTCACCATCTGAGCTGTGTTATCTCAGTCATGATATATCTAATCTCTACCCAATGCACCTGCCTTTTCCTATTTATTTTACTTCTAACTGTCCTACTCAGCTAACATCACAATTGACATAAAACATGCTGTTCCTAGACTATAACTAACAGTCTAAAACCAATCTATGATATCTAGTACAATATGTAGACGTGTGTGTTAGTTATTACTGTGGTACATCGACATGTAATACACGCTAATATAGTGTAACAGAATATTTAAATAATAATGGAAACAGACCTTTGAGTACTAGTAAAGTTAAATCACACATACACACATAAAAAACATTCAATATTTGTTTCTTTCTCCCTCAGCCAACACAGACACCGTCCCTGCTTCCTCCCAACATGTCCACTTTGTACCACTCCCAGAAGGTGAGGACCAAGGGGCTCCACTCGAGCAGCTGCTAGTGCTCGACCCTACTGGTGAGTCACAATGACATACTGTCTTTCCACTGAAGGTCCAATACGTGATCTTCTCTGCTGGCAGCATTGCCTGGCACAGACTGTGTAGCTACTCAATGTTCTAGCTTATCTCACCTCGCATCAGAGAAACAACATAGAGGATAATGGATGGGAGAAAGACAATAACAGCATGGTAGTCACATCAAGCTGTTTCCTTGACAACACTGTAAACCTCGAGAGCACATCTCGAGAGGTTTATCATGTTATGGAAACAGCAAGATGTGATTTCCACGCTGTTATTGTTTTTCTCCCATTCATTATCTTTTATAGTGTATGGGGAAACTGTGCATATTTTGCTGTTTGGGCAAGAAATAGAGACAATTTTTGCAGTTCATTTGTTTTTCTGATCAGCTATGAAAGAAATTTGATCGCTTGTTGTGCTCATTGAATACAATAAATGTTTGGATCCATCGTGATTGCTACTGTCTGAAAGCTACTAGTTGTTTATTTAAAATGATCAGTTGAGAAGTGCTCACAGACAGTAGCCATCACCATTCTGACAGCAGAATTCTGCAGTGTTTCACTGTTCCAAGTTGTTATGCTACTGCTATGACGAACCGAGGCATGGTTAGCAACCTGCTGATATCACAACAGTACCATAACAAAGATGTAAACTTGCTGATTTCAGCCAATAACAGGGGCTCCACATACATTATAGTAATGTTAAAAGCTTTATTTCAGATGTGGCTCTGTATTCAGATGTTATACCTGGTCTTCGGGTCTGAGGGCAAGTGTCCACTGAGCTCATCCATAGCTTTAGTTGGGCTGTGGCTGTGCACTCATGATCCAGCACCTGGTCTGGGGAGGACTGGGGAGGTATTGCCTGGCTCAAGCAGCACAGCTCCTCAGTCTCCTAACATGTGTGCACCTTGTATCAGGGAGGTATACCGTTGATATCCATAGCTTTAGTTGGGTTGTAGCTCTGCAGTCAAACTCCAGTAGCTGATCTGCAGGGGGCAGGGACATTCCCTAGCTCAGACTCAGCAACTCCTCAGTGTCCTATCATGTGTGCACTTGCTATCAGGGAGGGATACCTTTGATGTTCAGCACTCAAGATCCAGTATCTGGTCTAGGGAGGTGGACACAGTCCCTTGATAACACTTACCAACTCCTCAGTGTCCTAACTTGTATGCAGCTGATATTGAGCAGGTATACCATTGATATCCATGGCTTTAATTGGCCTGTAACTCCGCACTGAGGATCCACTACCTTATCTGGGGGGGACACATTGTCTGGCTGAGGCTGTAGAACTCCTCAGTGTCCTACCTTGTGTGCAACTGGTATCAGAGAGGTATATCATTGATGTTCACATCTTTAGTTACACTGTGGCTGTGCACTCAAGATCCAGTACCTGTTCTGGTGGGGTGGTGGGGGCATTGCCTGCCTGAGGCCGTGGAACTCCTCACTTTCCTAACATGTGTACAGCTGCTATAAGGGAGGTATATCATCCATATCCACAGCCTTACTTAGTCTGTGGCTCTGCTCTCAGCATCCAGTACCCGGTCTGGGGAGGTGGGGGCATTGCCTGGCTGAGACCATGCAACTCCTCAGTGTCTTAACTTGTGTGCAGCTGCTATCAGGAAGGAATACCATTGATATCCACAGTTTTAGTCGGCCTGTAGCTCTGTGCTGAGGATCCACTACATGATCCGATGTGGGGGAGGGTATTGCATGGCTGAGCCCTTGAAACTTCTCAGTGTCCTACCTTGTGTGCAGCTGCTATCAGGGATGTATACCACTGATGTCCACATCCTTAGCTAGCCTGTGACTGTGCACTCAGGATCCAATAACTGTTCTTGGGTTGTGGGGACATTGCCTGCCTGAGGCCATGGAACTTCTCTCTCCTAACATGTGTACAGCTGTTATCAGGGAGGTATACCATCCATATCCACAGCCTTACTTAGTCTGTGGCTCTGCACTCAGCATCCAGTACCTGGTCTGGGGAGGTGGGAGCATTGCCTGGCTGAGACCATGCAACTCCTCAGTGTCCTAACTTGTGTGCAGCTGCTATCAGGAAGGAATACCATTGATGTCCACAGCTTTAGTTGGCCTGTAGCTCTGCACTGAGAATCCACTACATGATCCAATGTGGGAGAGGGTATTCCCTGGCTGAGCTCTTGAAACTTGTCAGTGTCCTACCTTGTGTGCAGCTGCTATCAGGGAGGTATACCATTGATGTCCACATCTTTAGCTAGCCTGGGACTGTGCACTCAGGATCCAGTACCTGTTCTGGGAAGGTGGGGCATTGCCTGCGTGAGGCCATGCAACTCCTCACTGTCCTAACATGTGTACAGCTGCTATCAGGGATGTATACCGTCCATATCCATGGCTTTTTTTAGTCTGAGGCTCTGCACTCAGCATCCAGTACCTGGTGTGGAGAGGTGGGAGCATTGCCTTGCTGAGGCCATGCAACTCCTCAGTGTGCTAACTTATGTGGAGCTGCTGTCAGGAAGGTATATTGTTGATGTCCATGTCTTTAGTTAGCCTGTAGCTCTACTCTGACAATCCACTACCTGATCCGAGGGAGGGGACATTGTCTGGGTGAGGCCTTGAAACTCATCAGTGTCTTACCCTGTGTGCAGCTGCTATCAGAGAGGTATACCGTTGATGTCCACATCTTTAGTTAACCTGTGACTGTGCACTCAGGATCCAGTACCTGTTCTTGGGGGGAGCATTGCCTGCCTGAGGCCATGCAACTCCTCACTGTCCTAACATGTGTACAGCTGCTATCAGGGAGGTATGCCATCCATATCCACAGCCTTTCTTAGTTTGTGGCTCTGCACTCAGTATCCAGTACCTGGTCTGGGGAGGTGGAAGCATTGTCTGGCTGAGACCATGCAATTCCTCAGTGTCCTAGCTTGTCTGCAGCTGCTATCAGAAAGGTATACCATTGATGTCCACAGCTTTAGTTGGCGCTATAGCTCTGCATGGAGGATCCACTACCTGATCCGAGGGGGGGTATTCTCTTGCTGAGCCCTTGAAACTCCTCAGTACCCTACCTTGTGTGCAGCTGCTATCAGGGAGGTATACCGTTGATATCCACATCTTTAGTTAGCCTGTGACTGTGCACTCAGGATCCAGTACCTGTTCTGGGGTGGTGGGGGTATTGCCTGCCTGAAGCTGTGCAACTCCTCACTGTCCTAACATGTGTACAGCTGCTATCATGGAGGTATACCATCCATATCTATGGCTTTACTTAGTCTGTGGCTCCGCACTCAGCATCTAGTACCTGGTGTGGGAAGGTGGGAGCATTGCCTGGCTGATGCCATGCAACTCCTCAGTGTGCTAACTTGTGTGGAGCTGCTATCAGGAAGGTATGCTGTTGATGTACATGTCTTTAGTTGGCCTGTAGCTCTGCACTGATGATCCACTACCTGACCCGGGGGCATTGTCTGGGTGAGGCCTTGAAACTCCTCAGTGTCCTACCTTGTGTACAGCTGCTATCAGGGAGGTATACTGTTGGTGTCCACATCTTTAGTTATCCCGTGACTGTGCACTCAGGATCCAGTACCTGTTCAGGGGGAGTGGGAGCATTGCCTGCCTGAGGCAGTGCAACTCCTCACTCTCCTAACATGTGTACAGCTGCTATCAGGGAGGTATACCATCCATATCCACAGCTTTACTTAGTCTGTGGCTCTGCATTCAGCATCCAGTACCTGGTCTGGGGAGGTGGCAGCATTGTCTGGCTGAGACCATGCAACTCCTCAGTGTCCTAACTTGTCTGCAGCTGCTATCAGAAAGGTATACCATTGATGTCCACAGCTTTAGTTGGCATATAGCTCTGCACTGAGGATCCACTACCTGATCCGAGGGGGAAGGTATTCTCTGGCTGAACCCTTGAAACTCCTCAGTATCCTACCTTGTCTGCAGCTGCTATCAGCGAGGTATACCATTGATGTCCACATCTTTAGTTAGCCTGTGACTGTGCACTGAGGATCCAGTACCTGTTCTGGGGTGGTGGGGGCATTGCCTGCGTGAGGCCATGCAACACCTCACTATCCTAACCTGTGTAAAGCTGCTATCAGGGAGGTATACTGTCCATATCCATGACTTTACTTTGTCTGTGGCTCTGCACTCAGCATCCAGTACCTGGTGTGGGGAGGTGGGAGCATTGCCTGGCTGAGACCATGCAACTCCTCAGTGTCCTAACTTCTGTGGAGCTGCTATCAGGAAGGTATACCATTCATGTGCATGGCTTTAGTTGGCCTGTAGCTCTGCACTGATGATCCACTACCTGATCTGAGGGGGGGGGAAGGGGCATTGTCTGGGTGAGACACTGAAACTCCTCAGTGTCCTACCTTGTGTACAGCTGATGTCAAGGAGGTATGCCATTGATATCCACATCTTTAGTTAGCCTGTGGCTGTCCATTAAGGATACAGTACCTGTTCTTGGGGGGGCATTGCCTGCCTGAGGTCATGCAACTGCTCACTGTCCTAACATGTGTGCAGCTGGTATCAGGGAAGTATATCATCCATATCCCCAGCTTTACTTAGTCTGTAGCACTGCACTCAGCATCCAGTACCTGGTGTGGGGAGCTGGGAGCATTGCCTGTCTGAGGCCATGCAACTTCTCAGTTTCCTAATTGTGTAGAGCTGGTATCAGGAATGTATACCGTTCATGTCCACACTTTACTTGGCCTGTGCTGCTGCACTCAAAATTCAGTAGCTCATCTGCGGTGGGATAGGGGCATTGTCTAGCTCAAACTGTGCAACTCCTCACTGTCCTAACATGTGTGCAGCTGCTATCAGGCAGGTATTTCATTGATGTCTACATCTTTAGTTAGCCTGTGGCTGTGCATTCAGGATCCAGTACCTATTATGGGGGGGTGTAGGCATTGCCTGCCTGAGTCCATGCAACTCCTCACTGTCCTAACATGTTTACAGCTGCTATCAGGGATGTATATCATCCATATCCATGGGTTTACTTAGTCTGTGGCACTGCACTCAACATCCAGTACCTGTTCTGGGGGGGAAGGCATTGCCTGCCTGTGGCAGTGCAACTCCACACTGTCCTAACATGTGTGCAACTAGTATCAGTGAGGTATACCATCCATATCCATGGCTTTACTTAGTCTGTGTCACTGCACTCAGCATCCAGTACCTGGTGTATGGAGGTGGGAGCATTGCTTGGCTGAGGCCATGCAACTCCTCAGTGTCCTAACTTCTATGGAGCTGCTATCAGGAAGGTATACCATTCATATCCATGGCTTTAGTTGGCCTGTAGCTCTGTACTGAGGATCCACTACCTGATCCAAGGGGGGGGTTAGGTTGTCTGGCTGAGCCCTTGAAACTCCCCAGTGTCCTACCTTGTGTGCAGCTGGTATCAGGAAGGTAGACCATTGATCTCCACATCTTTAGTTAGCCTATGGCTGTGCACTCAGGATCCAGTACCTGTTCTGTAGAGAGTGGGGGCATTGCCTGACTGAGTTTGTACAACTCCTTAGTGTCCTAACTTGTGTGCAGCTGGTACCAGGGAACTATACCGTTGATATCCATGGCTTTAGTTTGGCTGTAGCTCTGCACTCAGGATCCACTACCTGGTCTCGGGGGGAAGGCATTCCTGGCTGAAGCAATGCAACTCCTCAGTGCCCTAACTTTTGTGCACCTGGTATCAGGGAGGTATACCATTGATGTGCATGGCTTTAGTTAAGCTGTGGCTGTGCACTCAGAATCCAGTACCTGGTCTAAGGAGGTGAATACATTCAACTGAGCTGTGGCTCTCCACTCACATTCACTACTTGATCTGAGCAAGTAGTAGCAGTCTTTTAAAATCAGTACATCTGGTACCACAGAGGTAGACATACACATAACTACATCTACAGACAAATAATGTTTTCCCTTTTTCTATGTTTTTCACAGAGGATGAACCATCAATGGAGGGAGCTGCTGGAGCAGAGCAGCCCACAGAGGAGGTCAAGATAGTTGCAATCGACCCCTCTGTGGAGGAACCAACTATGGCTCAAGCAGCGGGTCATCCAACAGGTGCTGCAGGTCTGTCTGGGCCTCCAGCCGAGGAACGTAAGTAACTTCAATTATACCACGAACATGATTGAATAGCCAATCAAATAATCAGACTGCCAGTTTCTCACTATTGTAAATCCTCTGATAACCAATGGTTGTATATGCCTATATCATCTATTACATCTGGAGCATACAAATAAATACAATAGAAATAAAAACAGAGCAATTTCTTAAACATTTGTATTTTATAATAACAAAAAAAAATCTACATTGCTCTAATCTCAGTAAGCTACTCATAACATGTGAGTTATCAGAGGATTTACCATGGCTAGCGAGGATTTACCCACTCAGCTGCATCTTGTAGGCAAACCACTGCAGACGTGGTAAATCCCATCATATCTGACAATATGAAAGACACTGGAATATATTGTGCCAATATGAAAATACCATTGCAGCATTTGTGACTAGCAAATACTGCGTGAGTGTGGTTTCTCACAGGCCATACAAGGAATGAGTAACATACAGTGAACCAGAATGTGTTCTTTCTTGTGTCCTGTTACTTAATTAACATATCCATTAGAAAGAGTATTCCTCTGTTAACACTTACAAACAACAGCGCACAAGAAGCTGTGACCTATGAAAAGAATCAAAACCAACACATATTCTGTTTACTTGGACATTTACCCATTCCTTGTATGTTCTGTAACAAACCACACTCAAGCAAAATCCCCATTCAGAAACACTTCAATGCTATTTCAAAATTAGCACAATGTACTCCACCATCTCTCACACCATCAGATATCATTACTTTTTTACTGTATGAAGCACTTTTCCTAACACATTCTAGCTAACAACAGAGGTCACACACTACAGATTTAAATACTAACCACAGATACCATCTTGCAACACCAACACATACCCAGTTAATGCTATGCTGCAGCCGTAGTGCATTTCTTGAATCACCCACTTGGCATAATCATATGCTACAGAGTATTAACATCAAAACTGTATTTACAGGTCTACATATCTATAAAAAGTTGTTTCACAATAACATTTTTCTCTTCCTAATAATTAGACATCCTTGTGTGAGTGCCTGATTTCAACAGTTACAAATCTAATTACAGCTATTTAATTTGTTCTATTTTGTTGAACTATATTTTTCCACAGGTATAACACATAGTAATTGTGGCAGACAACACCATTGTACAATAGTACTGTTCATCTTCTAAAATGAAAAATTCTATGTCAAAGCAGTCCTTGTGTTTATATACAAGGGATATCCGTGCTGCACCTGTGTGACAACCAACTTATTTGAACAGTAGCCTCTCACTTTGAGAAACCTCATAAGTGGCAAAGCCACAATTGACAATTCCAAGACAACACAGGCTACTAGACAAAAAAACTTAAATATCCCACAAGTACAACATGCATATGTAATTTATGTACCTGGACTTTTCAAGTTCACTTGTGTTATATATTATTTTTCTCTTAAGTTCGTCTCCATGTTTTTTTCTCTATCCCTAGTTTCTGTCTTTGGTTTCCAAGTTTATTGCAGTGAGAAAGACATCAAAAATGTTTTTGTTTTTTTGGTTAACAATGTTTTAATTTAAAATGTGTTTCTGTTTTTGGAGAAAGTTGATTAAGCTCTGCATTTTCTGAGTCTCAAGGACTGTGATAGCTTTCTTTATAAACACCACTTTGAGAAGGTAGAAGCAAAACAGGGAGGCAGTACTACTCAGTGGAGTAACCCGCCTTAAAAAAAGTGTATGCACAAAAATCCAAATTATAGGCCGGGGGTCTGTGGGTCACCTAAGCCCCCAGAAAATTTTTGTTTTTTGGTGCATTCTGGTGCATTTTGGAGGTGTTTTGAGGTACATTCTGTTTTGTTTTGGGGGGTCATGTGAAATAGAATTTGCTACCCTGTTATCCCCTCCTTATACCCAGTACATTGCACTCTAGTCCCTTCCCAAGAGTCCCCAGTCCAGTCAGTTGCCCAGACCACCCACCACATAGCTCAGCCACCTGCACCTGTGCATGGCCCCTAGCCCTCCCTAAGCCCAACAAGTTTCACCCTAGCTTCCCACCCTAAAATCCTTAACCCTTTCCCAGCACAGAAAGTTGCATCCCACCCTCATATCTAGAGTCTCCATCCCCTCTCTGCAGCCCAACATGTTGCCCTTTCTCCCAGTCCTGCAAGCTGGCCCCTAGCACAACTCCCCAGATTGCCTGGCCCTCCCCAGCCCACCACATTGACTTTTTTCCCTGCCCAACAGAGACACTGATTGAACCACCAAGGATGCAGACTGAATGTCCGTGGTTGTATGACTTTAATACCATGACTGCAATCTGTCATTTCCAGCTAAGTCCAACAAAGGAGATTTGTGCATTGTGACTTGCATTACTATAATTATGCACCTTAATCATAATGTATGATGTCATTAGTGTGCAGTCCAGAAGTTGACAGAGCTAAACAGGTTTGTCAGTGTCACAAAACGTAGCTGACACCAAGATAATTGAGCCAGTAGCACTCATCACCTGAGGTATCTTAGTCACATATTTTTTTTCTGTAATGATGAGTCCCATATTGTGCTTGTGACCAAATAGAACCTCAATCCTAGTAGCTGTACAGCTGGGATCAGTTGTAAGCTACACTAGCAGAGACTTTATAAGGCCTCGGGGTCCATACATAGTCTAAAAGTTCAAGGTGTTCTGAAAGCCAGCTGACTATCTGCAAATTTTATACACATTTTGTCAGGTAATCAACATTGTACATCTCAGCATGCAGTGGTTCAAGATCAAGGAAGCAAGCAAGCAAAAGTATTTGTTTTTTCAGTCATTTCTCAAAGGCATTCCCAAAAGCAATTATATTTACAAGCAAAAAAAGGCCAAGAAGATTACTGCATCATAGCCACACTGAACCCCTGACTGGGTCACGCCATCCCTTTAAGCTGCAAGTGTACTACAGCCATTAAACTGACCCACAAAAACCCTGCTTGAGACTGCAGTCCCTCAGCTGATTTTGCCCCAGTTTGTGCACACTGTACATGTAGCTATCAGAGGGAGCCGACTCTGCTCACTTCTGATAGCTACATTTGACAGTGTGCACAAACTGGGGTAAATCTAGTCATACTGCATTCCACGCTGTACATTCTCCAAGCAAGCCACACACACACACACACACACACACACACACACACACACACACACACATATATATTTTTTTGGCTTCTGTTCTGGGCAGCACTCTCCCAAATTCTCAGCCCTGATTATTCTAGCCATTGGACACCACACACAGACACACATCTTTAAATAAATAAAGACTGTCTGCTGGCAATCTAGTGCACTGCGGTGCAGCACAACCCCAAGTCAAAGATCCATACACAGCCCTGAACTGCCTGAACAATCCCATAACCCAGAAACAACAACTATGGACTGCCCGGCCCACACTAGTGTTCACTAGAGGGGCCGAGGAAAGGGGGGGCAGCAGCACCATACATCTCAACTGTCCTTGATTTTCAGGGACATCCCTGATTTTGCCTCAAAATTTTAATCTGTCCCTCCCAAAGTTTGTGTTTCCATGACTTAAAAGTAGAGATTGTAAGCACAAAAGAATGTCAAACAAAGTTATAGATTTGTTATTTAAAAAATGCATTTTATACTAATCCCTTTATTTTGCTAGCTTCCCGAGTGGATATCACCCATTTTGAAGAAGTGTCCCTAGTGATTTTGGTCCTTTGTCCCTGATTTTTTTAAGCCTTGTCTCTGATTTATGAGACAGGAGGATGAGAGGTATGGGCAGCACAACTCCCCCACCCAATACACAGTTATAATCCTCCAGATGGGGACAGGAATGAGGACTCCCAGCCAGAGCAGCAGAAACTCACTCAGACAACTTGGCTCTCCTCTCCTCATGCAGTCAGCGACCCCAAAGCTCCTCTCTCTGACTAAGGCTATCCAGCCCTGGCCAAGCTCATAGAACTTTTACTCATTGCCCCCAGACATCTCATCTACCTGCTGCTGTGTGCTGTCCAACAACTTCTCCCTCCTCCCTCCTCCCTCCCGTAATTGCAACGGAAAGCCCCTGGCGAGGAGGCTGCCTTAGCACCACACAGGAGAAAATAAATCAGCAGGAGGGTTCAAGAGGCTGCACAATCATGCTCTGTCAGAGTTGCTGCATGGCTCTCCCAAGTGGCGCTAAACGAACTCTCCCGGACGGCTGGACATTTTCTCACAGCACAGACCTGCAGCGGCATACTCAACAGTGGTGTCTCTTTCTCCTGTCCCTCCCAACTCAGAGCCAAACGCGAGTACTTGTAGTCTGTCGCCGGAGGTAGCAGTGGGAAAATGTACAGCAGCAACTGATTGGCAGAGGCTTGCAGAGCAAAGGAGCATGTGAACAAAAGGTGTCCAATTGCTCCGCTAGTCTGCCAGCAGTTGCAGCTCGCGAAGTGCGATAACAAACTTGGCACCATGTGCCAGTGCCAGGCTGCCAGCATGTGTATCGGGATCCAGTAATTGGTCAGCCATCTATGAGCCCCCCCCGGGCTGGCCGCCCACTGAGGACCAGGGCTCGGGACCCGAATGGACAACATTTTTTTTTTTTAAACACGACAATAAGTATGCATGGTTATGCCACTGGTACTACTGACCATGCAGCACATATGCTTGTACTTAGTGATGAAGTCACTATATAGGTAAATTGCTGATGATGTTATCACTATGTAGATATCTTGAAGCTATATACATAGTGATTATATCACTACTCATTCCTGCACGCAGTCACTCACATATAGAGGATAATGCCAGATCCACAGGTGATAACCATGCAACAATCACCTTGAGTGATTGCTATCCCATCAGTAAACCTCAAGAGCACAGCTCAACAGGTTTACCATTCACCTAGCAACTACAAGAGATGATAACACCATCTCACTTCATGCTACAAAAAGCAGTCAATTACAATGTGTACAACCATGTCAACAATATAAGCAACAATATAATATACTATCATATCATACCTGAATGTATTAACCTATAAGAATTCTTCATGCATTTTAGTAACATATTAATTTTGTTCTTTATCCATGAACATCAAACCATCTGAAAACATAATGTGATTACAGTAAGGAACCTTGCATCTTTTAACTATAAACATTTGCATTAGCAAATAGTTCATCATTATCATCACCTGCATGTCTTTGTAGAACACACATGATATAGCAATCTACCTTCAAATTCCACCTCCTACATAGCAATGCATGTAAAATGTATTAAAATGTGCTTGTATGATATCCTGCATGGTAATCAACATGTGAAGTAGAATAGCAAAACAACAGTTACTCATGTGATTCCTGAATATCAGAACTCTTGGCAAGTGAGCTTAGAGTTCAATCAGTTCTGGCTATGCCACTCATGATAACCCCTGCCCACACTTGCCACTCATGCTGATATATTACACATCACATAACTAATTATAATGTATCCCCTTATAATGAAATCAATTCTAGCATCAATGCACTTTAATTACAGTATTATCAAATCAAGACAGCTATACTAATCTACCATAGATGTAAATACAGTGGCTCTATGCATTAATTAAAAACATACTTCAGTACAGTACATTAAGGTAAGAGTACAGAACAGCTCAGTTTACTGACATGTCTCTTGTTCTCATCATTCTCTCCAGAGTCTCTTGCTGTTCTTCAAACAATCAGCACCACTCTCAGCCGGCTGCTCGAGGCTGTGGAAGGTGGCAACAGGACTGCAGCCCCGCATGCCCATGTTGCTGCAGCAAAATTTTACCACATAATCAAACAAAATTCTGAAACAATTGATTTGCTGCAGTGACGTGGGCGTGTAGCACATGAGGCCTTAATTGCCACCCGTGGTCTTGAGAACAGCAACAGGGGCCTCACCCAAGCCATAAGATCTCTCCGGGAAATGGAGGAGGCCTCTGTTGCGTCTCTTGAGACCACCCATGGCCTCATGGTGCGGATGGCTGAGAACTTGCTGGAGGCCACAGAAGCAATCCATCATCTTTTCTGACAGGACCTGCAGCATCTTCAAGATGACACACCCTTTGCAGCTCCTCAGCAGCAAATGCCCTTCGAAGGTGCCCCTCCCACAACACCACCACCAGCTAGTGATGAGGGGACCAAGTCCCATCACCTCCTGCGCAGTCTTCCTCTTCCTCCTCATCTCCCCAAGGCACAACATCCTGGATGGCCAGCACTTCCCTGTCACTCCTGGCCATTTTGTTTTAATTTTCCCCCTAATCATCTTATTTTTATTATGAGTTATATCCCCCCCACCCTGTGTGAAGCAACACTTTTATTTATTTTACTGCTATTATTTTATTTATGTTTCATTTATTATCCCTTTGATCCCTGTGTGAAGAAACAAAGTTATTTATTTTACAATTTTTTGTCATATAATTTTGAAATAACATATTTTTATAAAAAAACAACTTTTTATAAGTAAAACATTATTCTTTCATAATGCCATATTTGCCTCCTTCTTAAAAATACAATAAATTGTGTTTACCTCCAATCAAAAAGGTACACTATTCATATTTACAGTCTTGGTTAGAATCTGCCTCTGCATTCAGAATTCAACACTTACTGTTGGCAGGTGGAGGGCTCTGACTCCATACAAACAGTTACTCTCATAACTTGTGTTCACCTAGTAGCAGAGAGGTTTAATGTCAATATTTATGGCTTTAGTTACCATATGGCTGCACACTCAGGGTCCAATACCTGTTCGCGGGAGATGAGAACATTGCCTCACTCAGGTTATGCAACTCCTCAATGTCCTAACTTGTGTGCAGCTGGCTCAGGGAAGTATACCATTAATGTCCATGACTTTAGTTGGGCTATGGCTCTGCACACATCATCCAGTACCTGATCTAGGCAGATGGGAGCATTGCCTGGCTGTGACCATGCAACTATTCAGTGTCCTAACTTCTCTGCAGCTAGTATCAAGGACTATACCATTGATCCCATGGCTTTAGTTAGGCTGTGGCTCTGCACTCAGGATCCAGTACCTGGTCTCAGGGGGTGGAGGCATTGCCTGGCTGAGGCCGTGCAACTCCTCAATGTCCTAACATGTGAGCAGCTGTTATCAGTGAGGTATACCATAGATGTCCACAGGTTTAGTCGGGCTCTAGCTCGCCACTCAAAATCAAGTACCTCGTCTGGGGGGATGGGGGCATTGTCTGACTGAGGCCATGCAACTATTCAGTGTCCTAACTTCTCTGCAGCTAGTATCAAGGACTATACCATTGATCCCATGGCTTTAGTTAGGCTGTGGCTCTGCACTCAGGATCCAGTAACTGGTCTCAGTGGGTGTGGGCATTGCCCAGCTGAGGCCGTGCAATTCCTCAGTGTCCTAACTTGTGTGTAGCTGGTATTAGGGAGGTATACCATTGATGTCCATAAGTTTGCTTTGGCTGTGGCTCTCCACTCAGGATCCACTAGCTTGTCTCAGGGGGTTGGGGCATTGCCTGGCTTAGCCCGTGCAACTCCTCAGTGTCCGAACATGTGTAGAGCTGGTATCAGGGAGGTGTACCATTGATGTCCATGGGTTTAGTCAGGCTGTGGCTCTGTACTCAAAATCCAGTAACTGGTCTCAGGGGTGGGGGCATTGCCCAGCTGAGCCCATGCAACTCCTTAGTGTCCTAACATGTGTGCAGCTAGTATCAGGGAGGTATATCATTAATGTGCATAGTTTTACTTCGGCTGTGGCTCTGCACTCAGGATCTAGTACCTGGTGTCAGGGGGTTGGGGCATTGTCTAACTCAGATTGTACAACTCCTCAGTGTCCTAACATGTATGCAGCTGGTATCAGTAAGCTATACCATTGATGTCCACAGCTTTAGTTGGACTCTAGCTCTGCACTCAAAATCCAGTACCTCATCTGGAGGGGATGGGGCACTGCCTTGCTGAGACTGTGCAACTCCTCAGTGTCCTAACTTGTGTGCACCTGGTATCAGGGAGCTATACCATTGATGTCCATGGATTTAGCCAGATTGTGGCTCTGCACTTAAGATCCAGTAACTGTCTCAGGGGTGGGGACATTTCCCAGCTGAGGACGTGCAACTCCTCAGTATCCTAACTCAGCATCCACTACCTGGTCTCTGGGGGTGGAGCATTGCCTGGCTCAGGCCATTAAACTCCTCAGTGTCCTAATATGTGTGCAGGTGGTATCATAGAGGAATACCATTGATGTCCATGGTTTTAGCCAGGCTGTGGCTCTGCACTCAGGATCTAGTACCTGTCTCAGGGGTTGGGGCATTGCCTGGCTCAGGCCGTGCAACTCCTCAGTGTCCTAACTTGTGTGCACCTGGTATCAGGGAACTATACCATTGATGTCCATAGTTTCAGTCAGGCTGTGACTCTCCACTCAGGATCCACTACCTGGCTGAAGGGGGGGGGCATTGCCTGGCTGATGGCATACAATTCATGAGTCTGCTAAGGCCTCACAACCCCAATGACACACCCCATCATCTGACAATCTCGGGAGGATGGGGGGGTACCTGAGGGAGGAGGGGCAACCCTAAAGGTTTCATTTCCCAACTTTTTATGTTTTAACCCTAAATGATGCATCAACAAAGTTTTTTGCATAGAATTTCCTTACTTTTAGAGAAATCATAGAAAAGTAGAAAGTCACACAAGGGCCCTGTGCTCCCACTAACTTCAAATTTCTGCTTAACATTACAGTACAAGTACTAAATATAATATGTATTGGTGGCAGCAGACCCCACGCTCCCACCACCTTGAAACAAAACAAAGTTTCATTCATCAGAGTGGCATAATTCCATACCTGTTTACATTTCACACACCTAACAACTGAAAAGTACATCCATGGCAGTAAGGCTAGCTACCCTATAAATTTCAAGCCACTACCATAATGCAAAATGCTGTCTGCAAAACACAAACTGCGCCATGCAATATCTCCGCAAAAAATGTATTCTCTGACACCATAACACCATAATTAACATCTACAGGACATCCCTTCAATACCCTCCAAATTTCAAGTTAAAAGACAAAACTGTTTCCCAGATATTTAATTTTAAAAATTGTTAAAATTGGGCTATCTGGTCCCTCCAAATCTGGCCACATAGTCCCTCCCTCGCAATCAAAGATCACGATCAAAGAATCTCGTGATCAAAGAATTTGCAGGCTCATGACCAAAGAATTTGCAGGCTCGTGATCAAAGAATAAAAATTGGTGAAAGTCAAGTTTTACACCAAAATACATGAAACCACAGCCATGACTCGATAGAATGAAGTCCCCTGAGCAAAACCCATCCTAGTTTGTCTTTATAAGTCACCCCTGTGCTGAGAAAATAGATGTTTTAATCTGGCCATCTAGTCGTGCCCTCACGATCACAGATCACAGTCAAAGAATCTCACAATCAAAGAATTTGCAGGCTCACGATCAAAGATTGTTAGCGAGCTGCCATCAAAGAATTAAAAACTTAAAAACTCTATTTTTTCACCAATTTACAAGAAACCACAGGCATGGCTCAATAGAAGGAAGACCCCTGAGCAAAACCCAACATAGTTTTACTTCAGAAGTCCCCCCTGAGCTGAGATATTTGTATTTTTATGACCACAAACGGAAAACAAGATGGCTGCTGTCACGATCAAAGAATTCCTCACGATCAAAGATTATTTGATCGTGAGCCTGCAACTTCTTTGATTGTGAAGAAGGACCAGATGGCCAAAACCCCATTCTTCTTTCGCAAAATAACCATATATATTTTCCTATTGACTTACAATGGGAACTTAAAAGTTTAATAACTTTTGAATGGATTAATATTTTTTCACCAAACAAAAAGTGGCATGTTCCTTGATCCAGCGCTTTCAGACATATTAAGTTGCAGAGTGACATGCCACACAAACAGCCACGCAGTGCTATGGACAAAATCCGCAAAACTGCCCACTTAACTGGCAAAAAGTGCATTTTTCAGCGTTTTGGTGCACAAAAACCATAAGTCCAACCAAAATGATATTTGGCATATCAAGAGATCTACATGCCCCACTATGCATACCAAATTTCATGCAAATCCATTGAACGGCTCCAAAGTTATTAATGTGCAAAATATCGAGTTTAACATAGAAGTGGCTTCATAACCCTAACTATAGGGGCATGACCGTGCTCCTATAATATATATATATAGCTAGCTATATAAATTATAACTATGGATATGGGATAGGGGTCAAGTAGACATCAGGGAATTAAATGCTACAAGGGAATGGATGATAGAAAATGCGTAATTTCTTAAGTACTTTAAAAATGACTGACTTATCAACTGTGTTCATGCACAGGCTGTACTGTAACATAGTACTGTATAACTCTTCTTTAAGAACTGACTGTGGTATCTTACATACATACATACATACATACATATAGTAGACCTAGCAGTCTTTCTTGTCTGCCCATCTAAGCTCACTGGTAGTGTATAATAGCTACTCTACCTCCCCCGTCATTTCCCACTTCCCTCCCCCTTCCCCGTCTGTATACCTCTGTTATTCACCAAACCCTTACCCTTTATCTTTTCCCTGTGCCTGTGCCTGCCCCAACCCTTCCTGAAACCTCCCACAGTTACCATTTTTACCAGGTCATCCAGCAGTGGATTCCAGGGTGTCACCACTCTCTCTGTGAAATAATGCCTCCTCGTCTCTCTCCTCTGTACCGCCCCACAGCCAACTTTAGACTATGGCCTCTCATATTCCCCTCCTCCCTTTAACCTGAACAGTCCCTCCTTGTTCCCTCTGTTGAACCCCTTCAGGTATTTGAAGGTCTCTATCATATCCCCCCTATGCCTTCTGTCCTCCAGAGAGTACATGTTCAGCTCTCTAAGTCTGTCCTCATATGACAAACTCCCCAGACCACTAACCATCCTCGTTGCCCTTCCCAGGACTCTATCCAGCAGCGTGATGTCCTTTTTTAGGTGGGGGCACCATAACTGCACACAGTACTCCAGATGTGGCATCATCAGTGAGGTGTACAAGGGAAGTATAACCTCCCTTCTCCTGGATGTTGCCTCCCTGGCTATACACCCAAGCATTTTGTTTATCTTAGTCACTGCTCTTCTGTGCTGCTCTGAGTGGTTCCCCTTTAGCATCAGTCATCACCCATAGATCCTTCTCCATTGTTATGATAGTCAGCTGTACCCCACCAAAGTGGTAGTTATATCCAGGGATTCCTAACACCAAGGTGCAGAATGATACATTTGCATACATTAAACCCTAACTGCCATGCATGGGACAAGTTTTCTAGCCACCCCCAGGTGATGCTGTAGTACCCTCCTACCCTTCTCGCTGTCTACCACCACCCCAATTTAGAATCATCTGTGAGCAAACTCAATTTACTACCAAGCCCCTTCCTGATTTCTGCAATGAAAACATTAAACAAGACAGGGCCCAAAACTGAATCTTGTGAACCCCACTGATGACCGCTCTGGGTATCAAGACTTCACCCCCCTATCACCACCCTCTGCTATCTATTTCTAAGCCAATTAGCTACCCACCCCACCACTTTATCTCCCACCCCCAGTTCCCCCAATTTCAAAATTAGCCTTCTGTGCAGGACCTAATCAAATGCCTTGCTGAAGTCCAGGTACAGGACATCATCGGCTTTTCTTCATCCAGGGATCTTGTCACCAAGTTGAAAAATTCAACCAGGTTAGTTTGAAACAATTTTCCCCGAACAAACCCATGTTGATTATCATCCTGAAAACCATTTAACTCCAGGAACTCCACCAACCATTCATTTAATATGACCTCCAACATTTTCCCCACTATGGATGTCGGGCAGACCGGTCTGTAGTTCCCCAGTTCATCCCAAGGTCCACACTTGTAGAGGGGCTTGACATGGGCCAACCTACAGTCTAGAGGGACACATCCTGACTGGAGGGAGGAATTGAATAGTTCTATCATTGGAGCCACCAGGACATCTGCCAGTTCCTTTAGAACCATGGGGTGGATATCATCTGACCCTGGAGCTTTATTAATCCTCAAGGACATGAAAGCCTCCTTCACCCTCCCTACCTGGATTTCCCCATCTGTGAGAACCCTTCCCCCATATCTCTGGGCTGTTAAAGGCACACGTTGTATACGCAATATGCTTAATGCAGTTCAGATAGTTTATGATCCAGAACAAGTTAACAAAACTGAAACTTATTTATATAGCCTAGGGAACTGGACCAGTAGATGGATGATGATTTCAATGCAGACAAAGGTGAAATAATAGGGTTTGTGATGAAGAACTGAATTTGGGGTATATACACAATGTTAATAGACATATACTGTAAGTGCAACCACTGTGGTGATTAGGGACACATGCCTTCCCCCAAACACTTGCTAAAGGCGAAAATTATTTGAAACCCACCTCTTTAATCCAGCAATTGTCCCTGACTTCCATCTCAACTTTGTACAGTATGCATGGTTACACTTGAGAACCACTTTGTAGTATATTAATTAGGAAAATGATTTGGGTGTTGTCGTGTAAGAGACAATGAAATAAAGAATCTGGTTTAAATGGGATGGGCTTAAATTGAAATGAAGTAGAGGGACATCCTGAAAATCACATCTAGGCCTTTGAAAAAAAAATAAAACCTGTCCTGAGGTGAAATAAAACTAATTTACATACTGTATTTACTGCAGAAAAGTATTTATTTTGACAGTCGGTTATCCCCATAGAAGTTCCAGGGTGGGGTGAAATCGGGTGTAGGTTTTTTGTACCAGTTTATTTCAGGTTGCCTTGATGATATGATGCATGCTATATGTACTTTTTGGTTGTTGCTTCCACATTCAATAAATCTTTTTCTGCAGTGAGTACCCACATCTGTTTGATCCTTGACAATTTAAATTGAGCACTTGTTGCTTTATTTTTAAGCTTATGTACAAAGGATAGCCCAATTGAGATGCAACATTTTGTTTCCAGTGAAGTCCAACTTCTACCTATTTCTGCTGCTGGATGGACCATGGCACTGAGAAGTTAATTGACTTGCCCAAGGACACACAGTGGGTGTTGGTAACAAGGAATACTGTACAATACCAATCAAATGAGTTGGTACTCTTTATAAGGCCCTGCAAAGACCACACCTATTGTACAGTGTCACGTTACTCTTTATAAAGCAGTAGTGAGACCACACCTTTTGTACAGCATCCATTTCTCATCATTTTATAAAAAAAGACAATATTGTACTTTATAAGGTACTGTATTGCTTAGTACAGCCAATGTGATTCTGCAGCTTAGAATCTAAGTTATGAGAAGGAAACAGAAGAGAGACTGTTTTGGGGTGACATAACTGAATTACAAAATGTAGAAACTGAAATATGATTCACGAATACTGCTTATCATGGTGACATTTTTAAAAATTAGGGAATTAAAATTTATAATTACAGTAGATAGATTTGTGTGGAATGTGGCGTTCCACCAGCATAAAGTGTGCATAATGGCAATTTTGGTTCTACAGTGGTTTTCCAAATTTAATTTTTAGTTCCATTGAATTCCCAAATGCATTTTTATGTGACAATGGAATAACTTAACACCGATTACGTAGATATAAAGTAATCTAACATATATTTAAACTGCAGATTACTAATTTGCTAAATACATTCTGTTATGAAAATTTCACATTAGTCCTAATGCAGAATTAGACAGAATTTTACAAAATGACATATAATTTCATTCCATGGTAATTTGACAAATCCACACTGCCCTAAAAATTTGACGTTGAGAACAAAAGAGGATTTGAGACATACGTTTTACAGAAAGAGTACTATTATGCTTATGTAGTAACATACTATTTGCCTACAGAATAGGCCTTATGGTCTGTCCAATCTGCTTGTGCCTCAGGATCCCAGTTGGGTACCGAGACCTGCCCCCACCATCGCCTTTCTGTTTCTCCTGTTTACCATACCAAACCCCCACGCCAGGCTCCCCCCCACTTCTTCCCCATTCTGTACATGTCCCACCCTTTCTTGAACCCCTCCACCGTAGAGTCCAGCACCAGCTCCCCAGGCAGTGCATTCCAGGGTTCCACCACCATCTCAGTGAAGTACCTCCTCCTCTTCTGCCCCTCATCCTTCCTCCTTCTAACTTCAAACCATGCCCTCTGGTGATACCCCCCTCCTTTAATCTAAAGATTCCCTCACTGTTTACCCTATTTATTCCCCTGAGATACTTGAAGACTTCAATCATATATCCCCGGTCTCTCTTCTCTGCCAATGAGAGCAGGCCGAGATCCTCCAATCTCTCCTCATATGTCAAATCCCCCAAACCCTGTATCATCTTGGTTGCCCTCATTTGTACCCTTTCCAGGAGCTGTATGTCCATCCTTAGGTGCGGCCACCAGAACTGCACACAATATTCGAGGTGTGGTTTAACCAGGCCATTGTACAGTGGCAGAATGACTTCCCTACACCTTGAGGTGATCCCTCTTGTGATGCAGCCCAATTTCCTATTTGGCTTGACTGCCGCCCTCCTGCACTGCTCAGAGTTATTCATACTGGCATCCACCAGCACCCCTAGGTCTTTTTCCCCTGCCATGGCCACCAACTCCTCTCTTCCCAAGGTGTACTCATTTTTGGGGTTCCCCCTTCCCAGATGTAACACCTTGCACTTGGAGGGGTTAAAATTTAATTTCCAGGTGCGAGCGCAGCTATCCAAGGTCTCCAGGTCCTCTTACAGAGCCATTCTCCCCTCCTCCCCCCTCAACCACTGCTCCCAGCTTGGAGTCATCAGTGAAGAGACTCATCTCACACCCAGTACCCTCTCTGATATCTGTGATGTATGCGTTAAACAAGATTGGCCCCAGGACCGAGCCATGTGGTACCCCACTATTGACTCCTCTAGGTGTTGAGATCTCCCCACTGACCAATACTGTCTGGGTGCACTCAGCCAGCCAGTTTCCTATCCATCTGACCATTGAGGGCCCTACTCCCATCCAGCTCAGTTTCTCTAGTAGTCCTTTGTGCGGGACCGAGTCAAATGCCTTGCTGAAGTCCAAGAATAGTACATCCACAGGCTTTTCCCTGTCCAGTTCTGATGTTACCCATTCATAGAACTCCACAAGGTTAGTTTGACACTATCTGCCGGGCACAAACCCATGATGGTGACTGTCCTGACATCCTATCTCCTCCAAGAACTCCCCCAATCATTCCTTCAGTATATTCTCCATTATTTTGCCCACCACTAACATTAGGCTGACAGGCCTATAGTTACTTATCGCTTCCCTTGACCCCCCTTTGTGGATTGGCACCACATGTGCTCCTCTCCAATCCTGAGGCACTACCCCTGTCTCAAGTGACCTGTTGTAGAGCTCCACCAGGGGTGCGTCTAGTACATCCATCAATTTACATACGACTCTCGGATGTATGCCATCTGACCCTGGAGATTTATCCTTTTTTAAGGCCTTAAGGACAATCCACACCCTTTCAGTGGGGATTTCATCATCTGTCCTTCCCCCCTGCTGGCCAATTTATCTCGATGTGAAACCCCTGGGGGGCCCTCCCACCTGGCCTCTCCTCCTTTGTTACATCACCATTTCTGACCCCTGACTCTTCCAACTCCAACCAATCCTGCTTTGTTAAATTTCCATACCCCTCCCTGGTGAACACAGAGGCAAAGTTCTTGTTTAGGACCTCTGCCTGGTCCCTCGCCTACTTCACCCACCCCCCTTCTGATCTCAGCCTACTGATCTGGCCCTTTGTTTTTCTCATCTCCCTGATGTACCTTTTCCCCTCCCTGTATTCCAAGTGTCAGCCGTTGCTTCTTACTGGACTTGGCCCATCTCACCATCTGGATGACATGTCTGGCTGCAATATGGTATGCTTCCTTTTCCCTCTTCCCTCTCGTTCTTTTATACTCTCTGTAGGCAGCCTTCTTTTCCCTGACTGCCTCCTGGACTACCTGCATGGCTTCCATGACTTCGCCCCCTTATGCTTCACCTTTGCACAGGTCCTAACTGCCTCCTGAAGTCCCCGTTTAATGACCTCCCATCTCCCATCTTCTAGCAAAGGGGTCATAAGAAGACTGTGTTGAAAATTGTGGGTCAAAATATGGAAAAATGCCAAAGTTATGACATTTTGCAGCAATTTCACTATGCCCTCTTGTAACTTTGGAAATGTTAAATATTTTTAACAAAGATTTTCAACATAGTCTTCTTATTACCCCATCTCATGTATGTCACAACTGTCATTTTTTAAATCCTGCCCAAAATGTGTTTTCATACATATGGCACGGAATGGCATTGCAGTTGTGCAGAATTACATTTTGGTGTGGATTTGACAATTTTTCTGTACTGGGATACATGAAGTGGGGTTATAAGATTGCTATGCTGACAATTTGGCCACTGTTGTCCTATAAATGGAAGCACAGGGCCCAGAGGGCTCTGTGCTTCCACATCAACATACATATGTGCATCTATGGAGGGTTGTGTTGTGCAAAACTGAAATATTTCGCCGAGCGAAATATTTCAAGTAATTAACACGATTAAGTGAAATATTTCATGCTGAAGCGTGAAATTTCACCCATGGTTTGTGAGTGAAATTTCACCTAAGCTGGTGGAATTTACTCACAGGCAAATTAGACGGGTTGAAATTTCACCATCTGTGGTGAAATTTCTCCACCCAAGGAGAAATTTTGCTTCCGAGGCAGAAATTATGTTCAAACTTCTCCCTTGTGTCTAGTGGCCCCTCTGGCCATCACTGGCCATAAACATTAATAAGCACCCCCCCAAGTTACCCTGCGACCTCCATTGTTTGTTTAAAAAAATATATATATACTCTTCACTCCCTTGTATCTAGTGGCCTCCACCCCCCACCCCATCAGTATATAGCAGTGCTCACCCAGCTCCCCCAGTAGCCTGATTGGTCCGCTGGCACAGCTCTCCACTCACCTCCATGGCCAGCAGCCCAACTGAGCACCACTGAGCACTTGAATGAATGAGTGCGGTACCCAAACACCACATTTCCCTGCTTTTGTCACTTTAGTAAAAACCCTAACTGATGGTTTTTGCAGTAAATACATACATACATATATATATATATATATATACATACATACATATAAAAATATGGGATACATGATGGACAGAAACGGGATATGGAAAATATTCTCACTCCTGCATAGTGAGCTCTGTATTCTCATGAGTGCCAACAGTTGTGTCTACCTAGTCGGGGCCTGAGGAATGGGATTCTGGTGTCAGTTTATCCAAACAATGGGCAGAAATATGTTTATTTTATATGCAGGGGTTTTACTGTGCAAATTGTAGCACTATTTTCGTGAAAGAAGGAGGGAGTTCTGCTGCAAACTGCAGCAAAAGTATTCAGTGTTTCGTGAAACACCATTCCTTTTGCTGCAATTTGTGGCAGGACTGGCCCAACCCCACTCACTGGCTTGAAATAAAGGGTTCTGCATAGTTTCAGAGAGAGGCAAAATGCCACCTGGTGAGAGAATGACATATGGTTGCCTGCACAAAATGACATAGCCAGGAAAAGGAAAGTAAATGGCCTGAGCCTTATTGCTGCCTCCTGTATCACCAGGGAGAGAGATAAAAACAGCTGAATGGCTGGGTTTTGCAAGGGCTCAGTGTTCGACATGAGTCTCGAGGGGATATAAAATTAAAGGCCTGTAATCCCCATATGAAAGTGTGTAGCAGCACTAATTAAAAAGAAAAAGAAAAAAGCAATGGCTCTTCATAGTGAGTATCTTGCTGTGCTGAAATTAATACATCTGATCAGCAGGAACACAGTAGCACAGGGAATGTTAGGGATATTGCGTATAGGGGCTATCACCTATTTGTAAAGAAAGCATTGCCCTGCAGTTATCAAACAGCCTCACTGAGATGTCCGCCTAGCAGGGAGGGATGCCAGTAGTGCATCACCTTGCTGGAGAACTGCATAGACCCACAAGTAAATACACAGAAGTGAGTACTTCTCCATACCATTCATGTAGTGGATGAGGCATTCTCCAGTGCAAGAAAATGATTAGGCAACTCCTTCAGCATTTCCTTTATTTCTGCCATGGTGTTAGATGCTGCTGCTAGTCCTTTCTGCCATGAGCGGGCCCTTCAAGCAGTGGACTACTCACTCTTAGGTGGGTGTGGGAGTGGAGCCTCAGTGGAAGCAGGGGATTTAGTTACTGCGGTAATTCCTTTCTCCTTCAAAGCATTATAGGCTTCCTCAGGGGTATTGTATATTTTACTGTTATCTTCCCAGAATACTTTTAGTTTGGCCGAGGAGGGTGTTTGAATTTTGACCTGCCATGTTTGTAAGGCCCTGATTGCTCTGAGGTCTTGTAATCTGCTGTATTTAGCTGGGTGTTTAGCTGGGATAGTCCTGATGCATGAAGAGCCATGAGCCTAGTAGTAGACCTCCTTTTTAGTCCAAGCACATCGCAGCATGTCTCCCTGATATTTCTATTCTTTTATACACTTAAATTTACTGGTGGTCTAGTGGCCCTTCCTCATCCATCACCGATATTACTATTTTGATTCATTATTTCAATTTCCTGTTGGTCTAGTGGCCCTCCCTCCCCATCCCCGATATTAGTATTTTTATTTTTTATTTTACTTTCCTGGTGGTCTAATGGCCTCCCTCCCAGATCCCTGATGCCCACTTGATTATTTAATTGGTGGTAGTGGCATCCCTCCACCCTCCCATGTTTTTAAACTGATGAAAATAAGAAAACAGTCCCTCAATGTCTTTTTTTACTTTTTTATCTGTAAAAAAAAAGTCCACCACCAATACACCTGCACCCCCACCTGACCTCCCACTATGCACCCACCTCCCCACACCCCCCTTGACACCTCCACACACCTTCACTCACCTGAGGAGGTCCCAGGGTCAAGATCCTCTCTCCCAATGGAAGACACATCTTGCTACTGGAACCAGTGACTGCAATATGAGAAACTAAGGTAAATGCAATTCAAAGTATTTCAATGGGGGTTTCAACTTTTACGCATAACGTTGGCATTTTATTTCTTATTTTGACCCCAAATTTTCAACATGGCATTTTGGGGACCCCACCTCATTAACAATATGAATGTCAATATGCAACTCCCATCGGAAAGGTGATTTTGTGGTCGGTTAGCAAAATCATGTTTCCAGCAGGATTTGTGTAATAACAATCATATTGTTCATGTAGTGGGGTCATAAAAAGTCTATGATGAAAATTTGAGGTCAAAATTATTAAAAACGGAACAGTTATGACCATTCATTGCAATTTCGCTATGCATACTCATAACTTTGGGAATTTAAAATATTTTGACAACAAATTTTCAACATATACTTGTTATTATGCCACCAAACGTATGTCACAGCTCTCATTTTTCAAATCCTGCTCAAAATGTGTTTTCGCACCTGTGGCACGGAATGGTGTTGCTGTTGCTCAGACTTACATTTCGGTTGGGATTTGAAACTTTTCTATACTGAGTACATCAGGTGGGGTAATAACATGGATATGCTAACAATTTTGTCACACTTGCTCTACATATTCTACAGCTACATACATATATGCATTTATGGAGCACACACATAATACTTTCTCAAAAAGTAAGGAATTTCTTTGCAAAAACTTCATTAATGCATCATTTAGGGTTCCCACCATCAAACGTAGGGACATGTGGTGTTAGGATTTCCAACTCTAGCACCCCACTCCCACCATGCACACACCAACAGGTGTCGGGGGTGTGCTTTTGTGATCGTTAGCCCTAACGCTCACCCCATTCTCCTGTACTGTACCCATCTCAGCTTATTTACATACAGAATGATGTGAGCATTAGGGTTGATGAACCCAAGGCACACCCCCGATGCCTGTTGGCGTGTGCAGGGTAGGGGTTGGGTGTTAGGGATGGAAACCCTAACACAACATTTCCCCACTTTTGATGGTGGGAACCATAACTGATGAATTAATGAAGTTTTGTGTCAAGAAAAAAATATATATATTTATATATAATGGTCTCTGTGGTGTTGATGTAATGCAATCATGACATTATGATGTCAGTGTATATAGTGATGTCATAAGGGGCATGTGCACCACAGTAGAGTGCATGACTGGGTGAGAGGAGGAGGTGGCAAAATCACATTATTGATGACAATGCCTGCTGTGATCAGGATGTGATTGCTCTTCCCCTTCAACCTTATTGCCAGCCTGCTCTCTTCAGTTTTTGACATAGTTTTAACAAATTGGGTATGCTTATGGATAGTGCCTGAGTTACTCAGATTTGAGCTACCCTTGCCTCATCCCAAAATCATGGATAGGGATCAAGAGGGGGGCCACCATGTGAATAATTCAATTTTATAATCTGGGCCATTCAGATTTAAGAGGCAGAACATGCAAAAAAACACTAATTGTGCTTGATATACTGTAGTGTCAGGAACCAGTTTGGAGAAAGCATTTCCTTTTAAAACAAGTGGGACAATAAGGAAGGGCAAGGGGGAGGAAAATGACTGTAAGGGACTAGCCTTGGCCACCTATGGAGGATAGTTGAGTTAATTTTATTGTTTTAAAATGTTTCAATTCCAGAATAGTAATACCATGAGTGGTGGGTACTATTCATGTGTTGGTGCAAAACAATGAATAGCCCATTATCTTATTTATTTTATTTTGATCCTCCACTCAGTAAGAGAGTGGAGGACTATATTTTTGGATTTTGTTTTTGGTTGTTTATGCAGGGAGGCATTTTATTTTGGGGGGCTTTTGTTTGTTTTTAAGTTGTCCCCTACTCTGTAAGAGAGAGTGGAGGTCTGTTTTAATCATTTTGTGAAATCTGATTTTATTTTGGTCATTTGTGGTAGCTGTGACTTTGGGTTCTTGTGTTTTGAGTGCACGACATGAGATTTTGGGGTGTCAAGATGTGTTGGTGGACTGCCCCCCCAGTCGTGCTCTATTCATCTTCTGAACTTCATGACCTCTGCCCATTTACTGCTCCCCCTTTACAGTTTACAGTTTATCAGCACTGCAGAGCACTGGTAATTGTTCATTGGGGAGGGGATGGGCTGGGGGTTGCGAACGTCAGAGGGTGATTGAGTGGAGTTCTCGCATTGAGGTACTGAGGCCCAGGAGATGCACTGGGGCAAAATAGACTCTGGAATGTGGTCCCCATGTCTGGTTTCCATACCCAAGGGCTCCACTATTGGTGGTCAGGTAGCTCGGGTGGCCTGGAAATCCCGTCCTACTCAAGCAATGTTATGCAGTGCCAGATCTATTAAAAACAAGACTGCAACAATTGCAGATCTTGTTGGGACAGCTGATGTGGCTTGCAGCACCAAGACCTGGCTAGACGATAATGCTGGCCCCATTCTGGAGGCTGCCATCCCGGCTGGGTACTCAGTGATACACCGCTCAAGATCGGACCACAGGGGTGGGGGGGTAGTGATCTGTTTCAAGAATGAACTGGACCTCATTAGTGTGCCAGTTGAGGAAACCATCTCATTCGAGTGTACTATGGTGGCAGGTATAGGCTATGGGATCACCCTCATCTACCATCCACTTGGGGATGAGAAGCAATTCCTTCAGGAAGTAGCAGACTTCATGATTGACATGGCATTTGAGTCACCCAGGTTGATGGTCTTGGGTGACTTTAACGCCTGGGTCGATGATGAACTCTCGTGATTTGGACAGGACTTCCTCCAGTTAATGACATTACTGGGCTTTACACAGGTGGTTGCCTCTGCTACCCATAAGTATGGTCACTCCCTTGACTTGGTCTTCCTCCTGGGGATCAAAACCTCCAACTTGGTGGTGGAACCAGTTGGATGGTCCAATCATCAAGATGTGGGGTTCAGTTTTTATGCCCCCCTGCATAGGCCAGCCCGTGTGGAGATGGTCAGATACCACCCTTTATGAGATGCGAGTCCCGATGGCCCATCGGTGGTATTTGACCTATCGGTAATTCCAGAGGCAAGTGGGATCCATAGAGCCTGGGTCAGGCCTATAATAAGGCTGTTACTTTGGCCCTGGACTCTATCGCTCCTGTCCAAGTTCATCCTCTCACCCTTCATCCTCAGTCCCCATGGTTTGATAGGACCTTAAGGGAGTTGCAGAGGCTTGGACAAAGGTTAGAGCGTTGCTGGCGGAAATCCGCCCTGGAGGCTGAAAACCTTAGACTGATGGAACATTATCAAATCTATCAATCAGCAATCACCTATAAGAAGGCAGAGTTCCTGTCTGGGGAGATTGCTGCTGCTCAGAACTGACTGGCTCAGCTCCTTTGAACCGTGGATAGGTTGTGCAACCCAACCTGTCTTCAGATTCGAAGAGACTTTTCACAGATTGAGTGTGATGAACTTGCTCAGTTCTTCCCAGATAAGGTGGCCAGCATCAGGGCGGAGATCCAACAAGCACACCCTATGGGAGCTGTTAGTGGTCAGTGTACGGTCACTCCTCCTCAGTCTGTCTGGAGTTCCTTCAACCGGCTGTAAATCGGGGATTTTGTGTGGATTGCCCAGGGTATGCACCCAACATGCTGTAGTTTGGATCCGGGCCCAACCTCCCTGATCATGGGTTGCTGTGATATTGTTGGCCCCGTCCTTGCAAGGATAGTTTGGTGCTCCTTAGAGTTGGGTGAGTTTCCAAGCTCCCTGAAGGAGGTGGTGGTGACACCTCTCCCGAAGAAAGCTACTCTGGACCCAAGCTGCCTTACAAACTACAGACTGATCTCTAACCTTCCCTTTGTTGGGAAGGTGACTGAGAAAGTTGTGGTGCTGCAACTGGAGAACCATTTGACCATTCACAACATCTATGAACCTCTCCAATCCAGTTTTCACAAGAGGCATAGTACTGAAACCACTCTGGTTCGGGTGCTCAATGATCTCTTGATGGGGAGAGATCAGAAGCACCATTCTATCTTGGTACTTCTTGATCTCTCTTCAGCTTTTGACATGGTGGACCATGGGGTGCTCCTCGAGCATCTGAGATTAATCTGTGACCTGTCTGGTACAGTTCTCAGATGGTTTAAGTCCTTCCACACTGGCAGAACTCAGAAGGTGTGTCAGAGATTTTTTCTTCTGACCCATTCTCTCTGTCATGTGGAGTTCCTCAAGTCTCAGTGTTGTCCCCCATGTTGTTCACGGTGTATATGCTGCCCCTCAGAGTCATTGTAAGATGGTATGGGCTGAGGTTTCATTGCTATGTTGATGATACTCAGCTCTACCTGTCTTTTGCACCCGACCAGGATAGTGCATGCTTGGTATTTAACAACTGCCTCACTGAAATCCAGGATTGGATGAACTCCAGCTGGTTGAAGTTGAACTCCGGAAAGACTGAGGTGATGGTTTTGGATCTGGGTCACCAGACAGAGAGGTTGGGAACTGACCAATCTTCCGGATTTTGTCTGGGAGGTACCCAGCTGCTTTCCTATGAACAGGTGTGGGACCTTGGGGTAATTCTTGATGATGGGTTGACACTGCATTCTCCGGTGTCGGCAGTCATCAAGTCCTGCTTTTACCATCTGAGGAACGTCACCAGGGTCAAGCACCTTGTTCCATCCGGTGACCTTCCTACACTAATCCACACCTTTGTGACCTCACACCTTGACTACTGCAACTCCTTTTATCTAGCAGCTAGTGCAGAACACTGCGGCCTGGTTGTTGATGAGAACCCCATGTGCAAGTCACATCACACTGGTGCTGCGCGAACTGCACTGGCTGCCTATTCGGTGGCAGATCACCTTCAAGGTCAGGCTTCTGACCTATAAGGCCCTACACATACAGGGCCCAGACTATATACAAAAGATCCTGTCTCCCTACTGCCCAGGGCAACTGCTCCACTCAGCTGATGAGGGGTTGCTAGAGATTCTCAAGGTGACTTTGAAGACATCGAGGGCCCATGCATTTATGTATGCAGCCCCAGCCCTGTGGAATTCTCGACCCCATCAGATATGGGAGTGCACAACTGTGGAGGGCTTTAAGAAGGCCCTAAAAACACATTTATGGCTAAAAGCATACCCAAACTGATTATTTCAGCTCTGCATTTATTTGTTTGATTACTGTGTATTTTATTGCTTTTATTGTTCAGCACCTTGACATTTGAAAGATGTTTTATAAATAAAGATTATTATAATTATTATTATTATTGTTATTATTTGTGGTATCCAGGAACCCAGGATAAATTTGTTACTCTAGTACCCTTAATAACCATAGTTGACCTAGTCAGTGATATATTGGTTTTGCTTTGCATATGGCTGGAACCTAGTTGTCCATAAATTAGGTTATGTATGGAGGATCACGTTAGGACTTCTTTGTGTAATATGGAGTGGTGGTGTGCAAGCTCCCAATATTAATTTCAGAATACCATGAATGGTAGGGCACTCATTATTCATGTCTGAGTACAAAATATTGGGCCCCCGTTTGATATTTTAGGATAACTCTTGCAAAGACTAAAACACACTAAGAATTCAATTTAAACCACCTGTCCATTCCCAGGTGGCTACGGCTAGTGCCATGGCCGCACATCAGCCACTCCAGTAATCTCTTGCCCTCTACAACCTTTCTGCATACTCCCAAACATACATTTCTTAAACAAAATTAGAACATGTTGGTGTTTATCACTGTGCAAGGAGCCAACTCCATATTTAACATCATCCCCTCCCTAGAATATGGCTAAAGCAGGATCACACACCCACTCGTGCACCTGAGGCTTCCATAAGAAAAGTAAAAATGGTGCACTTTTAGCAAGTGTTTGAAGTGCTGGAATGTATATGAATACCATACTCTTCAGAATAAAATGTACCTATTTATGCTGCAACATGTTGCGCATTTCAGAAAAAGGAAGGTGTTTCTGGAAGACCCAGGTTTCTAGTTGCCTTCGTGGTGTGACTATTAGTGCAGCAGAATGATATTCCAAACAACTTGTGTTAAAATCCTAGCTAAGGCACTTATTTCTGTTGATCTTCTGTATATCTGATTTCCATTAACAGCACATGTGCATCGCACCCATGTGTATAATATGTTTGAAGTGCCGGTGCAGAATTTATTTTATAGATAATTCATACAAAATAAGAAATCTGTCTCTGCAGCTTCTCTTATGACAGTGTTCTGATTTTGTATATGTTATTTATAAAATAAATTCTGCACTGGTACACTAAACCAGCTGCTAAGAGTGTGCCACTTGTTGCCTTTACTTATTTAACCCCCTCCATAAATGTTTATGTTTTTGGTCTTGTTACTCTCATTACACACTATACATTTGTTTTTTTAGCGGGGAAGGGCAATCCTATTCAATCCAGGCCTACTTAGTCTTATATTACCAAACACTTGATATGGCACAACTTGTACAGGGGTCTGTGCATCCTAGAGGTTTGGCTAGACCCTACAACAAGCAGTCCCAAACAGTATGCGATTGCACTTAAAGGGATGCACCTTAGTAAGCATTGCAAATGACATTCAGTGCTGGCTAGCAGTATAACAATATATAGTCATTCTGACTGCAGAAAATTATTACAAGGATTTTATTGTTCCAACCAGCTTCATTGAAGTAGCAGTAAAAAGAAGGGGCTGGATTCTCAAAACACTTTGAAGGTGTTTTGAAGGTGCAAAAATTGTGACAGTTTCCAAACATTTCACAGGCACGGAAAAAAAAAAGGGTAATTGTGTTGCATTCTATTCCCAAAATGTTCACAGTTGTGGAAAAAATATGCCATGTTTTGTGGAAACAAATGCAGCTGTGGAAGTTCTTGCACAATAAAAGGCATTGAAAAGTATGTCTTATCCCCTTAAAGACTTTTCTCAGTCATTATTTTTCCACAGTTGCTGAAAAAATGTTGCGCACATGCTGCACCAAAGAGAGTGAACCATAACTCATCCTGAACTAAAGGCAGTGTACTGTTGATTGAGAAACAATTATAGTGGGGTTCAAACTCCATGCAACAGCAAACCAGGGAGCCTTGTATCAGTGTCAGATATTAGATCACAAATAGCACACGTTGCAATTGAAATTCAAACAACCACAGCCACATGACCCAGTGCAACCCATAAAGGAGCCCCACAGGCAGTAGAGGCAAAGGCAGTAACAGCCAGAAGTGCATGCTACAGAAGCAGGCAAAAGACAAACATCAGAGAGAGACACAACCAACAGTTACAAATGGCACTGTATGCAAGGTACTGCTGGTATAGGCAATACTGCTGTGGTCACAGTCGTGGTACTGGCTGCTGCTGGCCTCACTAGCAGTGCTGATTCTGCTGCATCTTCTGCAAGACTGCCACAGTCTCCTGCTCTGATTAATATGAATAATCTTTTGTTCTGTCTGCTAGTCTTTTTATATTGTTTCTGAATCTGCGGATGAGCACGTATATGGAAATTATGCATATGTGGAATTCTGTAACTCACCTTTTTTGTGATTTTCTGCAAATGCAGAACTTTTGACTGTGAACATGCCGCACATACGTTTCTGCAGTTTTTGCTAGCTTTCTTTTCACATGTGTGGCATTTTTTGCTCTCTTTGTGAATCCAGCCCAAGATGTACAAAAAATGTCTCAGCCCCATAAGGCTATAAAGCAGTGCAGAAGTTATAGTACAAGTGCATAAAGTGCAAAGTATGGCTAAATGCACAATGAAAAAAGGTTATACCTTACTTAAATCCCTCTCCCCAAACTGCCAGCATGCCCAGCCACAGTGCTTCACTTGATGAGCTTTGTCAGTGAGTGTTAATAGTTTGCTAACCACTCTGGTTATATAATTGCACTTTAGGCACTCGTATTATAACTTTTTTGCTGCTTTATAGACCTACAGAGCTGGAACACTTTTGACATATCTTCCCTTTACTGCTACTGCCTTATATCAATGCTGTATGTTCTGAATGATTGTGTATTGCTGTACTAGTAGCCAGTTGTGAATGTCTTTGATATGCTTACTAAAGTGCACCCTTCTGAGGTAGTGGTGGGCAAAGTGGCCCCAATTCGCTCCGTGAAGTGATCCGCGGAGTGAAGGTATTTATGAGTGCTGCGTAAGCAGAGTACTTCATGTTATAATGGGTAACACGAAGTCCATTGAAAACAATGACTTCACGTTACTCTGCCTTCCCAAACCACTACTCCACCAATTCTTGAGGCTGATACATTAAGAAAACAATATTCTTCACCTCCACTCATATATTTTTTATGCTCCAAAAGTAATTTTGCAGTGATTCATGGGATTTCAGGTCACATGGGCTCTAGATTGTTCTGCACAGCCTCAGTTTGGGGTAGTGCGTGTATGAAGCTGTAGGAGAGAATCTGCTCTGAGAGCTCTGTGATTCAAACCTTCTAAAAGCTGTTAAAAAAGCCTTTTGGGGTCATTTGTTTTGCTGAAACTTTAGTTCATCGATTATAGGAAACCCTCCTGTGCTTATATCATCGAGCATTTATTGTTTGTGTGTGGATTTTGAATGTCAATGTACAATATTCAGTCTGTGTACTGAGAGACAGTGGAAGTATGCTTTGGGGGAGGGGCATATCTGTGGTGTTGGTAGATTAACTTGGAGAAAAAGACAGAGCTTTCTGTTTTGGTGATATTTTTCTTGTAAAACTGTGTTAATGTACACACAGTAATATTTTCAATAATTCTTGCCATTTTTTTGCTGATTGTTGTGGGGCCGCAGTGCATAAGTTTAGTTTGTTTAAAATATGTGGTTATATTACTGAAGTTTTCAATTTGCTACGCATTACTTAGTGTGTGTCTGAGTATGCGTGTGATGCGTGTCATCAAATCAGACACCTTTTATTGTGCCACATAATTTCAGCAATGTGAACCTGCTATGTTATCCACTGCAGCTGTGTAATTTTTGTACTTCTTTGTGGTATCTTTACTAGTACTAGTACTAGTGACTGTTACTGCAGCAGTGCAATACACTGCCCCCCTCCACGGCCTGCCCCAACCGGAAAAGGAATTATTTTCCAGATTTTTGAATTTCTGATGGTTAGCATTGGTTAGGTGTTGTGCCTTTGCATCTGCTTCTCTTCAGTGTGAAGCGCAATCTTAATCTGTCTGTGCATTTGCATCTCTTTAGGGCCCAATCTCCATCTCTAACTTAAGTCACAGTTGTTTCTTTGGCTTCCCTTCAGAGTACTGGACAGGTGTGGTGCATAATTCTGCATGAACATTGTACTCATTAATATGTGTTTTTAAGTTGGGACCATTATCAAGAGTCATTTGTCATACAAATCACGTTCTTCATCATCACAGACAGTCACAAATCACGATTTACGATCACGTCATGAATCACAAAACTAATCTTTTTTAATAGTTACTTGGATGTATTATAAGCCTGTTTTGTAGTATCTCTCCATGCTTCACCACTCCTCCATTGTACTCATTAATAAGTGTTTTTAAGTCGGAGAGTTTTGTATCACACCTCATTGGGGGGGTGGGCCCAGGAAAATACAGCCGTAGGCATTCGCATTTCGTCATCATCACAGTTACAAATGCAGTCACAAATCACGATTTTATGATCACGTCATGAATCACAACATTCATTTTTTTGAATAGTTACTTGGATGTATTTTAAACCTGTAAGAAAAATAAAATTTACAGAAAGAGCAAATTAAGTAAAAAAGAGTACAGAAAAGACAAGAAAATGTAGCTTTTAAAAAAGCTGTTGGGTCTAAATCAAAGTTTAAATCTCCTCCTCTCTGACCTCAAAGTATAAGCAGTCACAAAACACACTACTCTCTCTCCGTCTACACAGGAGAAAGTAAAAGCGTCTGCTTGTATGACTCACTTTCTTCCTGCCTAGCTAAAGAGCATGTGACTTACAGTACTGTAAGCCATGTGATGTGTGGGAGGGGGGCTGCCAAATCTGAAACACCAAGTGGGTCACTTAGAATCATAATGGGGAATGCGAAGTCCATTAAAAACAATGAATTTGCCTTACTTTGCTTTGCCATTCGCCTTAATCGCGAAGTGGTAATGACAAGCGTAGTGAGCACTTTGCATTGCCCACTCGCTTAGTGGAGGGGCAACCAGTGCTCCATTGCTCACTTACCGGGCGAAATTTAAATTTGCTTACCTCTACTCTGAGGTCAATCTTACACTGTTTTGGACATCCCAGTCACCACCTACTATTCTATAGTGTGTCTTTCATAAACTAATACAATCATCAGACTACTAGTGTGAGGTCTGCAAGTCTGGAAGGAAAGAGCAGAGAAGCCTATATCATTGATAATATTTGGCCAAGCAGTGCCTTGCAGCATCAGTTATGCAGATCACTCCCCCCCACCCCAATTGTGGTATCCAGTACGAATGCAATCAAATGACTGTATTAGTAGCCAGGGAAAGGTGTGCTGTGGGTAGGGAAAGAGGATACCTGGACTAACCTGGATTATTCATGTTTGTCCCTTCCAAATGATTGGCTGGAGTCAGGGGGCAGTATTAAAAACATATACAGTTTGTGAATTTATGAGAGAGTTTAGCTAGGGAGGGGTGATGTTAAAGATGGTGCACCAGGAGATGACATATGCAAATTTGTTTTACAAATGAGTCTCTGGGAATATGGGAGATGGTTGAGGTTGGCGAGGGGTAGCTATCAGATTAGCCTTTGCTACTGGGGGTGGAATAGAAGATAACAAAAAAAATGTATTTTTAATTTTCATAAAATGTAACAGAATCCAAGAAGCAGGTATCAAATTGCCAAGTATGGGAGGGGGTCCAAACACTTGTTGGCTATTTTAAAAAAAGCACTTGCACACCTTATTTAGTGTCACACATGTTAATTAACAATTGTTTTTGTGGTACTCAGATACTGTACTTTCAACTCTTGCCATTCATATCTGGAAAACATGGGCC
Organism: Neoceratodus forsteri; assembly: GCA_016271365.2. Lineage (NCBI taxonomy): Eukaryota > Metazoa > Chordata > Ceratodontiformes > Ceratodontidae > Neoceratodus > Neoceratodus forsteri. The sequence continues at coordinate 1,652,277,743 of CM057449.1, forward strand.
TTGTGTAGAAAGTATAATGCCCTACAATATACTTGTTTGTTTAATCAATTATTTATTTACATAGTGAACTAGTTTTTATTTACCAGGATAGATAAGCTGGTAAATACTTCCTGCTTGAAGCATTGTCCAGGGGCAGGGAATACAGAAGCAAACCAGCTGATATTGGACCAAGTTATAGCTGTAGCTGATTCATGAATAGAGTACTGTACAGTAGAAAGAAGGTAACATTTTTAAATTATGTTTTCATAATTGTGGTAAATACCCCTGTGAAGTAGCATCATCACATGTTAGGTGTTGAAAGGATAAAGTGATTATGAGACACCCCTATGCATGATGCATACCACTGAAAAAAATGTTAAATATTTACTACATAACTGCAATGAAAACACTTTTGCCATTGCATCAGACAGCATGTATTCTGCTGAATGTGCCCATGTATCCTCCAAAGGAAGGGGTCGGTTGAGGCTGGTGGGGGGGAGGAGGAGGAGAAGGAGGAGGAGGGGTGACAGGAGTGGGATAAAACCCCTGGAACCCATATAAGGGGAATATGGATTATATCCTTGAAACTGCACAAATTGGCCCCAATCAGGAGTGGAACCCGCTGGGTAGGGATCCCCAAGCTACCCAAAGGGGTAATGGGGGACAGTTCGGGGCATAGAGTAGATTCCCGATGATGGATCAGGCATCGGGGGGAACCCACGTCGGACCCGCTGTTGTATATATAGGTGGAGGGTCTGGCATCAGGACAGTTCACGTCAAAGGGATGGACGTCGGCACCGGCACGATCCAATCCAGTGCTGAAAGAGGATCCGGCATCGGAACCGGACGAGGGAACTCCGGCGTAGGGGTTGGGTCCTGTGTCGGGGCCATAGGTAAAGATCTGTTGACCGGGCCCAGCTGAGGGACTGTCGTTGGGATCATTGGCATCTGGGGAGGTGCCGGTGTCCCGCTGGAAGGTGGAGGGGCCTCCACAGGAAGGCCAGATGGCCGTGAAGGGGCCTCCTGATCTGGGATCCCCGAGGGGGAGTGCGGAGAAGTACCCACAATGTCAAGAGGCTCCATGGGTTCTCTGAGACTATCGCCAGACATGTCCAGGGAGGAGTGTGAGGACACGGGCATAGTGGAAGGAGGGAGAGGGGCCTTCTTTCTTTAGTCCAGCCGGACGTCAGATGAGGTGCCATTAGGCCCTGATGGGGGAACCACGCCCGTGCAGTCGTCAGAAACGGCTGACTTAGCGGGCAGGGCCACGCGGTCAGGGGAGGAGCCACTGGCCGGCTTATCCACCGTGGTCGGGTGACTGCTCCCAGCTGGGGGAGTTGACTTAGTGACTGCCACATGGTCCCCTGAGGAGCCAGAGCCGACTTACCGGCTGGAGCAGCACGATCGCCGGAGGACCCAGCGACCGACTTACCGGCTGAAGTCTTGTCTGACTTACCGTCTGTCTTTGGCAGCAAATGGGCCTTGCTTGTGGATGGCCTGGCATTGTCCGCGGAGTGAGCCCGCTTCTTAGTATTCTCCTTGTGCTTTTTTTGAAGGGGAAGATTTTTCGGACGAATCCCTAAGGCGCTCCATCTTTTCCTCCAGGGAGGCCAAACGAGTTTTAACAAGGTGGGCCTCCAATGCCTGCTGTTTCCATTTTTTAGTGGCCTGGCTGAATGACTGGCAATTAGGGCAGGAGAAGATAGGATGATTTGGGCCTAGGCAGAAAACACACTGCTGATGACTGTCTTTGTGCGGGATCTGCGTGCCACAAGCTGAGCACTTCTTCTTCGGAGAAGACATCAAAAACTCAAAAGATTTGAAGAGAATTGTGAGGGAAAACACCTGACACAAATGAACTTTTTCGACGATTGCTACTGGAAGTCTGCGATGCGACTGACATGAGGCAACGGCGGGAAAGAACTGGAGGGCAGGCGTGGGGACCGCCCACTATATACAGTCATGCTGATGTCAATCATGTGACACCAGGTGGACAGTCCCCCATCAGGTATTGCTAGAAAAGTCTGCTGTGTGGCCTGATGCCAGGTGGTGCCAGTCCTATATGTGATGACCTACTGAAGGAACCCTCTCGAAGTAAGATCTCCTGATATACTTTATAACTTGTGTTGCTGCCTTCCTGAAATTGTGCAACATTTTTTACCTCCCATTCCTATCTCTGAACAGGCTGGTGTTCCATTGCTCTAAGAGAAGATTTATGGTCCTTGATGTATAACTGGTACACCTGTGCAAGCATTCACCCCTAGAGTTGGTGCCTGAATTGTACAGAATAACATGTACATTTATGTAACATGAAACCTAACTGTACAAAACTTTTTCAAGTAGCAATAAGGAACACGCTAAATGAGCATTAAAATAACTGTTATACAAGCAACTTGAATTAACATCATCAATTTAAAATCCAAGCAGGGTAATGTTCTACTTTTATGAGTTATCCCAGGTGACAGGTACATTAACCGTCTTGGTTGCAGATTATAACGACTGTGTTGCGTAAAAGGTTATCTTACCCTAGGTTTCTGATCATAACTAACTCTGTTTCCATGGGTCATTTAAAACCTTTCAGCAAGCCTGGTGTAGTTTCTTCCTGGTTAGCTTCAGTCTCTCTTTTCTACTTCAGGTACCTCTCTGACAGTGACATGAAATGCTATAGTTTCATTGCAAACTAGATGCTTCCCCATCCTTATACAGTCAAATAGATCACATGTTAAAATTTACCTCATGAATACCATAGAGTTAGTTGTTGCATTTCTAACAGAGATGGGCTGGGTAAAACATATGTGAATCAAACATCTTGAAAGCAATAACCTATGGCAGGGGATGGTCCACCCTGAACAGAAAGCAGCTCATGCATGGCAGCTTGTGGATAATCACATTCTGGACTAACATTCTCACCAGTTGCCGCACCTCCCTTTTTATGCCATATACTGGCTATGCCAATGTCCTCCATCACTCAACAACCCTATTATTCCTTATTCTAGACCTCATCTGTCTGCCAAACAAGTTGTCTTCTGGAGATTCCCATCCCTCTGAAACCTTCCCATGCCTTAGATTCAGGCCTCTGCATCATGGATGTTCTCCAGGAGGCAAGGGGACTAACCTAATCTTTTTAGTTGCTTCTCACCCTACTTGGCAACCAGCCCTGGTTTTCAGCTTGTGTGGAGCATCAGTATTATTGCTACCACTTTTAGAGCTTCACTTAAAATGAAGTAATTTCTGTCATTTTAAAATGTGCATCCTACACCTAAACAATAATGCATTACAGGGAATGTGTTCTTATGGGATGTACCTGTGTGTAGTATATCACGAGACACAGAGTGCCATAAACCACAGAAGAAATGAGTAAGCCCCTCAACAGCACACACCCTGGACTCACTGCAGCAATTATAACATGGCTAAAGACATGGATAAAAATATTAAGAAATACAATCTGAAACATTGCCAAAGATGATTTCTAATCAGTAGATAGTTGTAAAAAATGTAGTTCCCACTATGTGTTTTTACCAGTGCGTGGCACTAATTTATATATACTTTGCTAAGGTTTGTCTCCACCCCATGCACACACTTCCAGAAAAATTAGAAAATATTAGATGGGACAGAAGGCAAAAAGCTATTTTTTACTTTTTCATTGCCTGAAATTTGTTGAAGGAGAAAGCAGACTGGGAAAAGAAAGTAGGTCATTTAAGGATTTTGAATGTGCTGTGGGCATTTGTCTGAAGGAGTGAAGCTCAGTGTTGTACAATGACCATCTTACCATATGTCTGTCTGAAGTCAAATGTGTACTTGACGTTGTAGTATGGCTGTCAGGAAAAATCAGAGGGTTAGTGTGTAGCTATTCAAAGCAGGGTTTTAAAAATGAAGTTGCAGATTTAATATTATGCAGCATAAAATGACAGCAAAATAGTTGTTACAGTAAAAGGGCAAACAAAGTGTAAGGAAAGGCACAGCCTGTATAATGTGAGGAGCACCATACATTCTCAGTTTAGTGCCAGAGATAACCTTGGAGTTGTACAATACTGACATGAACAGTAAGCCAGAACCCTGATCAAGACAGTAGCCCATCAAAAGGGTGAGCACAAAAGGGCAAATACAAAAATGGGGATGCACAATAGTGCAGCACAAAGAGTGACCGGGAAATAGCATCAATCACCAAAATGGTGACCTACGGATTTCTCCCCCTCCCTAAGTTGAATTCCTCCCTGAGTTGGTCATCTATAGTAAGGGAGGTGTGGGGGCAAAGCCCACCTGAAAGGGATGTGTGTGCAGCAAAGATGCATATCAGTCAGTCAGGTCACAGTGCTGATGATGTAATGGGGGGAATAACACAAGATATGTTATTTGCAGGGCAGCATGCTATTTCACATGTCCAACATAATACTGTGCAATTGAAAACTTTCTGATCAGCAAATGGAACATGAAAAATACTTCAGAAATTAAAAGTTGCACCTGACTACTTAAAATTTGTAACATTTCTTGTCTGCTGTTTTTGGTTCTACTAACTCTTTAAATACATTGAAACAGTTAACTAGCCCTTAGCTAGGGTTGTGGCAGCTATGCTGCTGGGATGACTACTTGGGCCTGTCTACTCACCTCGCTTGCTCCTGGCTGGAGCTGGTTTCACAGTGTACTTTTTTTAATGTAACTGACCAAACTAGTCCTTCTGCTTTGGGCTTCTGGTGGCCCCAGGCTACTAGCCCTCTTGGTTGCTAGCCATTTGCAGAGTGCTGATTACTGGGACCTGCTGGCATCCCTCCCCCCAGTCCACCTGGGCACTTTTTAATTACATTAGGGTCTGCCTTCTCTTTATTCCCTGTCCACTGGGAGCTTTTATCTAAATGGATCTTTACCCTGCCCCTCTGCTTCACCCACTGAGAACCTGCACTATTAAAATTAGGCCCACTTGCCCACTGCTCCGTCCTTGGGGTGGTTCCTTGACTGAGACCTTGCCCACACCCCTAGTGGTCTGGCCACTGCCTGAGGTGCTGTCTGGCATGTTAAATACTTATATTTCTTTTTTTTTGTATCCTTTTTTTCCCATATTGCATTTTTCCTCTGAGGAACTTGGGTGGCTCTCAGCCCTGCTTCCTGTCCATGACTGACATCTGCCTCACTTGATTGCACCAGGGACCAACTCCTCCACTGATTTCCTTGCATGGTAGGGATGGGAGGGGGTTATCCTCCCCCCAGTCAAGTATCAAGATTGCACCCCTGGTTGAGTGGCAATAGGAGCCCTGAGGGAATGAGCAGTGCTTCATGAAGCCTGCCCTTCCCACTTTTTCCTGGTTGTCTCCCGCACTGACCCCTGCCACAGTGACACATCTGTATGTGTGTGTGTGGAGGCATGCATGTCCAGCAGAACTGCAACCCTGCCCTTTGATCCACTTCCTAACCTACACTACCACCATACCTCCACCCTGGCTTATCACCTCTCACAGGAAAAGAGAGCAATCCCTGGGATGCTCGATCCTCTCCCTTCCCAGTGACCACCAGCAACCTGTGCTCATTCCCAAACATGGACCATTGGCATGGCAGGAGGTAAGTCCTTCATTATGCTGGCTATCAATGCCACTATGTCGGCCTATTGTATTTCTTTATTTAAAACAAGTAAGGTGGTCAGCACCTGCCCTCTGGTGCTCCTGACGATTCACCACCTTGACCTGGGATGAAGCTACTGTGGTGGATGGGAAGGGTTGCTGGTGCATGCTATAGCACTGCTGGTGGCAGGTGGTGACTCTGTGGTTGGTTCTGCAGGTGGCCTCGCTCTGTCTCTCTCACCTGCCATGGCTCACTGTTGCTTCTCTCAATCAGCCACACCTCTCACCACTGTGTCCCATACACTGTTGCTGCTGCTGGTGAGGGACCATAGAAACTTTAATTAAACTAAAAAATAGGGGTGAACAGAGCCCATGCCACAGACACCTGACTGACTGCTCCTCTTGACCGCCACTAGCTGGAACCACCTCCTGGCTCCTCTTCTTGCCTCACTACTGCTGTTGCTTTATTGGGAACAGGAGGAGGAGGAGAATGGTGTACTTCTAGAAGAGGTGAGCCTTCCCTTTTCTTTCTCCTCAGGCAGCTCTCTCTCTCCCTCAGTTGTTGGCCTGACTGCCAATTCTCCTCCTCAGTGCTTGAGATCACTCAATGAATGATGGCCTACTCCTGATGACCACCTGATGGCAAATCTATTGCTCATTCCCACTTCATGGACTTCTTATAACCCCCAGCATTTGGGATGCTGAGTCTCTGGCAATATGGAGGGCAACAAATGTCCAGCATGAACTGTACATTCAAAACTGGCACAGAATCCATGCCATACTAGCTGGGGAAGGAAACTGTAGGGGAAATACTTGAAAGATAAAAAAACTTACAGCAGGCAGACTTTTCACTGAGTGGGGAAAAAATGTTCAAAACTGCAGGCAAGCTTTTTTTGCTATGTGGACTCCCTAATCCCCACTGTCCCTGCCACCTTACTCTGATTGCTAGGGCCACCTGGGCTGGGTGCACCTTGTTTTGTGGTATTTCAAGTACAGTTGCATAAAAATAGGATCCCCTCCCTCAAACTTTGCTTCCTCCTGCTGCCGGTCTACACATGTTGTCATAAACCTGTTTTTGGCTGCCCTGGAAATAATTATGATGTCACAAGCAGAAGATTATGATGTCGTGTAGACAAAATGTAAGTATCTACTGGAGAAATATTTGCAAAATATTGTAAGGGATTTAGCGTATCAATAAAAATTGAAATGAAATGTGTGGATAAGCAACAGGAACAGATGTGGTCCAAAGGGAAATTATCTTGTTTCCATACCAATGCCCTCTGCAAACGAGAATAAGGGGGAGAAACAAATATAGAACATGTGAGTAATTCAACAAAAATTATGTGCTGTTGCCAAAGGTTTTCCCAGTAGCCAAGTGCCATGTAGCCCACATAGTACTGTACCCAGTACACTACTTTATACAGGGTGCCATATATTAAAGGAATAATGCCTGACAGGGTGGGTGTTATGCTGGGATAACATCCCACTTCAGGTGGTTGGCCCTAGGCCACCGGCCGAGGGCGTCCAACATCCGAGAAGGGATGTTATCCCAGCATAACACCCACTCTGGAGGGCATTATTCTTATTATATAATGGCTCGTAGTTTTATACAGAAAAAAATCATTTTAAAGAATTTTATTTGGTGTTTAAAAATATTTTTTTTAAGAAAAGATGCAAGCAATCAATGTGGTGGTCAGCCAGATCATCAGCAGGGATGTTATGCCAGGATAACATCCCTGCTGTGATGGCCAACTGACCAATCAGAAGACAGGATTCTTTCTTGCCATTGTATAATGTAGGTTTTCCTCTTTATGTCAATGTTTTGTAGCCCTAGTTTAACAATTTTCACAGTGCTTATTTAATATGAGGCACTACATTGTTGCATTTGTAGCTAATATTGGGCTTCAAGCGCTACTGGAAAACTATAAGTACAGGTCCAGTAATCTTAACATGAGCATACACACAGCACCAAAATCTTTAATAAATCTACAATATTCAGGAACTCTATGACTGTGCAGTGACTGCTGTCAATTTTCAGCAATGCAGGAAGTGACCTTCCTCGTCAGGACAACCCCATCCTCTTTGTTCCCCCTGTTCTGTTCATTATGTGTTGCACTCACTATTAAATCAGACCCTTCGACTACAAATCACAACCATACCTGATCCTTCCATATAAGCGCATCTCAGGTTAACTCCTCAATGGCTTGGCAATATTTCATGCACAACATCTACCAACTGGGAGTATCACTACTGCATTGAACACCATTAAAGTGCCATTAAAAACCTCATTATGAATCCATTAAATTTTCCATTAAATTTCCCCATTAAATTTGCATTAATTGGTACATAAATAATGGCCAAATTAACAACATGATTTATGTGAAAGCATTAAAATCCCATGAAATTTAATGGGTTTTTCATGTAGTTGCATGCCATTAAATGTTTAATGGCCATGAGGTTAAATGTCCATTTAATGGCTACTTAGCCATAAAATAAATGGCCATTACTTGTTAAGTGCCATTAATTTAATGGTCTTTCAACCATTAATATTTTCTGCCATTAAATTAGTTTAATACTCTCTTTTAATGGATTTTAACCATTAATTTTACTGGTCATTAACACAAGATAATGGCCATCAAATGTGCCATTAATCTTACCATTAATATGGCCATTAATTTAATCTGTATTTTGAATGTGAGTATTAATGGCCATTAAATCATAGTTACATATTAATGACATAATTAATGCTATCCTTCCGGTAAAATGATACCCTTAATATCCCATTAATCGGTACATAAATAATGGCACCATTAAATTTTTCTATCTTTTTTAATGGCCATTTTTCTTTTAATGGTATTGTATGATTTTAATGGTGCCATTAATAACATAATATGTCATTACGACCTAGGAATTTTAATGGCCCATTAATTGTAGTGAATTAAATCCTGACTGCTATGCACCAGAATTCACCATTACATTGGTTTTTGATGAGTGAATTGTTGGTACAGAAAACACTGAGGCAAAGCAGTACCCATCAGCATGCAGTACCCTTGACTAGAGAGTCTGGATCATCATCTGACAATAACACACTAATTGCATTTTTAGCTGTTTACATTACAGCTTGCAAACCTCAATAGTGCAGATTGCAGTGTGGTTATAGTGTGTTTCAGTCTTTATGTATATGGTGTTACATAAACTATAAGGAGTATTTGATTTCTTCAACACTCTCACAATTGATCTTTTTAAAGCTGATGTATAAGCTATAATCGCCATATAATACAGCTAAGCCCAGCATCTTGTTGGCTTTCACTGCTGCCTTATTCCTGCACTGAGCTGAGTTGTTCATATTCCCCATTATAATCACCCCATGTCCATTTCCTCATCTGTGCTCCCCAACTGTACCACTCCCAGCTTATAGCTCCTCCTCTTGTTCTTTGCTCTGAAGTGCATTGCATTGCACTTCCTGGCACTGAACCTTAACTGCTATGTGTCCGGCCACTCCTGTAGTTTGGTCAGGTCCCTGCAGTCCTCTCCACTCCTTGATGTCATCCACCACAGCTATTATCTTGGTATAGTCTGTGAACAGACTCTTACTCTGGGTCCCATTTGAAATATCTGCTTTAAATAGCCCAAACAGCACTGGCCCCAGTACAGATCCCTGTGGCACCCCACTTGTTACGACTGCTGGTGATGAGTTTCTCCTCCACCACCATTTGCTGCCTGCCCTTCAGCCAGTTTGTGATCCATCTGACCATCTTAGTACCCACCTCTGCATCTTCTGGCTTCCCTCCTAGCCTCCCATGTGGCACTGAACTGAAGGCCTTGCTGAAGTCCAAGTATAGGACATCCACTGCATGGTCCTTGTCCAGCTCCTTGGTCACCCAATCTTAGTACTCAATCAGGTCAAAAAGACTTTGTCATCAAAATCTTCAACAAAGTACTCAATCAGGTTTGTCTGGCAGGACCTGCCCAAGATAAACCCATGCTGCTGCTTGTCTTGGAGCCCACTGCCCTCCAAAAAGTCACCAGTCTCTCCTTAAAGATTGTCTTTATGAGCTTACCCACAATTGCTGTGAGGTTCACCAGTCTGTAGTTGCCTGGATCATTCCTTGGGACACCTTTGTGAATGGGCACCACATGAGCTAACCTCCAGTCCTGTAAGATGCATCCTATATGCAGAGAAGTATTGAACAGGTCATCCAGTGGTCCTACTAGGCTTCCTGCCAGTTACTTGAGTACCCTAGGGTGAATACCTTCTGGTCCCCGGTGCTTTGTCCACCCACAGTGCACTCAGCCCTTCCAGTACTCTTCCCTCGGTAATTTTGCAATCTGTCACCCCCTTCCCTCTCCACCACCCCAGTGAGGTATCTTCCCCCTACCATGAATACAGAGCAGAAGTACCCATTCAGTGCCTCTGCCTGCTCCCCCCACCTTCCCTACTCACCCCCATCTTTCCTAATTCTCACTATCTGGTATCTGTTCTCCATTTTTTCACCTATATACCTGAAGAAGTCCTTCTCTACATCCTTAATGCACTGTGCCAGCCTCAGTTTTCTGAATGCCTTGGTGGCTCTGACTAGTCTTGTAACCTTCCTGGACTTCTTTGTATAATCCTCCCCATCTTCCCACCATCCTGATCCCTTGAACCTTTGGAAAGCTCTCCTCTTGGCTCTCACCCCCTCCCTTACTTTCTTGGTCAGCCAGCTGGACTTCTTTGCCTTTTCCTTCTTTCTCTGTACCCAAGTACATGCCTCAGTAGCCTCTGGCACCTCTACCTTAAAAATTCCCTAATTTTGATTGGCATCCATGAAGGGTTGGATTCTCTCCAGATAATGTATCAGGATTTCCCCATCTTGTTGAAGTCTGCCCCCCTGAAATTAATCACCCTGGTACCTGACCCTCCAATTTGCTTCCCCATTGTAAGTGTGAACCACACTGAGTGGTGATCACTCCTAGCCAGTGGGCCCTCGACCTACAGGTCTCTTACGGCTTCCTCATTTGATTTAGTACTAGGTCCATAATCCTTCCCAAACTTAGTTGGCTCATGCACCAACTGCACCAGGAAGCTGTCCTGGAATGCCCCCAGTATAACCTGCTTCCTAGCACATGTGGTGGTTGGTGTGCTCCAATCCACCCCAGGCAGCTTGAAGTCCCCTGTGATCACTGTATTTCCCTTCCTGCAAACCATCCTACTTTGATGTGCCAACTCCTTGTCCAGCTCCTCCCCTTGGGTTGGTACCCTATACACCACCCCTATCACTATGTGCAAGCCCACACCAAGATGATTCACACTCCCCATACTGCCACCTCTAATGGAAGCTCTTGCCTCTTGCTGCTACTCCCTAATCAAATCATCGACTTCCATAGCTTCTCTTTGTCTGCTTTGCGCCTATCTTAACAGTCATTCTTTTTGCTGAATGATATCCTAAAAGTCTCGGAAGTCTCATCTCCCTTACTACTGGTTGTCTGGGCTGGAGAGGAAAGCTGTTAAACACCCACCTCCCCTCTTTACTTAAAGAGAAACTCTGCATTTCAATATGCACATTCAGAAATAATGTTTCAGCTGTTACAATTTACTAGAAAATGTTTCATCATCATCAAATCTTTATTTATTCAAGCGAGCATCATTGAGCAAGACTCATTTACAAGATGGACCTGATAAGGTCAAGGTTCAACAGTTGATACACAACAGATACATCAATACACTTATATAAAACAGTTATACATACAGGGGGAAAAAAAACATTTATAAACACACTGATGTACAATAAAATTCACATGATTAAATGGGTTATAGGAAAGTTAAGCTAATATTTACAGTATATACAGTGTATACATATCCCAGTGAACGGGTCATGGCAAACACACAGCATAATGTAATACTAGGATGGTGGAAGGTGTTACTGGGTGCCATAAGATGGGGTGTCTGCCTGGGAGGGAGAAACTGAAGAACAAAGATTATGCCATATATGGTGAATTTTTGGGAGGGAGATTGTGAGATGACAAAGCTAGCTCTAGCGGTAGCAACTGCATTTCTCTGTGAAGAAAACTGTACAACGCTGTTTAAAGGATGCAATTGGTATAATATTGGACAGTTTTAGGGATTTTTGTAGGGTGTTCCATGCTATAGCTAGAGAATAGCTGATTGCTGCCCTCCCTAGCCTGGTATTGAATTTGGGCAATTTGAACAGGATGATGTTGTTGCTTCTTAGGGGATAGGAGCTAGGAATGGTCTGGGTGAAGCAGTCCAGAATATAGTTTGGAAGTTTTTTTGATAACGCTCTGTAAATCCATAGAGTTGCATTTCTGTTCCTTCTGAGGTGTAGGGAAACCCATCCAACTGCAGCATAAAGAGAGCAATGATGGGTATTAGATGGCAGATCTGTTATAAATCTTATTGCTCTATGGTATAAGGTATCCAACTTGTGTAGGTAGGAGATGGGGCAGTGACTATAAAGGAAGTCTGCAGAGTTAACAACTGAGAGAAAAATGGCCTGGACTAACCTCATCTTTGAATCTCTGTTTAGGAAGGGTTTTAATCTATAGAAAAGGCCAAGCCTTTGGCAAAGCTTTTTTAGCAGTTCTTCTAAATGATGAGTGAAGTCGAGTCTGCTGTCAATCCACACACCTAGGTATTTGAATTTTTCTACATACTCCAGATTTTCTCCAAGTATAGTGCATAGCTGGGGCAGAATGACTGAAGAAGAGGTGCTGGTGTAGCTTTGATTTGTGAACATCATTGCTTTAGTTTTCTTTGCATTTAACAGAAGCTTTTTCTCAAGTAGCTGATATTGTAACAAGAAGAATTCTGTTTGTAGGATTGCACGGGCAGCTGCAGAAGGGTTGCTGACATACAAAACAGTGTCATCAGCAAAGAGGTGTACAGAGGATTTGGTGAGGGTTGAATCAATATTATTTATATAGATGGCAAAAAGGATAGGACCCAGGATGGAACCTTGGGGGACTCTCTTAACAGTGGTTTTAATGGGGATAAGTCACCTTCTGCTTTTACCTGCTGTGACCTACGGTAAGATAACACCTGAACCACTTAAAGGAGGGTGGATCTAGGCCAATGGGTGCAAGGATGATAGTAGAGCTCGTGGTCCACAGTGTCGAATGCTTTGCTCAGGTCAAGAAATACTGCACAGACATTATTCTTTTATCTAATTCGGTTTGCCAGTCATTTGTGACCTTGGCTAGTGCAGTGATAGTGCTATGCTTGGCCCTGAATCCAGATTGAGCTGAATTCAGGAGGTTAGCATTGTCAAGATATTCCTTTAACTGGGTACTCACTAATTTCTCCAGCATCTTGGATAGCACTGGTAGAATGGAAATGGGCCTGTAATTATTAAGGTCCATAGGGTCGCCTGATTTTAGAAGGGGAACCACTTGTGCTGTCTTCCACAGTGTGGGAATAGAACCAGAGTTTAAAGATAGGTTAAAGAGATGTGTTAGGGAGACTGCAAGTACATGGGATGCAATCTTTAGAAAGTAGGGGTCCAGAGAGTCTGCCCCTGTGCTTTTTTTGATATCCAGCTGCCATAGTAGGTCCTCTACTTGCTTCAGCAGTACAGATTTGAAGCTGAAGGAAGAGTCAGCTCTCTGAGCACCAGTGTACTGGGAGCTTAATTGTTCACACAGCAGGTTAGCTGGAGAGGTGTCAAAGGCAAGGCCAGCCGTTGCGAAGTGGTTATTGAAGGCGTCAAGAATTTCCATTTTGCCAGAGATAGGGCCATTACTGTGGTGTAATTGAGTTGGTAGGGAGGTGCTAGAATCCTGCCCAACCATACCCTTGATGGTACCCCAAAACCTAGCAGGATTATGATAGGAGGAGTCGAGCTCAGCCAAGTAGAAGGCAGCCTCTGCATCCTTAACTTTCTTGGTGCATCTATTCCTGGCTTTCCTAAAGATCATCCAGTCATTTGAATTCTTGGTTTTTCTTGCCATTTTCCAGAGTTTGTCACTCTCCAGCAGTGCAGCTTTGAGATCAGCTGAAAACCAATGGCAGGATTTGTTTTTTATTCGGATACTAGAGATTGGGGCATGGATGTTAAGGGCACTTATTATAATGCTATTTAGCACCTGCTGTGTTTTTCCACAGAATGAGCAGGTAAAACTCTTGCCAGCTTGGAGAGTGAGCTAGATCATGCAAATATCCTTCAATATTGATGTTTTTCTTGGATCTCCTCATTAGGAATTTTGCAGGGGTTGTTGTTTTGCTGGAAGATCTTACCCCTGCGATGGGGCAGTGATCACTTATATCACAGAAAAGCACTCCAGCATGTGTGAATAGATGGGGTTTATTCACTAGCATGATATCAAGTAGTGTGCTGTTATTACTATTCCTTGCATTAATTCTTGTTGGCTCATTAATTAGTTGTGTGAACCCATATGTATCCCAGAATGATACCAGAGGTGCAGCTGCCTGGGTAAGCCAGTTGAAATTCAGTTCACCTAGAATAATGACTTCTTCAGTGCTGGGCTTGAGCAGATTCCCCCAGGTGGGATAAGAGCTTGAGGTCAGCAGAGGGGGGTCTGTAGTATCCAACTAGCTGAAAAGCTGCTGTATTGCGGAGAGAGACTTTTAGGGATCGGCATTCAAATTCCTTGGGCATAGAGGTTGCAGCAATACAGGATACAGGTATACCCGGATTTTGCATATATAGCTACTCCACCGCCCCTTGTTTGGCGATCCGCTCTGAATAACTGATAGTTGGGTAGGTTAACATCCCTGTCTGCTGTGGTGGGTTTGAGCCATGTCTCAGATACCACGAGAAAGTCTGGCAAGGTATGGGCAACCCAGGCTTGTATCAGTGTAAGTTTTTTCGATAGACTGCATACATTAATATGCAAAAAACTGAAAATGTTTATTTTTCTATTTTTAATATTGCTTTCCGAGTAGCCCCTCCAGATAGTCTGTACAGAAAACATGTGCCTCTCTTAACTTCACAGTGCATATATGCTTGTGAAATCACAGTGATCACCAGGACAACAGACTGTGATGTTTATAACAGGGTAATCGCCTGTCCCCATTTTTGCAGGACAGTCTTTATTTAGGCAGTTGTGTCCTGGAAAACAAAACATGAATAACAGTACATGTCCTAACATTATAATAGAAGAAAATATTTTCTGACTTTACTCTGCTGCAAAAAATTATAATACCTTGCTGGCCTGGTGGCACCGAGGGTTGAGGCACTTGGCACCTTACCTCGTGCCATGCCGGCGACCCGGGTTCGGGCATGGACTTGGGTCATTCAGGGGTTGGCCAGGGGAGGAAGGATAGAGCATCCCCAGCTACCCTCCTCCAACTGCCTGACCCCTGTGCCCTCCGTTTCCCTTCCCCTGTCTCCCCCTCATGGTGCTCTCCCAACTCCCCATCTTCCACCATTGTTGCCAGCACTGCAAACCTGTTGCCTGCCACCACTATATTGTCCTGCGTTGGCCTCTTCCCCATCCCTTGACCTGTCTTAACCCTTGAGCCCCTATCAGATATGAACTTGCACTCCCTCCCTCTCCCTCTCTCCACCTCATGTCCTTCTCCTGATGTTCTCTCCTGTTACCCACTGGGAGAGGCCCTCCTGGCCCCTTTCTCATTCTGTCTGCCAGAACCCTCTCCAGCTCTCTGCCAAGCCACTGTAGTCTTCCCTCAAGCATATTTAGCCTGTGGCAGATTAGACACTGTCCTAGTCTCCACAATATGTTCATCCCAATAGCTTACTAATAAGTAAAATATAGGGACTTACCTGCCCTAGGATGCCATAGGTAGGAGTCCAAAGGGGTAATATACATTGTAACTGTAATATAAAAGATAGAAAAGGAGTCACAAAGGATCTGCAGCTCTTTAGGGATGTTCAAAAGGGAGAAAGGGGCAGGATAGACATAAATACAATTATCTGATGAGGTTTAGGAACCTTCACCCTGTCAGATCTGTAAAAAAATAGAATAGAAAAATAGGTTAGAATAAAAAAAGCAATAAAAGAGCAAAATCCCAGTAAAGGGAGTGAGGTTTGGGGAAGGGGGCTCAGCTAAAACCCCTTTGTTAATAGTGGTGGCCAGTATTTTACTTAGCTCAGCTGGGATAGTGAAGACTAGTGGGGGCTACTAACCCTTCTGTATAAATCAAAAATTGTTATTTATACCGCTCAAGTGTCCCTCATTACAAGGTACATCCCTCATTTTACCCCTTAAAAGTGTTCTGTCTTTTATGGAAACACCACTGCCTACATAGAGAATGTGATGTAACTTAAGATTTCAAAGCAGAAATTCATCATATTGTAAGATGGTGAATCAAAAACATTGTACAAGTAAACACAATAATTCCCACAGTGCTCTGAAATTGTATTTTCAGGGTTCGCACAGATGTCCCTCATTCTGAGGGTCTGATGTCCCTCATTTGGGTTACCAGAAAATGTCCATGTCCCTCATTTTAGTGACAAATGGTTGGCAAGTGTGGTGGCATTGGTGCTCTTGTGGGCTAGGAAATGACAGGGGGGAAGGCAGGACCACAGATCCCAGCAGAAAGCTTATTTACATGTGCTTTTTAAAAACACATTTTGTAGCCGGCCAGTCGGTGCAACGGTTGGATTTCTGCTTGCAACACCGGCGACCCAGGTTCGGGAATGGATCTGGGTCATCAGAGGGCTGGCCAGGGGGGGAGAAGGATGGAGCATCAAATGGACTGCTCTCCTTCTCCTAGGGGAGGGTGGGGAGAATGTTCGGTGCATGAGGGACCCCCTGCGGAGGCTGGGGGCAGCACAAGCAGCCGGCATCCGGATGTCAGGGAGGCGGGGCAGATGCAGGTCGTCATTTTACGACCCCGCCTCCAAGCTCACAAGGGGGGAAACCACTGTCGCCAATGTCTTCATGATGCCCACCTCCCATGCCTTCATCATCTCCCAGCTGCCTCCCAGACCTGACGTGAGTCTGCAGCACCTTGGCCGGTGCTGTGGCCCCACCCTGGGGAGTAAACCAAGGAGGCAACCAGGGAGGGTCTGCCATATGGGAGTGGAGAGTGGCAAGGACTGTGATCGGGGCAGAAAGTCCTGACATTGGGGGCAGACAAAAAAAGAAAAAAGAAAAACTTTTGTAGCCTTCCAGGTCCCTTGTTTGTGTCTCTGGGCCTTGATTCGGTGATTCAGGGGTCCAGGAGCAGAAGGGAAACCTCTGTTTTGCCAGAGCAGCTTTACAAGACATGCGCTTCCACGCATCTGTGCTCCTCTGGCTTTCCACTGTCAGGTAAACACTGAGGGGGGTTGGTGAAGGTTTCAGATGGTGGCAGAGGACCCGGGCTGGAGGTGAGCAATGGGAGCTAAAATCACGAGTGACCCCACTCACTGGAGAAGGCAATCAGTCATTCCCTCTATGTGACTTGTTTCCGCTCCACTGGCCCTCTCCATATCAGATAACAATGGAAGTGGTCATTTGTACCACGAAGTTCCCAAAAGGTGAGTTATTTACAAAAAGTATTAGCCACTCAAGGAATTTAAACATCCATATCTATAATTTAAATTTAAATCATGCCACTTTTCAAATGGAAGTTTGCGTTTTAATTATTGGGGCTTGCTTCATTTCAAGTACTTTCAGTGTTTAGTGATTTAATAAAAGTATTTTGCTTAGTACTGATTTGTTTAAATCATGGAATAAACAATTTTGTATTGTAACTGCAGTCTCACATACTTATTTTTAAAAAAGACAACATTCAATTTGTTTTTAACCGAAAAGTAGTTGCTTTATAAACTCACTGCTTGACTTGCATGCTTCAGCAGTATACATGTCACAGACAGCACACATGTGAGCACGTGCAGACACACACACACAGTAAACTCAGTCCCCATACAACACAAACACACACACACCCACCCCCACCCAGTTCAATATGATACTGTGTACAAACGTAGCAGTCAGACATCATGATTTGTATCATATATACCAGCCATCCTGCAGTCTCTCAACCTGTTGCCCCCACCCCAACACAGACTGTCCCTGTATCAAACAGCTCATACAGAAATACTGCCATTCCCCACCTCAACACAGCCAGACTCCAGCACAGACTCAGAACACGGTCATCACCCCCACCTTAGTAAATACAGTCAGTTCCTCTATTGTCAACCCCAACACAGATGGCCCCAGTGCCAACACTACCAGTCCCTGCAGACCACCAAAGCCAACAACTAGTTCTCCTACCCCTGACCCCAACACAGGGGCCTGCAGCAGAAACACTGACCCCCTCCACCCCATTTGAAAACACTGCAACCCAAGAGGCCGCAACTAGATCCGCTACCCTGGTACCAACACAGCCAGTCACAGACAGACAGACACACACACACACGTCCCGCTCCCAGTTTGTTGAACCCACACAAGTGTCACTCTGAAGACAGACCCCCACAAGTTACCCAGTTCTCTGCTCAACAACACCATGTTCCCTGCCAGCTGCCCAGCCTCCGATGTCACATTAGTGCCAGTTTCCCTATCAGCTACTCAACTACCGTCTGAAACCAAGACAGCCAGCTCTGTATTCACGTGTCTACACAGCAAAAAATATACTGCAGTGAATTTGTTCACCCCCCAACAAGTCCAGGTCCAACCTCCCGGACATGGCCAGCTCAGCTACCCCTTCCCTGACATGAGCTGGTGCCTCCCCCCCCTCTTCCTTCCACTCAACTGGCCATCTCTCCAGACCCAGACATGGCCAGCTTCCCACCAGCACAAATAATCAATCACTACTTTGTTAAATCCCTAATTGTAGCCATTGTACCCAAAGAACAAACCAGTATCCAATTAATGTGCATGCAGATGGTGAAGCAAAGAGATCAGCTCATTGGGCACAGGGTATCCTGTGATAGGACTGTGATATCCTCTCTAGCACACTGCACTGACAATATAAGCATACACATTGTATAATACATATATTTCTATATAACAAACCAATCACACACACACACAGAAAAAAGTAGATAAACATGTGGGGAGTAGTACAATGTAATGGCTGTGGGGCAGCAGTCTTCCGGGAGTCTTTCTGGAGGCTGAGATGCTGCCCTATTTGCAGACAACTCTCTGCCCTGAGGGAGGAAGTTGCCCATCTTCAGGCCATGCTGGACAGTAGTAAGGGAACCGTCGCCCAGGCCACACTGGATGGTAGGAAGGAACCTCCCCATCCAGGAGCACCAGAGCCACCACCACTACCTCAGAGGTTGTAAGAAAACACAGCAGTTGGACCACAGTGGGCTCAGGAAGGGTGAGGATGGTGGAACAGAGCACACCCAGTCAGTTGTTCCACTCCACAATCCATACACCATTCTGGGGAGCATAGCTCCCCATGGATGCACCACAAAGGAGACTAAGGAGGCTGAGGACAGCTGTCACAAGGAGGCCCACAGGAAGGAGACAGAGGACACCACAAGGAAAGGAAGCAGCTCCTGGTGGGGACCCAAATTATTAGGGGATAGAACTGGAGGAGCAGGGAAAACTGAAGTAAGGTGCCTGCCTGGTGCCATGGCTTGAGGAACAGGAAGCGCATCCTCAGGATCACGGAACAGCTGCACGGAGTCTGAGCTGACGTCATTGTCCACCTAGGGACAAATGACTTGGCTCAATGAGATTAGAGCAGTGCAGAAGGACTTGTAGAATTGGGAGGCCTAAGACAGTAGCACACACAGTATCCTTCTCAGAGGTGCTGCCTGTCAATGGCATGAGTGAGGCATGGGTACTTGCACCATGCAGTTTAATGAATGGTTGAAAAATGGTGTGGAGCACAGGGGTTTGGCTTCATTGGGGACTGGGGTTCCACCTGGAGGGACACCAGCCTATACTGGCAGGATGGTCTGCATCTGTCCAGGAAGGGAACAAGTCTTTTGAGCAATCAGTTTAAATGCTTCATTGGCAAGCTTTTAAACTAGTCAAGGGGGGAGGCACTGATACAGCAGGAAAATCCCAGCCTCCCCACAAAAAGGGGGTACTAAACGAAAAAAGACCAAGGTAGAAAGGTCAGTGGGGATGCTGCAACAGAAGGTAAAGCCATCAAAAAATGGACAGCAATGAGTACCAATGCCCATAGTCTGAGCAACAAGCTTCCTGAATTAGTGGCCTTGATGGAGGAGGAGCATCTGGATATCGTGACAGTCACAGAAACATGGTACTCACAAAACCATGACTGGGATGTAAACATACCAGGATACACTATCTACAGGAGGGACAGGGAGGGTAAATGAGGAGGAGGAGTAACTCTTTACATAAGGGAAGGAATCAAAGCAACAGAACTAAAGGGTAAACAGGGAGGAGAAGAAGCACTGTGGGTAAATTTGGAGACCGGCAATGGCACCACAATACGCACAGGGTTGTATACAGACCCCTTCTCAAGGGGAGGAAATGGACAAGGAAATGATATGATATGAAATGATAGAAAGTATACTTAGAATGGCAGAAAAAGGGGAGATATTGCTGATGGGTGATCTGAATATGCCAGATGTTAACTGGAGTGCAGTTGCAGCAGCCACTTCTAAGAGTGGGGTTGTTCTAGATGCCCTACAGGGGGGCATGCCTTAGACAACTAGTATTGGAGCCCACTCGAGAGGGAGCAATCTTAGACCTGGTTCTCTCAAATGGAGATGAAGAGAGGATCACAGATGTAGAAGTGGGTAGCCATCTGGGAACTAGCCACCATCGAACAGTATGGTTCATAATAAACACAGCAAAGGTACTGGATTTTAGGAGGGCTGACTTTGTCAAAATGGGTGAGTGCCTAAGGGATGCACTAGCAAATGGGCAGGAAGGAGGGGTGGAAGAACAATGGGGAATAATAAAAACTGCCATCACAGAGGTATCAAGCCTTTGTGTAAAGCAAATAAACAAAACGAAACGAGGTAAGAAACCACTATGGTTCTCAAAGAAAGTGGCAGTGAAGGTTCAAGAGAAAAAGAAAGCATTCAGGAAGTACAAGGAATCACAGAAGGAACAGGACAGAGAACTATATCAGTTAAAGCAAAAGAAAGCTGGGTAGGCAGTCAGATCAGCAAAGGCCCAAACTGAGGAAAAGATAGCCAACTCAGTTAAGAAGGGGGATAAAACCTTTTATAGGTAAATCGGGGAGCGAAGGAAGACCAAGGGAGGGATAGCGAGGCTTAATAAAGGGGAGGAGGGTGGGCAGAGGGTGACTGTGAAAAGGCAGAGATACTAAACAAATATTTTTGCTCAGTATTTACAAAGGAAGGGGGGGTACCTAAAACAAACAGTAGAAACACTCTGGATACAGAAGTTGATACCAGCCTAGAAGAAAGGGTTCTTAAAACTGAAGGTGGACAAAGCAATGGGGCCTGATGGGATTCATCCCAGAATTCTAAAAGAACTAAGGGTAGAACTAGTGACACCACTGACTACCATCTTTAACAAATCATGGGAGGATGTGGTGGTACCCGAGGACTGGAGGAGGGCAGATGTGATTCCTCTTCACAAAAGTGGGAGCAAGGCAGAAGCAGGAAACTACAGACCTGTTTGTTTAACCTCAGTGGTAGGGAAAAGGATGGAATCACTTCTGAAGGAAAGAATTGCTAAATATCTAGAGGCCAGAGGGGCACAGGACCCAAGGCAGCATGGATTCACAGCGGGAAGGTCATGCCAGACAAATCTAATAGATTTCTTTGACTGGGTGACCAAAGTAGTTGATCAGGGAGGGGCTGTGGACATGGCCTACCTAGACTTTAGCAAGGCATTTGACACAGTCCACACAAAGATTAATATACAAGTTAGCCAGCCTGGGAGTGGGTCCCAAGATGACAGCCTGGGTAAAGAATTGGCTGGAGAATAGGACACAGAGAGTAATAGTAAATGGAGTCCACTCTGAAAAAGGGAGTTAGTAGTGGGATACACGAGGTTCAGTATAGGACCAGTCCTCTTCAATGTCTTTATAAGTGACATTGCAGAGGGACTGGAAGGAAAAGTATGTCTTTTGCAGATGACACAAAGATCTGCAACAGAGTTGATGCACAAGGTGGGGTGGAAAGGATGAGAAGGACTTGGCAAGTTAGAGGAATGGTCAAATGTATGGCAGCTTAGATTCAATGCTAAAGTGCAAGGTAATGCACCTGGGAAACAAAAACCAGGGAAGAGTACACAATGGGGGTGAGATACTAACAACAACAAAATGGAAAGGACCTGGGGTAGTCATATCAGATGACCTAAAGGTGGGCAAGCAATGTGAGAGGGCAGCAAGGAGGGCTGGGGGATACTGGGATGCATAGGAGAGCATCACCAGTAGAAAACAGGAAGTTATTATCCCTCTGTACAGACAGCTGGTGAGACCCCATCTGGAGTACTGCGTGCAGTTCTGGAGACCCAATCTCCATAAGACATAGACAGGATGGAAGCTGTCCAAGGAGGGCAACTAAAATGGTGCAGGGTCTGCACAGAAGACATATGAAGAGAGACTTAAGGAGCTTAATATGTATAGCCTCGAGGAAAGGAGGGAGAGGGGGACATGATAGAAACTTTCAAGTACCTCAAGGAATCAACAAAGTCCAAGAGGGTAGCATCTTTCAAAAAGAGGTGTGCAAGAACAAGGGGCACAATTTGAAGATAGAAGAGGCGGCTCAGAGGTAATTTAGGAAGTATTTTTCACAGAGAGGGTTGTGGATGTATGGAACTGCCTTCCAGAGGAGGTTGTGGAGTCACAAACAGTGGTGGAATTCAAGCATGCATGGGACAGTCATAAGGCAATTCTAGGGGGTGGGGGTAGGAAGAAGTAGGCTGCTGGTTAACTACGATCTGCAGCTTATCCATCAGGTAGGGAAATGGGCAGACTGGGTGGGCCAAGCGGTCCTTATCTGCCGTCAAATTCTATGTTTCTATGTTTCTATTAGCGCTGGGTAATGGGCACCTACAATAATGGCAGCACATTCCCCAGTGCATTTCAGAGACAACCACAGGAGGTAGGGTGGCCAGATGG
The DNA here is from genome assembly GCA_016271365.2 of Neoceratodus forsteri. NCBI lineage: Eukaryota > Metazoa > Chordata > Ceratodontiformes > Ceratodontidae > Neoceratodus > Neoceratodus forsteri. Next base: position 1,652,300,207 of record CM057449.1, read on the forward strand.
GGGGTGGGGCGGAATATAGCGACGGGATGTAGCTAGTACTCAATATTCTGTGGGGGAGGCAGACACGCCTAGCGAGGTTGGGAGGATATGTGAGGGGTGGTGCAGCAGTGGGTTGCCAAGCCAACCCTGTGGCATGGTGGGTGGGTTTGGGGCATTGGTCGTCAGGGTACTGGGTTTGGGTCTGGGCACTGGTGCGTTTTTGTTGCACCCAGTCCAAACTTTTTTTTTTTATGTTTTCACCCCCCCCAACATGCACCCCCCCTGGAGTTCAGAATCCTTAAGTAGAGGGATGCAGAGGGCACAGCTCCCTCTCTAAAACATTAAAAAGTCCCCAGTGCCCTTTTGCTTTTTGCTGTTTTTGATGAAAATCTGTTTCAGCACTCTTGACTTCTAGAAAATGATGATCACCTTTAGGCTTTCACAGTTATCACACAAACCCAGGCACAGTACTAGTGGTGTATTGAGGCAACATGGGGCAATGCTGAGTCTGTTTCAGTGTGCCCCAGCCCATTTTCAAAGTTCATGGGGCTTGCTGTGAAAACGTTGGGTGCTGCTGCTGTGCTCCCACTTCCAGGGACAAAAGCTTGTAAAAATGCTGCTGGCTCCCTCAGTGACACCCCACCTCTCCATCACAGGCCTTGCTCCTAGGTCCCTGATAGGTCCCCACTTTTCCATCATTGGGTCATGTTTCTAAGTCCCTTCTTGGTGACTGAGAAACATGTTTCCGCTGGTGCAGCTCAGTCCTGTGGCTCCACCCTAGGGGGCAAGCCAGGGGGTTCTCCTGGTGGGGGTGCCTGCCGGGCTGCTGAATTGAAGTCTATGAAAACTAGTATGGCTGACAGTCAGTAGGGGGTAAACCTGGGATTAGACTAACCATTGTGGGGGAACCCTGGGAAAGAAGGCCATGGGGCTGAGCTTCTGAGAGGTGTGGCAGCAGGAAAAAAGCAGAGAATATTGCAAAAAATAAAAAAATAAAAAAAAAAGCTTGGGATGAACATATGAGTATTACAGATAAAGGAGGAGTGTGGATGTTGACCCTTGCAACTAATAGGGGCTTGGGGAGTACTATTAGGGGAGATTTTATGGGCAGACTAGGTGGGCCAAGCAGTCCAGCAGTTATGAGTCACTGTCCACATTTGGGCCCAGAGAAAAACGATGGGTAAAAACCTGACTGTGTCTGGATGGCAGCCCAGTCCCCTGCAGACACTGCACTGCTGACTAAGCACTTCCTCCGTCCTGTTGCACAGAACAATGGAGCACAGTGTGCCACTGCCCACATTGTGTGCCCAAAGAGAAAAATGGTGGAAAAACCCTGACTGCAGTTGGATGGCAGCCCAGCCCCGTGCACACACCACACTGCTTACTGAATACTCCTATGGTTCTATGGTAGAGGACAATGGATGTACAAGAGAAGCTGGGTGACAGGGATGGGGAGACCATAGACACATAGAAATTGACGGCAGATAAGGATTGCTTGGTCCATCCATTCTGCCCATTTTTTCCTACCTACTATAAAAACCGCAGACCATTCAGAAAGGGGCAGGTCAGGAAGATTGGAGCTTAAATACTTATTGGAAAAAAAAAAACTGTGTGTTTGTCAGTGCTAAATACGGAAAGAAAAAAAATGGAGGTGGGGCTGATCTGATCTCATTCAGTAACAGAACAACTCTGTTTTTTTGAATTTGGTGCCTGGAGCAGATTATGGAAATTGAGGGACATGAAGGGTAGAATTAAGTTGCTTTTTTACCTATACAAGTTATGAACCCAGGATAGCCAAACTAACATGTAGATTCATATTTTCAGTGGGACTCTAGCGTCTACTGCTATTTAACTGGGAGGGACAGAAACACTGGGAGGTGAAAACTTGGTCAGCTGCAGTGGGATTTGAACCTGGGCTCTCAGTTCACAATTCAGTGTTCTAACAATGTTAATCTTGCTCTGTCCATACTTTCCTTTATCCATGTCCTTCTCCCTCTCCTCTAATGCCATTATTATTGCTCCAAAAGCCGGCATTCTCACGGATATTTATTTTAGTGTGCTGCCAGTAACTATATGGGTCCAGGGAGGGAGAGAGGGAGGGACACTCACCACAAACTCCTGAGGATGGGCATTTTGCATATTGAAAAGGAGGAGACTCAGTGAGCCCCACACAATGCACCAAAACCCAAATAGCTGTCAGGAGAGCAGCAAGGCCACTGAACAAAATAACCATCCCCTTCTGATTTAAGTTGCACTGTCTTCTCATCATCTTCTACCTGAAAACATAAGTCTCACCAGAAGTGTCACTCTGGAAACCATAATTCAGCAGCAGTAAAATGGAGACAGAACAGTGATCAGTAAGGGAAGATAGGATATGTTTTCTCCTACCTTGAATTCTGGGACAGTTAGAGTTCAAGCAGCAGAAACCCATTTCTTCTTCTGCAGCAAGGCTCACATGAAGTGCATCGCTATGGTGACAAACTAGTACCAAAAGAAACAAGCATTTGTCAATGCCGAATGTTGCTTGCTTGTATGTGCTGTTTAGGTATTTGGAAGTGACAGTTTCATGCCTTCCTCCCAAGACATCCACTGTGTCTTTCCGCTCAGTATTCACAGAAGAGTGGGAGGGGTAAGGGCCACAGCAGTACAGCAGTTGCCAAGGGGGTGAACAGGTGGAAAAAAGAGTCCTGCAGGAGCTCACTAAATTGAAGGTAGACAAAGCGATGGAACCAGATAGCATACACCCAATGATATTAACAGAACTGCGAAGGGAGATAGCAGTACTACTGACAGCCATGTTCACTGAGTCATTCAACATGAGTGAACTGGAGGAGGGCACATGTGGTCCCTCTACACAAGTCCGGCAGTAGGGAGGAGACAGGGAACAATAGGCCATTCAGCCTCACCTCAGTAGTGGGGAGGATCATGGAGACATTGCTTAAAGAAAGGATAGTGGGGCATCTAGATGCCATCGGAACCCAGGACCATAGACAACATGGATTCACAGTGGGGACATCATGTTAGATAAATCTGGTTGATTTATTTGACTGGATGACAAAGGAAGTGAATCAGGGTGGGACAGCGGACAACGCTTACCTTGATTTCAGCAAAGCCTTTGACACCATCCCATAGGGCTGATAAACTAGCTGGGGAGGCTGGACATGGGGGAAAGGGTGATAAACTGGGTTAGAAACTGGCTAACAGACAGGAGGCAGAGAGTGGTGGTAAATGGTATGCAGTCTAGGGAGAGGGGGCGACCAGTGGGGTGCTGCAGGGATCGGTCCTGGGGCCAATTCTGTTCAATGTCTTCATTAATAATATTGCAGAACATCTGAAGGGAATTTTTTCACCAAATTTTCAACATAGCCATTTTAAGACCTCTGCTCATGAACAGTGTCACTGTGATTTTCTTAATTTGTCCCGTACATTGATTTCGCACACCGACTGCGCATTATCGCTCACATGAGTGAAACATGTTTGGATGAGATGTGAAAATGACAGCTGTATTACTCATAAGAAGGTGTGGTAAAATGGCAATGTTGAAAATCTGGGTGAAAATATTGAAAATTCGCGAACTTACAGAATGCGTAGGAACTGTACACACTTGACGCTTGTAAAACAGTCATTTTGGAATTTTTCACCAAATTTCAACATAGTCATTTTAAGACCTTTGCTCATGAACACTGTCACTGTGATTTTCTTAATTTATCCCGTACATTGATTTCGCACACCGACTGCGCCATTGTGCGCTACATGGGTGGAAACACGTTTTGGGTGAGATGTGAAAAATGACAGCTATACTACTCATAAGAAGGTGTGACAAAATGGAAATGTTGGAAATCTGGAGTGAAAATATTGAAAATTCGCGACCTTACAAGCGTGCATAGGAACTGCACAACGCACACTCGTAAAACAGTCATTTTTAAGAATTTTTTCACCAAATTTTCAACATAGCCATTTTAAGACCTCTGCTCATGAATAGTGTCACTGTGATTTTCTTAATTTATCCCATACATTGATTTTGCACACCGACTGCGCCGTTCTGCACTACATGGGCAGAAACACATTTTGGGTGAGATGTGAAAAATGACAGCTGTACTACTCATAAGAAGGTGTGGTAAAATGGCAATGCTGAAAATCTGGAGTGAAAATATTGAAATTTTGCGAACTTACGAGCCTCGCGTAGGAACTGCACAACACCGCGCTAAATAAAACAGTCATTTTGGAATTTTGGCACCAAATTTTCAACATGGGGTTTAGGACCCTTCTCATGAATGATGTCACTGTCATGGCAGTATTCAGGCCCAAAGGGTGATTTCACAGTCACTGCACAGTCACTGTGAAAATCACCTTGCCCGGCGAATGCGCATGACAGTGACATCGATCATGAAAGTCTAAACCTATGTTAAGTGATACAAAAACTCTAAAATACTGGATATCAAAGTTGAACCCCCATCAGCCCATTATACAGCTTACGGCATTTCCTCAGTTTGTGGTCGGCTTTGAAGAGTGCAGGCGTGTTCCCGGTCCACGAAGATCGTTGCGCCAGAGTCCGGAGGTAAGTATGGGGTGAGGGGGGGCTGGGTGCGCAGTGGGTGGGTGCGGGTTGTGGGAGGGGGGATCAGGAGACGCACTGCGGGACCATTTTTGCTTTATAGGTTTAAAAAAAAAAAAGGCGTTGTGGGATGTTTGCCACTCTGGGGTGGGCTCCCAGCGTGGCACAAGGACGTGGGGGGGGCGTTCAGCCGACGGGGGATTGGGCACCCCCATCAGCCAAAGGACTGCTTGCCACGCTGGGATGGGCTCCCAGCGTGGCACCTACTCCAGGCGTGCAGAGCAGCTCAACCCGGCGAGTTGGGCACCCGTCGGCTATACAGTCGGCAGGCAGCACGCCTGCGTGTGGGGAGAGCTACGCTTCTATCACTGCTCACTGAAGCATAGCTCCCCCTTTCAACTGTATGCCACTGCATTTTGGAGCGTGTCATAGACATCTCCAAAATGCATTGGCTTACAGGGGCCGCTCCTGCCAGCTCACTGACTGAATTGGAGGAGGAGGTGACACCCTCCGAAATCTCCGATGATGGCACTATGTTTCTTGCACATGCGTGCAAGCAACATAAAAACCTCCTCTAATCCTTGCCATATATATCTCACAAAAGAGTGATTTACTTCAAAGAAAGCACTCCAGTGGAATTTGCTGGGGGTGAGAAGGCTTGCTTGTTAGAAGCAGACTGGGCTGACCACATACACACACAATGAGCTGCCCCTGAATGGCCATCCCATTTTTCACTCCGACACCAGTTCTGCAGTTTTTTTGGTTTTACGCTTGCAGGCTAGACCTTGACTGCTGGCCAAGTGGCCAAAACCACAGTGTAAACAAACAAAAAGATTGCTTTCAAACTTACCTCACTGCCAACCTTATCTCACACTCCTGTACTTTGGATCCCCTCTGAGGCACTATCTGCTCCTCCAGCTGTTAGAATAGCACCAGAAGTAAATTTTGACATGGTAGGCAGCACCACCGGAAGCAGTGCTCCGTTCTGCCCTTCTTTCAGTGCTGGAAGATAATCATTCAGTTTCAAGTACTTAAGTAAATGTTGTTTTAGCCTTTATGTATGCGTTCTAATCTTGTAGAATCTGCCTGTCATAAACTGTTTTTTGTAAATGTACAAGTGTTTTAACTGTTTTACCTTGTATTTTAATATAATATTAACAAGAAAACAAGCCCATGACTCAGCAGTTTACATTTACAGCAGCATCATACAAACAAAAGTACAGGCTGCAGCCACTTATATGAGGACTGCACAAAAAACGTAGCTATAGTAACATGTCACAAACAGAAATTTAAAGGCACAGTACTTAATATTTTATAGAAGTTTGGGCATTTTTGCTTATTTAAAAGAAGCTTTGGGTGTCTGGCTGATGTGTCTGCAGGCTTGATAACTTTGGCTTAGGTGGGCTGAAAATGCAGAGGGGGCATTTAAGTGGTCCTAATGTATTTAGAAATTTATGGGGTAGATGGGCTGAAACTGATCATAAAAGCATAGAAATGTATGTGATTTCACTTTGTGATTGTCAGACAGCAGCTGTTCAAGAAGGTGTGGACCTCTTTGCTGGCCACTGCTTTCATGGGAAGGGGAGTTGGTGTGTGTGGGGGGTCCTCGGCAGGTGAGGAGGTTGTACCATTGGGGGGGGGTGGGGAGAATTGTAGACCACTAGGGAATATCACAAAGAGGTGTGCCTTGTGATTTGAGTGGGGGGACACAAACTGCTAGACCACCAGGGTATATTAGAAAGTGGTATACCAGGCGATTGAGGGAACACCACCAAACCACCAGGGTTCTGATCAGGGAAAGTGCCCACCTGAGTGTGCCCATCATTAGGGTGCCAGAGATTTCACCACAAATCCCAGTTCTTTTGTGGGGGGCTGTGCCCCTATAACCCCTCAGTAATACCAACACCAGGGCGGCAGAGGTGGCAACTTTGAAAATTGGTGCCCTAAAGACAGGCACACTTGGTCCGGTGCATGGAGTGCCGGCAAGGAGCCACCAGAGCATTTCGGTTAAGTGGTAAGCATGCAATTGGGTGGAAGGACCACTGGACCACCAAGAAGTAATTTTGAAATGTACTGGGCTACTAAAAGGGCTGGTGCGCCTAATAAAATTGACCCATAATGGGCATGCAGATGACCCCTTAGCACCTTGGATGCCCCATGAGTTCTCTTGAATGACTGGGGTGAAAGTAGCCCACGGGTAGCCTTGGCACTATCCTATTTCTGGTAGCATTATCTCCTGTGGCCACATGCAGCCTTGATCCACTTAGCACTGCACAAATATGGACTGATATTCAGACAGCACCACTTAGTGAGCATTATCTATTTGAATATCATTAGTGCAGGGCTATCCCTCCAGGAGCAGTAGCACATCTTTAAAGGATGAGGCACAATAAGGTGGGGGGGTAGAGTGCCTGAGACTCCAAAAAAGAAACAAGATGGGGGGGGGGGTGTATCTATCTGAACATACTAACATACTAATTGCCAGCAGATTAGGCCTTATGGTCTATCGAGTCTACTCAAACCTCAGATCCCTAGTTGGGTACCGAGGCCCTCCACCCTCTTGTGTTCCAGAAACCCCTATCATCCATCCCCACCCCTCTGGGCCAGGCCATCATCTGATATATCCGCTTTCTGTGTCTGTCCCACCCTCTCTTGAAGCCCTCCACTGTGGATCTCTGAACCAGCTCGCCAGGCAGCACGTTCCAAGGATCCATCGCCCTCTCAGTGAAAAACCTCCTACTCTTCCCCCCCTCACCCTTCCACCTTCCAACTTCAAACCATGCCCTCTGGTGATACCTCCCTGCTTTAGTCTAAAGATCCCCTTCATGTTAACCCTATTTATTCCCTTGAGGTACTGGAAGACCTCAATCATGTCCCCACTGTCTCTCCTCTCCTCCCCTCCAATGACAACAGGCAGAGCTCCTCAAGTCTGTCCTCATACGTCAAATCCCCTAGTCCTCATATCATCTTAGTTGTCCTCCTCTGTACCCTCTCCAGGAGCTGTATATCCCTCTTCAAGTGTGGTCTCCAGTACTGTACACAGTACTCAAGGTGTGGTCTAACCAATCCATTGTACAGTGGCAGAATCACTTCCCTGCTCCTAGAGATGATCCCCCTTACGACGCATCCCAACATCCTGTTTGGTATGCTAGCTGCTCTTCTGCACAGCTCAGAGTTATTCATACATACATGCATCCACCATGACTCCCAGGTCTTTTCCCCTGTTGAGGCCTCCAGCGCCTCCCCTCCCAGGGTGTACCTGTGTTTAGGGTTTCCCCACCCAAGATGCAACACCTTGCACTTGGTGATACTGAAATTTAATTTCCATGTGTGAGCCCACCTTTCCATGGTGTCCAGGTCCCATTGCAGAGCCAACCTCCCCTCTTCCCCCTCAACTACTGCTCCTATCTTGGAGTCGTCAGCAAAGAGACTCATTTCACACCCTATACCCTCCCTGATGTCCGAAATGTATGCATTAAACAGGACTGGACACAGGACCGAGCCCTGCGGTACCCCACAACCGACCTCTCTAGGGTTCGAGAGCTCCCCACTGACCACTACACTCTGAGTACATCCAGCTAGCCAGTTTTCAATCCATCTGATCATCAAAGGGCCTACTCCCAACCCCTTCAGTTTCTCCACCACATATAGAGTTTTCCATTTTTATTGCTCTTACCCATAGCCAGCTACAACACTAGCCTTAGCTTGGCTACTGGTGGCCACTTGACTACAAGTCACATTTATCACCCTGGGGCACTCTTACTTTATAATTGGGGGCTTACTTCACCTAACTGGTCCCACTGGTGCTTATTTCTGAATAATAAAAAAAAAACCTTTAGGCCAGCTAGCCCTTATTTTCTAGCCCATCTGGCTAGCTTGCCTATAACTGGGGCTTTACCCTGCCTTTGCTGCTTGAGCCCTGTTTAATGTCTAATTCAGAGTCTTCCCTGCCCTGCTCCACCTCCGGGAGCTACTTAATTTGAATGTAGTCTGCCTTTTCCCTATGTTCCATGCAGGAGTGTGATTTAAACAAATTTAGATAATTTTGAGTAGGGACACTGTATCGCTATACACTGTCTTTCTGGAGCAATTTAAATAAATTTAAGTAGATCCAACTTTGTGCAGTCGCTTGCTCCCAGGCCATGCCCTGACCAAACTAATGGCCACAGCCATCCTTTATTGCACCCACAGCATGAAAAGAAATGTAAAACAAGTTACTTAGTTCAGGCAGACAGCATTTGCTTTATGGTGCTGCCACCGACACACCACGATGACCTAGGAAGAAGTTGAGGAGAGAGGAGGTGGAAGTGTGAGTTGGATGCCCAGCTGACTGCAGGCAGGTGGAAGGTTTTTCCTTTGGACCTTACTCTGCCATTTTCAGATCCCCTGAAGGACCTCTCTGAACCTATTTACACACCTGAATCATCAAAGGGACCCCTCATACCAGGTTTCCCCAGCTATGGCTCCCCTCCTTCACCACTTGGACCTCCTGGGGAACCACATACTACACTACCCCTCACATTTTCACCCTCTTTTCCAATCTGGACAACCTAGAACCACCCAAAACATGCTGCCCTCCAGGACATTGACTTGGGTGGATCGGGGGCCTACAGCCATAACCAGTGTAGTCAGCAGGCAAATGACTTGGCTATGGGGCCTGAGAAGCCTGAAGCTGGGGATAGGGATTGAGAGCCTGCTGCCAGGGCAAGAAGGGGTACAATAGGGTGTGTGACACCATGGCTGTGGTTGCCTCACTTTCCTTGTCACTGAGCCACCCACCCTCCCTTACCTTGTTCCAGTCCCATCAACTGACCTTCCTTCTTGCATTTGAAGCCCCCTTCCCTCCCACAGACCAGCCTTGTCTCCCCCCCACCAGCATTGCTGTATTCTTTATGGAAAAGTTGTTGCCACACACATGAGCTGTGAGCACACCACTAGATGTCGGCTGTGGGAGTCCCGCTACAGGAAGGGTGGGGAGTCCAGTTGTAGAGGGGCCAGATCTGGAGGGACTGACAACATACCTCTCAACTGTCACTCATAAGGCTAGGTTCATGACACCCACTCCTTCAGTGCACAGTAACATGTTAATTCATCCCAATCTATCTGCTCCATGAGAACTCATGCTGTACTATTTGTTCCAATGCTAATCAGCCCACTGTAAAAATCATTCCCTTACAGTTCACCCCCAGCGTAACTTTTATGTAGTAAACTCCGGGGGGCACAATTTGGGAACAAATTGGACAGGGAGCCAATTGATGCTGGAACTTATAGTATGGCGCAAGTTGTTGCAGAGTGGATTAACCGGGACAACATGATGTGAAATCTCAGTGGACTTCTGCTGTAACAGATGGAGGTTCACCATTATGGCTCACATGTCCTACCTCCCAGTCAAGTAACTAAATCATGTGTACTGGTCCAGGTGGGGAACTTCTGTGTAGATTTCGATTCTGGATGCTGGGGAGTACCTGTAAAACAAAGGTTACACAGGAGTCACAGAGGAGCCATAGTTCTTAGGGCAAAGTTCAGATAAGACCAATAGTAAATAAAAGTATACTTATCTGATAAGCACAGGTCAAAGTCCAGCCAGTCCTATGGAAATAAGGGGGAACATATATGTTTACACATACAATTGTCATTAATGCATTGGCACAACATAACCATAATGTTTAATGGTAATGAAAAGCTCATTTTGGCAGTTTTAATGGCCATTAATATATCGGTGTAGCATGAACATAATTTTCATGGCAATGAAAAGCTAATTTCTCAGTTTTAATGGTAATTAGAGGAAACGCATATCATTTTCATGCCCATTAAACTCTCAGTTGAAGACATTTAATGGCCAATGTCATGTCTATTAATGTTTTAGCAGACAGGCATGTCAATTTCATGGCAATTAAAATCAAAGTAAGCCACATATTTAATGGCCATTAATAAATTAAGGGTAACAGTGATAGTTTTCATGGCAGTGAAACTAGGTATTCACATTTTAATGGCTATCAGAAGCTTGTTGCTATGTTTTAATGGTATTAAAACCACCATTACCTGTACATTAAACAAAATGTAATGGATTTTTAGCATCTGTTAAACATTTAGTGGGAGGCAGTAATGGTTAATTAATGCCATGGTTGACTACATTAATGGTTTTCACCCATGAATCTGCAACACTTAATATAAATTTAATGGGAGAACAAAATTCACATTAAATAAGATTTACTGGGGTAAATTAATGGGTTTGCATGATATTAATGGAAAAATAATGGATTTTAATGGAATTCAATGCAGTAGTGTATGCGGGTTGAGAGAAGAGAGAATGTGTATACAGAAGGAAGGAATGGGCATCAGTGGGCTTTGATATGGGTGCTGTAATCAGGATTTGTACATTGATGCAACTAGGTTCCACCCCCCCCCATTTGTTTATTGTTGGCAATCATTTAATTTAATTAACTGAATATTAGTGGGGGGGGGGCTTCTCAGGCATGTGTATATGGTATACATTTAGGAACGTGGCAGAATGGACGTTTTCAAAGTACCTACAGTTTTAAATAAAATATCAAGAGGAGAATGAAAAATTTATTCCAAGCTTATGGCAGGACTTTATCAAAAATGTTAGAACAGGAACCAGATGCATTTATCTATGTGTCTGGGTCAGAAAGGTCTGATGACTATTTCTTCTGTAAAAAAGTGTGTAGAATTCAGATTTACAACTCTTATTCATCCATAGTTGTACATTTTCTTGGAAAATGCACTTTCTTAACAGTAACTAAAAGTTTTACATTTATATAATAGACTCAGTTTACTTATTTAATTTATGTAATTTATTTAATAGACTCAGTTTACTTAGTTATTAACGTAATTTATTTAATGTTTTAGATAAGGCTAGCAAGACATCTCACAAACCACAGCAGTGATGCATCCTACTCACTGATCCAGGAGTTAGCACAGGCCATGGAGACTCTATACCTTTTGATGATGCTCACTGGGAGAAAGTAGTTGATGCAAAGGAAAGGTGTTCTACTCAAACACTGTCAAAGTACAACATGGTGTGTCCTGAATTCCCTGAACGTTACTCCAGCAGCCGTGGGTATCATTATATCTGTTACAAGAGCTTCACTGCATGTAAGGGTTCCGATAAACTTGCAGCTGATGAAACTTTAAAAAAATACCTCATAAACAGTTATCCAGCAAAATTGTTTCACTCCCATGTTCATAGTGCTCTGTCTGAATCTGCAGTGTCTACATCAGGCATATTCCCAAATGAACATATATTTTGAAAATCATACAAGAAAAGGAATCGTTAGGGATCAAAGGAGACTTTTGAATATCCTACAACATTTATAACTTATGGGGCAGCAGACAGCATAAAAAACACAGCAAAAGAAATGGATGATTGACAAATGAATATGATGGTAGGCAGTATTGATCTCATAGCCAAAGAAGTGAAGTACCACAACAGCTGCAAGAACAAGAAACACAAAGCAGGACAGCGCAAAACTAGCAAGTGGGTACTCAAACAGGAGGTGCAAACCTCAAAACAATCCAGCAGTTAGAAAGTGAGCACACCAGAAAATGGTAAAATAATGCAGAAATTATTTATTTAGCATCTGGAAATTGCCAGGACCCCTGCACTTCGACACTATGCCTTCAAGGGCGGTATGACTGATTTCACAGACATCTCTGTATATATACACTCTTAGTAATGATGTCATAACTAAGAGACACTAAATTAAAGGTTCACACAAATCTTATTAAATACAAAAATACAGAGTAATATATACAGATTCTTTATGTATAACTTAATTACAGTTTCTTATTACAAGACATCATACTACAATATTTTATTTCATGATGAAGTCTTAGAAAAAATACAAAAAAATGAAATAATATACAAAAGTAATTTGTCAGTATGTTCACAAACTAATTATAAGGCCAGTCTAGCGGTGCAGCCACCAGTTCCTTGTATCCCAATGTTTACTGATTGTTCAGAGAACATTTTTATTTCAATTCTAGCAAAATCAGTATGTGCTACAATCAGTATGTGCTAATTTAATACTTATTACATGGATACATAGCTGCAACATTTAAGGCAACAAAGGCATTGAAATAGGTAGCTAAGTCATTTAAACAAAAACACTCCAAATGTTCATAAAAAACTTCAAATGTTCATAAAAAAATTAAAAAGCAGTACTCACTACCATTAAGGGATGGGATGACACTGGAAAATGTTGTTATTAGATGGTGGCAGGAAGTGATGTAATGGAATAGGACAACATGATGAATTGTGGAGAACACGATGAATTGTGGAAAATGAAATGACATAGATGGACATGGTGGAGAGGAACAGTGACGTCATTTCGGTGATCACCCTACATCCACTTCTTGCCTTAGAATAGCAGAAGGGAATTCCCTTCGGGTGGGGGTCCACTGGTATGACATCTCCAAAGTTCCTAAAACTGAAAAATGAAAATGAGACAATGAATTAATGAATTCTTCAAGCAGAAAATACTATTCATGTTTTACCATATTTTAAAAATGGTTTAAGGTCCCACTGATCATTGAGACCATCTGGTTTCACTGTTTTGAATTTATAAATCCATTTGCTTTCCTTTTTAAGCAATTCATTTACCCTGTCATTTGTGATATTATACTCATGTCATATGTGTGGATGTATACATTTTGTAGTAGCAGATTTTCTTTTGGTTTAGTCCCTAACCACATACTCCTTGCTGGCTGTGACAATCTGCTATGCACCACTTTGTCTTTTAAATTCATCCCTGGGGAGGAGGGGGGATTCTCTGTGTTACCTGCATGCATTATTTATATTGCAGTCTTCCTTCAGGGAAATGTTTCCAAATCATTCAGAATTCAAAATATACAGTCTCCTGGTTCAGATACAAAGATGCAGTCTCTTGTTGCTCCATTTTGCGGCTCTGGAAAATTGAAGCCATTTAAACTTATGCCCTTCCGTGTGCTGCTGTCTGTGAAGCAGAATCCACAAGAAACACAAAGCAGGACAGCCCAAAACTAGCAAGTGGGTGCTCAAACAGGAGGTTCAAACCTCAAAAGAATCCAGCAGTTAGAAAGTGAGCACACCAGAAAATGGTAAAATAATGCAGAAATTATTTATTTAGCATCAGGAAATGTCCAGGACCCCTGCACTTTGGCACTATACCTTCAAGGGGGGTATGACTGATTTCACAGACATCTCTGTATATATACACTCTTATTGATGATGTCATAACTAAGAGACACTAAATTCAAGGTTTACACATCTTATTAAATACAAAAATACAGAGTAATATATATAGATTCTCTATGTATAACTTAATTAGTTTCTTATTACAAGACATCATACTACAATAATTTATTTCATGGTGAAGTGTTAGAAAAAATACAAAATATGAAATAATATACAAAAGTCATTTGTCAGTATGTTCACAAACTAATTATAAGGCCAACCTGCCTCCAATAGAATGTTTAGAGCCAATGGTGCCCATCCAAAAAATCTAAAGGAGTCAATTCCATTCCATACGGACAGTTCCTATGCTTAAGAAGAAACTGTTCAGAGGAGGCAGATTTATTCATACAAGCAGAGGAACTACGACAAAGATTCCTTTATAGTGGGTATAAGAAAGATTCATTGACATTGGCTATGGGTAAGGCTCTCACTAAAAAGAGAGAGGAATTACTGAGACAGACAGAGAACCCCCCCTCCCCCCATGACAACTCTCCTGCAACCTTTGTCACCGAATATAACAACTGGTCAGGACAAATAGGTAACATATACAGGAATTGGCATTTATTACATACAGACACATGTTTGGGGAAGTCTGTGGGTGTTAAACCAAGAATAACTTTCTCTAGAGGGATGAATTTAAATGACAAATTGGTGCATAGCAGACTGTCACAGCCAGTAAAGAGTATGTGGTTAGGCACAAAACCAAAAGGAAATTTCAAATGCCAAAGGTGCAACATATGTAGCTACTACAAGGTAGGATCAAAATTTATACATCCACAAACTGGATATGAGTATGATATCAAGGGATTTTATAAATTGTGACACCACATTTGTAGTCTATGTATTATGGCGTGAATGTGATTGTATGCATATAGGATGCACAACGAGGGCCCTGAAGACTAGAGTACAGGAACATGTGAGGAATATAGTAAATGCAAGAACAGATACTCCAGTTGAAGAACATTTCTCATTGATACAGAACTCTGTCCTGAAAGGTCTAAAATGTATGGGGCTGGAGTGGCAAGCACCACTCAGATTTGGAGGTGACAGGGTAAATGAGTTGCTTAAAAAGGAAAGCAAATGGATTTATAAATTCAAAACAGTGAAACCAGATGGTCTCAATGATCAGTGGGACCTTAAACCATTTTTAAAAGATGGTAAAAAATGAATAGCATTTTCTGCTTGAAGAATTCGTTAATTCATTGTCTCATTTTCATTTTTCAGTTTTAGGAACTTTGGAGATGTCATACCAGTGGATCCCCACCCGGAAGGAATTCCCTTCTGCTATTCTAAGGCAAGAAGTGGATGTAGGGTGATCACCGAAATGACATCACTGTTCCTCTCCATCATGTCCATCTATGTCATTTCATTCTCCACAATTCATCGTGTTGCCCTATTCCATTACATCACTTCCTGTCACCATCTAATAACATTTTCCAGTGTCATCCCATTCCTTAACGGTAGTGAGTACTGCTTTTGAGGTTTTTTGTGAACATTTACAGTGTTTTTGTTTAAATGACTTAGCTACCTATTTCAATGCCTTTGTTGCCTTAAATGTTGCAGCTATGTATCCATGTAATAAGTACTAAATTAGCACATACTGATTGTAGCACATACTGATTTTGCTAGAATTGAAATAAAAATGTTCTCTGAACAATCAGTAAATATTGGGATACAAGGAACTGGTGGCTGCAACACTAGGCTGGCCTTATAATTAGTTTGTGAACATACTGACAAATGACTTCTGTATATTATTTCATTTTTTTGTATTTTTTCTAAGACTTCACCATGAAATAAAATATTGTAGCAAGAAGTCTTGTAATAAGAAATTGTAATTAAGTTATATATAGAGAATCTGTATATATCACTCTGTATTTTTGTATTTAATAAGATGTGTGTGAACCTTGAATTTAGTGTCTGTTAGTTATGACATAATTACTAAGAGTGTATATATACAGAGATGTCTGTGAAATCAGTCATAACCCCCGTAAAGGCATAGTGCCGAAGTGCAGGGGTCCTGGACATTTCCTGATGCTAAATAAATAATTACTGCATTATTTTACCATTTTCTGGTGTGCTCACTTTCTAACTGCTGTAAGAACAAGTATGTAAAATAGGCAGAACAAATAAAGGGCACAGTTACAAAATGTGAATACAGTCAATTGAAGGACAGTCACCAGATTGCCTTTTCTAGACTTAAGTATGTGCAGTGCATCATTGTTAATGGAATGCAAGAAGAATCATTGCTATCTCTACACAAAAGGTACATGAACCTTCTTATGGAGTGTAATGGGCCTGAAAGAAATTATGACCCACAGAGCTTGCAACAAGGACAAGAAAATCGAGTTGAAAGGAACTCAGTAACACTTTGGACGCTTGCTATATCTATTTGTGTGGTGTGCAATGCCACAGGGTGCATCAGCAATGTCTGTGCTACACAATCTGGGGGTACACATTATGCATTTATATGGCATCAGTCAGCCGTGTGCCACCGGTTTGAGACTGGAAATATCCCCAGTAGCCACCTAGTGGGTGAATGGGGCATGAATACATGCCAACAAAATGCACACTGTGGCACCACAGATGTTGGGAGGTAGTGCATGGGTGTGGGGGCAGTGATAGTGACTGTGCAAGAGCACACCCCATGTAGGACAGTGGATGTGGGCACACTGTCAGGACAGCACACACAAAAAGGGGGACAGTATAGCAGCACAATGCAACATGGGTGGTGTGGTGATGCGGAACAGCAGGCATGTGTGGAAGGGCTAAATGCACTACACACACCCAGACACAGGGCAGCTGCAGGGCAATGAAGGGTTACCAATGCTAGACTGGACAGTGGCAGTCTGCCCCAGATGTGAGCATGGTCAGATGCAGGGCAGAAGAGGCAGTCAGGACACTGCAGGTGGTGGAGAGAGCACAGATGTGGTGTCCCACTGTGGTGGTATAGGGTTGCACTGTGAGGTGGTCCATAGGTACAGAGGTGGACAGGCAGTAGCTGCACCCATGTGCAGTTATGGGTGGGATGGTGGGGCAGGGGATCACAATGCACATGCATGTGGGGTACTAACAGACTGCTTTGTCCCCCCACAGGTGACACAGCATATCCCCTCTGGGGCAGCTGCTCACCCCCTACCGCCATCTGGGCAATGAGACAGAGGAGCGGTACAATGAGGCACACATTGCTACATGCACCATCATTGAGCATGTTTTCAGCATACTGAAGATGCACTTCAGGTGCTTGGATATGTCTGGTGGTGCCCTACAATACAGCCCAGAGAAGGCCTGTGGCAAACTCCTGGCCTGTTGTATGCTGCACAGCAAGACCATTGACCGTGGAATACCTGTCCAGGCTGAGGAGGGCAACAGTGCCAGGGAGGAGGAGAAGGATGTGGAACAGGGGCCCCATGGTGGTGGTGGGCAGCTGCCCCTGGGATGCAGGGACCCACACCTGGTCACCAGGTCCCAGCGGCACAGGGACACCATAGTGGAGGAGCATTTTGGGGACTGAAGGTGAGTATCACAGGTGGGTAACACACAGCAGCCACACACACACTCACACATACACACCACTGGTGAGGGTGGGGAATTGCACACACATGCACAGGCGACTACCACACAGCAGGTGCAGAGCACATTCAAGAGGAGTGACAGCCATGCACAGACACACACAGCAGGCCAGACATGGACAGGGAGGACACGGTGTCAGTGTTGGGTATGGCACGGATTTGTGTACATCCACCAGCACACATGCACAATGGATACAGGGCCACACTCATCATGCCCATGCCACACAGCACAGCACAGGTGGTCCCAGACATGCACAGTGCACCACACAGATGTCCCACACAGACATTGTCCTGGGGCAGACATGTGCCACAACATGCTGCTGCAGGCACTGTCAGCCTGGTGTGTGGGACGCAATGGGTGCAGGATACAATGGCCATAGGAGAAGGCTACCCAGGTGTCACTGGGAGCCACCACAGTCCTGCTCTTGCCTGGTGGTTGCATGGGTACTGAAGCAAGACTGTGAATGCCAGTGTGTTGCTCCCGAGACTCAGGTTAGATCTGGGGATGTCAGGGATGGCTAGGCATGATGACAGCATCAGTAGCAATGGGCTCACCTGATGCTGTGACCTGGGAGTGTGTGAGGCACTCCTGGGGGTGTGGCTGTAACCCCAGCATCCACATGGCACACTGTGAGCACTCACCACCTCAAGAGCAAATGCCATCCGCTAAAGTGCAGCTGTCATACCCAATTGCATTAAATGAACCTTGGCCAGCATCTGGGTGCACCTCACAGATGATGACTCATGCTCCCTGACCAGCTGCATCTGAATGCCCCTCAGCTCCACCCTGAGGGACTCCTGCTCTGCAACTAAGTCCCACAGGAGGTGTGCGTAGCCCTCCACCTCGTCATCATGGGATGCAAAAGGGGGGCGGTGCTGATAAGCAAGTGGGGTTCCGGCCTGCTCACTGCATCCACCATAGCCGAATGCCACACAGCAGGTAAATGTATGGGCAGGGACTGGACACAGGCAACCTCTGCACACCCAGGGAGGCCTGCATTATGGTCCACTGCTTCCTGCTGTTGACCCACAGCACCCTGCTGAACAGTGTCAGCAGTCCCTGGCCCCACAGTAGCACCAGATACTTGGCTACCAACATCAGCCACTGTGGGCAGTTGTGGTGGCCCTGTGGGTGCACATGGGGCCACAGGACCACCAACACCACATGGTGCCACCTGTGTGTGCACATGTGCCACAGCTGGTCTTGTGTTGGCTGTGTCCCACCATATCTGTGAGGTGTCAACATCACTGTCATCGTAAGGCCCCTTCATTATGGATGCCAGCACCAGCAGGTCATCCACGATGTCAACCCTGTCCACAGGGTCCTCATCAGAAAGACCCAGTAGTTTGATCAGCCATGTGTTACCATGGCCACCAGCTGTGGCACCATCTGTGGAGAGGTTGGATTGCCTGCACCATCCTCCACCATGTCCAGGGATGCAGAGGTGTTGGACGTAACTGGCACAGGCTCCACCACAGGCCCAGCTGTGGTTCTGTGTGAACGTCTGGGCTCCTCCCCTGCCAGTTCGTCGGGGTGTCCCCTGGACCCTGCAGCACCCATGAGGTGTGACAGAGCTGAAAGAAAGAAGGGAAACATGGTTAGTGACGTGTCAATGGTGTGAACAAAGAGGTATGAACAGGGAGCCATACATGTGTGCCATTGGTTCACCAGACCTGCCACACAGGTGACTGCCACCCAAAGTGGACACTGCCATGCAAAGCACCAGCACTGGCAGGCATGCACTGTGGCCAGTTCACCCTCTCTCCCCCGCTGCACAGGGGTGGCATAATGTGTGTCAGCAGCACACTTTGGATGGACAGGGATGTACGTCACCATGCGCAGTGCACAATGACATATGGGCATGTAGTGGAGCATGGTGGGTATGTCATGGCACCCATGGCAAGCACACACACACAGACCTCCACAGTTAGTGACAAATGAATACTCACAGTGCTGTGATGGACTGCCCCAGTCTGGAAGCCACCACCTGGGGCACCCATCACCATGGTTTGACCCATGCTGGCAACCAGTCTGTCCTCATTCGGGGTGAGGCACACTACTGTCAGCGGCCCAACCCCAGTCGCCTCCAGGAAGGCCCAGATGGTGGCCATCTTATCCTTGGCCCTCCACTTCTCATCATGGAAGTGTTTGCGGCACTCCTTGGGGCACCTGTTGTAAATGCCATGGGCATTCACACGCAAGCAACCTCCTCCCAGGCCTCGTCCCTGCACTGGCAGCTACCAATCCTGCCAGACAGGATGCTTTGCCTAGGAAAGTAGGCCTCCAGCAGTGCCCTGTCCTCATCTGAAGTGACGTTAGGACGTCTCCGTCCTGAAGCATTGTCCTGATCGAACATTGTTGCTCCTGTGGGGGGAAGATACAGGCATCAGCACAATGCAGGCAATTGTAGATTTGTGCCAGCAGTGTGGCAGGATGCATCACAATGGTATACAACCCCCGCAACGACCGACACTATAGGGACAACGGCACCAGGTAGCTGTAGTGTCGGCACTAGACCCTGGCACTGTTTTCTGGGGTACTTACACCCCCTTCCCTAATCAGCTCTGATTCGGAGTTGATTATTTTAATTGGAGTGGTGTAGGGAGCACAGCCCCCACTTGGGGGGTTTGGGGGGTGAAGCCCCCCAAAGAAAACATGGGAGACAGTGACCAACTTTATGCTGACTGCAAATGCGGTCGACAAAAAGGTTTTGCTGTAATGACGGTCGACAAAAATTTTGTTGCTCTACCATCGTAGATCCCAGCATAGTAACAGCCACCTGGATGCCTTCAAATCCCTACTGTCGGCTGTTGCTGACAGGCTGTACAGAGCAGAATGTAAACAGACGTACCTTCAAGGTTGCAATACCTGTCAGTCACCTGTGGACTGGGGAGGTGCATTCAGGAGCATTCATAGCCCAGTACATGCAAATGAGGTTTGCAGGAACAGTAATGAAACGCAAAGCAGGTGAGATGCCCCTGAATTTGGCAATGAGCTGAATTGTAAGCATTGTTTGTGAATTGCATAATTGTCCCCAGCTCTTCAAAATTAACATTTTGCAAATAGGGTGTTGGGTGCATCATCTTATGGTGCATTTCCATGCATGCGCGATTGCTTTTGGGGCATTTTCTGAATGTGGCATAAGTTGCACAGTACACCTCTGTGCATGCAAAATGCGTTGTCAAGGGCATGTCATGAATAGCGCATCGTGTGCAGTGTTAGTAGTAGCGCAATTGTAGTCAGCAGTGCGTGTTAGGTGAAATGCACTATTGGATCTGTGCATCATGTTTCATTTTTTTTTTTTTGAAATTTAAACTTTATTCATTTTAACAAGCGTAACAAAGTATAACATGGTAAAAAACATGATATAACATACAGAGATAAGAGTTAACAAACCCAAACCTCTACCCTTGTCCCTCCTCCCACCCCACCCCAGGAGGATGCGCCACTAAGAGAAAGGAAAGAAGGAAGCAAAAGAGACAAGGAGGAAGGAGGAGACGAAGCATCCAAGGTGAGCCAAAACCCAAAGTCCTCACCTGAGAGATACAGGGCGTAAAGTTTGCCCCATTTTTGTGAAATGCAGGCAGGACATGCCTGATACTGGCACCAATTTTTCAATTTTAAAATTATGCCACATTTCTGCCACCCACTCCTGATAGGTAATTTCGGATTGGTCAACCCAGTGACGGAGGACCAGCCTTTTAACAGCCATCGAAATAAGGGCCATATGGTATTTCCTTCGTTGACCTTAATAGAGGAAAAGATACCTAAGATGCAAATCTCGGCATGAATAGGTTTGTAGACCCAAAAGTGGACTTAGATTATCTCTAATAGATTGCCACAAGGAGCAACTCTGTCACAGGCCCAAAAATGTGTAAGATATTTCCTGGCCAGTACCATCTGATACAGTTGGGGAGTTGATTTTCCCAAACTTGACTAAGTTTACTGGGGTATAGTACATGTTATTAACTATAAAAACTGTGTGAGCTTATTCCTATCTAAAGAGAAGAAACGGTGTAGATCAGACCAAACCTGAGCTCAGAAATGGGGGGTACAGCCAAGCAGCTTATCCCAAACTTTGGAACCAGGCAAAGTGTCTGGAGATTTGCTAAGAAGAAGGTGTAAGTAGAGATTAGCAACAGGGTGGGGTTCATTGACTCGAGACTTAAACAGTTCTATTAGAGGGCATATATTAGATGTCTTTCTCACCAAACCAAAATGACTAACTATGAAGTGCCTCAGCTGGAATACTTTGAATATAGCTTGTGGAGGAATATGAAACTTGGACATCAGCTCCTGAGAGGAGCCAATAGAATCCAGAAAAAAGAGGTCATCCACTACACAGTCTCGAATTTGCGGTAGCCAGGAGGGGAGCAACCAATGCGCCCCTATCTTAACATTGGGGTTAAGAACTAACAGTTGGGCAAAGTCTTTGGTATTCTGTATGTTTATCGAGGAGCAGAACTGGTTGAAAACCTTTATTGAGGTTCCAACTACTGACTCCCGTATTGTAGTGGGAAGAGATGAGAGATTGCAATAAAATGCAGAATGAGGGTCTATATTATGGGCCTTCAGCAAATTGACCTCCAGTTGCAACCAAGAGGGCCGATAGATATTTGGGGAAGGAGAGAGCCATTTGCTCATTTTTGACAGGTGGCTAGCCCAATAATAGAACTCGAAATTGGGCAGACGAAGGCCACCCATGGTCTTGGCTAGACATAACTTAAAAAAAGCTCTCCTTGGCTGTTTATCTTTCCAGATAAACTTGGCGACTAAAGAGTGTATTTTCCAGAAAAGGTCCTAGGTAACCAGATATTAAGTAAATTTAAAGGGTAGAAAATACGCGGAAGTATGTTCATCTTAATTATATTTATACGACTAGTTAGAGACAAGGGAAGGTGGGTCCATCTGTTGAGGTCACCTTGGATCCGGTCTAGTAGATCATCTAGATTAAGTTTCCTAGTTGTAGAAGTATCGCGGGTTAGGTAGATGCCCAGATATTTAAGGTGCTCGGGTGCCCATTTCATTCCAAACTGGGCTACGTCCGCATGAAATAAGAGGGAGTTCAACGGAAAAATTTCGGATTTAGACAGATTCAACTTATAATTGGAAACTTCTCCAAACTGATTGATAATTTTCAGGACTTCCTGAATGGAATGGACTGGATCTGATAAGTGTAGTAAAATGTCATCTGCAAACACTGACATAGTGAGCACCTGATGACCCACGACACAACCAGTGATTGCAGGCGAAGATCTAATGCAAGCTAGTAAGGGTTCAAATAAAGATTAAATAAGTAGGGTGAGAGGGGCATCCTTGGCCAGTACCGGAAAATAAAGGGAATCTAGAGAGAGAACACCCCATTACAGTACCTCTGCGGAGGAGAGCTATAAATCAGCATATCCTGGATAAACGCATTGGGAAACCCATCACGTGTTCAAGTAGCCCATAAAAATTCCTAACTAACTGATCAAATGCCTTTTCGGCATCTAAGGCTACAAGGGCCATGGGCAATTGAGAATTTTGGGCTGTACAAAAATGTGTGAAAGGGTTCTTAAGTGGTCAGATGCTGATCTCCCCTGAACAAAGCCTACCTGTTCTGCACTTAGGAGTGGTTGCCAAATCCGTTTAAGCCGCAAAGACAGAATTTTGGTCAGGATCTTAATGTCGTAGTTAAGTAACGAGATCGGTCATAGTTGGCGGGATCTAGAGTTGATTTATTAGGTTTGGGTAATAGAATTATGACTGCTTCTAGGGAGAGGGTCTAAGGGCCCTAAAGAGAGATATAACTAAATAGTTTAAGCAAAACAGGGGAGTTCACTACCAAAAGCTTTGTAGAAATTTGGGAGAACCCGTCAGGACCAGGGCTTTGTCAGGGAGACCGTGAATGGCATCAGCAATTTCCTCCAGGGTAATAGGAGTAGTAAAACCTCACACTGACTAGGTTGAAGCTTAGGCAGAGAGCAGACAGGTGTGCTCAAGGAAAGCCGTTATACTGGGGAGTTTCGAGGGAGAGATAGTAGAACCGTATAAGTTCCTGTAAAAGGATTCAAAAACCCCAACTATGTCCCTGGGATTCGTTTTGATGGAGCCATCTTCCACTAGGATCCCTGGAACTAGTCTTGAACTTTCGATTTCTTTTAGTTTAAGAGCCAGCAGTCTACCAGGTTTATCTCCCTGGTCTAGGTATTTCGATTTAGTTTTCAGAATGGAGTATTCCGTTTTCTGCCTAATTAAACCTTCATACTCATCTTTTAGCTTATAGAGACTTTTTAATTTATCTTGAGAAAATGAGGTCGAAAGCTTCTCCTCGGCTGACTTGATTTGTTTAGCTAGGAAATTGGTTCTTTCCAGCCTTACTTTTTTCCTTCTAGATGATTCTTTGATAAATTCCCCCCTTAATCATGTTTCATGTTGTGAGGGTATGGCGCATCTGTGTGATGTAGTGGTATTGCACCATTGCAGATAATGGCACATGTCTGTTTGCATGCACCATCCACAGTGCCTTGTGAGTGACACAGTGTGTCAGTCACAATATGGCAGTTCAGCGTGAGCTGAGCATGTGCAACCTGGTTGTGACCTCTGACACTGGTCTCCTGCCATACTGTGCTCACTGTGCATGCACAGTGCCACGGGATTGGTGGCTATCGTGCATTGCCATATTGCAGTCCTGTGATGTGTAACCCATTGCTTGATGGCCTACCACACTTGTGGCAAGAATAGGCCAGAACAGTCTCGATTCTTGTGGTGTGCACACCTGCTACATCAAAACCACACAGCAGCATGCCACGTGCCCAATCAGCTGGACCAAGAGCAATGAACTGGGAGGAGGTTGCGTTGGCCAACCTGGTGGCACTGGTCATGCTACTTGAGGGGTAAATCTTTGGCATCCAGGACCTGCACGAGCCATGCTCTGCTTTGTGCGCAAGGATAACAGAGTGTCTGGTGCACAGGACTGGGATGGAATGCATGGGGGAGCAGGGCAGGCACCGCTATGGTGACCTTCAGTGGATGGACCCTGACCAGCTTTGCAGCCTTTGGGACCAGGCACAAAGGGGTACGGTGTCACGCTCAGGTAAGTCACTACAACCTACATCCACTCTAGCCAGCGGTTATGCATTTCTTGGGGGGTGCAGTGTGCACTCACACACACACACACACACACACACACACATATGGCATGCCCTGCTGGTAATGCTTGTGTAGTGCAGCCATGCACACTGTGCGTCGAACGTGTGCTCCATGGTGCACAACAGGAGGGGTGCATTGGCACTGTGGCAGGCACATTGTGGTGTCACCAGTGGCATGGCGCACATCATCTGCACACTGACATAGTGGGTCACGGTCTGTGGTGGTGTCTGTTATTACCCGCTGCCCAGGATGCTGTTACATTGGGTCAGTGAGGGGGTGGGTCCATCACTGCATGCTAGCAACAGTGATGTTGCTGTGGGTCATGGGGTGGGGTAGGGGTGCTTGTACATACCTACTGTCACCACACGGTGCTCTTTGCTTGTGTTTCCATTGCAGGACCAGCAGACAGGTGGAGGGGCCACGACACTGGTGGAGGCCAGAGATGCTAGGGCAAGTGGTGGTGGATAAGGGTCTGGCCGTCTGGGTGCATGTGAGTGAAATGCATGTGCTTCCACTGTGTGTTCATCAGTGGGAGTGGGAATACTGCCCACAGCAGGCCATTGCCTGCCACATGCACATGTCCATGTGCTGCATATTCCACACACACCTGGGATGTCGCCTTGGTGGCGTCTGCTAGGGCCACTGTGTACATGGCACCTGTGTGTTCATCCACCATGTCTACATCTGCTCAGGGCAATGGGCACACTGTGGTGCTACATTGGTGGTCAGATGGGGCCTGCACAGTTGTTCACCCAGTTGGTATCTGCATATGCTGTGTGGGACATGGCTGCGTGTCCCTCTGCAACGTCATTCTGCATGCACATGAGGGCCTTGTGCTGTCTCAGTACCATTACAAAGTCACTGTATGACTGTGTGTGCCAGTCTGTTGCTGGTGTGTGGAGTGCATGGCACGCTGTTGGCCACCATGACGGCTGCCTCCATCACACTTGCATGGTGGTCAGAGGGGGCATGGTGTGGACCATGGCACTGAGTTCTTGTTGTCTGTGCCCCTACTGTAGGTCCACAGTGTGTGCATTCTGCTGCAGTGAGGAGGAAGAGAGGGTGGATCACCTTCAGGTTGGCAGGGATTGAGCTCTGGAGAGCACTGCAGAGGACAATAGCTCCACTATTCAGGAGGCACGGGCAGTTACTGAGGGCCATAAACCTGCTTGTGTGCACACTTTGGGCAGGGAGCCAACAAGGAGGTTGCAGGGCTGTGCCACGTCATGACCAGTAGGCCACTGTGATTTTTGTATATAGCCCTTTTGTTCCCTGTCCCCTACCATCCAGGATGATCCCTTTCCTTGCATTCTTCCCTTGTCCCCCCCAACTGACACTTTCCTGATTTCCATGTTTGTTGTTATTGTGTTAGGTCCCACACCTCCCTATCCCTGGTATTGCTTATTTATTCTGTAGATCATGTTGCTGTTCCTGTTTGTTTACCTGATTCAGTAAATATTTTAATATCGTTGTCAGTGTCTGTGGTCATTCATATCATCTTGTGCTGGTGCCCTGTAGTGCTTTCTAGATGCAACAGTACCTTTGTTTTCAACTGCACATGTGCCCCTGTGGTACTGCGCATCCTTTTACCATGTCCACCTTTCATGCCCGCTACAGTGTGTTTCCTCCGTGTTGTGTCTGTACTGTTGGATGACCTTCACATGTGCTGGCTTGCACAGTGCCCCATGTTCTGTGTGTGGTACATATCGTTTTGTTGTGGTGGTCACCCTGGTGCTGTGATGCTCTGCTTGGGGTTCACAGTGCCTGTGGACATGTTCCTCCTGTGCAGACCACACCCTCCAGCCTATGTGCCATTGTGCCTGTCCTCCTGTGTGTGCCTGTGTTACAGTTCCCATGTCCATCCTGCAGTGTTCATGTGCAATGGGACTTGCATGGCTGCCTCTGCCATCCTGACTGGTTCACCTCTGCTGCTGGGCCACACCTTGACAGTTGCCCTTGTGCATGGCAACTGTACCTGTTGGTCCCCTGTGTTGAGTGTGTTTTTGTGGTGCTTCCAGGTGTCACCATGTGTGTTCTGTCTGTGCACCTCATGTGGTTTGGCAGGCCACTCTCCAGCCCTTCAGCACTGTACGCAGTGCCTGCTTGGCTGTTCAACAGCAGCCATTACGCCACTGCGGTCTTCCCCTATTGCTCCTGTGTCGAACATACAAAATTGACAGCAGAAAAGGCCCACAGGTTTATCAAGTCTGCCCGATTGTGCGGTTCTTAGTTTTTTATCACTATAGCTGCCCCACCCCCACCCAAACCCCTTCCTTCCTCCTCTTTCCTGGTCCTTCCCCCTTTTGTGTTTTTATCTGTACTAACCCTTCCCTTGATTCTATCCCAACTCTGCTTAAAGCTATCCACTGTCCTTTGAGTGATTAACTCCTCTGGCAGTGCATTCCAGCCAGCCACTACTCTCTCTCTGTGAAGTAGTGCCTCCTCATCTCCCTCCTAAACCTTCCCCCTTCCAACTTCAGACTGTGCCCTCTAGTGATCTTCCCCTTTTAAGTGGAACAATCCTCCCTCCCTGACTTTGTTTATGCCTTTCAAGTACCTAAGGTCTTTATCATGCCCCCTTTTACCCTTCTGTCTTCCAGTGAGTACATGTTGAGCTCCTTCAACCTTTCCTCGTATGGCAACTCCCCTAGTCCCATGATCATTTTTGTAGCCCTGCGCTGTACCTCTCCAGTAATCTCACATCATTTTTGAGGTATGTGCACCAGTACTGTACACAGTACTCCAAGTGTTGTCTCACCAGTGATCTATACAATGGCAGGATGACCTCCCCCTTTCGAGAGGTTATCCCTCTGGCAATGCATCCCAGCATCCTATTTGTCCTTGCTGCCATCCTCCTACACTGTGCTGATACCTTCATGTCCCCTGTGACTATTACTCCCAGGTCCCTTTCCTCCTCTGAAGCCATTACCAGCACTCCCCCCAGCCAGTAGCAATTCCTGGAATTTCTAGCTCCAAGGTGCATGACCTTGTACTTCTTAGCATTAAACACCAACTGCCACTCCCTAGACCAGTGTTTGAGTTTAGCTAGATCCTCTCTGAGTACCTGCCTCTCTTCCTCATTGTCCACTTTTGCACAAATCTTAGTGTCATCTGAGAACAGGCAGATCTTACTCTTGACCCCCTCTGCTATGTCTGCAATGAAGACATTGAACAAAACGAGGCCCAGCACTGAACCCTGTGGTACTCCACTCGTTACTGGCCTTGGCTTGGATATCTCCCCCTTACAACTACCCTCTGTTGTCTGTCCTGCAGCCAGGTCTGAACCCACACCACCAGTTTTTCTCATGCCCCCATGTCCCTCAGCTTGCTCATTAACCTCCTGTGCAGCACAGAGTCTAAAGCCTTGCTGAAATCCAGATACAGGACATCCACAGAGTGGCCTTCATCAACCACCCTAGTTACCCAGTCGAAGAGATCAATCAGGTTTGTTTGGCAAGATATTCCTGTGACAAACCCATGATGTCTCCCATCCTGCAGCCCATTGCTGTTGAGAAAGGTTATCAACCTCTCCTTCAGAATGGTCTCCATTAAGTTCCCCACTATGGAAGTCAAGCTCACCGATCTGTAGTTACCTGGTTTGTCCTTGGGTCCACTCTTGTTAAGAGGCACCATGTGGGCCATCCTCCAGTCCCTGGGTACATTTTCCATCTCCAAGGAGATGTTGAACAGGTCCATCAGACGGCCTGCCAACAATTCTGCCAGTTCCTTCAGGACCCTTGGGTGTACACCGTCCAGTCCTGGTGCCTTGTCCACCCGCAAGACTTTAAGACCCTTCACAACTCTATCCTCTTGGATGACCTTGTCTGTTATCTCTGCCCCCCTTGCCCCTTTTCCCCTGCAGTATTGGGCCATCCCTTTCCTTTGTGAACATCGAGCAGAAATACTCATTGAGAGCCTCTGCCTGATCTTCTCCTTGTTTTGCCCATCATCCCTCTCTCTTGATTCTAACAATGTCATCCCTTCAACTCCTCTTCTCCCTTATGTATTTAAAGAACCACTTTTCCCCCTCTCTGATCCCCTGAGCCAACTTCAGCTCCTTTGCTGCCTTGGCTGCCCTGACTGACCTGGACATCGCCCTAGACGCCTTTGAGAACACTTCTCTAGCCTCCTCATGCCCAGATTTTGTGAACTTAATGACAGCCAATCTTTTTTCCCTCATTTTCCCCTTTACCTAATTGCTGAGCCAGCGAGGTTTTTTGACCTGGACTGCTTACTCTGAGATTTGGCACATGTGCCTGTGGCCTCATTTATCCCTTTCCTAATGACTGCCCACTTCTGTTCAGCATCCATCCCTGGGTTAATTTCAGCTAAATACCCATCTAGGATGCTGCTCATTCTTGCAAATTCTGCCTTCCTGAAATCCAGCACTCTTGTCCTGATTTTAGCATACTCCCTTCCTGTGTTGAGGAGGAACCACACTGAGTGGTAGTGGCTTCCTGATAGAGGGTCTTGTACTACCACATCCTGGACTTGGTCTCGATTTGTTAGCACCAAGTCCAGTATATTCCCCTTCCTAGTAGGATCCATCACCCCTTGTACTAGGTAACTGTCTTGGATAGCCTCCAGCAGCAGCACCTGTTCCCTGGTGTGTACTGTAGTTACTGTCTGCCAGTCAACCCCAGGTAGGTTGAAGTCTCCCACTATAACTGTATTCCCTTTGCCACTGACCTTCTTGATTTGATGTCCCACTCCCTATCCACCTCCTCATTCTGTAAGGGTGGCCTGTACACCACCCCCATCCTGAGTTTCTTACCATTAGGGCCTTGGAGCAATACCCATATGGCTTCTGAACTCCCCTTGTCCCCTTCCTCCCTGGTACACAGTATCTCATCTCTGACATAAATAGCCACCCCACCCCCCTCTTCCCCCTTCCCGGTCCCTGTGGAACACCTTGTATCCCGGGATTGTGAGATGCCAGTCATGGTATTGGATGGCCCAGGTTTATGAGATGGTGGCAATATCTACCTCCTCCTCTGCCGTCATTGCCTGGAACTCTGCCACCTTGTTTGCTAAGCTCCTTGCTTTCAAGTATACTACAGTCCACCTTGTGTCCTGCCTCTCCTCTTCCATCTCTTCCCCTTCCACTTTTGTATTGGTAACTTCCCCTCATTCTCCATCTCCATCTCTGGGGGGGAGGGGAGGGTTAGGCCTTCCAGTCTCCCATGGAAAGTGCCTCCTCCCTGCTATCTGACAGCCCCTTCCCCTTCTCAGTTTAAATTTATGTTGTTTTTAATGAACTTCTTCAGCCCCTGTGTGAATGCCCTTGTATCTTCAATGTTGAGATGCAGCCTATCCTTGGCATAAAGCCACTTATTGTTCCATGTCTTGCCCCACCCCCTACTACCCCACACCCCATTTCTGCACACCAACCCTTCAGCCACCCATTAAACTCCTGTATTCTTAGCTTTCTCGTTGTGATTGCCCTAGGTACCAGGAGTACCTTGGAGAATGTCACTGAGCTTCCCACCCAATTGCAGATACCCCCCACTTCCCTGAACCTGTCCTGCACCTTTTGCACTGTACTGCCCTACAGGTCACTTGTTCCTAGGTGCACAATGATATGAGGCTTCCCTCTCACCTTCTTTACACATTTCTGAATGCACTGCCCTTCTCTCCCCACTGTCATACCTGGCATACACTCCACCCAGGTTTGGCTTTTCCTTGCTCCCTATCCTCCCCATCTCACCCTCCTGAGCATAGAATCCCTAATACAATACCGCTCCCCATCCTTTCACTTCCCCATGGCTTGCCCGTCCTATTAGCCTTTTCCTCAGTGGCGTCTGCTTTCAACCTGCCCTTCCCCCTTCCTTTCTCCTCCAATTGCATGTCCACCGCTCTCCCCTCTGGCCGTTCTTGCTTGCTCCCTTCCCCAACCTCTCCCCTCCACTACTTTTCATCCTCCCACAGCCCCCTGCATTGTAGCTTCTCCTCTCCCCCCCCAACATGTTTTGGCCTTCCTCCCCCTTTGTTTAGTGTGTTCATGCCAACTTGATCTACTTCCCTGCCCCTTCCCACTTTTACACCATTGTTTTCCCTCTCTCCATGTACCCTCTATTCCCCCTTTCCTCCTGGTCACCTGACTCTTGTTCTATGGTGGCTTCCCCAACCTACTGCTCTGTTTCCTCAACCAGTATTGCATACCTATTTGTTGTCTCCAACCGCCTGCCCCTGCCCTCCACTGAAGTCCCTTCCTGCCTCTGCTTACCCTGAACCTCTTTCCTACTTCCTCTTTGTCTACCCGTGTTCCCTACCACCTGCCAACACCCCTTTTGGTGCTCCTGGAACACTGTGGACTTGGCCCCCCTGGCCAAGTGCCCCCTTCAAGCCCGTAGCAGCCTGGTGTGTCTTGCGATGGAACCCTTCCTGCCCCTCTGCCCCATCTCCTTCTCAATCCCTTGTACCTTTCCCCTCTCCCAGGTCCTGTCTCAAGCTCTCTATCTCCAGCGTAAGTTGTCTGAACATCCTGCACACTGGACAATCCCCCACCTTCCACCAGGTTCCCAGAAACAGTACTGCCCCACACCCATTGCATATCATAACCCTCCCAGTCTCCCTGTGCCCCCAACCCCCAGTCATCCCTACCTCTCCACTCCTTCCCACATTGCCCCACCTGCCTCCATGCCCTGGCCTCCACATCCCTCATGTCTTAGTCTCCAAATTTTCCCCAGCTCTTTGCAATTGTATTCATATTTCCATAAGGGCTGTACACCTGCAGCACTGCCCCAAAACTCTTACTCTCTCTCTCTCTCCTTCTGTAGGGACTTATAGCTTCTCTCTCCTCCTCTTGCATGTGCCCTTTGGACCTAGTTACTGGCTGTACCCTTCGTAATTCTGTCTATATATCAGCTAGGCTACTGCTTGTGCTGCCTAACTGTTCCTGCCTCTTTAAGTAGGTGTAGCATGGCTGTCCACTATAAAGGCAGTGTACCAGGGGTGGATGAGGGGGCAGCTCCTTTGGTACTCAGTGTCTACAAAAACAATCAGGCAAAAAATGACATACTTCCATAAATTACAGGGCAAAAACACAGCTCTAGTTACACATGCCAGCAAACAGGTTCTCCTACTCCTGATCACACAAAATGGAGACACCAACTAAAGGTCTGCTAGGCACACACTTGAATTTCAACACTCACTAATCCCCTGTTGAAATGCGATACCTGCAGTTAAGGTACAAACCTCATCCAGTTTCCCTTGCTGACTTCCTCATTATTCATTGTTTTGTGATCCCAGGTGCTTCTGTGCATCCAGAATGCACCAGGACAACTCAGTTTGTGCCATGGCACTTCAGTGGTATTTACAATAGGGATGAGCAAGGTGCATCTTGACATGCTTCCTTCTGTGAATAACACTGTTTGGGCACTGCACATCTTAGATGTGCTAGGCACAGCTGCTTTGTGACTCCTGCCCACCATCTGTAAAATTAATAAACTTACATGGACAATAAAAAATAATGGTCAAGAAATTATTCAATAATTCTTCCTCTTTACAGGTCCTACGTGAAGCCACATTTGGATTTATGTTCCTAGTTATGGTCCCCATATAGGTCCGGTGAAATCAGATACATAGAAAAAATACAGAGGAGATTCATAAAATCAATTACTGAAGTACAGGAGCAAACGTATGATAAATGAAGTACATTAGGGTTAATGCAACTTTTTTTTTTTAACCAGGAAATACACAGTAAGCTGAAATCTTGTTTACAGGTGCAACCTGGGAGCACAGGGAAGTTAAGTGACTTGCTCAGGGTCACACAGTATGCAAGTGGGGGCTGTAGGATTCAAACGCAGGTCTCCAGATTTGCAGCTCAGAGCCATAAACCACTGCGCTATACTGCCACCATTGAGGTAAGGGGATACAGGGATGACTTATTTTTTGGGGACATCACGGCAGGTGATTATTTACAGAGATGGGACTTAACTTGAAGCAGGATACAATAGTTACAAGCGGACATCCAGTTCAACTAAGTGTTACGCGGTGTGACACTACATGAAGGAAACATTTTTACACAGAAAGGATAATTGGCATGTGGAATTTTCTACCACTGTGTGTAATTCTAAGTAAAGATAAACACAAGTTTAAACAGAGAGACTAGATAACTGGTTGTTGTCTCATGACTAGGGGTTAAGCGATAGGAGTGCTCTTGGGCATACGCCTTTTGCTACTCAATCAATCAATCCATCTTTATTTTATGAGGTGGAGCACCATTGAGGCAAGTTCTTTTACAAGGTGGACCTGGGGCCCAAGTACAAATTTACAACAATCATATTTTCAGGGGTAGAGAAGGATATACAACAAATGCACTGCCAACTAACATCCAGCACTGGAGTATGGAAGGCGCACATAACAGTAACATAAACAGGAAAAGGAGCAACAAAAATCAAAACAAAAAAACTTGCATTTTACCTCAGTATGAACTTGGGCAAAAGCCTCAGTGCCACATTTCCAGAGTCACTCTGTGGAACTTTAACTAAATCCACAGGCACACAGAGCGACTCAGTCAATTGATGTGCTCATTTTTTCCAACTGCCTGTAGAAAGTGCTTCACAGACACAGAGGCGACTGTGCTGTCACTCCAACATGTTGTTCATTTGCAAGGAATGCAAGGAATGTGCATGTCCCTTTCCAATAGCTAGAAGTCTGTAGGGCTCCGCCCACTGCAGCCCTAAAAAGGGAGTAGGTGGGAGGGTGAGCTTTGACTTTATGGAGGAGATTTACTCAAAGATCACTTGGATCTAAGATGGCCACACGCTAAGTGATTGAGGAGGAGTCACATAAGCAGGAGCAGAGAGAAGCTTAAAATTTTTTTAATAAAGGTATGCCACCATTGCCCTACTAGGTTTTACACTCTCTGTACTTTCCAGTCTTTCTTGTGCTGTCTGGTTCCTGTGTCTCCCCTTTCTTGTGCTTGTTTCCCTCAGAGCAGAGTCAGAGAGGAGTCCCAGTGGTGGGCAGGGAGCTCCGGCAGCTACTCAGGACAAGACACCCTGTGTAGGGTTGAGAAAGATGTAGAGACACCTCAAGGAAAATTTGAGACTCTTTGACACTCTCAGGAGTTTTTCTAGTCTGACTGCACTAGCTACTGTATGCTGAAACTTCTGACTTTTGAATGGCTGAAATCTCTATTGGATCACCGCTGAGACTCCGTGATTCTGTGTTTTATCTGTTATGTACATGAGTCTCTCGAAGTGTAGAACATATGATTGACCGATCTATCTTGGAATATTTTGAGCTTTTTGGGACCTTTTAACTGTGCTTCTGATTATTGCTTGTCTAGTTTAAGAATTTTTTTTTTTTTAAGTGTTACACTTATTTGTCACCTTTGCTGCTTGAGGTTGGATGTGGGGGAGGGCTGGACGGTGCCCAGATGAAAGACACAAATTTTTTAGTAAATCTACTTTTTAGTAAATTTACTTGTGACAGTTAAATTAAATCACTCTGTCTGACCCTTTCGCAAGGTTTTGGTAATAAGTGGCATCACGTGTTATGATAGGATATAATTCACATGCACACTTGAGTGGAGAAAGAGAGTCTGTGGCGTAATATTGGGCATTGGATCCTAAAGCTGAGACCTAGGGAACATTTGCAGAACGTATTTTTGTTCGGTTAGCCTTGTTTTTTATTACCAGTTTAGAATTCTTTGCCATTTAAAGTTGCTTGTAATTCCATTTTATTTTAGCAGTTTTTATCCACTTTGACAATGTCCTTTATCACCAAGCTGAATTTGTTAGCTGGTCCCAGTTTATCCAGGCCTTGCTTATACTCCACACCTGCACCTGCATCTTTATTTGTACTTGGGCAGCTTTGAGGGAAGATTTTCTGGTATTAGGACTCCCTCTGACAACGGAAAGCTAGTTGGTGAGGTTTTGGCCTATTCAGAAAATCCTTGAACCCTGAATTCTAAGCATCAGTGACACAAGTAAGCACTCTGGTATTTTTGTATTTTTTCTTGTTTGGTCAAAATTGTTGTAGCGATATCAAATATTTAAAGCTGCTTATTATTGCAAGTTATTGGATTTATTAGTTTGGCCAAAGATTCTTATGTGACAATTTTGCAGCAATTAAGGAATAAGTTGGCCATTTTTGCTCAGTAGTTCGCGTAAATGGTTATTGCATTAGGCCGTGTCAGGCCATTTGTTAAGTACCGCGCTTGGGTTTTTTGGGTATTGGACTCGTACTAGAAGGCAACCAGCAATAGTCTGTATTAGTCTCCTGACTTTGTGGTTTTTAGTTGTAATAACTATTCCATTTTAATGAGTTTGTTTTCCCCTTTTCTTTGTTTTTAGTGGAACTCTGGTGCTATAACTCATTTTCCTCTTGGTGGTGCTATAATTACTATTCCTGTAGAACAATCGAGAATTTAGCCCTGCAAGCCAAAAGTGCTTGGATAGAGAAGAAAAAGAGAAGAAAAAAGGGAAAAAAGGTGGAAACGTATTGCCCAATTGTATTTGGTGACTTTTCTGTCTCTTTGGCTCTGGTCATTACAGGGAAAGAGAGCTATCAATTTATTGCATCTGGTACAAAATCAATCATCTAATTGACTTTTAACAGACTTTGCCAAACAATTTAATCCTTTTTTTCTCCCTTTAGTGAACTAACACACTGTATCATTTGTACCCTTTATTCCATTCATAAGGATTAATCACTTATCTTGTATATCTGAATTGAGCATGAACATCTTTGTAATCATGCCAAATACAACTAGAAGTAAAATTCAAGGCACTTTTAACATTTCTACCGGCAAGGATTGTAACTACCCTGATCTCAATGGGGGGGGGGGTGCTAAGCCTTAGAGGCCTCTTTCCTTAAAATCTTTGGCAATGAAACAACCTGGACCTGGTAAGAACTCAAAAAAAATGAATAAAAAGGGATGAGATATGAAAAAGAATAGTAAATATATAATAGATGAAACTGTTAATGGTAACAAAACTACACAATTGGTCTCTACTCCTAATTTGTTTTTTGAGAATGAGGGTGATATTTGAAAAAAAATGTTGTCCATTAGTCTCCCGTTCAGCACCTAGTACTTTTAAAAAGAAGTATAATAAGCCAAAAGAACATATTGAAGTCAAAAAGAATGACCCATCCAGCACACATAGGATCAGCAGTCAGTGCCTTAAAGAAGATATTATGGACCATTGTGAACTTAATCGATTTGATGAAGGAGTTAGTAGGAACACCAAGATAGACTTCTCTAAAATATTCCATAACCTTTCAGTTTTGGATATGGAAGTCCAGACTATGAGAGAATCCCTATAAATAGAGGAGGTCAGTGGAGGAAATACTGGATTGGATATAAAATTAATTCAGAACACTTGAGAAAGATCTGAGCATTATATGGAAACCTCCAGTCATGATGAAACTACTCAGCCAAATTCATCTCAAACTCATAATCATAATTATACACCTGGGGCTAGTAATAGCTTTAACAGTAGGGGAAATGACAGAATGAGATTTTAGAATGACCATTTAGGACATTCATCCAGAAATTATAGCCCAAATTCCTGGGCGATGAGTCCTGAGGGACAGGACAACTCTGTGTTTAAGGACTTGGATGGTATCTTAAGGGAATTATTAGCAGCACTAAGTGATCCAGTTAAAGCTAATATTTTGCCGTTCAAACAGCTATTGGAGCTCAAGCAAGATATATCATTCATTAAAGAAGTGTGCCTAGAAAATAGGATAAAATTGGATGTAATAGATAGTAAAAGGGCAGACAGGATGGATAAAATTGACCCTCTGAATAAGGAACCAGACCTCTGTCACATCTCCCTTAGTAATTTAGGTCAAGCTGTTAAGGACCTAAGTAATTCTCTTGCTCACATGGTGGAGGGTAAGGTGAACTCCTTATTACAAAATGGGGAGCACAAGACTGCATCTTTTGTTGACATCTTAATGACTGGTCACAGTATTTTAAGTTGTGAATCTGAATGTATCATGCTTCCGGCAGTGGAATTAAGAGATACCAGCATTTGTAGGGAACTAGCACAAAATCATGCACCCTAGTGGCAGAAGAGAATGCTTCAGGAAGCATATGCTAATAATGGTGGCAGTTTAAAGGAGATCATTACTTCTAAAAAAATTTCAAGATGTAGTAAAAAGGATGTTGCCTTGGATATCGCATATCCCCTTATGAAAAAAAAGGATAGACACAAGAATAAGGAGGTAAAATTGATTAATGAAGTATCAGTGGGCAAGAGTGAGGAGATCACCATTACACAATTAAAAAAAAATGTTACAGCCAAAAATTGGAAGACATTGGGGAAAAAGGTGGTGAAGAGCAGTATCCCAAAGAAAGATGATCTTAAAGCCTCAAATAAACCAGGAAAACAAAAATCTGAGGCAATTATACAATGGTCAAATACTGAAAACCAGAAAAAAAGTAATGATAAGGACACAGAGGGTGGACGAACAGGTCCCAGTAGTAGCAAATTAATGGCAGAGGCAGCTCCAGTAAATAGCTAGTGTTCAAAGAACAGAGAGAAATCCTTTAATTATAATGTCAATTTTGATTTTTTTTTTAGCAAAAACATTAGGTACTGACTTTGTATTGCCTCTTTTTGGGGGTAACTTGTATGCCAAATGAAACACAAGAAAGTTTAATGAATACCTTATCCGCATTATTGTCTTCCATATTGAATGGTTGTACTATTCTGAAAGACTCAATCAGTATTGTCAGACCTTTGATGGAAAGCGAGTTGGTCCTGGTTGTGACAGAACAATTTTATATCCTAAAAGCAATAGCTCTTGGGGCAAAAATTGGACATTATGGGCATTATGGTAGGTGAGGTGACCACATTAATGGATCTTTTTCTGGAATTTTACTTGAACCAAAATCATCTCGATCTTAGTAAAAGGGGGGGGGGTGTAATTTTGGTCTTTGGATTGAAACAACTCCCAAAAGAATCCAAAAATAACTTAAGAAGTAAATTGACTGACTTTTTGAATATCTGTCTAAATATACACATAAGTAATCACAATATAGGGAAAATTATAAGGTTGGAACAGGATGGCCAAATTAGGTTCTTTGTAAATCAAGTCTCTATAATTAAGGAATTAATGATGAAACAGACTATTTTGGATCAACTCGGTATTCATCTATATGTAGAAGATGAGGATGATTTTGCTCAGTCTGACCACGGCAGAGCTAACATAGAAACATAAAAACATAGAATTTGATGGCAGATAAGGACTGCTTGGCCCACCTAGTCTT
Source organism: Neoceratodus forsteri (assembly GCA_016271365.2). Classification (NCBI taxonomy): domain Eukaryota; kingdom Metazoa; phylum Chordata; order Ceratodontiformes; family Ceratodontidae; genus Neoceratodus; species Neoceratodus forsteri. Next base: position 1,652,337,908 of record CM057449.1, read on the forward strand.
CCCAATTCCCTACCTAGAGGATAAGCTGCAGATCCTATTTAACCAACAGCCTATTTCTTCCTACCCCCCATAAAAATTGCCTTATGTCTGTCCCATGCATTCTTGAATTCTGCCACAGTTTTAGACCCCACAACCTCCTCAGGAAGGCTGTTCCATGCATCCACCACCCTTTCTGTGAAAAAATACTTCCTCACATTGCCCCTGAGCCATCTCCCCTCTATCATCAAATTGTGTCCCCTTGTTCTTGCACATCTCTTTTTCTGAAAGATGCTACCCTCTTGGAATTTGTTGATTCCACTGAGGTACTTGAAGGTCTCTATCATGTCCTCCCTCTCTCTCCTTTCCTCAAGGGTATACATATTAAGCTCCTTTAGCCTCTCCTTATATGGCTTCTCTTGCAGACCCTGCACATTTTAGTTGCCCTCATCTGAACTGCCTCCCTCCTGTCTATGTCCTTGTGGAGATGGGGTCTCCAGAACTGGATGCAGTACTTCAGATGGGGTCTCACCAACTGTCTGTACAGGGGGATAACAACGTCCTGTTTTCTGCTGGTGATGCCTCTCTCTATACATCCCAGTATCCCCCCAGCCCTCCCTACCACCTTTTCACATTGTTTGCCGACCTTAAGGTCATCTGATATGATTACCCACAGGTCCCTTTCCATTTCTGTTGTTGTTACTACCTCCCCCCACTGTGTAATCTTCCCCTGGGTTTTTCCTTCCCAGGTGCATTACTTTGCACTTCTTTGCATTGAATCCAAGTTGCCATACTTCTGACCGTTCCTCCAACCTTGCCAAGTCCCTTTTCATCCTTTCCACACCTCCTTGTGTATCAACCCTGTTGCAGATCTTTATGTCATCTGCAAAGAGGCATACTTTTCCTTCCAGTCTCTCTGCAATGTCACTTATAAAGATATTAAAAAGGACTGGACCCGGTACTGAACCCTGCAGTACCCCACTAGTAACCCCTCTTTCTTCAGAGTGGACTCCATTTACAATTACCTTATGTGTCCTGTTGTTCAGCCAATGTTTTACCCAGGTTACCACCCTGGGACCCACTCCAAGACTGGTTAATTTGACTATTAATCTTTTGTGTGGGACTGTGTCAGATGCCTTGCTAAAGTCTAGGTAGGCCATGTCCACAGCCTCTCCCTGGTCTTCTGCTTTGGTCACCCAGTCAAAGAAATCAATTAGATTCGCCTGACATGACCTTCCTACTGTGAACCCATGCTGCCTTGGGTCCTGTGCCCCACTAGCCTCTAGGTACTCAACAATTTTTTCCTTCGGAATTATTTCCATCACTTTCGCTACCACAGAGGTCAAACTGACAGGTCTGTAGTTTCCTGCCTCTGTCTTGCTTCCACTTTTGTGAAGGGGAATCACATCAGCCTTTTTCCAGTCCTCAGGTACCACACCATCCTCCCATGATTTGTTATAAAGGGTAGTCAGTAGTGTCACTAGTTCTCTGCTTAATTCTTTTAGAATTCTGGGGTGAATTCCATCTGACCCCATTGTTTTGTCCACCTCCAGTTTTAGGAGTTCTTTCAGAATCCTTTCTTCTGTGAAAGGACTGGGATTGAGCCCCCCCCCCCGAGTGCTTCTGTAAATTGGATTAGGCACCTCCCCCACTTCCTCTTTTGTGAATACTGAACAGGGGTATTCATTCAGTATCCCTGCTTTTTCACTGTCACTCTCTGCCCACCCACCATCCATCCATTCTATTCAGCCTCACTATCCCTCCCTTTGTCTTTCTACACTCCTTGATATACCTATAAAAGGTTTTATCCCCCTTCATAACTGAGTTGGCTATCTTTTCCTCAGTTTGTGCCTTTGCTATTCTGACTACCCTCCCTGCTTCCTTTTGCCTTAACTGGTACAATTCTCTGTCCTGCTCCTTCTGTGTTTCCTTATACTTCCTAAATGCTATCTTTTTCTCCCTAACCTTCACCACCACATCTTTTGAGAACCATAGTGACTTTTTCTTTTGTTTTGATTTGTTTATTTGCTTCACACAAAGACTTGTTGCCTCTGTGATGGCAGTTTTGATATTTCCCCAATGTTGCTCCACCCTCCTTCTAGCCTGTTTGCTAGTGCTTTTCTAAGGCACTCTCCCATCTTGCCAAAGTCAGCCTTCCTGAAGTCCAGAACCCTCACTTTTGTATAGCTTGACTTTGTAGCTGAGCTTATCATGAACCACACTGGTGGTCACTTGTTCCCAAATGGATACCCACTTCTAGATCTGAGACCCTCTCACTGTCCCCATTTGAGAGTATGAGGTCTAAGATTGCTCCCTCATGAGTAGGTTCCAAAACTAGCTGTCTGAGGCATGCCACCTGAAAGGCATCAAGAATGGCCCTGCTTTTGGATGTGGCTGCAGCAAAGGTGCTCCAGTTAACATCTGGCATATTAAGGTCCCCCATCAACAGTATCTCCCATTTCTCTGCCATCCTAAGTATGCCTTCTATCATATCCTTGTCCATTCCCTTCCCCTGACATGGGGGTCCTGTATACAACCCCTGTGCGGATTGTGGTGCCATTTCCAGTCTTTAAGGTGACCCATAGTGCCTCCTCTCCTCCCTGTTTACTTTTTTGTTCAGTTGCTTTTATCTCTTCCCTTACATAGAGAGCTACTCCCCCTTCTGCCCTCCCTGTCTCTCCTGTAGGTTGTGTACCTTGGTATGTAAACATCCCAGTCATGGTTCTCTATGTACCATGTTTCTGTGACTGCTACAATATCCAGGCATCCCTTTTCCATCAAGGCCACCAGTTCAGGGAGCTTGTTGCCCAGACTATGGGCATTAGTACTCATTACCTTCCATTTCTTGATGGCCTTACCCCTTTTTACCCCATCCCTGTCCTTATTGCATTTGTCACTTTCTCCATTTACCCCTTCACTTCTCCCTATTGACATCTCTATGTTGCTGTCTATATCACTTGGTACCCTGATTTTTTGGGGAGCTAGGATTTCCCTGCTCCTTTCCAGTGCCTCCCCCTTGGCTAGTTTAAATTCTTGCCAACAAAGTATTTAAACCTATCACCTAGGATCCTGGTTCCCCTCCAGGACAGATGAAGACCATCACACCAGTATAGGCCTGCATCCATCCAGGAGAACCCCAGTCCCCAATGAAGCCAAATCCCAGAGCTCTGCACCAGTTTTTCAACCACTGATTGAATCCCATGGTGTGGAGCACCCTAGCCTCATCTGTGCCATAGACAGGCAGCACCTCCGAGAAGGTTACCATGTGTGATCTTTGTCTAAGGCCCCTTCCCATCTCCACAAACGCTTCTTGCACTGCTCTCATCCCTTTCTTAGCCAGGTCATTTGTCCCTAGGTGGACAATGACATCCAGCTCCCTCCCCTGTGCAGCTGCTCATGTGATCCTGAGGATTCACTCCCTGTCCCTCCAAGCCATGGCACCAGGCAGGCACCTTACCTCCCTCTCCCCTTCATCCCCCAGTTCTACCTTCCTAACAATGAAGTCCCCCACCAGGAGTTGTTTCCTTACCCTGTAGGGTCCCATGCCACCCTCCTGTGGGTCTTCTTTGTTGAGGTTCCCAGCATCCTCCTTGGTCTCCACTGTGGGTGCCTCCATAGAGGAACCACACTTTTCCAGAATGGCATAGAAATTGTGGAGAGGTACAACTAGAGGGATGCACCTCTGTTTCACCACCCTCACCCTCCCTGAGCCCACTGTGGTCCAACCACTCCTCTTTCTTGACAACCTCTGAGTCAACTGCAGTGACCCTGGTGGTCCCTGGGTGGGAGAGGAGGTCCCACAAATCCTGGCCAACTCAGCCTGGAGATAAGCAACCTCCTCACTCAGCCCAGAGAGGTGCCTGCAGATGGGACAACACTGCAGCCTCAAGAACATCTCCCAGAAGACTGCTGCTCCACAGCCACTGCACTGCACCACTCCCATCATGTCTTTTTTCTGACCCCCTAACTGTTGTTTGGAATAATTACTCTTTCCTCTGTTTGTTTGTTTTTTTTTCTTTTTTTCTTCTCCTTTTTAGCTCCTGATCTTCCTGTTCTGAGACAAGAAGTTCCTATATTTCTCAGTAGTCTCCTTACTTGCTCAGAGTCAGACCTCCAGCAGCTGGGGGGGATGGAGAGCTACTCTTGCCCTTCTAGGGTGGTGAGTCTTTGGTGGATCTGTGATCACTCACTTTCTGCTCCCAAACAGGAAGTTCCTGTTGTCAGTTAAATCCTGTCCCTATAAAAGTAGAACTGGTTTAGGGTGGGGGGTGGTGGAGGGGAAGGAAGGAGGACAATATAGTCCCAGTAGAGAAGTTTTAGTTATACCAGTAGCTCCTTCCTCCTGGTGTTCTGTCTGTTCTCTGGCAGAAGCTATCTAGGGCAGTGCTTAAATCTGGTTTTAACCTGGTTCCTTCTAGCCAAGCCACTTCCCCTACTTTGCAAATCTTTCTACACTTAGTTAATTTCACAGATAACAATTCCCTTCTGACACCTGTGACAAGCCCCTAGGTAAGTACACAGATAACAAATAACAATTTACTTCAACTACCTCTGACAAACACACTAACTCTTTTTTTTTGCCCTAAATTGAAGGTTCCAGTACAAGATTTCTAGTTCTTAGTCCCAGTAGAGAAGTTTTAGTTATACCAGTAGCTCCTTCCTCCTGGTGTTCTGTCTGTTCTCTGGCAGAAGCTATCTAGGGCAGTGTTTAAATCTGGTTTTAACCTGGCTCATTCTAGCTAAGCCACTCCCCCTACTTTGCAAATCTTTCTACACTTAGTTAATTTCACAGATAGAAATTCCCTTCTGACACCTGTGACAAGCACCTAGATAAGTACACAGATAACAGATAACAATTTACTTCAACTACCTCTGACAAACACACTCTTTTTTTTACCCTAAATTGAAGGTTCTAGTACAAGAGTTCTAGTTCTTAGTCCCAGCAGAGAAGTTTTAGTTATACCAGTAGCTCCTTCCTCCTGGTGTTCTGTCTGTTCTTTAATATAAAATCAAAGAAATGGGAAATCTTGGTTGAGTCATCAAACAAGTTTGATATTTTAACAAATCTAGATCAATGACAGATTAAGTGGGACAGTTTTTGGTGGAGACCACGGACCTATGCTGGGCACAAGAGGGCTGAAAGTGAAGATTATATTAAAGATGACTTCATTGATTCAACACCGCTGGACAATGTTGCATTTAAAATTTTATATTGGAACTATTTGGGGCTGGGTATTAAAATTGGTGACCCAGAAATCTGTAATTATTTGATATTTTCATATAATCTGCATCCAGAAAGCTTGGGCACTGGGTGATCTTTATTTAAGTGGATATACAGCATATTGTAAGAAAGCAATAAAAACTAAACATTTTGGGAGAGTTATTGGAAGATTGGCCACCTTCATCAAGCTGAACAAGAATATCATAACGGAAAAAATTCCTTCATCTAGTTGTAGTATTTTAACAATGAAGCTAACTGGGAAACTAACTAAACAAATATGGTTCCTGATAAATATTTATTCACATCCAGCAGGTAGCCATCAAGGGGAACCTAATAATTTAGGCTCACTAGAAGACCTAATCTGCAGTATTTTAACTGATCACCCTACTGCTAATATAGTGATACTAGGAGATTTCAATGCAAGACTAGGTTCCTTGCAAGGATGCTCGGAAGACATAACTGAAGCTTTGTCGGTTCTTCAGCACACATCCTTGAACACAAAAATGAACTCCAAAGATCACTTTATTAATAAAAGGGGAGTTGAGTTACATAGAATAATGTGTAGTAATAACATGCTTCTCCTGAATGGTCGGTTATTATCTGACTCTGTCGGTGAATACTCCTTTATAGGTGGCAACGGCACATCTACAATCGACTATATCTGGATTAATCCAAACTTAATTAACAGGATCTTTTCACTGAAATTAGTGTTCAAAGCTGAAAGTCAGCCTAAGACCCTGGAATTAGTAATAGGACATGGTAATTTTATCCCCGATAGTGGTATGAAAGCCTCAAAGATGATATCAAAGAAAAGGGGCATTGAATGGAGTACAATTGACAGTGACAAACTGGAGAACTTATTAGAGAGCAGAAGGATATTATCCAAATTAAATTTTTGGCTAGGCAACCTATGGGCCTACATTTGATCCCCAAATTCAATTCTATCATAAATATGATAGCTTATGAAATCACAAAAGAGGTTGAAATTAAAGAACCAAAGGATCAACGATGGTACAATAAGGATTGTCATGATGCAAGGGAAATATTAAATAAAAAGTTCAGAAATTTAAATCAGTGCCCAAGTAAAGGTAATAAATTAATGAACCAATCTAGAAAAGACTACATGGAGATTTTAACTAGAAATAAGTGTAAATATGTTAGCAGATATGGTTGAAACTGTACAATGCGGTTCTCACGAAAGATAATAAATTATTTAGGAGGATTGTTAGTACAGGAATGGGTCATCATACCTGAATCAACACCCATATTGAACCAGATATATGGGTAAATCATTATAAACACTTATTTTATAGAGATCATTATAAACACTTATTTTATAGAGAAGATCCAGACTATCTCTCTGGATTTTCAAGATGTAAATATCCAGGAAGAAAATACAGCTCTGATGTTGAGATCACAATATGTGAGTTAGAGGAAGTTTTCAATTCTTTTAGTAAAAGAAAAGCACCAGGGCCTGATGGGGTCCCATTATATGTAATAATTAGAACCACATTATCTTGGATTCCTTTTTTACTTAATTTCTTTAATTATGTATGGAAGTCGGGGGATATTCTTAAAAGTTGGAGATTAAATATCATTGTTCCAACTTATAAGAAGGGGGACAAGAAAGATCCTAGCTGCTATAGACCTATCAGCTTCCTGGATACCTTGGGAAAGGTTTTCACCAGAAGTTTGAACAATAGATTGATGATATGGGCTGAATCAAATGGTATAATTGATGAAACCCAGGCTGGATTCCATAAAAAACATTCTACTATTGACCAAATCTTTGTTTTGTCTCGCTTGATTTATAAATATAGGAAAGTCAAAAAGCAAAAAAATATTCTGCACTTTTATTGACCTTAAAGTTGCTTTTGACCGAATTAGTAGGACATTATTATGGAATAGACTTGGCAAATTAGGAGTAGACCCCCCTTTATTGGAAATTATCAGACTTATGTACCAAGAAAATTACACTAGTATCAGGTATGGTAATTCTGGTGAACTAAGTCCCTGCTTTAATAATAATGTTGGGGTCAAACAGGGTTGCACCTTGGCCACATTATTGTTTAACCTTTATTTTGGCACTGTTTTGAGAAATATGTATAACCCTAACTTCCATATACCAAGAATAGGATCCGGAGCGGTTTCATTCCTAGCCTATGCTGACAATGTGGTATTACTCTCCCTTAGTCATCTGGGAATGAGCAGAAGTATTGAAACATTCTATCTTGAATGTAAAAAGGCTGACATAACAGTTAATTATGATAAAACTAAGGTACTTGTCTTTGGAGGCAATAAGAAGGGCTATAATTATTATATGGACAGCTCTAAACTTGAGGTGGTAAAAAAAAATTTGCTATTTAGGATTATTCTTGAATTAAACCAGATTTTGGACAGCTCATTTGAAAAGTATCAAATATAAGCTGGATGCCTCTTTTTCAGTTATCCAGGCATTCTCATATAAATTTGGAGGGAGATCAGTAGAAGGAAATTTAAGAGTCATAAAAGCGAAAATTTAAAGTCAGATCCTTTACGGAGCTGAATTATGGGGGGGGGGAATTTAAGGGATTTTTAAAACATGGTTTTAATAAATACCATAAAAAGATTTTGGGACTTCCAAATAGTGCCGCTTCAGTTATGGTTAGGGCTGAGATAGGAGAGTTACCGATAGAGTGTGCACGTGTGCAGAGGCAAATCAATTATTTGGTTATGGTCTATATGATGAAACAGATAGACTTCTGCATTTATGCTTGGAGGAAGCCATTCTCTAGTCCCACTTAAATATTATTTTTCCTTGTATGACGGTTTTGGAGAGATTCATTAAACCATATGGACTCTTACATGTAGTTACTGATTGTCTAAGGCTTCCCATTGATTATATAAAATTTATAATAAAAAACAAAATAAAGGATAATTTCACTCAAAAAGATTTAGAGATCTGCAGATTATCTAAAGCTTGTAGTTGGCTAGCTAAAAATAAAAGGGCTCATAGATTTGAAAGATATCATCCCATTCTCCGCAATCCAGGGCAAAGGATTCTCCTTACTAGATTTCATTTTGAGGTTTTTGACAGTAACAGGAAAAGAGGACTATTTTTAGGGGGAAAGAATAAGGTCTACATGTGCAAATGTGGTCTGGGAGAAGACAATTTGCTGCATTTAGTTCTTTTGTGCCCATTTTATGAAAAACATAGGATTCTCCTGCTAGGGAATATGTTAAGTCATCAAAATTATCAGCCCACCTAATTATTGACATACTTATTTACAACTGTTGACCCCACAACATTGAGAGCCGTGGTCTCCCTTTTGAATATAATTGAGCAAAGAAGGTTGCGTATAACTGGATAGTTTTTGATTGATGGAGTGTAACCCCTCTATGTGTCCACATTTGTAGCATGGATATACATAGGGGTATCTACGGGTTCGGGGAAGGATGAGGCTGCTTGGCACAAGAGACCTAGGTTTGACTACTCTGCACAGGGGCACCCAAGTAAATCCAACTACAGGAAGCAATAACTGTAATGTCCAGAACCAGAATTGGAATTTTTCAGTGTGGCTTTATTTATTAACTCACTGAACATAAACAAAGCTCTGTATGGTCCCCCACAGGGCTACGTAACTGTAATACAGATTAGAGGTTAAACACAGCGGTCCATTTGAGGAATGAACACTACAACAGTTGTCTGGCTTTGGACCCACCAGGCACTCAGCCGGACTTTGCATGCGCATTGGATACACAGCCCGACTGGCCCAGCTCCCCTGCCGGCCACTCGACTGATGGTCCACTTGCAATGAACCCAAACTCTACTTGGAAAGACATCCCATCAAACAAGGAGGCTCCCAAACTGTGGCTCCCCACACCACTTGAAGTCTGCGACTCCTAGAGAGATTTTGTTTTCAAACTTCCAATTCGAAACTCCCATCAAACAGGGAGACTCCCATCCAACAAGGAGTAATGTTCCATCCTGTTGCTCCCCACACCACTTAAGTCTCGACTCCTAGAGAGATTTTCAAGGATTGACCCACATCTGGGTCTCCACCCATCACTGACCAAGCGCATGAGGCAAGTAGCAAAACACAGAAGAAATCCATAGAGGTGGACCTGGTTACTAAAGATGGGGATCTATCCACCTCCAGCTCCCACAGCCCATACCCGGCCATTTCTCTGGACACACAGAACTTTAGACTTCAAAACTGTAGATTGACGGTGGATGACCTGAAGCACCCCCTCTACAATGAACTTTAACACTTTAAACAGATGACTGCTCTATTTGTTTGTCCTAGTTGACATAGAAGTTGTTTGGCCCCCTCCAATGAGGCCAAACACTCACCCATTCGTTGCAGGTGCCCCACAGGCGAAGAAATGTAACCTTTGCTGCTATACATGAACAGACTGAACTTAAATTAAAACAGGCAGCTTTCTTCCCCAGGTGGGAGAAGGGGATTGCCCCTGGAACCCACAAATAACTTTTCTCACCCCCAGAGGGCGGGGTAAACAGACACTACTGGTGTCCTTCTTGTTTGTAAGGACAAACTGAAGACTGACTTTGAATTCCCAAGATTCTAACTTACTCTGAGCTGAAGATTCCAAATGTGGCTCATGCAGCTGTGACAATTCTATAATGATGTCATCCCTCTAGTCTCAGCTGTGACTGAGGACAGAGTGAGACAGTGTGAAACCCATTTAACTGGAGTTTCACAAGCTGCCTTCCCTGCCTACCACTAAGTTTTACTGGGATTCTAGTAACCCCGGGTGACAAAGGGGTTACACTCGGCCTTGACCAGGAAAATGACTGTCCCCAGTCATTATACACCCAGCCTTAGGCCATCCCAACCTATGTGCTACCTGTGGAGGGGTGATCAGGCCCCCTCTACCGTAATATGACACAAGGTGAAACACTAAGGCCTGGGTCCTACAGCTGACATCTCAGCCTCTACTCTATCCACTTACTGTGGACACCTAGTGGCTCTGGTAGAACCGTCCAGAGCATAGCCCTGATAGATCAGCACTGTGGCCCCTACTGCAGGTTAGGGCCACAGCCTGTCCATCCCCCCTAACCCTCTAGGGGAAACCTATCTGCCTCTAACATATCATCCCAAATAAAAACAAAACCCGGGGACCTCCCTGACCTTGGGCAGCCTGCAACTACAATATTAGAAACACAAAGAGTACTTTAATTTCTACACGTAAGCACTGAAATGAGGAACTCTGATGAGCCCCTCCTCCTCTTCTTGTCTTCTCTTCTGTCTTCCAGGAACACCTGTAAGAAAAGACAAAAACAAAACAAAAAAACACACCCTATTCTGCATTTACGGTCTACCTAAACAACAACAGTGACAAAAACAGCAACAACCCTTACCATACAGGAAAAACAAAACACTAAACAGTCCCAAAAAGAAAAAAAAATATTTTTTTTTAGAAAATAGAAAAGACAGAATATACATTAAGTACAGAAATGACATTGATAACAATACACCTTTTGGGGATGGAATGCCTAAATGTCCCACTAGTGACTACAAGGCCGAAGCCAGTCCATTAAGAGTCTCTCCTGGGCCAGAGCCCAGTGAACATAGTCTTTTAAGGCCATAATCCTGAAGGGGAGAGTCTTTGCGGACAGTTCACACACTGTTTGAAGTCTGTAGTGTAAGGTGTGTATTGCAATGTCATAAAGATAGAATAAAAAGACTGTGACTCACCAGCCTCTTGAAGTATTCGAACTAAGCAAACCTGGTCCCTTCTGAACACTCTCACTGGCAGCATTTCTTCTGATACAGCTGGGCGGACATCTTCCGGGAACCCACAGGAGTGCACATCTGGAAACAGCTGGGCTGATGTCATAACTGGAGAAGGAACCTTAGAACAGGAACAAAAAGAGAAACAGCTGGTCCGGCGTCATCCGATTACCAGGCGATGAACAGGCAAACAGCTGGGCTGGTGTCCTCTCTGGATCTGAAGTCATCTGGTGGTAGCAGTAGATGGTTATCGATTAGGGCAGTACACTGTGGGCTGAAGAATGTGGAGCACCTGATTTGTTGTTTATTCATATTGGCAGTTCAATAAGGTTACTTTCACAGTGTAGATGTGGCAGTATTGACTACCACTGCTCGGCTCTCCATTTTGTAGACCCGGGCTTAATTACTGGGATGTCCTTGCACTGAGGCCAATAGTAGAGGGGGTCAGGGGCTTGAATTATTACTCCATCTGGACGCACATAATTCACACAGTGGGAGACTTCGTGTCCCTCTCCGTCCACTATTCTCACTCTGTCCATAAACAGTGTCCTGCCTCTCTTCCACTGTGTATACTTTTCATGGAACAGTCTATTCTTTACATGCTGGTTAGCCCCAGGATGCACATGTTTTATTGCTTCATCCCAGATCCAGGATTTCCTGCAGTTCTCAATCTCCTCCCAGACTCTCCGAGGAAAGGTAGGAAAGGTCATACCAAAGATTTCATTGGCCTTTCTATGAACCAGTCTTTCCTCTTTACTTGCTTTGGTCAATCTGAGACCGCTGGCCTGGCTTGGGGGTGGCCAGTCCTGGTTCTGCCAGCTTCACATCCTCAACGAAATTAAAAATGGATCCCTGACTTCTTCTTCTGTTGAAGCCAGGGCAGTGACATCACCACCTTCTTGAACACATTCCTCCGAGGCAAGATCTTGAGGCTGTGTACCCGTTCCTATCTCACAAGGCCACTTAGGTTCCTCCTCATCTTCTTCTTCACTGAGGATCTGAGCCCAGGAGTGAGCAGTAGTTCTCACCCCTGAGACTATCCATTCATCACTAGGAGTAGAGGTCGACACCTCCCATTCAACGGCCTCCCGCATCTCATCTTCACCTTCTAGACTTGGGCTAGGCCCCCCCACCCAGGGGTCTATTGATGCTTTATCTGAACTTGCCTTCTGAGATCCAGCATCCAAAACTTCAACTTCAGATTCAGTCTCTAATTCTGCACTCTCTAACTTTGTACCACACTCCCCCGGGGGACCATCCTCCACAGGCTCTGCCTGATGCTGTGTGCTGCCAACTGCAGATTCTTGAAGTTGCGTCCATGTGGGAGCCAAATGAATTTGAGGTGCTTTATACAAGCCATATTTTTGTAGACAACCAACACAGTGAGGAATCATGAAGACATCCCTTCCAGCACTAAAGCACATCTGGCATACACACACTGGATAATTAGGAATTGACACATCAGGAGGGAGTTGCCCTCTATAGCACCAATTTTCAATGTCTCTCAATCTATTTACTGCTGCTGTTACTGCAACTCGGGCATGATCCGGGTAACGAGCTGGTCCTGAGGCCATAACTGCAGAAAAACAAACAAAAGTTCACTGTAACTGAAAGTCCCACTTTAAATGAACACACTCTGTAGCTTTAAAATGGCTCCTCTGCTGTGTTTACTTTACTACCCCACCCTGTAATGGCGGTGGCAGCACTCCTGTGCATCAACATTCAGACTCTGGGTCAAGCCACTGCGCACCCGATTTACATCAGCTACTAATAACTTTTATTTCAAACTGCACAACTTGCTCTTTTCTGGCTGTTCTCACATTTACAGGATTTTCCTTGGACTTTTTACATGCTGGCAACATTTATTTAATCACAGTCCCTTTTAAAACTTCAGGTTTCGGCACAGGATTGCCTGCTTTTACTAGTGTTGCAATTATTTTACAACCCACAGTCTATCTCTGGCTGCAAACTTTAAATTGAGGCTACTTTCATTGCTATGCACACATTTAATGGCTTTACAGACTTGCACTTGCCAGCAGGATATCACACAATCGCTACTTGCAAGCGACTATACAGCTGCACTCATATTTTATATGGCATTACTGAAAATCACTGATTTGAGCAGTTTTAAATTGTTTACTCACTGTTATGGTAGCAGATTGCTGCGATGGAGAAAAACGGCCTGCAGCCAGATTTTTGAAGGCCTCGGATTTCAAACAGGCGGGCAGTCTCCGCGATCGTAGTATTAATCACACAATTCACTGATCCCACGACCGATAAGCGGGTTGAGCCCGATTTTGAACTAGAAAAGTCACTTTTCACTGTTTACAGCGCTTTGAACACTTCGTGAACGCTCCTCCACTGCCAGCACATGCACTACTCTCTGTCTCCCTCTCGAATGCTGAAGCAGACACTGAAGAGCTGGCTGAGGGGTGGGACTAATGGCAAACTGACCAACCACACGACGCCATGCAAATGAGCCTCTTCTTCCTCACAAGGGCTCCTCTCCTCACAGCGATCATCGAGCAGGCAAATTTAAACTGAAAAGATGCACTTTTTTTTTTTCAACTGACTCCATGGCGGGAGCCCATTTCAACCATGTAATATTGCCATTAACTCTGCAGTCTCTAGTATTGCACAGAAAGCATTTCCAACGCCCAGGGCATAATTTCTCTATTGCTACCCCTAGTTTTCCACACTTTCCTTCACAGAACTTTATTTTAAAACTGACAAACGCTGTAAACTATGTTGATGCAGGACAAGGACACACACTTTGGCTTTACAGCTCCTTGGTAAACAGTTGGCATTTTAAACAGCAGCACAAGATTCACCTACAGCACACACACTAGAAATTGCTTCAACTTTTGGGCTACCGACTGCCAGATAGCCAACACGCTCTAGCCTACTGGGGAGGCGGGTTTTGAGAGTACTTGTATTATTGGGTTTTCTGGGGACTCTGTTGGAAGGGAGGGCAGCTTTTAAGCCACACTGTACTGGGTTTTGGATAGCGAGTACATGCTTAACAGTTTGACGTTTATATCTTGGAATGTTAAGGGAGGGAGAGACAACAAGAAAAAGTACATTATTTTAAACCATCTATTGAAATTTCACCCAGCGATTGTGTTCCTCCAAGAGACTCATATGTATCCAGATCAGTTGGGTCACCTTCAGAAGAAATGGCTGGGGCAGGTATTTGGGGCAGGGTGTTCATCCAAAAAGCGAGGGGTTGCTTTACTGGTGGCCAAGGGGATACCTTTTTTTCCGTCCGAGATCATCTCGGACCCTGAGGGCAGATTTATTTTGGTGGCAGCCACAATCGGTGGTTTAAAGTTGGTGGTTGGCTCGATTTATGGGCTTAATATAGAAACGCCATCCTTCTTTACAAATCTGGCCATGGTTTTGGCCCCCTTTCTAAGTCTACCTATAATTTTGGGGGGTGACTGGAACTTGGTCCAGTCTAATACGCTTGATCGTAATTTATTTAAAGGATCTCAGAGATCTAGGCCAAAGAGCTTTAGATGAATTTTCGTCTTCTCTAGGTTTGGTGGACCCATGGTGGATGTTTAACTCTCTCACTAAAGAATATACCTTTTTTTCTCCGGTCCACAGAAGCTACTCTAGGCTTGATTACTTTTTGGTGAGCCAACAAATTCTAGCTGGGGTAGTAGAGGCTGATATCTTGGCCAGACTAAAATCTGATCATTCGCCTATAATTTTGAAAGGTCAATGGTCAACTCTTCCTTTAAGATCTCACTCTTGGTCCCTGAATAATAACTTGTTAGCCAACAGTGGAATAGTGGGGCGTTTTCAGGTTTTTCTAACCAATTCTATAATTTCTAACTGGGGCTCGCTTCCAGCGATTGACAAGGTCTGGGCAGCGTTAAAGGCAACATGGAGAGGAGAGCTTATCCGTGTAGACTCGGTTCGCAAAAGGAAGAGGTCTCTTTTTTTGTCAAATTGCCTAGACAGGATCAGAGAGCTGGACAGGATGGGAGCAGGTGCCCTCTCTCAGTTGCAAGAGCAGGAACTATCCACCCTTAGAGCTTCATATGTTAATACCCTCAGAGAGTCGGTGGAAAAGGCGGCCTTCAAACTGAAGGCTACATATATTGGTCAGGGAAGTAAGGCCGGCAAACTTTTAGCATGGCAACTGAAACAGCGTGCTGCAGCTAAATGGGTTACAACCCTTAAACACCCCAGGACAAATGCTTTAATTGTTGATCCCGAGGGTATCCTAAGTTTATTTTACGAGTATTATAGAGAACTGTATACCTGCGACTCCTCAAACCCTGACCAGGAATCAACCATGAGGGATTTTCTTGCGAAGATCCCTTTTCCGAAACTCCCAGAAAACTTTTTTTCAATGCCTGAGGCTCCGATCTCAGGGGAGGAAATAGCGGTTATTATTGATGTGCTGAAATTAGATAAGGCGCCTGGGCCCAACGAGTTCAGGGCTCCTTTCTACAAAACCTTTAAACAACAACTTGTCCCCCTGCTTCAGCAAGTATACAAGTTTTGGCATGACCAAGGTGTCAATGATCACTCACTATTCGAAGCCAGGATTATATTTCTACCTAAACCCGGAAAACCCCCAGAAGAAGTGGGCAACTATAGACCTATTTCTTTGTTAAATATTGATATTAAAATTTATGCTAAAATTTTAGCTAACAGGTTAAAAAGTTATTGGGTGACGTTCCTCAGCCCAGAACAAGCCGGGTTCGTGGAGGGGCATTCATCCGCGGATCATTTCAGAAAATTATTTTACTTAATTTCGGCGTCTGAGGACCCAAGCCTGGAAGCTGATTTGGTTTCCTTGGACGCAGAAAAGGCTTTCGATAGAGTGGACTGGAGGTTTATGTTTGAGGCTCAGGATAAACTTGGCATACCAAAAAAATTTATAGATTATATTCGGGTCTTGTATACTTGTCCTTCAGCTAGGGTTCAATGTAATAACCTTATATCGAATGTATTTCCTCTTACTCGGGGTACCCGCCAGGGATGCCCGCTCTCTCCGTTTTTGTTTAACCTATATCTGGAGCCTTTAATAAGGGCCCTGAAATTGGATAAACAAATACAGGGTATTAGGTTAGGGAGCCTCGAATGCAAACTATCTGCGTTTGCAGATGATTTGCCTTTGCATATTAGGGATTCGAAAAAATCTCTTCCCCAGATATTGCAAGTTATTTCCTGTTTTAGCCTCTTTTTGGGATATAAATTAAATAGGAGTAAAACCATAGTTTATGCATTGTCCCCTATCCTACAGAAAGATTGGTGCATCTCCCTAGGTCTTCAATGGCAGAGGAGCTCGCTGTTATATTTGGGTATTCGTATTTCTAATGACCTGGCCTCCCTTGCCAACCTTAACTTTAGGCCGATAATAAAACAAGTTAAAGAGGACTTGGAGAGATGGACCAAACTGCTGTTGTCATTCTGGGGTAGAGCTAATGTTATAAAAATGATGGTATTGCCAAGATTGTTTTATCCCTTATCTAATTTAAATATCTATCTCCCCAGGTCCTTTTTCAGGCCTCTATATGCTGCTTGTTCAGATTTTTTATGGCAAGGTAAGCCACCTCAGCGGGCATACACCAAACTCACCAGGCTCAAGAAGGCAGGGGGGTTGCAGCTCCCGGACTTTTATGTTTATTATTTAGCTATTCATGGGCTAAGGTGTTCACAGTGGATTAAATCAGTGAAAGGTGACCCTGATTTGCCCCTAGGTTCCCTGGTAGACTGCCAAGTTATTAGGGATTTTGACTTAGATTTGCAATCCCTTCTTTACATACCGTGGTCCAAATGTTAGTACAAACTCAGAAATACTCCACTGGGATGGGACGTTAGGGCCCTCCACCAACTCTATTCCCTATTAAATATCCCTTTTAGGAAGGACTTATCGCAACCTTTGCTGAGGAATCCCAATATAGTGGTAGGTGGGAGGCCTATTGTGAGAGCTATAGGTAATATGGGCTCCAATTGGGCTTTGCGGGATTTTCTTTCAGGAAATTTAGTAAGCTGTCCGGAGGTATTGATGGGAAAACTGAAGGTGGGTCAGAATGATCTACTTCGGTTATATCAAGCCTATCGGAGTGTTACTTCATTTTTGGGGAAGGGACCCTGAGGTGAGTTAGTAGAGCCCTTCCTGAGTAAGCTCAATGAGCAGACGCTGGCCCATAAGGTGATTTCTAAGATATATAGATTGATATTGTCAATGACTACAAGGAAAGCTTCTTCTTCGGCCTACTACTGGGACTCCAATGTAGTTAAAGGATGGTCTATTGAGGTCTGGGAAAGAGTGTGGAGGGACATTTATACCTATAGTAAACAAGACAGACTGAGGAATGTCCAATTTAATATACTGCATGACCTTTATTTATCCCCAGCAAAGCTTTCTCGGATCCATCGATCCTGCTCGCCAGCCTGTGTTGACTGTGGGACCCCTTTGGCCACAACTTATCATAAACTCTGGACCTGTCCCAAAGTTGTTAGATTTTGGGCCTCTGTTAAGCATTGGATTTCTCCGTATTGTAAGATAACAGCCTTTTTCAATCGAGAGACTTGCTTGTTGGGAATGTATGATCAAGTTCCTACAAGGTCTCTAAAGTGGCAAATTGCTCTGGTTTCTCTGGTGACTAAATTACTTATTCTCAGGCACTGGCAGGGTGGCTGGGAGCCCTCATTTAGAGAATGGTGGGATGAATTTTTGATGGAATTATCTGCCGAAAGAGCGGTAATGGGCTTCTTTGGCTCTTCAAAGAAATTTCAGGAATGTTGGGGGGAGGTCTGGTCATCTTTAAAACTAGAACCTACCTAGGGTAGGGGGACCTCTATAACCTAATATCTCTCCTAGAATATGTGTTGCCTCTGGTGGTGTCAAACTTTCCCCCTCCTATGATTTGGCGCCCAGAACTAGAGTTAGAACTTCCCCGCCCGTTACTTAGTGTATTCTTTCTAGTGTCTTCTTTCTTGTTGCTTCTCCCTCTCTATGTAAGACATCTATGAAAGACTTCCATGATTGCCTTCTATCGCTGTTAGACTGATTAGGCCCCAACATTATGAGGGGTCATTATCCATAAGGCTCTGTTTTATGAAGGGGCAGTCTCTTTTTATTTTTTTTTATTGTGTTTCACTGCTGAAGCTGCCCTATTTTGGGGGGGGGGAAGGTGGGAGGGTTATTGTTGGTTTAGAGGTTAGTTTTCTTTTGGGTATTATGGTTAAGGTTTATGTATATGTTTTATGATGGATGTATGTCTGTTAATAATAAAATAAAGTTATTTGCAAAAAAAAACAAAAAACGCTAGCCTACTTGCCCAAGCACCTTCCTTCCCAAACAAATCCAAAGCGGTGCCTCCATTTTTGTAACCCCTCTATGTGTCCACATTTGTAGCATGGATATACATAGGGGTATCTACGGGTTCGGGGAAGGATGAGGCTACTTGGCACAAGAGACCTAGGTTTGACTACTCTGCACAGGGGCACCCAAGTAAATCCAACTACAGGAAGCAATAACTGTAATGTCCAGAACCAGAATTGGGATTTTTCAGTGTGGCTTTATTTATTAACTCACTGAACATAAACAAAGCTCTGTATGGTCCCCCACAGGGCTACGTAACTGTAATACAGATTAGAGGTTAAACACAGCGGTCCATTTGAGGAATGAACACTACAACAGTTGTCTGGCTTTGGACCCACCAGGCACTCAGCCCGGACTTTGCATGCATTGGATACACAGCCCGACTGGCCCAGCTCTGTCACACTCGCTGACTGACGGTCCACTCTGGCAATGAACCCAAACTCTACTTGGAAAGACATCCCATCAAACAAGGAGGCTCCCAAACTGTGGCTCCCACACCACTTGAAGTCTACGACTCCTATAGAGATTTTGTTTTCGTACTTCCAATTCGAAACTCCCATCAAACAGGGAGACTCCCATCCAACAAGGAGTAATGTTCCCATCCTGTGGCTCCCCACACCACTTGAAGTCTACGACTCCTAGAGAGATTTTCAAGTTGTGACCCACGTCTGGGTACCCACCCCATCACTGGCCAAGCACATAAGGCAAGTAGCAAAAACACAGAAGAAATCCGTAGAGGTGGACCTGGTTACTAAAGATGGGGATCTATCCACCTCCAGCTCCCACAGCCCATACCCAGCCATTTCTCTGGACACACAGAACTTTAGACTTTAAAACTGTAGATTGACGGTGGATGACCTGAAGCACCCCCTCTACAATGAACTTTAACACTTTAAACAGATGACTGCTCTATTTGTTTGTCCTAGTTGACATAGTTCTCCCAAATAGCAGTCCCCAATACTTGAATCCAACTGAAGAAAGAAGTTGTTTGCCCCTCAATGAGGCCAAACACTCACCCATTCATTGCAGGTGCCCACAGGCAAAGAAATGTAACCTTGCTGTTATACATGAACAGACTGAACTTAAATTAAAACAGGCAGCTTTCTTCCCCAGGTGGGAGAAAGGGTTGCCCTGGAACCCTAAATAACTTTCTCACCCCAGAGGGCAGGGTAAACAGACACTACTGGTGTCCTTCTTGTTTTAAGGACAAACTGAAGACTGACTTTGAATTCCCAAGATTCTAACTTACTCTGAGCTGAAGATTCCAAATGTGGCTCATGCAGCTGTGACAATTCTATAATGATGTCATCCCTCTAGTCTCAGCTGTGACTGAGGACAGAGTGAGACAGTGTGAAACCCATTTAACTGGAGTTTCATAAGCTGCCTTCCCTGCCTACCACTAGGTCTTACTGGGATTCTAGTAACTCCGGGTAACAAAGGGGTTACAGGAGGAACTGGCTCGTTTATTTAGGCATAGAGCCAGTTATAAATTTAGACCCAACTAAGAATCCTGATATGTATGCTGTTTCTTTTTGACAAAATAACACAGTTTGCACAGTTCACATGTTTGACTAATACTGTAACTTTATCATAGGGTATTCCTCATTAGGTTTGAACTATGTTAAAGTAAATTTTTATATAGTCATACAGAAAATATGAAAGGGTAAAATTGTTCAGTGATTTTATTATTATGTGTATTTATAATTTAAAGTAATATATTATTCTTATAATATAAAAACTTTGTGAGCACCTTTTGTATTGTGCAATAAGCTCTATGTATTTCTGCATAAGGTTTCTTAATTGTGTTTAATATTTAATATTTTATTGTTTTTCTATTCTCTATTTTGTAATGGCTATATTGTCGAACAATAAACTTAACCTGAACCCAAAGATCACTTGTTACTCATAGACAAAGTAACTAAACTAACTTCTTCAAAGGCATCTCCTGCAATAGAGCCAAGTCTTTGGAATGATTCTCAAGCAGAAGAAAACTGCAGAGTCAGAGGAAGGCAACAAAGCAGGGACATAGAAGACCATAATGACATCAAGACTTTAAGGATAGTAAGGTTTAAGCCAGCTTCTCTGCAAGACCCAGATCCAGACAATAGCATTTAGTGAAGGTATTCAAAACAGGTGCAGGCTGTAGCTAGATAAGATGATTGCCAAGTTCTGAACGGTAAACTTAAACTTTACAACAGGTGTTTATGCTAAGGCAACACTATCAGGAGGCAAAATAACCCCATATATGGATATCTGATTCAAGAAACACCTTTATTGCTTAAAACCTCTGCTGCAGCTCTACCACTGGAAATGCCAAATGTTTCTAAGCACCCCTCTAATGCTCTTTCTCAAGACGTAAATTAGTGGTGGGGCTGTCTGCACTTATGTAGTGAGCCCTTAAAGGTACATAACATTTTTTAATAACAGAGAAATCACAATTCAGTTCAAGTTCCATACAACCATATCCCACTAGAGAACCATATAAATATCACATACAAAGAGAATACAAGAAAGATCATAAAAACATGCAAACTATTAAACACCATAAAACACAGATCTCAGACACTGATAATGATATGTGCAAAATCCCATGCTGGCTAAATAGGAGAGTCAAGGGGATGGGAAGGCGAGGGGGAACTCCAGTACCAGCTAGAAATGCAGCATAACAACCATTTGGAAAGGCACTTTACAGAGACAAAGGTGCCTACAATCATGGGTGCACATGAACCAAAAAGCTACGAGGCCATTCTGCAGTCCTTCATGTAGAGCAAATAGAGCATAAAGCTCTTTAGACAGTGAGATAAGTCTTGGTAATTTCTCATACATTCTGAGAAGAAAGGGAAAAAATACAGGTAGGTGGATAACCTGGGTCAGTGTGACTGTCATAGCAGTAATCTCCACCGGAATTTATTTTTGTCTCTGAAAGGAAGTGCATATCACAAGTGACAGCAGGTTCAAATGGAGCATGTGTAAGGTACTCCAGAACCAAGTTAATGTTCCAAACACAAGAACTAGCTTATAAACCAAGAGTACCCCAGGACATACTCCCCACTTATGCGGGAGGCTGTTGTGGGAGAATCTATCTCCCTCAGAGATGGACAGAGGAATGGGGACTACTGAAGCTGATGAGAGTGTCCTAGCCACCAGCAAAGAGCCCTGCATAGGGAACCCATGACCAGAATAGTGTGATCTAGAAATTGTGGCCATCGGGGCATGAAACATCCACTGGGGAATGCACATGTGGAAGAGGCCTATGCAAACAGTCACAGTGGCAGTCACCATGAGTCCCAGGAGCCAAAACATGAATCTGTCAGTGACATAGATGATACAAGTGATCATTGTTGCCTGGGTTATCAGTATATCAGCACAGGATCAAAGAAGAAATGTCTGCACCTGAGATGTGTCTAAGGTAATGCCTGTAAATGGAAGGTGCTACCATGGGATCAGAATGGATTTTGATTCATTTATTTCAAATAAAACCTCCAAAAACAAGTCACCAGCAGTCATGATTTATTTCAAGAAAAATGATACTAAGTGAAAGAATCATTGTACTTTAAATGTTTATGCATCATATAGATTCACACACATGGCCTGAGCTGTACAATATGTAAAAATTCTGCAGGCAACATAAAGGCAGAACTACTAATTACATATACTTTAGTCACAACATGAATTTCAGTTATTTTAGTTGAATTTAAAAAGTATGCCTACAATTGCTACCAAAGTTATGAGGTATACAGGTCCATACAACACAATGAAGTGTGCTATGTTTCATATTTCAAGATTTAAAGGGAGTTGAATTTAGGGTAGTCAGAACCACTTCTAAAATTATTAGAACACTTCTAGAATCCAATGGTTTGAGATCTGAATTAGAACTAGAAAATGTATGGATTCTAAGTATTAATGGTTTTAAATGCTATTTTTTTCTTTAGAAATTTCAAAAACAGAGAATGTCAATCTGGAAAATGATCTATATGGAATTACCAAATGATTTAATGAGATGCAAAGGAGAATGTGCTGCTCCTATACCTGTATGGACAGCTGTGCCAAATGACAACACATCAGTAGTGATTCCTGGGGCTCAATTTTTAAAGCTCTAAGCATACCACAAGCTCCTGATGACCTGATTCTTTGATGTATGGGGCTTGTGGCATTCTCCAGGCCCCGGATCAGGATTTTCAATCCCAAGCACCAAATGGCACAAGTTAGAACAGGTTGTCCCTGGTCTAACTTGTGACATTTGGGGTTTCTTTTTACAGGGCTTGCACCAAATATATGAGGGGCATAAACAGGGTCAGTACAGAGGGGATTTTTAGATTAAAGGGTGGAAGAGACTCTAGGGACACAGTCTGAAATTGGAGGGGGGGATGGTTCAAGAGTAAAATGAGAAGACACTAATTCACGGACAGGGTGGTGGAGTGGTGAAATGCACTGCTGGAGTAGGTTATATCGCTAATGTCAGTGGGCATTTTTAAGAGGGGTTGGGACAGGGTCTGGGGAAAGATCACTACTGTACAGGGAGGGGGCAACTGCAGAATAAAAACTGATAGCTGCACAATCAAGAAGACTTGATAGACCTTAATGCTTGAATCTGCTGGTGTTTTTCGTATGTTCATTAATGTCTTATACAAACCTGCCATAAAATGAGGAAACTGTTGCAACTGTGCCCAGTGTACTAAGATTGGGTTCAGTTGCATCAATGTAGTTTAGTGCTGCACCAAAAAAACAAGTGTGATGTAGGGCTTTATGCAAGCCCAGCTTTACCCTTTGAAAATCAAGCCCTTGGACTTCATTTTTAGGGTTATAGTGGGCAAAGCCCTGCAGACCTCTTGATTTCAAAAAAGACTCCCCATTCCTTGCATTCCTTCTGATCAACATGTTGGAGTTACACCACAGTTACCTTATCATCCATGGAGCACTCTGCAAAAAAAAAATTGTCAGTCGTGATCGGGACACTGGGGGATTCGGCACCCCAGTGTCACTCTTATGCTTCTGGGCATTGCTGAGAGGGATGGTTCAGTGGGTAGGATACCACTAATTTAAAAAAAAACAAAGAAATGGTAGTCATGGCACACTCCACCTTGTCCAAGATGGCTGCCACACTCTACTGTGCATGCGTGAATACTAGTGCATGCGTAGTGGAGTGCAGTGGCCTTCTAGTACATGTCAGAGTGTGCTGTGTTCTGCTGTGACTGCATTTTTTTTGTTTTTTTTAATTAGAGATACCCCACCCCACCCCACCCTCCCTCTCTCAGCACCCTACCCAACCCCTCACCCAGAAACATAAGAGTGACACTGAGGTGGACAATCCCTCAGAGTCATCATTCAGAGACTCTTTTTAGTCATATCCCCCCCAACCCTGCCTTTCAGTGCCCATCCCACCCCAAAAAATCATAAGAGTGACACTGGGGGTGCCCAGTCCTCCAGCGTTGCCATCCAGTATATTTGTTTTTTTTCTAAACCCTGTAAAAATAAATCTGTCCATGGATGTCTTTTGTGGCCATTCTTATCCCCCCACCCAACCTTCATACTCAGCACCCACCAGCCCACCAGCCCACCCCAAACCCTTACATACCCAATGGAGGTCTAATGCCATTATCCTCTCTGGACCACAGACATGTCTTCAATTTTCAAAGCCAGACTGTGAAGTGAAGAAACGGGTATGTGGTTCAATGTATTTCAATGGTATTTTAAACTTAGTGGAATAACTTTGCCATTTTTGCATATTTGTGGCCCACATTTTCAACATGCCTTCTATGGGACCCCGCTTCATGAACAATTGCACTGACATTAGGAAATTCTGTCCTGAAAGGTGATTTTGCAGTCCTGCAGAAATCACCTTTTGTGAAACTGAACATTTAGCTGCCCTTGTTCATGAGGGTGGAAATCATAAGAAGGCTATGTTGAAAATTTGGAGTAACAATATTAAAAAAACAACAAAGTTATGAGCCTACATTGAATTTTGTGAATGTAGACTCGTAACTTTGTTAATTTTCAATATGTTTACCCCAAATTTACAACATAGCCATATCTTTACAGCACCGTATGGATGTGACAGTTGACATTTTTCAAATCCTGACCAATTTGTTTTACACCCAGAAAGGTTATTTTATGGTCCCTTGGCAAAATCCCATTTCAGGCAGGAGTTGAACAATCTCTCTGCCATTGTTAATTAGGTGGGGTCATAAGAAGGCTATGTTATAAATTTGGTGTAAAAATATTTAAAAAAGTTATAAGGCTATGCTGAATTTTGCAAATTCAGGCATGTAGGTTTGGTGATATTCAATATTTGTACCCCAAATGTTAAACATAGCCATTTCTTTACAGCACCTCATGAATGTGATAGCTGTCATTTTTCAGCTCCTGACCAAAATGTGTTTTTGTGTCCCAAAAGTTGATTTCACTGTCCTTGTGTATAATTACCTTTTGGGCAGGAGAAGGACATTTGTTCTTCCCCTCTTCATGAGGCAGGATCATAGCAAGGCTATCTTGAAAATTTGATGTTAAGCTATTATAAAAGCAACAAATTTATGAGCCTATGTTATATTTTGCTAACACTGGCTCATAACTGTGGTAAGTTTTATTATTGTTACCCCAAATTCCTTGGCTGCAGCCCTATCAGCTCTTGCCAGATCATGTTTGAATTGTAAACAGTGTTTCTTTTTCTTGTCTGTATGTGCAGTAAAACAGAATGCTATATGCTGTGCTGCAAGGCAGGTCTTTTTCTTGTTCTTTTTTCTCCTCTCAGTAACCCTCTTTGTCATTCCTTTCCAGTCCTATGTTTATTTATTTCTAAAGTTTCCCCAGGAGAGGCATACTGAGCCTTAAACAACTTGCTTCCAGAAGCATCCTGGGGGAGAGGGGAGACAGAGAGAAATACATATCCATACAGTATAAAAATATTTACAGAGAATGTACACTCATATTAAGGAACATTTTATACAATATATCATAAATTAACATTGAGTAATATACATTAAATGTACACAAGCATATACTGCAAAAGACCAAATATTCACTGTATTTTTATTTTCACTATATTCACTAGTTTCACATTAGAGTGAAAATAAAGACTGAATATTAGGTGAAGCACTATACAATGGCAACACTAGTGTTCCACCAGTGAAAATAAGATGATAATAATAATAATACATTTTATTTCACAAAACAAAAATGATGGAATGAATATGTCTGGTGTGCTTGAGGTGCTAAATATAAGGAACTTGAATTTAAGGTGTTATACAGTACATAGGGATTATTTTACAGAAAATGCAGCAACGGCAGTAAGTCACATTTGCTTACAAGAATAGGGGATGAACCAGGTTAGTGCAAGTGGCTAAGGGTAGTCTAGCAAATGGCAAAGAGTAGAGATGGGGAGAAAGGAGAAGGTAGATCATAGGAAGGAGACAAAGGATATCCAGAATTAGGGTGGGTAGGTACAGAAGGTAAAGGAATGGGGGGAAGGAGGAGGCTGAGATATGTAGTATGAAATTCAGAGGGGTGAGGGAGAGAAGGAGGTGGACAGCCAGGAAGAGGAAGGTATGGGGGCAATAATGGAGGGTTTGAGTCTGGAGCAGTTACGGGATGGGGTGGAGTAATTATGTATAAGACTGGAGAAGGAGTGGGTGGATGGAGGTAGCAGAATGAATACAGCCAAGGAGGGAGATCCAGAGTTTGGGAAAGGGGAAAAAGAAAGCAACTTGCCCAGCCAAGGTCCACCTTGATGGGAGAATTAGGGAGCAGAGGTTAGAGCTATGGAGAGAGTAGGCTGGGTTTGAAGGGGAGGAGAGAAGAGACACAAGGTAAGATGAGAGGGAGCCCAGTCAGTATTTTGCAATAAGGAAGGAGCAATGAACAAGCCATCTGGCTTCAAGGGAGAGAAAGGAGAGAGAGAGAGAGAGAGAGAGATGTAGAGGTGTAGAGGTGGCAGTGGTGGGTCAGGGGTGGGGCAATCCAGGGCAAACCTACAGAAAGAGTGGAAGAGTGGATCCATTCTGGCCAGGGTAGACTTGGGAACACTAGCATAGATATTGTCACCATAGTCAAAGAGGGGAAGAATCATTCTCTGCACAATGGCTCTGCGGGATGACAGAGGAATGCACCCTCGGTTCCAATACAGTGCACCAAGTTTAGGGTGAAGCTTTTTGTGTAAGTTGCCCACATGAGCAGAGAAGTCTAGGTAACTGTCAAGTGAAACTCCTAGGTACTTGAAAGTTGTTAAGTTTTCAAGGCTAGTCCCATACAGAGTGTGTAGGGAGGGCAGGGCTAGCAGTTTAGAGAGTTTTTGTCTAGTACCAAAAGTCATAGAGACAGTTTTTGTTTGCATTTAAGTAAAGCTGATTTGACTGGAACCAAAGATGGATATTGATGAAAGACAGTTGGAGTCTGCATGTCAGGGCTGGCATGGAGGAGCCTAAGGCAAATATGACAGTGTCATCAGCATACATGTGTATGGATGCAGATGTACATGCAGAGGGGAAGGAATTTAGAAAGATGAAGAAGATGATGGGTTCCAGCACTGAGCCTTGGGGGATGCCAGTGTGGATAGGGAGGGGGTGACAGGGAGTTGCCAATTTTGACAGCTTGAGTTCTGCAGTTGAGGTAGGAACAGATCCAATCTGTGGCTTGAGTAGAGAGCCCAGCAGCAGCAAGCTGGGTTAGGAGGAGGGTGTGAGCTACAGTGTTAAAGGCTTTGGCCAGATAGACTAAGATAGGAGAGGTAACCAGACTTTGATCCATACCTATCAGGATGGCTTCAGTGAGCCTGAGGAAGGCTTGTATATGCATACAAGTTCTCATTCTAAGGAGGATTAGAACTCTAGAACTATTTGAAAAGATTGAGACAAGAACCAGAACCCAGAACATCAGTCAGTTCTGATAACTCTAGTTGAGTTATAGATGGCCAAACAATTCATTACAAATTAATTTTCAGTTATTTCTATCTGATATTAACAATTTGCATCCAAATATTTCCATAGTTTCAAAATTTAAACAACCATACAACATGGTTATGTGTGCCAAGTCTTAGATCTCAGACTTTAAAGCAGGTTGTATCATTGGCAACCAAACATTTAGCTAAATTTAAAATTGTAGTAATTTTAGTTAGAA
Organism: Neoceratodus forsteri; assembly: GCA_016271365.2. Lineage (NCBI taxonomy): Eukaryota > Metazoa > Chordata > Ceratodontiformes > Ceratodontidae > Neoceratodus > Neoceratodus forsteri. Next base: position 1,652,365,299 of record CM057449.1, read on the forward strand.
GTTGTAGTCAGGAAGAAATAATATAACCTACCAATAGGTCACATTATCTGTTTCTCACTACATTTTGTGATTTAGTTGCTAAGCGGTGGCCAGTACTGCACCAAAAACATCTGATTGTCATTTCAGTTATGTCAGGATAATTTTAAAAGCACTCATGTAAATGTCACTGCATGTACAAAGGTACATGCCACATATATTCATTTTACAAGTTTCAGATTCCTAGCATTGCAGGGGGCTGGGTTATATTGTATGTAGAGATGGCTTAGTACACTGCGGGTCCCAATCATTGGTATTCAGGTCTGCTGTGTGACCCTGGACATTCCCTTGTTTGTTATCTATACTTTTTTTTTAATTTTAGCCAGGAAAAATGACTGGGCACAGCCCTTTATCAGTCATGCCTGACATATAAAAATATCATAAATATAACAAATACATAAATTAATACAGCACATGTAACAAGTACAAATCAATTCACAATTGCACAGTTCAGTTATGGTTACAAGAACAAATGGTCAATTTACCATAATGAGAGGTCTGTGTTGTTTTAAAGTGCTTTATGCTTTTGACTTTTTGGGTTAGCATTGATAACTTTTTTAATAATACTTATTACATGGCTTGTTTCTCATCTAGAGTGTTGAATTATATGGATCTCCATCAGTGAGCTGTCTGTAGACTGAAGCATGGTAGCTGCCCATGTGGGCATTATTCATGATAGCTAGCTTACTGGGCAAAAAGTGTGCATGTGATGTTGTTAGACATCACCCATTTTGTTGTTTTTTACACTGTGCACAGCATGCTGTTGCTCAGCAATGGCCAGCACTCTCCGAGAGCTGAATACCCAGATGTAGTGATGCTATTCTGATACCATACATCTGTGTTTCAGATTGGAGGATGCTGATTTTTGCCTCCTAGCCTGATAATATTTAAATAGTGATACTGTGAGCATTCCACGCAGACAAATCTGATTGTTGCATTAAAAACAGTTGCCTATGATAGTGAGTGAACCTATAGCATTATGTACTGCTTTTTCTTATGGATGTTATACAATTTGGATGTATAGAAATAATTTGTGGATGCCCTTTATGCAGGCACAATATCATACTGAATATCAGGAAGCAACAAAAATTGATATAAGGTATCTCTACCATGAGGTATGTGATTTAAATAAAAAAATGCAATTTATTAAAATTTGGTCTGGATACAATTAATTTAGGAACATAACGACTGTTAAGCAAATTTAAGAAAAAATGGTAACAGAGTTATGTAGTGCAAACAGTCTAATGGTTATAGGACCTTGATATGTACTGGTTTCATTAAACATTCTTTTACAAATTGAGTAGCCTTAATAATGATCACCGGACATTTATGGCTGGATAAAAAACAAAACAAACAAGCTTCAAGTATGGATTAGGAACATAGGAATATGCTTTAGTGAATCTTTTTGGTGCCAAAATACTCATGGTTAAGGGACCATGGTATGAACTTATGGTTAAATTAAACATATTTTGTATAATGAAGTTAATAATTAGAGCACCCTCATGAGTAACTATTGAATATTAGTGCATCAAAATAAAAAAGACATCTATAAGAATAAAATACTATATACATTTTCTTTCATAGGATACAATATTTGGCTTAATGGGAGTCACCTCAAGGACCACATGGCCATTATACAAGTGGAAGAGTCTAGTTATGGACTGTACTATTATTTTAAAATCAGCTAATGATTTTAACTATACAGATTTGGTAAAATGTAGGCAAACAGTCCAGTAAAATTTAGTAGGCTGCTGCAAAACTGTGCACCAGTGTTACATTTGTTTCACTCTTTGTCACTGCATAGAAATCACATATATCTGTCTCAGACTTTAGAATTATGTAGTGAAGCATCGTAGAGTACTAACAGCCTGTACCACCTTGGAATGTTGAAGATCTTATCTAAACAACTAACATTTTGTATGCTGAAAATCTTTCTCATTATGTTATTGTTATTTTATGTATAGATCCTATATCATGAAGAAGCCAAAGTAAGGAGAAATGCTGGGCATTGTTATGGGGATCTTGACTGGATACAGTTTACAAATAAACTACAGCAGAATTTATGTTTCCTGGTGTGTCTTGTTCGAACAATTTGTTATACAGTAGGTAGACAAATATTTTGCCAACCTTTAAAATGTAAGTTATTCCCATCTCATTTTAAAACAACTTTCCAAATGTCACTAAATGTGAAAAATGTAAGCTGTTATATAACATGGGTATGTGTGCCATATTTCTAACATTAAAGGGGGCTAACAGGTAGTCCATGATGATAGCAATAATAAATGAGTGACTGTAGAAACAGCGACTCATTTATATCACTATCATGAATGGCTACACTGCTAGGGTAGTGACCCTATAGCAAGCAGAGTGACCAGAAGGGGAGGGATAGGGAGGTGGAGGGGAAGGTAGGGTAGGAGGGACGGTTTGTATGGGTGGTGGGATCCTGCTGCAGCAGAGCCAGTCCTGTGGTGTGGTGGTGAGGGCAGCTTGCTACAGTTCAGCAGGAACTGGGTTCGGGACCAGCTGGGGACTGCTGTTTTGCCTCTGCTTGCTGCTTTGTTGTTTTTTTTCTGTGTTTCGCACCCTCCTCAACATGCACCTCCCTGGAGTTGACAATCTTTAGTCAGGGTTTGTGGGGGGGAAGCCCCAGCATTAACACTTCTGTGTTTTCCGGAAGTCGGGTCACTGCTACTTGCATGTCACCAAAATGCTTTTTGGTGACATACATTCATGATTTCACTGTTTTTTGATCGCTATCATCACATGGAACCAGGTTAATATGTAAGTAGCCAAACTTTTATACATTTTTATTATATTTTGAAAGTATGCAAACTACAGAATTCTTTAAAACTAGAGAACATAATGACATTAAATTTGGCAAGTCCATAGTATTAATTGGAGAGTGTGTATATATGTGTGTGTGTGTGTGTGTGTGTGTGCATCAATTTTATTACCTCTTGCTTAAAGAATGTTCATGTTAAAAGCTTTCAAAAATTGGAAATTATTTCAGTACTTAAACTTGAATTCCATAAGTCTTTGTGAAAATTGTGGAATTCTATTATGATTATGTGGCAACTACATACATGAATATTTACCAGCCATACACATGACTGCAATGCATGAGAAAGAAAAAGACTAATGAGACTAGGGATCAGGTTGGATTCATGTGGGACTCTTTTCTAAAAGTACAATGGGTAGAGGAACAGTGCAGATCCTTTTTGCTAATGAAGGTAATGTGATTAGCCTTCCTGTAGTCCAGATAAAATGAGTTTGATCCACAGAATATATCATGATATCCCTGTACTGGCTTACCTGACACCCTCTAGCCAGATGCCAAAATCCCAAAATGGAAAATCCTGACAGTGATATTTTGCTAATTTTCCTTGTTCCAATTCGTGGACTTCACGCCTGCACCCCCTTTAATTAGGATTACTAACTCTTGAGAGGAGGAAAAATCCCAGTGTCAGGATTTTGTGTTTCAGGATTTTAGTGGCGGGCTACAGGGTGTCAGGCAAGCATGTTCAGGATAATGTAGTGATACCCATTAACAACTAAACATTTCATGTAGAGGGAGCAACTGGATGTTGTGTATATTCTGATAGGGTGTACAAGTCCTATGGATGTGAGAATGTCACATATTAAATGAGTGTTGTTCCTTAGTGTACAGATATCTGGAGGGATCTTCTCCAAGGCACTCATGGTTCTGGAGCTTATCAGGAATTAAAGTGGCATCAATCAGATAAGCTGCATTTTTTAAAGATTCTGTTGATAGAAGAATCTTCTTTTTTTGGCACATTAAAGGGCATTTGGGGTAAATAAATGCCTGCATGCTCTGGATGTGACATAGTTGTGTTAAGATAGAGGGACATGATGTCAGGGAAATTAAAATTAAAGGAAAGAGGTTGGGGAGGCAGGTATCATAGAAGATGGGGTCACCAGTTGCAGGAGGTAGAAGCATGGCTTCACCAAGAAACAAACATTCAAGCCAGGTAGCAAAAGAATAATTGATCCCCCATTTGCAGCTAGGAAGCAAAGGGTGTCAATAATTCCAACTTGAATGAATGCTCTATAAAACTGACATCCAGTATAACTGTCTATCCTAAGAGCCCTGGTGCACTTGCAAGGCTTAGAGGTACTCAGAATTATGTAGTAGGAGGAAACAAATGTCTGAGACACCAAGAAAGAGGTCTTCTGTCTATTAAATGGAATAAGACTTATAGAAAAAGGAGCTGCTGACTCTTTTTAAGGGTGTGTGTGTCACTATAAATGACAAGGAGGATATCAGGGTGGCCAACAGTTCCACTGAGTCGATCTGGTAGGCTAAAAGAAAAAAGGGGGCAATAAAACAGTCACCCAACTCATTGTAAAGAGCAAAGTTTGAGCAAAGCAGGAGCTTCATGCAATGATTTTCTGAGGCAAATGTTGCCACTCTGAAAAACCTTTACCAGTGAATTTACCAGTGAAGTAAAACATTGCAATATCTGTAGTGGTGATATGTGCTTTGTGGATCTTAAATTTCACAAGACGCATTCAGGAGGCATTACTTATTATGATGCTGTAATAACTGTGTGGCGTTTTCTCCCATAGGGATACCCAGTTATAATTCATTGTTCTAACCTGTGGATTATAATGATGAACACACACCAGGTTTCCCTTGCTCCATGCATGCGCGAGCCTCCATGTTTCACTTTCTCAGCACTACTTTGCCACAAGTTGCACTCAGCACCTGCAGTAAGTAAATAAAACAAAACACCTCTTACATAAACAGTCATGATTCCTTACTGAAACAGGTGCTCCTTGATTAAATCTCTTTTTTTATTTTAAAAAAGAATAAAAATGGAATTCTTCTAGCAGCCGCAGATGGCGGACCGTGAGTCATCCCAACTGGACTGTGGCTGAACACTGATGTATTTATATTTTATATAATTGCTGTGGTGAGAAAATGCTCCCCAGCAATTATATAAACTAAAACATACGGTGTGTGTGAAACTTGAATTTTACACATATCCTCGGTGTTGGATGCTTGAATAAACCCCTTGAGCTTCACTATCAGGGTTTATATAGCATTCAACACCTCATGTGTGTGTAAAAGTCTGGTTAAACATATCACCCCATATATTATTCAATATATAAATATTTGAGAAAATGTTGCCAGAGACAATTTATGGTATTCTCACTGTAAATTTAAAACCGATAAACTAATTTTTGTTCAGTTTTGTTAGAAACCAGGATATGATGACATTTGATATGCATGACAAATATCACATGTATGAAAAATGGAAGGTAGTATAGAGCTCACCCATTGCAGGTATATTCCCAAATAGTTGTGCACATCATCTCTGAAAGCTGAGGTGCAGTTCAGAAGCATACAGTCCTTAGATGGTTACCACCTAGTTGAGCTAGCACAATCACTGCTACAGGATGATTGTGAATGTACAGTACTCAACTTTTATTTCATCCATAAATACTTAAAAGATAAAACTTGTGGTGTTTTAACAACATATACAGTGGGAGTTACAGAAATGTTTCATGGTACTGCGGCATGACTCTCATCAAAAATTCCATGGTGCAGTGCGTTGATGCCAATCAGTAATGTGATAATTGGGTGGTGCATTAATGGTGTGTTTAATGGGAAAAAAAACAAGCTTCCTAAATTCTCTTCCTGCCTTGGCCACACAGTAGCACTCACAGAGTGATTATTGTTCTGGAGTGCCATTGTGTCTTTTTTTAATTGCTGGATGCATTCTTCAGCAGATGGCACTGTGGTTCTTTAATCAATTGTGCTGTGGCATTGTGCTTTTAATTCCACCATCACTCAGGATTTTAGTCTTGCATGGTCGCTGCTTAAAAATAAAATAAATAATAAACAAAGAATAAAGAATAATTAAATAAATATATGTGTCTGACTGTTTGTACATGCTTAGATTCTAACTCAATTTGTCTTAAGAGAAATGTCCACAACATATAAAAAAATGTGCTGCCTTAAAGATAAAATTAATTCACTTATAAACTGCAAATGCATCTATTCTTGCCTTTAAATGTTTCAAAGAAATATAAATAGAAAGAACAGGGAGAAAAAGAAATAAAACAACAGAATGCAGTTTTTTTCTTATAACTCCTGTTCCTTGAGCCTTGTGTCTCAATGATAATTTTGATAGTCCATTCAATACGGATATCTCCCCTACTGTACTGCATATGGTCACTGAAAAATATGATTTAAACATGCCTCTTGGCAGAGTTGGTTACATAGTGGACTCCACAGTGAACTCCTTGGGAAGAAGGAAGTTGCATCCAAAATTATAAATAAGATTTAGTTGGTAAGATGAGGTGAGCAGACAGGGCAGTGACTGCGACTCACACTGCTGTACTTAGTGTCATTATTAATCTGGTTAGCCTGCACAATTAATGGCTAGTAGCTATAGCAGAGATCAGGGAGAGCCTAACGGCTTGTACAAAAGCCCTGCCTAAAGGAAATTATTTAATTCATTCTCGATACACAGATCAGTCCAGACGTGGGTCCTGTTTTCAGGGAGAGTGGCACAAACTGATATCATCCTTTAAGGGCAGGTTTTTTTTGTTTGTTTCTCTAGAACTTCTGGATGGCTGCAGGTCAATGATGCCTATTGGTGCATTAGGTTCAGCACTGAGAGCATTCTGACTGCTGCAGAACTACTGTAAGGAGAGGTGACAGCTGCTAGTGGCCTCAGCTAGGACTGCCTCCAGACCATGACCCCTTACATACATTACTGTATAAGGCTGGTCTCAGCTGAGGTTGGTCTCAGCTGATGCAGATCCTCTGTTGCCACGAGCTTGGTGGGGACCCAGGGCACACAATTTTTAATCTTTTTTTTTCTCCTTCAACACTTTTACTCACCCAACTGGGTGATTTGATTTCACAACTAGTGCAAAGTTTGTCTTCGAGACAATACAGCTGCCAACACTCTTCCTCATTTCCATAGTTTCCTGATAATTATCCAGTATTTTTTCCCTTCCAGATTTCACCTCTCTAATTTGCACAGCCAAATTTCCTACTTTCAAGATTGCTGATTGGAATGAAGTTGTGGGAGTCAAACACAGGTCTGTTGGATGTGCCACTGTAAGGCACACTGTGGTACTGAGACCCCAATGAAATATTCATATTTTAAAACTGCCTCCATCAAATACTGCAATACTGTCAGGGTTTCTTAAAATGTGGACAAATATGAGAAATCAGAACCACATGTAAGCAGATGACAATATCAGAGTTGACATTCATGCACAATTATTGTTATAACATAAGTAGCCCTTTGTCCAAGAGACAGATAGAAACAGTTATTTTTGCTATTAATTTCATGACATTGGTATTTCCTTCTTAGTGAAATAATAAGTATTTTTTTTTACAACCCGATAAATGTAGCTGGTCACTAAGTGTGTGAAAAAAATAGTGGGGGGGGGGAGCTTTTTTGTTTGTTAACACCCTGCTGGGTCATGTTTGTCTAGGGGCCCCACTAACTACTGCCCTTGAGATTAATGGAGGTGGCTATTTCTTCTGCTGCCTGTCACATAATTTGAAGCAGATGCTTAAATGATGTGTGCTACACCTCCCCTTTGTCTGTGTGTATTTCTTTTATTTTCTCTGCTTCCTCTGTTCAAATTGACATCCAAATCTATGATAACACCACATCAGTAGATGATGTGTCAGATTTTCAATTATCACATTACCATCGTCATCCCCTATCTGCCCCATACAGCCAGGCAGTGGCTGCCAACAGTTTTAGACAGTTATGGGTGAGTGCCACTTTCTGACACCATCATCATCATCATCCCCTATCTGCTCATACAGCCATGGAGTGACTGCCAGTGGTGTTAGACAGTTGTGGCCATGGGTGAGTGCCACTTTCTAACAAAGGGATATACTCCATACAGGCTGACTGTGGTGTTGAACACTGAGCACTGAGCTAGTGTGGGTGCTGTGGTAGGAGGTGGTTTCACCTTTTTGGAGTGATTGGTGCCAAGTGGTATGTGACAGCAGAACCATATTTTGACCAAAATACACTGAGATTGTAGTGATCGCATTACACACCTACCTGAGGCTTATGAATGACATATTCCAATGGGAACACAAATGACAGCTGCCTCTAACAGATGAATAAAAACAAAACACCTAAACAGAACAGTGAGCTCTTTTGGATGGAATCACATACAACATATAGTAAATAGGGCAACATTTGTAGCTGCAACCTACACATCAGAGGATCAAGCACAATGAATAAATGAGGCCTTTGTGTGAAGCAAATAAACAAATCAAAATGAAAGAAAAACCCACTATGGTTCTCAAAAGAGGTGGCGGGGAAGGTTAGGGAGAAAAGATAGCATTTAGAAAGTATAAGGAAACACAGAAGGAGCAGGACAGAGAACTGTACCAGTTAAGGCAGAATGAAGCATCTAGGGAAATCGGAATAGCAAAGGCCCAAACTGAGGAAAAGACAGTCAACGCAGTTAAGAAGGGCGATAAAACCTTTTATAGGTACATCAGGGAGTGTAGAAAGACAAAGGGAGGGATACTGTGGCTGAACAGAAATGATGGTGGGTGGGCAGAGAGGGACAGTGAAAAAGCAGGGATACAGAAAGAATACTTCTGCTCAGTATTCACAAAAGAGGAGGAGGGGAGATGCCTAATCCAATTAACAGAAGCACGCTGGATAGGGGGGGTCGATCCCAGTCCTTTCACAGAAGAAAGGGTTCTGAAAGAACTCCTAAAACTGAAGGTGGACAAAGCAATGGGGCCTGATAGAATTCACCCCAGAATTCTAAAAGAATTAAGGGGAGAACTAGTGACACCACTGACTACCCTTTTCAACAAATCATGGGAGGATGGTGTGGTACCAGAGGAATGGAGGAAGGTAGATGTGATTCCCTTTCACAAAAGTGGGAGCAAGAAAGAGGCAGGAAACTACAGACCTGTCAGTTTGATCTCTGTGGAAGGGAAAGTGATGGAATCACTTCTGTAGGAAAGAATTATTGAGTACCTAGAAGCCAGTGGGGCATAGGACCCAAGACAGCATGGGTTCACAGCAGGAAGGTCATGTCAGATGAATCTAATTGATTTCTTTGACTGGGTGACCACAGTAGTAGACCAGGGAGAGGCTGTGGACATGGCCTACTTAGACTTTAGCAAGGCATTTGACACAGTCCCACAAAAAAGATTAATAATCAAATTAACCAGCCTGTGAGTGGGTCCCAGGGTGGTAGCCTGGGTAAAACATTGGCTGGACAACAGGACACAGAAGGTAATTTTTAATGGAGTCCACTCTGAAGAAAGTGGGGTTACTAGTGGGGTACTGCAGGGTTTGGTACTGGGTACACTCCTTTTCAATGTCTTTATAAGTGACATTGCAGAGGGACTGGAAGGAAAAGTATGTCTCTTTGCAGATGACACAAAGATCTGCAACAGGGTTGATACACAGGGAGGCGTGGAAAGGATGAGAAGGGACTTGGCAAGGTTGGAAGAATGTTCAGAAGTATGGCAACTTAGATTCAGTGCAAAGAAGTGCAAAATAATGCACTGGGAAACAAAAACCCTGGGGAAGATTACACAATGGTGGGGGGGTAGACTACAACAAAAATGGAAAGGACCTGGGGTAACCTAACCATATCAGATGACCTTAAGGTTAGCAAGCAATGTAAGAAGGCAGGAGGGAGGGCTGGGGGGATACTGGGATGTTTAGGGAAAGGCATCACCATCAGAAAACAGGAAGTTCTTATCCCTCTGTACAGACAGTTAATGAGACCCCATCTGGAGTATTATGCCCAGTTCTGGAGACCCCATCTCTGCCAGGACATAGACAGGATGGAGGCAGTCCAGAGGAGGGCAACTAAAATAGTGCAGGGTCTGCAAGAGAAGCCATACGAGGAGAGACTAAAGGAGTTTAATATGTATGCCCTTGAGGAAAGGTGGGGGGACATGATAGAAACTTTTAAGTACCTCAGTGAAATCAACAAAGTCCAAGAGGGTAGCATCTTTCAGAAAAAGTGATGTGCAAGAACAAGGGGACACAACCTGAAGATAGAGGGGGGACGGCTCAGGGACAATGTGATGAAGCATTTTGTCACAGACAGGGTGGTGGACTCATGGAACAGCATTCCTTAGAAAGTTGTGGGGTCTAAAACTGTGGGAGAATTCAAGAATGCATGGGACAGACATAAGGCAATTATTGTGGGGGGTAGGAAGAAATAGGCTGTTGGTTAACTAGGGTCTGCAGCTTATCCTGTAGGTAAGGGAAATGGGCAGACTAGGTGGGCCAAGCGGTCCTTATCTGCTGTCAAAGTCTACATTTCTATTTTCTATGTTTCTATGAGAGCACCCTAAAGACTCTATATAAAGCATTCCCAAAAAAAGTGACATTTCAGAATTATTGAAATCTGCCTAGCTTTCTGCCCACCTACACTGACAGCCTAATAACAGTGCAGTGTTCAGCTCCCATTCACTTCCATGCTAGGGACACAGATGAAAAAATAAATCTACACTGGAGTAATTGCACCATTCCACCAAACAGAAATAAATCAGGCTGTGAATTCAGTATTGGAGATCGACAACACACATGAGATAAAAAGGAGACAGAGAGAGAGAGAGAGAGAAATCCGATTCTGCCCCAGAAGCCCAAGGAAGGAAAAACCCACACAATGTTGCCATTAAGACTGAGAAAAATTACTACATGACAGGTGTGACCAAAAGATGTGAGACAGCCTATAGTATTTTCTAATAGTAATCAAGAAAACCAGTGATTCCACTGTCCCAGAGTTAGTACCTGTAAGTGTTCAATCCCAAAAGATTAATTCTCAATGAGGAAAGTATTTTAAAATCCACTTGCTCTGTTCACATATGTTTCTTTCACACATAGTGCTGCTATTTAAAGGTACAGTATCAAGATAGCAAATGTAATTAATTTAAAAGTCATAATGAGTGGGGACTTGGCAAACTACCAAGCACAATTCTGTTGCACGTCTCGATTCTCCACAATATTTACAACCCATCCCATCACTGATATTCTGTGCCTGCCTGGTTGGCATTCTGCATCCATATGCAGTTTTGAAAGGGCATGGATTGTTGTTACAATGGGATGTGCAAAAGGTAAAGCCCTGTACATGTGCTCAGATAAATAATACCCCATAACTTTACTTAGACGCTCATCAGTCTCTGCTTTATACAGTACAACCTGAATACATGGACATTTTTCATAGAAGGCAGGGTCTGATAATTGGCACTGTATTTCCTTAACATAATCAGCTTTATTCCTTATAAGGATTGTGCCCCATTTATCTGCAGGCTTTATTACAATATATCTATTGCCCGCTAGATAATTTAAGGCATCTCTGTCTATTCTACTACAGTTCTGATGAGTGTTCTGTACAGGGGGAATTCTGAGTACCTCAAGGTCATACTTTTTTTTTCAAAAACATAACACTGTTGTGTTAAATACAGGACAATATGAGGACTTAGGGTAGAGCACCATGCACCCCATTCTTGGCACATAAATGCACCAACACACATTTCATCTTGCTACTATGCATAAGTATTGTTTACCACTGTGCTGGTCTGTGGGTGGTGATGGCTGCAGTCATGCATACATCCAGGACACTGATGAACGTAGGGTAATGAGCAAGCATAAATGCATGCAGGTACATATCTGTGTCAAGACTGGGGTGCTTGACGCTATAACAAGTTGTTGTTCACCAAATTTACAGTGTGGCACCAATTCATGACATTACATGCATTTAATAAATAACTTTTTATAGAATACCACTGAAACAAAAAGCTCAGAAGGGATCAACAAGTAAGTGGGTTGAATCCAGAAAATATGGTAGTGATTCCCTTCAATGCACTGCATTATGGTAGTGATTCCTTCACTGCACTGCTGCCTGCAACAATACATTCAACGTAAATATGGAAAGGAATGAAACTCAAATTTATTTATCCTATTGAGGTGGAAAACAAATTTGTGAGAATTATTTATATCTGCCTTAAAATTCTAACTTACCCAAGGATTCACATGTTCAGCAATCGGGGGCATAGGACTGCAAAAATGAGAGGTTGTTATGGCACCATTTTCATCTGTTATTAACAACACAGATGCACTACATCAGCAGTTCATAGTATATAGTTAGAAAACAGTCAATTCATTTTCCAAAATGGGTAGTGCACCAGATTAAACTCAGAAAAAAATACCCTAACTATTAATCACAGGCATAAAATGTGGGTCACCTGATCACATACAGTAATTCAATTAATCACTATTCAAAATAAAGTGTTTCACAAAGTCATTTATTACACAACATCAGCAAACTGATGCACTGATGCATTGAATTGCGTTTTCTTTTGTCTATTATTTTCTTTTTAAATGCAATACAAGTCAAGATCAGGATTAGTGGTGGGTGAAGTGGACTCAATTCACTCAATTCGTGGAGTGAAGGTGAATTTGCAAAGTGCTCCGCAGTGTGAAGCAGAGTACTTTGTGTCATAATGGGTAATGTGAAGTCCATTGAAAACAATGACTTCACTTACTCCGCCTTCCCCAAATCACTACTCCACAAATTTTAAGGCAAAGTACATTGTAAACAATGTACTTCACCTCACTTTACCTTGTTTTAAGCTCCAAAGGCAAATTTTGCAGCGATTCATGGGATTTCAGGTCACATGGGCTCTAGATTGTTCTGCACAGCCTCAGTTTGAGGTAGTGTGTATAGGAAGCTATAGGAGACAGTCTGCTTTGAGAGCTCTGTGCGATTCAAACCTTCTAAAAGCTGTTACAAAAGCCTTTTTGAGTCATTTTTATATTGGCTCTTGCATGCGCAGCCAACATATTGAGGTAGTAGCAGATTTGGAGGCTTGGTAACTGTACGGTAAATGCAAGGCAAGCATCAGAGGGTGCGTCCTTCATTCCCCAATCAGCCAGCATTCAGGCTCCACACCAGCAATTCAGAATGTGGCCATGAGATCTAAGAAAATGTCCACTGCAATAAGAAGCAAGCTCCTCATTGCAGCTGCACAATAACATGCCTCCCATGTAAACATGGTGGCACTGACTGCCACTGCCTAAAGTATGCCTCACCCCACTTCATTCGCTGACGGTGGGAGCCCACTCCCCATTGGCATCATGACCCCCCCAAGTGCGTGCTGAGGAGGTGCCCAAACCCCCTCGGCATCATGCACTCCTCCGCAACAGTCTTTCTTTGCCGACGGGGGGCCCAGTCCCCAGTGGTTTCAGTTCCCCCTTCCCTGTTTATTTTGCCAATGGGGAAGCCCACTCCCCTTTGGCATAATGTCTCCACCCCTATCTGTTGTGTGCCTAGGGGGGTGCCCAATCCCTATTGGCTCTTGCCCCCCTTTTGTTATGTGCCAACAGGGGTGTCCAATCCTCCATCAGCTACAGCCCTCCCCAAAATTGGGTGACATGCTGGGAGCCCACCCAGTTGTCAAATGTCCTGCAATTAAAAAGCATCCATAATGTTCCTTTTTTACCCTGTAAAAGAAAAAGGTCCTTGCAGTCTCCCTGCCCCCTTCCACAACCCGCACTCAGCCACTGTGCACACTACCTCCCCATACCCCCCTCACCCATACTTATCTCCAGAGCCCAGCACGATGATCTTCGGTGGACCAGGAACACATCTGCACTCTTCAAAGCCGACCACAAACTGAAGAAATGCTGGTAAGCTGTATGCTGGCAAAGTAGGGTTTTTCAACTTTGGTGCATATCTTGGGCATTTTGGGGAATTTTGACTCCAAATTTTCAACATGGGGTTATTGGGACCCTTCCTCATGAATTCTGTCACTGTCATGGTGTTATTCAGTTCTGAAAGGTGATTTTGCAGTCACCTTTTGGGATCACTTAACAAAACGACAGTGCCACTGTTCATGAGGAGGACTCTCAAAAAGACTATGTTGCATATTTGGTGGAAAAAAAATTAAAAAAAATGGCTGTTTTATGAGCGTGCATTGTGCAATTTCTATGCATGCTCATAACTTCGTCAATTTGTAATATTTTCACTCCAGATTTTCAACATTGGCATTTTTCCACACCGCCTTATGAGCAGTCGGGTTTCCAACTGTAACACCCCACCCTGTGCAGACTGACAGGCATCAGGGGTGTGACTTGGGATCATCATCTGTAATGCTTCTTATTCCATCCCCCCACCTCCACCCTGCAGCCAGTGACACACATTGTGGTGTGCCTTACAGTGTTCAGCCACAAAGTTCACCCCATTCTTCTATACTGCAACCACCTCAGTGTTTTCCTTATGGGATGGGGTACGTATAATGCCCAAAGACCCCAAAGCACACCACGACACTTGTCACTGTCTACAGGGTAGGGTGAGGCAAAATGGCATGAGCATTTTAGCTGATGACCCAAAGGCGCACCCAATGCCTGTCGGTCTCTACAGGGTGGTGGTGAGGTTGGCATCACTTCAGTACTTCACTGCCATTCCTATTATGCATCTCTAACTCCAGCACTACCAATGATAAAGCCAGCGAGACAACATTTGGCATTGACAAATGCTTGTTTTTGCTGAAATTTTAGTTCATCAATTGTAGGAAACCCTCCTGTGATCATATCATTGAGCGTTTATTGTTTGTGTGTAGATTTTGAATGTTAATGTACAACATTCAGTCTGTGTACTAAGAGACAATGGAAGTGTGCTTTGAGGGAGGGGCGTATCTATGGTGTACATAGACTTAAGTTGGAGAAATAGGGAGTTCTTTGTTTTTTGGTGATACTTTTCTTGTATGACTGACTGTGTTAATGTACACACAGTAATATTTTTAGTAATTGTTGAAATTTGTTTGCTGATTGTGTGTGTTGTGGACCTGGTGCAGCGGTGCATAATTTCAGGTTGTTTAAAATACATGGTATATTACTGAAGTTTTCAATTTGCTACACATTCATTGTAGGCAAAGTGTGTGTGTGTGTGTGTGTGTGTGTGTGTGTGTGTGTGTGTGTGTGTCTGTGCAGTGCATGACATCAAATAATACACCTTTTATAGTGCCACAGTGTAAATTTAATCAATCAATCAATCAAATTCTTTACTTATCCAGGCAAACACCATTGAGCAAGCTCATTTACAAGATGGACCTGCATTACACAAGTCAAGTAACAATGCATTTATATACAGACAAATAGACAGTAGATGCAACAGTACAACAGTACAGGTAGGCCTGCAATAGACAGGATAAGTAAAAATACATTTGGGTTCAGGTAAAAGACAGTCTGTAAGGGTATACATAACAATAGGGTAGCAAGTCAGTAAAAATTTATACCAGATACAATGACATACATGGTTTAGTATTCCTGTAAGGTAAAAGCATTATAGTCCAGTGAAGAGATTAGTTGAAGTGGATGCTACAAGTGAAGAGACATATATAGTCAGTTTAAAAAGACCTAGGTGTATCAAGGGGGAGACATGTGTAGGGAGAAGTGGGCAGCCAGTGGGGGGAGGGTCTGGAACTGGGATAATACTAGGAGCGAAGGAATGAGATGCTGTTGGTATACAAGGAATAGGTGGGTGAGGGAGGGTGATATTTAGGGCAGTTGATAAGTAGGTGGGTCAGGGACAAGTTATGCACTGATACAAGAAAGCAGGAGGATGGGAAAAGCAGGGAGGATGTTGAAGGGGTGTAAGTAAGCTAGGATCATTGGAAGCAGTTGCAGGCTTCTGTAATGTATTTTGAGTATAAGGTCTTAAACAAAGTGAGACTAACAGGAGTCCTCAGTTTCAGTGATTTCTGTAGCACATTCCAAAGATAGGATCATTGGAAGCAGTTACAGGCTTCTGTAATGTATTTGGAGTATAATGACTTAAACACAGTAATACTAACAGGAGTCCTCAGTTTCAGTGATTTCACTAGCACATTCCAGAGTGACAGTAGAATGAATCCTATGGCAGCTCTCCTAAAATGCGTTAGGGCTTTGGGCACTTTCAGAGAAATCAGTGAACAGCTTCTTAGGGCATAGGTTCCAGGCATATTGAGAGTCAGGCAATCAACAATGTACTGCGGAAGTTTGCCAGTGATAGCTCTGTATGCCCAGAGAGCTGCATTTTTATTTCATCTGTAGTGTAGGGAGGTCCAACCTACGGCTGCATATAAAGAGCAGCGATGGGTGGAGAAGGGGAAACCAGTGATGAAGCACAGGGCTCTGTGATAATGTATGTCCAATTTACCGAGGTATGAAGTAGCACATTGGCAGTATATAAAGTTGGTGTAATCAATTAGAGAAAGGAAGTAGACTGAACTAGCTGTCTCTTGGCCTCTGTAGTTAGTAGGCGGTTTAACCTGAAGAAGAGACCTAGTCCCTGCATCAGTTTTTTTAACAAATTCACCAGGTGGTCTGCAAAGGAGAGTTTGAAGTCTAGCCAGACCCCCCAGGTATTTGAATTTTGGCACAAATTCCAGGGTTTCTCCTAGGAGGGTGGTGAGCAGGGTAGACTGCATGGTTAACAGGTGAAAATAGCATTGCCTTTGTCTTTTTGGCATTAAGTAGCAATTTTTTACTAAGGAGCTGGTATTGAAGTATGTTGAAGTCACCTTGCAGGTCACTACAGGCAGTTTCAGGAGTTGTACGGCTTAGGTAGATCACTGTATCATCTGCGAACAGGTGAATTTTCACCTCATTGATGCCTGAGTCTATATTGTTGATGTAGATGACAAATAGGAGTGGCCCCAGGATGGATCCCTGTGGGACACCTCTTTTTAACAGATTTGAGGGGGAGAGTTCACCTTCGGCCTTGACCTGTTGGTGCCTATCAGAAAGGTAGTTGTGGAACCAACGCAAGGAGGTAGAATCTAGACCAATAGCTTTTAATGTAAAAAGAAGGCTGTGACCAACAGTGTCAAAGGCCTAACTTAGGTCTAAAAAAACGGAGCAGACAAATTTTTTGTTCTCTAGCTCACGCTGCCAGTCATTTGTCACCTTGGCCAGGGCCGTGATTGTACTATGTTCACTTCTGAAACCAGATTGCATTGGGTTTAGCAGGTTAGTATCATCTATGAAAGATTTCAGCTGGGCATTCAAGATTTTTCCAGAAGTTTTGATCGTACCGGGAGAAGGGAGATGGGCCTGTAGTTGTTTAGATCACAGAGGTCTCCGGATTTAAACACGCAATAACATGTGCGATCTTCCACAGTTTGGGGAGGGTCCCTTGAGAAAGGAACAAACATAAAAACATAGAAACATAGACTTTGACGGCAGATAAGAACCACTTGGCCCACCCAGTCTGCCCATTTCCCTACCTGCTGGATAAGCTGCAGATTCTAGTTAACCAACAGCCTATTTCCTACAACCCCCCACTATAATTGCCTTATGTCTGTCCCATGCATGTTTGAATTCCTCCACTGTTTTAGACCCCACAACCTCTCCAGGAAGGGGGTTCCATGCGTCCACCACTCTCTCCATGAAAAAGAATTTCCTCACATTACCCCTGAGCCGTCCCCCCTCTAACTTTAAATTGTGCCCCCTTGTTCTTACACATCTCTTTTTCTGAAGGATGCTACCCTCCTGGACTTTGTTGATTCCCTTGAGGTACTTAAAAGTTTCTATCATGTCCCCCCTGTCCCTCCTTTCATCAAGGGTACACATATGAAGTTCTCTCAGTCTCTCTTCATATGATTTCTGATGTAGACCCTGCACCATTTAGTTGCCCTCCTCTGGACTGCTTCCATCCTGTCTATGTCCTTGCGTAGATGAGGTTTCCAAACTGCCGAGTACTCCAGATGGGGTCTCACCAACTGTCTGTATAGAGGATAACCACTTCCCTTTTCTACTTGTGATGCCCCTCCTATGCATCCCAGTATCCCCTGGCTTTCCCTACTGACTTCTCACATTGCATACCCACCTTTAGGTCATCTGATATGACTACTCCCAGATCCCTTTCCATTATTGTTGTTGTTAGTACCTCCCCTGCTATGTGTACTCTTCTCCTTGATTTTTATTTCCCAGGTGCATTACTTTACTTCTTTGCATTGAATCTAAGTTGCCATATGTCTGACCATTCCTCCAACCTTGCCAAGTCCCTTGTCATCCTTTCTACCCCCTCGTATCAACTCTGTTACAGATCTTTGTGTCATCCGCAAAGAGGCATACTTTCCTTCCAGACCTCTGCAATGTCACCTATAAAGACGTTAAAGAGGACTGGACCCAGTACTGAACCCTGAGGTACTCCACTAGTAACCCCCCTTTCTTCAGAATGTGTTCCATTCACTATTACCTTCTGTGTCCTGTTGTGCAGCCAGTTTTCTACCCAGGCTACCACCCTGGGACCCACTTCCAGGCTGGATAACTTGATTATTAATCTTTTGTGAGAGACTGTGTCAAATGCCTTGCTAAAGTCTAGGTAGGCCATATCCACAGCCCCTCCCTGGTCTATTACTTTGGTCACCCAGTCAAAGAAATCAATTACATTTGTCTGACATGACCTTCCTGCTGTGAATCTATGCTGCTTTGGGTCCAGTGCCCCGCTGGCCTCTAGGTATTCAACAGTTCTTTCTTTCAGAAGTGATTCCATGATTTTCCCCACCACTGAGGTCAAACTAACAGGTCTGTAGTTTCCTGCTTCTGCCTTGCTCCCATTTTTGTGAAGAGGAATCACATCTGCCCTCCTCCAGTCCTCGGGTACCACCCCATCTTCCCATGATTTGTTAAAAAGTGTGGTTAGTGGTGTCACTAGGTCCTCCCTTAGCTCTTTTAGGATTCTAAGGTGAATCCGTCAGGCCCCATTGCTTTGTCCACCTTGAGTTTTAGAAGTTCTTTCAGTACTCTTTCTTCTTTAAATGGACTGGTATCAACCCCACTATCCAGAGTGCTTCTACTGTTTGGTTTAGGTAACTCCTCCTCTTCTTCTTTTTTGAATACTGAGCAAAAGTATTCATTCATTATCTCTGCCTTTTCACTGTCTCCCTCTGCCCACCTCCCCTCTCCTCTGCTTTATTAATCTTCCCTATCCCTCCCTTAACCTCTCTATGTTCCCTAATGTACCTATAAAAGGTTTTATCCCCCTGCTTAACTGAGTTGGCTATCCTTTCCTCGGTTTGAGCCTTTGCTTTTCTGACTGCCTTCCCCACTTCTTTTTAAATAGTTAAATAGATGTGTAATAGGTACGGCCAAGACATGATAGACAATCTTTAGGTAGTATGGATCGATGGTGTCAGTGCCAGCACTTTTTCTGGTGTCCAACTGGAGTAGGAGATCTTTGACCTCTTTTAGTGAGGCAGGAGAGAATGAAAAGACTGCATCTGAGGGACTAGATTCTGAAGGTTGCATGGTAAACTGGGAGCATAGGCTGCATGAAGGTGAGTTATCAAAAGCTAGCCCTGCAGTAGCAAAGTGATTGTTGAAGGCTTGTAGTATCTCTTTGTTGTTGTTGATATTTACATTGTCAGAAATAATTTTTGGGGAGAGAGTGTTTCCTGTGGTATTACCAGAAAGTTCTTTTATTGTGGACCAGAACTTGGTAGGGCAGTTGGAGGCAGTGTCGAGTTCAGAGCGATAGAAGTTGGACTTGGTTTCCTGAATTAGCTTTGTACAGTAGTTTCTGGCTGTTCTGATAAGATGACAGTCTTTGGCTTTGTGGGATTTGCATGCTAGATCCCAGAGCTTGTCTCTTTTTAATAGTGCTGCCTTGATGTCTGCTGTAAAATAACGGCACTTTCTAGCCTTTATGCAGGTTTTGACTAAGGGTGCATGGCTGTTAAGAGCACTGGATACAATTTCGTGGAAAATGGCATATGCTGTTTCTACTGATTTGGCTAAATAAAAGGTCTGCCAAAGCAGGGAAGCTTTCAGGTAATTGATATATGCAAGCGGGTCAAAATTCCATTTTGATCTTTTGGTAGAGAACTTTGCTGAGGTTGTTGGTTTAGGGACTGCTCTTATGCCAGCAATAAAGCAATGGTCACTAACATCGGCAGAAAAGATCCCAGCATGGGAGAAGAAATGGGGTTTACTTACTAGAAGTACATCTAATAGTGTACTTTTTGAAGGGTTTTTCTTATTGATACAAGTAGGTTCATTAATAAGTAGAGTGAGCCTATGAGAGTCACAGAAGTATTTAAGTGGAAGAGATGCACTTGACAGCCAGTGGTAGTTAAGGTCCCCTAGTATAATTGTTTCCATTGTGTCGGTACTCATAATAGATGACAGGTGGGACAGGAGCTGTGACCCCGAGGACGGGGGTCTATAACATCCTATGACATGGATGGATACTGATGTAGATATTTTGATTTTTAAGGACAGGCATTCAAAGGCATTGGCAATTGATGTAGTGTCGAGGGTAGCGACAGTAAACTTGTCCTTAACATAGATGGCTACACCACCACCTCTGGTTAGTCTATTGGCTCTGAATAACAGATAGTTGGGGATATTGGCCTCTTTGTTTGGCATGGATGGACGAAGCCAGGATTCAGATATGACAAGTACATCTGGCTCAGTGTGGATAGCCCAAGCCTGTATTGAGGTGAGTTCCTTTAAGAGGCAACACACATTAACATGCATAAAGCTGGTACCTTTATACTTCATGACTTCAGACGGTGAAGGAACTGCTTGTATAGGACCAGAGTTAAGTTTAACATTAACTGAGCATAGCAAGAGGAGGAGTACAACTTTCCTCAGGGCAACAAGTGGTAATTTGGAAGAACTAAACCTTCTTTGGCTAGTGGAATTATTGGCGTAGGAATGCAAGGATCTATTCTTTGTACTGTTCAGTCCTAGTGATACACATGCTAAGACCCTAGCCATATGACACCATTAGATGCAGGTACTGGGCCGAGTAGGTAACATTCCTTGGGTAGGTAACAAGATACCAGTGGCTGTCCGAGAGGGAGACTCAGCTGAAAGTGGATATGACAACTTGGGGGCATAGCACAAGTTGTATAGGGACTCCATGAGTAGACATTCTTGTAGTAGGTGATACAAGTCCTCTTTGGGGTAAATTCCATCTGACGTGTACCCTAATAAGGGTAGGGTGCATAAGGTGGTAAATAGGTAGAGCCAGATTGCAGGTTCCATGGTTAAAGTCTGGGGGTCAGAAAGAAAAACAGTTGTAAGGGCTTAATCTGGGCAAGTTATTACGAGGTAAGGCTATGTCCCATGGGGTCTGAAAAGGGATATAGGTGCCGATACCAACTGAAGGGAGCAAGGAGATGTTTCTATGGCACAGCGACTAGAGATAGTTACGAGAAGTCGTAAACCTGATCTAAGAAGTATCACCAGCTAAGGCTACACACCACAGGGTCAGCAAAGGGATGTAGGTGCTGAAACCACTTGTTGGGAGCAAGGAGAATTTACTATGACACAGCGACTATGGACAGTAATAAGAAGTCACAAATCTGATCTGAGACGAGTGGTAGGAGAGACTGTGGTGGGTTAGTTAGGATGGGACCCTTGAACCTGAAGTGGCAGCCCAAAATTTATATGTTTGTGGGCATCCTAGGGAGGTGGGGAGGATAGATTTGTAGGAAAGCCAATGGCAGGGGAGGGCCGGGCAAGGAGGTCTATATAATAATGGTCAGGGAGGGGGATGGGTGTGTGGGCATAAAATTTGTGGCTTTACCGTACCTCTCTGGGTCTGGAGTCTGAGCAAGTGGTCTCGGGTGGCGACTTTGGAAGCGCCGACCGCCCAGTGGGCACGGTTCTTGCAGCAGATGAGCTGGGAGCTGTGGAGGGTTCTTGGCTGAAGGGGAAGAGAAAGTGAAGCCAATTAGTACTGGTCCCAGACAATGGTCGAGCTACCCAGTGACAAAACTAATTTACAAATGAAAGTGGTCAATTTCCTTGGCACCTTGAAGTCTGGGCGGCAGTTACAGAGGCAAAGGAAAGGGCTGTTTCACTTATTAAATCTAGCAAGAGCAGTTTGCAAGTATTACAGTTTTTTTTAGGCAGTTTACAGGCAGATTCTATCAAAATAGGCATACATTAGCAAGCATAAGTAAAAAAAAAAACAGCACCTTTTTAGCTCAGGAGACAGAGAAAAGATAAGAAGGTGTGAATGACCAATCAGAGCAAGCCTGGAGAAGGCGCTCGCACTTCAATTGGCTTGCAGCTTTGCCATATCTCTCTGGGTCTGGAGTCCAAGCAAGTGGTCTCAGGTGGCGGCTTTGGGAGCGCCGACCGCCCGGTGCCGCGGTTCTTGTGGCAGATGAGCTGGGAGCCCTCGAGGGTTCTCGGTGGAAGTAGTAGGAGAGAATTAGCATGGTCAGCCTTGTGAAGGGGGAGAAGAGGGAGTGGTGAGGCAAGGGGCTGTTAGAAATGTAGTTCTGTGGGGCAGTACCGCACTCTAGGAGGTGTTCTGCAGCTTTAAATTTGTGTAGGGCAAGATGGCCAGTGAGAGGAGGTGCACAGAAGGGGGAGTGCTTTAGGTGTATTTAAGAACTTGTGGAGGAGAGGGTGGGGGAGGGCAAAAAAAATCACACAAAGAGACACACAAAAGAGAGAATGGGAAGATTAAGGGGTCTAGCTAGGCTAAAACAAAGCAAACAAACAGTATTTTACTCTCTTTTTTTTTTCTACCAGAATGAGAAATACAGGCTGGTAACAGTCCTTAAACAAACAAAAAATCAGCAGTAGGAATCCCAGTTTTCAGTTTAGCTGTAATTGGTATTATGTGCACACACTAGTAGCGAGGGACAGGCAGCACCGATTGCAAAATTTGTGCATGGGTACGCAATTAGTCCTGGGAAAGCAGCCACGCTGGATTCCAGAGCTAGCCACTCAGGGAGTTCACCAAGATGGTGAGCAGCCAATAGGGGCACTGCAGTCAGATGGCACCAGGAATTTGGAAAAACAATCCAGGATCTTCACTGCAACAGCCACTGAGGGCTGAAGATCTGACTTCAGCAATTACCTGTGCTTGGAGAGCAGTGGGTGGGTGGCAGCAGGCAGGCTCCCGGTCTCGCCGGCGTAGTCAGCAGGCAGCTCAACCTTAAAAGCAGCTACAAGGATGAGGTGCTTGCCCAAAGTGGGCAGGAAGTCTGTGCTTAGAGAGCAGTGGGCAGGTAGCAGCAGGCAGGCTCAGCAGGCACAGGCGCAGCAGTGTGAACCTGCTATCCACTGCACCTACATGATTTTGTACTGCCATCATGGTATCTTTTCTTGGTTTTGCCCTGCTGTAATCTGCAGTCAGTGCCCCCCCCAGCGACAAAAGGTATTATTTTCCAGATTGAATTGTTTGTGACTTGAGAGCACCACTGGTTAGTTAAAATGTTGTTGAACTTGTTGTGACTTTGCATCTGTATCTCTTGTTGAAACGGCTTTTCTTTTTTTGGCTTCACATCCAGCATCCATCCCCCCTGGCCCCCACTCAGAGTGAACATTCCAAAATCTAAACTTTTTAGAATATTCTTGTTAATCCACCAAAATGCCCACAAAGAGACGTGCATGCATAGCTGTTTCTTGCCATGGCACTGCTGCCCATGGTAAGATTGTCTGTGGGCATGGTAGTACGCAGTCACAGAAGTGTATTGCTGATGTGAGGAAAGGTATTTCTCCTTCAATGTTTTTTACAGTGCAATTGGTAGCTTCACTCATAGCTGGAGGAGATTATGTTGTCCCAGCTGGTGGTGTTAATGCAGTTGCTGGTGTTGGTATGAGTATTGCTGCCTCAAGTTCCACTTCTGACCAGCTTACCATGTCCAAAAATATAGTGGAGTGTGAATCAGTCGCAGTGAGTGACAGTGTAGATGATGTCATACTCCCTAGTAACATCCCAGTAACAGAACATGAGGATTTTGATCATCATGTCAACGATAGCACACAACACAATGTCACATTTTTTCCACCGTGGTTCAGGTCATGCATTTGCCATGCAGTGATTTGCAGTATGGTGAAAAAATATTGGGTGATGGTGCTGGTGTTGATGATGATGAATCTGATGATGATGATGCTGTAGTTGCAGCATGCAGTCCACATGCCAGCATCCAAGCAGAAGATGTGGATAATGTTGATGAATATGATAATGATGTCAGTGACCCCTGTTGAGAAGTGGAGAAAAATAAATTCAAGGTGGCTGTGTCTGGGTCTGTTTGCATTAACCCCCTCTATAAAAAGTTATCATTTACCAGTTTCAGTTGATGACGATGAAGACCAAGTAATAATGATAGGTAGTCATGGTGATCACTTGCAGTCCAAGTGTGTCCTGCCTGAAAAATCATGTAGCACCCCCCCCCACCACACTTCATGGGTTAAAAAAACAGAGTCCAATAAGCAGCATCAGGGACATGTTAAAACTAGAACATCACAATCCCTTGTTTGGGATTTTTTTGTGCAAGATGCAAATGATTAGTCAGTTGCAATCTGCCAGGCATGCCAGATGCGTGTGAGGCGAGGTAAAAAGGGGAGCCATTGGGGCACAGGGGGTCAGCATACACATCTTAAGAACAGGCACATGGCACTGTGGACCTAGCACAAGATGGCAGCTAATACTTGTATCACAGTGGGGAGTTCATCCTCATCATCAACCATAACGAGCATGTTATCCCCCCTTCCATTCCTGTAACATCAAGTAGAAAATTAAATGCATGCAGTAGTGATAAAATAAGAGTAGAGGATTACTACAGGCATGATGAGGTGGAGGAGCATAAAGATTTTGAAATGTTGTCCAGTGGTGGAGAGAGTAGCAGTTTTGGTGGTGGTGGTGGTCAATGCAGTATGTCTAGTGCAAGTGGTACATCAACCCCTGTTGGTAAATCTTTGAAAATAACTGCATTTTTGGGTTTGTCATCACCTGTGCAACCATCTTCATCACACATCCACACTGCACCCCCTGCAATCCACAGAGCAGAACCATTTGTCAACACACTATGTGTAACAATGTTTGTCAGCCCACATCACAGATTGCTTTTGTGCTTAAGCTGAAGTACCCACCCAATCAAACAGTGCCACGTGAACTTAATGCTGCTGTAGCTGAAATGCTGGCAATTGATCTTTTGCCCTTTTCCTTTGTGGAGAATTCTGGGTTCCAGCAGTTTGCTGCATGTGCCTGTCCAAAATGGAAAGTCCCATCCAGAACATGCTTTTCCACCCATGCTGGCCCTGAGTTGTACCATACTGTGTCCAACTCTGTAAGACATGCCCTTCAACATTCCTCCTCTCCATTCATCCATTTAAGTATGGATATGTGGACAAGAAGCAAAACAGCGGGGATTTCATATTTGTGTATAACTGCACATTGGGTGCAGGTGCCGGGTGTCGTTTGTGCTGTTGGTAGTGTGAATAATCAGTGTAGTAAGGTGGAGTGTCGTGATAGCAATCTTCCAGGAATTTGACAGCATACAATGATTGCTGTGCACAATGTGACCTTTTCACACACTGGTGAAAACATGTTGGACTTGGTACTGACTGAAATTGACAAGTGGCTGAAGCCCCCCCCATCCCTGAGAGATGGGTTCATAGCAAGTGATAAGGGGTCAAAAGTGGTGAAATGCATCACAAATTGCAGCTTTTGTTTGGCTCCATGCATGGCCCAATGTTTAAATCTCATGGTGCAGGAGTTTCTGTAGCACTCTGATATAAAGGAAATGCTAATAGTTGCCTGCCGTATCTGTTCTCACTTTTCACACTCTGCAAAGGCCCGTGACCAACTTTGGCAGTTGCAGATCTGAAACAGCCTCCCCCAGCACTGCTTGAAGCTGGAACTTGTCACCTGGTGGAACTCCACTTTATACATGGCAGAGAGGTTGTATAAACAGTATAAAGCAATCTCAGAATATCTTGCCATGCACACTAGCCATGACAGTTCTGGGGCCTCCATGTCTGTGATGACTGAACAGTGGCACCTCAACATGAACTCTCTAATAAGAACCTTGAGGCCTTTTGAACATGCCACATGGGCAGTGAGAGGTGAGGCTGCCTCCTTTAACCAATCAATTCCACTGCTGCAGGTGCTGAGGCAGACATTGGTGAATGTAGAGCGTAGCCTTGATGTTGCTGGAGACAGTGTTAGCAGTGTGTTGCTGAAATACATGCTGACAGTATTCAACCAGAATCATCACATCTTGAGCATTCAGCATAGTGAAAGCTTTGCAATACCAATCAATCAATCAATCAATCAGAATCTTTATTTATACAGGCGAACATCGTTGAGCAGTGCTTATTTGCAAGATGGACCTGGTTAGATCAAGGTCAATTGCATAAAACACAGTACAACGCAAAAGAACAAGATACAATGATAGATCAGGTTATACAAGTCATTAAGGATACCAACACATAGAATATGTGCGAATAGGTATGATTCAGTGACATAATTCACATATTTACATTTTTTACATATACAGTATATAAGGTAATAGAAGGGATGATGAAATTAGGCATGGAGTTTGTGTAAGTGGCGACTAACCTATATAATTGTATAGGGAGGTTTGTCCTAGGGGATGTAAGTAGACGAGTGGTCTAGGCTGATGATGGGTTGTGGAACTACAGAAGGCAGAGGAGCAAAATGAGAGAGAGGGGAGACACATGAATAGGCATGGAGGGAGGGTGAAAATAGACAATGTTGGGGTAGAGAAATATAGGAGAGAGGATGGGCAAAGCAATGCTGGACCCACAATACAAATGTGTAACTGCCTCAGTACTGGAGGGTGGGCCTGAACAGATAAAAACTGTCAGTGGGCAACTGATGCACTTGATTAATGGGGCATAGAAGTCACGTGCCAATGTCGGCAAACCTCAGCAGCATAATTAGGCTGAAGGTGAACCTGGAGGAGTAGTATCAAGAATATTCTGTAAAGGGAAGGGGACTGCTGTTCCAGGTGATCTGTCATCAAAAGTGGTTGGCATTAACCCACTTAGGGAGGCTTTGTCCCAAGTGGGGATTTGTGACATAAATAATTCCAGAGAAGTGGATGATGCATCAACCACTGGACTTAGTGCAGGACAGCGAATGGTTGAGTCATATTTGTCTGAAAACAGGCATCTGTCAATCACTGATGATCTCCTTTAATACTGGAGTGGAAAGGTCAGTGAATGGCCAGAGCTGACTGCTGTGGCACTGAAGTACCTGACATGCCCACCCTCCAGTGTGAGTGTTGAGAGGCTATACAGCTCAGTAGGTACAATAGCTCGGGATCATCATACAAACCTCTCTCCTGCAAATTTCAGTTTGCTGACATTCACAAAAATGAATGAGAGGCACATACCAGCTCAGACTGCAACCTCAGTATTTGTACCCTGGCATAGTCATGGTTTTGCTGATTTTGTAGAAAGGAACCATCCTGGTGGCACTGGTAGTATTAAATGGCCTACCACTGATGTAGATGATAACACAATTGAGAAATAATTTCACAGTGGTTAGAATTCAGAAATAGAAGAATGCAAGAGCAGCTTATTTTATGAGGATGATGATGAATGATGATGAGGTAAATGTTGACAGGTTTTAACTTAAGTGGTTAAAAGGCTGTCACATTTCTTGTATGATACATGTTTTCTTTTTCATAAAGTTAAATCAGTGTCCCACTCATTGTGACTCAAATTCCATATGTCACGTCACATTTATAACACAGATCACAGTATATCCTGGCCCTTGGACTACCACCACCACAAGACCACTGTTACCTGTTTACCACTGCCACAACAGGAAATGTGACCATGTGTCCACCTGGACTACCACCACCATAAGACCGCTCTTTGCCACTGCCACCATAGGGAATGTGACTATGTGTCCCCCTGGACTACCACCACCATAAGACCGCTTTTCACCATTGCCACCATAGGGAATGTGACCTTGTGTCCCCCTGGACTGCCACCACCAAAACACTGCTGTTAGCCACTGCCGCCACCACCAGATGCAGGAAGATGTGAGAGGGAATGTCATCATGTGCCTGAACTATGACCACCACCACCCACCACCACCACCATTGTGACAATGTTTTCCATTACATGTCTTGACCATGACAAGGCAGAGGGAGTCAAACAGGAGACCACATCCATCAGCCACAGGTGTAAGGCTTCTTACTATTAAAACTATAAAACGAGTATGTGCACTAATGTTTTTCATGCTATTCAACTTCCTTTAGCTGTGTGTTTTGTTTTCTGTTGCTTTTCTGAGCTGCAATGGTTAAACACACACAGTCAACTTATTTTGTTCTTTTACAGGTTAACAACAAACAACTCTCCTTCACTGAAGGTCTGTATCAATGGAACAGCAGCAGTACTGTCTACAGGAATGTATGGGATATCCATTTCCAATTCATACTGGTAAGTATATTAGTTTTATTTCATCTGTTCCTTTTTTTTTTCATAAGAGTGCAATCAGACTGAGGATTCATAAACTAGGTGACATGTAAGTCACATAAAATATGTCTGCAACATATCATGCACTGTATTCCAAATCTGCAGCTGTGCTGCCATGATAGTGTTGAAAAAGTTGGACCCAGGTCATCTTACTTGACAAGGTGTAGTTTTAAAATGTAACTTTAGTTGAGACACAGGGACACTGACACAATGTATTTGTTATAGCCTGGTACTAAATTAAATTGTGATCTGATGATTGCAGTGGGACAACTTGCTATCTGTGTTAATCCAGATACTCATGGTGGAACAGCCACGGCTTAAACAAAAATGTCTTACTGCTGCAATCAAGTTGTAATAAGTCCTTCATTTCTTTTTTTAGGAAACTTCCAGATGCTTTGTAGTGTCATAGTTGCCTTATCCAACATCATGCCCCCGCCCAGGCTGGGGCAGACATGCAATAAGTAGAAGTCATTTGAATCGATGATGACCATGATCAACATTACCAGACTGGAGAAAGATGCAGATAAAATCAGCAAAGAAGTAACCAAATAATAAACCATTAATGAGACCTACTTGCAAATATGTCCTCCTCCCCCCCCAAAAAAAATACTTACTTTCATTGGCTTGAGAATATTCCATTTCTAATTCTAAAATGTCTCCTCAAGCATGGAAATGTGCATTCCAACAGTATGTGACCTGTGATTCAAAACAATACAATGAGTACAAATATATATATATATCAACTCCCACCTAGAAAATACATATATATATATATATATATATATATATATCAACTCACAAAGGCTTCTAATTATTGTACACGCAAAGGGCACCCTTCCATCTGGTTGAGGTGATCGCATCGCATTCACAGCACACTTTGGCAAGCAACAGTTCTCTCACTGTCATCATTTGTGATGTAACACTGAATGATCATTCATGTCACGTTATCCCTCCTTCACACAGTTTGGCAAGACATTGTGCATCATGACATCATCACAGTATGTAAATTTTCTGGACACAAGATGGCTGCATTTTGGGGTTACAGACAAATTCTGGGGACTCTGTATGACCACTGCGCACATGAGTGACTGCAATAAATTCTGGCGGACTTTGCATGTGGTGTACCACTCCCATTTCGCTTCTTCAGCACTTGGGAATTTTCTGGACACAAGACAGTTGTGTTTTGGGGATGCAAAAATATTCTGTGGACTCTGTGTGACCACTGCACGCATGAGTGACTGCGCAATAAATTCGGGTGACTTTGCATGTGGTGTACCGCACTCATTTCACTTTGTCAGCACTTGGGAATTTTCTAGACACAAGACAGTTGCATTCTGGGGATGCAGAAAATTATGGGGACTCTGTATGACCACTCCGTGCATGAGTGACTGCACAATGCATTCTGGGGGACTTTTCATGTGGTGTACTGCTCCCATTTCACTTTGTCAGCACTTGGGAATTTTCTGGACACAAGAGAGTTGCATTTTGTGTGTTGTGAGCACATAATGTCATAAATTATAAATTAAAGCAGCAGTGCAACAATCTGATGAAAATATTGACCTATACTTTTTTATGTTATTTTTGATTGCCAGTCACTTACCTCCTGACTTGTATGATACCCTTCTTTTCACAGTTTCTGTCTGCTTTAGTACTTTTTCTCATGTCTAAAAAAGTAAAAGGAGCAGTCCTTTTAATATTGCTCAGACCAGGTTTTCATCAGTATTTGCAGCTGTTTTTGAACAAATATTGTTCTTTGAGGTCAGAAAACACTACCTGCTACTTAATCGTTAATGTTAGTCACAACAGAAGTGATATAATAAAAACTGGAAAAAAAACAGTGGAAAATACTGATGAAGGCCTGGTCCACACCGTATTAAAAGGAGAACTTTTTTATTATTTCAGACATGAAGAAAAGTTCTAAAGCAGACTCAAATACTGGAAAGAATGGTATCATACAAGTCAGGAGGTAAGTAAAGTGGTAATGTAAAATAGCATAAAAAGTATAGGTCAAAATGTTCACCAGATTGTTGCACTGCTGCTTTAATGTCTACTTCAAAAAATAAATATTTCTGGAGCCTCAGTAATGTTTACTTTGTGTTGGGACTCGTGAAGTGTTTGTCAAAAAGCAGGACTGAGCAGTGCAAGTATGCTGTGCTAAACTGCATGCATTCCATCAGTGTTCTTTCCTGTGTTTGCAGACATTGTCCAGCTTCGTGCAAACATATATATGCTGTGACTTGTTGCAGTATGTAAAGAATAAAGATAAGAAAGAATATATGAAGTGAATTTTATTTGTACCATAAGCACTGGCAGAGTAAGTGATATGATATTTTTTCAGAGGTCTCGGGCCACTGTGCACCTCGGTCACTCACAGTGCACCCATGACTTTGTGGAGATAATAGTACAAAAAACACATGCTCTCCTAAAAGTCATGTGTGCAGTATGTGAGTAAGGTGCACCTCTGAAAAATATCATATCTCTTAGTCCGCTGCTGATGATGATGACAATAAAATATACGTTATATATTCTTATCTCTATTCTTTGTACCATAAACTGTGCAACAAGTCAGCATGTATATGTTTGCAAGAAGTTGGACAATGTCTGATGTCACACACGCACACAGGAAGCAACACTGCCTGCACACATGCAATTTAATACATTATACTTGCACTGCTCAGTCCTGCTTTTCCACAACCACTCCACAACAGAAAGTAGACATTTCTGAGGCACCGGCTTATAATCGCAGGGTCATAAGGAACATGCGTGTACGTATGCATGTGTATGTATATATTTAAACT
Organism: Neoceratodus forsteri; assembly: GCA_016271365.2. Classification (NCBI taxonomy): domain Eukaryota; kingdom Metazoa; phylum Chordata; order Ceratodontiformes; family Ceratodontidae; genus Neoceratodus; species Neoceratodus forsteri. The sequence continues at coordinate 1,652,396,380 of CM057449.1, forward strand.
ATTACTGTGGCCCTCCCTCTCTCTGTTATTAAACAAAAGACAAAACACTACAGCAGTGTGGGGAGAGGTGTGCTACAAGAAAAGCTAATGGGGGATCCCCTGCTGGTCCAGCAGCAGATGGCGCAACGACACAATCTATAACTGGTTTCTCTCTGTCTGCTCCAACTACTGCTGGATAGTGCCCACCCTCTCATTATTTTCTTCCACTGTGGCCCACAGAAGTGCAATGTCTGCCTGAGTTGCAGGCATTGTGGGGTCCACTGGTGGTGGTACATCAGGTAGTAGAGGTGGTGGTGAGGGTGGTGCTGGTGGAGCAGCTGCTGCTGTGGCCCTCCTCCTGCTGAGGCAATGCACGACAACATCACCCTCTGTCACTGCCAGAGAAGAGACAGTAGGTGGAGGCCTGGCCTGTTCTGTGGCAGCTTGCCACTCCACCCTTTGGTGGTTCAACATATGGGTGTGCTGCCCCCACTCCCCAGATGTGTCCCCCAGGGCACAGCACACCTCCAACCCACAAAGTCTGCATACGACAAGGCTGTTATCCCCCTGACACAGTTGAAAAACTCCCAAACTGGGGAGCTGCAGGGGGGACCAGGCATGAAAGGGGCAGATGCAGCTGCCACTGGTGGTGGTGGTGGACTTGGTGGTTGTGGTGGTGCTGCTGCTTCCAGAAACGGGGAGACTTTTGAGTGGTCCAACACCACCCAGCCATGCCTGTCATGTGTGTGCACTCCTCCCCTCATGCCAGGAATGCTGCCACATGGTTCCAATGCCCCCCGCACAGTCCCACACATTCCCTCTGAGTCCTGACTTGGACGGTCCAGATCCTGTCTCTGCTCCATTTCAAAAGAATCCCTCCTTCCCTCTGACTAGCAACATCGTCGCCAACAACTTCACACACACTACACAACACAGAACACACACTCACACAACACAGACACACACAGAGTCACACACACACACACACACACACACACACACAAACAAAACTTACAAAACAAAGAAATCAGTCACCTCAAGAAACAATGAACTGCCAAAACAGTACAAAAAAAAACAACTAAACAATTATCTTTTAAAAAAGGTTTTGGGTTTCATCACTTTTACAAGCAACAACAATCCTTTCTAATCTCCTCCAACAAAATGTGCCTCCTCTCTGTTACTCAGCATGGGAGAAAGTGAACGTATCTGCTTGTATGATTCACTTCTTTCCTGCCTGGCTAAATCATGTGACTTACAGTACTGTAGGCCATGTGATGTGTGGGGGGCTGCCTATATTATTGTCACTTGCCTTACTTCGCGTTAGGGTGGAATGACAATGCAAAGTCACAATAACATGACAAAGTGAGCACTTTGCAATGGTCACTTCGCGTAGCATTATGACAACGCGAAGTGGCCACTTCGCATTCACTTCGCCAGTGGATTTTAATTTTGCTGCATCTTTAATCAGGATAAACCAACCTCCATATGGAACAACTTATGTATCTTGTTTTGTGAAAGGAAAATATATAAATGGTGATAATGGCATTCATAACGATGGTATCCACCCTTATATTTTGAAGGTCAACTAAGGCATTATTAGTACAGCTCACTATATGATAAACTCCACAACCCATTAATGCAAACATAGTGTTCCATAGCATAGGGTCCCTTCCCAGTCCTCAAACACCTAATCTCCCACCTGTTAATGAAAACAGTATGTATGGTCCATCCTCAGTCCCTGATCCCCTGATCTCCCACACCTTTATGAAAAAAATGCTTTTCCATAAAGTAGCATCCCTCCTCAGACCTTGATCCCCAGACCTCCCAACCAGTAGTGTGTTTTTTTTTTGAGCCAATGCAGTTGGGCACAAGTGCCAAAACAGTTCATTTAGATTACCACATACTGTTGTGGCTTGCATCAGGATGTGACAAGATCATGCTGCAATTCCTTGATGCATATTTACTTTATGTCATGTTACTGTATGTCTGTCCACTGCTACTGCCAACATAATTAAAAGGGGTCCTGTGTTAAGGATCTCATGCAGAATAGTAAAATGTGAACACATTTTTCTTTTAATAGTGCTGTATTTAGTTGTGTATCTATACAGTATGCTGGACTGAGACCAAGAAATACATTGTTTATCAACAATCCAACAAAATGTTCATTTTTTTTTGGGGGGGAAGTACACACATGGAGAAGCTCATATCTGTCACTGTAAATACCTGGCTAAATACAGTAGTTTATTGCACCATTAGGACTTTTTTTTTACCAGGTGAGACACACTAAGTTGAAAGCTTGCTTACAGGTGTGACCTGGGAGCATGAGGAAGTTAAGTGACTTGCTCAGGGTCACACAGTATGCAAGTGGGGGCTGTGGGATTCAAACCCAGGTTCCAGGTTTGCAGCTCAGAGCCTTAAACCACTGTGCTGTACTGCCTCCTAGCAATAAGCAATAATTGCTTTTACCTTGGAAATCATTATGCTATTAACATTTGGTATATTTAACAAATATTGGATTAAAATGATAACACGGGCATGACAGAATGTGTGTACAGTACATTCCACTTGTATGCCATTCAGTTGTGTGCATATTTTGGTTGTATGCACACAATCCTGATGCCCTGTTTTTTTCCCTATACCTGCCATGTTAAAACAACCACTTGTGTGCAGCTTGGTTTTCATTTGTATGCACATTTTTTACTGTCAGATTCCATTCTTCTTTCCTGAGAAAGGTGTCAAATGGAGTTAGAAGATGTGAACGGGAGGCAATTAAAAGCAGGTATTGCTGTCTTTTTGTTTCCAATTGTGTTTGCCACACTAACAACGGTTGCTAAGGAAACAAAACAAGCATCATCTTTTGTTCCAGGTTTAATGTTTAACACTGTAAATAAGACTGGTTACCTGTTAAAAGTGTTACTGAGTTTAATCATTTCATTCCGGCCAGAATGGACAATGTGTCACGGATGGTTTTGAACCTGGAGCAAAAAGTAAAGCTGCTCAAAAGGGTAGGGTTACCTGGTATTTCCAGAAAGGAACTATCGCTTGAATTTGGGGTTGATGTTTCCAGCATTGGCCATATCCTTAAAAAAAAAAAATCCTCCTGGATGACTGGTGGAGGGGGTGCAACAAGGGATGCAAAAGAAAACGGAAGGGGAAGGATGGCAGGGTTGAGGAGGCTTTGCTACGCTGGTTCTCCCTATCCCGCAACCATGGGGTTCCTCTGTCTGGTCCCATATTGCTAGGGAAGGCTAAACAACTGGCTGAAAATATGGAAATCAATGAATTTGAACCCACGGCAGGCTGGTTGTCTAGATGGAAGGAAAGACACCAGATCACCTACTGTTGCACACATGAAGAACAAGCAGAATCAGATTTTGTTGCCTCTGATGATTGGCTTACCAATGTGCTCCATGACATCTTGCGAGGATATTCCTTGTCCTAAACTTACAATGCAGATGAGACTGCCTTATTTTTCAGAGCCACACCTGATGGGACATTGACTTTTAAAAGCGAGCCCCTGAGTGGGCATAAAAAGGCAAAAGAATGTGTGTCTGTTCTGGTTGTGAGCAATGCTGATGGGTCAGAAAAGCTACCACTTCTGATAATAGACAAGTCTAAAAAGTCACGTTGCTTTCATGGGGTTACAGTCGAGGCTTTACTTGTACAATATTGTGCAAACAGTAATGCCTGGATGACAAGTGACATTTGTTCTTCATGGCTCATTGAATTGGACAAAAAAATGATCCGGTAAAGAAAGAAAATTTGTATGATCGTGGATAATTGTCCTGCTCATAAGCCGGTGAACCTCAGGAACATTAATCTTGTTTTTTTGCCACCAAATTGCACAGCAGTGGTGCAGCCGATGAACCGGGGGTCATTCAAAATCTAAAAGTCCACTACTGGAAGTGAATCATCAATAAACTTATAGTGGCGATCGATCAGTCACAGCAGGAGTTTCGCCAGCTTGCAAAAGCCATCAATGTGCCGGATGCAATCCATCTCCTCCACGCTGCTTGGACTGATGTGACCTCAGACACACTGTGGCACTGCTTCGCAAAAGTGGGCATATGAACAGAAGATCTGGGAGCCGTGAGAGAACCCCCCCGTACCACCTACAATTGGGATGGACCAAACAACTTTCCTCCAATATGCCCAAATCGATGCACTGGAACTGACTACTGGCGCTTTGATGGATGAAGACATCTGCTCATCTGTTCAGGGAACCTAGGAAGATGAAGATGAGGATGAGGATGGCGAGCAAGTCATTGTCCCACCAACAACATCCGAGGTATGGGCAATGATGTTAAAAATAAGACATTTTGTACAGCAGAGAGAAAAACAAGACGTCAACTGGTTTTATATGTTCAAGTCCTACCTCAAGAGCATAACCACGAACAACAGTAAACAGACTTTTATTACCGTGTTTTTAAAACCAGAGTAATTTTTTACTGTGTGCATTAAATTTCAAAGAATAAAGTGCAGTAAAGCTGTAATTTATCTGTTTTTAACCTCTGTTCAGTGAAGTAAAATAACTATTTCTATACAGTGCTTTCCATCTTGTTTTTTTCCACTGCTGACAATAGTTTACATTGCGTTTCATTTGTATGCACATTCCAAATGTATGCACATTTTCGGCATGTCCCGACTATGTGCATACACGTGGAATCCACTGTATTTAGAATTAATACATCAAAATCTTGTTTTTAACCAGTTCACAAGATGAAAAAAAAACTGGGGTCTGTGCAGTAAATTATTCCATTGATAGCTGGTTCTTTTACCACAGAAATCATTGTGCCATTAATATTTGGTGTACTTAACTTAAGAACAGAAGGTTTATTGCACCATAAGGAATAATTAGTTTTACCTCAGAAACAATTGTGCTATATCATAAACTCTAAAATATTATCTTGATTTTGCTAATGAAAACAATTAAATACCACAGCTCCATATGTGGTAAATACAGTGTTTAATAAAGCAGTTTATTGTGCCATAGCTTCAGCAACCATTACACTATTTGGGAGAAACCCAGGTTAATGCACTCACATTACTTACTGTCTTCTACTAACATCAACAGTAGTGGGGAGCTTAATTTCAATCATTAACATCATCCTGAGAATCACACCTCACCAGCAGAACAAAGCAAACTTGAAACATGGGGGGGGGGGGCTGGATGCAAAAGAGATTTAGTCCAGTGAAGTACAATAATATGCTCCTTGAAGTTTATGTATTTAATACTTATACAGTAATTGATCGTGGTGCAGCTGTAACTGTCTTCTCCCGCCCAGAGTTAGGGCAGCATGAAGTGTGTGTATTCAATAAAGCCTAAAGAAGGAAAAAAAATGTATGTGGGGATCACCAGTGAGTGCTGGGGCAGATGCAGCACAATAATAGAACTTTTCATAATGAACTTGGTCAGGCTGGGATCACCATTGCATGCTGTTAATTAAAATCACACATCCAAGAAAAATAGAATTACTAAATGCAAACATACACAAAATAAGTGTTTTGAGGTGTGCATGCTACATTCAAGTATCCAAAAATTCATAATGAAATCAATACAGTTGCTTCAATTGGAAATAAAATTCACAGTAAAAATATATTTCACATATCTGAAAAAAAAATTAAAACAGGCAACTTGAATGCTGGAGCTGCTGTTAAATATAGCACATCACTCATATGTAAGCCAAAGCTATTTTATACATCTATTTTATATCATATCTAAAAACTTCTCTATTAAGGTTAGATAAACTTTTCCGTGGTATAATAATGAATGCAAAAATGCTAAAAGATATCTAAATCAAAAATTTATATTACTGAAGCAAAAACCAGATCAAAATAATAATAAATTAATGATCAAGGTGAGAGGAGAATACAGGGAAGTTCTAATTAAAAATAAGCAGAGGTATATTAGGCAGTTATGGACAGACTTACAAATGCAGTCCACTTAAAGGACAGTAAAACGTTTGGGAATATTGTAAACTATGGTACAAAAAACTACAGTCAAATAAAAACCTTTATTGAGCCAGAGGATTGGGTTAAACACTTTAAACAATTATTTTACAGGGAGAACCCTGAATATTTATCTAGTATGGCTGAAACCTGGGTTGCTGTAAGAACGTTTGTCCCTGAATCTGGGATTACACTCTCAGAATTAGATACTGCTCTTAATTCATTTAGAGAAAGAAAAGCCCCAGGTCCTGACAAAGTCCCCCTCGATGTAATATTAAGAACTAAATACTTCTGGATTCCTTTTCTACACAAACTATTCAATTACATTTGGAGTACAGGAGATGTACCTAAAAGTTGTAAGTTGAACATTATTGTCCCAATTTTCAAAAAGAGAGACAGGAGGAATCCTGGCTGCTAAAGGCCTATAAGCCTTTTGGACACTACTGGGAAAGTATTTACTAACGTCTTAAACAATAGATTAATGGATTGGGCAGACACCAATAATATAATAAATGAGGTTCAAGTGGGGTTTAGAAATGAACATTCAACAATAGATCAGTGTTTCACACTGGCCCAATTAATTCATAAATATAAAGTAGTTAAAAAGCAAAAACGTTTCTGTACTTTCATTGATCTTAAAGCAGCCTTTGACAAGGTGGATAGCATTCTTATGTGGGAAAGATTACAGGATCTGGGCATAGAATCTTCATTATTAGAAATTATCAGACTCATTTACCAAGACAATTTTACTAGTGTCCAATACAGTGACTCTGGAGATTTAAGTAGCTGGTTTAAAATCAACATAGGTATGAAGCAAGGATGCACACTGGCTCCACTGCTGTTTAACCTCTGTTTCACTACAGTTCTCAAAAAAATGTATAATCCTGATTTCCATTTATCTAAAATAGGATTAAAAGCTGTATCATACTTATCTTATGCAGATGATGTTGTCCTGCTCTCTGCCAGTCACTTGGGCAAGAGCAGGAGTCTGGAAAATTTTTATTTAGAATGCCAGGAAGCAGATTTATAGGTAAATTATGATAAAACAAAGGTTATTGTATTTGGGGGCAACAAGAAAACATACAGATATTATATGAACAAATACAAGCTTGAGGTTGTTATGGAACTTTGCTATTTAGGGCTCACAGTTAACCAAAATGGAACTTGGGCAGCCCACTTGAGAGATGCAAAATCAAAGGCTGACGGTTTTCTTCCAGTACTGTCTTCTTTTTCTTACAAGTATGGAGGAAAATAGATACAGGGACATTTAATGGTAGCCTGAGCAAAAATTAAAAGCCAATTACTATATGGCACTGAAGTGTTGGGAACATATTTTTGAACCAATCTAGATTCTAGTTTAAATAAATTTTATAAGAAACTATTGGACCTTCCAAACAGTGCCCCTTCAGCCCTGGTTAGGGATGAACTTGGTCAACTGTCTATCGAGTGCTATTGTATTCAAAGGTCAAACAATTATTGGATTAAGGCTTTTAGGATGCCTCCTGATAGATTTCCTCGCTTATGTCTGGATGAAGCCATTAATTATGAACAATCTGATATAATTTTTCCATGCTTGAGAGTAGTGGAGGATATTATTAAACCTCATGACCTTTTGCACATTATTCCAGATAGTCTAAGATACCCCTTAATTATATTAAAGAGATTGTAAAAAACAGAATCAGGGATATCTTCATGCAAAAGGATTTAGAGGCATGCAGACTATCCAAGGCTTGTCTTGGCTTGCCAAAAATAAGCGAACACATAAACTTGAGAAATATGTGTCTGTTTTAGAAGACCCAAGACAGAGATCCTGGTTGGCAAGATTTAGATTTGAATCCTTTTTGACTAACTGAAAAAGGGTACAGTTTAAAGGAAAATAGGGTTTGGATTTTCTAAGCAAATGTAAACTAGGTAGGATAATCTTTTACATTTGGTTCTACTCTGTCTACTATATGAAAAGCACCATTGCTTTTAATTAGGAAGAATTTTGGAAGAACAGCATTATCAGCCTCAACAACTATTGACTTACCTGCTGAATTCACAAGATTCAGAAGTGTTGGTCCCTGTGGTCTCCCTTCTTAAAACAATTGAACAAGGAGGACTTCATTTAAATTCTTAAATTGATAGAGATGTAATAGCAGACAATTAGATGTTACCAGAAGTGTACTGCAATGTCATCTATCTGGAGTATCTTCTTCCTCTTACACTTCTTTTTTTTTAACTCCGTGTCTTCTTGAATAACTTTTGACTGTGATTCTATACAGATGGCATTTTATTAATTCAAGAAGCTTAGCTTATATAGATGCTGTTAGAATACTTCTTATTTATGTAATATTGATAAGCCCTTTTGGGAAAGTTTTAGCCCACGATTTATAATTAATGCATGTGTAATACTGGTGAACTTGTTATCAAGTTCATAATTGTTTTTATGATATCCTCGAAATGAATGTCATAACTTATGTCATAATTTATTTGTCATGTTTGATATTCTTGTAATGGTTTTATGATTGATCAATAAATTCTGATTGATTGATATACATCTATTGCACTTAATTTCAATGTTAGCCAGAAATGGCACACTGAGTTGTGACAGCTCATGTCCAGGTTCAGTGCCCAATAGTAGTGGTGGTGGGAGTTGGAGAGAAGAAGAATGGCAACAAAACTTTACTGACAGTATAAAGGCTTCTAAGATTGAGGATACAAGACTGAGCAACCACACATAACTTATATGGATACTGGTAGTGACAGAAGTGGGAAGAAATATCAGAATACAGTATGTGTGATATACGGACCCCAAACTCAAAAGGAGTAAATGGATAGGAAATTAGAGGGGAAGATCAAAAGTGCAGTAGGGCTAGGTTAAGTGTAGCTACTGTGGGACTTTAACACCAACCTGGACTGTAGGATCCCAGTGGCAGCAAGTGCAAGAAGCCAACAGCTCTATTTTAATCCTGCTGATGACAACAGAATTGCAGTTATGGTACATCTTCAAACAACAGATGTAAAGTTAAATTAGTAAACTGATGTTCAGGGACACTGGTTTACCGGGACTGAGAAAGGGCATATTCCATTTTGCACATTGTAAAAAATGGTATTGTCACCGGTGTCTGCTAAGCCAAAATCCGCTTTTACCAGTGTTTGGTTTTGTGTACTTTATTTAACAATTTTTAACTCTGCTAACATGCATTTTAGCAATTATGATTTCCACTATTACACATCCTTCCATCCTTGTACCAATTTAAAGTTATTTTAGGTACAAGATGTGATGGCAGCAGCAACACTACAGCCCCATCCCTAAGGTGTAATGGAAGCAGCACTATGACCCCATCCCTCAGAAATGATGGCAGCACCAACAGCACTATGACCCCATCCCTCTGGTGTAATGGCAGCAGCAAAAGCACTACAACCTCCCTACCTCCCTCAGGTGTGACAGAAGCAGCAGCACTGTGGCCCCCATTCCTTAGGTGTGATGGCAGCAGTACTACATTCACCATTCCTCAGGTGTGATGGCAGTATCAGCACTATGGCCCCCATCCCTTGGGTTGGACAGAAGCAGTACTACGTTCCCCATCCACCAGTGGTGATGGCAGAAGCACTACAGCTGTCACCCCTTTGGTGTGATGGCAGTAGCAACAATGCAGTCCACATCCCTCTGGGATGATGGCAGTAGTGACAGCACTATGATCCCCTTTCTTTAGCACCCACACCCCATATGCACAAGTTACAAATTACTTGGTCTCTTTGCTTGTTAGAACTCAGATGTGAATTAATCTGAATCATCACCACTAAGGTGGACTACCTTTGTTTTTTCCTATCTATAATTTAACTGCCTGAATTGGATTTCTGCCTGTGACACTGCTGATCAGGGTTAGGGAAAAGACTTGGGTGTTGGAAGGCCAGCTAGTGGGTGAAGGCTCGAGTGTCCAATGACCACTCACCTTCTCCTGGGAGGAGGGTTGGGTTCATGGCTCAACATTTGCTGGCCCCTGGTGGAGGCCAGAGACATGACAACATGTCAGCCCTCACTGCAGGAAGGAGCGTGATGGATGTCGGCTTGTGCCTTGACATCGTGTGGCCTGTCACACTCCCAAGAAAATGGGAAAACACCCACTGACCCAACTGAAGGACAGCTGTTGGTCCCTCCATAAGCCAGAATCCCCAGACATGTGTCCGTTCTGACCCCTGCCATGCCCAGGATACACTGGAAGCTCTTTAGGGCAGTTCTCCTCCCCTGGTAGCCTCCCACAGGGATAGGGGCCCACTCAATGAAGGGTTACTTTGGGTTACCTGGTAGCAGTAAGGGGCAGTGGATGGTGGTTGGCACTCAGCAGTGATGGTAGGGGGCCTTGGCAGGCCTGAAAGAGTGAATGGCCAGGGGTTAAAAAACTGCTTGAATTTGCTTCTTTGAAATAAAGTGTCTTCACTTAAAAAATCCACACGTGATTAGTGGAGGATGTTTAAATGGATTTATGCATCTACCAGACATGTGGATGCTTTTTTTTCCCCTTGGCATCCATGAAAAGGGTGTCTCCCAGTTTTCATGTCTTTGTTCAGATGTGAATTGAGCACTACTCTGCCCACCAACATCATATAGCCCCTGGGGTCTTACCTTCTGTACGTCTTTGACTGTGCTTTCAAAATCCACTGGCCAAACATAAGTAACACTTAAATACTTAACATTTACTTTTTGTTGAAGCAGTCTATCAGAAAACCTTTTGTTGTCACAGAGACTGAAACAGTAGGTGGGAGAAAAGCTGCAAATGATCCAATTCACCTAAATGAGGTGCTAACTGTGAAGTATTTTCATAAGTAGTAAGGCAGTTTCTTCTTTGTGAACATACTTTCATTCAGACTAGTTTTCATTCAAACAGCTGAGAATTGTGGAGGGCCCTACTGGTTATAAGCTTGAATAAGCTAGTTGGTAACAGTGATCCTGCATTTACCAATCTACAACCTAGATGCTTATATGCAAAGAATACAATAAACACCTGACTACAATCTAAAAACAAGCTTATAAAACACATAAAATGTATCTGAACATTTATCTTTACCTATACCAAATCATTTCAGTCCAAGTAAACCTCAGGTAAATTACATGGTACCCTGACTACTATTCTATGATGTAGTAAACATATATTGGTGTTTTTTTTTATATTCTTTGTAAAGCAGGTAAGGCTCACTAGGCAGGACTGTCTGGTTTCAGGAGTGACCTAGAAGAACTGGGGAGGTTAAGTGACTTGCTTGGTGTCACACAATATGCAAGTGGAGGTTGTGGGAATCAAATCCAAGTCTGCTGGATGTACCCAGTTTATTCACTTCTTGTTACTCTAATCACTAGGAATGGGTGGTTAAACTGACTGGCTGATTACAACAAAGCAGTGCGGGTGATTTCCTTACTGACTCTATATGCAGCAAAGCAGAAAGAATACAAAGCACAGCAGTATTCATTTTAAGATGATGAAATCTGGGTTGGCCTGCTGGCGCTGTGGTAGCACTATTGCTTGCAATGCCAGCGACCCAGGGTCAGAAGCGAACTCGGGTTGCTGGAGATCTGGCCAAGGGAGTAGGATCGAGCACCTGGGGGACTGCTCTCCTCCTCCAGGGAGGGTGGGCTGCAGGTCCTGCTGCTTTACCACCACCTGTGTAACCACGGGTGGTGATTTATTTTTTATTTTTTTTATTTTAGTCTTTGATAACTGGGTAAGTGCCTGTTTTCAGGGGCAACCTGGGAGCACTGGGCGGTTAAGTGACTTGCTCAGAGTCACACAGTATGCAAGTGGAGGTTGTGAGAATCAAACTCAGGTGTGGGCTGCTGGATGTATCAAGATCATTCACACCTCGCTCCTCTAACCTCTAGGCTATACTAATGGTGCTGCAGAGTGATCAGGAAGGGAGGACCCTAGCCAGGATCTGGAGCAGTGCCATGTCTCTATGTAACCTACATCCTTGGATCTCCTCTAGTGCCAGTGCCCTCAGGGACAGAGACCAGAAAACCAGGAACAATCACCCCACATTGGCCACTGGCAGAAGGAACCCAGGTGCCCCAGACTTCATAACCAGGCTCCATGAGGGACCCACTGAGCTGCCCAACACACACTAAGGGAGTGTGGATGGGTCCTGGGGTCCCCTCCCTTTCCACCTGGTGGGGGTACAACCCAGGCAGGATAGGGGCAGGACCACAGGAGCTCCTGATCATTACCTGGGGGGGGGGGAGCTAAGGGATACCCAGCCTGAGAAGTGGAGACTGATGCTGTGAGAAGGGGACATAGAAAGAGAAAATAAAAAAAATTTTTAAAAATGCCGAAATCTTAGAGATTCTGGGCAGTGACATGCAATTTCCGTGAGACATCGGTATAAGAATTCAAAATCCGCAAACCAAGCAGGATTCCGTGATTGTTACCGGTGTTACAGGTAAAAATGGAAAACCAGGGTCCCTGCTGATGTTGCACAACTTAACTATTCAGTAACTTGATTCATTCTTCATCAGCTGTGAAGGGACTGGATGATAAAACTACATACTGAGTCAGACCATTGCAAACAACATTGGTTTAGTAGTTATAACCTTTAAATCTTCTGTTTGTATGACTATGTTATCAGTTTCTCTTCAGTTTCAACTACAGGCTTCAGTGCTGCACCAACATGGTTACTGTGATGTCACCAACATTGTGGAATCTGTATGACTAAGTGCTTTACAATCCATGAAACTGATAGCAAGAATAGAGAATTACTGTACATAAAGACACAGCAAGTAAAGTTCATGTGGCTGATATACAGAGAAAGAAAATGCAGAAGATAAAGGCTGGCACATGGGGGTTAATGACTTTATAAACACACATGCTGTACACCACTGGCTACAGTGGCTCAGATGCTGTGTATTAATGTTGTTTCATTCTCTATTTATTTTGGGCAAGGACAACAGTCAGTAATGAATTAAAAACTGCCAACTAAAATGGCGGCAGCTTATTATCTTTTCCATAATCACAGGTATTGTATTAGGCAAATCACTGGACCTCTCTTCAAATATACAGTATAATTCTTTGTACATGTTGTGATGTAAATGCAGTCAGTTGTAATGAAACATCTGAAACAAAATTGCACTCTTCCAATCTGTGGAATCAGTGCCACAGTGTTACTAAATATGGTAACAGAAAAGGGCCACAATGTTGCTTTTCACTTTCCCATGCCAGGATATGGAGCTGTGCAGGTTATTTCATAGTCAAGCACCAGTACACACAAGGGCATTTCAAGTGAAAATACATTGCTCCACTATGTATAACAAACTCCAACACCCAGGAAGGCTAATTGTATCCTTTCTTCATTCTCACTGAGTATAATCACACACTATAGACTATGGCTTCAAGAAATGCACCTTTAATCCCTCAACTCAACTGCTTTTTCAAGCCAGAAAACAATCCCATGGACTAGAGTCACACATAGGAGTGGTGCCTATTGCCATGCTGATTGATTGGTCTTTCTCATGCTGAATGCTCTTAACTTCAGAACAATGGGTGAGAATGGATTAGTCCACACCTCCCCCTACTGACTTGTTTTACTAAACTGTCAAAGAAATTGTCTTTCGCAGTATGGTATTTAGCGTGACTCTCAGCTAGTTACTCCACATCGTCAGTGTTCCTGGGACACACCTGAAAAAGGTCACTTGTGCCCAGTGGGCCTTACCATTTTACTTAAAAGAATAAAATAATAATGTTAAATTAGGTTGAAGGGATTAAGTATTAAGTTGAAGGTATGAGGTATTAGGCTGAAGATTGAAGGTACAGTGGTAAAGTGGTGTTCTATTGAATTTTGCTTCAGTGTTTACTTGACAAAAGAAGATGGCCAACTTTGAGAAACTGATTGCCCTATTGTCCTCTGAGTAACAAGGGGCTTTGTGTATTAACTGGTTAAATATACAAAATAAAATCCCCTGATGTTGCCCATAGTTATAATTATGCATTAGTCATTTGTAGTTTTTCCTTTTTCTGTTTTTAGTATGACTGGATAATCTTTTCCAAAGTTATTTTGGATAATTCTGTTTATTTGTGGTCATGTATACAGTAGTTTGAGGGAATGAAAAGCTTTACAAATGAAATATTTAATTTTAAAAGTTAGAGAGGCCTGTCTTCTGCCTGGATCTCAAGTGAAATGCTCCATTACTAATGTTCCTGAGCAAGAGCCCACTATATCCAAGATAAGAGGTACAGGGATTTTCTTTGCTGATTGACTTGGATCACACAAGTGATTTATAATACTCAGAACATTTCTGTAGCAAGAGAAATGACCAGAAACAAGTGTCAGAGTTTGTCACAAAAGTAAATTCCAATAAATCAGCCAAACACCACAAGAAAGCCTTCAAAATCTTCTCTTAATTATTTATATCACTACTTCAGACTGTGACAATGTTATACACACAAAGGTAACATTGCACCCTGCATAAAGGGCTTCCTCTTGGAGTATGTGGACCTCAAGTATATCCTTCCCCTTCCTTCTACCCCAACTCTTCCTCCTTGCCCTATCCCTCTGTCTTCATCTTCACCCGTGCCTTTTCCCCCACTGGAACAACCTTAAAACCAACCTACTACCACTACCTTCCAACCTCCTAGACAAAGCCACTTCTTTTGGCTGCCCACTCTCCTCCCCCCAGTCTCCACTCCCCCTCATCTTGACTCTTCCTCAGACTCTCACACTAGGTGTCACACCTTTTTATCTCCTTTACTACATTTAAACACTGTCCTTTATCCTAGTTGAATGCTCTTGATGCTGTACTATCACATTGGTACTGAATGACATTGTAACCTTATTGTATACTAGCTACCTACTATTCAAGTATTGTATATAAACTGTTTACTGTTGTCATTGTCACAGTTTGAAGTAGAACCTTTGTAAAAGAGCTCTAAGCTCAAAGGTATGATCTGAATCCCTAAATAAATAAAAATAAATCCTTTTAACAATTTATTTCATATCTGTTCCTTAGAAACTTTAAAATTACTTATACAGTATGCCTTAAATCATTGCCACTTTAGCTATTTGAAATTATTGTATTGTCTTCTTGCCTATGTATAACTGTTAACAGCAACCACTCCCCAGAGGAGGTTGTAGAACAAAGGGGGGGGGGGTCATAAAAATGTAATGTTAAGTCACTGGGTTATTTCATGAAAAAGTAGAGTGGGTGGCTTCAGCCCTCATGCCCTCTGCCACTAGCCACTACTACTTTCCCCAGTCTCTGTCTCTAATAAGGTGTAGAACAATGGGTTTCAATTCTTGAGATAAGAAAGAGTGAGGGTTGTGCCCAGTCAGTTAGTCTTTATACAAAAAACATGGAAAAACAGAAATACTCAGGTCTCATTCCTGCCTATATGGTGCAACTTGGAAGGCCAATATGAAACACACACATTAGAATGAGAGAGGGAGGAACACAATAAATTGGTGGTTACTCCATTACAGTACATACTGTATACACAGTGTTAACACTAGAGCCCAACACGGAGGATGAAATTAATTAATTAGTCTTACATTCAAATGTAACATTTTTATGATAAAATAAGCCTGATTCAGTGGGTTAACAAGAGTTCAGCTTCAAACCACACTAGAGTCTAATATTGGCAGTGTAACTGGGAGGAATTCACTTCAACTCACAGTGCACCTGTCCACTCAAGGACTGTGTGTGTGGTGTGTGTGTGTGTGTGTGTGTGTGTGTGTGTGTGTATGCACCCAGCTCTAGAAATGGTAGAATCAGCACCTCACAGAAAGCTTGGCGTTATAGCACAGTAAGCTTATCATGGGTGGACAAAAAAATTGTTAAAAATGCAAATAAAAAAATGCAATTAAAATATATGCTATGTTCTCATACACTATCGTGCACAAAAAAGCTCTCCTGTTTAGTCTGCCAAGATTATTTCCAAGGCCATAGTAAAGCATTATACTTTTCAAAGTAGAGCTAGAACAGGAGCCATGTATTTAAAAACTCTAAACAAATGCATGTTTTGTTTGTTGGCTGGGGAGTTTTAGGTACTAACTGTCACCTTGAGTTAGATATCACACTGCTCTCAAACTGAATAACTCACGTACGCTGTGTATCTTCAAAAGTGAAATATGTGACATGAATCATAATAGGTGTGTGTGTGTGTGTGTGTGTGTGTGTGTGTGAGATAACCCATTTATTTAAGAGTCCCTGTTGATTTACAGGTCATTTTTTTTAACATTAGAAATGATCCACAGGATCTTGAGGTTGATAAACTTCCATCCAAAAAAGTAAGTTTAATAAAATAACATCCCTATCTTATTTTTGAAAGTGTCTCATATTACAGCACAAAGCATTTCACATAAGGAAAACCACCTTTGCCTTGAATTATTTAAGCACTTCTGTTAGTTTGTACTAAATTAATCTCATTTCTAACTACAGGTGTGCAGCGCTGTCTAAATGCACAGTCTACAGGTATATGCTTGTTAGAATGATGAAGGGTTTCAAAGGTGGCCTTGCACTACCATCCTTGTTCCTGTATTATGGGGCCCAACACATAAGTAGAATAGCTTATTGGCTAATTGAGGAAAACCCAAGAGCAGATTTAGCTTATACACCGATATGGTTTGATATTGAGCACAACCTAGCCCGGAGTGTGCCAATCACTTTACATGCTATGGCGTTCATGAAGCCAGTGTGTCTTCCTAGTCAACTTAAAAGATTCGCCATGGCCTGGTCACTCAAAGCTTTCCAGCAAATGCAAATGCAGTTTTTAGAAAAGTGGTATGTATCTAAGGCTCAACCACTAGCCAATAATTGGCACTTTCAGATTGGGAAAAGTCCTATCCTGCCCTCCTTTCTTCTGCAACTGGGACACTGTATTTTGGAGGATCTTCTCCAGGACACAGCTCTGGCCCCGTTTAAAGTATTACAGTGTAGATATCAGCTAAAGGATCAAGATTTCTTCAAATATTTACAAATTAAAATGGCTATTAGGGCATTTATAGGAAGACAAGAATGGGTGCCACAGGTGTCAAAAGGTCTCTTAAAGGCTCTCCAGGGAGTGGGACAATCTCACTCGGTCTCTAGAATTTATAAGCACCTCCAGGCTCTAGATACTCTTCTTCCTAGAGGTGTGTTATTATTGGGTGTGAGTGCTGTCACTCCCTGAAGATCCTGCCTATTGGGAAAAAGTATGGAAGGGAATCTATAAATACATCAAGCAGGACAAACTTAGATTGATTCAGTTTAATATTTTACATAATATCTATTATTCCCCAGAAAGGCTTTTTAGAACAAGCCTAGTATCATCCCCCGTTATGTCTGCGAGGTTGCCAGGTACCAGGGTCCCTATACCACATGCTATGGCAATGCCCACTAATACAGAAATTTTGGGCAGCGATACAAACGATCTTAGATCCAATTTTGGGACTGGATGCCCTATTTACCCCAGAGAGCTGTGTGTTGGCAATATTTCCCTGGGGGATTCCCCAGACACGTATAGCACACATAGCACTGATTGCAGCTACAGCAAAGCTGGTCATTTTAAGACATTGGAAGGAGAAGTCCCCTTCCCGCTGTCATAGAGTGGTATCGAGAAATTTTACTAGCAATCCAAGTGGAGAAACACATATCGAATCTGCGACATACTTATCGCAGATTGATGAGGGTTTGGGAGCCACTCTTATCCTTGCTGGCATTGGCAAAACTCTAAAAGAAGGAATGGACATTGCTGAAGGTAACTGCTCATATCAATTACCTTTACATTGTAAATAGAGAGTAGACATATACTCCTGGTGATCTCTATATATGTTGATGAGCGCAGGTTGGGGAGGTAGGGGGAGGGTTATTATAACTGAGTTCAAATGTCTGGTCTGTGCACCACCTAATGTATGACTGAAATTTTAATAAAGTATACGGAATTATAAAAAAAGAATGATGAAGGGTCGGACTGTGGCTCCCAGTTACAGATGGAGGAAACATTAAGAGTCCAGCATGACAAAATGTAGCCAAAATCTATGTTTTTTTTAATGATACAAACAGCATTGCCAAAGTTATTTTTAGTGAGACACACAGTATTGCAAATTTTAAGTACACCCTTTGATACAGCTGGAGATCGACGTTGATGGCATACTGTAGGTGTTAATAACCAGGTGCTGCAATATCCCCATGTTCCAAAAGTAGTTGGGACATATGTGTAAACCTCTTTTTATTGGAGTCACAACACATGTTGCTCTATGAAAGCTAGCAGTCAAATGAAGTGATGGGTGCTAAAGTGCATTAAGGTATAAATGTCATAACCTAGTTGATAGAGTAATAATAAAAAAGGGGAGGGGGAGAAAGGTAAGTGGTAAAGGGACACAGTGGTATATAGAGGAAAAAGAAAGGTTAAAAACACATTATCAGTTATAATTTATAACTATTAAATTGGTGTTTGGCAAATGTCAGCTGTAAATATCTTTAAAGGAAATAGTGTTAGGGCAGTTCTTCATTTAGATCTTGTAGATTCAAAGAGCTTGATTGTCAGTGATCCCAGGAGATCATCACAAGCTGCTTGTATTGAGTCTGGGTGCAACAGTGACCCTACACCTGATTCTGCTACTGGAGGTGTCCTGATGCAGCTGAAACTGCTCCACTACACAAAATGAACAGAGCACAGGAGGGGAATGATGGAGACTTGTGGCAGCCTCTCGCCACTGACAGTCCACCCTAAGATCACCAACGCAGGCTTCCCAATGCCACACCAATGTCAATGGGTGGGTATGCATGCATGTGGTGGGGGGGACCAGCACCATCATCCTTCGCACACATACTCCTTATGAGGGTGTTGCAGGCTGTGCCCACAGGGTAAGCCATGCACATTCTACTACCCAGATACTGTCCAGACCATAGGCATTGTGACCCACTGGGTATCACAGCAGTTGAGATGCAAGGTGTGGGGCTGCAGGCTACAGTACAGTGGAACACCTCTGCCACCCTTGGATGAGCCCACCACTGTGATCCCTTCTGTAGACAGCAATCAGCTGTGGCCATCAGCAGAAAAAAGACTCGTAGACTAGCCCCAAGCTGGTCTAAACTCTGATGGGTCTGGACAACTTCTAGAATTCCACAAACAGGGATGCTGCAGCCTGAATCTACTGCAAGCCACCTAACGCCATGGTGCACCCCCCCATTCAGGTACAAGGATGGCATAGGACTGTTCAGCACAAGGGGGCGTGATGCCACCATAGCCTGCATTCCAGAATTTGAAAAGTTGCAATTTTTGATGTAAGGTGCCCCTTTCGTCAATTCTGATTGATGCCGGTACCTTCTGTCAATTTTTGGGCTTTGACAATTGAGCCCCATAGTGTGTAACTGATGGATCCAAAAACATTTTCTCTGTGCTGGTTTCTTCTGGAAATCTTCTCCTCCTCATGGTCCAAGCACAGTTTTTTCGATACCTACAAAATGTGTATTTGCAGGAGAACCACGTACAACTTCATGGAAATGTTTGGCCATAGATAATCTAAGCATCTTTTTAGAACAGCAGTTTTGTGCTCACCAACACACTCTTTCAATTTGCATTTTTTTTGCCCTACATATCCTAACCCACAGGGGCACTGCAGCAGATAAATCACCCTTGTTGTGGATTAGTTTATAATGAACTTTATTTTATATTCCCTTCTGGATCTTGGTTGTTTGAATGATTGTGTCTTTTGTATTACCATAGTAGACACACTGGCCCAGATATTCAAACTGCGCCCAAAAAGTGTGCAGTAGCAGGAGCAAGCACAGTCCATTGTGCCCATGTGCAAGAGACGTGATATTCAAAAATGGAGCAGGCCAAATTGTGCCTACAGCTGACGACTGAATATCGTACCACCTGTGCCATAGTGCAACTAGGGAAGGGAAGCTGAGTAGATCTGATGCGCCATAGCGCAACAAGAGATGTGCAGCTAAGCAGTCCAGAGGCACCATAGCGCAACCAGGGATGACCCCCAGCAGCAAAGCAATGCAACTGCACAACCAGGGAGGAAGGGGCCCACCACCCATGCCACAGATGGGCACAGGAACACACAGCAGAACAGACATCATCACCCCACACCCCATCCACTGCACAACTGGGGGAGGGCTGGAATAACCACCGGCCCATGGAGACACGCAAACAACCCACAGCCAGGCAATGGTGCCCCATCACACCCCCTGGCAAGCTGTGACTGGCACACAAGGAGGGCTGACCACCCCATGCCACACCATCCCCCCAATGCAGAGCACACCCTGCACCATGACCCCCAGACCCCCCCCAGGAGCAGTGACCACCACTGCAGGAAACCCCATGCATGCCACCACCCGCACTGTGACAATGCAACCCTGTGCACCACAGAACCATGCAAGCCAGCCCCACCATGAGCACCCATCAGCGGGTGGCAGCACACAGCAATGCAACAATGGCAGACACAGTGCCACCATGCACAGTCCCCCTGAGGTACTGCTGAGAGACCAACCATGCGTCGGCACATGAGGTACCCCACATGGGACAGGGCTTGCCCCGGACACCACCACCAGTGGTACAGCACCCTGCACAGTATTTCAATGATGCACCCTGACCCACCACTGGCCACAACAGCCAGCACAGACACCCACAGTGGTGTGTGGAAGCATGCACCACACCGGATGCCACACAGTGCATGGACAGACACCCACCCATGCCCAATGGCACAACAACACAGGGATGCAGTGGTGGGGCAACCAAGCCCCCAGCGTGGGCCCATGTAAACTGTGTACACACAGCCCACAGTCCTCCATGGCACTGGAGTGCCAGCCACCCTGTGCAGGCACTGTGGACCCGTACACCACCATCATTTGCCCGGAGCACAAGTCACAGGCAGTGGTGCACATCCCCTGCAACACACACAAGGCACAGCATGGAGGTGGGACAACAACTGTGGAGGCCACAGTGTCACCCGAGGCAGACATGCACCACACCAGTGACAGGAGGCAAACCAGCAATGTGACGGGTACAGTGGCTGCCCTGCAGGGACTGCCACCACTGACATGCCAGTGGACCGTGCAGGTCACAGACATGCATGTGTGTCAGCTGCACAGGCCATGGATGGGCTGTTGGGGTGCCTTGGACACAGAGCACGCACCATGGACCACTGCACACAGTCATCCAGTGCACAGGGCACAACACACACACCACAGACACTGACTGACAGCTACTCCCACACCATAGTCACCTCCACACGGACACACACACACATACCCATGACTGCACCACCCATGATGCCATGCACATCACTGCAGCTGAGCACCTATAGCCCGCTGCAAATCAGAGACCACCACAGTATTCATATAAAAATAACTGTATTGAACAAACATATAAAACTCAATTATTTACAATATTATTTACAAAATATATACAAGGTGGGGGGGAGGGCCACAAACAAGGTGGGGGTGGGTAGGGGGCAGGGGTGGACAAATGGGACAGGAAAGGAGGGGTGAGAGGGTGGTTCCAGGGGGGTAGGTGATTAGAGGGACTGAGGGACCCCTAGCGGGAGCACTGCTCCCCACTCTGACTTCGTCATGCTTTGTGCCTCTGCAGGACCCTGGTGTTGTCAATCCTGCGGAGAATGTCCAGCGATTCCCTTGCCACCTGGAGTATCTCCTGCAGCACCTCCCATATCTCCCGAAGACAGTGTGTACCTAGGACAAGGGAGCACAGTCAATAGGTGTGAATGCACAACCTCATACAGTCCGCCCACTGTGCATGGCATCCGGCTGTGGGACATACTTCTGTGATGGTGTGTGACCACCCACAGTGATCATGTCCACATGACCTGCCCACCCAGGTGCATACAGCCATGTGGAACATTGCACACACCCACTGGCCAAGTCATGCACAGCACCACCATGGCCATTTAGTGACATGGCTATGTGGTGCAAAGGCAGTGGCACAACCATGTACCTGGTGCATGCATGGACCACCATCGACGCACTCCCAGACATGCATTGCCACTGGATGGTGTTGACTGTAACAAGTCACGTGCATGGCAGTGGTGTCAATGGATGGTGGCCATGCCCCGCTGCTCACCCTGTTACACAGCATGCAATAGTAATCATGGAGGCATGGCACTCACCTTCATTGGGCCGGTCCAGTGGGTGGTGAGGGCCCTCGCCCCACCTGGCTTCACGCTGCTCCTCCTGCTGCCGAAGGTCATGGACCCGGCAGCGTTCCTCCTGGCCTGTGGACAAACATGGAGAGAGGAACATCAGTACAATCCCATAGCAAAGTCCCCCTGCCCCTAGGTGTGCCCTCCCACCCAGCCAGACCCACCCACACACCCTGATAACACCACCACAACCAACCCCGGACAGTCCCTCCCCATGTGCTGGACACATACAACACTGTTACCCATATGGAAGATAAAAGTGTGTTGACGTGACACCTATCTGGCCGTGGCACTGTGCCCCTCCTGGCATGTGCCCGCAGGTGGGCTAGCAGCTCCGGCTCCCTCGGCTGCAGGTTCCCGTACCTGTGGCAGCACTGCTCAGTGCTCCTCCCCCGTCCTGTGGCCACTCAAGAGCAGTGGCCTCCTCCTCCCACACCTGGGTACTGGACCTGTCCTGGGGCGCCTCCCTGAACAGTGGCCCATGGTGTGGCTCCACAATGGCCACTAGGTTAGCCAGCTCTTTTGCCAACCACTGAGCTGCCCTCCTGCGTGCCATGTTCTCTGCTTGATTTGGCAATATGGCACTCTGCAATGCGGCTCCCCACATGCAGATGCTGCACGGTACAGCGCTGCCATTCCCTAGTGCGCTGTCACCGAACAGCGCTATAGAGGTGCACCCATGCCTGACGCATGGCGCCTAGGGGGCAAAGGTCGGGCACAGGGTCAAAGGTCTCTGGTGCATGGACACGCACAGCGCCACTGGGACCCAATGCATGTAGAGCAATTGGCTGCCTGTGTGCTACCGCCATTATTGGCCTACTGTGCATTTGGCCCAGTGCACCTATGGTGGCCCAGTGCCACAGCGCCATGTAGTGACCATCGCTATAGTGCCACTAGCACAGTGGTGGCTGTGCCCTGCATTGCTTACCGTGCACAGCACATCAGCAGCATGGCAGATGCCTGTGTCAGCAACCCGGGCATGCGCAGTGAGGTGTGTACTACACATGTCACTGAACTGCGCCATTGGCTCAGCATGTTCAACACAATTGCCCAAAGCGCAAAAGCGTGATATTCAGCCGTCATATGCAAATCATCTAATCAGCCATTCAATGGCGTAGCACTGCAATTTGCATCCACTTAAAGTTGCGCCTCACCTCATTTGCATGGGTTGTGCTATAAAAGTGCGACATTGGGCTGCAGTGGCCA
Organism: Neoceratodus forsteri; assembly: GCA_016271365.2. Classification (NCBI taxonomy): domain Eukaryota; kingdom Metazoa; phylum Chordata; order Ceratodontiformes; family Ceratodontidae; genus Neoceratodus; species Neoceratodus forsteri. The sequence goes on from CM057449.1 coordinate 1,652,419,624, forward strand.
TAGTCAGTTACTGCAGTCTATTGGTGAGTTGCATGCTATTTATGAGTGTGGACTGTGGATTTAGGGACATGCGTGGGACTGCACAGTCACAGGTAACAACTGCCCTTCTTACAGGCTAAATAATGACCAAGCAAGTTGTGGGAGAGGAGGAACACAGTGGTGGGAGGAGGAGGAGGGGGTCTGACTTTTCCAAGGCTGAAACTGAAGCCCTGTTTGACACCTACCTGGATCAGGAGCCGCTTCTCAAAGGATGGCGGGGAATATCTCAAGCCTGTGCTGCTACATGGGAGGAGGTGGCACGTGCTGTGAACCTGCATGGCAGCCACCAGTGCTCCATGCAGGAGTGGAAGAAAAAGATGGGCATGGACAGGAGGAGGATAAAGGAGAAGGTGGCTGCCATCAGGGCAGCACAAGCTGCAACAGGTGGGGGACAGCCGGAGGTGGTCCAGCTGACCCCACTGGAGGAGAGGCTTGCTGGAAGCATGCTGCGTAGTGCCATTGAGGGTGTTCTGGGTGGTGGCTTCCAGATGGGTGGTGGCCCATCACTGCATGGTAAGTCATGGTCTGTGTATGGAGTGGGGCAGGGTAGGTCACATGCAGTAACGCGACTTTGCTTTCCCTTACAGATCCTGAGCATCTCCCAGTGTCAGCGGTGGTGGGCCTGTCCACTGAGGACAGTCAGCTGGATATGGAGGAGGTCCCATTCACCTCCACAGGTATACATGGATCAGTGCGACAGTGGGGCCACCTGGCTGTCCACACTGATGTAGTTGTAACAGGTGCAGAGGAGGCCCTGCCTGTGTCCCAGCGTGCCAGCATCCACAGATGCCAGCATGCTGTGACTGGGGCCGGTGCAGAGTCCGTCACCGGTGATGATGTCACTACCATCATGGGCAGTGACACGTGTGTGCCATGGGATGGCCACACAGCAGGACACATCACTCCCATGGCTCTGGGTGGTGCTGCCGTGGAGGCCTGCATGCCATCACAGTCCAAGCCTGTGTCTGTCAGCATCAGTGGTGCAGCACTGGTGTTTGTTCAGGACACTGGGACTGTTGCGTCCACTGCGGCAGCACCACTGAGCCCTAGGGAGCAGCAGCCGGAGGGGCAGCATCAGCAGTCGGTCAATGGGCTTGGGGATACAGGGTTCAGTGGTGGCATCTGTGCACCACCTGTGGACATGCCCAGACCTGGTCCTGGTGCACAGCACCCACCCTCAAGGGGTGCTGAGCATCAGGGCCACGCACACCCTGAGGGACAGGATGCCGAGGAGGCAGATGACCTCTGGACGAGCACACCCACCTGCATGCATCAGTCCAGCAGATGCGGCTTGTGATGTCGGTGGATGCACTGCATGTGGCTCTGGAGTGGGCAGAGAAGCGTCGCAGCAGGGACACCGCTCTGATCCTGGCAGGGATGGACCATTTGCGGGAGGATGTGACCGCTGCCATTGACAGGCATGCACAGGCATTCACTGCTGTCATGGCCACAATGGGCACACAGTCAGGTGCCCATGCATCTCAGACACCACACAGTGCACTGTCCACCCTCTGTTCCCAGCGTTGTGCGACTCCATCCCTGTCAACACCGGGTTCAGCTGTGGGCATCCCGAGCACTCCTGGCGCAGGCATATTTGGTGTGCTGCAGACCCCTGTGAGAGCACGGTCATGTTCATGCAGTGGATCCCCTAGGGGACCATCGGTGCCACCCCATGAGGCCAGTGGTCAGCCTGTCAGTGCTGGCGGGTCTTCGCAGGGCCGCCCATGCATCCGTGGTGGCCGGGGCACTGTGTCGCGTGACTGACCTGTCTCCCAGCATGGCTACTGTCTGGTGCTGCCCTGTGTGCATTGTGTCTTTCAGTGGGCAGTGCATGGGTGGGTACCCGGCCCTGCACGCTGACACACAGTCCACCTGCACACCCTTCCAGCTGCTGTCCACAGTTGCATGTGCATGATGATGCCTGCATTGCACTGTACACCAATGTGCAATGGTGTTCAGCATCTGACACACGGATATGGACAGGCAGTGGGCGTGGTGGCCTGTGGACATGTGTGTGGCTAGGGTTGGTGGTCTGGGTTGGTGTGCATCCTGCCCTCTGTGCACGTTTGGTGTGTTGTGTGTGTGTGCATGTGTGTATGTCCATCTGCGTGGCATGTTAATCCTCACCCATCCCTGATTGTGTGTGTGCTTCTGTGCCCTGCCACTTCACTTCATGGCATGCACCCCTGGTGTGTGTCAATACGTGTTTGTGGGTTGTGCCTTAGCCAGTGTTGGCTGCACATGGCCCCATGATGTACCTGGGTTGGCTGAAGTGCTCCTCCATGATGGTGTCCCGGTGCAGCTGTGCCAGCCGGATCAGTCAGGGGTCCCATCGCCCAAGGGGGGGCTGCCCATCACCATCATCACCAGCATCCTCATCATCCCCATCACTGTCCCCCTCTTTGACCTGTACAGCTATCCCACATTCGTTGGCCATGTGGTGCAGGATGCAACAGGCCAGAAATAGCCCACAGACCTTTGAGGGGCTGTACTGTAGAGCACTGCCAGAGGTGTCCAGGCAATGGAAACATGCCTTCAGCATCCCGAACACCTGCTCGATGACATTATGTGTGGTGGCATGTGTCTCATTGTAGCATTGCTGTGATGGGATCACGGGCCGCCGGTAGGGTGTGAGCAGCCAGTGACGGAGTGGGTATCCACTGTCACCTGTGTGTAGAGGGTGGTGGTTAGTTTGGTGATCAGCATCGCCCTGCCCCGGGCCATGTAGGCCACTACCCATGTCACCTCTGGTCATGCCCCCCAAGGCCCTATGATTGCCCATGTGGTTTGCATACTCACCCAGTAGGTGTCCAGTGGGGATGTCCCCACTCTCAAATCTGTGGCACAGTGCTGACTGGTGCCAGATGAAGGCATCATGTGCTCCCCCAGGGTGCGTGGCACAGACATTGATTATGCGCCCCCTGGCATCTCACACCACCTGGCAGTTGATGCTGGCATAGCCCTTGCGATTGATGTATGCGGCCCCCTCGGGTCCAGGTGGTATGCATATGGCCACATGGGTGCAGCCTATTGCCCCTAGCATGCCAGGCATACGTGCTACCCTGTGGAACTCCTGTATGTTTGCTGTACGCTCCACCGGTGTGCTGGGGAAATGGATGTACTCTGCAGCATGTGGCAGCAGTGCGCTGAGGAATTGGGTGAGGTGGCATGATGTGGCTGACTGGGTTATGCCTGTGGTGTCCCCAGTTGGTCTCTGGAAGGTACCTGTGGTGAGCAAGCACATGCAAGCTGTTACTTTAGTCTCCACTGACAGGGCATGGCTCCGTCGTGTGGGTGCCTGCATCACATCACTGCACAGCTCACAGAACCACCTCAGAATTGCCCTATTCAGGCAGTACCAACCCACAATGCCAGTATCACTGTACATCTCGAAGCTGGTGCAGGCTTGGTACTGCCTGTTGGGGGCATACAACTGACGGGCTCTTCCACAGCCATGCCCCCCTGCTGCCCGCCTTCTCACCCCCCCTTCATAATGACCTCAATCTGGAAGGTGGCACTGGCCATGTCCCAGGCTTGTGTTCACCCCCCCCGGCAGCTGTTACTGTATTTCCCCCGCTGTCCTCCCTGCTACTTCCCCTGCACCGGGAACACATGCCTGTGGTGGCCTCTGTGCTGTGTGACACTTCCCTCTTCTGCACTGGCTGTGGCTCCCCACACCTTCCCTGTGATCTGTGTTCAGGGTGCCCTTTCCCTGGCCTGCCGTGTGTGTCCCTCCTGCCCTATCTATGCGGCTAGAGTTCTGCCTCATGTGCCTTCCCTGTAGCGTTCTTGCGCCTCTCCCTTGCTCCTTTTTATTCTGGCTCATTTCCGCTATGGTGCAACTTCCGTTTGCTTCCCTATTGCACATGGCGCAAGTTGTTGAATATCGCATTGCACCATTTATGCATGGTTCCTCCCCCTTCAGTTGCGCATGCCTTCATTATCATTGCGCTGTTGCTCAGCATGATTTCAGTGGCGCAACTGCCTCCTGCTGAATATCGCAGAATGGTGCAATTTCGGACTTGCGCAGGCGCAACCCTATTGCACTTGGCTCAACTCTTTTGAATATCTGGGCCACTGTTTGCATTTGTAATTGCCATTGGTAATCTGTAGTAAAGTTGGATTTTTTGGTTGCAAACTGAAAAAGCATGGTGGTGAGCATAAAACTGTTATTCCTTGCCTATGCCTTTTTGCAGATGACACAAAGATCTGCAACAGGGTTGATACACAAGGAGGCGTGGAAAGGATGAAAAGGCACTTGGCAAGGTTGGAGGAATGGTCAGACGTATGGCAGCTAGGATTCAATGCAAAAAGTGCAAAATAATGCACCTGAGAAACAAGAACCCAGGGAAGAATACACAATGGGTGGGGAGGTAGTAACAACAAAACAGGAAAGGGACCTGGGGTAATCATATCAGATGACCTTAAGGTTAGCAAGCAATGTGAGAAGGCAGTAGGGAGGGCAGGGGTATACTGGGATGTATAGGAGAGGCACCAGCAGCAGAAAACAGGAAGTTGTTATCCTCTGTACAGACAGTTGGTGAGACCCCATCTGGAATACTGTGTCCAGTTCTGGAGACCCCATCTCTGCAAGGACATAGACAGCATAGAGGCAGTCAAGGAGGGCAACTAAAATGGTGCAGGGTCTGCAAGAGAAGCCGTATGAGGAGACTAAAGGAGCTTAATATGTATACCCTTGAGGAAAGAAGGAGAGGGGACATGATAGAAACTTTCAAGTACCTCAAGGAAATCAACAAAGACCAAGAGGGTAGCATCTTTCAGAAAAAGACTTGCAAGAACAAGGGGACACAATTTAAAGATAGAAGGAGGGTGGTTCAGGGCAATGAGGAAGTATTATTTCACAGAGAGGTAGTGGATGCATGGAACAGCCTTCCTGAGGAAGTTGTGGGGTCTAAAACTGTGGGAGAATTCAAGAATGCATGGGACAGACATAAGGCAATTCTTGTGGGGGGCAGGAAGTTATAGGCTGTTGGTTAACTAGGATCTGCGGCCTATCCTGTAGGTAGGAAAATGGGCAGACTAGATGGGCCTAGCGGTCCTTATCTGCCATCAAAGTCTATGTTTCTATGTTTCTATTCAAAATAAGGTGTTTACAAAACTCTTTGGTGAAACATTTCCATGAAGTTGGACATGGTTCTTCTGCAAATTAGTGTTTTGTAAGAATTGAAAAAATTGTTCTCGAGATAATGAGTACTTGATCTCTAGAAGAAACCAGGTGCTGAGATGAACAACAGTGAAGGTTGGTCTGGTTGAAAGACTAAGCTGAAGAAGCTAACAGCTGGCAAAATCTAACCTACAGCACCTAGAGACAACAAGAACTGCAATATTGGTGGGGGTGTCTACTTGTATTTTTTAAGTGACCAAGTTCTTACTGTGGGACTGGGTGTTATTTTAATATGTAGGACTTAGTGGGACACAGTTTTTTAAGCAGTTTTATACTGTTTTAACATTTGTAGTTTTGGAGCTGTCTGACCTACTGTAAGAAATTGTACTTCTGGGTCAGGCTATTTAAATTACTCTGCCCTGCAAGTCTCCCTAATCAGGGGTTGAAACTGGCAGCAGAGGCTGGTCAGGTGAAAAATTAAACTGAAGGAGCTTAATAGCCAGCAAAGTCTACCTACTATATTTCTATCAAACCCCTCTAAAAATCTCCCTAAAAATCAAGACAAAAGAAAAAAATATATAAACTCCTATTGTCTCACTACCGATTTGATATCTGGGGCACTGAGCAGAGGCTGCTGGGGGCTGTAATCCCACATTAGAACAGGTGAAATTGCAATATTGGAGGTGAGTGATTGTCTGCACTTTTAAATGCACAAAATTCATACTGTGGTCGTGATTTAAAAAAAGTCCCTAATTGTGCCACTGAGCGTACTCACCTGTGTAACCATCGAATTGGATTGTGTCTCACTGTTACAAATGGAGGAAACATTAAGAGTCCAGAAAGGCAAAATGTTGCAGAAATCCAGTTATTTTTAATGATACAAACATGTATTTCTCCAGATCCCTTGTTCTGAAATATAGCAGACAATTTAAACTAAAAATAATTGACCTTGATGGGACTTTTCCCAAATCATGAACTCTTCCCCCCAATCTACATTGAAGTCTTGAACTGAGTACTTGCCATATTTGCAGGTATTATACAGTTACATGGGGGAAATAAGATCTTTGTTTTATTAAAGAATACAGTATTAAAGAATCCAGTACTGTCAAATCATATCTTACTATGGAACTGCAAATTGATCTGCTGTGTACAGTTGTCAGTTAAAACTATTGGGACTTTTCAAAGATTAATAGCTGGACAAGACATTGGCTGTGGGGACACCTGAAGACAACAAGAAAGCAAAGTGATAAAATCTAATGGGAACAGCGCCACCTGGTGAATTTTAACAGAAGGTGATACGGATTTAATTAATTAAGCCCTAAATGCATTAACGCTTACCGCATGCCACACTACTATATTAAGGAGTTGACGCTCGGTATAGGACACTGCATTAAGGCGTTAATGCTTGGTATAACACTTGTACTGGGGTATATCTCGGTACCTGGAAACTTTTAAATAATAACAGTCTAGCATTAAAGGGGGGCTAACATGTAAGCAGCCAAACTTTTATACATTGTTATTATATTTTGAAAGTATGTAAACTACACAATTCTAAACTTCTGTAACTTCAAAGCTAGAGAATATATTGACATTAAATTTGGCAGGTTCATAGTATTAATAAGAAACTGTGTGTGTGTGTGTGTGTGCACGTGTGTGCGTGCATCAATTTTATTATCTCTTGCTTAAAGGATGCCCATGTTACAAGCTTTCAAAAATTGGAAAATAATATCAGTACTTAAACTTGAATTCCATAAGTCTTTGTGAAAAACTGTGGAATTTTATTATGATTATGTTTCAACTATATACATGAATATTTACAAGCCATACATATGACTTCAGTGCATGAGAAAAAAAAGACTAATGAGACTAGGGATCAGGTTGGATTCATGTGGGACTCCTTTGTAAAAGGATAATGGGTAGAGGGGCATTGCAGATCCTTTTTGCCAATGCAGGTAATGTGATTAGTCTGCCTGTAGTCCAGATAAAATGAATTTGATCAACAGGATATATCGTGATATCCCTGCACTGGCTTGCCTGAAACCCTGTAGCCCGACACTAAAATCTCAAAACAGAAAATCCCGACAGTGGTATTTTGCCCATTTTCCTTGTACCAATGCGGGGGTCTTCACCACTGCATCCCCCTTAATTAGGATTACTAATTCTTGGGGGAGGGGGGACAAAATCCCAGTGTCAGAAAATAGGCAGAAATACTTGTCAGGGCAGTTGCGGAGTAGAAAAAGACATAGAATGGGCCAATGACTTGATGCCTAGAGTCACATGACCCAAATTAAGTTGGTGGTCACATTCTTGTCATTTACAGTAACAAAACACACCTTTTGCTTATTCACATGGATAAATACATGTGAAATATTTAATAGGTGTGATGTTCAGCTATTTGTAAAGATACAGGTGCTCAGATATACTTTCTGATCCAGAATGTTACACTGCACCCCCAGTTTATCTCAAACAGGGTGCCATACCTTACTACCAGGGTTGTGACCAATTCAGGCCTGGGGTGTACCACCTATGGCACTATGTGCTATATGTCACTAAATCAATTAAGTAATGGCAGGAAATAGGCAGAAATACTTGTCAGGGTAGTTGAGGAGTAAAATAAGCCACAGAATGGGCAAATGACTTGATCCCTCAGGTCACATGGCCTAAAACAAGATGGCAGCCACTTTATAGTCATTTACAGTAACAAAACACACCTTTTGCTTATTTACATGGATAAATACAAGTGAAATGTTGAATAGGTGTGATGTTTAGCTGTTTGTTATAGATACAGGTGCCTGGATATAATTACTGATCTGGAATATTACACTGCAACCCCATTTTATCTGAAATAGGGTACCATACCTCACTACCAGGGCTGTGACCAATTCAGGTCTTTGGTGTACCATCTATGGCACTATGTGATATATGTCACTAAATCAATTAAGCAATGGCAGTAAATAGGCAGAAATACTTGTCAGGCTAGTTGAGGAGTAGAAAAAGAAATAGAATGGGCCAATGAATTGATGCCTTGGGTCACATGACCCAAAACAAAATGGCCACTTTCTTGTCATTTACAGTAACAAAACACATCTTTTGCTTATTTACATGGATAAATACATGTGATATATAGAATAGGTGTGATGTTTTTCTATTTGTTATAGATACAGGTGCCTGGATATAATTTCTGATCTGGAATATTACACTGCACCCCCAGTTTATCTTAAATAGGGTACCATACCTCACTACCAACACAAGATGGCAGCCACTTTATAGTCATTTACAGTGATGAAACACACCTTTTGCTTCTTTACATGGACAAATACAAGTGAAAAGTTGAATAGGTGTGATGTTTAGCTGTTTGTTATAGATACAGGTGTCTGGATATAATTTCTGATCTGGAATATTATACTGCAACCCCAGTTTATCACAAATAGTGCACCATACCTCATTACAAGGGCTGTGACCACTTCATGCCAGGGGTGTACCACCTATGGCACTATGTGCTATATGTCACTAAATCAATGAAGTAATAGCAGTAAGTAGGCAGAAATACTTGTCAGGGTAGTTGAAGAGTAAAATAAGCCATTGAATGGGCAAATTACTTGATGCCTTGGGTCACATGACCCACAACAAGATGATGGCAACTTTATAGTCACTTACAGTAACAAAACACACCTTTTGCTTATTTACAGGGATAAATACATGTGAAATGGTGAAAAGGTGTGAAATGTCAATGTTTGTAATAGAGATAGGTGCCTGGATGTGATTTCTGATCTGGAACATTACAATGCACCCCCAGTTTATCTCAAATAAGGGACCATACCTCACTACCTGGGCTGTGACTAATTCAGGCCTGGGGTGTACCACCTATGGTACTATGTGCTATATGTCACTAAATCAATGAAGTAATGGCAGTAAATAGGCAGCAATACTTGTCAGGTTAGTCAAGGAGTAAAATAAGCCCCAGAATCTGCAAATGACTTGATGCCTTGGGTCACATGACCCACAACAAGATGACGGCAACTTTATAGTCACTTACAGTAACAAAACACACCTTTTGCTTATTTACATGGATAAATACATGTGAAATGGTGAAAAGGTGTGAAGTGTCAATGTTTGTAATAGAGATAGGTGCCTGGATGTGATTTCTGATCTGGAACATTATACTGCACCCCCCAGTTTATGTCAAATAGGGTATCATACCTCAGTACCATAGCTGTGACCAATTCAGGCCTAGTGTGTGCCACCTGTGGCAGTATGTACTATATCTCACTAAATTCAGGAAGCAATGGCAGAAAATAGACAGAAATACTTGTCAGGGTTGTTAAAGTGTACGACAAGCCATAGAATAGGCAAATGACATGATGCTTTGTGTCACATGACCTAAAACAAGATGGCATCCACTTTCTAGAAATTTACAGTAACAAAACACACCTGCTGTTTATTTACATGGATAAATACTTGTGATATGTTGAATAGGTGTGATGTTTAGCTGTTTGGTATAGATACAGATGCCAGGAAGAGCAGCATCTGGGTAGACTGCATGTCTGGCATGACAGCAGGTAGGGTGCAGCACCACATTGGTAGGTGTGGACAGAAGGTGGGGGGAACCACACATCATTGTTCTCCTGGGAACAAATGATCTGGAAGGAAAGCAGATAGAGGAGATTCAGGATAGGTTCAGAGAAGTGTGGAAGCTATACAGAGAGGAGGAAAGCACAGTGGCATTCTCAGAAGTTCTGCCATTGCCAAGGGCAAGTACGGGCAGAAAAAGCAGATCAGTGGACTTCAACAAGTAGCTGAGAGAATGGCGTGAGTCCATGGGGTATGGCTGAGTGGGAGAGTAAGACAACACATGGGAGAACCCAGATCTATATGCAAGAGACAGGCTACAGCTAAGTAAGGAGGGTTCGGAGGTGTTAAAGCAGAGACTGAGGGAATTTATCTCCAAAAAGTATAATTTAAACTTGCTGTGGGGGGGCTGGGGAGGTGGAGTGAATCAGGAGAGGAGGTCCAGAGGACCTCCTCCACTAGCAATGATAGGGCCTACATTGTCTAGGATAGGGGAGCGGAGAGTAAGGGGAGGCAGCTGGGAGAGAGTTAGGGTGGAGGGTGGTATCACTAAATGCTAGAAGCCTGGGGAATAAGATGGCAGAACTGTAGGCACTGCTGGCAGAAGGAGAGGTGGACATATCAGCCATCACTGAGACATGGGCAACCCAAAACCATGACTGGGACTTGGCCATCCCAGGATTTAAATTATTCATGAGGTACAGAGAAAAAGGCAAGGGGGTGGGGGGAGTAGTCCTTTACAAAACGCAATGGATTGGATGCATCAGGGATGAGGGGGAAGAAGGTAGGTTAGAAGTAATTTGGATACAACTGCATGCCCCAAAGGGGGCTATGGTCTGAATGGGGTTGTTTATAAGCTCCTAACCCAGAGGTTCACAGGATGTCCATCTTCTGTTCCAATAGGTGGGCCTTCAGGGCCTTCAGGCATCTGATGTGAGTCCTGCTGGTGAAGCCTCTGCAGATCTTGCAGGCAGCACTGTCATGGTCAGGCCCCAGATAGAAGACACACTTCTAGTGGTTGTCCTTGGATGGAATTTGGCAGCCACAGGCTCACTTCATCTTCTTGGGACCAGAGGAGGAGACCGGAGACAGTGAAGACATATGCCGGAAAGGAGATCAGAAGAAAGGAGAAAAGGCATAAAACAGTTCGAAAGAGAAAAAAATGGAAAAAATCCAACAAAATTTACTGGAACTGCAGTAGCATGCACTAAGGCTTTCCCAACGAAAGCAGGTCTGCGGCGGGAAAAGAACTGAGGTGGAGTTGAGGTCCGCCCCTTTTATAGCGTGACCAACATCAGGGTGGAACCAACATCGGGGGCGGTCCTTGCTGGGTACTACTAACTGCATTTTTTCCAGTGGGTCCTAAGGCCTGCAGCATTAGTCCTAATGGTTATGGCCTGCTGCAAGAGCTCCCCCTTGAAGTAAGATCTGTAAAGTCACAGAAGTGTCAGCTAAACAAGCTAGCTCACCACGATCACTATGGGAATACGGTCTATTGACTCTGGCAACTGTGATATCTGTGACGGGGTAAGCTGTTATGGCAGAAGGCCCTCTTCTAACCACACTAGACGGGGCCACTCTTGACCCCGGCACCAAGGATGCCTGAGATGGGGCAAACTGATATGGCGGAGGCCCTCTTCTGACCACCCTAGATGGTCCACTCTTGACACCAGTGCCAAAGATGTCTGTCACCCCAGTCCCAGGCTTGAGTAGTAGTCACCTGCCTGCCCTCCCCAGATCTGGTAAAATATTTACCAGCCCCCCGACCCAGGTACAACCATCACCAGTCCTCACTCCTAGCCCGAGTACAGCAGTCACCAGCCTCCCCCCACCGGCTTGGTTACAAACGTCACCAGTCCTTCTATTCTAGGCCCAAGTACAGCTGTTTATTTCCCTCCTTCCCTCTCCGGCCTGAGTACAACAGTCACCAGCAACTCACCCATAGCCCAGGTACAACAGTCACCAGCCCTTCCTCTCAGGCCTGAGTTCAGAAGTCACCTGCCTTCCATCCTCAGACCAGGTACAACAGTCAGGTAAGTCCCCTTCCATTTTAACTGGCCTCAGCAGGACTAGCGCTCCGTCTCACACTTGCTGCTGCCTCTTCTGCTCCTGCTCTACTGGCCAAACACTGAACAGCTCTTGCCATTCAAAAAGGGCTGAAGATTCCATCTCAGAATCCTCATGAGCCCACCCCTGCCTGCACTCCCTTATGACTGGGTCCATGAGAGAGGGTGCTTGGCTTGAGGTAACTGGGGGGGGGGGGCTGCAGGCAGGGAAAATGAGCAGGGGATAATTCTTTATTTTTAAAATGGAGCCCTGCTGGGGCTTCATATTGTTTGGGGGGTTGGGATACCTGGCTAGGGGCCTTTCCTCCACCCTGGGGCACCTTCCAGTCACCCCAGCCCCAAAGCACCTGCTGCCCCTATCTGGAGAGCACCAGGACTCTGGGGCACTACACAGTCACCAGCTCTCCCTCCATGGCCTGGGTACAGCACTCACCTGACTTCCCTCCCTGGCTACAGCAGTCACCTGCCCTCCACTCCAAACCAGGTTCAACAGTCACCAGTCCCCCCCCCTGCCAGCCAGAGTACAACCATCATCAGCCTCCCCTTCTTTGACCAGGTGCAACAGTTAACAGTACTCCTTTCCTGTTAATTTGTTGAATTTATACTTTTGTGTGGGTGCCACATTTGCATAACCTGATTGGAGTGTTTATCAGTGAAGGTAACAACTGTCTTGTTGGTCCTTAGGAGGTGGTCCAGTCCAGTGTAGGAAGGTGGGTAGATATTGCACCCAAGGAGGTGTTACCTCACACAATATCTGACCCATTTATTTTCCTCTCGCAGGAGCCACTTCGCCATTTCTTATTTGATCTGAGCTAACCCCCTACCACAGAGAAAGAATGAAATCTACACCCTCATCCAGGTGGTCCCTGTACAGTCACCAGGTAGTGATATGAAGCCAGACATGGTGACGTGGGGGTAGCACAAATTTATTAGAAATGTTAAGTTGTGCTGTTTGGCAGACAGTTTTAATCTTACAGAAAGATTTGATTATGTCAGTGTTTCATGTTTCATTTGTATACATAATCAGACTTGGATCACATAACTAACTGTGCATAAAAATGCTGCACCACTCATGATTATTCATTACTTAGGAGTTAGTTGTATATACATCTTTTGATAAATTTAAAGCAGTTAGTGTGTTAGCTTTATCTGAGAACACAAAAAAGTTCCCAGCAGAAATTTGTTCAGCTCAACAGTACACATGAAGAGTTAACACCTTGGATCAGATAATGAGAACGAGGTTAAAAAAAGTTCACACTGACAGTTAGAAGCAAATGCCAGCTAGCCTCATATTGGATACAATGTTTAGCATAACATTCTTAACCTGGAATTTTGGAGAGCAGGGTTTCCATAGCAATTAAAGAAAAGGTTACAAAACATATGCAAAAAACGAATACTGAGCCCTTACAGACAGCGGCCCAGATATTCGAACTGTGCTCAAAAAGTGCACAATAACAGGAGCAAGCACAAGTCCATTGCACTCATGCGCAAGAGGCGCGATATTCAAAAAGTGAGCCGGTCAATCTGCGCCTACAGCCGACGACTGAATATTGCACCACCTGTGCCATAGCGCAACTAGGGAAGGGAAGCTGAGCAGATCTGATGTGCCACAGCACAACAAGAGATGGTCAGCTGAGCAGTCCAGAGGTGCCATAGTGCAACCAGGGATGCCCCCCAGCAGCAGGGTGGCAATGCAACTGCACAACCAGGGAGGTAGAGACCTACCACCCATGCCTCAGATGGGCAGAGGAACACACAGCAGAACAGACATCGTTCCCCCACACCCCATGCACTGCACAACTGGGGGAAGGCTGGAATAACCACTGGCCCATGGAGACAAGCAACCAACCCACAGCCAGGCAATGGTGCCCCATCACACCCCCTGGCAAGCTGTGACTGGCACACAAGGAGGGCTGACCACCCCGTGCCACACCATCCCCCCAATGCAGATCACACTCTGCACCATGACCCCCAGACACCCTTCCCAGGAGCAGTGTCCACCACTGCAGGAAACCCCATGCATGCCACCACCCCCACTGTGACAATGCAACCCTGTGCACCACAGAACCATGCAAGGCAGCCCCACCATGAGCACCCATCAGAGGGTGCAGCACACAGTGATGCAACAACAGCATACACAGTGCCACCACGCACAGCCCCCCTGAGATACAGCTGAGAGACCAACCATGTGTTGGCACACGAGGTATCCCACACAGGACAGGGCATGCCCCGGACACCACCACCAGTGGTACAGCACAGTCTCCCAAGGACACACCTCAACCCAGCACTGGCCACAACAGCCAGCACAGACACCCACAGTGGTGCATGGAAGCATGCACCACACCGGATGCCACACAGTGCATGGACAGACACCAACCCATACCCAAGGGCACAACACAGGGACGCAGTAGCGAGGCAACCAAGCCCCCAGCAAGGGCCCATGTAAACTGTGTACACACAACCTGCAGTCCTCTATGGCACAGGAGTGGCAGCCACACTGCGCAGGCACTGTGGACCTGTATGCCACCATCATTTGCCCGGAGCACAAGTCACAGATAGTGGTGCACATCCCCTACAACACACACAAGCCACAGCATGGAGGTGGGTCAACAGCTTTGGAGGCCACAGTGTCACCCAAGGCAGACATGCACCACACCAGTGACAGGAGGCAGACCCAGCATTTGATAGCGGGTACAGTGTCACCTTGCATGGAATGCCACCACTGACATGCCATGACCATGCAGGTCTGAGACATGCATGGGTGTCAGCTTCACAGGCCATGGACAGGCTGACAGGGGTGCCATGGACACAGACCATGCACCATGGACCACTGCACAAGTCATCCAGTGCACAGGGCTGCTTACACACCACAGACACTGACTGATAGCTACCACACCATAGTCACCTCCCAATGGACACACACACACACATACCCATGACTGGACCACCCCCCTGATGCCATGTACACCACTGCAGCTGAGCACCTTATTGCCCACTGCAAATCAGAGACCACCACAGTATTCAAAATCAAAAGATCTTATTCCAAACAATATCAAAATGAACTATATACAATACTATACAAAGTTGGGGGGGACCACCAACAAGGTGGAGTGGGTAAGGGGCAGGGGTGAAAAAATGGGACAGGAAAAGAGGGGTGTGAGGGTGGGTCCAGGGGGGTAGGGGATATCAGGGGCAGAGGGATTGTTAACAGGAGCCCCGCTCCCCACTCTGGCTGCTCTGCCTCCGGTGCCTCCTTCGGACCCCAAGCTGGTCGATCCGTTGTAGGATCTCCAATGATGCCCTTGCCACATTCAAGATCTCCCTCAATGCCTCCAGGATCTCCATCAGCAGGTGGACACCTAGGACAAGGGAGCACAGTCAATAGGTGCGAATGCACAGCCCCATGCAGCCCACCCACTGTGCATGGCATACGGCCATGGGATATGCCTCTGTGATGGTGTGTGATCACCCACAGTGATCATGTCCACAAGACCTGCCCACCCAGGCGCATACAGCCATGAGGAACGCTGCACACATCCACCGGCCAAGTCATGCATAGCACCACCGTGGCCGTTTAGTGACATGGCTATGTGGTCCAAAGGCAGTGGCACAGCCATGTACCCGGTGCATGCATGGACCACCATCGATGCACTCCCAGACATGCAGTGCCACTGGACAATGCTCACTGTAACAAGTTGTGTGCATGGCAGTGGTGTCAATGGATGGTGGCCATGCCCCCATCGCCACCCTGTACACAGCATGCAATAGTAATCATGGGAGGTATGGCAATCACCATCATTGGCCGGTCCTCGGGCGCTGTGGACCATCGCCCCTCCTCCTCGTCCCTGTCCTCCTGGTGGTGCCGCATTTCACAGGCTAGACGCCTCCTCCGCCCCTGTGGTGCAAACATGGAGAGAGGAATATCAGTACAATCCCTGTAGCAAGTCCCCCTACCCCCAGGTGTGTCCCTCTACCGAGCCAGACCCCACCCACCCCACCTGATAACACCACCACAGCCAACGCCGTTGGTCCCTCCCCCATGTGGGACACATACAACCATGAAATACCCTTATGGAAAATAAAAGTGTGGACATAACACCTACCTGGGCCATGGCACTGTGCCCTCCTGGCACATGTTCGCAGTAGGGCAAGCAGGCCCACCTCCACCCAGGTTGCCATACCTGTGGCAGCACTGCTCTGCTGTCCACCACCTTCCTGTGGCCTTCTCTAGTGCAGTGGCCACCTCCTCCCACACCTGACTCCTGGATCTGTCCAGGGGTGCCTCCCCAAACAGTGGTCCATGGAGTGGCTCTACTATGGCCACTAGGTTGGCCAGTTCTACTTGGCTCCACTGTGCAGCCCTCCTCCGAGCCATTCTCCTAGCTCAGTTGGCCAAACTGGCACTCTGCAGTGCAGCTCCACCACGTGCAGATGCTGCACGGTACAGCGCTGCCATTCCCTATCATGCTGTCACCAAACAGCATGGTAGTGGTGCACCCATGTCTGACGCATGGCATCTAGGGGGAAAAGGTTGGGCACAGGGTCAAGGGGCTCTAGCGCATGGACAGGCACAGCACCATTGGGACCCAATGCGTGTAGCATGATTGGATGCCTGTGTGCTACCTCCAGTAGTGGGCTACCGTGCTGTTGCCCCAGTCTGCCTATGATGGCCCAGTGCCACAGTGCCATATAGGTGAACATTGCTGTAGCACCACTGGCACAATGGTGGCCGTGTCCTGCATTGCTTCCCATGCACAGCATGTCAGAAGAGTGGCAGATGCCTGCGTCAGCAACCCTGGCATGCACAGTGAGGTGTGTACTGTGCATGTCACAGAACTGCGCTCTTGGCTTGACACGGTCAACACAATTGCGCAAAGCACAACAGCGCGATATTCAGTCATCATATGCAAAACAGCTGATCAGCCATTCAATGGTGCAGCACTGCAATTTGCATCCACTTAAAGTTGTGCCTCGCTTCATTTGCAAGGGTTGCGCTATAAAAGTGTGACATTGGGCTGCACTGGCCATAGTCAGTTACTGCAGTCTATTGGTGAGTTGCATGCTGTTTGGGAGTGTGGACTGTGGATTTTGGGACTTGCATGGACTGTACAGTCACAGGTAACAACCGTCATTCTTACAGGCTAAATAATGACCGAGCGAGTTGTGGAGAGGAGGAACACAGTGGTGAGGAGGAGGAGGCCTATTTTCACTAAGGCCAAGACCGATGCCCTGTTTGAGGCCTACCTGGATTGCGACGCTCTTCAGCGGACGGCAGGGAACACCTCAAGCCCGTGCTGCTGCATGGGAGGAGGTGGCACGTGCAGTGAACCTGCATGGCAGCCACCAGCGCTCCGTGCAGGAGTGCAAGAAAGATGGGCACAGACAGGAGGAGGATAAAGGAGAAGGTGGCTGCCATCAGGGCATGAGCGCTGACGACAAGTGGGGACAGCCGGTGGTACACCTGACCTCACTGGAGGAGGCTACTGGAAGCATGCAGCGTTGTGCCATTGAGGAAAGTTCCGTGGTGGCTTCCAGACAGGTGGTAGCCTATCACTGCATGGTAGGTCATGGTCTGTCTATGGTGGGGCAGGGTAGGTCACATGCAGTAGCGGACTTTGTTTTCCTTCACAGATCCTCAAGCGCCTGCATTGGTCATGGTGGTGGACCCGTCCACTGAGGACAGTCAGATGGAGATGGAGGAGTGCCCATCCACCTCCACAGGTATACATGGCTCAGTGCGACAGTGGGGCCACCTGGCTGTCCACGCTGATGTTGTTGGAACAGGTGCAGAGGAGTCCCTGCCCATGTCCCAGCGTGCCAGCGTCCATGGATACCAGCATGCTGTGACTCAGGCTGGTGCCGGGGCTGTCACCAATGATGATGACTCTAACGGCATGGGCAGTGACACGTGTGTGCCATGGGATGGCCACACAGCAGGTAACATCACGGCCATGGCTGTGGGTGGTGCTGCTGTGAGTTCAGAGATGTCATCACAGTCCCAGCTCAGGCCTGTCTCAGCACCAGTGGGGCAGCACTGGTGTGTGTAGAGGACAGTGGGACTGTTGCAGACACTGTGGCAGCACCAGTGAGACCTGGGGAGTGGCAGCTGGAGGGGCAGCATCAGCAGTAGGCCAATGGGCTTGGGGGTACAGGGTCAGGGGGCGGCATCTGTGCACTGCCTGTGGACATGCCCAGACCTGGTCCTGGTGTGCAGCACCCACCCTCAAGGGGTGCTGAGCATCAGGGCCATGCACACCCTGAGGGACAGGATGCCGAGGAGGCAGATGACCTCTTGAATGAGCACACGCACCTACTGCAAACATCAGTCCACCCGCAGACGTGACTTGTGACGTTGGTGGATGCACTGTGCGTGGCTCTTTAGCGGGCAGAGGAGCATTGCAGCAGATACACCGCTCTGATCTTGGCAGGGATGGACCAGTTGTGGGAGGATGTGACTGCTGCCATTGACAGGCAGACACAGGCATTCACTGCTGTCATGGCCACAAAGGGCACACAGACATGTGCCCATGCGTTGCAGACACCATGCAGTGCACTGTCCACCCCCGTTCCCGGCATCGTGCGACACCCTCCCTGTCGACATCGGGTTCAGCTGTGGGCATCCCGAGCATGCCTGGTGCAGGCATGTTTGGTGTGCTGCAGACCCCTGTGCAAGCACGGTTGTGTTCACGCAGTGGAACCCCAGGACCATCGTGCCACCCCATGAGCCAGTGGTCGGCCTGTCAGTGCTGGCGTCCGGTGGGGCCGTCCATGCATCCGTGGTGGCCGGGGCACTGTGTTGCGTGACTGACCTGTCTCCCAGTGTGGCTACTGTCTGGTGCTGCCCTGTGTGCATTGTGTCTTTCGGTGGGCAGTGCATGGGTGGGTACCTGGCCCTGCACGCTGACACACAGTCCACCTGCACACCCTCCCGGCTGTTGTCTGCAGTTGTGTGTGCATGATGATGACTGCATTGCGCTGTACACCAATGTGCAATGGTGCTCAGCATCTGACACATGCACATGGACAGGCAGTGGGCATGGTGGTCTGTGGACATGTGTGTGACTAGGGGTGGCATTCTGGGTCGGCGTGCCTACTACCCTTTGTGCATGTCTGGTGTGTTGTGTGTGTGTGCATGTGTGTGTGTCCATCCGCTTGGCATGTTAGACCTCACCCATCCCTGGTTTTGTGTGTGCGGTTTCATGCCCGGCCACTTCCCTTGATGGAATGCACCCCTGGTGTGTGTCCATGCGTGTTTGTGGGTTGTGCCTTTGCCACTGTTGGTTGCACATGGCCCCATGATTTACCTGGATTGGCTGAAGTGCTCCTCCGTGATGGTGTCCCGGTGCAGCTGTGCCAGCCGGAGCAGTCGGGGGTCCCATCACCCAAGGGGGGGCTTCCCATCACCATTGTCACCGGTGACCTCATCGTCCCCATCACTGTCCCCCTCTTCGACCTGTACGGCTATCCCACATTCGTTGTCCATGTTGTGCAGGATGCAATAGGCCAGGAATAGCCCACAGGCCTTTGAGGGGCTGTACTGTAGGGCACCACCAGATGTGTCCAGGCAACAGAAACGTGCCTTCAGCATCCTGAACACCCACTCAATGATATTACATGTGGTGGCATGTGCCATATTATAGCGTTGCTGTGATGGGGTCGCGGGCCACCGGTAGGGTGTGAGCAGCCAGGGATGGAGTGGGTATCCACTGTCACCTGTGTGTAGAGGGTGGAGGTTAGTTTGGTGAGCAGCATTGCTCTGCCCTGGGCCATGTAGGCCACTACCCATGTCACCTCTGACCATGCCCCCCCAGGCCCTATGATTGTCCATGTGGTTTGCATACTCACCCACTAGGTGTCCAGTGGGGATGTCCTCACTCTCGAATCTGTGGCACAGTGCCGACTGGTGCCAGAAGAAGGCATCATTTGCCCCCCCAGGGTGCGTGGCACAGACATTGATTATGTGCTCTTGGCATCGCACCACCTGGCAGTTGATGCTGGCATAGCCCTTGCAATTTATGTATGCCGCCCCCTCAGGGCCAGGTGGTGTGCGGATGGCCACATGGGTGCAGTCTATTGTCCCTAGCATGCCAGGCATACGTGCTACCCTGTGGAACTCCTGTATGTTTGCTGTGCGCTCCGCCGGTGTGCTGGGGAAATGGATGTGGTGTCCCCAGTTGGTCTCTGGAAGGTACCTGTGGCGAGCAAGCACATGTAAGCTGTCACTTTCGTCTCCACTAACAGGGCATGGCTCCGTTGTGTGGGTGCCTGCATCACATCACTGCACAGCTCACAGAGCCGCCTCAGAATTGCTCGATTCAGGTGGTACCGGCCCACAATCTCGGTATCACTGTACAGCTCAAAGCTGGTGCGGGCACGGTACTGCCTGTTGGGGGCATACCACTGGCGAGCCCTTCCACGGCCACGCTCCCCTGCTGCCCGCCTTCTCACCCCCTCATTATGGCCTCCATCTGGACTGTGGCACTGGCCATGTCCCTGGCCTGTGTTCACCCCCACGGCAGCTGTTTCTGTACTGCCCCGCTGTTCTGGCTGCTACTTCCCCTGCACCAGGAACAACTGCCTGTGCTGGCCTCACTGCTGTGTGGTGTACTTCCCCCTTCTGCACTGTCTCCCCACACTTTCCCCTGTGCCTGTTGCTTCCAGGTGCCCTTTCCTGCCTGGCCCAGTGTGTCCCTGCTGCCCAGTTTTCCCTGCAATCTTTGGCTCTCATGTGGCTTCCCTGTAGCGTTCTTGCACCTCTCCCTTGCTCCCTTTTATTTTGGCTAATTTCTGCTATGGCGCAACTTCTGCTTGCTCCCCTATTGCGCATGGTGCATGTTGTTGAATATCACACTGCGCCATTTATGCATGGTTCCTTCCCCTTCAGTTGCGCATGTATTCATTATCATTGCGCTGTTGCTCAGTGTGATTTGGGGCTTAACTGCTCCCTGCTGAATATCTAGAATGGCGATTTTCGGATTTGGCAAGAGGCACAACCCTATTGAGCATGGCTCAACTCTTGAATATCTGAGCCAGCATGTTTAAGTTCAAGCTTCTTTTGTAAAACAAAACTTTCTGGCCTGAAAAGACACACTAGGCTGAGGCTTTTTCCAATATTTGGTTAGTAACTCAAATGTGAGTGGCCAAAAGCTAACGTGTTGAAATTTTATCTACAATAAATGTTATTGCACTTGTATACCAATAATTTTTATTATGTGGGTGCTCCTGTTGTCTTGATGGGCCCTGAATCTTGGCTGGGCCCTTCCCAGCTTAGTCACCCATCATCTCTGAATCAACCTCCAGATACCACCAGGGTTGAGGAATTAGAAAGCCCCAAAGCAGGATCAAGCCTGGCCTTCTAGACAGTGGTGCCAAGCCTGTGAAGGGCCATGCATCATCCCACTTGGCAAGTTGTTTTCCTTACAGTTTTCTCCTTCAGCATCTGAGTAAATGGTGCATTTGCTGTAAGTCACATTATTGTGTGGGTTCTCAGCTGGAAGACAGGTATACTGCAATGATCCACAAAGAAACATATAATTTGTTGGCAGAAAATAATGCTGAATCTGCCCTTCTTTTCTATGCTTATTTGGTCTCCTTATTACCTACTCGGTCTCAGCACCCCCCCCCCACACACACTCATTGATAGCAGTTCTCCTTTATACCTATCTCATGCATGCTTTAGCCAACCACTATTTTTATTCCAATCTCACTTGCTGAAGATTGTTCCACATCCACCACCTCTCAGTGAATAAACTGCTTCCTCATGTAACCCCTAGATGCCATCCAAGGGTGGCTACTCCCCTGCCTGCTTGGCTGGTTGCTGGTTAAGGGGCTGGGTACTGAAATTGTGCTCCACCAGAGGACAGGGTTGTTAATAGCAAGGCTAACTCTGTGCAGCCTTCAGGACACTGTACCTCCTCTTTTCCCTCTAGTGGCCAAGACAATATGCAACAAACACTTTCACATAGCCCTTATTCAGCATCCAAATCCCACACTGTTTGCACTTACTCACCAGGGCTGGTTCTACCCAGTTCAGTCCCTGGAGACCCCTGTAAAACAATAGTGACAGCAAATAAGAACAGTGCAGTGTTTTTCATACAAACTGAACCACAGTCAGATTAAGATGCAAAAGAGTTAGATCTGATTTATTCAAGGGAATTGAACATCGGATGGGCATAATCAGGTGGATTGAGTCTAAAACTGATCTAGTCAGGCAATTGTGCATGCACTTTGGATCTTACACAGTCACATGCCTGGGTACCCAGTTGGAATTAAGGTGGCTAGCCTGGAACGTTGCCCAGGGTAGTTGGTGTTGCAGCTGGTTGGGGTCCCTGATGAAAATAAAAGACATGCACAACTTTACACAATTTGTAATCCGAGCCAGAGGCTCAGTTCGTGAAAGGGGAAAAAAACAGCAAGTGCAATCAGATGACAACACTTGTGATTTAGCTGATGTTGCAGGAGCTATCCTGATTGTTATTGCATGCTACCCACGAGACATAGTAGGGAAGAAATGAGACTGCAGGTTGACAACTGGTATGCCAGGAGAAGCAGGGTCCACACATCACTGAGGTGTCGTTCCTGTTCAGATGTTGAGCGGTCGATCCCCGGTGAGTTTCGTCAGTGGTATCTCTGCACCCGAGTAGCTGGCTGAGGCCCAGTGTGGCAGGTCAGGCCAGGTAGAACAGTTTGGCTATCTTCAGTCCGGAAGGCTAGATGCAGCTTCCATGGCGGTCACGGTTAAATATGGGAACCAAACTGTGCCACTAACAGCATACAGCACATTTATAGTAAAGAATCACCGTACCACAAAGTGGGTAGCAGTCCTCCAGCAATATCAGTGTCTCTGAGCAAACTGCTAGTTCTGTGGTGAATGAATGTCCTGACAGTCGATCGCATACAACAAATCTTCAGTCTTCTTTAGTTCAAGTCTGGTCACAATTCAGTGCTTTGTCACACTAAGTTTTGATACAATCCGTTTCTTCAAATGCTTCCTCTTGAGGACAGCAGGCAAACAGGCCAAACGGCAGCTGTTTCTGTACTGCCCGCTGTTCTGGCTGCTACTTCCCTGAACCAGGAACAACTGCCTGTGCTGGCCTCACTGCTGTGTGGTGTACTTCCCTTTCTGATGTCTTCCCACACTTTCCCTGTGCCTGTTGCTTCCAGGTGCCCTTTCCTGCCTGGCCCAGTGTGTCCCTGCTGCCAGTTTTCCCTGCAATCTTTGGCTCTCATGTGGCTTCCTGTAGCGTTCTTGCACCTCTCCCTTGCTCCCTTTTATTTTGGCTAATTTCTGCTATGGCGCCAACTTCTGCTTGCTCCCCTATTGCGCATGGTGCATGTTGTTGAATATCACACTGCGCCATTTATGCATGGTTCCTTCCCCTTCAGTTGCTCATGTATTCATTATCATTGCGCTGTTGCTCAGTGTGATTTGGGGGGGCGCAACTGCCTCCTGCTGAATATCGCAGAATGGCGCATTTTCGGACTTGCGCAGGCACAACCCTATTGAGCATGGCTCAACTCTTTTGAATATCTGAGCCAGCATGTCTAAGTTCAAGCTTCTTTGTAAAACAAAACTTTTTCTGGCCTGAAAAGACACACTAGGCTGAGGCTTGGTTTCCAATATTTGGTTAGTAACTAAATGTGAGTGGCCAAAAGCTAACGTGTTGAAATGCTACTCATACAATAAATGTTATTGCACTTGTATACCAATAATTTTTTATTATGTGGGTGCTCCTGCTGTCTTGATGGCCCTGTTCTGGCTGGGCCCTTCCCAGCTTAGTCACCTATCATCTCTGGAATCAACCTCCAGATACCACCAGGGTTGGAGGGACTAGAAAGTTTCCCAAAGCAGGATCAAGCCTGGCCTTCTCAGACAGTGGTGCCAAGCCTGTGAAGGGCCATGCATCATCCCACTTGGCAAGTTGTTTTCCTTACAGTTTTCTCTCCTGGGGCATCTGAGTAAAATGGTGCATTTGCTGGTGTCACATTATTGTGTCGGTTCTCAGCTGGAAGACAGGCATACTGCAAATGATCCACAAAGAAACATATAATTTGTTGGCAGAAAAATAATGCTGAATCTGCCCTTCTTTTCTATGCTTATTTGGTCTCCTTATTACCTACCCGGTCTCAGCACCCCCCCCCCCCACACACACACTCATTGATAGCAGTTCTCCTTTATACCTATCTCATGCATGCTTTTAGCCAACCACTATTTTTATTCCAATCTCACTTGCTGGAAGATTGTTCCATACATCCACCACCCTCTCAGTGAATAAACTGCTTCCTCATGTAACCCCTAGGGGATGCCATCCAAGGGCTACTACCCCTGCCTGCTTGGCTAGTTGCTGGTTAAGGGGGCTGGGTACTGAAATTAGTGCCTCCACCCAGAGGACAGGGTTGTTAATAGCAAGGCTAACCTGGGTACAGCCCTCTAGGACACTGTAACTCCCCCTCTTTTCCCTCTAGTGGCCAAGACAATATGCAACAAACACTTTCACAATAGCCCTTATTCAGCATCCAAATCCCCACACTGTTTGCACTTACCACCAGGGCTGGTTCTACCAGTTCGACCCTGGAGACCCCCTGTAAAACAAGGTTAGGCACAGCAAATAAGAACAGTGCAGTGTTTTTCATACAAACTGGAACCACAGTCAGATTAAATGCAAAAAGAGTTAGATCTGATTTATTCAAGGGAATTGAACAACGGATGGGCATAATCAGGTGGATTGAGTCTAAAACTGATCTAGTCAGGCAATTATGCATGCACTTTTGGACCCTACACAGTCACATGCTCTGGGTACCCAGTTGGAATTAAGGTGGGCTAGCCTGGAACGTTGCCCAGGGTAGGCTGGTGTTGCAGCTGGTTGGGGCCCTGTGATGAAAATAAAAGACATGCACAACCACACACAATTTGTAATCCGGAGCCAGGAGGCTCAGTTCGTGAAAGGGGAAAAAAAAACAGCAATGCAATCAGATGACAACACTTGTGATTTAGCTGATGTTGCAGGGAGCTACCCTGATTGTTATTCATGCTACCCACGAGACATAGTAGGGAAGAAATGGAGACTGCAGGTTGACAACTGGTATGCCAGGAGAAGCAGGGTCCACACAATTCACTGAGGTGTCGTTCCTGTTCAAGATGTTGAGCAGGGGTCTGATCCCCGGGTGAGTTTCTCGTCAATGGTATTCTCTGCACCCGAAGTAGCTGGCTGGGCCAGTGTGGCAAGGTCCAGGCCAGGTAGAACAGTTTGGCTATCAGTCCGGGAAGGCTAGATGCAGCTTCCAGCAAGCGTGGCACAATTAAATAGTGGGGAACCAAACTGTGACCCACTAACAGCATACAGCACATTTATAGTAAAGCAATCACCATACCACAAAGTGGGTAGCAGTCCGTCAGCGATATCAGTGTCTCTGAGCAAAACTGCGAGTTCTGTGGTGAATGAATGTCCTGACAGTTCGATCGCATACAACAAATCTTCAGTCTTCTTTAGGTTCAAGTCTGGTCACAATTCAGTGCTTTGTCACACTAAGTTTTGGATACAATCCGGTTTCTTCAAATGCTTCCTCTTGAGGGACAGCAGGCAAACAGGCCAAACTCAGCCTTTTCACCAATCTCCCGCGAGAACTACACTGGAGCCCTGCTCGAATCACTTAAGCTGTTCACTATCCAGACTGACTTCTGCTGCAGGCAGCACCGGGACTTCCTCAGAAATCCTAAAGGTTCAGTTGGCTGATCCATCTGTCTGTCACAGTTAGAGCTCCTCCAAGTTCATTTAGGTGACAAAGTGCAAAAACTACAATTCCTACAGAAATTCACTCCCACAAGACCCCTGGTGACAGACCCAATTTTAGGTCCCCAAAGGTACTGATTGGTCCCAGTACGCAGTCCAGAACCAAGATGGTGGTGCAATACTGAAATGTCCAGGCTGCAAAGGAAGGCAGGTTAGACAAACTAAAATATTATTATTATCAAAACAGATAAACCATAAACAGTCACAGTTCCTACCAGGGCTACCTCTGTGCTAATAGCGATAGCAGAATGGAGCGATAACACTGCAGCCCAGGCGGGACTCAAGCCTGACACTACTTGGCCCCTACCCAAATTAATTTTATACCACAAAATATGCAACTCTTAAAGAGATAGGCATGGAGGTTAACAGGGCACTCACATGCAAACACTTTTAAATCGCTAGGACACAGAACACCAGCCTGGCAGTGGGCATTTAGTCAAGCCCAAGGAAGACTTTTTGGAATCCTCATTTGTAGGGAGGGGTTACACCCATGTCCCTCCTAAACATTACCCTCCAGTGTCGTTACATGCCATGAAGTACCTGTTAGAGTTACAGCCCCCCCCGTGTGATGGCAGCAACACTACAGCACCTTCACCTCTGATGTATTGGCACATGCATTGCAATCCCTAGCTCCTCTCATGGGTGAAGATAGCATCATCACAGTTCCCCTCCCACCCCCATTGGATGTGATGGCAGCAGTACTACAGTATCTGCCCTCTGGTGTATTGGCAGCAGCACTACAATCCCCCACATATTGGGTTTGATGGCAGTAACACCACTCCCAGCACTTACCATGGGTGAATGTAGCAGCATCACAACCTCGGGTGTGATGGCAACACTACAGCACCTTACCCTCTGAATTGTATTGGCAGTGGCACTTCAATCCCCACATATTGGGTTACATTTGAGCAGCACCACTTCCAGCACATCTCAGGGGTGAACCATACCCCATGCATGCTCTCACAACATCTGACCACATACGGCATGCATGCTCTCACACCACTGAATATCATACCATCATGCACTCTGACACACAAACTAACACCATACTCCCATGCACTCTGTCACATCACTTGACCCAATACGTGCTGCCACATCACCCAACACCATATCACCAAGCACTGGCACACAAACAAAAATCATACCCACATGCACTATGACATTCACAGTGACACTACACAGTAATGTAAGTTGATGCACCTAATTACCCCATACCCCATGCATGCTGGTACACCACCCAACAACATACTCTCATGCACTCTGACACACCTCACAGCCCCACAGCCCAGGCAGTGTGACCAAGCATCCAAACCTATACCACCATGCATGCTGTCACACAAACCAACATCATACTACCATGCAAGCTGACATACCTCTCCACCCCATTCCACTATGCACTGTGTCACAACACCTGACACCATACCCTATGACTGCTGGCACACAACCCACCACTATACCCCATTCACGCTGTCACACCAGCTGACACCATACACCCATGCACTCTGACACACAGAAAAACACCATACTGCATGCACGCTGTTGCACCAACTAACAACATAAACACACATCCTCTGACCCACATCATGACCCATAACCACATGCAATCTGACACACACCCAACACCATACACCATTCATCATGCACGCGGTCAGAGCAATGAGCATCATTCCATCATGGATGCTGATACTCCTCATTACCCCATACCCCTATGCACTCTGTCACACCACTCTACACCATACACACTGTCACACCACCTGACACCATACCACCATAAACACTGTAACACAAACCAACATTATACCTCCATGCATGCTGATACACCTCACAACCCCACACCCATATTCACACTGCCACATCATTCAACTCAATACCCCATGCATACTGTCACACCACCCAACACCATACCTCATGCATGCTGTCACAACATCCCACACCATACCACCGTGCATTTTGACACATCTCACAACCCCACACCACTATGCAATCTGACACAGCACCTGACATCACACTCCATGCACATTGACACATAAACAAACATGATACTAGTCAAGCATGCTGACATACCTAAAAGACTCAATACCCCATCAACAGACTGACAATGCATGCTGTCACGCCATGCAGGTTTATACCACCATGCACTCTTACACACAAACCAACATAATACCTTCATGCAATGTGACATACATTGCAACACCATACCGCTATGCACACTGAGAGACAACACAAACCCACAGCCCCATGCACACAGTCACTCCACTCAACACTATGCCCCATACACACTGTCACATCACACAGCACCATACCACTGTGCAGTCTGATACACTAGCCAACATCATACCCCAGTGCACTATGACATACACATCATTACCAAACTCCCAAGCACAGTGACACACGTCACAACCCCATACCCCAATGCATGCTGTCACTCCACTCAAAACCATACTCCATGCTAGCTGCCACACAGCCCTGCACTATACCTCTATGTATGCTGACACACAGTGACACTATAGCACATGCACACTGTCAAGCCAACTGACACCATACCAACATGCTCTCTGATAAAGATGCAGTGACATTTTATTTCATGGGTGAAATTATGGTGAAATCGCCAATTTCACCTAGTGAAACATTTTGTGAAATGATGGTCTGTTGGCAAAATTTCACCGGCGAAATGTGACAGCCAATTTCACCTGCACATCTTATTTATTTATTTTTTTCTGAGGCAAGGTTAGGCAAAATTGGGCATTTCGCTTTGCTGGTGGTCACATGGTTAAGTCTAAACAGGCAGTAAGTGAATGGTTCATTTCCTGTACTATGTATCTTGAGGAAGCAAGCAGCATTTATACTCCCTGTGACTGCCGAGTGCACTTTTACACCTAAATTGCTTATTTTGTGCTATTTTTTTCTGACTTTGTTTTGTTTGTCTTTGTCATAGTTCTTATTTTAGTACCTGGTGATTGTGTTTATGTCTGTGTGACCCCCCCCCGGCTGTCTCTGAGTCTTTGTTTCTTTTTGTTTGTTTGTTTGTTTGAATTGGTGGTTTTTGTGGATTGTGGACACAATGGAGAAGGGTGAAGACAGTGGGGCACCTGTACACGCGTTTCAGCTAACCATCATAAATGAAATGCCACAGCAGGGGCTTTTTGCTCCAGCACCAGCAGCAAACTGTGCCCCCTCACCAGCAGCAGTTGGAGACAGTGCCCCCTCCCCAGTACTAGGAGGATACTGTTCCTCCACCCAGGTAGTAGGAGACTGTGCCCTCTCCCAAGCAGCCAGAGGAATCAGTGCTTGAGGCATTATCTGCGGCACCCCATGGCTCAGGTCCCTCTCACCCTCTGTGACTTGAATCATGTCTCCTCCCAGGGTATACCCCGGCCTGGATTTCTGACTCCCAGGTGCAGAACCTTGCACTTCCCCACATTGAATTTTAGTTTCCATTTTCCTGACCACTTTTCCAGAGCCTCCAGGTCCTCATGCAAGACCACCCTCCCCTCATCCCCATCTACCACTGCACCCAGCTTTGAGTCATCTGAAAAGAGACTTATCTCATTCCTGATCCCCCTCCTGATGTCTGAGATATAGGCGTTGAACAGGAGTGGCCCCAGCACTGACCCCTGGGGAACCCCACTAGTAACCCACCTTGGGGATGAGGCTAACCCTCCAACCACCACCTTCTGAGTATACTCAGAGAGCCAACTTCCTATCCATCTTAACAACTGTCTCCCTACCCCAATTTCCTTCAGCTTTGCCAGCAGGCCACTGTGGGGTACCGAATCAAACGCCTTGCTAAAATCCAGAAAGAGGAGTCATCTGATTGCCTTGTTGTCTTTTCCTTCTCGAACTGAGCCCTCCAGCTCTGGATTACAAATAGTGTGTGTTGTGCATGTTTCTTTCTTTCATCACAGGGCTCCAACCAGCTGTGACACCAGCCTACCCCAGGCAACGTTCCTGACTAGCCCACCTTACTCCCACCTGGTACCCAGAGTGTGTGACTGTGTAGGAACTCTGAAGTGCATGCATGACTGTCTGATCAATGTAGCCCTTAAGCCAATCAACCTGATTACACCCCTTCCTTGTTCAAGCCCCCTTAATAAATCAGATCTAATTCTGTTTGCATTTAACCTGACTGTGGTTTCAGTTTGTACTAAAAGCACTGTACTGCTGTTGCTTACTGTGCCTAACCTTGTTTTACAAGGGGTCTCCAGGGTCAAACTGGTGGAACCAGCCCTGGTGGTAAGTGCAAACTGTGTGGGTAATTGCATGGTGAATAAGGGTCACTGCAAAACTGATTACTGTATATTGTTCAGGCCACTAGAAGGGAAAGGGGGGGTTACAGTGTCCCAGAGGGCTGTACACAGGTTAGTTTGACTCTGGAAACTGCATTGTTGCCTGGTGTACAGGAGCTGCACAGCACGTACTGCAGGACTAACTGCAGTGAAGGCTAAACACAGACTTCTCTGAGGGATGGTTAAGTGTGGGCTGATGCAGACAGCCACTACACCAGTTCCCCAATGGACACCAAGATTCCAGATGTGGGATGGACAGTAGTCAGAATAGGGTAAGAAGTGTGCACCTTGGTAGGGGTGGGAACCCTGAGATGGAAATAGCAAACTGTTTTGCTCCTCTGAGTGACTCAGGACTGTATGTTCTCCCCTGTGAGGTGCAGGAAAGTTTTGCCAATCATGTAAACAGGACTGCCCCTAGGGATATATCTAAGAAAAAGTTGTCCAATTGGCAAGGTAAGAATTAGAAAGCAATTAGTAGTCAAGATCTTCATACTTAGAATGATTAAAGTGGAAGAGTGTGTGGGGGATCTGGGAGCCAGGATGGCTAGTAGCCCTTTTGGGGCTATGGCATGGAGGGATGTGCACTGGATTGGGAGAAGCTGCATGCTATTGTCCACCTGAGGCAAGTGACCATGATGTCAGACCTTTGGGGAAGGTGATGGATAGCTTTAGGGACCTGGGCAGTGGGCAGAAACTGTCTCATCCTTAGGAACTTTTAGTCTGGTTGAAGAGGAAAATAGGCTTTTCCTTATCACTTAACTTCAATTCCTGGCAGGAGGAGTGGTGCAGGAAGGCTGTGTGTTTATGGGTGACTGAGAGCAATACTGGAGTGATAGAAAGCTATGCCATTATAAGCTGGATGACCTTTACCCTTTACCAGAAGCAGCTAGGGCCTTGGGACAAAAGCCTGATACTTTTATCAAAGGACATTTAAACTGATGAGGGGTAGGCTGTAGCAGGGAGAAACCATACTATTTTCCCAGCTGAGGAAGCCAAAGCAGGCACTCTCCCTTCAAGTGGTAACAGCAAAGGTCCTAATGGGTCAAAGGACAATGATAAAAGGGGAGTAGTAATAGGAGAATAGGAGCTGCTGGGAATACTAGATATCTCAGGCATGGTGGTAGCGTGTGATGGAGGATCAATGGCTGCAGTTAAGGGTTATAGTTAGGCTGTTTTGATTGTATTGGACTCCACAATACCAATTCTTGTCCAACTACTAGTCTCCGCCATAGCTTGCCATGGTATAAACATGATCAACATACTTGGATCACATTGCACCTGCACTGTAACAGTTGCACTGGCTTCCGAGTAGGTGGCACAACCTTCAAGATCTTTTTGTTAACCTACAAAACCCTACATAGATTGAGGCCTGACTACCTCAAAGATCTCTTCACCTGGTATGCTGTTATTCGACCACTTCATTCTACGTAGTGTACATTTTGATTACCCTGAGTGCTCATCTGAATGTTGTCTGAGTAAACAACCTTCTCAGTGGTGCCCCCTTGTCTTTGGAACTGTCTCTCAAACCAGCTGAGGAATTTGGTCTTGATAGAGAGTTTTAAAAAGCATCTTAAAGCTCATATATTTAAAATAGCTATTATTTAGATATTTAAAATAGACATGTGCCTGCTTTTTTAAGAAATGTCATTAATCTATATTAATTCCATTACCATTTTATCTATGTGTATACAGTGATTAAGGCTATATTTTGTGAAGCACTCCAAGCCTTTTTTTTTAATCATTCATTTTTATACCGGGTTGCCCAGCCTGCCCCCATCGGCCTCTTCTCCATCAGCCCACCATCTTTGGGACATACCTTCTGACCCTTGTAATGTTCCCCACAGATTACGACCTGTGGTGGAGTCTTCTGAGTGGCTCCTGTTCACTGGAGGAGTTTAGCTTGGTTGCATGTTGTCATGCCCAGTAGGCAGATGCAGAGTCTCTAGGAGGTGGGAGGTATCATCCTGCCACCTGCCTGGACATTCCCAGGGTTCAGCTCAAGACTTCAGGAGATCATGCATTCAGCATCTCTTGGCCAATCCTGTGGAACTCATTACCAGCTTCTGTCTGTGAGGCTCCCTCAGTTGAGGTTTTCAAATGGAAGCTGAAGGCCCACCTCTCTGTCCTGGCATTTTCAGATTTCTAAGTCACTCCTGCTCTAGTCCCCTTCTGTGACAGTCTGAAAGCCTTTTAACTATTTTAAATTGTTATATTTAGTATCTATGTATTGTTATTGTTGTATTTATTTTTGCGGTTTCTCACTATGTTTTGTAATAATGCCTGTTAGGCACCCAGATCCTCTAGGATTGGGTGCACTACAAATAAAATTGCCTTGCCTTGCCAACTAGGGTTTTTTCCACTGTTCTGGAGAACCCTTGGACACTCCAGGAGGCTTGATGTGTGTGATGCACTGTCTTCCACCAGGAACGTCCCCCACCCAGAACTGCTGCTCTCGCCCACACCTCCACCTATGGTCAGCTAGGTGACAGTAACACAGCAAACTAGGCAACCCTCCCACCCCAGAGGAGGAGACCATCCTCTGGAATGCTCAGTCTTCCTCTGCCCGACCAACCCAGGCTCATGCCCACAAATGGGTCACTAGTGTGACAGCAGGTGAGGAATAGATGCCTCAGCCATCTGCGCCACTTGGCCAGCACTCTGAGACATTTAGGTAAAGCACTAAATATAAATAAATACCTTACCTTATCCTCTAGTTTTTATATATAAAGTAGTATCTCTATGAGAGGAACATCCTTGACAACTATCCCTCTCTACTGCTTTGCTGTCCCAGTTTCCTGACCCTGTCTAATGTTAGTAAACAGCAAAAAATGTGGAACCAACATACCCTCTCTCTCATGGAGCACATTGCCTGAGTGGATGATCTGCCCAACTTCTGCCACCTGCTGGTCCAAATGTGCTAGGCTTGAGCACAGACCCAGGTGTCTAGTGTGCTATTGCTATTCTGCTGCATGAAGCTATAGACAGAAACGTGTTTGACTTTTTAATTTTTTCATTAATCTTATGTATCTGCCTGCTGTGGCGACTACTGGAGGGGGCATCCAGCAGCCGGCCCTGCCTGCCGGGAGAGCACCAGGCTTACTCACATGATGCAGGATCCGGCATGGCTGTTGCCAACCGCTGGAGGGTCTCCCCATACCCTATCAAGTCAGACCAGCTCCAGAGCCCCCCAGTGCAATGCCACTTGAGTCCTCCTGGAGAGAGGCAGGGTGCAGCCATCAGGCTGCACAGTCGCACCCAGCCATTTCCACTTTTTCTCCCATTGGGAGCACAGACATGCAATGATGTCTGCGCACATATGTGCTGACGTCGCCCACTTTCCCCCAGTCACACCAGCGCAAGCGGTGCCTCTGGGCATCCCCAGGGGTCTCCGCAGCACGGTGTGGATTCCCCAGCCTTCCCCAGGACTAGGAGAGCTGTCTCCTGATGCTCAATCCTAGTCCTCCCTGCCGCCTCCGGATGACCGCTCATTCCCTAACCTGGCCACATCGTGCAGCGCTGCAGGTGTGGTGTCCAGTGCCTCAACCCTCAGCGTCACCAGGCCGCAACATGTTTGTCTTTCATTCTTCTATTAATAAAAAGTGTAATGCACACGGTGTATAAAAAGTATATTATATTATACAAATATTTTGAAGATTTTGTTCTCATTATAATGTGGCATTTGTTAACCTTCACAGCAGTACAACATACAGATACCTCTGACATAGTTAATTTTGTTTAATTATTCAAAGTAAATTAATCTTTTAAGAAGGGAAATTGCTACATTTTAAAAAGTGTTTTAGTCAGTTGAATAGTTAATCATCAAGATATTGTTCTGATAAAGAATATATGTAATTGCAACATGACTTCATTATCTATAGCAGTCTTATTTATAATGAATAAGATCAGATTCTTTAAAGCTATACATATCTGCATATACTGTATATTAAGAACTTCATGTCCATGTACGAGAAATACTGCATAGAAAAGCAGTAGTACTATGAAAAGAGAAAGGAATTCCCTCTGTACTGTATGTTAAAGGAGTAGGACACCCAGAATTTGTAAAAACATATCATGGCCCAGATATTAATAGCAGGTGTGCATGGCGCAACTAAGTTGTGCTGGCACAGGTGAGGTATTGTGCCAAGGAGCCATATTCAGTGGGAGACAATGCACAGCACAAAATCCATTGCACTAATGTGCAACTATAATGAATGCAGGCACAAGAGCAGGGGACAGTCCCATGAATATCCAGTGCAGTGGCATATTCAACATGAAGCCATGGTGCAAGTGTGGAACAAATCGAAGTTGCTCCAAGTAGACTTGTTCCTATTCATACTGGGTGCAAACACACAGACAGCACTTGCACCAGGGGTGAGAGTGAGAGGGAGAAATAGAAAGAGAGAGACAGACAGACAAAGGCCACACACAGGAGGATAAGGACAGAGAGGTGGCCTGGGAGAGGGAGAGAGGCAGAGAGAGAGAGAGAGAGAGAGAGAGAGATAGAGAGATACACACACACAGTAGCAGCCACAGACACTGCAAGCTATTTCCCGAAATTTCTGATATTTCCAGATATATCTAAAGCTTTCTCCATTTCCACAGTAGGGGCAACAGAGAGAAACTCTTTAGAAATTTGGCGAAATATCTGGAAATAGCTGGCAATGTCTGGGGTTACTACTGTACTATGTGCAAAGGTGCCACACAGCCAGCAGCCAACCACCCATGGGGACAGAAAACAGCAAGGGCCATGGACAGTGCACCCTTCATGATGGAGGCCATAATGAGGGGTGTGAGGGGGCAGGAGGAAAAGAGACATGGCCGAGGAAGGGCCCGTCGGTGGTATACCTGACACAGGTGGTACCGTGCCCACATCACCTTTGAGAATTACAGTGACATGGAAATCTTGGGCTTGTACCACCTGAACAGGGCCATTCTGAGGCAGCTCTGCAAGCTGTGCAGTGAAGAGATGCCAGCACCCACCAGATGGAGCCATGCCATGTCCATGGAGATGAAGGTGACCGCTGTCATGTGCTTGTTTGTCATGGGCACCTTCCAAAGACCAACAGAGTACACCACAGGCATAACCCAGTTGGCCATGTCCTGCCTCCTCACACAGTTCATCACTGCATTGCTGCCACGTGCTTCGGAATATATCCATTTCCCCAGCACACAGGCAGAGCGTACAGCAACCATGCAGGACTTCCACAGGGTGACACGCATGCCTGGCATGATTGGGGCCATTGACTGCACCCACATGAGCATCCACATGCCACCTGGCACAGAGGGTGTGGCATACATCAATAGGAAGAGGAGCCCACGTGTCAACTTCCAGGTGGTGTGCGATGCCATGGGATGCATCACCAATGTCTGTACCACACACCCTGGGAGTGCACATAACATGTTCATCTGGCACAGCTGTGTGCTGTGCCACAGGTTTGAATGTGGGGACATCCCCACGGGCCACCTAGTGGGTGAGTATGGCATGGGCAAGGGGCGATGGGCAAAGCAGATCTGGGGACTGGGGTGGGCAGGGAGTGGATGGTGGCATGGGTACCAAGGATAGGCAAGGGGTGCAGCACAGAATAGCAGAAGGCTAACCATGTCAGTCTCCACACAGGTGACAGTGCATACCTGCTGATGCCCTGGCTGCTCACCCCCTACCGGTGCCCATCGTCCTCAGCAGAAGACCGGTACAGCAAGGCACATGCCAGCACATGCAACATCATTGAGCGGGTCTTTGGCATGCTGAAGGCATGGTTCCATTGCCTAGACAGGTCAAGCAGTGCCCTACAGTACAGACCCTCAAAAGCCTGTGGCCAGTTCCTGGCCTGTTGCATACTGCACAACATTGCCAGACTGTGGGATAGCTGTCAAGGCTGATGAGGGTGGCAGTAGTGGGGATGACAGAGGTAATGGGCCAGTGGGTGGTGGACAGCCACCTCCTGGGTGGAGGGATCCATGGCTGCTCCAGCAGGTGTGACATCACCAGGACACCATTGCACAGGAGCACTATGGTGCACACAGGTAGGTGGTGCAGTACATAGGCATAGTCCACACACCCAGGTACAGCACAGATGCAGGGGCATGCATGGCAATGGGCATGCACAAACAGAAGTGTGATGCAGGGGTAGGGGAGTCAGTGGCACACAACCACACACAGCAGCACACACACACACACACACACACACACACACACACACGCACGTTGGTATGTAGCATGGATCAGACTCATTGCACCGGTGCACAAGTGCAACTGGTGCTAGTCTGCCCTCATCATGCCCATGCCACATGGCTAGTGGCCAGGCAAGCACACACACACAGGCAGTGTGCTGCACAACACACAGGCGCGACACCAGCTGTGGGCACATACACATCATCCTTATGCACACAGGGCAGCAGCTGCAGACTGCAGTCAGGGCATCCTGCAGATCAGGACCGCTGCATGGTACCAATGCCACCACAGCCATGGGAGTGGCCATGCCAGGGCCGATCAGCAGCCACAGGCTGTGCATCAGCCAGGGGGGTGTCCAACAGCCCCCCAGGGTGGAACCATGAGACTGTGATGGTGTCCTCACAGTGAGTGTACAGGTGTCCAAACAGGCCAGCCCCACGTGTGCTTTGGATGCCTACATCACAGCCTGGCATTGACTGTGTTGGGGGTCACCTGACACCAGTCCATGGGGTGGACTGTGCACTGAGAGGGGTCACCTGTGCACAGCCATTCCATGTGGCACCCAGCAAAGCAAAACCATCTGTGATCGCACTGGCAATGTGATCCAAGGATGCAGTCATCACCTCCTGCATGCAATGCATCCCCACCAGGATCTGCACAGTGCCCCGTTCCTACTGCTCAGCCAACTGGTGCAGCTCCACATGCAGCACATGCACCCCAGGGGCAAGCAACACCTGTTGTTGCATGGATGCCCACAGCAGCTGGGTATGCTGAGCCAGACGGTTGGTGTCCTGGGACTCCAGGGTGCGATGCCAATCCTCTTGTGGTAACTGGCCATGCTGCACATTCCCCTTCTCCAGAGGACACTGCACAGTGGGGTCTGCAGGGGGAATGGGCACAGCAGGCACACTGGCAGTGGACCCCGTGTCTGGCTGCCAGGTGGCACCCACAGCCTGCTGCTGTCACCCATCCAGCTGCTGTATGCTGCCCTGTGCCTGCGTGGCTGCACCACCACCATTGGGCACAGCCGTGGCAGCACACAGTGCTGCACCCACAGTGGTGGCAGGCAGCTTTTCCACATTTTTGGCAGTGCACTGGGCTTAGTGCCTGTGTCAGCTTCCAGCAGGGGTGACACACCCACAATGTCACCCATGCTGTCCAGGAGCTAAGAGTAGTCCTCATCGGAGTTGGACCCCACCCCTATCTGTGTCTAAACACACAGGACCTCAAGACTGACATCCTGCAGGATCACATCCAGGGCCTCATCCAATCCCAGGTCCAGGACATTAGCCTGCACCATGGTACTGAGATGCAGCCTGTCAGGCCCCTGAATGCCAGTGAATGTGGATGGCCGGTCCTCTGAGGCTGTACCTGCATCCACTGTTGCTGCTCACAGCCGGTGCCCCATCTTCTGCATGGAGGCGTGTTGGTGCTGCAAGAGACAAATGGTGTGTCAGTTATGCAATAACCACATGTGCCTCCCCTGTACACTGCCACTGTATGTGTCCTGCAGCATGGCATGCATGTGGGTGCACACACATACACACACACACATATGGCCTGCATGCCGGCCATATGCACTCCATCATGCCCATGTACGCACCCTCTGTGCCACCAGCAGTGTGTGTCTGACATAGATACCATGCAGTGATGGGCTACCACTGGTCTGGAATCCTCCTCCAGGCACACCCTCCACCATGGTGCAGTGCATGATGGCTGCCACCAACTCCTCCTGTGACGTTGGTGTGGGTGCATCCGAAGGCCCTCCTCTGGTGGTGGTACAGGATGCCCGGATGGCTGCCACCTTCTCCTTAATCAGCCGCTTGTCCATTCTAACCTTCTTTCTGCACTCCTATGACAACCAGTAGTGGCTGCCATGCTGGTTCATGTAGGTTGCCACCTCCTCCCATGCACCAGCCCTGGCCTGTGGTATGCCTGTGGCACCACTCAATAGGGGGCCCCTGTCCAGGTAGGCCTCGAACAGGGCATCAGTCTCGGCCTTTGTGAAGTTGGGCCTGTGCTTCCGTGTAGGCCCCCACTCCTCACCCTCCTTATGTGCCGACATGTTGCTGCCTGTGGACATGGACAGCACAGTGTGACAGTGGCAGGATCTCCCCGATCCATCCCACCATGCAGTGCTATCAGCTCCCAGTGAGCTGCGGCAGCATGCACAACTTACATATCAAGGTTGCAGCACCTGTCCATGGCCTGTGCTGTACCATGGCACTTATAAGGTACAACGCATGCAAATGAGGTTGAGCGCAATGGTAATGACATGCTAATGCACCCACTGCACCACGCATTGGCTGATGAGCTCATTTGCATGTGGTGTCTGAATATCACAAAACTGCACCATTCACAATGGGATTGCACTGGAGCAAGTTGTGGTGTTGCGATTCACATGCATGCATGGTGCACAGGCCCACAGTGCACATGCACATCATGGCATCATGGTGTCAATCATGCACCATGCATGGACAGTGCAATGCAGTGGCATTGTGCATGTCATGCATGGCCAGCTATGCACATGGCTGCGCATGGGGTGCTGTGCCCTATCATGCATGTGTGCAATGTCAGGTGACCACTGACCCCTGGGTCAGACCTCTGACCCCACTTAGCCACACCCATTCTGTGCATCTCCAGCACTGCATGATGGGTGGGCACTGCACATGCTCCTGCGCATCATGTGGTGGTTGCATGGTGTGGACACATGCACCTCTGCCAGCCATTTTCACCGCCCATCTGGCTATTGCGAACATGGTGCAGGGATGGGCCAGATGTGCTCCCAACTGGACACAGGCAAACCTCGTGGCCTGTCTAGAGCCACATGCCCCCCTGGTGATGCTGCAGAGGCATGGGGCACTGTGTGGCAGAAGATAGCTGCCAGCCTGGCACAAAGGATGGGGTGCCCCAGATGGGTGAACAATGCCACCACTGATATGGGGACCTCATGCAGGAGGACCCAGACCACCTGAGAGGGTTACAGGCATGTGTCAGGCATGGGGCTGTGCCACAGCCTGGTAAGTCAACCATGTTGCATGTCTGCCGTGGTGCTGTACTGTGGTGTTGGCTTGGCTCCCTGGCATGCCCTGCAGAGAGGTATACTGTCATTGTGTGCATTTTGGGGTGGCATTGCCAGTTTCTGCTTGGGTTGCAATGCAGCCGTGCAGACGTGCAGGATGTGTCAGGCAGGGGCACACCCTGTGCACAGGGGTGGGGTTGCAGGCCAATTGCTGTGGTCAGTTTCTGATGTGCACCTGTCTTCTTGCCATTCCCAGGACCATAAGACTAGTGTATGGCCCAGGCTGCAGCAGCACAGCGGGCCACAGCAGGCCGTAGTGGAGCAGGACTGGCACCAGCAGGGCTGCAGAAGGCAGTTAGGCACTGTCATGGTCCATCATACTGTACATGGGGTGGCTAGGGAGTGGGTGTTGGGCATGGCTGCCAGGTGCCATGTGCCATGGCAGCTGTGTATGTTACACTGTGTGTGGTACATGCCACTGTGTCGCATCCACTGGGCAAGTGTGCCAGCTGTTGGTGGGGTGGGCATGCCTGGCTGCCACTGTTGTTGCTGTGGTGCTGCCAGTGCACTGTGCCATGTGACTGTCATTGTGCAGTTGTGTGGCCATTATGAGGCAGGGACCACCTCTGTGCAATGTCGTGGTCTGCCAAGTTGCTGGCTGGCATTGGCCCACTCCCCTGCTGGTGACCATTATGGACCCTCCAGGGGTGTGCGTGTTCCCACTACCCAGTGTGCACTATGGGTGCCCATAGTTCCTTGGGACATTGCACTGATCACCTGCTCTGTCCCTTTTTCTAGGTATCTGGTGGCGAAGACCTCCGTGATCAATGATCTCCTGACTGGTGCACCAGATACTCCATGTGGCCTACAGAATGCTGGATGTGGTGATTCAGATCCTCAGGATGCTGGTGGCCAAGCGGCGGTAGTGTTTGAATGCCAGGGTGGCTGAACAGGCCTGCCATTAGTTTGGCCCATTTCCCCTGCTGTACCTCCCCCTCCAGTATCCCCTACCACTGTACAGTCCCTGCTCCCTGTCCTCTTCCCTTGCTATACCTTCCCTTTCCCGGTCCCTGGTTATTGTAAATAGTTTGTTATAATATATATTTTTCTAACTTACCTTCCTGTGTCTGTGTCTGCTTTGCAGGTGGCATGAGGAGCCATGCTGCAGTGGCCCAGTGTCCATCCATGTGGTGTGCATGTTGTGCTTCCGTGGTTCACTGCTGTGTGCTATGGCATGTACCACTGTGATGGTGTCCATCCCCTGGGCCAGTGGTTGTGCCTTGGGGTGCCCATGGGCCAGCTGTCAGTGCTGTGTAGCGGGTTCGTGTGTGGTGATGGTGGTACACAGTCATGGTCATTGGTCAGGTATTATCCAAATGCTGTGTTGGGGCCTCTGCTTGGCATTGTGCAGCCTGTCCCATGTGGTCTGCCACACTACCTGCCACCTGGCACATTCATTGCCTACTGTGTGGGCTTCCTGTGTGCCTGTGTGGCATATGCGTGCTTGGCTGCATGGTCCTGGGTGTGGCCTGATATGTTCTGGGGGGGCATGGCCAGCATCCTGTAGAGGGGCTCCCTTGGTGGCCCTTCATTGGTCATTGGCACCCCCTGTTGCCTGCTATCTGTGCCACTGTTGAGTTTTGGGGTCAGGTGTCTGGCTGTCTGTGTGTGCCCTGCTGGTGGAGCCCTCCTGTGGCCTGTCAGTATGCTTCCATGGCTGTGTCCCTGGGTCTGTTCTCTGTGCCTTGCCCCCAGCTGCTCTGCTGCTCTGCTCCCACAGTTGTGCTGGAGCATCTCTATTTGTGCCAGGGTGCAACTCTGTTTGCAGAATGGCACAACTCCGCCATATTCAGCTGGGTTGCACTGGTGCAGTTCGGCATACACAATCTCTGAATATGGCTCCTGTTGTGCCATGGTGCATTAGATTTGAGCTGTGCCGGACTTGTACTGGGCTTTGGTGCATTTCTGAATATCTGGGCCATGTTGTGCAGAGTGTTTTCATTTGTGTGTGATGTCCTAATGTATCCTTCCCTATGTCTGCTATTAGAAATTTTTCTTAAATTTTCCTGCTAACCTTTTGGCAGTTTTACCACCCCTGGGGATCTCCATCTCGGCTAAGTTTATTGCTTTCCTTGTTTCTAAAATGCAACTTGTCTCAAGTGACAGTGATGTAGCTGTGACCATAAATTCAGCAGCCAGCACTGCTTTACTATCAGATCACAACAGTAGAGATAGCTATATTTTAAAAACTATACTGAGTTCAGCTTGGAGACTGCCCTCATTGTAAAGGTATTTTTGTCATGAACAATTTTGATGATGGTTGTGTATGTGTAACTTGAATGATTTTCAAAATATTTACATTGGTTTGGCATGTCTACTAGGATGTTCACTAAGAGAGAAAAAAAGCTTTTGCTGTTTGCAAGTGCATCTACATACATGCCAAATAAATCTAAATTTCTTGAAAACTATACAAGCTGCACAAAAACAACAAGCAGCAAAGGTGTTCAGTACAAAAATAATTTTAGAATGAGGGTAGTCACTAAACTGAACTACTTACAGTTTTCAAAATATTTATTATCTGAAGTGGGAAATTTGGTTAAATACATGGACATTTGCTTAATTAGATGGCTATATTTTAAAAACTATAGAGAGTTCAGCCTTTACATGCATGTGTAGGGAAAATTCAATGGACACATGTAACTCTGGCATTTTTAGGATTTTTTTCACCAAATTTTCAATATGGGCTTTTTGAGACCCCACCTCATCAACACTGACACTGTCATTTCATTAATCAGTCCCAAATGGTGATTTCATGAAGTGACCACAAAATCACCTTGCGGGTCCAGTTAATGAAACAACAGTGAAAGTGTTCATAAAGTGGGGTCCTAAAAAGCCTAGGTTGAAAACTTGAAGCCAAAATACCTACAAATGGCTGGGATATAAATATAAGTTTAAAACACCATTGGCAGCCATTAAATGGAACTTATCTTGCTTCTTCAGTTCACGGTTCATCATTGAAGAGTTCAGACGTGTCCCAGTCCACAGAAGATGGCAGCCATCAGTCTCCGGCGGCAAGTATAAGACAAGGGGGTGGTGGTGGTGGTGAGTTGCTCAGTGGAAGGATTGGGATGGGGAAGAGGGAACGAGGAGGAGACTGGGAGGTGTCAGTGGATGTTTTTCTTTTTTTTAGGAGAAAAAAAGACATCAGGGGACTGTTTTCAATTTTTTTTATGGGGTTACACTTCAGCATCTTTGGGGACACTGAGGGTGAGCTCCCTAGTGTTCCACACTGCTGGGGGGTCATTAGTTAATATCTGGAGACACTGGGAGTGTGGTACCCAGTGTCCCACACTAGCAGGGGTGCCTACAGTGCCAACAGGGGGATTGGGCACCCACCTGTCAGAAAATATGTAAAAATACATGTTTCAGGACTCTGGAGTGAGCTCCCCAGTCTCCCACACTGAAAGGGGGGACTTGCACTGCTTACAGGGGGATTGGCACCACACTGTTGGCAAATTCAGAAAATGTATTTTTAGTGACAATGGGAGTGGGTTCCCCAGTGTCCCACACTGACAGGGGGGCTTAAAGTGCCAACAGTGGGATTGGGCACCCCACTGTTGGCAAAATGTATTTTTACTTTAACATTCCTTTGCCCTTCCCCTTAAACTCACTAAAATGGAAAAAAATAGTTGGTGTTTAGGTAAACACCAATATGTGTTTACCTAAACAGGGGCAGAGTAATCTGATTCTGGTGTTTTTTGGTTTTTTTTTTAAAGGCCAGGAAAGATTTGGAGTATTCAGAGGGGGCAGATATTTTTTTTAATTAAAGTAGTGCCACAAATTTGCAACGGTTTTCATGAAAAGTGCCACAAATGTGTTGTAGTTTTCAAACTACAGAGATGTTAGTTGCGTGAAAACTGCCACACATTTGCTGCAGTTCCACAAAAGTAGTGCCACAAATTTGCCACACTAGCAATGGCCAAATGCAAAAAACATATTTCCAGCCACTGTTTTTGAAAAATAATGCCAGAATCATGTTCCTCAGGCCCCGATTAGGTAAACACAACTCTTGGTGTTTACCAAGGGGCAGTATGTTTTGAATTACAGTGTTTTCCCCCTGTCGCCAACCGAAAACAAGATGGCAGTAGCATGACACTGCAGAACCCATTTGTGGCATTAAAAAGTGCTTTCATGGCAGTAGAAACTTTTGCACTAGGCATCTATTTTTTCCCCATAGGCTATAATGGGAAACTTAAAACTGTTATAACTTTTGAACGGACTAATATTTTTTCACCAAATCCTTCAAAAGGCAGATTTGCGGCCCAGACCCCATATATCCTAACAAATTCAGACCAGACCCTCAAGCCCTTTTGGATATGTGGATGACCAAAGAATTTACACCTAAATGGTAAATTACACAGTTTTTGGCACTCCGCAGCTCCTCAACTGCACCACCAATGCAACAAAACTTGCCAGATCTAGAGCTATCATACCAGATGATGCATGAACAATTTGGGCACATCAGTTGTACGGTTGCAAAGTTATTAAAGTGAAAAATTTGAAGTGATCCAACCGGTGGTGCTGAGAGTTGAGGTGCTGGATACCACATCTTGCGCCACGCCATCAATGCGGGTTCAGGAGTGGACTTGGGTGCCAGAGGTCAGCAGAGGAGGGAGAGGATTGAGCATCCAACAGACTGCTGTCCTCTCACAGGGGGAGGGCTTCGGGTTGTCTGGTGTCCCAGTGGCCTCTGATGGTGATTGGAGGCATTACAGGATGCAGACCAAGAGCCAGGGGTCGAGCATGGCTGAGACCGGCAGGGTTGCCATGCACCATGGCATCAGAGCACTCCACACTCGGGGGGGGGGGGAGAAGGAAACTCATTGGACAAAAACAAAAAAATCCCCACCTGTCAGATAGGCAACGGCCCTCACAGTGCCATCCACCATACGCCCAACACTGGATCCCCACCTCTGCTCTTTGGTCACCCCAGGCTCTACCCTGTCTGGCTCAGGGTGACAGTAATGTTCTTGAAGAAAATGGGGGTCACAGTGTGCGGTAGAGTGGTTCTGGTGAGCTGAGTGGCCCAAGAGAGTTCCAACTAGGAGGACAACTAAAGAGAATAGTGAAAAAAAACATAGATGTGGATGGGCAACCCTCACAATACTGGCACAACTGTGCCGCTAAAATAAATATATATGTGTGTGTGTGTGTATATATATATATATATATATATTACAAAAACTGTGTTAATGCATCAGTTAGGGTTGTTTCCACACTGACAAAAGTGCGGAAATTCCACGTTAGGGTTATCACCCCCATCACCCCACACCCACACCCCTTCCTCAAATCCCTAACTCTGCATTCCCCCAACCCCCAGGCAAGGCAAGCAACCAAGGACAGGCAGGATCAGGTAACAGAAGTGACATGCAACTCCGTTAACATTCCACTAGACACAGGCATCATCACAGTCCACCAAATGTATGAGTTCTGCAGCCATCATAGTGGCTTGGGGGAACACACACATGCTGGGCAATCATGATGCAGATGCCCATATACAAATAGTTAGCTGATGAAACACACAGTATGTTATCCACACACAGTGTACCAGAAATAACAGTTTCTGTGAGCCTAGCAACAG
Source organism: Neoceratodus forsteri (assembly GCA_016271365.2). NCBI lineage: Eukaryota > Metazoa > Chordata > Ceratodontiformes > Ceratodontidae > Neoceratodus > Neoceratodus forsteri. The sequence goes on from CM057449.1 coordinate 1,652,464,334, forward strand.
CCATTGGATGTTTGCATTTTGTTTTGTGATACAGTGAGTCAGTCCTAATAATAGTAGTAATAAAAGTAATTTTTTGTAACATAGTTTACAAGTAAGATGCAAAAGCAACAATTGTAACATGCAAAGGTAACCATAACATACTGTTAATGAGTATTTCCAGGTAACACAGCAGCATAACAGCATGTGTTGGTGGTAGTTTCATACCTGAGCAGCATCTCCAAAGTACTGAGCATGTGTCAGGTATATCTGTCCTGCTACCACATGCCTATGTGGTAGCAGCGATACTTGCAGTGACCCAATTGTTGAATTATGACACATATAAATCAATATTTTGAAAATGTGCACAGACTAAGTGTCATTGTATTAGGAAGATATGCCAGCAGGAATGTGTCATCATACTGTGCTGGCAGTATAGAGTCGATCATACTGTATTTGTTTTTTCATTACATAGTGTTATGTGAAATTAGTACAGTCCTGTGATTAATGTGCTTACAGATGTGCCACAGTGGTACAGTGTCACACAATGTTGCATGTGTTTTGCTTGTGAGTGTGTGTGTGGGGGGGAATGCTTAATTAGGGTTTTGAGGAGGGGCCGTGGGGTGGGGTGGTGGGGTGATAACCCTAATGTGGAATTTCTAAATTTTTGTCAGTGTGGTGACAAAAAGTCTGTATCTCGAACTGTTTTCGAGATACAGGCCCCAAAAGGTGTCATGGGTGCCACAATGTCATCCTATGGGAACATTTCTGAAATTCAAAATGCTTTAACTATGGGCCTGTTTAATGTTTCCATACCAAACCACTGAGAGGCACATCTGTGGAACTAGGGCTTGTCACCGTGAACATTTCAGGCCAATAGCACAATCTACTTTGCCACAATGAAGTGACAAAGAAAACAACCACCGCAGTGCTATCCAATGGGAACATTTTCGAAATTTGGAATGCTGTAAGTATGGGCCTGTTGACTATTTTTCATACCAAACTACTGAAAGGCACAACTGTGGCACTAGGGCTTGCCACCCTGAAAATTTCAGGCCAATAGCACAATCCACCTTGCCACAATCAAGTAATAAATAAAAGCAACACATAGCAAAATTGTCCTATCCTAATGGGAATGTTAGTGCGTACAAAAAAATGTTAACGCCTTTACTTTTTAGAGTTAGTGCGGTTGTGTGCATGGCAACATTAATGTTTGCATGATCAAAAAATGGAAAAACTGTAAAAAACATATTTCCAGACAAGCTGGTGAAAAATTAATGCCAGGGATGTGTTCCTTGGGGCACGGTTAGGTAAACACAATGGTTGGTGCTTTGTAAAGAGCAGTACTTTTTGAATTACAGAATTTTTTTCTCTCTTGCTAACTGAAAACTAGATTGCAGCAGCACAACAGCATTTTTGGGCAAGCTTGACAATAAAATTTGATCGCAAATATTTTCGCAGTACACATTAAAATTTTTCCATAGGCTATAATGGGACATGAAAAAATGGCATAACTTTTGAAAGCAGCAATATATTTTCACCAAATCTTCAAAAGGCACCAGTGCAACCCAAGACACATATATACAACCCAATTTGAACCCACTGAAATGAATTCTTCAGTGCATTATGGGCAGACAAAGAATTTGCAACACTGGGTAAAATTCATGTTTTCAGTGTTCTATAGTTCTGCAACTGTACATCCCACCAAAATGAACATTTCCAGAACTAGAGAGCTATGGAACATCTTTCTACACTCCAAATTTCAGGCTAATCAGACAAATGGTTCAAATGTTATTAAAGTGCAAAATTTAAGGTTTAACATTGAAATGGCTGTGTAACCCTAACTGTAGTGGCACTACTGTGCCACTATAATATATATATATATATATATATATATATATATTCTATGCAAAAATCTTCATTAATGCATCAGTTAGGGTTATTCTACAGCGACAAAAGTGAGGAAATTTGACATTAGGGTTCCCACACCTTGTCCCCACCCCACCACACCCCCACCACATAGGCATCGGGTGTGCTCAGGTCATCCGCCCCAACTCACACCCTATTCCTCCAACACTGCACCACCTCAGCTTTTTACATGGGATGGGGTGAGAGTTAGGCCCGACAACCCCAACGCACACCCCAATGCCTGTTGGTGGGGGCAGGGTGGGGGTGTAGTGCAAGGGCTGGGAACCCTAATGTCAAATTTCCTCACTTTTTTCATTGTAGAATAACCCTAACTGATGCACAAACAATGTTTTCTTGTATAGAATTTCCTCACTTTTTAAGAAAGAATAGAAAAGTAGAAAGCTGCACATGTTGGTAGGAGCAAGGGCCCCGAGGGGCCCCATGCTCCCACCAACTTGTAAGTGTCAGGCCACATTACACACCTAATGACTGAAAAGCACATTGACAACAGCAAAGGCAGCCATCAAACAAATGTAAATGTAGCAGAACAATAGAAAATGCTGTCTGCAAAACGTAAACTGCGCCACACAATGTCTCCAAAATAATTTATTCTCTGACATGTAAATACCACAGTTCACATCTACGGGACATGTCATCAACACCCTCCAAATTTCAAGTGAAAAGACCAAACCATGTCCAAGATATAACATGTCAAAATTTGAAATTTTCATTCGTCAGAGTGGCACAGTTCCACACCTGTTGACATTCAACAAAGATAACAACTGAAAACTACATCCATGACATTATGGCTAGGTATCATATCAATTTCAAGCTACCACCACAAGCAAAATGCTGTCTGCAGAACATAAACTGTGCCACACCATTTCTCCACCAAAAAAATATTTTCTAACACATAAATACTGTAATTTACACCCACAGGACATGCTGTACACACCCTCCACATTTCAAGTAAAAAAGACCAAACCCAGTCCGAGATATAACATTTGAGATTTTCATTCGTCAGACTGGCACAGTTCTGCACCTGTTGACATTAAACACACACAACAAGTGAAAACTACATCCATCACATTAAGGCTAGGTATCCTACTAATTGCAAGCCACCATCACAAGCAAAACGCTGTCCGCAGAACGTAAACTGCACCACGCCATATCTATGCCAAAAAAAATTTTCCAACACGTAAACAATGCAGTTTACATCCACAGGACATGCCATAAACACCCTCCAGATTTCAAGTAAACAGACCAAACTATTTCCGAGATATTCAGTGTAAAAGATTAGCAAAATGTCCCTATCTATTACATTATAAAATATATGTCCATCTTGTCCCTATTTTGCGATCAAAGATCATGATCAAAGAATCTCACAGTCAAAGAATTTGTAGACTCGTGATCAAAGAATTTGCAGGCTCACGAACAAACAATAAAAAATGCTGTAATTTAAAATATACAAGGAATTGTGGTAAACCACTGCCATAGTTTGACTGAACAAAGCCCCCTGAATAAAACCCACCCTCATTTGACTTCCTAGGGCACCCCTGGGCTGAGAAAATTTATTTTTAAATCTGACCATCTCATCCCTCACCCACGATGCATGATAGCGATCAAAGAATCTCGCGATCAAAGAATTTGCAGGCTCACGATCAAAGAATTTGCAGTTTCATGATCAAAGAATAAAAAATGCTCTAATTTTAAAAATACAGGGAATTGCCATAAACCACTGCCATGGTTCAACAGACCGAAGCCCCCTGAACAAAACTCACACTCATTTGACTTTCTAGGGCACCCCTGAGCTGAGAAAATAGATTTTTTAATCCAGCCATCTCATCCCTCACTCGCGATGCACAATCACGATCAAAAAATCTTGTGATCACAGAATTTATAGGCTAGCCAACAAAGAAATTGCATGCTCATGATCAAAGAATAAAAAATGGTGAAATGAGAGTTTTTCACTGATTTGAACCAAACCAGCAGCATGCCTCAATAGAATAAAGCCCCCTGATGAAAACCCACCCTCATTTGTGTCCCTAGCCCACGTCTGTGCTGAGATATTTGCGTAGTTAGGTCACAGTGCTGGATCGCAATCAAAGAATCTCATGATCAAAGAATTTGCTGGCTCGCAATCAAAGATCATTAGCGAGCTGCGGTCAAAGATTTTAAAAGCTCATATCTCTATTTTTGACCATTTTGGATGAAACCAAAGGCATGGCTCGATAGAGTGGAGCCCCATGAGTAAAATCCAACCAAGTTTTACTTCAGAAGTGACCCCTGAGCTGAGATATTCGTGTTTTTCTAATCGGAAAACTAAAAATAAAATGGCGGACCTCCCGATCAAAGATTCTTGAAAAGTGAGGCTGCACATTCTTTGATTGCCAGGTGGGACCATTCTTTGTTCGCAAAACATACATATAAATTTTCCCATTGATTTATAATAGGAACTTAAAAGTGACATAACTTTTGAATGCCTTAATACTTTTTCACCAAACAAAAAGCAGCATGTTTGGCCACCAAAGCTCTTTCAAATGAGCCATCTCACAGAGTGGCACACTACATGACAGCCATGCAGAGCCATGTCCAAAATCCCAAAAGCTGCCTCCAAAAATGGATAATTTTGGATTTTTCAGCATTTTCGTATGCAAAGACCGTAAGTCCGACTGAAATAAAATTTGGCAAATCAAGAGATCTACCATGCCCCACCATGCATACCAAATACGTTGAACAGCTCCAATGTTATTAATGCCCAAACTTTTGACTTTAGTATGTAAGTGACTGCTGCACCCTAACTATAGTGGCACAACCGCACCACTATTTTATATATATATTTTATATATATATATATATATATATATATATATATATACACACACATACATATACATATATATATATATATATATATATATATATATATATATATTCATGGCAAAAACTCTCACCCCATTCCATGTGTACACAAGCTGAGGTGGTGAAGTATAGGAGAATGGGGTGAGAGTTAGGACCGATGACCCCAACGCATACCTTGATGCCGGTTGGGGTGGCAGGCTGGGGGGTGCAGGGGGGCTTTCAACCCTAACACCAAATTTTGTTGCTGTGGAACAACCCTAACTGATGCATTAAATGGATTTTTTAGCCATGAATTTCACTTCTTTTGAGAATGAGGATTATAAATACTGAATGGAATGAGGTAGTGGGAGCCCTTTGGGACCCATGCTCCCACCACGTGAGTTTTTGTCAAATGGTATCTGTAAATGTAACTGCAAAGCAAATGCAAGCACAAAGGTTCATGCACATGGTGATACAAATGTAAATAGTAAAGCAAACGTTAATAGAAAAGCAAGTGCAAAGTGATGCCAAAGCGAACAGTGACGCAAATGCAAGTATGTACAGAAGCACAACTAGTAACATGCATGGTCATGGTACCATGATTTTAAACACAAATGGTAATGGTAACAGCAACAACAACACCACCAAAGGAAACAGAAATGGAAACGCAAACGCAAGTGCGTACAGAAACGCAAACCATAACAAGCATGGTCATGGTACAGCAATTGTAAATGCAAATGGTAATGGTAACAGCAACAATAATGCCAAAGGAAACAGAAATGCAAATGTAAGCACGGACAGAAATGCAAACGGTGATGGTAACACCAAGTAGAAACACAAATAGTAACTGTAACAGCAACGATGACGCAAAACAAAAGACAAACGCAAATGCTAATGGAAGGGTGGCGGCAAATGCAAATGGTAATGCACACGGTGACGCAAACTGAAATGCAAACACAAGCAGTAGTGAATACACAAATGGTAACAGTAACGCAAACGCAAGCGCAAACGAAAATGGAAAGGGTAACTCACACGGTGGCGTACATGGGAACGCTAACACAAAACGGGTATGGAAACACAAGTGGAAATGCTAAGTGTAACAGTAGCTGGAGCACACACCCTGTTTTCCCCAACAGCCGCATAGAGAAACACAGTAACTACAAAGAATGTATGCATAATAAAGGGCCTCGGAGCAGAAAATGAGCATTTGGAATACTAAATTGCTTATATCTCAGGAACCAAATGACTTAGAAAAAAAAAAAATAAATTTAAAATGATTCATGACTTTCCTGGCTATGTTTGCTCTGAACACTTAGCCCCCAAGGGCTAAGCATTTTTCCAACAAAAAGTCCATATCTAGCACCGTTTCCGAGATTCGAGCCCCAACAGGAGCGACTGACGCCACAATGTTAGTCTATGGGAAAAAGCGTCAACTTTGGAGTACCGTAACTTTGCGTCCCTGCAATATGTTTTCACCAAACCACCAAAAGGCACATCAGTGGGATGTTGGCTTTCTTCCTTTCAAATTTCAGCCCAAAAGACCAAACCAGTGTTTTGCAGTAGGGTGGCAAAGAATTCCTGTTATTTTGCACATAGTGTCGAATAGTAGTGTTGCAAATTACAAACATTTTCGCAAAAAAAATCATTAAAGTATTGTAAGTGGGACACTATCTTGCAACACTACTTTTTCCAAAAATTTCAAAAACATATTTCTGGGGTGTTTAACCCCAAAATAAAGACATGCCTAGCATCCTCAGGGCATGACTAGGTAAATACAAAAAGAATTGTGTCCCTAAAGGGTCCCAATTTTAAATGCCATGCATTTCTGTGATCAGTAACTGAAAAAAAAAATTGCGGACTCACGACACTACAGGGGTCATTTGCGACACTAAAAATTGCATTTGCGACACTGTCAAACTTTTTGTTAACTTTTCCTATTGACTGTAATGGGAAACTTGTTTTTTGAATAACTTTTGAACTGTTCAATATTTTTTAATGAAATCTTCAAAAGGCACATCGGCGTCCCAGGCCACATGATCCCTGACTTTTTGGACCAGTCACACAAACCGTACGACCTGTAGGTGCGAGCAAAGAATGCACAAAAAAGTGTAAATGTGCTACAGAATGTCACTTAATAACTCCACAACCGTGTATCTGACCCATATGAAACTTAGCAGATCCTGAGATCTATGTGAATGCTCTGTGCCTGCCAAATATCAGGCAAATCTGTTGAATGGTGGCAAAGTTATTAAGGTGCAACATTTCACCATTTAACCTTAAATTGAGTACTTAACCCTAACTATGGAGGCACTACGGTGCCACTATTATATATATAGATATAGTCATGGCAAAAAACTCCATTTAAAGCATCAGTTAGGGTTGTTCCGCAGTGACAAAAGCGAGGAAATTCAGTGTTAGGGTTGAAAACCCTAACTCTACATTCACCCCCCCCAGCACCACACACACACACACACACACACACACACACACACACACACACATGCAAATAGGGGGGAGGACCAAGGCAACATGACCAATCACAGACAACCAGCATCAGGTGACAGAAATAAAAAAAACAACTGTCTAAATGTACTACAAGACATCCCCACCCATCTGACCAGGTACTGCATGCTCAGTGGAGATCAACAGCAAAACTGAGGACATGTACACCAAATGTACACATCCCTGATTTCAGGTGCACACAATGTACCACACTTAGGAGTTGCATGGCCTTACCTAGTGATGCCCCACACCCCACCACACCTGGTACTGTACCTCAGCTATAGAGCACAGCAAAATTAAGCAGCTGTACAGGTATAATATGCGTGGTTGATTTCACATATACACAACCTCCCACTGTTAGGCACTGGAGTATCTTCACAAAGCAGTGCCCCACCCAGTGAGACCAGGTACTGCATAGTTACTGGAGAACCCCAGTTTAAATGACCCCATGAAGATCAACACTGTTACTCCATGATTGCAGCCTTGCAAAAGTAAGTACAATAATGAGTCACAGAGTCTGTGGGAGAGAAAGTCCCCTCCTGTCCTACAACACTTGGTCCATTATGACTGAAAGCTATAGTAAAAGAAAGTCTGTTTATATCTACGGTACACCTACTTGATTGCTGGTGAAGTACAATTAATATAGTTAGTTGTATGGCATCAGCCACAGAATGGTCTGCCAAACCCAAAGACTAGGTACTACAACCTGAGAGTAGACCAACTGCAAAAAAGTGAGGCTGTGGACATAAATGATACAGTTCACTCATTGCAAGGATACTCAACTTACCACAATTTGGATTACTGTGGTGTCAGGGAGGCAATGCCATTGTCATTACCAGGTACTACATCCTCAGTAAAGAGTTACAGCAAAAGTCAGCCTATAGACGTCCATGATACAACTCCGTCATTGTAGATACACTAATGTTAGCGCATTTAGAAGTTGCTTGGCCTCAGCCAGCTAATTCCATTCTGTGTTAGACAGACCAGTTACTGCATTCTTAGTATACAAACACACTGAAGGTAAGTACATGTACATCAACAGTACACCTACATCACTGAAACTGTATATCTGTTAGTGATATTAGGAGTTGCACAGCCTTGTAGAGGCAATAGTTCCCCCATACCTCCAGATTAGGCTGTGTATCTTGAGTGGACAGATGCAGTAAACTTACTACTACGTATATCACATACTTTAATGCAACAGTTCTTGTGTCTTGATGATGGGTGTGTCTTTTACTACATTTACGTAGTTGTTTTTATTTCTGTTAACTCATAAGTGTACAAACCTTTGTACAGCTGCAATCAGAGAGTTGCATTGTTGATGTCCAGTCAGGGTGCAGTACCAGGTGTGGTGGGGTGTGGGGCATCACTAGGTAAGGCAATTCAGCTCCTAAGTGTGGTATGTTGTGTGCACCTACAATCAGGGATGTATACTTTTGGTGTACATGGCCTCAGTTTTGCTGTTGACCTCCACTGAGCATGCAGTACCTGGTCAGATGGGTGGGTATGTCTTGTAGCACAGTTAGACAGTTGTTTTTTATTTCTGTCACCTGCTGCTGGTTGCCTGTGATTGGTCATGTTGCCTTGGTCCTCTCCCCTACTTGCATGAGTGTGTGTGTGTGTGTGTGTGTGTGTGTGTGTGTGTGTGTGTGTGTGTGTGTGGTGCTGGGGGGGGTGAATGCGGAGTTAGGGATTTCAACCCTAACACTGAATTTCATCACTTTTGTCGCCGTGGAACAACCCTAACTGATGCATTAAATGGAGTTTTTTGCCATGAATATCCTGTCTTTTTGAGAATGAGAAGTAGCAATACTACCTGCAATGTTGTTGTGGCAGCACCACACACATAGTCCAATGCACACAGATGAAGAACACAGTAAGTCATCTAGCAGAATTGTCTGTTATGTAGAGTAAGACAACATCCAACTCAAGCATATGCCTCTTAATATTTATCTATTTCCTTTTGCTTAGCATTGTTATGTCACATTCTAATGTATGGTTTTGCACTGTTTCACACACTATATTTTTGCAGCCAATGAGACTACTCTTGTGGGGCATAAACAATGTGGCACTCTATTTCTCAGCACCACTGTTAAATATTTAGATGCCTTACATGGTCCTCTTCTGTACCTTTACTATACACAGATTCTGAACATAACTCATACTTATTAATGTACCTACAAAAATGTTGTCATAACACTGCAAGATATGTAACACAATTGTAATGTGTTATCTGTTTAAACCTGAAAGTTTGTGTATAATACCCTTCTTTACCAAACTAAGAAAAACAAATGCTTTCTTATAGAATATTTAAGCAATAAGGCATGACCAAGGGTTCTGTTAATGGTCTGTTAATCACCTGCTAGGGGTGTACTGTGGCATGAGGTGTATCTGACTGCCACATGCTCCTAGAGGGTGATTAACTGACTATTAACATAATCCCTAGGAGTGCCTTATTGCTATTATAATAAAACATGTTTTTAAACAATGTTAAACCTTGTTCAGCATATGGTTAACCTCTACATGTATGCTAATAAAACATTTACATAAGGCTGTTAGAATGTTTGCAGCCAATCAGAAAGCTCCTTTTCTCAGACCCTTTTTAATAAATATTGATGAGAAAGATCACCACAACTTAATAATACCACAAGAAAAAGTGTTACGTTCAAAACATATTTATTTCTATATATATTCAAGTAAAAAAATATTATTTTTAAGCGTTCAAATGAAAAACAGTCAGTCCGGACAAAAAGAAATTTAATAAATTCAGTCACGTTTAATGCAAAATTAAAAAAAACATAAAAATATATTAATTTATTTATCTACTAAAGTAAATGTTGCATAAAAAAATAGAAATATTTATTCAAAAATGTTACAAAAATGATTATTTAAGAAAATATGTAGAAAAATACTTAACAAACTATATACAATATTACAAAAACAGCTCTCATTGAGAGGTGTGCTGCTGCTTGAGGCAGCCCAACCCGTAAGTTGGACTCAATGTGGAGGCGCAATGGAAGTGGAAGCTGTTGCGTCTTCCAGAGGAGATACCGGAGCAGCTGTGGAGGCTGGTCACTGTGTCCCAGGGAAGCTGGATGCCACTGGTGGAGGTGAAGTGCTGGAGCTGGCCACGGTGTCACTAGCCGCTGTCACCAGAGGCTCAAGCACAAGATTGACAGTCGCCTGTTCCGCTTCCATGTAGGACAGCAATTTCTCCTGTCCTTCACGGAACGCAACATTGTCCCTTATCAGACTGTCAACCTTGCGCGCGAGTCTGCGGTAACAGTGGCAGTGGCCAGCACACCTCTTTAAGCGAGGGCATCCTGCAAAGTGACAGAAAACATGAATCAATATATGAGCCTCAAAATGGTGATTACCTACCTGTCTTTCATCTTACAATATTGATATCTAATTCAATAACTGTAATACATTTTGCTGGGCACTCTCAAGACTATCAAGGAGTGTGATGTAAATCAGAACTCATGTCTTGTCAGTTCTGTTATTATATTTTTTTCTACCATACTATGTTCTTTGTGGACAACTTGAAAAGATCTATTAGAACAGTATACTTTCTACACTGTTGTTCTATATAAGTTAGTATTTGGCAACACTCACTACCTAAATATTTTGGCATAATAAACAACACAGTCTGATATACAGTGATACTACCTCTTCAATTGTGAATGAACAAGTGAACTTGATCATCTGCACCTGTATTATTTGTTCGCACCTGCATGAGAATAATGGCATGACCTGTACACCAACACTACTATTTCCATTACCTAATGTTCATATAATCATCTGTTTAATAACTGCTACAAAAGAGACAGACATGTCATTTAGTTATTTATTTTGTGTACATATTTACATAGAAACAAATCATATTTTACTGCTGTTACATTAATTAAACAGTAAGGCATGATCAAGGGTTATGTCAATGTTCTGTTAATCACCTTCTAGGGCTGTAGTGTGGCACAAGGTGTAGCCGAATGCCACATGTGCCTAGACGGTGATTAACTGACCACTAACATAATCTCTGGGATTGCCTTATTCATATTATAATAAAACATGTTTTTAAACACTCTTAAACCTTGTTTACCATATGGCCAATCTGTACATGTATGTTAATAAAAGATTAACATAAGGCTGTTAGAATGTTTGCAGGCAATCAGAAAGCTCCATTTCTCAGACCCTTTTTATAATACTTGAAATAATGTTAAACATTTATAAACCAACAGCTCAGTGGCATTGGCAGCTAATTAATGAAATATGTTCTCTACACATCATGTAAAGAAACAGTGGGTGGGATATTCAGAAGAGTTGTGCATCGCGCAGCACAGTGTCGCCATGCTCAACCCACTAATGCGCCCCAGTGTGATATTCAAAGGGGAATGTGCCTGGCACAAATCCTGATAAGTCGAAGCACATCAGTAATGTATGCAGCACAATTAGGAGGGTCATGCCCATCCATGGTCCACACATCCTGATGTTCAACCCGGGATGTACTAACCCATGCAGTCACAGCCCCTACTTGCACTGCACACAATGGTCCCCTCAAAAAAATGAGCAACAGCTGGCCACCCGGGCTGAGCTGCCATATTGCAGGGTGCAATATGGCATTTGCCAGCTGTGAGTGGCCACCCAAGCTCCAGCGGCACCTTCATGCTGGCACCCCCATGCCTGATTGTGGGCATTAGTGTACTAAAAATGGTCCTATATCCCTGGTGGTCCAGTGTACCACTCGCAGCCCGATTGCAGGCATCAGTAATATATTATGTCAAACCAATCCATCCCTGGTGGTCCAGTGGTACACCCCTCTCCTCCCACCCACTAAGCCGCACCGCCTCACTCCCCCCCATCAGCAGCAGTCAGCAGCTCCTCACCGGTTTGCCACCCCACCGCCTGACGACTGACTCTGTTCAGTAGAGCTGTACACCCATTGGGCCACAGCATATGCCAATGGGTGTGCAGTCCATACTGTACCACACAACCCAGATATATGAATGGATGCATTCACATTTCTGTACTGTATAGTATTATACAGCCTACACACCCATTGCTTATGCTGTGGACCAATGGCTGTACACTCCTACCGTATGAAGTCAGTTGGCAGACAGTGGGGTGGCAAGCAGATGGGGAAGTGCCACCTACCACTAAGTGGGGGGGTGCGGGGCGGTAGGCTCAGTGCATGAGTGTGCAAGGGAGTACCGCTGAGCCACCAGTGATGCTTTGGTTTCTCATTATATCTTACTGACAACTGCGATCATGCTGCAAGCAGTCCACTATGCCACCAAGGATATTGGACTATAATTTCATTACATATGACCACGATCAGACTGAAAGTGGGCCACTGGGCCACCAAGGTTATAGGACATTGTAGTTTATCACATATCCCCACAATCAGACTGTAAGTGGTCCACTGGACCACCAGGGATATTGGACTATTATTTCATTGCATATTCCCGCAATTGGGCTACGAGCGGTCCACTGGACCACCAGTGTTATAGGACATTGTAGTTTATCACATATACCCGTGAACAGGCTGCGAGCGCTCCAATGGACTAGTAGTGATATGGGTTCTTTATTATGTATACATATGCCCACAAACGGGCGTCGGAGCATGATGCTAGTAGGGGCAAGGGGCGTTGTTCCCCAATGACTGCAGCGTGGCAGGGTGGCAGGCACAAGTCATTGTAGACTGGCACACCTGCATGCAAATGGGGCCATAATGACATGCAAATGCCCCCATTTCTGGCTTTCATGCATGATAGCCCTATTTGCATCTAAACTTTTGTATATTACAGCAGTTTGCTATAATGAAACAAACTGCAGCAGCAATTGATGCAAAAAAATAAGTGGCCCGTTAACATGCATAGTCATCAGTCTTCATTACTCACTCATTAATCTGTGTCATATATATATACCTGCACACTGACCTTTCACTGTCTCTGAGCAGGGGTACGGGTGTGAGCATAAACCATAAGCAACTAACAACAATATGTACCCACTTATAGGTGACTTGGCACATTGCAAAGCATTACAGCACATCCATCATCTGTGAAAGGCAAGTACACCATGTGACATATCCATTGTACCCCCCGCTACCATTTATCACACTCTTACAATATGGTAACTAGGTCTATTACTACACTAGGCCCTCCCCATTGAAGTGAAAACTAATTTTGAATTGGTTGAGAATGCATTGTAGTACAGTAGGCCTTATCATCTTGATTATCACGAACTTTCTATCTATAAATACACTTCTTATCCCAGTTCACTCCCCCCTTCATACAATAACACTTATGATGACATACATGCATGGCACACAAGTCCAGTACACTCCATCACTGCTGCACACACATTGTGATAATTATGATAACATACTCAGAATTGGCTTAATACAGCAGCTTTCATGTGCCATACTAGTCTTACCACATCATAGATTCCCCATTATTATAGTACTACCACCTGACCGCCTACCCACTGAGAAACAAAAATTTAATCATAAGTGTACCATCATAAAGAATAGGGCACACTGTACAACAAAATACCTCTCAGCTATGCATGAAGTGACACCATATAGTACACCTGTATGCATAGTAAAGCAAAAAGTGGGTATCTGAACATAGATAACACACTGTGTCACAGAATCTCAATATACAAATGATCCATTCACATGTTGCGACTGTCTACTACAGTACTGTTTGCATCCCCACTTACTCATCCCTTTCACAAATAGCTACACTGCTCTCACAGTAACTAGCAATTAGCAGTTCTATGTTTGCCTTAGGGTTGACAAGGTCCTCCATACTACTGAACAGACCTTGTGGGTGTAGGGGACTGGACACTATATCTTACATGAATATATTTTATGATGGTACTTATGCTCAGAGCTGGTGCCTGGCTCCTCCTTCACCTCCACAGTTCTTACTGGCACTGCTTCCCTGGCCACTATAAACCATAACAAGTAAAAAATATTGTAACATATGCCTCAATATATTAATCTACCACAAAACGTTTATTGTGAAATACATTTTTTTATACTGTCTCATTGTGTAATTCAACCATGTATCACATTCTCTTTGCAATGACACTTCTGTGCTTCCATGGATGTTGTATCATTCACCAGCAGTGACATCCATGCACTGGCCCTGCTTGTGGGTACAGCAACAAACTCACTTACATGAACAGTAACAGCAGTGCCACAGCTGATCTTCCAGAGAAGTTCCTACACCTTGCCAGCCACATCAGCACTGCACACCCCACTGTAATTCAAAAACTCTCTCTGTGCAGTACTGCACATGCCTATGCAGCTGTTCAGTGATGCCCACCCCATTTTCAGTTACTACCCCAATGTTACCATAGACATACAATACTGTCCATTCAGAAATATACAGATTCTGGCAATATATTACCAGAACATAACAGGCTCAATATCACAATCTGTTAGGTATGCATGGGTCAGCCCCCAACCTGATTAACATATGTTACTATTCTTCCCTTCTCACATCATTATGTGAACAACAGAACATTCTCCTGTGTATATTATGTCTGGTCACATCACTACATCTCACCTAAGTGGGTAGTATATCAATATGCAAAAACACTTTAAATATACCAGCCAAGATCTAGATAGCATATATTGGGCTGAGTACATGTATTACTCATTTTGAACATGAGATGACACAAAAACACAATTCAAATTTGTACAAATATCTTCTTAGAGTGCAATGAAGACAACATTCACTTATAAAAAAATAGATAAAAAATGCATAGGACAACAATACTTCACATACCATTGCTGTCAAGAAATGTCATGACCAGTTGTAGATCATAGTCAGTTAAACCAAACTGAGATGTATACAACTACCGTACATCTGGCTATAAAATCTGTTCCTTTTGAATCACCAGTTATGTATGAAGTAGTATACCTTGTTCTTTAGAATTTTTAAGCAATATACCCCAACAGGGTGTTGGTTTACTGGAGGATGTACCATGGCTGGTGTAGTTCAGTCACAAGGTGCAGCCGAGAGACTTAACCATGCCAAGAGTGGTAAATCCTCCAGTATACTCACTCCCTGGAGGGGTATATTGCAATTATACAAAGGGCTTGTTTGTTTTTTTACAAAAAAATATTTAAAACATCCATTTGATTTCAAACTTGCTGCTCGTTTGTTTGCCATCCATCCATTAGCTTTGCAGTGGTGTGTTTGCAATGAACATATGGATTTGCCAGGGAGTTCCTGATGCAGCTGAGTGGTGGCTGGCACCTTTTACAGTGGGTACACTGGAGTATTTACAACACTGAAAAGGTGCCAGCTAGACAATCAAAATTCAGAATTCTATTCAATTTTTATGTGTACGTTGTATTATTACAAATATTACATGGGTGCTGGAAGTCATATTAACTTTCTGAAGAGTATTTCCTAAAAAGAAGTGAGTTAAGTAGTCCAGCTCACACCTTACATGATAGCCTCATACCCCCCAGTTATGTAAGACAATTATTTCTATCGGCATCTTACCATCTGACTGACAAGAATGACACTGTCGGTGTCAGAGTGCTCAACCTCCACAGCTTCCAGACTGTGCTGCTACTACCTCAGCTGCAACTGGGGGTGCCTGCACTGGTCTGTGAAAGAAGATAATAAATAGATCCACTAAGTTTTGCATGTAAATGTCATCACATTTAACAACATTTCTTTAAGCATTCAAGATGTTTCAGCACCTAACATTGCCTGTAATTAGGTATTGCAGAGCCATTGCAGACACATATAAAATCACAATTGCTGCAAATAAATATTTCATAAATAAAAGATCATAAGCTGACTCAGTACACAATACTTAGTACTTATATAGTATGCCACATGAAATACAATTCTGCTTCAATAAAATTGATACTGGATAGTAACTCCAACACTGTCATTGGGTTAGTCATTCAAAAGCATCGTAAAATACGTTTTTATCTAAGTCAATATCAAGACACATGTATTGTATTAACATATATATATATATATATATATATATATATATATATATATATATATATATATATACATATATATATGTAACACAAAAAAATGCATCATTATTTAATAACAGTTATAAATACTTTTTCCCTTAACACAAAAAAAAACACTAAAAAAATAACGTCTCTTGTGACATACGAAATATTCACTTGTTTTACACTACAGCAACTTGACTTGTAACATCTTATTGTGATACTAACATGGCTACAACAACAAAGACTTCAATCAGAAAAACACTTTTTACCCGATTGTGTACCTGTACTATAATATCATAGAATCTGAGGAATTTTATTGAGTAACTCTACAATGGAGAGGCGTTCCCATGAGCTGGCTTCCCTGCAGCTTCCCATACTCGTCACAGCGAGGTAGTACCAGCACTTATCATTCTCCAGTATCTCTCTCCTCTGCTTCAAAACATAGAAGCGTTGGTGCAACAGCTTCCATTCCTCTTCAACTGCACTGATGGTCTTGTTCTTGACTTTCAATACCATGTGCAGGAAGCTGTTAACGCGCCTCACATTGAGTCCAACTTCTGGTTTGTGCTCCGCATTAAAATGTGAGCACTCCCCCTCACTTGGACTGCCTCAAGCAGCAAGCAGACCTCTCTCATGCTCCACTGTCTCATGTTGAATTTTCTATTCTGCAGTAAAAACATACACAAACATTCCATTACTGTCATGTCTCAGAGTCTATATATTTCTATGTATTCTATGAAGTATTCTGATTAGAACATGGCAAGAACAGCATTTAACAACTCTGCCATACCATTTCACACAAAAATTATTTTTCACATGGGTTGTACAGTAACACTCCTATGCACACTTGACACATCCTGGTATTGATCCCGTAATAACGTGAGCATCTGCAACCACAACCCGTACTTCTGCTGCACACTGTTGAAGCCCCCCAAACAAAACAAGTTTTAAAAAATGGCAACCAGAGTGTACCTGCAGTACTGCACACTACAGCATGGCAGCCAACAGATGTGGGTGGCCAGCCAAGCTCCAGGGCTGCTGTGTGTTGGCATCAGCCCTCCCTCACCAACTGTGATTTGACTATGAAAAATATATCCATGGTGGTCCACTGCACCCAACCCCCTCACCCAATTGTGGGCTTTCTGTTGAAAAGTAACCATTGTGCTGTACTGCAGCTACCACTCCAGCTCAATCTAATGAGGAAGTAGAGTGAACAGGGCCACAAGGGATACATTTTATACAGTTAACCCATTATAAGGTGAAAGGGTACACTCCACTGTACTATGAGCAGTATTTTTTTAGTGAAAAACCAAGATCTAGTTTTGGAATACATTACCACAAAGCAACGGTGGGGGGGGCACATCACTAGCCAACAGGTACTGCCTTACACAGTACCAGGGACAAGTTACTGATGAATGGCACACCTGTATACTAATGATGCCATTATGATATTCAAGTAGGTGTATTAACACATTGCATGCAATATGGCTCCATTTGCATGTACAATACTAAATACTGTCATACTTGAACCTACCACCACTGCACTTCAGTCCTATATCCCCACTACTCCTCTCTGTCCACTTACACTCGTGCAGTGCCAGAGTAACATGCACAATGCAGGTTTGCAGACTAAAATATTTAACACTGCTGACCATGCCACAGCACTGTAAAATATTGCCCTGACAACATCCTGCTGCATTGCAGTTGCAGTTTGCCCAGGCTTGTTCCACAGCCTGGCACAGTCTGAATATTCCTGACCCATGTGTTACATCTGTGTGAGTGATGTATGCAGCTGTTCTATTTTTTGACCAACATTTTTTGGTTCTGAAAGGAACCTTTGTTTGCACTTTGCTATTTGTTTAAACAGTCTGACATTCTTAGAGGACTTTGAGGATTGCATCTCAAGGTCTCCCAGGAAATGGCAACTCCAGCATGCAAGAATGTACACCGTCTGGTAGGTATAGCCAATCATAACAATACTTAATTTCTGGGTGACATATGGTGTACATTCCAGACATGTGTAGAAATGCAGATATCTGTATGTTGACTTTTCTTTGGGCTCTGTCAATCAGGTACATATGGTGTTCTGCTTACCAGACCCTACGCTCTGTAATATCTGAAAAAATGATTTTACAGGCAGGCAACATAGTCATAATAGAAGCAAGGTCCAATTTTGCTTCTGTTACTAAATCTACCCAGCGTTTGGTTCCCAAATCATTGCCTCCAAGATGTATCAGCAATATGTCTGGATAAGCCTGAGTACTCAAAAGTCTGTGCATGGTTGGCATGAGGTGCTCCCACCTCATTCCACCCCTACGAAACCACTTAACACAGCAATTTGTGAGCTGCAGTTTTCTCCCAAAATCACTATTTTGAGCATACTCAGACACTCGTCTCACTACACTGCTTCCAATTGTCCACAAAGTCCTTTTGATGTTTTCTGCCATTCTCAGCTTTTAAACTTAGAAGTGGACAGAGAGCTACCAAAAAAGTCAGTGTTCACCCTGCAGTGCCTAAGCAGTAGTGAAAGTAAAACTGCTATTTTCCCTCCTAACTTCAACCCAGCTTCAGTGGGCTGATCCATAACACACAAATAAAACAAATCATTGGCTAACTACTGTGCCTTCATTAACCAATGTAGTCTATGCATGACTATCACTGCACTTCTGCTACAGCTAAAATGTGCAAAAATTTAAAGGTGGAAAATGCATCCTTTTGATGGGCAGTTTTAAACAATTACAACTTCAGAAACATGTCTGATTGGTTCCCTCTTCTGTTGTGGCTAGACGTGTACCTTGTTATCTCCCTCCATTTGCAGCTGTATCTGTGCAAGTAAGTACCAAACTACTATCTGACTTTAAACAGTTTTACCTAAACAATGCAGCATCCTAGGTTATTTCTAACAACATAGTTAAATAGAGCAGTAAAAAATGTGTTGATTAATACTATCTACCTGTTACTAACACTTTTTATTATACTAGAAAAATGCTTTATAAAATATAATGCACTTGCAGTTATAAATGTGCTGTCTCAGTGTAAACTAAGATGGCTGCTATTGACTTCTTCTTCAGTGTTGTCCATCTCTGATTGGTTGTCTCACATGGCCTAATAAATCTAGCATAACATTGGCAGAACTAGCTGTCAGTCAAATAACAATCAGATATGATTCAATAATGAATACAATACAGCTAATTCTAAGCTTAATTTACAACACCTTTGCACGCACAACACTACTTTTTCGACATTTTCGCATGCACAACACTAGATTTTGCAACACTGTTGAACGCACTACACTATTGTTTTATTACACTTTCGTGCACACGACACTGTTTTTTCAAAACTTTGAATTTACAACATAATTTGATGATTTTTTCCAAAAACAAGCATTTGTCAATGCTAAATGTCTCACCGGCATTGGCAGTGATGGAGGTGGAGAGGCATAGCGCTGTAAGTTTGTTAATGTGTCCCAAAAGGTGATTTTGTTCAGCAAGTATGCCACTGTGTGGCAGAGTTGTGGAAATGCATTTTTGGCAGGCTGTGGAAAATGGCAGCTGGACTATTGGTAATGAGGTGTGCACAAATGCCAGTGGTGAAAATGTGGCATGAAAATATTACATATTGACAATGTTACAAGGGTGCATGGAAACTTCACAATGCACGCTTGCAACACAATCATTGTCTGGACTTTCACCACCAAATCTTCAACATAGGCATTTTAGGACATTTGCTGATAAATAGTGTCACTGTCATTTCCTGAAAATGTCCTGAAAAGTGATTTCACACAGTGACCGTGCAATTCTGCACTGGATGTGTGAAAACACATGTCAGCCAGCTGAACTGTTCAAAAGCAGGTATGGAAAAATGGCAATGATGAACAGCTGGAGTGAAAGTATTACAAATTCACAAAGTCACAAGCGTGCATGCAAACTGTGCAAAGTGCACTCATAAAACACTCATTTTACTGACTTTCATTCCTAAATTTTCAACACAGGCATTTTACGACATCTACTAATGAACAGTGTCACTTCCATTTACATAATGTGTCTCGAACACGGGCTTTCCACAGCCATCATGCCACCAGCGCCAGAATTTGGAAAACAATGGTCAGGTGAAAAATGACAGTTGCACTGTACATTGGAGGTAGAACAATGGCACTGTTGAAAATGTAATGAAAATATAGTTTATTTAACTTACGAGCGTGCTTGCAAATCAGCAGCACTTCTAACACATTTATGTTATGGACTACTGTCACCAAATTTTCCAACACAGGCATTTTAGGACCTCTGCTCATAAACAGTGTCACTGCGTCATTTTCATATGTGCTCCAACAGTGATTTCACAGATATTCTTGTGCCAAGTGCTAAAACACATTTCAGCAAGGGATGTGAAAATGACAGTTGTATGTTTCACAAGAAGGTGTGGTAAAATGCCAATTTTGAGAATCTGGCATGCAAATATTATGAACACTAACTACGAGCATGCATCAGCAGTTGATGCGATGTCAGAAACAGCTTATTTTATGGAGTATTGTCACCAAATTTTCAACACAGGCATTTTAGGACCTCTGCTCATGAACAGTGTCACTGTCATTTTCGTAATGTGCTCCAAACACTGATTTCACACAGCAACCGCACTATTCTGCACTGGAAGTGCGAAAACACATTTTGGGGAGGATGTGAAAAGTGACAGCTGTACAGTTCACAAGAAGGTGTGGTAAAATGCCAATGCTGAAAATGAGGCGTGAAAATATTGCAAATTCACTAACTTACAAGTGTGCATTGCACAGTTGCTACACACGCACGAAACAGTCATTGTATGGAGTATCATCACCAAATGTTCAACACAGGCATTTTAGGACCTCTGCTCATAAACAGTGTCACTGTCATTTTTATAATGTGTTCTGAACAGTGATTTACTACAGCAACTGCACTAATTCTGCACCGAAGTATGAAAACACATTTCGCGCAAGGAGGAAATGACAGCTATATGGGTTCACAAGAACAGGGTAAAAATGCCAATTTTGAGAAACTGGCATGAAAATATTGCGAGTTCACTAACATATGAGCATGCATTGTGCAGTTGATACGCATGCTCGTAAAACAGTCATTTTATGGAGTATTGTCACCAAATTTTCAACACAGGCATTTTAGGACCTCTGCTCATGAACAGTGTCACTGTCATTTTCATAATGTGCTCTGAACACTGATTTGCACAGCGACCGTGCTATTCAGTGCCGGAAGTGCAAAAACACATTTCGGGGAGGATGTGAAAAATGAGCTGTACGGTTCACAAGAAGATGTGGTAAAAGCCAGTGATGAAATCTAACATGAAAATAGTGCAAATGCAACTTAACTGAGAGTACATTGTGCAGTTGTCGCACACACAAAACAGTCACTTTTCGATTTTTCCACCAAATTTGTAACGAGTCTTTGAGAGCCCCCTAATCACTAGCACTGTCATTTCATTACTCAGTCCCAAAAAGGTGATTCCACAGTGACTGAGAAATCACCTCTGCATCCAAATAACACCATGACAGTGCAAGAATTCATGAGAAGGTCCAAAACCCCATAAGGAAAATTTTGGGGCCAAATTGCAAAATGCCCAATATGCATTAAAGATAAAAAAAACCAACTATTCCATTATACAGCTAAAGCAGCATTTCTTCAGTTACGTAGTCAGCTTTGAAGAGTGCAGACTTGTCCCGTGCACAGAAGATTGTCACGCTGAACTCCACAGGTAAGTATGGGGTAAGGGGTGAGGCAGGGTGCATAGTGGGTGGGTGCAGGTGGGGGAGGGGCATCAAGACTATGAGGACCTTTGCATTTAGAAAAGGAAAAAAAAAAAACGATGGAGGACAGTTTTTTTTTTTAGGGCTAACACGCTGGGGTGGGCTCCCAGAGTGCCACCCAAACTGTTTAGGGGAGTGTCTGCAGCCGATGGGGATTAGGCACCCTGCGTCGGCATACAACATGGGGAGGAGGAACCAATGCTAACGGGATTTGGCACCCCATCGGCACACAAAAAAAAGTGGGGGTTAACCGACAGAGATTAGAAACCCAAGTCGGGTAGTAGTTAGGGGTGGTCACCACTACTGACCTTGGCCATAATGCCGCAAGCACGGCGAAAGGACCACTGTATATGATGAGCTTTGCTCAGATTGCAGCGGACCTTTTTTGTAAACGTGCTCACCACATTATGTATGCATGGTGTGGAGCCAGCATGCAGGCTGATTGAGGAATGTGGGATTCACCTACTGGCGCGTGCCCTGTGTTCACCCAACAGCGACCCCGCCTCCAAAGCTGCACTGTCCCACGATGTTGGCTGCGCAAGCGTGCCAACATAATGATGATTACTGAAGGGAAAAGTTTCCTGCTTCTTACCTAATGTACAAATACATAAGTTCACACAATTTCACATACTTATTCTGAAATCGTAACTCTACCTGCACAACTATGTAATTTCTGAAGCTACATTTTCGCATTTCATTGTTTTCTGTCACTCTACAAGTGACCTCAATATTCATTCCTAATCAGTTATTGTGATTATTTGTCTTAGCAATAACACATGAACAGAGCTTGGCTTAACAATATCTTAAGCACTCCTTAGAGACATAATGTGGCATAAGGTAGAGCCAAGTATTATATCGCCCCAAAGATGTAATTAAATAACTGTCAATGTGATTCTTGTGAATGCCTTATGGCTATCATGACAATTAATATTCAAAAGTTAAGTGTTTGAAGTTGACTTTATTAATCTGTTACTCATTTACAGAAATATTTTAAATAAAGTAGTTGTTTGACCAGCAGTTTAACAATACAAGGTCAAAATCACTATATAGAATTCCAGTGATTCTGCAATGCTGAACAGTGAAATAGTATGAAAAAAATCTATGTGGCATGGTGATAACGCTATACAGGACAGTGTAACATGAATCAGAATAAGACTGTCAAAATTTGAGCAACCAATCTGATTAAAGCATTTTATGAATCTTTTGTTTTTGTAATATTTTATACATAAATCATCTGTCTCAATATACAATGTTAGAAGTGATCAACACAAGCATATACTAATATTGTCTTTTTCTCTGTCTTTTATACAGGTGTCTGATACTTCTGTAACATTGCTGACTGCCACTGTGAACTAACAGATTGAAAGATGCCTAGTAAATACAGATGTGCATGTATAGAAAGATCAAACAGGTATCATAGTACTTCACTGTTGCTTAAGAATGATAAAAAAACAGTGATGTGAGTTCAAGACATAAAACAAAACAGAGTTCTACTGGAATAGTGAGCTCTACAGTAACTCACTCCACAACAAAACCACATACTTGCTCAACAGCAAGTAAAAAATGTTTACCTGAGCAACAGTTGTGTAGATCTCTCAGACAAAACACAACTATTGCTACAGCAACCATCAACAGACCTTCTAAACAGTGCTGTAAACTCACAGCTGGTGATTTTCATCTGAGAAAACAAAAGTATTTCTAATCACTAGCAAGTAAAGCTAAGATCGACAGGCTTATTGCTGCTGTGATGAGACATGAGCACAAAAATTAAAAGAGTCATCTGATTTTGATGAAATTGCATCTCAAAGTATGCACATTTGTTAACAGAGCAGTATTTGTTCTTCAACGTTTATGGTGTAAGATGTCTCATGTGCTTGAACTATTCAGAAAAGTTGTGTACGACATCAAAAAAAGGCTACAACAGTATCCTACTTTGACTGTGCACAATTTCTGTGATGTATTCACAGGTCACTGGATGCACACACAGCACTCAGAGGCATATTTCTGGGAAGAATCTTATTATTCACAGAAAAAGAAAGCAAGTTCACCATTGATGAGTCTGGTAAGCTGGTCAATGTGCTCAGTGTCTGTGATGACACAGCAATGGACACAAATGATGACTGTGATGCAACCACTGTGTCCCATAAATGGCACTGTCTCTCATGGCCATGTGATGAAACCTGCAACTGTAGGCAATCATCATTTGAAAAAGTTGAACAGTTTGTCAACCTATTTGTGATAACAGATCACAAAGAAAGATATAAACTGTTTAACAAGATTGACCTTTGTGAAATCATCCACATACTGGACTTATGGGTCACTCACTAGCATGCCTCAATAGTGGTGTTTGTGACAGTGTCTTTCACAACATGCAGATGCTGGGAGTGCATCAAACAGGCATGCAAAACTTTGTATACAGGGTATATGAAGTCCGACAAGTTGTCAATCAGTACACTTGTTTAAATGACTTATTGCAGTCTGGTGACATGCAGGGTGCCATCACATTTCTCAAACAGCTGCAACATATTACTTCTGTACCAGACACAACTATTTATCAGTCAGCAAGTTCTGCTGAAACATCTGTTTCTGTGTTAGAAACTGACATACTGAAACAGTATGACAAAGAAATTGCAAAATTTGAGCTGGCAAAGGCTCAGAAGTTTGACTCTGTATGTGTGTCATGTGACCGTCTGTGCTACAGCAAACAAACAGTCACAGTGAACCTGGAAACCTTGTCACCATACAATGACATGTGGTTCCATCTCTCAGCATTTTTGCTGATGAAATCTGACTTTCAGTTACAGAACACCATTCTGCTGTGCAAACACTGTTTCTCCAAACTAAAGTCTAACATTCTGCCACCAAGGTCACTGTTGAATAATATGGAGGCACATGTTACACCAAGTGAGATTGCAACATTGAATATGTTTGAACGCATTCTAATTCAGACAATGAAACCATTTCAAACCATTCTACATCTGAACACAAAGACACGGAACATTCCACAGAAAGAACTCATTAGATCTCTAAAGGGTTCCGTGATGTATCTCCCACTTCCTCTACAGGAAAATGTGGAGGCAATCTCTATGGAAAATAGTTTGGTGATTCTTGTAAATGGTGTTCCAACTAAGTCCAAGGTCATCTGGCAAGATGTTGTCAATGTACAGAAGGTAAAGCTTGCTCTTACTTATTTAAAGAGTAACAATCCCTTTTATGCAGACCTTGACATAGATCACATGACTAGTCTCTCTGTTCAACATGATCTCTTAGAAACAAGTAAGCCAATGATTGAGAAGGTCAGTGACAGACAAGTGACAATGTATGAACAGTACACACCACCCACTACATGGCAGAGATCCAGTAGGAGACAACATTGATCTCTATCAAATGAAACAGGTGGAAGGTGAGCCTGTCAGCATTTGGGAGGCAACACTAGAAGCACACTGTTTCCCAGACTTATTCCCAAAAGGGTCAGGTGGATGGCTAGATGAAAGGGAAGTGCGTGTACAGGGTGCTGAGTACTGCACTAGCCGTGTGCTCAGTAAAGATGGCAAATTCAGACGTAACATACAGTACCTGTTTCATCTCCTCTGGGAGAGTGAACTTAGCATTCTGTCTGCATCTATTGCACATACTATTCATCTCACAACTCCACTAGATGGAATAACAGCTGCTCAATTTCTAGAGAAATTAAAGCAGAAAGATGAAAATGTGCAAGTGAATCTGTCTTCCATACTTTCAAGTCTATGTGGCACCAAAGAATATTGGTATATCAGACACTCCAATGTGATGACAATGCTGTGACAGTATGGTGCAGCCACATGGTTTGTCACACTTAGTTGTACTGAATATGCCTGGGATAAGCTCATTGAACTGTTGAAGTGGGCAAATTCTGATGCTGATGGCATTTTATCAATGACTGTCAGAGAAATGTGTTCACTTGATCCTGTGTCTGTCACAAGACATTTTCACAAGCGGTTCCATGACATTCTGACTTTCATATTGTCAAAGGACAATCCACCTCTTAGGTACTGTGGAGCATTACTTTTGGAGGATGGAATATCAAGCATGGGGTTCCCCTCATATCCATATGTTATTGTGGATCAAGGATGCACCACGCATAGGTGAACATGAAGCAGCACAAGTGCTAGCATTCATCAAGAAATATATCACTTGTCACATTCCAGACAAGTATGACAGTCCTACACTATGGAAGTTGGTACAAAAGTTCCAGTGACATATTTGTGCAAAATACTGCTGGTGAGTAGTAAAGAACAAATCTAATTGGTACACACGATGTCGCTTGATTTCCTAGATGAGTTTGTCAGGATGGTTCCATGAATGAACTTTTTTCAGCAATGCGACACCACTTGAAGGCAAAATCAACCAAGAGGATATGAGTTACCCAGAGATGAGAAAGAGGTGTACATCAATGACTACAACCCAACTCTTCTCCTAATGTGGCAAGCAAACATAGATGTTCAGTTTGTGGCTGATAACTCATTGGCCCTGGTGCGGTATGTGACTTTGTACATAACCAAACATGAGCAGACTAGCTTGCAAGATCTTTGGGAAGATATTGCCAGTTCAAGCAGAAGCCTGACATCTCAGCTGTGGTCATTGGGCTTGAAGACTCTTTCACACAGAGAATGTGGAGCTTATGAAGCCAGTGACCATTTAATGGGTACACATCTGTATGGGAAGTCTGATGCTGTCCGGTTTCTCAGTGTGAACTACAAAGAGAAGCATAAAAGTGTGTACTGATTCCCCATGCTGAAATTGAGGAACTCGCTGCCAATAGACCTTCTTCAAAACATATCTTGAAGAATAACCTGATAGACACATACTACCCCATAGACACAATAACATGGATGATATGTGTCTCTTTCAGGTGGCTAAGTGGTATGACTACAAGGCAGATATATCACCTGACTCAACACGCCACATTTACAAGGTGAACAGAGTGGATGGCTGTCTCATAAAGAGACACAAGCCATGGCTCATAGACCACTGTAAATTACATCTAGGCACATCAGAGAGCAGAGAACATTACTACTTTGCTCTCCTATTCCTATTTAGACCCTGGAGGAATGAGTCTGAATTAAAAGGTGACTGTGATACATTCGAGGAAGAATTCAATCTCAGTTATGAGACTTTCAAAACTGAATACTCAGAGACATACATACAGAGACTAGAGGCTGAGAAAGAACAGCTTGAGAAGGCAGAGAAGCAGCTTCAGGAAGACACTCCTGTTAGTTCACAAGACAATCTTGATCCAGAAGGACAAGCTGTTCTAGGTGAACCTCTGCCTTTAAATGCCCCAGAAGTGTTAATTTCAGAAATTGAGACAGCCATGGAACATGGAACACACTCCACTGTCAACCCAGCTGACTTGAGAGAAAGACTAAATCAGCAGCAGCATGTAGTTCACTCTCAAGTCATTGATGCTGTTTGACATGGCCTACTACATGAAACAAAAAAATGTGACTGTCTTGACTATAAACCACTACTGATCTTTGTTAGTGGTTCAGCTGGCACAGGAAAGAGTTTCCTTATTGAAGCCATCACTGCTGAAATACAGAGCCTGACAGGGTCATCAATGTCTGTTGCTGTTACTGCTCCCACAGGACTAGCTGCATACAACATTGGTGGAGTTACATTACACCGTCTCTTTATGTTGCCAGTGGAACATGGCAAAACAGGAGAGTATCATAAACTGTCATTTGAGGTTGCATCTCAGCTCCATTCCATGTTCACAAAGATGAAGTTACTCATCATTGATGAAATCAGCATGGTCTCCAATGTAATGCTTGCCTGTATACATCTATGTCTACAGGAGATCTTAGGTACTGACGATGGAGTACCATTTGGTGGCAAAAGTATTGTTGTATTGGGTGACCGTTTACAGCTTGCACCAGTCAATGCAGAGCATGTATTTGCAACTCTGACTGCCAAGCAAGCTAAGAACATTCTCGGCTGCATTGCAGGTTATAACATTTGGGAGTTATTTACCTATGTTGAGTTGTATGAGAACATGTGCCAAAGTGGTGATCTGGCTTACAAATCACTTTTAGATGAAGCTCGTACAGGTTCTCTATCACCAGAATATGTTGCTATGTTAAACTATCAGAGAATTAGAGTAGATACTACATCCATAGAAACAGCATGTAATGTATTCAACGATGTGTACTCTACAGGGACACAAATAGTGTGTCTTATGCCACGACTAAAGAAATGCATTGACTTCAACAATGTTATGCTGCTGAGAGAAAACCAAGAAATTCTAACTCTGCATGCTGTTGATACAGTTGATGGTGTCATTCTCAGCCACAACCTAGTAACAAAGATGACTGAAGCACTCAGTGAACTGAAGTCAGATGTTTCATGCACAGCTGGCCTAGAAGCTGTTCTCATACTTTGTAAGAATGCACGTATCATGCTGCTAATCATCTAGATGTTGAACAAGGCATGGTAAACGGTGCCATGGGAAACATCACTGACTTTGTCTACAATGTCCAGAAGACATATATTGAGACACTTGTAGTTCACTTTGACAACATGGAACAGCCTGTACACATAGAATGTACCTGTGTGAAATTTCAGGTATTTAAGGATATCTATGTAACAGGAAACAGTTTCCACCATGTGTTGCATATGCTGTTTCTCTTCACAAACCTCAGGGCTTGAGTTTGGATTCAGCAATGGTGGACATAGGTACAGACATTTTCAAGGATGGCATGAGCTACGTGGCACTTTCACGTGTCTGTAGTCTTTCTGGGTAGCACATTATAACTCTTGCACCTCAGAAGATACAAGCTGACAAGCGATGTATTGTTGAGTACAACAGGTTATGTACTCTCCATCAGCTACAAATGTCTTTAATACCACTGCCTACATATCTGGCTGTCTCACATTGTACAGTCATATCTACAGGTGTCAACAAACAGGCACAAGCTTCCACAAGTGATTCAACTCTAAAGAGTTCAACAAAGGTCACAATATCAACTAAACATTCAGAGCCAGCAGTTCATCAGAAATCAGTTGGTGTAGCTGCTGTACCAGTCTTTGACAGCAGCACTAGAGTGAACTGCTATGCTAACTCAGCTATGCAAGATTTTCTACACATGCTACACTTTGTGCAGGCAATATCTGCTTCACAAGACAATCCCCTATCAAATGCATTGAAGCAGATTGTCAACACGACTTCTGACCAGTATAACAATCTGCAGTCACTAACACCACTATGACAGGTGTTAGGTATATATGACAGATGTAGTACATTTGCTGCTGACATACAGCAAGACACTAGTGAGTTTATGATGGCTATCATAAACAACTTGGATGAAGACGGCACTCCAATGTGCCAGTACTTCACTGTGTTATATGTAACCAAATATGTATGTCTGTCATGTGGTCATTCACAGCGTGAAACCACAGAAGACATGCTGTGGATTACTCTTTTTGTCCCTCAAGCCAAAAGTGTCAAATTTCAACAGCTATTTACCAATGCCCAATGTGGTCACTCCTGTAAAAGTGTGGAGGCAGATGTACTCAGTCCATATGTCTCAGGAGTTCATCTCAATATCTGTTGCTTATGTTGCACAGATTTGACTCCAACAGACTCAGAGTTGACACTCCTATCACAAATTACACAGCTGGTAGAATAGTTGTTAACCAATCAGTGTTTGACACTCACAGTGTAGTCTATCACCATGGTCAATCTATGCATTCTGGCCATTACACCTGTTTGCTAAGGTACAGAAGTGGATGGGTAGAGTGTGATGACTCTACAAGCAGTTTTAAACAGAGACTGCCACGACACTTAAAAAATGCATATCTTCTAATATTGAAGAATTATGATGACCTTCATATTTCAGAAGAATAGCAGACAACATGTGGCATTTTTTAAATGACTACTTTGTGACAGAATCAGTCATAGGTCAGTACAATTGTTTCCAATCTACGACTCTCAATAAACCGTAGCATATCAACAAAATGATATACTGGCAGAGACATTTCATGCACTATGACATCTAAGATCTTGTGTGGATCAGTGACAACATGGAAATTGTTGTAGTGGCTTCAATTGGCACCAACAGTATTCCCAGTCACTAAAGAAACCATGCTTACATGTCTATCAAAGATTGTACATGTCAAAACAGAGTCCTTTCTGGCTCCCCTGTTCTGTACATATCTTTTCTTTAGGTGTATCATACCTATAAATAACAAGAAGTTGTTGCCAGTTCCTAATTTTTTGCCTCTGCAGAGACACAAAAGTTGTCCCTTATCATTTTAAATAAGTGTGTAACACGTCTCATTCACCAAAGAGAACACTCTGTCACAAGTTTTCTATCACCCATTTTTTTGTCTATTAGCTGCTGACATCTAGACAACAGCATCATTCTTTCACTATGCAACAGTGTTGAACTATGCCTGATGTATTTGTTACACTGAAACTGTACATATGTAAAAATAAAACTCTTTAGTCATAATGAAGCAAGTGAAATGAAGCAAGTGTAAATACTGAAGTATTGCAGCTTATTATCAAATGACTCTTGCATACCTATGCAATGACATGTAAATAATATTCACATTCTCATTTCATCTCACCATTGTTGTTAACTAGTTTAATTGTTCTAGTAAAAGTATTACTATAAGAGTCAAGTAACAATTAATCCTTAACATATAATAGAATACTATAGTGATTAAGTTCAGTGACCCATATCTTTCAAAAAAACAACGTGGTACACACATTTGTTATTTACTGGTTCAGACCTGACATAGTAACTGATGTAACCATTGAAAGAAATGTATATTGTACCTGTAATAATATGAAATCTGTTGTACTTGTAATACAAGTAAATGTAATCTATGTTAATAATACTGAAAAATTGTAAATCAGACACTGTTACTGATCACAAAGCACTTCATACCTGCTCCTGACAATGTTTATGATTGCCTCTATTGAGAGGTCGGGTGGGAATTTTCCATATGTACCTTGTCAGTGATATATCTTAAAATGTTTAACTGAACATACCAGTCATCTAATGTCACTGAAATCATAAACTTTTTATATTCTATTACTCGAACACTTAGCATCTGGTGTTTTGCCCACCCCAGGAACATATTCATTATCAGTCACACAATAACAACAAATCATCACTGTTTTATGTGTGTGATCACTGCTTACAAGCTCCTGACATACCTTCATTAATGTAGGACAGGACTAAGGGATGAGACATGTTTGGAACATTCAACTACTTAAAAGGAATAAATAATATTGTTAACCAAAGTCTCTTCAAGCTGAGTGGCAAACATATCATGAAGGGGCACAGGCTTCAGCTTAATGGTGGGAGGTTCAGGAGGAATATCAGAAAGCACTTCTTCCCACAAAGAGTAGTGAACACTTACACTGTACTCCTAAAAGAGGTCACCTCATTAAAGACAGTGTCCATCTATAAAAGAACCAGGTATATGCATAGGGGGAAGATAAGAATCATGCCTAGGGAAGATGGGAGGACTGTGCAGGGATAGCAGAGACATTAGCTCAAGATTCGAACCCTGCAACACAAGCAGACTTAATAGACCAAATTGTCTTCTTCTGCTGCCTTCTTTCTATGCTGTATTTCCATATGTACATACTTATTCCAATTCATATCATCTACTTACTATAAATGACACACATTTAGATATCTTCCAAGCAATGATTACACACATGCAAGGATTGTATTGTGAGAATGATTTTGTAAAAAAAAAAAAATCGTAATTGGCCCTTTTTCAGTTTCACCAATTGGCAATAAATATTTTTTAAACTTAACCACCTGTGTTGAGTCTTTACTGAACCATAGCATAATAGCATAAGAATGTAACTCTTGTTTCTATTAAGCAAGCAAATCAACTGGAAGAAATACTACCACACCTATGTGTCCATGGGCTTATTTTTTGCTATGGCTCTCCACTCAGTATCCACCATGTGGTCTAGGGTGTGGCACATTGCCTTACACAGTTCCCGTAATTCCTAAGTATGTTAAGTAGTCTGTACTGCCCTTAGTTTTCCTGTGCCTCTCCAGTCAGCGTGCAGTAGCTGCTGTAGTGAGGTGTGGTGCATCACAATGTAACTCTATCCATCTGTGGCTATACACTCAGGATGCAGTAACTGCTATGTGTGCTGCAATTCCCTGGCTGAGCCCATGCAACCTCCTAACTGTGCTAACTTCACTGTACCTACAATTACAGAGTTGTGCTGTTGATCTACAGTGCCTTATTGTTCCTGTGGATCACCACTCATGATGCAGTACAAATTTTTTGGGGGGAGCAGCATTGGCTGCCTAAATTCATGCAAATCCTAACTCAGCTAACTTCAGTATCCCTGCAATCAGTGATGTCTACCATTGATGTCCATACCCTCACATGTGTTGTGTATCTCCACTGAGATGTCCATACCCTCACCCATATTGTGTATCTCCACTGACAGTGCAGTACCTGCTGTCACGTTTGAAGACACATTACCTGCCTGAATCCATTCAAGTGATAACTGTGCTAACTGGACTGTTCCTGTAATCAGGGAGCTGTACAACTGATGTACATTGCCTATCTTTTCCTGTGACTGTTCACTCAGGATGCAGCAAGTGGTCTCCAAGTGCAGTTCCCCCATGACACTGTTCATCTCCATATGCTTTTTTGTTCTGTACTCTCCAATCAGTATGCAGTATGTGCGCTAGGGGTTCAGACATTGCCTGACAGAGCTCCTGTAATTCCTAACTAAATTAACTAATATGAACCACCCTTACTTTTCCTCTGAGTCTGCAGTCAGAGTGCAGTAGCTGTTGTAGAGAGATATGCAGCATTGCTAACTAAGTCCATGAAGCTGTGGTTGTACAGTCACAATCAATAAATGGTATGCATGACAAAATTCTCTGGGTGAGCCCATATAAATCCCAACTGTGCAAACTTGTGTCAACCAAAAAATACAGAGGCGTACCATTGATGTCCATTGCCTCAGTCTTTCTGTGCAGCAGTACTCTTGATGCAGTGCAAATTTTGGGGGGGGAAGCATTACCTGTCTGACCCACCCCCTACAAACACTAACTATGCTAACTTGAGTGTCCCTGAAATCACTGACATCTACCATTGATGTCCATACCCTCAGCTGTGCTGTGGGTCTCTACTGAGGATCCAGTACTTGGTGTCACAGTTTGGAAAGGCATCACCTGGCTGAGGCCATTTAAGTGATAATTGTGCTAACTACACTGTACCTGCAATTATGGAAGTATACAAGAGATCTGCATCACCCTTCTTTGCCTGTGCCTCTTCACTTAACATACAGCAAGTGCTCTGGAAGTGTAGTCCCCTACCCCATGAGACTGTGCAACTCCTAAGCATACTAACTTCTGTACACCTGCAATGATATTCCTAAGTATGCTAAGTTCTGTACAGCTGCAATGACAGAGCTACACTCTTCATGTCTATAGGCATATTTTTGCTGTGGCTCTCCACTCAGTATGCAGTATGTAGACTAGTTGTATATTATTTCTGACACCTCCTGCTGATTGTCTGTGATTGGTCCTGTTACCTTGGTTCTCCCTCCTACTTCCATGTGTGTGTGTGTCTCTGTGTGCCACTGGTGCTCAGGGGGTTGGGGGTGAATGTACATTAATGCTTTTGAACCCTAACACAGAATTTCCTCACTTTTGTCACTGTGGAACAACACTAACTGAAACAGTAAACAAAGTGTTTCTCTCTAATTTCCCTTCTTTTTAAAAATTACTCTGACAAATATTGAATGTATTACAGCAGCAGGAGCACGGGCCCTGCACTCCTGCCATGTGATGTCTTTACACATACTAACACAGTGCTCACAAACACAGATGTTAATGCACATGGTAACACGAAGCAAAACACAAAGATAAACAGTACAGAAAAATACTGAATGTAATACAGTGACAGGAGCGCAGGGCCCTTCGGGCCCCATGTTCCTGCCACGTGATGGCTTCACACATACTAACACAGTGCCAGCAAACGCAAATGTTAATGCACATGTTAACACAAAACAAAACACAAAGATAAACAGTACTGAGAAATAGTGAATGTAATACAGCAACGAGACCAGTGACGGGACCGCAGGGCCCAATAGTGCCCACACGGTAATGCACATAGTGACACAAAGTGAAACACAAAGATAAACAATACTGTAGACACAAATGGTTAAAATTACAGAAACACAAGCGCAAATGAAAACGCAAAGGGTGACGCACAAAGTGGCATAGACAAGAAAAGTAACTGAAACAGGTACATAACCACAAGCAGAAGTGGTAAGGGTAACAGTTATAGAAACACACACAATAGTTTTCCCCAAAAGCTGCATATAGAAAGAAAGTGAGTACAAAGAATGTATGCATAGTAATGGCTCTCAGAACAGAAAATGAGGACTTGGAATACTAAATTGCTTATATCTCAGGAACCGTACGACATAGAAAAAAAATTTAAAAGTCATATGAATTATCACATTCCTGGCTAGTTTTATTGGGGGCTAAATATTTTTCTGACGCAAAGTCAGTATCTCGCACCGTTTCCAAGAAACAGCCCAGAAAGGTGCGATGCACGCCATAATGTTATCCTATGGGAAAAAAAGACAAATTTACAGTGCCATAACTTCCCCTCCCTGTAATATTTTTTCACCAACACACTAAAAGGCATGTCTGAGGGATGTTGTCTTTCTTCCCTCCAAATTTCATCACAAAAGACCAAACCGTTATTTTGCAGCAGGGCAACAAAGGATTCCTGTAATGTAGCAGACGCTGTAATGTTATCCTATGGGAAAAAGCATCAAATCTGGAGTGCTGTTACTTTGCCGCTGTGTAATATTTTTTCACTGAAACACTGAAAGACACATTTGTGACATATTGGCTGCATTCTCTCCAAATTTCAGCCCAAAACACCAAACCGTTCTTTTGCAGCAGGGTGACAAAGAATTGCTGTCATTTTCCCACAGCCTGGAAAAGTACCGTCGAACTTTGTGAAAGCTTTCGCAAATTCATTCGACAGTGTCGCAGGTTCGACACTACTTTGCGGAAAGTACTTTTTCCAGAAATGTGAAAACATGTTTCTGGGGTATTTTTCCCCCAAATAAAGACATGCCTAGCTTCCGCAGGGTCTAAGTGAATACAAAAAGAATTAGGTTGCTAGAGGATCCCAAATTTAAATGCCAAGCATTTTTCTGATCACCAACTGAACACAAAATGGCGTATTTGCGACAGTAAAAGGGCCATTTGCGAAAGTAAAAACTGCATTTGCGACGGGACGGGATGGTTGAAAATAAACTGCGAATCCTCGAAGAACTTAGCCTTCACTTTGCCACTGCTGGGTTGGCATTCGACTCCTCCCCATACGCTAGCCGAGTGAATAGCAACACTAGCCCAGATACTACACATGCTACTCCACCTCATCCCTTCCAGTTGTGCCTGTTTAGCTACAAAGAAGTTGAAGACATAATTCTTAGCCTTGACACCAAGAAAAGTGCAGGGGATGATGGCCTTGAATCATTTTTCTTGTGGTTAGGCTATGCCCAGCTCACAGCCCCCATCCTTCACATCTTCAACCTCTCTATTACCATAGCCACTGTTCCATCCTGCTGGAAATCTGCCCATATTCTTCCTCTCTTCAAATCAGGAGATCCTTGTGACTTAAACAACTACTGTCCTATGTCTATCTTGCCCATTCTCTCCAAAGTGCTGGAAAAACTTATATACAACCAAATAAAAAATCACCTCAAAGTGCACTTACTCCTAAAACGGGCCCAATCTGGCTTCAGGTCAAAGCATAGTACCATCTCAGCCTTGGCTAAAGTCTCTAATGACTGGATCCATGCAATGGACACCAAGAAGGTTACTGGTGCAGTCTTTCTAGACCTCAGTAAGGCCTTCAACACTGTAGACCATCACCTCCTAATCACCTGTCTTGCCTACATAGGTGCCACTCCACTTACCTTACAGTGGTTTAACAGTTATTTCACAGGAAGTATACGAAAAGTCAAAGCTGATGGCCTACTGTCCGCCCCCCTTCCAATTGCCAGAGGAGTCCCTCAAGGCTCCATCCTGGGACCAATCCTTTTTTCCCTGTACATCAACAACCTTGACTCCCACATAAAGAACTCCAGCATACTTTTCTTTGCGGACAATATGGTTTCGTACACATCAGGCTCGTCCTCAACAGAAGTCAGGGAAGCACTCCAAGCTGACTTTATCCAGTTAGAAAGCAACCTTATCACTGCCAGGCTTCTCTTAAATGCCAAAAAAAAAACAAGACAATGATTTTCTCGAGACTTGTCTTGTCTGGTGCCCTACCTACCCCACCTAAAAACTTCATAGTTACCTCCCTAGGTGAACCCTTTGAAGTCGTACCTAAATTTAAATATCTAGGTATGTGGATAGACAACAAGCTTTCCTTCAAAGACCACATCGAGGATCTATCAAAGAGGCTTAAAGCACGCTTGGGTTTCTTCTTTAGAAATAGGACCCTCTTTTCTCTTGCAACCTGCAAAAGACTTGTCCAAGCAACATTTCTTCCCTTGCTTGACTATGGAGACATTATCTTTATCTCCTCCCCAACCTTGAGCCTATCTAAACTGGACGTACTGTATCACCATGCTCTTCACTTCATTACTAACTTTGCGTACAGGACCCACCACTGTGATCTTTGTGCAGCAGTTGGGTGGACCTCTCTTGCCACCAGATGCCTCCTGCATGCTGGCATTTGGACCCTCAAATTACTACTCCACAAACTGCCTGTCTATTTAACATCTCTCATACACATCTCGCATAGCGCCTACTCCCTAAGGAAATCTGACCTTAC
The DNA here is from genome assembly GCA_016271365.2 of Neoceratodus forsteri. Taxonomy (NCBI): domain Eukaryota; kingdom Metazoa; phylum Chordata; order Ceratodontiformes; family Ceratodontidae; genus Neoceratodus; species Neoceratodus forsteri. The sequence continues at coordinate 1,652,501,200 of CM057449.1, forward strand.
CCTCCTAGATGTTCCCAGGACACATACCACAGCTGGCCAAAGAGCTGTCTCATATGCCCTCCCAAACATTTGGAACCAACTAGAAGCCATGCTGAAGCTAACCAGCATTGTATCAATTAACTCCTACAAAACACTAGCTATCTCTAAATTAAAAGACATATGTAGGTGCTACTAGGCCCCCAATGCCAAGTCAAATTCCTAGGTACCAACTGGCCCTCTACTTATTAAGCTGAAATGTGTTGCATAATTTAGGGCAAGGTTAAAGCTGGAATGTACTTCATATATAGCTTAAGGACTTCTATTGTGTATACCTCTTGTATTATATTTTTTTTCTTTGTTATTCTACATTTTATATCGCCTGTCTATGTAATTGTGAACTGTATGTGTATGTGCCTCAGAACCTCCTTGTGAATGAGCTTGCTCAACGAAGTCTTTCCTGCAATAAACTTGAACTTGAACTGTCAAACTTTTTTTTAACTTTTCCCTTTGACTTATAATGGGAACTTGTTTTTTGAATAACTTTTGAACTGTTTAATATTTCTTCACAAAGTCTTCAAAAGTCACACTGGGGACCCCGGCTGCACATTCCCTGAAAATTTTGGACCATTCGCACAAACCATGAGACCTGTAGAGATGAGCAAAGAATTCCCAAAAAGCATAAATGTGCACAGATCATGCTTAATAACTCCGCAGCCGTATATCTGAACAGTACGAGCATTGGCAGATCCCAAGATCTATGGTTCTTGATTACTTATTCCAAACTTCAGGCAAATCTATTGCATGGTTGCAAAGTTATTAAGGTGCAAATTTTAAGGTTTAACATATAAATGGCTTCTCAACCCTAACTATGGTAGCACCATAATATATATATATATATATATATATATATATATATATATATATATATATATATATATATATATATATATATGTAGCAACGATAGTGCTACCATAGTTAGGTTGAGGAGCCATTTCTATGTTAAACCCCAAAACTTGCACCTTAATAACTTTGCAATCTTTGACAGATTTGACTGAAATTTGGAATACACAATTAAAGAAAAATAGGCCTTGCATCTGCCAAGTTTCTACCAGTCAGATACACGGCTGTGGAGTTATTAAGCATGATTTATGCTGCACGTTTACGCTTTTCTGGAATTCCCACGGTCGTACGCATAGTAGGTCGATGGTTTACGCGACTGGCCCAAAATGTTCAGGGAACATGCCAGGGTCCCTGATGTGCCTTTCTAAAGATTTGGTGAAAAAATATTAAACGGTTCGAAAGTTATTCAAAAAACAATTTCGCTTTATAAGTCAATGGGAAAAGTTAACAAAAAGTTCGACAGTGTCGCAAATGCATTTTTACTTTCGCAAATGGGCCTGTTACTTTCGCAAATCTGCCATTTTGTTTTCAGTTGGTGATCAGAAAAATGCTTGGCATTTATATTTGGGACCCTCTAGCAACCTAATTCTTTTTGTATTCACCTAGTCGGGCCCTGAGGATGCTTGCCATGTCTTTATTTTGTAGTAAAACACCCCAGAAATATGTTTTTCAAATTTCTGGAAAAAGTACTTTCGCAAATTACTTTCATGCTCACGAAAGTGTTGAACTTTTTTGCGAAAGCTTTCGCAAATTGCGACAGTAATTTCCTGCCACCACACTGCTGTAGATGACTTTTTTTCTGGGTGCAGTTATTAGATGCTGACACCAAAGTGTACTGCGCAAAGTAATTAACATAAGTAATCATTGCTTTATAGAAGTTTATATTTGGAATATATTTTTTTATTTCAGCGGTCTTCTGTTTCAATTAAAACTTATGCGTGCCCTTTAGGCTTGCAGCTCTCTGCATATCAAACCACCAAATATGTCAGTTTCATGTTCATTTTGCGACTGATGCGGATCAAAATGACAACAACAACAACATACAGCTACGTAAATCTGTCTCAGGGATTGGGCCTCCCAAGGGTCTGTCACGGCTTCTATAAACACTGTGTAGGTCCCGGAAACTCAAGATTTTTGTTAGGGGCTCAACGTTTTGTTTTTGTTTGTTTAAGCAGTTGTCTTATAAAAGGAATATTTTATTTTGTATACTGGAGACATTTTTGGATTTACCAGGGCGCTAAGGGCATACAAGTGATGTAACTGAAGTCTGCATTTGGAAAATCGGTTACAAATGAATACATGCCCAGTGCATGCCAGCAGAAAGTATCTCAGGTGGTGACTTTGTAGATGGCTATTCGCTGGCTGTCTTTCAATAGCACCTGCAAACTAAAGAGTTAGGAGGGTGGGGCAGGAAATATCACTAGCAGCTGTTGGAAAAAACTCACTTAAGTAGACAGCAGCTTCCAGGATCTTTTAATTTTTCTAGATCCTGCAGTCACATTTACTACACATCTCATACAGTAAATTCAACCTGATAAATACTGCTGTTTCTAGTTATTTAGTTGTTTATATGGTGTGCACTAAAGTATGGGTATGCCTCCTTAATGAATGTAAAGGACATTGTTGGCATGGAGCCATCAGGTTCGCATTCTGTGCAGAGCAATCAGGAAAGAAAAAGTATAACTTTCACCGTGATGTCTTTTGGATTTGTTTGGGACAAAATGTGAGTTTTTTTAAGCAAAATGCAGTCTGCCCCAGCGTCTTTCCTATGCGATCCTTATAGTTAGTTTATCAAATAAGTGTCCCTGAAGTATTGATTGTTGACAAGCCCCCCACCCTCCCCAGATGGTACAGTAATTTATAAAACCGTTTTTTTTTGGTATAAAGACAGCTTTCACAAAACAAGTGGGTGTTGCCCATTCATTTTTCTGAACACATCTAGATTAACAAAAGCAGTTTATTTTTGCTGACTGGTTAAATAGATTCAAATGTTTATAGATCACATACACTGCAGTGTACACAGAACTGAGCATTTTTTTCACCACTTTGTTTTAATCCGAATGAGGCTCATTTCGCGTTACTCTGTATCTGACTGGTTATGATGCAGGACAAGCACTAATTTAAAGACAGTCACTTATGACAGTCACAGGGCCAATCCCACAGTTTCCCTGGCTGATTGGGGACAGCTTGGATATTTAATCTGACAACGATCTGTTGACAACAGATAGCTGTATTGTAAATATCAGCAGCCAGATGTAGCTAGCAGGCGGCTTCACAAGCCCGGCTCTGAATTTCCAATACACCAGAAGAAGGAACAAGAACTCTCTAGCTACAGGTGCAGAAACCAGTTGAGATCTGAAAGCGAGAGGGATCCTCTTGTATTTGTCCTGTTTAGATTATGAAAACATCTGTGACTGGCACTAGAACAAGGGTTGCCAAAACAGAACCGGCTGTTTTTCCAATTGAGCAATATGTTAATTCTTGAGCCCCCTCAGGTTTCTTATGACACAGACACAAATACTTCAATAAGAAGAACAGGCAGCCTTTGCTGAACAAGTGGCAGTTCTGAATTTACCTTTTGTGTTCGCCTCAAATGTAATCTTGTGGCATTTTTCTCTTGCAGAGAAAAGGAGCACTAATCTGCCCCATCTTGGGAGCAAAAGAACTGCAGTAGAGTAGATATTCACTGAAATAGCACAGGGAGTAAGGAGTCTTGCTTTATTGAATCATCAAATCCCAGGAATGAAGCACTTTATTAATTATGGGTGCTAAAAATTCAGGCCAGCTGTTTCTTTCTTCTTGGCTTTAGTGGTGGTGGAGAAAGACAAAAGTCTATGCTGCGATCTTCTTTTGTACACATTCAGCATAAATCTGTCTCTGAATGATGTTTGTCTGAAAAGGAACCTGTAACAGAATTTTTAATACACTTTTGAGTTTGTATACCATGTGCTTTGTTTCTGGAATAAAAACAACTATAGTATATGTCCAAGAAAGTTGTTACCTATTAACGACTTTGCACTCATAAATGCTAAAATCCCTTTTTAAATATTTATGAAGAAATTGTAAATTGACCTATACGTGACAGCAGACGAATTACAACTGTTTACTTCAATTTTCCTAAGTAGATTAGTGTATGTATAGGATATTTTGTTGGATAATAAACTGAAAACAAACAAAACTCAAGAAAAATAAATGCCACACAACCCATCTCACTCTCTGTTGCACTCAATTACCCTCCAGGGAAAGCTCCCATGTGACTTGCAGCAGCTGCCCGATGGTTTATGAAGCTCCTAATACAGTAACAGAATCCTCCCATTAAACGGACAGCTCCTATTAATAAGCAGTGCACTTCACTGTGGAAAAGAACGAACAATGTGATTTGGGTATCTGTCCTTACCATTCTACTTCTTTTATTGTCAACTCGGTACACATTTTGAATGTATACTAAGACGACCAAGAAGTACAGCGTATTAGGAGGTAACTGCTGCTTATATATAGTCTAAGTTTTTTTGTTTATTTGTTTAATACTTTGAGCTCCTTCTCCTGACAATGGGGTACTTTAGAGCAGGAAAACATAGATACTTCAGGTTGGAAGAGAAGCTTAGTGAAAAGCCATGTGGTGTCGCTGAAAATATTCATGTCAAGTACACCACTGTAAAGGCATATGGTTTTAAATGGTGCATGCATACAGGTAATAGACATGCCTGAAAACAAATAATCCAAACAATATTTCCTTTTCAGAGAGCGCACACACCGTTGGCTTTTTGTTCTAAACAAATGAACAAATGGATTGTTTTGTTGCATATCAAACCATGTGTTTAGTTTCCTCTAAATGATTTATTAATGTATAACCAGGTTTATATGCCCAAGTTAACAGTTCCACAGCACAGGTTTCCAATGGGCACTTGGACTCAGACGTATTTCACTATAAATTTACCGTTTTGTGTAGTTCTGACATTTTTAATTGGATTTTACTGCAAGAGTTAAATGTTTTGTTCTATGTGCTTCAGGTTAGCAAAAAAGTCTGGGCCTCAAGAGCCATCAACGATCTGTGTTGAAACCAGCATGTAAACCTTGCATATCTGCGGTGGTTAAACTGGAAATGTTTAGGTAGGAGAACTCTCACATCTAGATTTCTAGGCAGTGAAATAGGCTGTCGGTTAGCTAGGATCTACAGCTTATCCAGTAAGTAGGAAAATGGGTAGACTAGGTAGGCCAAGCTGTCCTAATCTATCCATCAAAGTTTATGTTTCTATGTTATTTCTAAGTGGTGAAACTCTCCTACAGTAGTCAACAGAGAAAGATGACAAAGGTTGTGGAACAGTCATATAATTTTAAAAGAGGTGGTGGAAATGAGTTTTTGTCAGCTCTTGTCTAATTTAACCACGTCATATTTCCATCATCCATCCATCCATCTATCTATCTATCTATCTATCTATCTATCTATCTATCTATCTATCTATTATTTTGACATTTTTTAAATTATTTATCATTGAAAAGTCGCAATAGTGGGCGAGAGAATGCCCAATATTCTCTCACAACCACACAAGTGAAAGAAAAACTCTCCTTCAGACTTACTAGAGCTAAGGTGAGTCCACTTAAAAAAGAGTTACTTACAGTTATTATATAAACTTCAGCCATTGTTCTTAAACGCTTATGAATTGTTAAAGTGGTTGTGTAGTCTTTATTTTTTAACACTGTTTTTAATCGAAATATCTTTCCTCCAGTAATACCATACAGCATATTTTCACCACACCTGTTCAAGATTGTTGTTTAAATGGCTCGCTTCTCCGCTTTATTGAATGGTGCTAAGATCAGTGATAAAGCCACCAATATTTAATGTTGATCTGAACAGTTTTGTCCAGGCACCTCTTTTCTATGGAATTGGCTTTTATTTGCTTAAAGCAAACCACAGGTTCTCAATACTCCTGCCTGATGGATGCAAATGTAAATGTGCACTTATTTAATTGGATCAGGTCCCAAGATAAAAGAGATAAACGGCTCCCAGTTTGCCAAGTTATTTTCAGAAGTATGCAGTGATGTGTGGAGGGAAAGTTAATGAAGATGGGAAGAGACACACTGTAGTTAAAATACCTTGGCTCTAAACTTGTTGAGAAGAAGCCTAGCTTTCACTGTACTTTAGCAGAGAAACTATTTGCTACACTTATGAGTGGTGTTTTAAGAAAGGAATATCTGCGAGGTAACCCGGCTTTCAGGAAAGGGAAGCGCTTTTATTAAGCAACCCATTCAACGTTTTTTTTTTTTGTGTCAACCATTTCTCAAGCACTTAGGAACTATGTCCAATAATGGAATTTGATGCTAAAATAATCCTTTCAGTTTCGGAGTTACACATTTTTTTGTTTACAGTTAGTTCTAGTACCAGATGCTAACATAACATCACACGTCAGTTTTAGCAATACATCTAGAACGTTCTAAAATGTAATCCACGTCCTGGATGTTCTCTGCTTACCATGAGTGGTTTCTAGATTGATTTCATGTTATGTGTGAAGTGCACTCTAAAATGAATGCTATCAGGCAGTGGGTCCTATCTGAGTCCTGTTTGAAACACTTGTATACAAACCTGATCTATCTTACCACGCGAAGAGGTAGCTACAGTAATTACTGTGGGACATATAGCTACATATAGCCGTGATCAAGCTTTGTTGTATAGAAAACATGTGGCTGTTTGTCCTATGACTGCTGTACTGTATGTATGTATGTACGATATTTATACTGGATATGACAGGGGGCTGTATTAAGATAATTTTATCTTCAGGAGGAGATCTGTTGATATTTCAGGAGTGGTAAAGCCACCAGTGAGATAGCAATAGAACTAATACCCTCAAATAAAGATAAAATGATATCTTAAGTCAACCTATGTCTGTTGATTCATACAACAGGTGTTTAGGTGGGTTTATGATATAAATAGTAAAAAGCTGCAAAAGAAAAACATAGCAATGTTATATAGTTAGACTGCAGTATATTGAATAAAAAACTAAATGGCATTTTTAATTTTATTTTTTATTGAAATAGTTTTACCAGGAAAGGCCTAATGATCCATAACACTCATTTCCAGTGGTCATGGTAGAAAATAAATGAAATTGGTCACTGAGCTTGCTCAGTAATGTATCTTGACATGTAAGAATACATTTTTGAGCATGCTCAGTGTCGCCACAATACATTTCTGAACATACTCAGTAACCAGCTTCTTTTATCTTGCTCATGTTGCCCAGGATAACCTGTTTATCTTGGCAAATATAGTTTCACACCTATTGTATAAATGTATTTATTTTATTTATTTGTTTATTTATTTATTTGTTAACCAAATGGGCCATCAAATGATACACACGGCACACAGTATCATACATAACACATGGCACAGGTAGAATCAATACAGCCATACAATGATGAAATAAAGACAATAACAGTTTGTATTTGTTAGTACCTCCTTAAGCCTTGCTTGTTACAATAAAATCATTTTTGATACACAAGCTGTTTTTGGCTATTTATTATACAGTGGTGTTAATGGTGTGTGCTTGGTTTTGTACTGCTATTTGTTTTATATAGTAAATTGCATCATTAGTGGTATATTCCTAAAGATAACTCAGTACTGCAATGACTCAGTAATAACGCCAACCCAAATATTTCTACAGCTCTTATTGTTGGATGTGTGCAACCCACCCTTGCCAACTTTAAAACTGTATTTCACGAACAGTCAACCAAATAATGTTGTAAATCCGACTTTCAGATAAATAAATAAGCGATTCTCTGGTTTTGTGATACAGAACTTAGCATGCTTTAGGAAGTACATCATTAAATCATCTCTGATGGCCCCTCATGACTGTCTTCAGATTAAACTTTTTAGTATAGGGTCTACTGGTTGATGCCAGGTGAAACGCAGGCACCTTCACTTTGCAACATTACTGAGTTTAACCTGAGGCCAAGACTGGAAGCTCACTTCCTCTACTGTGGCTTTCCTTGTCTTGTACTAACCAACAATTCAAATATTAAAGCACAATCTCAGTTTAATAGACCAGCACTGTTTTGTTTAAAGGTTCAGTACTACTGCACCATCTTGATGTATACAACTATATAGACATCACAAGTGGATCTGCTCAGCTAAAGAGCCAGTTCCATTAGACTTCAGAAAACCTAGAGAGTGGGTAACATACTTTTATTAAATGGGTAGGGACAATGCTGCATTCTGATCAGCTATCTGCCATGCTAACTACACTACCACCAGCACCAAAACAACTCAACTATACAACCCAGAAATTTCCCTTACAGAACAGCTAGCATGAATTCTAAACACACACACACAGACAAAAAAAAAAAAGACTAAACACTAATATCAGACTGTTAGTTACCATTGAGTTGTTCACATATGCTACCTTGAAATAATTTCTGGACCCAGCAGAAGAAATACAGTAATATATTAAAAAAACTATTAATTTCAAATAGATATCAGTAGATATCAAATGCGTCTCTATTGTTATTTTTTTTTTACAATTTATTTGCTTTTGGTAACTGGAAAAGTGCACTAGGCAACAAAAAAAACTGCCTATTTTCAGGCATGACCTGGGAGAAACCTATCGTAAACCCATTTTATAAGCACAGTAAGACACTCCAAGTTTTTGGCAGTAGTGTCCTTAATCCACTTTCAAGGGCTGTAGGCACTCAGCCACACTCAGTCTGTTGCCTACTGTTTTACTAAGCCCCTGGGAAAAGTAGGTATCTGCACATAGCACTACTACTGACACAATGTCTTGTGTTATTTCTCACCTCAACTTCTCAGCTCAAAATGTGTAGAACTGTCATTTAAAATAAAAAAAACAAACAAATGGCTAGAATGCATGGCATAGCACACTTGTAATTTAAAGAAGAATATATTTAAGAATGGTTGGCACCATATGTTTAGTGAAAAAGACAATTTCTATCAAGTTAATTAAAACTTTTATTAGTTTGCATGTTCAGAATGACTCAAACATTATGAAGAATGTAAGTACATTTCATGGGGGGAGGGGATTTAGATGTCAAATACAGTTCATAGTGCTATGTGAAATACATAGCAGTTTAGAACAGTTGGCAAGCAGAAAGCGAGCAGAGCAAATTACTATAACAACAGCCAGCCAAAACACCTCAGATTTACAGGATCATTAAAACAGTTTGGTTATCACCAGGTAGGGAGAATGTATTTTCCAAGGGATGAAGATAAGTGAATATAAAGTATAATCAGAACAATGACACAGACATTAGATTCCTCTATAGGTTGTAGTGTGTGTGTAAAATTAAATAATGGGTAAGTGTTGTATACAAGGATGTATACCCATCGAGGGGGGCTAGTGAGACTATAAAGGATATGAGACCATTATCCCCTGAGATGGGTAAACTACCTTGTATAGAACATCTACCCATTATGTATTAGATATAACACACCTTGGTGGTCACTATGTATCCAGTGTTGTAGCTGAAAGTTGTTTTTTCTTGTCCTCTATTTTGAACACTCCCTGATTTCTTGTTTTTTGTCCCCCAGCGTTTTCCACAGTGAGTGGGTTTTGGCTTTGCATTTTTGTTCATCTGCTTTCGATTTCCATTGTGCATGTCTCCCTATAAAGGGGGGCATTCTGGGGTGCTCTTTCTTTTACTTCAGTGGTGGCATGTGGTAGATGCAGTTGTGAGTAGTGGGAAAGTGTGGCCAGTTGGTGGTTTGTGAGTGGCATAGTAGTGTGGCTCGTACAGCAGCTCATTGGTATCTTTGTGAGGCTGGAAGCCATGTTAGGAATGGTTGTAGACAGGGAGCCACATTTAATCAACAATATGGTGTGGATGTCATCATGGGACATGTGAGACTGCAACGCAGAGGGCCTGGACTGCAGCATCATGGAAAGCATGGCAGCTGGTAGGTGTTGTGGAACCTTGAGGATATTCTTGCTTGAGAGAGTCATTTTTATGTAGGCTGTTTTTCAGGGCTTAGGTTGTAAAGTTTTGTTTTGGAAGGCTGAATTGTGTAAGATTCAGACATTATGTTTTTAAGACTCTTTTGCAGGTTGAGGTATTGTTACTTGATGTTTTGACTGGCTAGTTGGCGTGGTAATTAGTTGTAGTTAGTGTGGTCCCATAGGGTTGTACGTACTGTAGGTTTATACTTTTAATTAGTGAAGGTACATATTTTTGTTTGATTAGTGTAGATATATACTTTTAATTTACTTTTGCCTATCAGTATACAGGAAAATGACCAATAAGGAGATATATATATAAAATACATATAATATATGTATATATATATATATATATATATATATATATATATATATATATATATATACACACATATATTATATATATTTTGACAGTAACTTGTTTTTTCTCTTTTAGATATTTCCTGAAGAAGACCTAAGGTCGAAGCGTAGATTTTTAACTCTATTTTCTATCTTCAGCGTGCATTTAATATAACTATTTTGTTTTTATATATCTATATCTATCTATCTATCTATCTATCTATATATATATATATATATATATATATATATATATTATGGTACAGTAGTGCTACCATAATTAGAGATGAGGACCCATTTCTATGTTAAACCCCAAAACTTTGCACCTTAATAACTTTGCAACCGTTTCATGGATTTGGCTGAAATTTGGAATACATGATCAAGAACCCTAGGCCTTAGGATCTACCAAGTTTTGTACTGGTCAGATATACGGTTGTGGAGTTATTAAGTGTGATTTGTGCGCACGTTTACGCTTTTTCTGGAATTCTACAGTCACACCTACAGGTCATACAGTTTACGCGACTGGCCCAAAATCTTTAGGGAACATGCAGCTGGGGTCCCTGATGTGCCTTTTGAAGATTTCATGAAAAAATATTAAACGGTTCAAAAGTTATTCAAAAAACATTTTCCCATTATAAGTCAATGGGAAAAGTTAACAAAAAGTTCAACAGTGTCGCAAATGCATTTTTACTTTCGCAAATGGGCCTGTTACTTTCATAAATTGGCCATTTGTTTTCAGTTGGTGATCAGAAAAATGGTTGGCATTTAAATTTGGGACCCTCTAGCAACCTAATTATTTTTGTATTCACCTAGTCGGACCCTGAGGATGCTTGCTATGTCTTTATTTTGTGGTAAAACACCCCAGAAATATGTTTTCAAATTTCTGGAAAAAGTACTTTCGCAAATTACTTTCGTGCTCACGAAGTGTCGAACTTTTTTGTGAAAGCTTTCGCAAATTGCAACAGTAGTTTTCCATCTGTGGGAAAGTGACAGCGATTCTTTGGCACTGCACTGCAAAAGAACCGTTGGGAGTTTTGGGCTGAAATTTGGAGGGAACGGAGCCGACATCTCACAGATGTGCCTTTCAGTGTTGTATTGAAAAAATATTACATGGCGGCAAAGTTACGGCACTCCAAAGTTGACAGTTTTCCCCATAGGATAACATTACGGCACCTGACGCATTACAGAAATCCTTTGGATCTCTGCTACAAAATAACGGTTTGGTCTTTTTTCCTGAAATTTGGAGGGAAGACAGCCAACAGCCCATAGATGTGCCTTTCAGTAGTTTGGTGAAAAAATATTACAGGGAGGCAAAGTTATGGTGCTCCGAACTTCTCTTTTTTTCCCATAGGATAACATTACGGCATTCGCCGCGCCTTTCAGGGCCCATATCTCGGAAATGGTGCGAGATATGGACTTTTCGTCGGAAAAAATCTTAGCCCCCTTAAGTAAAAAACTAGCCAGGACAGTCATAAATCATACGACATTTAAATTTTTTTTCTACGTCGTACGGTTCCTGAGATATAACTTATTTAGTATTCCAAGTCCTCATTTTCTGCTCCGATACCCATTGTTATGCATACATTCTTTGTACTCACTGTCTTTCTCTTTTCAGCTTTTGGGGAAAACCAGTCTGTGTGCTTACATTACTGTTACCATTGCCCTTTCTGCTTGCGGGTCCATGCCCGTTTCACTTACTGTTGAAGTCTACGTCACCATGTGCGTCATCCTTTGCATTTTCATTTGCGCTTGCGTTTCTGTTATTTTTTGCCATTTGTGTCTACCGTACTGTTTCTCTTTCTGTTTCACTTTGTGTCACCATGCCCATTGACATTTCCATTTGCAGGCACCATGTTACTATGTGACAAGACATCACGTGGCACACCGTTCCCGTCTACGCCACCGTGTTCATTACCCTTTCTGTTCTCATTCGCGCTTGCGTTACCTTGTGTACCACTGTTAGCGCTTCTGTTTGCGTTGCTGTTCCTGTTACTATGCCACAAGACATCATGTGGTGGGAGTGCAGGGCCCTTTGGGCCACGCGCTTCCACTGCTGCATTACGTGCCGGGAGCACGGGGCCCTATGTGCGTTATCCTTTGCGTATTCATTTGCGCTTGCGTTTCTGTTATTTTTTGCCATTTGTGTCTACAGTACTGTTTCTCTTTCTGTTTCACTTTGTGTCACCATGCCCATTGACATTTTCATTTGCAGGCACCATGTTACTATGTGACAACACATCATGTGGCAGACTGTTCTCGTCTATGCCACTGTGTGCATTGCCCTTTCTGTTGTCATTTGCGCTTGCATTACCATATGTGCCACTGTTAGTGCTTCTGTTTGCGTTGCTCTTCCTGTTACTATGCCACAAGACGGGCCCCGTGCTCCCGCCACCGCATTACATTCACTATTTCTCATTATCATTCTCAAAAAGAAGGGAAATTAGAGACAAAAAACTCTGTTTAATGCATTAGTTAGGGTTGTTCCACAGCGACAAAAGTGAGGAAATTCGCTGCCAGGGTTGAAAACCCTAACTCCGAATTCACCCCCCCAGCACCACACACACACAGACAGACAGACACACACACACACACACACAAGGAGCCCTTTTAAGGTTAAAGGGTCAAACTTTGCACCTTAATAACTTTGCGACCGTTCAACGGATTTGCCTGAAATTTGGAATACACGATCAATAACCATACACCTTGGGATCTGCCATGTTTTGTACTGCTCAGGTATACAGCTGTGGAGTTATTAAGCGTGATCTGTGCACACATTTACGCTATATGGTGAATTCTTTTCTCGTGCCTACAGGTCGCACGGTTTGCGCGAGTGGTCCAAAAACTTCAGGGAACATGCGGCTGGGGTGCCTGATGTGCCTTTTGAAGATTTTGTGAAAAAATATAGAACAGTTCAAAAGTTATTCAAAAAACAAGTTCCCATTATAAGTCAATAGGAAAAGTTAACAAAAAGTTTGACACTTTCACAAATGCACTTTTTACTGTCGCAAATGGCCCTAGTACTTTTGCAAATCTGCCATTTTGTTTTCAGTTGGTGATCAGAAAAATGCTTGGCATTTAAAATTTGGACCGTCTAGGGACACAATTCTTTTTGTGTTCACCTAGTCAGAGCCTGAGGATGCTAGCCATGACTTTATTTTGGGGTTAAACACCCCAAAAATATGTTTTTCAAAGTTCTGGAAAAAGTACTTTTGCGAAGTACTTTCGTGCTTGTTTCTTGCCGAAATCTGTGCGAGCAGCTTTCGCCAAATCGAAAAATACTTTGCAACACTATGGCCAAAATGACAGGAGTTCTTTGCCACCTTGCTGCAAAAGAATGGTTAGGTCTTTTGGCCTGAAATTTGGAGGGAACTCAGACAACATCTCACAGATGTGCCTTTTGGAGATCTGGTGAAAAAATATAGCATGGCTGCAAAGTTACAGTACTCCAAATTTAGCATTTTTTCCCATAGACTAACATGGTGGCGTACGCCATGCCTTTCGGGGCTCGTATCTCGAAAACGATGAGAGACACAGATTTTTTGTTGTGAGTTGCATAACCCTGTGGGCTATGTAATGACAAAATCCTAGCCAGGAAAATCATGATTTTTGTGAAATTTAATTTTTTTTTCTACGTTATTCGGTTGCTGAGACATTAGCAATTAAGTACTTCCAATGCTCGTTTTCAGCTTCGATACCCATTACAATGCATACATTCTTTATACACACTGTGTTTCTCTATGCATCTGTTCAGCAAAAACAGGGTATGCACTTCCGTTACTGTTGCAGTTACTGCTTCAACTTGCGTTTCTGTCCCTGTTTGCATTTACATTCCAGTGTACACCACCATGTGCGTTACCCTTTGCGTTGTCATTTGCACTTGCATTTTCGTTACTGTTACCATTTGCTTTTACACTACTGTTTCTCTTTGCATTTTTGTTTGTGTCACCTTGTGCACTGCCATTTCTGTTCACGGCAGCCCTTTCATTTGTGTTTTCGTTTCTCTTTCGTTTTGCGTCTTCCTTGCTGTTACTCTTACCATTTGCATTTGCAATTTCTTTACCGTGCCTGTGCACATTATGGTTTGTGTTTCCATATGCACTTGCATTTCCTTTTGTGTTTCTGTTTGCTTTGCTGTTATTGTTGCTGTTACCATTACCATTTGCGTTTACAATTGCAGTACTGTGCCCGTGCGCATTTCGGTTTGCGATTCCATACGCACTTCTTTTCCTGTTTCCGTTTCTGTTTCCTTTGGCATTATTCTTCCTGTTATCTTTACCATTTGCATTTACAATTTCGGTACTGTGCCAGTGCAAGTTACGGTTTGCATTTACTTGTGCACTTGCGTTCGCGTTTCTGTTTCTGTTCCCCTTCACGTTCTTTTTACTGTGACACTTAACGTTCCATTTTAAATACCACTGCCATCACTGTTCACATTACCAGTTGTGTTTTCGTACGTGCTTCAATGTCCGTTTGCATCACTGTTTGCTTCAGCATCACTTTGTGCTTGCGTTTCTATTAACATTTCCTTTACCATTTGCATTTGCATTACCATGTGTGCCACTGTTGGCACTTCTGTTTGCATTGCTGTTCCTGTTACTATGTCACAAGACATCATGCGGCACCCGTGTTCCCGCTGCTGCATTACATTCACTATTTCTCATCATTATTCTAAAAAAAAGGGAAATTAGAGGCAAAAAACTCCGTTTAATGCTTCAGTTAGGGTTGTTCCACAGTGACAAAAGTGAGGAAATTTGGTGTTAGGGTTGAAAACCCCCCCCTTGGACCCCCCACAGCCCACCCCCCAACTGGCATTGTGGCACACCATGGGGTAATTGGACCTAACTCTTGCCCCATTTTCCTACACCTCAGATTCTTTACACATGTGATGGGGTGTGAGTTAGGGCCAATTACCTCATGGTGCAGTACGATGCTGGTGGGGGGTGGGCTTAGAGGGTTCAAGTTTTAACCCAACCAAATTTCTCGCTTTTGTTGCTGTGGAATAACCCTAGCTGATGCATTAAACAGAGTTTTTTGCCTCATATATATATATATATATATATATATATATATATATATATAGATAGATAGATATATGTTTTATAATAGCATGGTAGTGCCACCATAGTTAGGGTTGAGTACCCCATTAAAGGTTAAAGTCTGAAATTTTGCACCTTAATAACTTTGTTACCATTCAATGAATTTGCCTGAAATTTGGCAGGCATGGACCGGTACCATAGATCTCTGGATATGCCAAGTTTCATAGCAGTCAGATTACAGTTGCAGAGCTACATAGAGTCATAGAATGTGGTAATTGCACTTTTTTGCTCATTCTTTGCTCGCACCTACAGGTTGCACAGTTTGCAAGACAGATAAAAAACCTTCAGGGTATATGCAGCTGAGGTCCCTCATTTAGCAAAAACCTAGCCAGGAAACTCATGAATCACGTGAAATTGTAATTTTTTTTCTACGTCATATGGTTCCTGAGATATAAGCAATTTATTATTCCAACAGATCATTTTCTGCTCTGAGTCCCATTATTAGGCATACATTCTTTGTACACACTGTGTTTCTCTATGCAGCTGTTGGGCAAAACCAGGGTGTGAGCTTCAGTTACTGTTACACTTAACGTTCCCACTTGCATTTCTTTTCCCATTTGCATTACTGTGCATGCCATCGTGTGTGTTACCCTTTGCATTCTCTTTTGCATATGCGCTTGCATTCACATTTCCATTTCTGTTTCCTTGGGCATTAATTCTGCCGTTAAGGTTACCATTTGCATTTCCAATTGCCATACTGTGACTGTGTGCATCACGGTTTGCGTTTTCTTACGCACTTGCATCTCCTTTTGCATCACTGTTCACTTTGGCATCACTTAGCGCTTGCGTTTCCATTAACATTTGCTTTACCATTTACATTTCTGTCACCATGTGCGCAACTGTTAACTGTTGTGTTTCCCTTGCACTTATCGTTACTATGTCACAAAATATCACATGGTGGGAGCTCGGGACCCGCTCCCATCACCACATTCCATTCACTATTTCTACTGCACATTCCCAAAAAGAATGGAAATTAGAGGCAAAAAAAACTCTGTTTAATGCATCAGTTAGGGTTGTGTCACAGTGACAAAAGTGAGCAAATTCGGTGTTAGGGTTGACCCCCCAGCCCACCACCCCAACCGCCAATGGGGTGTGCATTGGGGTCATCGGTCCTAACTCTCATCCCCTTCTCCTATACCTCAGCTTGTTTACACATGTGGTGGGGTCAGAGTTAGGGCCAATGACCCCAATGCACACTCTGTTGGCGGTTGGGGTGGCAGGCTGGGGGGGTGAAAGGGGGCTGTCAACCCTAACACTGAATTTTCTCACTTTTGTCACTGTGGTACAACCTTAACTGAGGCATTAATGAAGTTTTTGCCTCTAATATATATATATATATATATATATATATATATATATATATATATATTATAGGATTTAGGATTATGAAGGCACTTCTATGTTAAACTTGAAATTTTGCTCGTTAATAACTTTTTACTTGTTAAATGGATTTGCATGAAATTTGATATGTGCTGTGGGGCATGGTAGATCTCTTGATCTGCCAAATTCTGTTTTGGTCGGACTTACATTTTTTGTGTACCAAAATGCTGAAAAATGCACTTTTCGGCAGTTATGTGGGCAGTTTTTTTGATTTTGTCTGTGGTGCTGCGCAGCCATTGTGTGGCATGCCACTCTGTGACTTGGCTCTTCTGAAAGAGCTTGGGTCAAGACATGTGCCACTTTTTGTTTCATGAAAAAATATTAATCCATTCGAAAGTTATTAAACTTTTAAGTTCTCCTTGTTAGTCAATGGGGACATTTATATGGTTATTTTGTGAACAAAGAATGGGGTTTTGGACATCTGGTCCCTCCTCATGATCAAAGATTGTACAGGCTCACGAACAAAGAATTTTTGATAGTCATCTTGTTTTAATTTTCCTGTTGGAAAAAATCAAATATCTCGGCTCAAGGGTCACTCCTGAAGTAAAACTTGGAAGGGTTTTACTCAGAGGACTTCACTCTATTGAGCCATGGCTGCGGTTTGCTTCAAAACTGTATAAAAATAGAGTTTCAAGCATTTTTATTCTTTGATCGTGGCTTGCTAATGATCTTTGATCATAAGCTTGCAAATTCTTTGATCGTGAGATTCTTTGACCACGATCTTTGATGGTGAGCGAGGGACAAGATGGGCAGTTGAAAAAAAAACAAATTTCTCAGCTCAGGGGTGGGTTATTAACACAAATGAGGGTAGCTTTTGCACAGGGGGCTTTGTTTTATCAAACCATGCTGGTGGTTCCATGTATTTTTTTTATTTTTTTTTGAAATTCAATATCTTTATTAAGTTTTAGTAAAACAAACCAGCCTTTGACATTAAAACGCATGGGCTAGTATCAGGGACAACAAATATTAAAGGAATTAAATTCAAAATTACCTCTGGAATGAATAGTGAAACCTTAACCCTAGAGAGAAAACAAACTCCACGCGCCACCCCCATTGTCACCCCACACTACCCCCCCACTCATAGATCCCTTCCCACCCCCCAGGGATGTGCCTTTTTGGAAAAACTCTATTAGGACATATACCAAGGCTAGTCAATATACAGTAAACAGCATCAAGAGAAGGTAATACAAATCAAACAGTCAGAGGTGTACATACATAAAGCTTAATGCAAGTAAAGAGTGTACAATTTGCCCCATTTCCTATTAAAAGAAGTCAAACAGTTCCAAGAGCTCGCTATTAGCTTTTTGATCTTGAAGCAAAGAGATATTTCTTTGATCCATTCCTCGTACGATATGACTAATTGGTCCATCCAATGTCTAAGAACCAGTCTTTTTAACTGCTATCGAAATTGAAGCCATATGGAACCTGTGTTCCAGAAACTGAATATTAGCAAGCTTCCCTAAAATACAAACTTCACTAGTAAACAAATCTCTTAAAGCCCAGAAGGGGATCCAGCTTAGATTGAATTAAATACCATAAAGGAGCCACTTTGTCACAGTGCCAAAGAATGTGTAGCAGGTTCCCTTCAGCAGTGCCACACCTTGTGCAGGTATTCGAAGGCAATCTACCTAATCTAGCCAGCTTGACCGGTGTGTAGTATAGATTATTTAGGATGTGGTATTGGATAAGCCTGTGTCTGTCTTGGGTATGGTATTTATGCATGTCCTCCCACATCTGACCCCAAATCAAGGGGGAGTCTGGCAGAAGAGTAGCCCAGATTTTAGAACCACTAAGGGGATCAGGATGTTTAGCATCTAATAAGTACGAGTATATCTTAGAGATGCTATGGGGCTTATTCACATATTCTTGTATCTGGTTTAGAATAGGCCTGACTTGAGATGAATTAAATGTGGGGCCAAAAATAGAGACCATGAGATGTCTCAACTGAAAAACCTTAAAAAATAAATTTCTGAGGTATGTTGAATTTACTCATAATCTCAACTGAAGAGAGAAGGGAGTCCTGAGAAAAAAGGCTTTCTGCACAACAGTCTTGTAGCTGAGGAAGCCAATCTAGAGAAATCAGACAGCCGCCAATTCTGATGTTGGGGTTTAAAGTAAGAGGCTGAGCCGTATCTTTTTTAAATGGAATATTGAAAAAATTCCAGCACTGAGTCAGCACCATAATAGAAACCCCTATGACACTACTTTGTAAGTGAGAAGCTAAGGCGGAAGTGGTGTAATAGAAAACTCTGGATAACTGAAGATTATGCTTATCCAGAATCCTTCTCTCCAGCTGCAGCCATATAGGAAGGTATATATCAGACCTTACATCATACCACCTCCCCATTATGGACAAATGACTCACCCAGTAATATAACATAAAATTAGGTAGACGAAGTCCACCTCTTTCCTTAGGTAGATTAAGCTTTAAAAAGGCCCGCCTGTGCTGTTTGCCCTGCCAAATAAATTTGGAAATAGCAGTGTGGAGCTGTTGAAAGTAGGACGTGGAAAGGTAAATATTCACTAAATTTAATGGGTAAAAAACCTGGGGTAACACATTCATCTTAATAATACTTATATGACCCCACAGTGATAGAGGAAGGGCGGACCATATCTGAAAGTCCTGCTGTATCCTTGAGACTAGGTCATCCAAATTGAGTTTTCTGAAGGCCTCAGCGTCTCTAGTAAGGTATATACCTAAGTATTTAAATGAGGAAGAAGACCATTTCATACCGAACTGGGTAAAGTTGGCATAAGGTGTACTATCATTTAACGGGAATATGACTGATTTAGATAGATTCAGCTTATAGTTGGCCACCTTACCAAATCGGGCAATAATTGTAAAATGTGTGTTAAAGAGAGTTCCAGGTTAGCCAAATGCAGAAGGATATCATCAGCATAAGCCAAAAGGGTCAAAATTTGTTGATGCACTGAGCATCCTGTAACCTGGGGTGAACTTTTAATGCTAAGCAGGAGGGGTTCTAAATATAGGTTAAACAGGAAAGGAGACAGAGGACGTCCCTGTTGAGTGCCAGTAAATAAAGGGAATCGAGAAGAAAAGACCCCATTACAATAAATTCTAGCAGTGGGAAACGTATATACTGTCCGAATCCATTGGATAAACATATCCTGGAAGCCCATTTTCTTAAGGGTGGCCCAGAGAAATTCCCAGTGAACTCTATCGAAAGCTTTTTCTGTGTCTAATGAGACTAAGACTATGGGAGCCTGGGAATCTAGGGCAGACTGGAAAATGTGCGAGAGGGTACATAAATGATCAGCAGGGGATCTGCCTTGCACAAATCCCACTTGTTCGGGACTCAACAAGTTAGTCCAAATCTGCTTAATTCTAAGGGATAACATTTTAGTTAGAATTTTCATGTCATAATTTAGTAATGAAATTGGACGGTAACTAGCTGGGTCGTTCTGAGGTTTATCCGGCTTCAGGATCAAGACAATCGTGGCTTCCAGCAAAGAGTGATCTAGGAGGTCAGAGGTAAACATATACTCAAACAATTTAAAGAGAAGGGGGGCAATCTCCTTACAAAAAACATTGTAGAAATTAGAAGGGAAGCCATCAGGACCCGGGAATTTGTCCAGAGCTAGCCTCCTGATCGCTTCCTCCACCTCCGCCAAAGTAATAGGGGAGACCGAAAGCTCACACTGATGGGCCTGCAGGGAGGGGAGATGAAGGCCATCCAAGAATTGTTAAATTTGGGAAAGTGAAGGCTGGGAAGGACCAATGCTGTAAAGGTCCCTATAAAAAGATTCAAAAGTTTGGGAAATATCCCAAGGGGAAGTCTTGAGCGAGCCATCCGGGGAAGACAAAGCAGGGATCCATCTCGAACCCTCTACCTCCCGCAAACAGAGGGCTAGCATCCTGCCTGGTTTATCCCCTTGGTCAAAATAGCAAGCCTTGGTCTTGAGGATAGCGTACTCCACCTTTTCTCTTAGCAGGTCTGATTACTCATTCATGAGTTTCATTAAGATTTCTAAGTCTGTCTGGGAAGATGTCGCGGTTAAGGTGTTTTCTGCATGTCTGATTTGGCTTGACAGTGCCAGAATTCTAGACTCTGTCTGTTTCTTCCTTCTGGACGCTAGCTTAATAAACTCCCCCCTGATGAAACATTTAAAAGAGCACCAAATCAGGTCTTTCCGATTGATTGAACCTGAATTAATATTAATAAAGGACGAAATCAACGATTTAATATGAGAAACTGTGCATTCCTTTTTTAAAAGTTGTGTGTTTAATTTCCAGGAGGAATATCTTTGAGCCTGTGAATCGGGAGAAATCGAGATCCATGCCACAGAATGATCAGATATAACAATTAGCTCTAGTCTTGTCTGTGAAATACTGGACAAAAGGGTATTACTAACTAAAATGAAATCGATTCTGGACCATGACCGATGAACTTGGGAATAAAAGGAAAAAAGTTGGCCAGAGGGATTAAACAAACACCATGGGTCACATAGCCCCAATAAGTCCATGAAATCCCTTAGGGCAAGCTGTGAAGGGGAAGGTGGTTTTAATGGTCAATAGGATTTATCCAAGTCCTAAGATGGAGCAATATTCCAATCCCCCTGAGTATTATCAGGGAGGGCAGGAAACCACTCAATTTGTCAGCTAGTCTCATGAGGAAGTCCTGATCCCCTTCCACTGGGCCGTATATAGCACCAAATGCCACCCTAACATTATTTAAAGTGCCCTTAACTATGACGAATCTTCCGTCTTGGTCCGCTAGGCACTCTTCTGCCAGAAATGGGATGTCTTTTCATCAATATAGCCACCCTCTACTCGCAGATGACCTGCAAGAAGCAAAAATCTGGGAGTACCCCTACCGGTGTAGCCCACTAATCTCCAATGTCATTAAATGGGTCTCCTGCATCAGAAGAATGTCAATATTCAAAAGGGTGGAATTTATGAGAACCTGGTATCTCTTGGACAAATCTCTGGCACCTCTGACATTCCACGTGGCAATTTTAAATGACACCATAGCCATGTGATTTATATTTGTAAAGAAAGAGAGTAAGCATCAGTGAATAGGTAAACCATCTCAAAAGGCACATCCCCCCTCCCCCTTCAATCCCATGAGATTTACGCATCTAGACCCCCCTGTTCTCCCCACCTCTCACCAGTACTTATAAAAATTAACAAAAGTAAGAATATCTTCAACCATGAAATAACATCCCCAAACAGAGCAAGGAGAAGGAAAGACAGCGGTGTCCCGAAACCCTCCTCCCCCCAATCCCTTCCAACTATATACAAAAGGTCTCCCAGTTTGTACCTGAAATTTAGGAATTTCCTTAAACTTTGAATCAGAGAATCTAAACCCATAGACACCCTTACATTGGGAGGCAGGTTCTGTACCCAGGTGCCTCTTTATCTCAAACCGTGACAACAGGACAAAAACGAGAGCACCAAAATCAAAAGGCCCCCCAAGAAAGGTGCCACCCATTCCTCTCTTTGGTGCACAATGCTGATCCCCCAGAACAAGCTCCATCCCGGAACTCCCCTTCCCCCCAACCCCCTTAGGTGGATCAGAATAAGCCCTACTATACCATCGAGAGGTCGGGAATCAGAAGAGAGACAGTGGAAACCTTGCTATTAATTGGAAACCCTGTTCACTCAATCACTATCAAAACAGTAAAACAAATTGTGAGTTGGGTGTTTGAACCTACTTGAAATTATGAGGTACTGCTGCGGAGAGCGTCGGTTAGGGCCGTCCTGCTCTGCCCGGCTTAAACCTGGAGGGTGGGTATCTCCAATACCCCATTCTGAGTTGCTGCATTCCAGAGGGTCCCAGGGCACTTTCTACCCTTAAAAGAACAAGGAAAAAGGCCGGAGGAATGAAAAAGCTGAGGGAACCAGAATGTCCGGTCCGCTTAGCAGCCTGTGGGAACACAGACTAGAACAAAGGTTCCCACCCTCTCACCAGGCAAAACAGCTCGCACTTCCCTGGACAGGCCCTAGGCCTACTATGCCACTCTCCGGCCTATCCATCCACCACATCCCACCAACGAGGAAACCAAAAGAGACAGACAAGGGAAACAAACCCAACAAACAGGTGAGAATATAACATCCCTGCTACAAGTGACAATTAACAATCTAACATTGCGGTAGATGGTCAGCCAGATTTAAACAGGTTGGGTAGCTTGAGCTTGAGGTCATTAAGAGCTTGATCTGGAGATTCATAGGAGTGCCGGGTACCATCGATGGACACCTGTAGCTTGGCTGGATAGTTCATTCTGTATCGAATGCCAGCAGCAATCAGCTTGCTGGCCGTTGGGTGGAAAGCTGATCATTTCTGCCGTGTTTCATAAGGGAGGTCCTGGGTGATACGCAGTTTGGAGCCACTCCACAGTATTACTTATAGATCCCTTGCTTTGGCCAGGACATGCTGCTTCTCCAAAAAACTTAGAAACTTAACAATGATAGGTCTTGGAGGTGTACCAGATGTGGGTTTTGGTTGGAAGGAGCGATGAGCCCGCTCCATATGGTATTGGGGATTGAGGGGAGACGGACCAACAACCTTAATTAAGAACTTCTGGAGGAAAAGGATAATGTCGGCGCCTTCCTCAGCGTCTGGGAGGCCTAGAATCAGCAGATTATTTTTCCGGCTTCTCCCCTCTAGATCCTCTGCTTTTAGCTGGAGTTTAGTAATTTGCTGTCTCATCTGGACAATCTCTGGGTCTGTCTTCTCCCTCCATTTCTCCAGAGAGGAGGTTCTTGCCTCCGAATCACCCATTCTGGTCATTAACGTGCTGAGATCCCCTGGTAGCGATTTTAGCTCTGCCGAAATATCCTCCAACGTTTCTTTGAATGGTAACAACTCTTGGAGAAAGTGATCCTCGGTAAGAGGAATCGGGGGAGGACTGGACGAGGTTGATTTGGGGGTAGTCCCCGAACCTTGACTATTAGATTTTTTGGTAGATTTCTCAGGAGTTGACGGTGGGGTGTGCTTCCTGCCAGCCGGCTTCATCTCTGCTTCCATCGCTATTACGGGCCGATAACTGTATTAGATTTAACCCACAAACTGCTCCGTGAGTGCGATTGCGATGACAAGACTTAAAATAAGAGACCACTGCTCACTTTTTGGTCGAAGTAGGGGAAAAAAAGCAGTATATAAGAGGGTGGTAGATGGGAGCTCCGCAGAAGTGCTGCCTTTAGCTGCCCTGCATCACGTGAACCTCCAGTTCCATGTATTTCTGTGTAAAATTTGAATTTTACCATTTTTAATTCTTTGATAATGAGCCTGCAATTTCTTTGATCAAGAGCCTGCAAATTCTTTGATCACGAGATTCTTTGACCACGATCTTTGATAGCGAGTGAGGGACATGATGGCCAGTTGAAAAAAGCTAATTTCTCAGTTCAGGGGTGGGTTATTAACACAAATGAGGGTGGGTTTTGCTCAGGGGCCTTCATTTTATTAAACCATGTTGGTGGTTTCATGCATTTATGTCTAAAATTTAATTTTCACCATTTTTTATTCTTTGATCGCAAGCCTGCAAATTCCTTGATCATGAGCCTGCAAATTCTTTGATCGAGAGACTCTTTGATCGCAATCTTTGATGGTGAAGGAGGGACTAGATGGCCAGATTTTAATGCAACAGATAGGCCAATTATAACAATCTTTAACATTAAATATCTCAGAAACTGGTCTTTTTACTTATAATTTGGAGAGTGTTTATGGGATGTCCTCTACATGGACATTATTATGTTTATGTGTCAGACAATATATTTTATGTGGAGATATTGTGTGGCGCAGTTTACATCTTACAAACAGCATTTTCCATTGTGGTAGTGGCTTCAAATTTGTAGGGTAGCTAGCCGTACTGCCACGGATGTACTTTTCAGTTGTTAGGTGTCTAAAATCTTAGCAGGTGCAGAACTCTGCCACTCTAATGAATGAAAATCTCAAACTTTCACAAGTTATATCTTGGAAACGGTTTCATCTTTTACATTGAAATTTGGAGGGTCTTCACAACATGTTCTGTACATGTGAATTATGGTGTTTAGCTGTTGGAAAATTAATTTGCTGCAGATATATTGCATGACACACTTTCTGTTTTGCATCTGGTGTTTTGCATAGTGGTGCTGGCTTCACATTTATAGAGTGCCTAGCGTTACTGCCATGTAAGTACTTTTCAGTGGTTACATGTCTGACATGTAAACAGCTGTTGAATTATCACACTCTGATGACTGACACTTTGCTTTCTTTCAACATGGTGGGAGCTTTCGGGCCCCATGCTCCCACCCGTATGTGCTCCCAGTAATACATATGATATTCAGTACTATTACTCTTATTTTATGTAGACATTTACAAGTCGGTGGGATTGTGGTGCCCGAAGGGCCCGCGCTCACACCAACTTCTGCAACTTGGTGCTTTTCTATTCTTTCTCAAAAAGTAAGGAAATTCTATGCAAAAAACTGAGTTAATGCATCATTTAGGGTTAAAACACAAAACGTTAGGAAATTAAACCTTTAGGGTTGCCCCCTCCCCCATGGACCTGCCCATCATCCTGAGATTGACAGCTGACGGGGTGTGTCACTGGGGTTGTGAGGCCTAAATGTCACCCTATTCTTCTTTCCTGTGGCTTGTCAATATGATTACACATGGATTGGGGTGACATTTAGGTTCTCATAACCCCAATGACACACCCATCGGCTGTCAATCTTGGGATGATGGGTGGGTCCATGGGGGGGAGGGCAACCCTAAAAGTCTCATATCCTGGCTTTTTGTGTTTTAACCCTAAATGATGCATTAACACAGTTTTTTGCAAAGAATAGATAGATAGATAGACAGACAGACAGACACACACACACACATATATATATATATATATACACACACGCACACACACACACACATATATATCTAGTTTGGAAATTCAGTGTTAAGGTTATAAATCCTACCACCCCAACACCACCACCCCCCCTCCCTGCACCAACAGGCATCGGCATGTTCTTTGAGGTTGTCAACCTAACTCTCACCCCATTCCATGTGTAAGGAAGTTGCATGGTACAGTATAGGAGAAAAGGGTGAGTTAGGCCCGATGACCCCAATGCACGATCCAATGCCTGTTTTTTTTTATTTGCAATGAATTTCCCTTCTTTTTGAGAAAGTGTAATGTTACTCGAATGTGATTGTGGACGGTGTTGTGCTACCATCATACATGCATTTTGTAATTTTCTCTAATTTTCATGGGCCCTGCACTGCCATCTATACATAAGTGTAAAGATATTTTAATGATCTTGAATGTCCCTAAGGGAGCACAGAGCTCTCTGGGCCCACCCTCCCAGTATTGCATAATGGAGGGCTCTGTGGTCCCATTATTGCATAATTGTATCCATATGTGGGAGTGCTGGTCCTTATTGGCCCTATGCTCCCATCTACCTATAAGTATAGAGACATAGCACAGGCCTAGAGACATTCCAAGTACCCCATTGCTGTAAATGTGGCAATATCTTAGTAACCATAGTAAGTTTGGAAAAAATTCCACCGCAGTTGTAATCATGACCTGGCAACCTGCATGCATGCTTAGTACACCTGAAGGTTACTAAGCTGCGCTTAGCAAAAAATCTATATCTCAAGTCATTTTCAAGATATAGTCACCGAAAGGTGGCAAGGCCGCCACAATGTTATCCTATGGGAAATTTCAAAACTTTGGAATGTTATACTGTAACTATGGAACTGTTGCATATTTTTCACCAAATCAGCAAAAGACAAGCCTTTGTTGCCCTGCAAATTTGAGCCCAAAAGTCCTAATCATTCTCTTGGCATGAAGTCGGAAAGACATGGTTTTTTTTGGGGGGGGGCTATACTTTCTCATCTTTGCAAAAGTTTCCTGCAACGTCATGGAATCTTCATGCAAACTTTTGTGAAAGTCCACAGAACTTTAGTAAAAGTTCCATGGCTAATATGGCTGAACGTTTTAAAAAACATATTTCCAGCCATTATTTTTGAAAGCTAATGGCAGGGTCGTGGTCCTAGGGTCCCGATTACATAAACACAATTGTTGGTGTTTACCAGGGGCCAGTATTTTTTGAATTACTGCATTTGTTTCCATGCTACTAACTGAAAAGAAGGTGGCAGCAATACAAATGTACAAAACCCATTTACGGAAGTAAAACGAGCTTCTGCCAGAGAATTAGCAGAGAACACCAGGACAAGGAGCTGCTGTTGTGACTGGACTTCTCTACTGAGACTAAAGAAGTAGAACTCTACTACTAGGACCTTCAATATACTGTGACTAAAGAATTAGAACTCTACTACTGGGACCTTCAATTTAGGGTAAAAAAAAGTTAGTGTGTTTGTCTGAGTTGCTGAAGTGAATTGTTATCTGAGCAGTTGTCTAGGTGTTAATCTCAGGTGGCTGAAGGGGATTGTTATTTGTGCAATTTAACTAAGTGTAGAAAGATCTGTTAAGTAGGGGTAGTGTCTTAACTAGAAGGAAGCCAGATTTAAAGCCAGATTTAAACATTGCCTTAGATAGCTTCTGCCAGAGAATTGGCAGAGAGCACCAGGACATGGAGCTGCTGTTGTAACTGGACTTCTCTACTGGGACTAAAGAAGTAGAACTCTACTACTGGGACCTTCAATTTACTGGGACTAAAGAAGTAGAACTCTACTACTGGGGCCTTCAATTTACTGGGACTAAAGAAGTAGAACTCTACTACTGGGACCTTCAATTTAGGGTTAAAAAAAAGTTAGTGTGTTTGTCTGAGTTGGCTGAAGTGAATTGTTATCTAAGCAGTTATCTAGGTGTTAATCTCAGGTGGCTGAAGGGGATTATGATCTTATTCTATTTAACTAAGTGTAGAAAGATCTGTCAAGTTGGAGAAGTGGCTTAGCTAGAAGGAGGCCAGATTTAAGCACTGCCCTAGACAGCTTCTGCCAGAGAACTGGCAGAGAACACCAGGACATGGAGCTGCTGTTGTGACTGGACTTCTCTACTGGGACTATATTGTCCTTCTTCCCTCCCCTCCACCCCCCACCCAATACCAGTTCTACTTTTATAGGCACAGGATTTGACTGACAACAGGAACCTACTGTTTGGGAGCAGGAAGTGAGTGATCACAGAGACACCAAAGACTCACCATCCTAGAAGGACAAGAGTAGCTCTCTGCCCCCTCCAGCTGCTGGAGGATCTGCCTCTGAGCAAGTAAGGGGACTACTGAGAAATATAGGATCTTCTTGTCTCAGAACAGGAAGATCATGAACTTCAAGGGCACAGATGCAGTAAGTAAGTAGGGAGAAAAAAAATAAAAAAAGGAAAGAGTAAAGATTCCAAGCAACAGTGAAGTGGCCAGAAATAAGACATGATGGGAGTGGTGCAGTGCAGTGGCTGTGGAGCAGCAGTCTTCCGGGAGATGTTCTGGAGGATGCGGTGTTGTCCCATCTGTAGGCACCTCTCTGGGCTGAGGGAGGAGGTTGCTCATCTCCAGGCTAAATTGGCCAGGATTTATGGGACTTACTCTCCCATCCAAGACCACCAGGGCCACTGCCTTTGCCTCAGAGGTTGCCAAGAAAGAGGAGAGGTTGGACCACAGTGGGCTCAGGGAGGGTGAAAGTGGTGGAACAGAGGTGCATCCCTCCAGTTGTACCTCTCCACTATTCATATGCCATTCTGGCAAAGTGTGGTTCCTCTATGGAGGCACCCACAGTGGAGACCAAGGATGATGCTGGGAACCTCTACAAAGGAGACCCACAGGAAGGTGGCATGGGACCCCACAGGTGAAGGAAACAACTCCTGGTGGGGGACTCCATTGTTAAGAAGGTAGAACTGTGGGAGGAAGGGGAGAGGGAGGTAAGGTGCCTGCCTGGTGCCATGGCTTGGAGGGACAGGGAGAAAATCCTCAGGATTGCCAGAACAACTGCACAGGGGAGGGAGCTGGATGTCATTGTCCACTTAGGGACAAATGACCTGGCTAAGAAAGGGATCAGAGCAGTGCAGGAAGAGATTGTGGAGTTGGGGAGGGGCCTTAGACAAGTAGCATGCACGGTAACCTTCTCAGAGGTGTTGCTTGTCTATGGTGTAGATGAGGCTAGGGTGCTCCACACCATGGGATTCAATGAGTGATTGAAAAACTGGTGCAAAGCTCAAAGATTTGGCTTCATTGGGGACTGGGGGTCCAGCTGGAGTGATGCAGGCCTATACTGGCATGATGGTTTGCATCTGTCCAGGAGGGGAACCAGGATCCTAGGTGATAGGTTTAAATTTTTCATTGGCAGGCATTTAAACTAGCTAAGGGGGGGAGGCACTGGAAAGGAGCAGGGAAATCCTAGCCCTGCAAAAATGTCAAGGTAGTAAGTGAGCTAAACACCAAGATAGAGATGTTGATAGGGAGAAGGACAGGGGTAAATGGATAAAGAGACAAAGGCAATAAGGACAGGGATGGGGCAAAAAGGGATAAGGCCATCAGGAAATGGAGGGTTGAGTACCAAAGCTTGTAGTCTGGGCAACAAACTTCCTGAACTGGTGGCCTTGATGGAAGAGGGATGACTGGATATCATAGCAGTCACAGAAACATGGCACACAATTAACATACCAGGGTACACAACCCATAGGAGAGACAGGGAAGGGATAAGGGGGGGTAGGAGTAGCTCTCTATGTAAGGGAAGGGATAAAACCAACTGAACAAAAGAGTAAACAGGGCAGAGCAGAGGCACTGTGGGTCACCTTAGAGACTGGAAATGGCACCACAATCCACACAGAGGTTGTATACAGACCCCCATGTCAGGGGGAGGGAATGGACAAGGATATGATAGAAGCCATTCTTTGGATGGCAGAGAAAGAGGAGATACTGTTGATGGGAGACCTGAATATGCAAGATGCTAACTGGAGGACATTTGCTACAGCCACATCCAAGAGCAGGACCATTCTTGATGCCTTACAGATGGCATGCCTCAGACAGCTAGTTTTGGAACCCACTCATGAGGGAGCAATCTTAGACCTTGTACTCTCAAATAGGGACAGTGAGAGGATCTCAGATCTAGCAGTGAGTATCCATCTGGGAACAAGTGACCACCAAACAGTGTGGTTCATGATAAACTCAGTTACAGAGTCAAGCCATACAAAAGTGATGGTACTGGACTTCAGGAGGGCTGACTTTGGCAAGATGGGAGAGTGCCTTAGAAAAACACTAGCAAACAGGCTAGAAGAAGGGGTGGAGCAACAATGGGGAAACATTAAAACTGTCATCACAGAGGCAACAAGCCTTTGTGTGAAGCAAATAAACAAATAAAAAACAAAAGAAAAAGACACTACGGTTCTCAACAGAGGTGGCAGGGAAGGTCAGGGAGAAAAAGATAGCATTCAGGAAGTATAAGGAAACACAGAAAGAGCAGGACAGAGAGATGTACCATTTAAGGCAGAAGGAAGGAGGGAGGGAAGTCAGAATAACAAAGGCCCAAACTTCATAAAAGATAGCCTACTTGGTTAAGAAGGGGGATAAAACCTTTTACAGGTACATCAGGGAGCATAGAAAGACAAAGGGATGGATAGTGAGGCTGAATAGAATGGATAGTGGGTGGGCAGAGAGGGACAGTGAAAAAACAGGGATACTGAACAAATATTTCTGCTCAGTATTCACAAAACAGGAAGAGGGGAGATGCCTAATCCAATTAACAGAAGCACTCTAGATGGGGGTCGATCCCAGTCCTTTCACAAAAGAAAGGGTTCTGAAAGAACTCCTAAAACTAAAGGTGGACAAAGCAATGGGGCCTGATGGATTTCACCCCAGAATTCTAAAAGAATTAAGGGGCGAACTAGTGAAACCACTGACTACCCTTTTTAGCAAATCATTGGAGGTGTGGTACCTGAGGACTGGAGGAAGGCAGATGTGATTCCCCTTCACAAAAGTGGGACCAAGACAGGGGCAGAAAACTACAGACCTGTCAGTTTGACCTCTGTGGTAGGGAAAGTGATGGAATCACTTCTGAAGGAAAGAATTGTTGAGTACCTAGAGGCCAATGGGGTACAGGACCCAAGGCAGCATGGTTTCACAGCGGGAAGGTCATGTCAGATGAATCTAATTGATTTCTTCGACTGGGTGACCAAAGTAGTAGACCAGGGAGGGGCTGTGGACATGGCCCACCTAGACTTTAGCAATGCATTTGACACAGTCCCAAACAAAAGATTAATAGTCAAATTAATCAGTCTAGGAGTGGGTCCCAGGGTGGTAGCCAGAGCAAAACATTGGCTGGACAACAGGACACAGAAGATAATTGTAAATGAAGTCCACTATGAAAAAAGAGGGGTTACTAGTGGGGTACCACAGGGTTCAGTACTGGGTCCAATCCTTTTTTAATGTCTTTATAAGTGATATTGCAGAGGGACTGGGAGGAAAAGTATTCCTCTTTGCAGATGATACAAAGATCTGCAACAGGGTTAATACACAAGGAGGTGTGGAAAGGATGAGAAGGGACTTGGCAAGGTTGGAGGAATGGTCAGAAGTATGGGAGCATGGATTCAATGCAAAGAAGTGCAAAATAATGCACCTGGGAAACAAAATCCCAGGGGAAGATTACACAATGGGGGGGTAGTAACAATAACAAAAATGGAAAGGGACCTGGAGGTAATCATGTCAGATGATCTTAAGGTTAGTAAGCTATGTGAGAAGGCAGTAGGGAGGGCTGGGGGGATACTGGGATGTATAGGGAGAGGCATCACCAGCAGAAAACAGGAAGTTGTTATCCCTCTGTACAGACTGTTGGTGATACCCCATCTGGAGTACTACATCCAGTTCTGGAGACCACATCTCTGCAAGGACATAGACAGGATAGAGGCAGTCCAGAGGAGGGGAACTAAAATGGTGCAGGGTCTGCAAGAAAAGCCATATGATGAGAGACTAATGGAGCTTAATATGTATACCCTTGAGGAAAGGAGGAAGAGGGGGGACATGATAGAAACTTTTAAGTACCTCAGTGGAATCAACAAAGTCCAAGAGGATAGCATCTTTCAGAAAAAGAGATGTGTAAGAACAAGGGGACACAATTAAAAGATAGAGGGGGGGACAGTTCAGGGGCAATGTGAGGAAGTATTTCTTCACAGAGAGGGTGGTGGATGCATTGAACAGCCTTCCTGAGGAGGTTGTATGGTCGAAAACTGTGGGAGAATTTAAGAATGCATGGGACAGACATAAGGCAGTTTTTGTGGGGGGTAGGAAGAAATAGGCTGTTGGTTAACTAGGATCTGCAGCTTATCCTGTAGGTAGGGAAATGGGCAGACTAGGTGGGCCAAGTGGTCCTTTTCTGCTGTCAAAGTCTATGTTTCTATGTTTTGCAAAGTTTTTCTTGCTGTACATATTTTTTCCCATATGCTATAATGGGAACCGTAGAAGTTTAAGAACTTTTAAACAGATTAATATTTTTTCACCAAACCTTCAAAAGACACATTGGTGACCCAGCCACCATATAACCTGAAAGTTTCAGATCAGAACCACAAACCCTTCAGGCTGTAGAGGCAAGCAAACAAATTGCCAAAAAGTGAGGATTTTTCACACTTTTTGGCACTCCGTAGCACCACAACTGCACATTCAACCAGAACAGAACTTGCCAGATCCAGAGATTTATGGTACCAGACCGCACATGCAAAATTGCAGCCAAATTGGTTTAATGGTTGGAAAGTTACTAAAGTAGAAAATCTCGGGTTTAATATAGCAGTGGCCGTGCAACCCTAGCTATAGTGCCACTACCATAGGTACATACTGTATCTCTCTCTCTCTCTCTCTCTCTCTCTCTCTCTCTATATATATATATATATATATATATATATACAGTATATATATATATATATATATATATATATATATATATATATATATATATTATACTGATGCGGTAGCACCAGTTTGTTAGGGTTGAGTAAGCACTTTAATGCTAAACCTCAAGTTTTGCACATTAATAACTTTACCACCGTATGATGGATTTCCCTGAAATTTTGAATGCGTGGTCTGGTGCCATAGATCTTTAGATCTGGCAAGCTGTGTTATGGTCAGATGTACAGTTGCAGAGCTGCAGAACACAAAAAAACAAAAACAAAATGGACTTCTTGTGCATTTCTTTGCTCACACCCACAGCCCGCATGATTTGTCTGGGTCACTGATGTGTTATTGAAGATTTGGTGTAAAAATATTAAACTGTTCAAAAGTTTTTCAAAAAACAAATTTTCCATTATAGTCAAGGGGAAAAAAATACATGTCTCATGAAAGTTGCTGCTGCTACATTTTCCTTTCACAAATGGCCCTTTTACTTTCGTGCTGCCACCATCTTGTTTTCAGTTGGCAAGAGAGAAAAATGCCTGGTGTTTAAATTTGGGACCCCCTAGGTAAATACTGACTGTTGGGTTTACCTAGTCGGGTCCTGAGGATGCCAGCACTATCTTTTTTGGGGGGTAAACCCCCCCTGAAATGTCATTTTTAAAATCGGTGCCCCAGTACTTTCGCAAATTGTGAAAGCAACAACTGTCACACTTTTGCAAACACGAAAGTGTTGTGCTGTTTTTTTGCAAAACGTTCACAATTTGTGAAAGAACACAGCCCAATAATTGCAAATCTTTGCCAGCCCCCCTGCAGGAAAATGGTTTGGGCTTTTGGGTTGAAATTTGCTGGGTGGCAAGCCCTGGTTCCACAGATGTGCCTTTTGGTGGTTGCTGCCAAAACATTCAATGGGCACAAAGTTACAGTGTTCCAAAATGGAGATATTTCCCATAGGACAATGTTGTGGCACCTGTGATGCCTTTTGGCTCCTGTGTCTCAAAAATGAAGTGAGATATGGAGTTTTCATTACCCACAACTTAGATCACCTTTAAGTGATCTAACTTGTAGAAACAAGTTTGGAAATCATAGAGTACACCAGCAATGGAATTTTTTCCCACTTGCTAAGGTTACAGAGATATTGGCAAATTAGTGTCACAAGGGTTCCAAGGGTGCCTTTTCAATGCTTTTCAGTGCCTATATCTTGTAAACAATGTGAGATACAGATTTGGTCAAATATTCCTCATGGAGGTCATGCTGTCATGATTACAACGGCACTGGAATGTTTTTCATAGCTGCTACGGTTGTTGAGATATTGGCTAATTGATGTTTCAATGGTTCCTTGCCCTATAGGGCTGCTGTATGGCTCTGCAGTTATTTGTAAGTGGGGGCACAGGGCCCAGAGGGCCTGCACTGACTCACACATGCATACCATTATGCAAAAAAGTGGTCAATGTGAAGGTAGTGCAAGGCCCAGAGGTCCCATGCTCCCAATAACACATACTAGTTACTAGTTAAATTAGACATCAGTTTGGGTTAATAATGGAGCAACAGAAGGTTGGAAATGTGATGCTAGGTTACACCCTGACCACACTACTCACTCTGCACACAACAACACGCATCAGGGTTTGCATTGGGGTCATCAACATGTTGTCCAATACTGTATCACGTCTAACTCTTATCACAACAGCTACATATGCTGTAATACTGTTTTTATCACTATTTCTCTCTCAGAGTGTCATCTCATTGACAGACTGAAACAGACCCCTGACACCACAGACAAGTGCAGAAACACAGTCACAGATACTGACACACAAACGTAGACACACACACACAAAGACACACATACACATATACATACACACAAACACACACATGCACACACAAACATATGCACACACAGACACACGTGCAGACATATAATAAAGTTCTGTATTTTACTTCAAGAACACAGTTACTGTATGTAAGTGTTGACCACATTACAGCACCCTCCACCCCAGTCCCATCCCACACACACATACACACATTGCACTCACAGTATGCACAACAACAGATGTGGTGTGTTATGAGGTTGGCAGGAGAAAGTAACACCTGTAATACTATGGCAAGAAAGAATGCTTGCCTGTTATTGTTAGTCTGGCACTGGACCTGCAATGTTACCACAGTAAAACATCATGGGTCTAGTATCAGATCAGAACCTCACTGTATTCTTGTGTGATTGTATTGTTGTATTCTTCTTTTCAGAAATAAAGATATATTAACACAGTAAAAAATGTGCTAAAAACATTTCTAACATGTTGCTTTATTTTTTATAACAACCACTGATTGTATCATAGTAAAAATGTACCATGGGATGTGTGTCCTGCTGTGATAATCTCACTTCTAGGGTCATTGGACGCATTTGGCCCGCTGTCTTGTGCTGAACCACTGAGTTGTTAGGTTATCCAACTGTGATACACAGCATGTAGTGCATTACTGCTTGAATGATTGACTCCAGTGTATGTGTCGTACAGTGATAACTTCAGTTTTGTGGTTCTTGGATGCATTCAGCCTGCGGCATTGTCCCCAACAAACACCCAAGGTGTGAGGTTATTCTAGCATGAGAGATACATTTGGAGTCTATTATTACTTAAATGTGAAGCACACATACACACACACACCACGCAAACATATATATATATAGCTGTATATGTATATATATATATATATATATATATATATGTAAAACAGTGTGTACTTGAGCTATGTGACTTAAAGATATATTTCACCTCCCTCAACATCTACTGATATGTCACTTACTTACAACAACAAGCATTTGTCAATGCCGAATGTTGTCGCGCTGGCATTGGCAGTGGCGGAGGTGGAGAGGCATAGCGCTGTGAGTTTGTTAATGTATCCCAAAAGGTGATTTTGCACAGCGAGTACGGCACTGTGTGGCAGAGCTGTGGAAATGCATTTTGGGCAGGCTGTGGAAAATGGCAGCTGGACTGTTGATAATGAGGTGTGCACAAATGCCAGTGGTGAAAATGTGGCATGAAAATATTGCAGATTGGCAAATTAGTGTCACAAGGGTTCCAAGGGTGCCTTTTCAATGCTTTTCAGTGCCTATATCTTGTAAACAATGTGAGATACAGATTTGGTCAAATATTCCTCATGGAGGTCATGCTGTCATGATTACAACGGCACTGGAATGTTTTTCATAGCTGCTACGGTTGTTGAGATATTGGCTAATTGATGTTACAATGGTTCCTTGCCCTATAGGGCTGCTGTATGGCTCTGCAGTTATTTGTGGGGCACAGGGCCCGGAGGGCCTGCACTGACTCACACATGCATACCATTATGCAAAAAAGTGGTCAATGTGAAGGTAGTGCAAGGCCCAGAGGTCCCATGCTCCCAATAACACATACTAGTTACTAGTTAAATTAGACATCAGTTTGGGTTAATAATGGAGCAACAGAAAGTTGGAAATGTGATGCTAGGTTACACCCTTACCACACTACTCACTCTGCACACAACAACACGCATCAGGGTTTGCATTGGGGTCATCAACATGTTGTCCAATACTGTATCACGTCTAACTCTTATCACAACAGCTACATATGCTGTAATACTGTTTTTATCACTATTTCTCTCTCAGAGTGTCATCTCATTGACAGACTGAAACAGACCCCTGACACCATAGACAAGTGCAGAAACACAGTCACAGATACTGACACACAAACATAGACACACACACACACAAAGACACACATACACATATACATATACATACACACAAACACACACATGCACACACAAACACATGCACACACAGACACACGTGCAGACATATAATAAAGTTCTGTATTTTACTTCAAGAACACAGTTACTGTATGTAAGTGTTGACCACATTACAGCACCCTCCACCCCAGTCCCATCCCACACACACACATACACACATTGCACTCACAGTATGCACAACAACAGACGTGGTGTGTTATGAGGTTGGCAGGAGAAAGTAACACCTGTAATACTATGGCAAGAAAGAATGCTTGCCTGTTATTGTTAGTCTGGCACTGGACCTGCAATGTTACCACAGTAAAACATCATGGGTCTAGTATCAGATCAGAACCTCACTGTATTCTTGTGTGATTGTATTGTTGTATTCTTCCTTTCAGAAATAAAGATATATTAACACAGTAAAAAATGTGCTAAAAACATTTCTAACATGTTGCTTTATTTTTTATAACAACCACTGATTGTATCATAGTAAAAATGTACCATGGGGTGTGTGTCCTGCTGTGATAATCTCACTTCTAGGGTCATTGGACGCATTTGGCCCGCTGTCTTGTGCTGAACCACTGAGTTGTTAGGTTATCCAACTGTGATACACAGCATGTAGTGCATTACTGCTTGAATGATTGACTCCAGTGTATGTGTCGTACAGTGATAACTTCAGTTTTGTGGTTCTTGGATGCATTCAGCCTGCGGCATTGTCCCCAACAAACACCCAAGGTGTGAGGTTATTCTAGCATGAGAGATACATTTGAGTCTATTATTACTTAAATGTGAAGCACACATACACACACACACACGCAAACATATATATATATATAGATGTATATATATGTATATATATATATATATGTAAAACAGTGTGTACTTGAGCTATGTGACTTAAAGATATATTTCACCTCCCTCAACATCTACTGATATGTCACTTACTTACAACAACAAGCATTTGTCAATGCCGAATGTTGTCGCGCTGGCATTGGCAGTGGCGGAGGTGGAGAGGCATAGCGCTGTGAGTTTGTTAATGTGTCCCAAAAGGTGATTTTGCACAGCGAGTACGGCACTGTGTGGCAGAGCTGTGGAAATGCATTTTGGGCAGGCTGTGGAAAATGGCAGCTGGACTGTTGATAATGAGGTGTGCACAAATGCCAGTGGTGAAAATGTGGCATGAAAATATTGCAGATTGGCAAAGTTACAATTGGTGCGTGGAAACTGCGCAATGCACACTTGCAACACAGTCATTGTCTGGACTTTCGCCACTGAAATTTCAACATAGGCATTTTAGGACCTCTGCTGATGAATAGTGTCATCGTCATTTCTTGAAAGTGTTCCAAAACGTGATTTTGCACAGAGACCGTGCAATTCTGCACCAGAAGTGCGAAAACACATTTCAGTCAGCTGTACTGTTCATAAGGAGGTATGGAAAAATGGCAATGATGAACAGCTGGAGTGAAAGTATTATAAATTCACAAAGTCACGAGCTTGCGTGCAAACTGCACAACGCACACGTGCAAAACACTCATTTTATTGACTTTCGTCCCTAAATTTTCAAAATAGGCATTTTAGGACATCTGCTAATGAACAATGTCACTGCCATTTTCATAATGTGTCTCGAACACAGGCTATCCACAGCAACCGCGCTATTGTGCGTCAGAACTACAAAAACAGATTTTGGTCAGGATGTGAAAAATGACAGCTGTACTGTTCATTAGGAGGTGTAGAACAATGGCACTGTTGAAAATGTGGAGTGAAAATATAAGTTTGCTAACTTATGAGCGTGCGTGCAAACTGCGCAATGCATGCTCGTAACACAGTCATTTTATGGAGTATTGTCACCAAATTTTCAACACAGGCATAGTAGGACCTCTGCTCATGAACAGTGTCACTGTCATTTTAGTAATGTGGTCCGGAACAGTGATTTTGCATAACATCGCGGTTATTCTGGCATCAGCGCGAAACACGTTTCAGCAAGGATGTGAAAAGACAGCTGTACAGTTCACAAGAAGGTGTGGTAAAATACCAATGTTGAGAATGTGGCATGAAATATTGCAATGCGCTAACTTATGAGCATGCATTGTGCAGTTGCTACGCACGCTCGTAAAACAGTCATTTTTTGGAGTATTGTCACCAAATTTTCAACACAGGCATTTTAGGACCTCTGCTCATGAACAGTGTCACTATCATTTTTGTAATGTGTCCCAAACACTGATTTTGCACAGCGACCGTGCTATTCTATGCTGGAAGTGCAAAAACACATTTCAGCAGGATGTGAAAAATGACAGCTGTATGGTTCACAAGAAGGTGTGGTAAAATGCCAATGTTGAGAATCTGGCATGAAAATATTGCGAATGCAGTAACTTACGAGTGTGCATTGTGCAGTTGCTATGCACGCTCTTAAAACAGTCATTTTTTTGGATTTTTCCCACCAAATTTGCAACATAGGCTTTTTGAGAGCCCATCTCATGAACAGTGGCACTGTCATTTTGTTACTTGGTCCTGAAAGGTGATTCCATGCAGTGACTGCAAAATCACCTTTCGGGACCAAATAATGCCATGACAGTGTGAGAATTCACGAGAAGGGGTCCCAAAAACCCCATGTTGAAAATTTGGGGGCAAAATTCGCAAAAATGCCCGAGATATGCATTAAAGTTGAAAGACCCCTATTCATTACATTGTACACCTTACCGGCATTTCTTCAGTTCACAGTCAGCTTTGAAGAGTGCAGACGTGTTCCGGGTCCACAGAAGATCGTCATGCCAGACTCCACAGGTAAGTATGGGGTGAGGGGGGGGTGAGGGAAGGCAGGGTGCGCAGTGGGTGGGTGTGGGTGGGGGCATCGAGACTACAAGGACAATTTCATTTTACAGGAAAAGAAAAAGGGAAAAAACCCATTGCGGGACAGTTTTTGTTTTGCAGGGCATTTGGCACACTGGGGTGGGCTCCCAGCATGCCACCTAAATGTTTGGGGAGGGTGTCAGTAGCAGACGGGGGATTGGGCACCCTCATCGGCACACAAAGAAAGCGGGGGGGTGCAAGCTGAGGGGGATTGGGCACCCCCCTCAACATTCAACAATTGGGGGGGATTATGCCAGTGGGGAGTGGGCTCCCCCGTTGGCACACAAAGAAAGTGGGAGGGTTAACCGACAGGGGGATTGGGCACCCCTGAAGTCAGCAGAAGTTAGGCGGTCACCTGTTCGCCAACCATGCACATAATGGCGGGAGCACGGCAAGAAAAGGACTGCTGCATATGACGAGCTTTGCTTGGATTGCAGTGGACCTTTTCTTAGATGTGCTCGCCACATTATGTATGCATGATGTGGCGCTGGCTTGCAGACTGATTGGGGAATGCGGGACACACCTACTGGTGCGTGCCCTGCATTTGCCCAACAGCTACCCCACCTCCAAAGCTGCACTGCCCACGATGTTGGCTGCGCAAGTGCACCAACATAAAAAGGAATGTGTTGAAATTAAACTTTTGGTGTCACATTGTAGTAAAAAAATGTTGTGAAACAATATGGTATACACCACCCCACACACTACCACTACGACTTCTTCTACAACCCCCCCCCACACAACATACACAAGTAGACATTGGAGTGTGACTTGGGGTGGCACGGGCAAACTTATACCCCACTGTCTTTGTTATATGCTGTTGTATATGCCAAACTCTACACATGGAATGATGTGAGAGTTTGTCTTATGATAACTTGGACCTCCACAATATCTGAAGCTGTAATCTAGCTGTTAAATTATACTGGTCTAAATCATACATATGTGTGAATGACTTGGTCTTGTACTTATAGCAGTACTGTGTACCCCCCCCACCCTCTGTTCACATACAGATAGACATTGTATATTTATTTGTAGACATGGTACACAAATGTAAAAGATAGAAAGACAGTTATTGTTTGACATTTTAAAATAACCTTACGTATGGGGTTGTTGGACACAGTTGGACTATGACCTTGTGCCTGAATCACCAAAGTTGTGAGATTATTCCAGTACGACACACACCCTGGAGCTCATTATTTATTTAATTATGCACTCCAGGATGTGTGTCATGCTGGGATAACCTCACTTCTGTGGTCATTGGATGCATTCGGCCTGCGACCATGTTATTAACCACCAACAGGCGAGTTGTTATACAACCAAGACAGACACCCTGGAGTGTATTATTGCTTAAATGTGAATCAAACATATATATGACAACAGTGTGTGCTTGCACTATGTGAGTCAACCATGCAACATCTAGTGATATGTTACTTACAACAAAGGAATGGATTTCACTTTAACTTTTGGCATTACATACTACTAAACCAATGCTGCAAAGCAATATTGTATACACCATCTCAACTCCCACAACACCACTACAACCTCCCCCCAACCCCACCCCCCCAGCTATGCAACAATAGCAGCAGATGTTGGGGTGTGCTATGGGGTCATATGACTGAACTCGCACCTCATTGTCATTGTCATATACTGTAGCACATGAAAATGTTTACATGTGGAAATGACGTGGGAGTTGGTCTGATGATACCATGGCTAAATACAATGTCTGAATCTCTGCGCTACCTGGTAAATAATCCTAATCACAATCATATGTATGTATGAATACTGTGGTCTTGTACTACTTTCACTAGTGTGTCACCCCATCTGTTCATACACAGACAAACATTATA
The DNA here is from genome assembly GCA_016271365.2 of Neoceratodus forsteri. Taxonomy (NCBI): domain Eukaryota; kingdom Metazoa; phylum Chordata; order Ceratodontiformes; family Ceratodontidae; genus Neoceratodus; species Neoceratodus forsteri. Next base: position 1,652,542,038 of record CM057449.1, read on the forward strand.
TATTACAGTGGAATCCACTTATAACGGACATACTTATAGCAGACACTCACTTATAATGAACAGATTTGCCTTGTCAAAAGCCTAAAGCTATGCCAGTAATGTTAAAAATCCAATTTACACCATGCTCTGCAACCCCTGTATAGTGGACACTGTGAGCTCCTCTGTAACTCTGTTACATGCTGCAAATTGTCTGCTAATTTTCACCTGATTATTCAGCTGGTTCATCTGGCACTATAAAGACATCACTCACCTCACTTGATGCCTGATACCTGACACCTCACTCCAGGGGATTACTCCTGTACCCTCTTGATCCCTCAATAAACACAGGTTCTGTACAGAAAAATCTTACTAATTACATTTACTGCTCAGTCACTGATCCCAATGAGCACAGGTTCTGCACAGCAAAATCTTCCAATCTTGTTTACTGCTTAGTTCCCAATCAACAACAAATAGCAGTTCCCCATAAGCAGAAGAGGAGGAGGCACATTCTCATTTTAACTCCTGTGTTTGAGATATGGTGGAGGAGATTCATATTTTAAGATTTTAGGATATAGTAGACATCTCTTATAACAGACAAAACCTACTTGCACAAATGTGTCTTTTATAAGAGGGTTCCACTGTAATATGTATAAGGCATACACAAATGTTAAAGAGATAAATCCTTTTATTATTTTTTTTATCTCAATTTTAAGTAGTAGATGTATAAAAATAAAAGTCTGCTATTTAACAAAACATCTAAAAGGTAACAAATATAAAAATATTCTTTCATTATTTCAAAATAAAATAGTTTTCTTTATTTGTGAAAAAATAATAAACTTAAATCACTATAAAAGTAATAATAAATTAAATTTGTCATGTAACAAAAAAAGTCTTTCAAGAGGTGTCCCTCTTTTGTCAAGGTGATGGAGAGGGTCTGGCTGGAGTAGACCTAGAAGGCAGCATGCAAACAGAAGCTGCTGAGGCAAGTAGCCCTGAGGTACCAGTCTGTATGGAGGGGTGGGGTCTTCATACATCCTCGGGGAGACTAGCAGTTGATGGTTTACCCTGGACCTGTGGTGAAGCAGTGGCCATAGATGGTAGACCTTCTGCAGCTGTGTCAACAGGTTGTAGCAGAAGATGGATAAATACCTCACGGCCTTGCTGCACACCCAGCTCTTGTTGCTGGAAATGAAGCATTGCCATAAGGGTCTCTAGAATTTTGTCTATCTTCTGCAACATCATGTTGACACAGCTGCAGTGACAATGGCACTCCCTGATGATTGATGGACTGGTGCTGGGAGCCATAAACAGAAACATTAAAATAAGTTTCTGATTTCATTTTGATAATATAGTTTTTGATACATAATGTATGGGGTGCCCTTATTATTAACTGAAATCAAACAGATCACAACCTTGTTATACCATTGTTATGACATCACTATGTTGTTTAACGGTCTTGAGTATAACATAATTTAATGCTCACAACAATAAATGTTTTAACAAAACTGAATGGTCACAACAATCAATGTTCTGTTAAGTAATTCATAAAGTTATTCAAGACACGGTTACACAATCCTGGTAGCCTATGCACACTATAAAATATAATGTATTATATTTGGTTAACAAGCATGCTGAGAACACTTGATGTTTCATGGCATATGAAAATCTCTTGAGCTGCGCTCTCAAGCTTTACAGTGATGTCTAGGTAAACTCTCGAAGTGTTTACAGCATGGTTATTAAATAAAGACCATAAATTATCCTATGTGTTAATAGATTCACATTGTTAATTATTACTCTTTTTAATACCATTATTGCATATTGTTTCTAAAGCCTGTTGCAATTGAATGGACATGTGGTCAGATTTGGAGGGTCCACATATGTTACTTCTGTCTGTCTCTTCATTCCACACATTATGGTTAATGTATACTACTTGTGTATCACCAGGCAGGGAATCTGAACCACAACTGTACCCCCTCGTCACCCCACACAATGCTCCCTCCCACAACTGAAACACAGACACACATAAATAACAGTTAGTGTGTACAGAGGTAACACAGATACTTCGTTAACACTTACACTTAAGTGTCATACTCATACATTAATGATACAACATACTGAAATAATTGAATACTGTGACATGTCACTATGTTAAGACATATATTTTTTAGCGTGATGACCCAATATTAGGCAACACATGTTTCAGGTTTCACATGGTGCATTGATGTATGCCTCAATACCACGGAATATGGTTGATGTGCTGAATTTTTCATGGTCTCAAGCTAGGAATGTCAAACATACTTGCACTACTGCTCTCCACCTTTGACACATTACTGCCACCAGCAGCAGCAACACCACACACAGACTCATTTATGACTGTTATTGCATAGTAATGAAATACACAAATACTGTGTATGCATAAATCTTACATTTTGAGACTGCAATTTATTTTGGTTGACTAGTGTTGGGGGGACTTGAGTGTTGATGTTAGGCTCAAACAACAGATACAATGTATTGCAGATATTCCTGCAAGTTACATTTATAAAACAAAAAACACATTTCAGCTTAATAATATAGTAGAAAACAATTATGTGGCAGCATTCCAAGTTGTTCTGTTGCAGTTATGACATCAGAACTGCAGTATTACAACATTATGATGGCACTACTGCTACAGATCTAGAATATTCAAGGTACAGAAAATCAGATGTGATGCATAATACCTATAATGGTATGCACCATATTTACAGGAACTGTGAAGTGAGCATGCCCACGCATATGGTGCACTGCTCCATTCACAGCCTAACTTGGAATCACATCCCTGGAGCAAGTCTGTAGATGTGAATCCAAAACATATGTGTACTACAAGTTGAATTAAGTGGTTTCCACCCACAGGCAGACTGATGGTCTGTGAACAGTGGCACAGCAGCCACCCACCCTGCCACTTCAGAGTGCACCCCAACCTGATGATAGCACCATTCTGGATGCTGCACATTGAGACAGTAGAGACCTGTACACAGATACCCCCTCCACCCTCTCTGACTGAGGCAGCAGTGCTATGCCACTCATTGTTCTGGAATTTACCAATTCACTGCTGCCCCTTCACACCCTGACCCAATTGCAGATGGACCTTAACTGCCAACAAAGTACAGTGGTACCCCAACCCCCACCCACTCATATACCTTTACATCACCCTGCTAACCCCATCCCAGCATGTACCTATGTTCTGCATGTGACACAAGCCCCCTGTGCACTGCCACGGGCATCCAACCACAGAGTTGTCTCTAATTACATCCATAGTACTACTGTAATGTCCATTAGTGTACTATGTGAACTAATGGACTACCACTGTGTATCATACTGTGTCATTCACTTGGCTCAGGGAGGAGAGTCACAGAGCCTCTACTAATGCTGGAATGAGTGGCATATTATCATTCACTTGCTAAGGGGGTGTGGTATGCTTATCTGCACAGGAGTGCTGGTACAGTGTATGTACTGGTGCACATGAAGGATGCTTGGTGTACTGTACCAGGTGTAGCCCTCCACGTCACATGCCAATTGGGCTGTAATGACATGTAAATGGACAAATTGCACCGTGCATGTCTAGTGCTCCCATTTAGCATGTCCATGGTTATGAATGCTGGGCACACTTTCTTTGTGAATCCTGCCCTTTCAGCTTTATTTTTATGACACAGGGATTGACACTCACCCACCCTTCCCAACAGCCCCCCACCATTCACAACAACTCTTATATTAGATATTCAACTAACTTTCAGTGCCATCATCTGCCTCCTGCTTCATCACTATTGGTGGGCCGCCATCTTCAGTCTCCTTGGGGGCTGTTGGTTGTAAATAATTGAAAGTATGTTACTTTTGTTTTTTTAATAGGCTATCTAATTACTTGCTTTCTGTAATGTATTTTTAGGAGTGCTTATACTTAATTCTTAATATATATATGTTTATCAATAGTTACTGGATCCTTTTTAGATTCAGAGATATTGCACTTTTTAACAGTAAATGATTGTGCTAAGTAACGCACATAGTATTCCTACATATTATTCTATTACCTGTATATCTTTATCCTGTTATATTACTGATTACAACAGAAGAAAAACAATAACAAAATGGCAAGTGAAAGTTCTGTTAATTGATTGGGTAGTAAAATTTGCCAACAGAGAGGTTATCTAAGCACGACCACACTGTACTGTTGCATTATATCTCTTAAGAAACAAAGATATATTTACAAACTCAACATCTACTAAAAATATTTTGAAAATGTTTATTTTCTTATTTTGTATAACAAAAGAGGTTGCCCTAATAAAGGGCAGCCCCGATTGTCAGTGGTCTCTCTAGAAGCAGTGAAAGGAGACAGGGAAAGGGGTGGGGGTGGATTCAGGCTAGGCAGGCTGGGTTGGGAAGGGGTAGGGGATGTGACATCACAGAGGGGAGGGGCTATGAGGTCACATAAGGGGATAAGACAGACAGGCAGGGGAGATGATTGATGGCCCACCTAACGGGAGGATGGGGCAATAGAGGTGGGGCTACAGAGGGGTAGATAATGGGCTGCAGAGAGGGAAAATCCCTCTGTCTACTGCAGCTGCTAATTTTCCTAGCAATTTCCCACCGACCCACCCAATGGAGAGACATGAAGGGGAAGATGTAGTTGGTTCTCATACATGGGTATATTGGGTTGCTGGGTGAGAGCAACGGGGCACTGGTGGTGTCTGAATACCTTGGGTTGCTGTTTGAGAACAACGGAAGATTCAGAGGAAGAAAAAATATATAAAAAAGGGGGCCCAGCCAGAAGGGGATATGGCAAGGCAGGGGTGGGCTCCCTATGAGGTAGTCACATCAAGAGGGGACAGAGGTGGGGGGTCAGGTGGGGGACACCTGAGCCCAGAAAGAAGAGGAGGAAGAAGAAGAAGAAGCAGGCATTGGGTCCCTACACCCTGGCCACAAGAAGAAGTGCTAATTTATGCATAGGTGTGAAAAGTGTCTAATTGTAAATCATGTGAATAAAGAATTAACCCCCAAGGATTGCGAAATGTTGACATGATTTATGAAGGTATTATGGATGTACAAGGTGATACATGTTAGTGTATGTGAGAATGCTACCTCAATAAAACTTCAAATGTTGAACCATTATATATGAGTGTGGTGTGGCTGATTTCAGAGGATCCAGTGACAATGAACCATTGTATTATAGCAATAATGCACTCCAGGGTGTGGGTTGTGCTGCAATAACCTCACTTATGTGATGTTGTATGCACTCGTCCTGCGGCCTCATGCCCAGCCACCCAGGTGTGAGGTTATCCCACCATGGCCCACATCCCTGTCATGCATTATTGTATCATTACTTCCTATTTAATGAATACTGAGCTGTACCTTATTAACAAATCAGTTACATATGCCAGAAATCTACTACTTCTCTCAGACACCATAACAATCTGTTATCACAGTGTTATTTAACTGTTATATATTTTATTTTTACTATATGATGTACTTACCAGATGATTTGATAAAGATGATATTGTCATCTTGATCCGACCCCACCTCCTCCATTTCTTCTGCCTGGGCTGGTACTACCTCTTCCCTTGTGGGACTTCTTCTAAGAGGCTCTGAAACAATAACAGTATGCGGAATCAATACAGTATTGATTCATTACAGAAATTTAATTGTTATAGCTTCTTGTACTTGTATTCAGCTATCAACTATATATCTTTTTGTTACACATTGGACTAACAGTGTATCACAGAACTCAAAAAGCTAATATATCACTAATCAGTATCTACAGGATCATGTTGACACAGGTACAGTTATGTGATATTTCACAAATGATTAAGTGCACAACACTGTTATATGAAGAACATATATGTTACAACACATTTACACCACTCCCACAACCGTATCCCCCAATCCCCATGAGACACAAACTGTTTAGTTTATAAAAACAATATATTTGCAGTTTTCACAAACCAGTTAACTGTTTCACCATGAGTGCCTGGTATACTCTACATATACTTGTAAACAATATGAGATTGGTTGGTCTTAGATTTTAAAGCTATCACACTGTCCCCAGCTGTCCATGCCCTGACATCCCCCCAAACACATGCACAGACACACAAAAAATATATTGAATGGTACACTGTTTAAACATGAATTGCACACTAACCCGCAGGTTGTTTATAGATACATTCTGTTATCACAGCTAAAGCTATGTGACTTGCTCATGATTATACAGTGTGTAGACAGGTAGATGTAGGATTTCAATAAAGGTGTGCACACATCATGTCCATTATGATAATGTTTCAATTTACATCTTATTTGTTTACATCTTCTTTTAAGAAACAATTATTTTCCACCATAAGTAAAATAGCTTTAAAAGTTTTTTTTTTTATTTATAATATATAACAATAAGCCATTGTATAATACCAATAATGCCCTGCAGGTTGTGTTGTGTGCTGGGATAACATCACTTCTCAGTGCTGGATGCACTCGACCTGCAGCCTTGTGTTCAACAACATGAGTTGTGACTGTATCCCAGCACAACACACTCCCTGTTGGGTATTATTGCTTAAACAACATTTGCTGTGTTGTGAATTATTACTTAAATAGTAACAGTACAGCTTCCTGTTAGAAATAAGACATATTTTACAATACAAGGAAATTAAATGGTCTCAGTCTGTGAATGTCCTCACCTCCCCAACACAAATAGCCACACACACACTCAGTTTATGTTTACTTACGGTCGATTATATGTTCCCCTTGAATGAGCTTCCCAGCCTTTTCCCACATTTCATGCATGAGGTAGTACCAGCCCAGATCCTGGATTGGTATCTCAGGGTGATCTAATAAGTGATAGAATAGCTGCCTCAGCAGCTTCCATTTGCGCTTGCACATCACAGGTGTTTTATTGCAGACCTTTCATTTTTTATTGAGGTATGTATTTACTGCCTTCCAGTTCTGCTCCAGCCTGAGGTTTGTGCTCCTGATAAGAATCTTAGCATCCCCTTTCTTCTCCACCGCCTTGACAAGTAGAGACACCTCTCATGGAGTCCACAGTTTCATCATTTTCTACAAAACATAAAATTTAACTTACTAAATAAATGAAGTACATGTGTTACATATTATTATATTTTTTTCCAATTGTGTATAGTACAATGTTGTTCTATATATAATTACATCCCTTTAAGAATGCTATTTTTCCTGATTCGAAGTTTATGTAATTTGATTGTACTCTTCTGTGGTTCAGTAGCATTCCTAAATCTCCACAAATTGCACAACTCAGTTCTATTGTTACATACAAAAAAACTACATATTGCACACATTCCAGATACTACTATACAGTATTAAAAATACTGAATGACCAACTTTATGCACAGTCATTGTGTTCTGGCACCTTGGATTTCTGCTTCCCATGGACCCCTCGATCTTTGCTTTCCAGTGCAGAGGTAATCACAACTCCTCTGTGGCACAATGCATTGGTTGTGCATATTTGCTGAGCCACTATTCTCTATATACAAATTTTATTTACTGTTATGAGACAAGTACTATCTCTTGATATACATTAGAAAATTAAATATATGTTTCCTCTGCTATAACAATAAAATCACTTTTGTGGAAGTGTGCTATTTATTATTGAACTTATATTTATAGAAACATTACTTTAACTACTTCTTCTGCCTCACAACTGTTTTTGTGTAGGTGATGTGCATTTTCTATTTTTTGACCAAAGAAATGAGGTGCCTCTTAAAAGAGACATTTTGTTAATACAGGTCACATTTGTGCACTCTGAAGTTTAGAGTATTCTGAGGATGCCATCTCAGAGGTCTTTGAAGAAGAGGCAATTACCAGCATGTGAGACGTGCACACCGGCTTGTAAGTATAGCCAATCTTTATAATATTTAATGTTTGGGTGATGTATGGTATGAATCTCAAGCATGCATAAATATCCAGATATATGGATGTTCAGCTTTCTTCTGGCTCTGTCGAGCAGGACCATGTGCTATTCTGAATGCCAGACCATCCACTCTGTGATGTTTGAATAGACAATGTTACAGGCAGGTAACATCTCTATTAGCGAAGCTAGGTCCAGTTTCACTTCATCAACCAAATCTACCCATCTTTTGTCTCCTAAATCATTGCCTCCAAGATGGATCAGCCATATGTCTGGAGGAGGTAGGTTGCTTAGTAGCTTGTTCATGGTTGGCATGAGGTGCTTCCACCTCATGTCTCCCCTACCAAACCACTTCACATAACAATTGGCAGCTGCAGGTCACTGTCAAATTCACTTGATTGCACATATTCACCACCTCTTCTAATTAAACTGCTTCCCACCATCCACAAAGTACATTTGCTGTTTTCTGCCATTCTAAGTTAATTAAACAGAGAAATTGACAGCTAGCTTCTAAGAAATTAGTATGTGTTCTTCAGTGTCCTGTCGGTACAGACTGAGACAAGAAGTAGTTTTCTCCCCCATATTTACTTTTTTTTTGTGGGCTGAAACCAAAGTTGTAAAAAACACATCTATTGGTTTATGCCATGTTCTGCCTGCCAATTGAGAAAGTGCACCTAATATTATGCTAATGAACCCTTTACAGTGGTGGAACACTGCAATGTAGCAAGGTTAGTGAGAGGGAAAATGTAGCTTGTTAATAGGTCTGTTTAAATAACAACAATTGACTGCAGCTCATTTATTGGTTGCTAGTTATTTTATAGCACACATGCACACCGTGTGCTGCCTCCATTTTCAGTTGTCATTTGTGGTGGTAAGTTTACAATACTGCTATGACTTCAAATGTTGGTACCTTGATTTCACAGTATTACTTGTTCTTTATGTTGATACTGTCTAGTACACCTCTAAAAAACATTTTGTTTAATGCTATTTTTGTGTCAAAAAACAGTTACTTACTTTACTAAAAATTAAGTATAAACTTGCTGTACTAACAGCTGTCTGACAAGCTGGTCTGCAGTTTGTCCTAAGATGGCTGCTGCGTGTTTCTTCTTCAATTTCCTGTGTATCTCATTGGTCCTTGCAACATCACATGATTGCCTCCAGAGACAATAAATTTAAATAAATACATATTTATATACTGTACTATATGATTGGTTTAAGTGGATGTCAATCAACTGAAATGAACAATCTGATCTGTTAAAGCAGCTGTGTGGGTGTTTTTTTCAGACAAAAAACATGGCCACTCTTAGTGGGTGAAGGCTCTAATATTTTAAAATCACAAATTTTAGTCTTTTAAGTATGTTAATGTAAGAGTGTTGACCACATCTATTGCTGTTATATGCATTACTGTACTGTATGTTACTGTGTATTCAGGTGGCTGACATTGTTTGCATGATTTGGCAGCATTTCCTGGTTGTGATGCATCATAGGAGCCACTTGGTTCAGAGATCAAATTGCATTTTGCGAAACTTTCACATATGCCACGCTATGTTTGCGAAAGTATAGTGATGTGTGATAGTGAGTCCTTTCACAAACACAAAAGCAAGAACACAAAACTTTTGCAAATCACGAAAGTATGGTGGCATCCTTTTGCAAACATAAAAGTGTGGCAAACGTGCATTCGCAAACACAAAACCATGCTTTTGCAAACATGAAAGTTTCACAAATGTGATGTTGCAAACACAGCACTGTTGTGCTACTCTGTTGCAAAACACAAAAAATGTTTGTTTTACAATAATTATCCAATTTTGGTGCCATTATTTACAGACTAATTGCAATTAAATGGTTTGAGCTAATTATGTCAAATCTGATGTGTGCCAAGCTTGTAAACCCATAAATGTGAATTTTTAAATAGTACTGATATGATAATATATTGTTTTAAAGAGAAGGCCATGAACTGTTGAAAGATGAATGAAAATTAGTATGTTTCTTGGTGATACTAATTGCAAGTTTTCTTTACTTCACCTGTAGGTGTCTGATATTGGTCAGCTATTTCGGAAAATTGTTCGACAACACAGTAAACATGCCATCAAAGCAGAGACAGCATGCCAAGCAAAGATGTAACAGGTACCGTTGTAGTGTAGTGTTGCTGAAGAGTTCAAACAACAGTACACAGACCACATCAAAGCATGTGAAGAGCACTCACTCTGTAAAGAGACCTAGGTTGCCGATTACTGATTCCACTGGAATACTATGTGGTTGCTCAACTGCAACAAAGAAATGTAAACTATTCAACATTTTAAAATCAGAAAGAACTGAAGAAAACTGTTGGATAGTCATGTACTAGAATATGTAGTACACAACAGAGATCTGTTCCTGTTGCCACTAGTCAACAGAGGAATCAGAATTATTATCGATCATTCACAACTAAAGCTAAGGTTGATAGACTTTTTGCAGCTCTCATGTGAAATGAAGGCAGGAGATTGAAGAGTCATCTGTCCCTAATGAAGCTACACCTAAGAGTGTGCACTTTTGTCAACATAGCACTAGTTGTGCTTCAGTGCTTGTGGCGTAAAATGGCATATGTACTTGAACACTTCAGAAAGGTTGGGTATGCTATGAAGATGAAGTTGCAACACTTTCCACAGCTGAGCAAACTCAACTTTTGGAAATTTTCACAGGCAGCTGACTACACACACAGCATTCAGAGGCATATTTCTGGTAGGAAACATATTACACACAGAAGAAGGACAGCAATTTCTGCATTGATGAGGATGGCAAGGTATGCAATGTGTTGACTGTATGTCATGACACAACAACTGAGTCTGATGATGACAATGCCTCAACAGTATGCCCACATAGATGCAAATGTCTAACATGGCCATGTGATGCTGCATGCAATCTGAGGCAGTCATCTTTTGATAAGGTGGAACAGTTTATTGATCTTTTTGTTGTCACTGATGGTAAAGAGAGATATAAATTGTTTCAGACAATAGACCATTGTGAAATCCATCCACATACTGGATTGATGAGTCATTCCTTGGCATTCTTAGATAGTGTCAATGCCTGTGTCAGTGGCTCAGTAGGTAGCACACTCGCCTCTGAGGCCGGGACATCAGAGGGCTGTGGGTTCAGTTTCCACATCTGGCACTTGGGTTAATATCCCAGTACTGACACTGTAGTACAGCATGAGAGGGGTGCTGCACTTCTGAGGTGCCGTCTTTCAGATGAGATGTTAAACCGAGGTCCCATTTGCCTGGATTGGTGGTAGTTCAGGTGGATGTTAAAGATCACATGGCAATTATCAAAAAGAGTAGGGGAATTTCCCCAGTGTCCTGGCCAAATTTCCCTCATTCACTATAAATACCACCAACAGCTTAGTCTGGTTCAAAGTCAGTTGGCATTCATCTGTATCCCCCCTCCCCTGGGTCGTGTCTGAAAATAGGCAGGATTTGTCTAGTGCACTTAGCCGGTCAACAAAAACTAAATAAATAAATAAATAGTGGTGTTTGTGACAATGCCTTTCACCATATGCAGATGATAGTTGTGCATCAGTCTGAAATGCACACCTTTGTATGCAAGATATATGAAGGAAAATATGTTGTTTCACAGTACACATGCCTTTCTGAGTTGTTGCAGTCTGGTGTCATGAATGGCGCTACTAAACTTTTTGAAAAGGTACAACGCAGCACTCATGCTATGGATACAATTCTTTAAGAAACATCAGCTGTTGATTACAGTAGTGTGTGTCTCATGGAAACAGAGATTGTGAAAGTCTTTGGTAAACCCATTCCCAAATTTGAGTTGGCGAAGAGAGAGAAATTTGACTTTGTGTGTGTCTCATGTAATAAACTATGTTACCTGAAGCAAATTGTTATGGTTGATCTGGAAAAGATATAGTCTTTTAACGAGACGTGGGCCAGATGGTTAGTGTTCTTACTATTACAACATAACTTTGACCTAGAACCAATGGTTGTTATGTGCAAATACTGTTTTTCTAAGGTAAAAAATGACACAATGCCACCTAAGTCAGTTCTAAACAACATGGAGGCACATGTCACACCAATGAGATTACTGCTTTGAATATGTTTGAACAGATTCTTCTTTAAATTATGAAACCGTTCCAGACTATTCTAAGTCTGAATACTAGGACACGGAACATACCCCAGAAAGAGCTCATTAAGTCTCTAAAGGGCTCTGTCATGTATCTTCCACTTCCTTTACAAGAAAATGTGAAGGCAATCTCTAATGAAAACAGTTTAGTTATTTTTTTAATGGTGTGCCAACTAAGTCAAAGATTATCTGGCAGGGTGTCGTCAATGTACAGAAGGTGAAAACAGCTCTCACTTACTTGAAGAACAATAATCCCTGCTATGCAGACCTTGACATTGACATAATGAGCAGCACATCTTCTCAGTATGGACTGTTGGACATGAAGAAGCCAATGATTGAGAAGGTAAATGTAGAAACAAACACAAGTATGTATGAACAGGACACAATTCACCCTCTGCATGGCAGAGATCCAGTTGGAGGCAACACTGACCTTTATCAGACGAAATAGGTGGAAGGCACCCCTGTTAGTATCTGTGACACCACATTGGAAGCACACTGCTTTCTGGATTTGTTTCCACAAGGATCAGATGGTTGTTTGGGTAACAGAGAATTGCATGTACCAGGTGCTGAATATCGTTCATGTAGAATTTTGAATAAGGATGGCAAATTCTGCAGAAACTTTCAATATCTGTTTCACCTGCTTTGGGAAAGTGAGCTTAGTATACTCTCTGCATCCATTGCACATACTCTATGCCTTATGACTCCACTTGATGGAATCACTGCCATACAGTTTCTTCAGAAATTGAAGGAAAAGGATGACACATTGCAGGTTAATTTGTCATCAGTACTTTCAAATCTACGTGGCACTAAGGAATACTGGTATCGTAGACACACTGAGGTCATGACTATGCTGCGAGAGTATGGTGCAGCAATGTGGTTTGTCACTCTCAGCTGTGCTGAATACACCTGGGATGAGTTGAGTGAATTTCTAAAGTGGGCTAATGCTGACGTTGAAGGTGTTTCATCAATGACTCTTGGTGAGATGTGCTCACTTGACCCAGTGTCTGTGACCAGAAATTTCCACCAACGATTCCATAACATTCTAAATTTCATTTTGTAGAAGGACAATCTGCGTCTTGTGGATGAAAGATGCTCCGTGCTTTGGCGAACATGAAGTGGCAGAAGTGCTAAACTTTATCAAGTGTTACATAACTTGTCACATACCTGACAAGTACGACAGGTCTACACTACGGAAGTTGCTACAAAAGTCTCAGTAACGTATGTGTGCCAAATACTGCCGATATGCAGCGAAAAGTCAATCTGATTGGTACACCAGATGTCACTTTGGTTTTCCTAGATGTGTCTATCAGAACGGTAGCATAAATGAACTGTTTTCATTAATGCACCATCACTTGAAGGCAAGATCTAGCAAGGGGGTATTTGAGTTGCCCAGACAGGAGAAGGAAGTGTACATCAATGTTTACAACCCCACTCTTCTACTCATGTGGCAAGCAAACATTGATTTTCAGTTTGAGGCTGACAATTCTTTTGTTCTTGTTCGGTATGTAACTTCTTACATTACCAAGCATAAGCAGACCAGCTTGCAAGAACTTTGGGAGGATATTGCCAGTTCAAGCAAGTCACTCACATCACAATTGTAGTCACTTGGGTTAAAGACACTGTCACACAGAGAGTGCGCTGCATATGAGGCCAGTGATTGTTTAATCAGGACACACTTGTATGGCAAATCTGATGCTGTGCAGTTTCTCAGTGTGAACTACAAAGAGAAACACAAACATGTGCTAAAACCTCATGATTAGATTGAGGAACTGGCTCTCAACCCACCTTCTTCAAAGCATATCTTGAAGAACAACCTGATTGACACATACTACCCCAGCAGACACAGTGCTGTGGACAGTATGTGTCTATTTGAGGTAGCAAAATGGTATGACTATAAAATGGATGTTTCACCTGATGGTACACATGGCATTTACAAGGTCAGAGGAGTGGATGGCTGTCTTGTTAAGAAACATAAGCCTTGGCTGATTGACCACTGTAAATTAAGTCTGTCCACTTCTGAGAGCAGAGAACATTATTATTTAGCTCTACTGTTCTTGTTTCAACCCTGGAGGAATGAGACCACATTGGAAGGTGATTGTGATACCTTTGAGGAACAATTCAACCACAGTTATGACACCTTCAAAATAGAGCACTCGGAGACATACATACACAGACTAGAACTGGAGAAAGAACAGCTTGACAAAGCAAGGAAAGAGCTTGAGGAAGATACTCAGGTAAATTCACAAGATAACCTTGATCCAGAAGGACAGGGCACACATGGAGTACCTCTACTTATGAATGACTCAGAAGTACTCATGACAGAAGTGAAAAGTGCAATGCAGCATGGCTCACACTGTACGGTTGATCCTAGTTAACTTGAAAGAAAGTCTTAACAAACAACAGCTTGTGGTTTATGCGGCTGTTACAGACTCAGTTTGACACTGTATACTGCATGAACAGAAATAATGCCAATGTGAAGAGTACAAGCCATTGCTAATGTTTGTTATTGGTTCTGCAGGGACAGACAAGCATTTTCTTATTGAGGCCATCACAGCTGACATAAGCCAACACACTGGGACAACAGTGTTTGTTGCTGTTAGTGCTTCAAATGCACTGGCTGCATACAATATTGGTGGACTTACCCCACACCATTTGTTTATGTTACCAGTAGAGCATGGTAAATCTGGAGAATATCTGTAGGGGTGGGCGAAAGTTATGAATTCCACTTTCTCGGAACTTCCACGAAATTTCTGAAATTTTGCAGAAATTGCAGAAGTTTCACCATTGGCAAAACTGGGAGTTTCTGGGGATTTTTGCCTAGTTCTGCAGACTTCTTTTGTGAACTGCAGAATTTATTCTATCCACAGTTTAATGAACTGTCAGTGAATGAATGCCTGCTTGTCCAACCATGCAGTCATTCACTGACAATTCAGTGGGCCACTGGTATTGGAGGAAAGAGGAGTGCTGCACTGGTGGTCCGCTCAAAGGCAGAGGCAGGGTGGGAGGGAGGGGGTGGGTGGTGGCAGATGAACTTTCAGGGTGGTGGTTGGGGTCCAATAAACACCAGAGAGTTAGGATTTTTTTATAAGGGATTGGGGATGGAGAGGTCCAGTAGACACTGGGGAATACTGGGAATAGAGAGGATGAGTTGGTGGACTGCTGGATATTTATTTGTGGATTAAGGAATCCAGGATAGGGAGTGTGGTCCACTAGACATCAGGGAAACAAAATGTTTTGGGGACCACGATTGGTGGGTGGGGGGCCACTAGAAACCAGGAGGGCTCATGGAAGGGATTGAGGGTATTTACTGGGACCCCTGATCGGTGTGGGGGGTGGATTAATGAATTAAACTGCAGTTAAAAAAGCCTCAGAACTGACCACTGGCAGTGATCCTTTCTGCAGATTTTTTTCCACAGTTTAATAAATTAAACTGCAGTTCATATATTTTTTCCACAGTTTGAAGGCAGAATTTCTGTGAAAGTTCAGAAAATTATTTCTGAACTTTCGCGGAAGTGAAATTACCTCACCGAAATTCATCGCGGTATTTGTTTCTTCCGACACTCCTAGGCATCGCAACTGTCTTTTGAGGTGGCATCTGAGCTTCATTTCATGCTTACAAAAATGAAGCTACTGATTATTGATGAGATCAGCATGGTCTCTAATGTGATGCTTGTCTGCATACAACTTCGGCTGCAGGAGATTCTGGGCAGTGAGTATGGTGATGCATTTGGTGAAAAAAGTATTGTTGTATTTGGAGACCTTTTACAACTTGCACCCATCAATGGAGAACATGTCTTTACTGCAGTGACTTTGAGGCAGGCTAAGAAGACACTAGGGTGCATTGGAGGTTTTAAGCTATGGGAGTTATTCAGCTATGTTTAGTTGTTTCCGAACATGCAACAGAATGGTGATCTAGCTTGCAAGGCATTGTTGGATGAAGCTCGCACTGACAGTTTATCACTACTTCATCTTTCAATGCTGAATACACATAGAATCACAGCTGATGGTGCATCAATACATGCTGCATGTGATGTGTTTAGTGAAGTGTACTCAAATAGTGCACATTCCATATGTCTTATGACATGGCTTAAGCAATGTGCAGAATTCAACAGCATTATATTAAAGAGACAGGGTCAAGAAATCATCACTCTGTATGCTGTTGATGCAGTTGGTGTTTGCTTAAGTCACAACCTAGTAGCTAAGCTGACTGAACGACTGTTTGAACTTTAGTCAGATGTGTCCCATACAGCTTGAGTAGAAGCTGTTCTTACTGTTTGTAAGAATACACGTCTTATGCTATGTAGGAACCTTGACCTTGAAGGTGGCATGGTCAGTGGTGCTATGGGTCACATTATTGACTTTCAGTACAATGTTCAGAAAACATTCATAGAGGCATTTGTTGTTAAGTTTGGCAACATTGAACAATTTATGCAAATTGATCAAACTTCTGTGAAGTTCCAGATTTTGAAGGACATATATGTGACCAGGAAACAGTTTCCACTATGTGCTGCATATGCATACACAAGTCACAGGACTAAAGTTTTGACTCAGCGATGATTGACGTAGGCACTGGCATTTTCAAAGATGGCATGAGCTGTGTTGCACTTTCCCAAGTTCGCAATCTTGCTGGTCTGCATATAATCACTCTGTTACCATATAAGATCCATGTTGACAAGCAATGTATTGTCGAGTACAATAGATTACATACTCTATACCAGCCAGACATACCTCTAATACCACAAACCATGTATGTAGTACAGTCAAATGCTACAGCCACAGCTTCAGGTGCCAACAAGAGAAACTAAGCAACCAGTCTTAAATTAACTTCTAATACTAGTGAGAAGGTTACCTTACCACACACAGATACAAAGTCACCTCCTCATAAGAAGTCACTTGGTACAGCTGTTGTCCAAGCATTTTATAACAGTACTGGAGTTAATTGCTATATTAATTCAGCAATGCAAGCATTTCTCCACATGCCTCACTTTCGACAAAGAATAACAGCTTCTCATGACACTCCCTTATTAAAATCATTGAAGCAACTTGTGAAAGACTAGGTTTGCTGGTCAAGGCACCTAGCTTCACCTGAGCTCTTTTCTTCTAGGTTGCTTGAAAGTACAGAGCAAAGAAACTTACCAGAGCAAGGGAAAGGATTAAGTCTTCTTTTGGTTAGGCAGATTTACTGTGTGTTGTTATTTTTATTTTGTACTAACAAAGATTATTACTGTTTCTTGCTAACGTTTTATTGCTTTATTTTTCTCTGATTCAAATTGTTGTTGCTGGGTATACCTTCTGCTGCATTATTACAGGGTGTGCCTACAGGTGTGTGCTAACAGATTATTGCTGCAATCTTCTGATTCAAATTGTCTTTTGCAAGGTATATCTTCTGTTACTGCTTTATTTTTCTCTGTAGCAAAGTGTTTCTTACAGGATATATCTTCTGTGAAATTATTACAGGTGGTGCTTACACTTATGTGATGTTTTACCATTAGGCTAAGCAAAATTACTGTTTGCCACTGTTTTATTTTATTTTTTGCTGAAAGTTTTTTTTTTCATCTCAGAGGTGTTTCAGTCTCCTTCTCACATTGAAGGAGCTAATTGCTTTCCTCCCACAGAATTTCCCAGAGGATTAAGTGTGTAGCTGGGGGGTGGAGCTGATAAACAGTCAGTAATTTCCAACAGAAGGAAAGCTTAAAAGGTCAGGATACAGTAGTTGATATCTTGGAGGTGGAAGACTAAGTTTGCTGGCCAAGGCACCTAGTTTCACCTGAGCTCTTTTCTTCTGGGTTGCTTGAAAGGACAGAGCAAAGAACCTTACCAGAGCAAGGGAAATGATTAAGGCTTCTTTGGCTTAGGCAGATTTACTGTGTGCTGTTATTTTTATTTTGTACCCACAGGAATTGTTACTGTTTGTTACTAACATTTTATTGCTTTATTTTTCTCTGATTCAAATTGTTGTTGCTGGGTATACCTTCTTTTGCATTATTACAGGGTGTGCCTACAAGTGTGTGCTAACAGATTACTGCTGTAATCTTCTGATTCAAATGGTCTTGTGCAAGGTATATCTTCTGTTACTGCTTTATTTTTCTCTGTAGCAAAGTGTTTCTTACAGGGTATATCTTCTTTGAAATTATTATAGGTGGTGCTTTACAGGTTTTACAGTTTTATCTATCATTAAGACAAGCTTTCAGGGTTACTTCATTTGTTGCTGGCTGATTGTTTCTGCTCTTACCTCCTTGTTTCTTTTGTCTGTGGTTCTTCTTTTTTTGGCAGGGGAAGGGCCCAGCCACCCACCCCCATCCCCAACCACCCCACACTACACTCCTTTTATAGGGTAACACAGTCATGACATTTCATGTGGCAAAGCAAGAAGGGGCAGCTTAGAGGGGTATCCACACAGTGATCTCATTTGCAGGGGCACTAATAATTTAACTTGTTATAACAAGTTATACAAAAACAAACAAACAAAACACAAAATCAAACTTTTTGCTTTCATTTTCTTCCTTCTAATTACTCTGACCAGGTTATAAACACAGCAACTTATCTGGAATGGATATCATTAACTGCAGGTACTGCAGAACGCTTTTCAGAAGGGCAGTTTTACAGGATTTAGGGCACTGTCCTACATGCTGGGCCAATGGAGATCTAAGAGTTCAGCTCCAGGCAGCATGGGCAGAGATTATGCACCACAAATTGCATATTCAAGAGGAAATATACTATAAGAACTGCCCATTTTCCCAACATCCAACAAAAGCATCTTGACTGCAGAGGGTAGTTGGTCTGGGAGGTAGACAGGTGGTTAGGATGGGCAAATTGGGTGCCCCATCACTCGGTGCACTCCAACATATTATCTCCACAAAGTATATAAAAACTACAAACAGGTATCTGCCTCTATCTCCAAAATCAAACAAAGGGGCAGAGGGCACTGCAGAGCAGGACACTGCAGCAAAGAAGCCAGCACAACAAAACTCACACAAAACAGGAACAAAAACAAAAAAAAGCAAAAAGGAAATCTAAAAAACTTCTGATCATAGGAGACTCCATGATTCGGGGAGTTGATATCTATCTCCAGCCAAGGGTAATGGTCATATGTCTCCCAGGTACATCAGTGTAGAGAGACACTGACCACATTGCTAAAATTGTTCTGGAAGCAGGAGAAAACTTTGATGTCCTGGTACACATAGGGACTAACAATCTCGCCAGCTGGATACTTGTGGAGACTAAAGAACACCTGACCAGGCTGGGTGACAAACTATCATCCATTTTATCCAGCATCTCCTTCTCTGAGATCCTGCCAGTCTGGGGGAGGGAGGTGGATGGAAGATCAGAGAAGGGGAGATAGGGGAGTTGAACATGTGGCTTAAGGGCTGGTGCCAGGAAAAAAGACACAAATTTGTAGGGAAATGGCAACAGTTTTGGGAGTGAAAGTTCTTTAAATTTGATGGACTGCATCTGATTAATCTTTGCAGAACATTTAAACTAGCAAATGGGGAGGTGGTGCAGCACCCCATATGTCGAATGGGAAGAACATCCTTCCCCTTCAGCTAGTGGTCAAACAGGAATTCAGCATGTTTGTAGTTCATTTGCATCAGCAGGTAAGGAAAAAGTTCCAGCTCCCCATACGATGCATAGGGGAAATGCCAGACCTTGCCCAACAACTAACACACCGAAATTTGGCCAATGGAAAATCATGTACACAAATGATCACAGTCTGGGAAACAAGATCCCAGATCTGCAGGCAATAATGACAGAGGCTAAACTGGACACAGTTACAATTAGCGAGACGTGGTTTACCAGTAACCACATTCGGGAGACTTCAGTATCTGGCTATGTACTGTTCAGAAGAGACCGAGGTTCAAAAAGGTGGGGGAGGGGTGGAGTGGCCTCGTATGTCAATGAAAATATCAAAGCTACAGAAATTCAGAATACACATAAGGAGCCAGAAAAACTATGGGTCACCTTGGAAACAGGAAATGGGACAGTGCATACAAACTGGGATTGTCTACAGGCCTCCAGACCAGGGGGAGGATATAGACACATTACTGTTAGAAGATATACAAAACATGACAGCTAAAGGGGAACTGATAATGGGAGACTTCAACATGCCAGATACAGATCGGTCAATTCCAGCAGGAACATCTGCCAGAACTAGACACATAGTAGACTCCCTATAGGGGGAGGGCCTCAAACAACTCATACAACAACCCACAAGAGACAGGGCTATCCTAGATCTAGTATTGACTAATGGGGAAAGGATCACAGATTTCCAGGTAGAAGGTCACCTGGGGGCCAGTGACCATCACATAGTATGGTTCAATTTGGCCACTAGAACTAAATCATCCCAATCTAAGGCAAACGTATGGGACTTCAGAGGAGCTGACTTTGATAAGATGGCCAACAGAGTTAAGCTAGCCTTGTCAAAAAGAAATACAGGTGAGGGGGTACAGGCAACGTGAGCAAGCATTAAAGATGTAATACTTGAATCAACACCCCATTGTGTTAGAGAGAAAAGAAAGTGCAAAAGAAGAAGGAAACCACTTCAGTTCTCAGAAACAGTAGCAGAAGTGGTCAGAGCCAAAAGGCTGGCCTTCAGGAAATATAAGGGAATGCAGTGGGGTTAAGATAGGGAGGTATACCAAACTGCCCTAAGGGAAGCAGGGAAGGCAGTAAGGCAGGCAAAGGCCCAAACCGAGGAAACACTAGCTCAAACAGTAAAAGAAGGGGACAAGACTTTCTATAGATACATTAGTGAAAGGAGAAACTCCAGAAGGGGTATTGCTAAGATCAAAGGGGATAAGGGGGCATGTGAGGAGGAGGACCATGTAAAAGCGTCTATCCTAAGTAGATACTTCTGCTCAGTATATACTGAAGAGAAGGTAGGGCAGGGCCCTCAGCTCAGCACCATGGACACGGGGTGGGGGAGGTGTGCACTAGTCCCTTCACAAAAGAGAGGGTCCTACAAGAGCTTGATAAGCTCAGGGTGGACAAGGCTATGGGACCTGATGGTATACATCCTAGGGTACTAAAGGAGCTAAGAGTGGAACCAGCAGAGCCATTATTAGAACTGTTTAGTGAGTCTCTGAGCACAGGAGAGGTCCTGGAAGACTGGAGAAGGGCTCATGTGATCCCGCTCTACAAGAGTGGTAGCAGAGAGGAGGCAGGGAACTACAGACCAGTCAGTCTTACCTCAGTAGTGGGCAACATTATGGAGGCACTCCTTAAGGAAAGGATAGTGCAACACCTGGAATCTATAGGAGCACAGGATCCAAGACAGCATGGGTTTACAAAAGGAAGGTTCTGTCAAACTAATCTCATAGATTTCTTTGACTGGGTAACCTGAGTGGTGGACCAAGGGGGAGGGCAGTTGATGTTGCCTACCTTGACTTCAGCAAAGCTTTCAATACTGTTCCATATAGAAGATTGATTATTAAGCTGGGTAGACTCGGGTGGGTCAGAAGTTGGTCAACTGGGTGCCAAACTGGTTGACAAGCAGAAAACAGAGAGTGGTGGTAAATGGTATATAGTCAGAAGAGATGCAAGTCACAAGTGGGGTACCTCAGGGATCAGTCCTGGGGCCAGTCATCTTCAATATCTTCATCAGTGACATTGCAGATGGGCTGGAGGGTAAGGTTTGTCTGTTTGCAGATGACATTAAGATCTGTAACAGAGTAGATGATCCAGATGGGGTGGGCAGAATGAGAAGAGATCTGGATAAAAAAGCAAAATGATCAAAAGAGTGGCAACTGGGGTTTATTGCAAAGAAGTGCAAGATCATGCACATAGGGAAGAGAAACCCTGCAGCCACCTATAGGCTGGGAGTAGAGTTGCTGGCAGTCACAATGGAAGAAAGAGGCTTGGGCATCATCATCATCACTGATGACCTGAAATCATCCAAGCAGACCACTAAAGCAGTAGGTAAGGCTAGGGGGATGTTGGAGGTGTATATAGAAGGGTATCACAAGTCGGAACAGGGAGGTAATAATCCTCTTTACAAGACACTGGTTAGGCCTCATCTGGAGTACTGTGTGTAGTACTGGAGGCCACACCTGCACAAGGACATTAACCAAACTGAGTCAGTCCAGAGAAGGGCAACCAAAATAGTGCAGGGACTGCATCAGAAAACATATGAAGACAGATTAACGGAGCTCAATATTTTTACCCTAGAGCAAAGGAGGGAGAGAGGTGATATGATTGAAACATTCAAACACCTTAAGGGCATTAACAAGGTGAAAGAGTCTGAAATGTTTCAATATAAGAAAAATAGCAGGACAAGAGGACACAGCAGGAGAGTAGAGGGAGGCCAATTAAGGGGTAACGTGAGGAAGTTCTTTTTCACAGAAAGGGTGGTGGATGCATGGAATGGCCTACCTCAGGAAGTGGTGGATATGAGTCCAGTGCAGGGCTTCAAACAGGCATGGGATAGGCATAAGGCAGCAATACAGATGAGTATGAATAGATAGGCCATTGACAGAGTGAAGGCTGATGGCACATTCATAAGGTAGAAAAAGAAATGAGCAGACTGGATGGGCCTTGCAGTCCTTATCTGCCATCAACTTCTATCTTTCTATGTACATGTGATTTCACAACATTCTGACAATGTACTGTCACTCACACCTCTATGAAATGTTTCAGGTACCTATAATGGATAAAGACCATTTGCAGATAACATACAACAGGATGTTACTGAGTTTATATGATGGCCATCATAAACAGTTTGGATGATGAACATATTCCAATGCAACAGTACTTTACTGTCAACTATGTCACTAAATAGAAATGCCTTTCTTGTAGTCATTCGGAGCAAGAAATTACAGAGAACATGCTTTGGATTTCTCTGCATGTACCTCAGTCATTAACATTTAAGTTTTGAGAGCTGATTTGGAATGCACAAAGTGGTCACCATTGTGTTAGGTGTGGAGGGGCATGTTCTCAATCTATTCAGATTAGGAATAGTTCTCAATACCTTATCCTTGTATTGCATAGATTTGACTCTCAGGGACTAAGTTGACACACCTATCATGGATTTCACAGCCGGTAGAGTGTCATTTGCTCTGACACTATTTGATATTCATGCTGTGATCTACCACCATGGTCAATCTGTACATTCTGGACATTATGTCACTTGGCAGAGGTACAGTTCTGGTTGGGTTGAATGCAATGACTCAGTAAGTACTTTTAAACAGAGGCTACCTCATTAGTTAAAAGATGCCTATGTATTGATATTGAAGAATTACAACAATCTCCATCAATCAGAATAGTCACACACCATGTGACATAGATTGCTGTTTCATTGTGTTAAACTTCACACAACAGCAAACTATGCCCATTGTTTGATCAGTGTGTTCAGTTAGTCACTTAAATTCACACAAACGTATCTACAGCACATAGCCATCCTTTCATAAACCACACAACTAAGATCAGTGAGTAACTCAGTGATTCACTAAACATGGCTGAAGTGGTCTTCAATTGGTGCCAATTGTGTTCATAATCACTTGAGAAAGCACACTTATATAATTGTACGATAGTTGTACAAAGATGTGCACCTATAACTATGTGTTTGAACTGTGATGATATTCTATTACATTGTTCACAAGCTGCATTCTATCATTGGAAGTATGACTTCACATACTTTACGACACTATTGCCTGCTCAGGGATTACACTTGTACAAGCACATGAAGCATCTGTGCATGATGTATTGTTACATGTTTCAGCATCCATTACATGTTTTAAAGATCTTAAATGACTTAAAACAATTCTTTTCAAAGTTCATGTGACATTTTACATGTTCAAACACCTTACAACTATTGATTACAGCTTTTTATGGAAAAGTACTTGCCACTATTACACTAACATATCACTGTAACTGCAGCTACAGAAAAATCTAACATGTTTGACTCTGTTGTTTCTTACGTATTACAGATTATTATCAATCATATCTTCACAACAGCAACACTAAACTATTGTGGGTGGGATATTCAAAAGGGTTGCGCAATGCATCCCGGCGTGATATTCAAAGGGGTATGTTGCACTGCTCAACTCCGATCGCCAGGGTTCATCGGTAATGTATATGGTTGCAAGTGTGGGGGTGTGCCCATGCATATGCAGCAAACATCCCACCATTCAGCCCGGATGTGGCGGCGACAATGCTGGCACATCTCTGCCTTGGGCTGCTCAGGGGAGCGCAATATTGCGCTTGGTAAAACCAGAAACAAGTCCTGGTCACCCATAGGTGAGCTGTCATATTGCAGGGTGCAACACGGCAGCCACCAGCCGTGGGTGGCCACCCACCAACCCAGAACACTGTCCAGAAGCTCCCTGCCCTGGAAGCATTGTGCCCCCCCCATCACCCGATAATCGGCGTACGTAATCTACATCCCTGGTGGTCCAGTGAACCACTCCCCATTGCACGATCATGGGCATACCTAACCTAAATCCCTGGAGGTCCAGTGGACACCCCCCACAGCACCCTATCAAAGGTGGATATAGCAAAACCTATCCTGGTGGTCCAATGGTACCCTCCTCCCCACCTACCCACTGGGGTCCCTCACCACCCAGCACCTCCCCCAGTCAGCGGTAGGTGGTGACACCCCACCCGCATGCTGCCCAGCTGCCAGCTGACTGACAGCGTACAGTACTGTCTGTACACCTATTGGTCTACTGCTTGGGCCAATGGGTGTATAGACCATACTGTACTACACAGGCCCAATATGTGAATGAACACGTTCATTCACATATTGATTCTGTGTAGTACAGTATGGTCTGTACGCCCATTGACCCACACAGTGAACCAATAGACATACAGATAGTACTGTACCCTGTCAGTCTGCAGGCAGCAGGGCAGCATACGGGAGGGGTGTCACCACCCTTGCTGGGACTGGGGTGCTGGTGGTGAGAGATCCTGTGGTGGGTGGGGAGGGGGTACCACTGACCACCAGGATTGGTTACTAAATATCCACCCACGATCGGTGCTGGGGGTGTCCACTGGACCACCAGAGATTTAATTTATGTATGCCCATAATCGGGTGATGGGGAGCAGTCCACTGGACCACCAGGGATGTAGATTACTTATGCCTGCAATCAAGCAATGGGGAGTGGTCCACTGAACCACCAGGGATGTAGATTACTTATGCCCATGATAGGGCGATGGAGAGCAGTCCACTGGATCACCAGATATATATATATACATATACCCACAATCGGGCATCCAGGTACGGGGGCTACCAAGGGACTGCAGGGTGTCGGTCCCCGATGGCTGCAGCCTGGCAGGGCACCAGCGTGCCTCACCGGGGATCAGTGCACCACATGCAAATGGGGCCATAATGACATGCAAATGGCCCCATTTGCACCCTGCATGCATAATGGCCTCATTTGCATGCCCAGTGTAGAATATCACAGTTGATGTACCTAGAGCAACCGCACTTGTGCTGGCGCATCCCCCAGCTCACCTCCTGCCACTTGCGCTGGCACAGTGCCACTGCACCATGCGCAGTGCATGTGCCCTCAGTGCCATATTCAACGGTGCTGAGCCATGGTGCAGCACCATTGAATATCGCCTGGTCCATGCCCTGGCACAGCCCAGTTGCGTTGCACCCAGGCTTGCACCCCTGTCTGGCACAGTCTGAATATCCCACCCTATATGTTTACTGTTATGTTATTGTATTAATCTATATACTGTTGCATACTTTTGATCAAACATACTATAGTGTTCATTTTTTATAATGCTGTAATATTAATCTGTTCTTCTTCAGACATTAATAAATACTACATGTAGATATTCATTATATTGTTCATTTTACTACATAGGGTTTAAGTTAGTTGTTTTAATATTCTAATTTAACTGAATATGTAACTGAACTTTACACAATTTTTATATAATTACAATAAACACTAGGATGTATATAGACTTCCATTTTATAGATTTATTATTAGATTCATAATAACCACTACTATACTTATGAGTTTTTCATGTTGCATATACAGTACTATCCACAGTACTAAATAATTTCTTAACATATTCTTAATTTGTCTATTTCAACTGGTCTCCAATCTCCTGAGCAGCATGGTTTTTGAAAACATCATGGTACAGGGATGTCCCTCTCCAGGTTCACTGACCACATTGGAGTTTCAATGGATAGGGGAGAACTTACTGGTGCTGTGTTAGTGGACCTGTCCATGGCCTTTGACCTGGTTGACCATTTCCTGCTGCTTGGGGGACCGGGATAGCTGGGGATCAGGAAATCAGCATGCTGCTGGGTTAGTAGTTATCTGAATGAACGCCCCCTAATGTTCAGTTTTGGTGGTTCTTTTTCATATCCTAGATTAATGGAAGCGGGAGTACACAAGGGATCTATTCTGGGGCCCCTTTTATTTTCTTTGTACATTAATGAACTTCCTACCTTGTTAACTAACTCATGTACATTAATATATGCAAACAATACAATTCTGTACTTTAGTTCTTCATCAGTGGATCGTAGAAACGTAGCCTTAAGTACAGATTTTTTGATTCTAGATATAGGGTTGAGAGAAAAATCTGCTACTTAATTGTAGCAAAACAAAATGTATGCTCTTTGGTATAAGACAGTGCATTACTATGAGAGACCCTATCTTAATATTTGACTTAAATGGGCTCTCCTTACAGCAAGTTTCCCAGGTCAAGTACTTGGGAGTCATCCTGGATTCTGACCTGTTCTATTCTAGTCATATAAATTTGATTTGTAGGAATATTACTCAATGATTGGGAAAGATGTTTAGATTGCAAAATCTACTTACTGAACAGGCCCAGCTTGCTAACAATGTCTTGTTATCTATGTTGAATTACAGTTCTTTCCTGATTCATGATTTAGCAAAATCTGATTTAACCCTGTTAACAACAAATTTTCACTCCATCCATCAGTCTGTATTAAAGAAACCTTTCCTTACACATCATTGTATTTTATATCAGTTAACAGGGTGGCTCTCTCCTTCCTTGAGCTGCATTTATAGTCTTAAATGTTTGACTCATACTGTGAGACTAGGTTCCTCTTCCCCACTTTTTTATTGTTAAATCGATGGAAATAAGTTAGGGCCCTTCACTCTAATAACCCAACGTTATTTGAGGTCCCAAGAGCAAGAACCTGTTTTGAAGCACAAGCTCATTGTGTTTCTACACCTTTTCATTGGAAAAAGATACCCACAGAAATGTGTTGTTTACAGAACTAAGTTAGTTTAAAAGTTTTCCTGAAGAAATTTTATTTAGAGTCTCTTAAATGTAATTGTTAGTGCATTGCAGGTTTGTGTTTATATTTTTTGTTATGTAATTGTAAGTATTATTTGTTATGTAATTTTATGTAGTGTGTGATCTCATTATTTGTAATGTTTTGACTTTTACGGTCCTGGGTCATGTTTGAAAATAGGCCTTGGCTCATAACTCTTACCTGGTCAACAAAAGTTTAAATAAAATAAAAAAATAAAAGCATTTAACAATTATTGGCCACATAGTGATATGCTTATGTTACTAGCTATGTTACTGTTAACTTGGAAGTTACTCATGTATACATTTTGCCATTAGAGTTCATAAACATAGTACAGTTTGTTTCATTGCTTGTTCTAACATGTGATTTATTGTCTATTTACATATATGTCTGTTAACTATTGTAAATCAGACACTTGCACTAATAACAACTGATTTTCATATTCCTGATTATTTTTCTGGATTGCTTCAATTGAAGGGTTAAGTGGGAATTTTCTAAATGCATCTATGTATCTCTATCTCTCACTATATATATATATATATATATATATATATATATATATATATATATATATTCATATGTATACACATACAGATCAATATTTTATGTATGGTAGCACTAATACTATTGAAATATGTGGATAATCAAGATAATAGTACTGAAAACTATTCAAACAAATCCTTGTAATTCATACCACAGAACAATCCACTCCCAATAATACCACACTTCACTGCCAATGATACTATCGTTGCAAGAAACAATACTATTATCATCAAAATGCCACAGTGCATGTGCAACTCTGCCTGGCAAGAAACCCAGTTGCCATGGAGTCACGTCCCTTCCTGCATGTCCAAAGTCACTCCATGCATTCTAATTGATCACTGTTCCTCTGCGGGTGGGCACACTCATTCTGAAAACATGGAGGCTCGTTACTCTCGCTTAGCGAACCAAATGTGTCCACTTCGTTTCTTCATTTTTTTTCTCTATAATTGGATTATCTGGTTGATCCTGCATTACTCGAAGGATCAGAAACAAAAAGGTAGGACTTCACAAAATACAAACAGACACCGACAGAGTGGCGGTTAGGAGCGGGGATGTGGGCAAGTGAGGCTGTCTCCAGTGTGACGGTCAGCCTACTGCAAGCGTGTCTTCAGTGCTGCAACTGGCTTCGCAGCTCACAGACCGTAAACAAAAGCTACAGCCAGATATTACCAAAAATAACAAATAGAAAAGTATCTATTTCATGGCAGTAAGTCCATCTTGAGGATTTGGGGACTTTGTGATCCTCTTGAGCTTCGCTCTCGAGGTTTCAAGTCCCCAAAACCTCTCGATGGTCTTACTGCCTTGTAATAGATACTTTTCTATCTATGATTCTATTTGTTCTATTTTGGGTTGCTGTGATAATTCCTTAATTTAGTTATTGTTAAACATGTAGCATTTGGTTTTCCGCCCACTCCAGGAACATTAACACTGTCAGCCACACAGTGACAATAGTAATATAAAAGTTAAATGCATACTAAGAAGTGTTTACACATGTCTGTGGTATGCAATGATTACCTGACGTTTACTTTCATATACAACAAGGAATGCTTCACAGCTATGTGTAATACTATATTAAGTATATGCTTCACTTTTACAAATGTAATAACTTTTTTTCAATATTGCATTGCGAGGCTGACTGTGTTTCTCAAACTGGCTTTCAATTCTAACTTTTTAATCAACTTATAATTTGGAAATAAATCCTTTTTTTAAACCTTACCTACCTGTGTTGTGTTTTCACTTATCTATTACATCACATTTATAGTATTTATGTTCAGATTTTAAAATATAGTGTACAACAGAAGTACAGTGGATTTCAATACGTCTATCTATTATACTTAAAAAAAACAGTGTGGTCATGGTAAAAGGTTTTAGTATTGTGTTTTAACTGCAAGAGCAATAAATCACAGTGACAATACAGCAAATCTTACAAAAAAAATCTGTAACTATGTAGAATTCTGCAATATGTTTATAATCTATGTAAATTGTAAATCGTTTAGAACAGTTCAACAAGGAAATTAATATGTCCAATTCTGTTGCACATGAAAATGTATAACTATGTCTGTTATTGATACAAGAAACTCTGCATAAATGGGAAAGATTCAATGAATAGTATATGATTTTCACTGAGATACAAAAAGGTACAAAAAATTATAAGTAAGTAAAATTAACTGTTTATAAATATTTTGATACAACTGTCACTATTTATGATACTGGAACTCAATGTTTGCAAGTTCAGCAGCATACTTAGCAAGACACCACTAGGGAGAAGATTTTCTAGCATTGGCATTGTGCTGGCCCCATAGCACTCATGATCCTAAAAACTCCTAAGTGTTACATTACATGTTCTCAAAAAGAAGGAAAATTCATTGCAAAAAAATCCATTAATGCATCAGTTAGGGTTCCTACTACAGAGACAAAAGTTTGGAAATGTGGTGTTAGGGTTCAAAACCCTAACTTTGCATTCCCCCACACCCACCACACACACACACGCACACACACACATTTGCAAAAAGGGGAAGGCCCAAGGCAAAGCAACCAATTAGAGACAACCAGCATCAGCTAACAGAAATAACATATAACTTTCCAAACATACTACAAGACACATCCATTATCATGGTCCACCAACTGTATAAGTTCTGCTGCCATCTAAGTGCCTTGAGGTACACATGCATGCTCGACAACCATGGGTGATGGTCCACATGACTCACTGCATCACTGAACATGGCTAAATCCTGGGAGACTGTATTACCTAATCAGTCTTACGAAACTGGACAATGTTCTTCAATGAGGGTATAAAATCTGTACTCATATGGATATTTCATATCAAAACACTACTTACAATATTGCTGTGCTGTAAGACACCTATTGTTATCATAATTTCATAGCAGCCATTGACAGAAAATAGTTAAGAACTATTAGTAACAGACGTGTAATTATTTGAAATTACAGAAACTTCATTCATCAATGTAAATAGCTTGCCATGTGTTGTGGCATAATACTGCTAGGTTTGTCAACATTTAATACATCAATAATCGAATACAAATGTTACTGCTATTTATATAATGGCCAAAGGGTTTCAAGCAGTCTGACTGGTTGTTAGCCATACATTACAAGTGCCTAACGCACGGCTAAAGCTAGAAACCACATTTAGAATACACACAGACCCATTTTATAAGTGCAATAAGCCACTCCAGGGATGTGCATTAGACACTTGTAATGCACGGCTAGGGGACTGGATGCACTCAGCCTGTGGCATTGTGCTTCACTATGCACCCTAGCCATGCGTTACACTGTCTAATGCACACCCCATCATGTCTCATTGCTGATGTCATGACATGGTAAATGCACCACAATAATATGATAATAAACAGTATGAGTTACATACAAAACAAGCATTTCTCAATGCTGAATGTTGTCTCGCTGGCATTGGTAGTGCAGGAGTTAGAGACGAATAATAGGAATGGCAATGAAGTATTGAACTGATGCCAACCCCACCACCACCCTGCTGAGACTGACAGGCGTTGGGGTGTGCATTTGGGTCATCAGCTATAAAGCTCATACCATTTCACCTCACCCTACCCTGTAGACACTGACAAGTGTTGTGGTGTGCTTTGGGCATTATACTTACCCCATCACATAAGGAAATACACTGAGATGGGTGCAGTATAGGAGAATAGGGTGTACTTTAGGGCTGAAGATTCCAAGGTACACCTCGATGCCTATGACTGGCTGCAGAGTGGGGAAGGGGTGGGGGTGGAATGGCATGAGCATTACAGCCAATGATCCCAAGTCACACTCCTGATGCCTCTCAGTCTCTACAGGGTGGGATGTTACAGTTGGAAACCCTAATGATGTAGGTGTTTGTTGGTATTTTCACTCCAAATTTTCAACATGGGCTTTTTGTGACCCCATCTGATGAAGAGCGGCACTATCAGTTTGTTAGGCGAAAGGTGGTTTTGCACAGCGACTATGCCATTTGGCAAAACAGGCATGAAAACACATTTTGGGCAGGGTGTGAAAAATGACAACTGTATTGTTCATGAGGAGGCATAAAAAAATGGCAACGTTGAAAATCTGGAGTGAAAATATGCAAAATTGGTGAAGTCATGAGCAGGAATAGAAACTGCACAACACACGTCCATAACCCAATTATTTGGGAGATTTTTTAACCACATTTTCAACATAGGCATTTTGGGACTTCCCGTCATGAACAGTGGCACTGTGATTTTGTTAATGTGTCCCAAAAGTTGATTTCCCACAACGACCACGCCATTGTGCATCACAGGTGAGAAAACACATTTTGACAAGATGTAAAAAAAAATGACAGCTGTACTGTTCATAAGGAGGTGTGAAAAAATGCCATTGTTGAAAATCTGGCATGAAAATATTGCAAATTTGCAAAGTTATAAGAGTGCGTGGAAACTGTGCAATGCATGCTTGTAACACAGTTATTTCATGGACTTCCATCACCAAATTTTCAACATAGGCATTTTAGGACCTCTGCTCATGAACAGTGCCACTGTCATTTTCTTAATCTGTCCCTAAAAGTGATCTCCCACAGTGATTGTGCTATTCTGTGCTGGAAGTGCAAAAACACATTTCAGCCAGGATATGTAAAATGACAGCTATACTGTTCATAAGGAGGTGTGGCAAAATGCCAATGTTGAAAATCTGGAGTGAAAATATTACAAATTCATGAAGTTAGGAGCATGCATGGAAACAGCACAACACACGCTTGTAAAAAAGTCATTTTTTGGATTTGTTTTACCAAATTTGCAACATAGGGTTTTTGAGAGCCCACCTCATGAACAGTGGCACTGTTGTTTCATTACTCAGTCCTGAAAGGTGATTCCATGCAGTGACCATGAAATCACCTTTCAGGACTGAATAATGCCATGACAGTGATTGAATTCATGAGGAGGGGTCCCAATAACCCCATGTTGAAAATTTGGTGCAGAAATTCCCCAAAATGCCCGAGATGTGCACCAAAGTTGAAAAAACCCTATTTATGCCATTATACAGCTTACCGACATTTCTTCAGTTTGTGGTCGGCTTTGAAGAGTGCAGACGTGTTCCCAGTCCACCGAAGATCATCATGCCAGAGCCTCCAGAGGTAGGTATGGGGTGAGGGGTGTGTGTGGGGAGGCAGAGTACGCAGAGGATGGGCACGGGTTGGGGCAGGAGAGACTGCGAGGGACCATTTTCTTCTTTTACAGGTAAAAAAAAAGAGAATGAGGGTCAGTTTTCTTTTTTTGCAGGTGTACCACCTGCATAATGTGGAGGGGGACCACTGCCGATGGTGATTGGACCTCCCCATTAGCACAGAAATGGGTGGGG
This sequence comes from Neoceratodus forsteri, assembly GCA_016271365.2. NCBI lineage: Eukaryota > Metazoa > Chordata > Ceratodontiformes > Ceratodontidae > Neoceratodus > Neoceratodus forsteri. The sequence continues at coordinate 1,652,574,629 of CM057449.1, forward strand.
AGGCACACATAATGCTGAGGGGGATTGGGCACCCCCTCGGCACAAAGCACACATTGGAGGCTGGGGACATTATGCCAATAGGGAGTGGGCTCTGCCATCAGCAAACTAAACTATGCAGGGGGGCTGAAACCAATGGGGACTGGGCCCCCCGTCAGCAAGGAAAGGATATTGGGGAAGCACATGATGCTGAGGGGGATTGGGCATCCCCTCGGCACACACTTGGAATGGGAGGGGGGCATCATCCCAATGGGGTATGGGCTCCCCCTCTGGCAAATGAAGTGGCTGTGGCAGTCAGTGCCGCCATGTTTAGTAAAGTGCTTCACCAGCAAAGGCATGTTGGGAGGCGTGTTATTGTGCCACTGCGTGATGAGCTTGGCTCTCATTGCAGTGGCACTTTGTTTGATCTGGTGACCAGTTTACATATTGCTGGTGTCAGTGCCTGCATGCTGGCTTATTGGGGAATGAGGGACACATCTACTGCTGCATGTCCTGGATTTGACCACAGTGACCGCACCTCCAAATCTGTTACTAATGCAATATGTTGCCAGCATGCACGCGCAAGCCAACATAAAAAAACTATTATTATTGTCATGGTGTACAATATTAGTATTCAATACAATTTTATTACTCCGTTACAACTTCGTTTGAATATTGTAAGACACTATATGAGTCAGTCACATCTATAAGCACAATAATCACAACACTGTACTGATTTCACATAGCACTATGTAATGAAAACACAAATACAGTATGATCGACTCTATACTGCCAGCACAGTATGATGACACATTACTGCTGGCATATCTTCTTCATACAATGAAACTTAGTCTGCATAAAATTTCAAAATATTTATTTTTATGTGTCATAATTCAACAATTGGCTTGCTGCAGGTATCACTGCAACCACATGGGCACGTAGTAGCAGGAAAGATACAGTTGACACATACATAGTGCTTTTCAGATACTGGTCAGTTATGAAACTAGCACCATCACATGTTTTTATAGTGGTATGTTACCTGGAAATACTCATTAGTAGCATGTTATGGTTAGCTTTGGATGTTACAATTGTTGCTTTCAGATGTTACTTGTAAACTATTCTACAAAATATTACTTTTATTATTACTACCATTTGTTATTAGGACTGACTAACTCTATCAGAAAAAAATGTAAACATCCAATGACTGTTGGTAAGGTTATCAAAACTCTCATTTCCAAAATAGCTATCTGTAAATAACATACTGTGTGTTTCATGACTTAACAATTTAAATATAGGCATCTGCTTAAGTCTTGTTATTGATGTTAGTAACACAAAAAAATGCTTACTGTGGGCCATCACCAATGGTTGCCCAACATGCGCATGTACCCCCTGGGCACTTGAATGGCAGCAGAACTCATACAGTTGGTGGACCATGATGACGGATGTGTCGTAGTACTTTTAGAAAGTTGTATGTTATTTCTGTTACCTGATGCGGGTTGTTTCTGATTGGTTGTGTTGCCTTTGGCCTTCCCCTGCTTGCATATGTGTGTGTGTGGGGGGGGGAGCGGAGTTAGAATTTTGAACTCTAGCACCACATTTCCAAACTTTTTGCTGCTGTAGTAGGAACTGATGCAATGAATGTATATATATATATATATATATATATATATATATATATATATATATATATACACATATACATATACATACACACACATACAGGATATGCAATGGGACAAGTTAAATCGATGATATATGTGCACAGAGCAGTTTGACCTCGGGTAACCCCATGAGTGGCATAAGCCATGAATGAGGAGTCCCAGATCAAACTGCATGAATGCACATAAATCATTTATTTAATGAATATCCCATTGCATATTCCATTTATGCAATAGGGTCTTGGTTACTTTTTGTAGGTTTTTTTTCCTTACATTTTATTTAGCTTTTTTAATAAAATTTAGGGAATTTTTTTGTGCTGTGCCTTTTATCATTGCTCATTGAATAATGGTTTAGTATGTTGTTACATTTGTAGTGTGCCATTTTATTGGCTCTATATTTGTGTGTGGGTGGGCTGATCATTTTTTTTTTTAATGACAGCTGTGTTCTTGCTTAGCGAGGAACTGGTTATTTATTGACTATGAATCTGAGTCTGACCTCACCGTAGAAATTTGTTTGGTAGTTTGTTTATTTTTTTTTATATTGTTTGTTCAGTTGATCCTCCTTTTGGTTTTTCTGTCCAATCGAGCTGGAAGTGGAAGTGCTCATGTGGGTCATGTGGCATTGGGTTTCAGAGTCTGGGGATCGGGAACAGTTTTCAGTGTGGATTACTGACAGTGGATTATTCCCAATGGAGTGGTGGTTCTTTTTTTTAATTTGTTTAAGCACCATTTCTTGAAGGAAACTGGAGGTGATGGACTGGAGTGGCAGTTGACTGTAATGACGTAGAGCAGCAATTTCCATGGAACAAATGGAATTGGCAGGTTGGGAGCTACAGGATGAGGAGGAGAGAAAAGTATGTTACAGACATTTTTGAGAAAATGGTGCATATATAGGCAGTACTATTATACATTGTAGTGGGAGAGAAGTTTAAGACAAAACAAAAAATATATTTTTCCAGTAGTTTTTAGTATTTATTTGTAGGCTGCTGGGGGGGAGGGGCACTGGCAGTGCTGTTGAAACTTAAAGAGATACCAAAAGAAAAACAAGTAGTATGGGTGCGACAGGGGGGCCTGTGACATAGGAACTGTGTGTATAAATGATAAATGGGGTTATCACACTGCATATTTTATTCCACCCCATTGCATATATATATATATATATATATATATATATATATATATATACCTCTCCTTAACCAAACTCCCTATCTAACAAAGATAACTTGTGTCCCCCACTGCAAAGTGCAACTGCTTGTTCACCTTAATTGTGAATGCTTATCGCCCTGATTGTGGTTAATTGTAGTTGACAGAAGAAAGCTGGCCAAAGAAAGGGGGCTGCTAATCACTGTACTTAACACCTCCTAACCCGCAGCAGGTGTTGAGGTGCTATTTAGCCCTTGTTGTAAGAAAGCCTTTCAGTGGTGCACATACCTGAACATGGCCGGTAGAAGAAAGTGTGTAGTCCTGACCATCGCTGAAAAAATGGTTCAGTGGCTCAGTAGGTAGCACACTCGCCTCTGAGGCCGGGAGATCAGAGGGCTGTGGGTTCAGTTGCCACATCTGGCACTTGGGTTAATATCCCAGTACTGACACTGTAGTGCAGCATGAGAGGGGTGCTGCACTTCTGAGGTGCTGTCTTTCGGATGAGACGTTAAACCGAGGTCCCATCTGCCTGGATTGGTGGTAGTTCAGGTGGATGTTAAAGATCCCATGGCACTTATCGAAAAAGAGTAGGGGAATTTCCCCGGTGTCCTGGCTAAATTACCCTCATTCACTAAAAATACCACCAACAGCTTAATGTGGTTCAAGGTCAGTTGGCATTCATCTGTATCCCCTTCCCCCGGGTCGTGCCTGAAAATAGGCAAGATTTGTCTAGTGCACTTACCCGGTCAACAAAAGCTAAATAAAAATAAATAAATAAATAAATAAAATCAGTAAAGTTGAGTGGCTTGAAAATGGGGAGCGTGCTGTCATCCTCACTGGGGAGTACAGTGTCAGAAAGTCCACTATAACTGATATCAAGGCATCAAAAGATAAACTGAGGGACTTTGCTCTGACCATGCAGACAGCTGCGGGATCTTCCAAACAGAAAAATATGAGGACCTGCAATGACATGAGGAGCTGTCACAAAGAGTGACTGAGGAATTGACAGCTCTTGCACCTGAACCACCACAAAAGCTTACAGAGTAGTAAATCTCTGAATGGGTAGGCTGTGACTCAGATGAGAGGGGTCATGAGGTTCTATCTGGTGCTGCTGTTGTTGAACTGGTTACACAGCCAGAGGATCATGCAGCAGAGTCTGAGGAGGAGGAGGAAGAAGGAGAGACTTCCACCCCAGTTACTATCCCCACACATGGTGAGGTTATAAAAATGCTGGATAAATGTATTCTGTATCTAGAAAGTCAGCTTGATTGTGACATAGTTCAGGTAATGCTATTAAGAAATGCAGTATGAAGCAATGTGCAGCATGTAAACAAGTAGATGGCTTCAAACAAAGAAAGATGGAAGATTTCTTTAAATGAACTGGACTTGATCAGGACTTTTCAGTCTGATTTTAATGGTTTAATGCTTTTACAGAAATGGTTTTAAAAACTACAGTAATTTGCTCTTTTAAAGTGTTTGTTCTTTTTGCACTTGATGTATTAAATCATTTCACTACACTTTTTGCCTAGCGCTGCATTTTTTACAAAGTGGTACTGACTCTCTTCCTCTCTACCGAACCCCCATTTATCCTAATCATTTTTATGCCTCCCATTCGGCTCAGATAAATGGGGTTGAATAAGCACTTCTATGTTAAATTCATATTTTTTCACCATAATAACTTTGCCCTGTTCAACCAATTTACATGAAATTTGGTAAGCACAGCCTTTGTGCCAGTATCTCTTGATCCTGTAAATTTCATGTAGATCGGTTCCTGGGAGACAAAGTTACAGAGGTGCAAAAAAAACCAAAAGTCTCCATTTTTGAAAATCGTTACAATTTTTTTAGCCGCCCAATAACTAACAAAATTGGAGGCTTAGAAACCTGAAACTCTCAGGTTTGATAGAGGTTGGTGCAAGGTGTGCGCTTTTGTGATTTTTAGGTCCCTCAGTTAAGTAGTTTTTAAAATATTTATTAAAAATGTTCACTTTCTGAGCCTGCACAGTTCAAAAAGCAACATTGTATTTATAACTGAATTTTTGCGAAAGCAGCTGTTTTTACTATATGACACAGCTGTCTTTAACATACAAGACCTGTGTCATATAGTGCAACCCCTACTGCTGTTGCCACTCGTAGGTCAGGAACTACTGTCATTGTAGCCCAGCCTGATTGTACCTTCAACTGTATCTACACACCAGGAGCCCCAATCCCAGGTGGCAGTGTGTGTTTATGTATTTATGTATGTATGTATGTACTTATTTATTTATTTTTTAATTAATTGATTTACTTTTTTATTAGTAGTGTTGGATGCCCTTCTCCCCACACACACACATAGCTCAGTGGGACACTGGGGAGCCCACCACCAGTGTCCCAATAGATGGTTTTTATATGTATACCTGTGAAAATTAAAAACCTCCCCTGACATCTTTTATTTTATTTAAACCTGAAAGAAAGAAAACCATCCCTTGTCATCGCTGCTCACCCTTCCCCCATCCTGATCCTCCCACTGAGCACCCACCTCTCTCCTCACCCTGTAATTACCTCCAAGGTCATACCGTGTCATCTTCTATGGATGTCTGCATCTTAAAGCCTTACCACAAACTAAGGAATAAAAATTTGTGCCATATAATGTATTTGGGATAGTAGCTGGTTGCACTATTTGACACAGCTGTCATTTAGTAAAGGACAGCTGTGTCACATTATGCAGACTACATGACACAGCTGTCCTTTACTAAACAACAATTGTGTCGTATAGTGCAACAGGCTCCTATGCCAAATACATTAAATGGTACTAACTTAAAGTGGACATGAATTCATTATATGGCATTCAGTAGCCATTGTTTGATCTCTTTTAACTTCAGGTAAATCGACAACATAATTTGTAGTGAAAATGTGTCCATAGCGTATTCTACCATGCTAAATAGATGTGCACCTGTATATTTTTTTCTGGACTATGTGACTCAGCTATCTTTCATTAAGGACACCTGTTTTTTCTCCACCCAAGAGTGTCTTTGGGCTGTGTGTCCAGGGGAGGAAGCATTTGGGGATCTGCCACTGTCTTTTTTAGTCTTCCCCAAATATTCCTCCAGCGCTGCAGGTGTTTCAAAAAATAGAGGTGCCCCATTCTTTACAATCCTCATGGTTGCTGGGTAGCGGAGGGAGTACTGAATGCCCATTTTTGGCATAGTATACTTGGCCTGCGTGTACTCCCTCCTCTTTTTTTTCATAGGAGACATAGGAAGTTTCAAGCTTCAAGACAACTTGTCCATATAGCTTGCCAATCTATGTATTACAATTCAGTAATTCTATCTTTATAAAACTTGTCCAACCTGATTTAAAAGAATCCTTATTGGGCCATCCACTATTATCACTGGGAATTTGTTCCATGATGCCAGCACCCTCTGACTAAACCAATATTTTCATGTATTTCAGTTCCATCTAGGTACATACAACTGTTTATTATGCCTTCTACTGCCGTCCCTACTAATCTTTGGTATAAAGCCCTGAGAGTTTTTTTGAAAAGTCTTGGTAGATCGAGATGGGGTGTCCTTGCCCGACTAGTTGCCCAACCCCTCTCTCAATCTTGTCAGGATAAGCTGCCTCGTGGTGTAGCTTAGAAGTTTGATCAATATTGTCCTGGGCTGCTAATCTTTCTGCAGCAATGGGGCTAGGGTCTGGTGGTCTCTCTCTCTATATATCTAGCAGAAACCCTTGTGCAAGCCCCTGGATGGTAAGGAAGGCTTACTGGAGGAATACAGTTATGTCTTTTTTTTGTACCCCTCCACAAACCCTATTAACCACAGCTTTTTCCTCCTACCGTGGTCTTCAAGGTCATCCACCTTTTGGAGGAGTCTGTGGATATGGCCTTGCCAATGTCTGGTGATCCCCCAGATTTCCTCTAGTGCTGCCTCGAGGTACTCCACTTTTTTCTCCTTTCAAATACCAGTCTGACAACACATGGGCCCTCCCAAGGAGTAATAGAAAGAGAGCCCTGAAGGACACCCACCCAAAATGCATCCACCCACAGGGAAGGTCTGTACACAGCAGCAGCAAAAGAGGCCATGACCAACAAAGGGAAGAAACCGCAACTCTGGTGTGCCACATGACCTACAACAAGTTTGAGGCCCTGTGACAAGTCTCTTCAGAACTGGCAGACCACTGGCAGGCAGCGCAGATCCTGACCCCGCAGCAGCAACCCACAGGGCAGGAGGATCATGTAACTATGCCAGACGGCTGATGAGGAACACAAGGATGCCCAACAGTGATGCAGCAGCCACCCAGTGCAGCATCCAAAGACCATGAAGATCTCTGAACTAAGACAGGATCACATCCTGCTGATCAAAGCCCTCGGAGAGAAGCACCAGATCCAGCAGACATTGCCTAGGTAAGTACTGCCTTTTCTTTGGAGGGAGAGAAGGGGGGGGAGTGTTGAGGTACCTGAGGACAACTGCAAGGCTGCTAGAGACAAACTTTTGACTATGTAAATTACTCCAGATGGAGGCAGAATGCTTTCCAGGCCATGGTTGCCTTACCACCTTGGCACCCCCCTCCGGAAGGCACTTACCCCCAGACCTCCAGGAATGCTCCCATAGGGGAACAAATTTTGCAGGGGGAAAACAGGGGTACTGAGCTTATGATAGCTGCAATGTGGGCTAGGGAGAGGGGAGCACTCTGCCAGCTCAATGGGGGGTATCATGACCCCCCCGATGCCCTTAGGGAGACAGACTCTTCACTTGTGCTGGTGGAAGCCCCCCCACATTTGAAGTGGGCATGGGGGGACTCCCACCACTCATACCACACATCTTGGCTAGCATATAGGACAGGGGTGGGGGAACAGGCAAGAAATCATTATATTAAGTTGTACCACTCAGGTGAACCAACCCCCCTTCAATTCCCCCAACAGCTCCTCTATAGCCACTCCCCTCATCCAGGGAGGGAGACAACAGTGATCCCATTTGAAGAGGCTGGAGAAGGTGTGGGCTGCCCTTTAAGGGCACCAGACACAGCTGGGGAACCCCACATCTGATGTGGGCAGTGCAGCGGCTCAGGTGCTCCCAATTGAATGGATGTATTAGAAGACTGGGTTGAGGCGTGGCCAATTGACAAAGGGAATGCCACACCAACAGGGACCATCACGTGGATCTTGCTTTGCCTGAAAAGGCAATCGATCACATACCCAAGGTGGAACCCAAAGAGCACAAGTGTGCAAAGTATATATAGTTTGATTTTGTGTTTTACTGTAATTCTAGGTGTAAAATTGAATGATTTACATAAAATGTCTTTTTAGTATGCCACATGTGATATGTCCAGGTCCCAACACCCAGAGGTCTTAGGAAATTATTATGCACACCTATGGAGCAAATAATAGGTATAGGGTCCCCTGTAGAAAGGAAGGCACCTAAATGACACCACAGAACCCCATAGCTGCCTCAAATCATTATCCAGGGAGCCACCTGCCCAGACACTGCAGACTGGCCTCTCTGCCCAGAGACCCCAGAAAGCCAGACCCCCAGGGGACTTCCCTGCAGCAGGCAGTGCCTTTTTCTCTTCAAGGTACAATGCGTATTACTCCTTTTGTCAATTACCCCCTCAAGCTTTGATTATGGCTAACTTAAGATATACTACTTGGAATGTAAGGGGCTTGAATACTCCAGTGAAGAAGAAAAAGGTGCTAACTTATTTAAAAAAGATAAAAACACAGGTGGCCTTCCTACAGGAGACAAAACTTACAAAGAAAGATCATGAACTCCTGAGAAGGGACTGAGTAGGTCAGGTGGCTCATGCCTCAGCAGCCACAAAAAAGTGAGGGTAGCAATCCTGGTGCGCAAACAGCTACATTGGTCTCCTATCACAGTTAAGGTGGACCAACAGGGCAGGTGGGTGTATGCAATATACCAAACCCCCATAGGACAGATTCTTTTGGGGAACCTCTACGCCCCCAATGAAGATGGTCCTGCTTTTTTTCACCAGACCTCTCAAACACTTTTTAACCTAGTTTAAAACAGGGATCCCTACTATCCTGGGGGGGTGATTTTAACCTGGTTCTAGACCCCACGATGGACAAAAACTCCCAAGGAGGGGATTCACATGGGAAGGGTCAGAAAGCTTTATGAAACTGGATGAGAGACCAAGGATTTGCTGATGTGTAGAGGAGGCTACATCACCAGGGATGGGATTATTCTTTCTACTGAGCTTTACGTGGGTCCCACAGTCAGACAGATCTCCTGCTGACCTCCCCTCACGTCACTCAGGCAGCTATAGCCTCAGAAATATTGCCCATTATAAAAAGGGTCAACAAAATGCCTCAAACTGATTGGCTGAAAGGACCTACTAGCCTTGTCCTTATGAGCCAATATTTATGCCAACCAGCTCTATTCTTTCCTGGGCAACCTAACAACAACTATAAATCAATAACCTAACTGAGCTTCAAACTGTTTTACAAATGGGCACTCAACCAGCCTTGCACACCTCACACTACAACATCTCCAAGTCCAAGCTGCCGGTCTGCCTGTCCCCTCCTCAATGTCTGTTACTTCAGCAAAAAAACAGAGCAACAGCACAGTCACAAATTTGAAATATCTTTTCCCTCATTTAAAAATATCTCTCTCACCTCTGGTTCTCGTGAAGCTTGTGTGGGCAGGATACAGCTTGGAAAAAAAAAATTACCACCCGCTCCTCCACAACTCCCCAGACCTGTGCCGGTCCTGAATGACTTTTAAAAAAGTAAGCCCCCCCCCCCAAACTCTTCATTTTGTGTCATGTGAAGACACACACAATTACAATACCAGAACCATGCGATTCGCAAACTAGGAAGTCAATGTGTACAGCGACTGCTGAGGGACACACTCGGTCGCACTGAACATGATGTAATCAATGTACTGTACAGTAAATGAACACAGAAAAAAGTAAAAGTAAAATAAAAAAAAAAGTGTGTCTGTGTGTGAACATCTTCCCGTATCGGAGCACCCCCCTTCCCCCATGGCTGCATACTAGTAAAACTCCAGCTGCTTGCATTTAAATAAAACTCATGATCAAGATAAAAAATATCAAAGAAAACAAAATGTTATGCAGTGTTTCTGTGTGTGTGTGTGGGGGGGGGGGGCATTAGAAACACAGAGGAACACCAGTCTCTTCTAATAACTTTTATTGAAAAAAAAAAGCATTTCAAAGCAGTAACAGGGACTATTTTTTCTTATTTTTTCAAATTATATACTCATATTTCTTTCTTTCTTGTTTTTATTTACACTTACCGGTATGTACATTTTTTTATCAACCAAATTCTTTAATGTGGACACCCATTTTATAAATGCAATAACACACTCCGAGGTGTGGGTTATGTGCTGATAAGAGCACGCCCAGGGGCATAAGGCCTTAGTACACCCTTGGACGTCATGTGTTATTGCTTGCTTATAATATCTGACCACACCCCAGTTCATGTAACTACCTTTTGGGGACCCCCACCCCCAACCTCCACTACATGGAGACTTGACCCACCATTAGTGAAAGAGGCTGAATTTCTAGAATGGGCTAAAGCAGAAGCAATGCTTTTCTTTCAAGACAACCCCATACAGGACACTACATCGGGGAACACGTGGGAGGTATTTGAAGCTTCAGTGAGGGGTAAAATCATTGGCTATGCAGTGACCAAGAGAAGGCAGTGGGAAAAGCAGCTGGTGAACCTGGAGAATGAGTTAAAGGCTGAAGAGAGGGAACAGGAAAAACAGGTAGGGCAGAAAGAGCAAGGGCCAGTAGGATGGAAAATACTGGGCCTCCGATTAGAGATTAACTCCCTCCTAACATATAAGGCCGAGGTCTCCATTCTGCACCTAAAGCAGAGATACTGGGAAGGTGGGGAGAAGTGGGGTGAGTGTTAGTTTACTGCTTGAGGAAGTAGCAAATGGAGAAGCATATAGTAGACCTAATAGACAGGGAAAGGGTAGTGCTCACCAAAGACACAGAGCTTAATAAGGCAATGGCAACCTACTACACCTCCCTATACACCTCCTCCAGGAGAGCCAATCCTCAAACCACCCAAGACTTCCTACACTCTTTACACCTACCCTTCATCTCTGACCTATAGGCTGAGCAGTTAGACTCCTCACTCTCAGTCACAGAAGTGAAGAAGGCCCTGCTCTCACTTCGACATGGGAAAGCCCCCGGGGGGGATGGCTACACAGTGGAGTTCTGGTAGGCTCTAGCAGATATAATATCCCCTGTCCTGTAGCAGACATATCTGGACACAAAATCCAAAGGGATTTTCCCCACAACCCTGAGAGAGGAGGTAATTATGGTGCTGCCAAAGAAGGCAAGGACCCACCTCCCTGGTGAGTTGTCGGCCCACCTCACTGCTCAGTGTGGACAGCAATATACTGACCAAAGTGCTAGCCTGCCAGCTAAGCCCCTTACTCCCACAACTTATTCACCCCTACCAGGTAGGCTATGTCCTTGTCAGATACAGTGCTGGCCATATTAGAACATTGGTCAACCTGACTCAAGTGGCCAAAGTTCTCACTTCACCCGCTGCTGCCATCACCATCGACTTTGAGAAGGCCTTTGACTCCCTAGAATGGGATTACCTCCACTAAGTTCTGAGGCACACAGGTGTTGGACCTCACTTCAGGGCCTGGATAGCAGCCCTATATAACTCCCCCTCCACCCACCTTCTCACAAACTCTACCCTGTCCCCCTCATTCAGACTGGAACGAGGTACAAGGCAGGGGTGTCCCCTCTCCCCCTGCTATTTGTCTTGGCAGTGGAACCCCTTGCCATGAAACTCAGGAGGACAAGGGAACACAAGGGATCCAGGTGGGGGGGGGAGAACACACCACATTGATGTATGCAGATGACCTGCTGGCCATACTTTTGGACCTACCGAGAGCCTTTCCCCCTTGCTGGATATTCTCCAGCAGTTTTGAGAATTAGCAGGTTTGCACCTAAACCATATGAAAACAGAAGTGCTCCCACTAAACTTCATTCACACACCACAGGATCTGGGTGACACAGGGCTCCGATAGGCTGGAGAAGGCATTACCTTCCTGGAAGTCAGGTTCACAACCAACTTCTCAAAGATATGGAATCTTAATCTTCACCCATTATTGGTAGGGATGGGGGAAGACATGGCTAGATGGGGGAACTACCCCTTACATTAGCAGGGAAGATAGTAGTGGTCAAAATGATCATAGTCCCTAAAATATTTTATGTGCTGGCCCACATACCACTAACACTCCTCTCAGGCTGGACTCAAAAATAGACAAGGCAGTGGGCAGTTTCCTTTGGGAAGGGAAGCCCCTGAGATACAACAGGAGCAAACTGAGAGCCCACTGGAAGGAAGGGGTTGGTGTCTTCCATGGTTCGAAGGGTATAAACTGGCCTTTCACACTACATGAACCCTCCACTGGATGCAGCCAAAGGGGTATGGCACACCCCAGTGGGTTGTCATGGTGCTCAAAGCTAGTAAAAAACACTCCCTCTCACTATTGGTATATAATTTCTCCTCAAAAGGGTTAAAATCTCACCTCACCATTGGAGCAGCCCTGCAGAGCTGGGCCAAACTCCAGAGACATCTGGGGAACAATCTAACCTCAACTAAACTAGCCCCAATACAGGGGAATGACACTCTTCAAATAGGGAAGAAACCAATTCACTGGAAGGGATGGGAAGACAAAAGTATACACAGAGTGGAGGATCTACTGACCCTGGCCACTATGATGGTAGACACATTTTCCAATCTGCAAATCCACTGGAAACTCCCAAATACAGAATTGTGGAGGTATTTACAGATCTGCAGCCCCATTCAGGCATATATTAAACATAGACCCCAGGGAACTACCCAGGCTGCAATACCCTTATGGCTGGCTAAGACAAGGGGCATAGCCAGCACTATATACAGTACGCCACCATAAGAGACACAATAGCCAGTCAATCTGAAAAGTCCCAGCATAAATGGGAAATGGCCCTTCACACCAAATTCACGTAGGGTCAGTGGATGAAGTGCTGGACTTCCGCCCAAAAGAACTTCAAGGACATGAGAAGCAAGTTAATGCAGAACAAGATTCTGCACCTGTGGTACTGTGCCCCAGTGGTCTTGCATGCAGTAAGTTTACTAACCTCAGACCTTTGTTGGAGGTGTCACTCCCACCCTGGAAACCTCTGACACATCCTCTGGACCTGCCCCTTATTGCAGAAGACCTGGGATTACATATGTGAGGTAGGGACGCAGGTCATAGGCAAGCCCATCCCCAGGTCAAACCCCCTGCTTCTGTTGGGGAGGAAGACCAGCTATGCAACTCAGAGCACTGCTGGTTGGTCATGTGGGCTATTGAAGCCAAGCACTTCATTTTATGTAAATGGAGGACCACAGAAATCCCCAATGACCTGGAGATTCTAGCCTCTATGGTTCAGATAGCTTCAATGGACTGGCTTTCTCATCTGGCTACCAACTCTATAGCAAGGTATGATGAGTGCTGGATTCCTTTTCAGAGATACATTACCCCCAAAACAGGTGTAGGGTGAAAGTTAATGGATGAGAATGGCTACCTGGTTATACTGAACAATATCTGTCTATAGATGGTGAATACGAGCAAGATGTCTCAGCATGCATAGTTAATCCCTGATGTACATAGTTAAAACTTTAAATATAGAATAGTGGTTCTTTGTGTTCTGTTTTATTTTAGGGTGAAGGATGCCTAGACCTAACCCTGATCCCTTATGGACCCTTGATACCCCCTAAGTCAGAGTACAGAAGCCTTGACTCTCCTAGCACCCTACCCCTTTAAACAGCTAATGTAATGGTAGTGAATATCTCCTGACTGTTTGCTAAATTACACCATGCCAGGTTGTTTCTGTAACCAGCAACCTTCACCTTTGAAATTATTTCTGTTGATTCTTTTTTTGTAAACCGGAAATAATAAACAATTTAACTGTAAAAAAAAAAAAAGACACCTATGACGTATGGGGTTGGCCACTGCTGTCATGTCTCATGAGTCAGGGATGGGGCTACTGTCATTGTAGTCCCACCAACCTGACAGCGCCATACTGAAAATGTTAACTGAACACGGGGTGGGGAGCCCAATCCCTGGTGGCAGTGTATGTATGTACGTATTTCATTTTTTTTTTATTTTTACATTTTGTATTATACTTATCAGATACTGGGATGCCCACCCCTGGTGTCAGATGCTCCCCCCCTTTGCAGACCCATGTTTTTTTTTACTACTGCCAACATTGCGGGGGGTTCCAATCCCTGGTGGCAGTGTATGTATGTATGTATTTAATTTTTTTTTTATTTTTACATTTTGTATTTTACTTATCAGACAGAGGGATGCCCAACCCTGATATCAGATGCCCCCCTCCCTTGCAGACCCATGTATTATTACTACTGCCAACATTGGGGGGGTCCAATCACCATATCAGCATTTCCACCCTCCAGCAGTGTGGTTCACTGGGGAGCCCACGCCCACTGTAAAGAAATACTGTTATTAACTTTAAGAATAACCCGGAAAGAAAACACCATTCCACAATGTCTTTTTTTTTTTACCTAGAAAAAAGAAAACTGACCCTCATCATCCCCGCTATCTCCCTACCCCACCCTGTACCCCCACTGTGCACCTACCACTCCACACCCCACTTACCCTATACTTACCTCAGGAGGTCTGCTGATGCCGTCTTCTGTGGACCAGGACTCGTTTGCACTCTTCAAAGTCGAACTGTGGAGTTCAGGTAAATGCTGTATAATGCATTTCCAAAGGTGTTTTGAACTTATGTTGATAACGTTGTCATTTTTTTCAAATTTGTACACCAGATTTTCAACATGGCCTTTTGGGGACCCCACATCATGAACACTGTCATTTTGAAATCGGCTCCCGAAGGTGATTTCACAGTCGCTGCATAGAATCACCTTTCTGGACAGATTAACGAAATGACAGTGCAAGTATTCATAAGGTGGGGTCCTCAAAAGGCTATGCTGAAATCTGGTGAAGAAACGTGAAAAAATGACTGCATTAAAAGTGTGCACTGTGCAGTTTCTACGCAGGCACATAACTTGAGTAATTTACAATATTTTGACTTCAGATTTTCACCATACTCATTTTTGCATACCACCTCATGAACAATACAGTTGTCATTTCTCACATCCTGCCTGAAACATGTTTTCACACCTGTGGCATGGAATGGCATGGTCGCTGTGTGGAATCATCTTTCTGGACTGATTAATGAAATGACAGTGCCAGTATTCATGAGTTGGGGTCCCAAAATGCCCATGTTGAAAATTTGGTCAAACAATACTAAAAATGACCACATTATGAGTGTGCTTTGCACAATTTCTGTGCAGGCACATAATTTTGGTCATTTACAATATTTTGGCTCCAGATTTTCAAAATACCCATTTTTTCACATCCCCTCATGAACAGTACAGCTGTCATTTTTAACATCCTATCTGAAACCTATTTTTGCACCTGTGGTGTGGAATGGTGTTTCAGCATGAATTAAAAGATTATCAACTATGGGGATTATGAGGTGGGGTTATAAGAATAATATGTTGAATGTGTGGGGTCAAAATATTAAAAAGCAAAGAATTTATTACGTAACATTGATTGCAGGGATGCCCGCTGCACCTCTGGGAAACACAATACCTTACTGTACCAGTGAGATGATTTCAGGTGTGAATTCAGTGAGCTGGTTTACTGGGACAAGGCTGATGTGGAAGGTGCTGCAGCATGCAGCAACAGTCATGGCCTGGGTAGGGATGGAGCAGTGTTTTGGAGCAGATGCCACAGCCTGTGGTGGGTCACAGATCCTCACCCAGAAGGTATCAAGATGTGTGTCAGTGACTGCTGGGTCCATGCACTGCATCATGACTGTCTCCAATATTGTATTTAGCTCATTGCAGGACCTGCACAAATGAAGATACAATTCCAGGACTGTTTTCAATACTGTATTTATCACATTTGGGACCTGCACAAATGAGGATGCAGTTCCACTATTACTAAAAGAAGGGAAATTAGTTGCCATAAACTATGTTAATGCAGAGATGAGGGTTGTAAAAATGCAAAGCATACAAAGCCGGGAAATGAAAAAACATTAGGGATTTGGGTCTCCGGAGTAGCGGCAAATCAGTGGTTGGGTCTTACTTGGGGTTGTTAACCTTAATGCCCACTTCTACCCTGGATCAGATGAGGTCAAATGTGTATGGGCCCTGTGTGAAGAAAGCTTTGACAGATTATGTTGGTCATACTGTATCACTATGAGGCATTAGATTGGTGCTGTATCTTGTGCTTTGGACAGGAGGCTATGGGCTGGTGGGTGGGCATTAGGTTTGATAACCCCAAGTAAGACCCTACCACTGATTCACCAATACTGTGGAGGCACAAATCCCTAATGTTTTATTCATTTCCCGTCTTTGTACACTTTTGGTTTTTACATCCCTAATCTCTGCATTAACATAGTTTTTCTATATATCTATAGATTTAGATTCCATATTCTTACTCCTGTGCTTTCACTTATGTTAAACATTCTTTCCAGATGGATGTACTGTATCTAAATAGATTTATATGTATGTGTGGTACAAAACATTTTAGCATTCTATATACATTTTAAAAATAGAGTTGCCATATTTTCTTTCATCCTGCAACTTATGTTTCTCTGCCTTTTTATAGTGAGCACATTTATTCAATGTTACCTTACACTTGTATGCAATTTATTGCAAACTGGGCTGTAGTGCTGAGTGTCACTTATGAGTTTGTTGTGATTTGTCAATCAATTAGTCAATCAATTGATCACTTTATTTAACCAGGCATATACACCATCGAGCAAGCTCATCTTCAAGTGTAACCATATTACCATCCATTTTTGAATCATTAGTCATATCTGTGTATTATGAGTTGATACTTGTAAGTTATATTATCATTTGAGATTAATCATTCCTTTGAATGGCTCTAGGAATTTGATATTTTAGGGCATGCTTCCTTCAAGGCTCTACCCTCTGGATAAGTGTAAGTGGGCCATGTGCTCAGAGAAGTAGAGACGGTGGTTGGTGGGGTGGGGGAGTGGGGCGGGGGATGTTCAGGTTCCTGCCTTGGGCATCAACCACCTGGGACACAGACAGAACAGAGAGGATAGCATGGGGGGGTTAGTGCCATGGTTGCTGGTACTGTTAGGTACCAATGATGTGGTGAACCACACTCTGAAGCAAATGTAGCAGAACTTTCAGACAGATTACTGGCATGCTCAGCCTCCCTGTCCTTTTCTGAGGTCCCACCATTGTGGGGTGGGGAGAAGGGAAAGTCAAAGTAAGAATGGAAGAGAGAAGAATTTAGTAGGTTGTTAAATATTATGGTGTCAGGAGAAAGGGTGTGCTTTCTGAGGGCTGTGGGGACTTCTGGGACAAGAGACTCTTTGGGTAATGATCTATGGGCAGGCAATACAGACTTTTGATCTTTATCTGCCATCATTGGCTATGTTCTATATTTCTGTGATATGAAGTGCCAGGGAACCAGTCAGGTTCAAAATACATAATATAGCACTTGAGTACCTTACTGTGTTTTGTTTAGTTTTTTTTAGTTTCAGTTAGACAGCATTTTTTTCTGTGCATGCTTAGTGGTTAAGTGAGTGGAGGAGATTGAGTTATATCATTTTGTCAAAGTCAGGAGCATTGGAAGAAGACAGGGGGAACATAAAGCAGACAGAGAGCAAGAGACACTGAAAAAAGAACTAGGATGACATTTAAAAAGAGACAGCAAGTCAGAACATTCTAACTCATAATACCATCACACTGGTGTCAGAAAATGTGTTCTGATGTCAGAACAAAGGTACAGTGCTATGAGATTTGAATATCACTGATTCCCATTAAAAACAGTGGCCATACATATGTAATATCCTTAACAAGATATTTGGTAACTACATGACAATTATGCTGAGTATCTGCCCCAGCATATGTTATACATTAGACTCCACTACTGGACTTCCAAAATTTGAAATACATATCAATATTATTATGTTTAATATAACCCAGGTGATCTACAGTGATATAGCAAAAAGTGTATTGAACTATTTTGCAACGAATGAGGACTGCACTATGTGAAAATATATCAGTCTACCATCTGCTGACCTGTAAACTCAATACATATATTATTTTCTTCTACTGAAAATGACCATGGCCATTATTTCATATGAGTGTAGGTTATCCACCCTTTTCTAGTTTTCTTTTTCAATACCATTATAAAGATTAGGAAATCTATTTCTTTAAGACTTTGTCAGTGTATGAGCACTGCATTCAAATTCCATCTATAGCTCAAGGATATAATCTGAAGGCTTTTGATGCTATTCCCTTAGCTATGGTGCTTGAGTCTGCTGAAACACACTGCCTTTTCACATCCATTCTTTCATCATGGAGGAAAACATACAGTTCCATTTATGTATTCTGTCCTCCTGAAACAACCAAAACCTCACAAACTGTACAATACTCACAGGACATTCTTCTCTCGTTGTAATATAATACTACATGACAGCCAGGGAAAATGGTAAAATATGGGTGGCACTAATCATCCAAAGATTATTAGCTTTGAGAGTTTTAATACCCAGTGTACAGTAGTACCAACATACTATCAAAAGCATCCTTCTGCAGCTTCAGAACATGTCATCCTCTCTGTGAAATAAAACTGGTTCATCCTACTCTCTTATTTAATACTCTATATATGAATGGAATATTATAACACTTTTAATGTCAAATTTAGTGAAACAGAATATACCGTAACTTATTTTATTCTAAAGTTGAAAATTACTAACAAATTGCTCTGTTTTATTCCTGAACGCTCTCCTATATATTTCACCAGCTCATTTCAATACTTCTTCTAACATGCAGTATGTTAAAATCACTATGTGCTTAGATTTCACATACTGTATAGGGCTGTGTAAATACCTTCTTTGTGGATGTTTTTCCAAATATTTGATATTCAGGACCCAGAAATTCAGGTATCTGTTATTTGGTATTTTAGCAAGTAAAATTATTTTTTAAAGGATAGGTTAGAAAGCACTGAAATTATGCCAGTAACCCCCAAACCTCGTGTGCTATATGTAAATCAACAAAATGTCAATGACTGCTACAAAGCTTTCGGTAATACAGCACAAGTTACTCAGTTCACCACACCCCACATATTGTGTCACAGACACAATATCAAAACCTGCATTTGGTCAACACACTAAGGATGGTCATGGTCAGAGGTCATGTGGTCACAGTCATAGAGGCAGTAGATGCTGGTGCCATGGGCATAAGAACAGTAGTCACAGTGGATGCAGTGGTGGCGACAGAAGAAAGGGTGACTACTGTATGAATGGCACTGATGGTGGGGGGGAGCACTCTGGCTGGGGATATATCAGTCATAATGGTAGCAGTGGGAACACTGGAGGTTGTGTTTTCTGTTTCCAGCACAGCTTTCCTGCATGCTTTACAGCCCTCCTATTGCTATAAAAGGAGGTGGAACAAACTTGCAGCTGCAACAGGTAGTGACACTAGTAGTAGTAATAATAATAGTACTGGTGGTACTAGTAGTAATATCCGTGCAACCACTACTACCAGAACCATAAGGTTTGCTTGGGCAGAAAAAATATTTTTTTCTGCTCAATACATCCAGATACACATGTATTACACTGTCCCTAATCTCTTGGTGTGGGTGGTGCAGCTACTTTGCTGGGGCTGGACAATGCATGCTTGTGAGGTGGTTTAGACTTGATTGATCCAGTCAGTAGTGGTTACTGCATAAAACTCAAATTACTACTATGTAATGTGTGTGTGTGCGCGCGCACACGCGTGTGTGTGTGTGTGATGCTTTACTAAGCGCTTTTGGAACAACAACAACAATACATGTGCAATCCCTAGCAAAGCGGAAGCAGAAGCAAATAGAAAAAAAAAACAGCACTGCTAATATGAAAGGAAAAGCAGAGGACAGCCTCTTCTTTTTCATGCAGGACCAAGCCCAGAAATATTAGATGACACACATTTAATTCAGTAAGACCAACTGAGAACTGCAGTAGTTTAATTCAAAAACTGTGTGCACACAGCCATATATAGCCATACACACACAGGGCACCACCTCAAAAGAAAAAAAATTACATGCACCGAGGCAACTCATGCACAATGAGCTGCAGTAGGGGCAGTCAGCTGACATCCTTCTCACTTGTGCAGGTAACTACGCCCAGAACCAGATAACTATCAACAATTCAGTGAGCCAAGCCTGACTGACTTAAAATTGCAGCAGTTAAATTAACAAAAATAAATAAATAAATAAAACAATGTCTGCACATAGCTGTGCACACTCAAGGTAATGTCTCATGAACAAAAAAATATGTGCATACAGACAAGTCATGTGCAGTGAGCTATGGGTTGGGGTGGGGTCATGAAGGGAACTGAGCCCAAAGCCAGAAACAAACAAAGAATGTTCTTTACTGAAAAAATCAAGCTGGAGCTGTGTGGGTGCCAGTGGACAGCTCTCTTGATATCTGTTATGGAGCCCTGCAGCAAGGACAAAACAAAAACATTCGAAAGCCAAACCTGACTTTTCATATACTAATCAGGCAAAAATACTTCAGTCTTTAGATAAAAAGAAGATTTTTTTGCAAGTTTACGTTCTCAGAATCACTGCAGAGCCACAGTAGCTCTCAGAAATAATTGTCTCCTATTGTTTATCAACTCAGAGTAAGGAGGTCACATGGTGTGATTGGCAGTGAGCTTCAGAAACATCCTACAACTGGCCAATGAAGCCCTGTGAGACCTGGAAGTGTCATGGATTAATACTTCCCAAATAGTGGCTTAATAGTGAAATATTTGGCAAGGACATCTGAATATTTGGGAAGCTTTCTATTTGCGGAGTTTAGAAAATGCTATTCTGCCCAGAAACAGACCTAATACTACACCACAGTCGCTCTAGTATGAACAAAAATACCTTTATTGTGCTATCTTAATATAATCATTCTTTAAAAAATATGTGACAACTTTCCAAATAACTCTTTTATCCCTGTTTTCTTGGATGACGAAAATCAGTCAAAATCACATTCAACTCTTCATCAGGTTGTAATGTTGTACTACTATATATGGCATTTGTCCTTTCACTTGGATACTTGTCTCTTTGGGTTTACATAACTCTTGAGGAGTTTTATACAGTTCACAGAGCAGACAATGCTTTGTGGATATCCACTGAATTATTTGTTTATGCTTACACATAACAATAAATTATGCTATGTCAGTTTCTGCCCACTGCTAATGTTTCAACAGTCTCCTATTTATAAATACATTTTCCTCTTTCCCATCTGAATTAAAAATTGTTACCAGTTTTTCTCAAATTTATTTCCCACTTACTTACAGGCTGAGGCCCAGTTATTCAAAGGCCGGGGGGATTCCACTAGACCACCAGGGTTGTGAGTGCTTGTGGATGGTGTTCTGGGAGGGCAGGTGGCCACCCACGGCTGGAATGCTATGTTGCACCCTGAAATACAGCAGCCCACCTGTGGGTGGCTGGGATTTGTTCCTAGGCTGGTGGTCATGCAATTATCAGGGAATCGGGGACTCAGGTGGGAGGGGAGACCACTAGACCACCAGGGCTGGTCATGCATTATGTTCATCGGGGTATCAGGGACGGGGGGGCCATTAGACTACCAGAGATACTGTTCATACTTAGACCACAATCACTGCTACGGTGGTGGGGGATTCCCTGGGATCCCCACTGCACACGTCATGCTGTGCAGGGCACCAGGTGCAAGTCACCAGGTTGCCCAGAGCAAGGCATGCAAATGGGGCCATAATGACATGCAAATGGACCCATTTGTGCCTTGCATATATTATGGCCTCATTTGCATGCCCCCTCAGAATATTGCAGGTGATGCACCTAGCACAACTGCACTTGCACTGGCGCATCCCTGTGACCCTATCTGTGGCTTGCGCTGGTGCAGTACATGCCACATTCAATGGTGCTGTGCCATGGTGCATCACCATTGAATATCACCTGCTCCTGGCCCCGGAGTATCCCAGTTGCGCTGCACCCAGGCTTGTGCCATTGCCTGGCTCAGTCTGAATATCTGGGCCTGAAAGTATTATAAAAGTTCTTGTGTTTTTCTTTTATAAAAAAAATAACTGTATTTGTTAGGGCCTAACTTTAGATCTCAATATAAAGGTTTGAGCAAAACTGTTTAATCTCCAAATTCCAAATATTTATATTTTCCCCTTTGTACTCATCATTTTTTTAATCCAAGAAGGGTCCCCTTTTTGTCCTACTGTTTCTTTATAGTAAATATTTATACCTAATAGAATTGGTAGAAGCCAAATAACTTCATCTCTTTTATAATGTTTTCTCATTTACTTTTTAGAAAAATAGCAGTACAAATACTAAATACAAAATAGTACATTAGATAGCTAGATAGGGGATACAAAGACAGATATGATGTCTTTACTGAGTGCACAAGGTGCTTAAAACTCCTTGTGCAAGTATTTGATTTATGAAATGTATTGTGTAATTAAACACATAAATGTAGGCATTAATAATTAGGTACAAACAATTTTAAAATTACAATTTTAAAATTGTGTATCAGAGAAGGATAATAGGTATGCATAGCTAAGAGGCCCAAACATTGTTCTGAAAATTCAAAAGTAGTATTTATTTATTTATTTGATTTTGTTGACCGGGTAAGTCACACTAGACAGCCAAGTGCCTATTTTCAGGTGCGACCCGGGAGAGTTACAAACTAAGTAGGCAGGTACAGTGATAAATCAGTTTTACATACAATGGGATAACAGGTGATGGAATAGAATGACAACCAGTAACAAGTCACAAACCCGGGGGGTGTTACAGGTGAACCGGGAGAGTTATAAGCTAGAGCATACACAAAACAATGAGTGAGTCAAGATTTACATATAACGGGAGAGCAGACTAAACCAATATGGCACTCAAGGAGGAGATGGTACGCTTTAGAAAGATTTGGGTAGGTAGTTGACAGTGCTCAAAAGGGTTAGGACAAGGTAGGTGCAGTGCACATAATAACCATAACACACAGGTTCAGTCATATGTTAAGCTGAATAAGTGCCAGCATGTGGGGGAGGGACCTAGGGAAGAGCTGACGAGGGAAGGGGAGGGCCTGGTGACCTCGTTGGGGAGGTAGGACAGGGGGGAAGCCATTACTTGATCAGTGGATGGGAGAATAAGTGTGGTTGACCCTGGGGGCACAGAGAACCCCCATGCCTTCATAGTGCAGGGGGCTACGAGGTGCATAGACAGGTGGAGGAGCCCTTCAGGAAGTTCCAAAGGTAAGTTTTAAAGCTTGGATGGGAGGGGGTGGACCGAGTAAGGGCTGGGAATGAATTCCATAGTTTAGGGGCATAGTTGGCGAAGGCCCAATCACCCGCTTGGGTGCGTGTCCTAGGAACCGGACAATTGAGTGTCGTGCTTGACCTAAGGTGGTAGGAAGAGGTGTCAGGGTTGAGGGGAAGGGCAAGGGCAGTGGTGGTGGCTGATCTTACAATGCTGTCGATGAAGTTCCCTGCTACAAAGGTGCAGTGTTTCTCAGGAGGGAGCCACTCGAGGCGTGTGTAGAGGTTGCAGCGGTGAGTCAGGGGTGGGGCAGATAGTGCAAAGCGGCAGATGCTGTTGTAGGCCGTGTCCCATTTCAAAAGGCTGGATTTTGGCATGGGGCAAAGGTCACTAGCCCATAGCATAGAGAGGGGAGGAGAACACCCCTAGCTAGGGCCACCTGAGCAGCCGGGGTCAGGCAGTTTTTGGCTCTGTAGGCGAACCAAGTTTGATGCTTGTAGACTTGCAGACATTACTGATGTGCAAGGAAAGATCCAGCTGAGGGTCCAGAGTGATGCCCAGGTATTTGACAGCGGCCACCATCTGCAGGGGTGCACCATCAGCCCCGTAGATTAGTAGGGGGGCAGGGCTGGATTCTGTTTTGTTCAGGGAGCAGAAGAGCATAGCCTGGGTTTTCTTAAGGTTGGTGGTAAGCTTGTGTTCCACCAGCCATGATTGGATCCACTTGAAGTCGGAGTTTAATTGGGAATTGATGGTGTCAATGTCACAGGCACTGTCCAGAATGACAAGGTCATCAGCATACAGGGTGGTAAGCCCATGGGTGGTGACAGAGGGTAGCTCGTTGATGAAAAGGGAGAAGAGCGTCGAACCAAAGATGGATCCCTGTGGGACTCTACATTGCACGGTGGTGGGGTTGGAGAGTGTCCGGTTAAGGTTGGTGTATTGCTTCCTACCAATAAGGTAATTGAGGAACCAGGCATGGGTGGAGTTTGAGAGTCCGAGTGACAAAAGAGTGGAGCTAAGGAGGGAGTGATCTACCCTGTCGAAGGCTTTGGAGAGATCCACGAAGATCGCTCCAGTGAGGTAGTCCTGGTCAGTTGCAGTTCTGATCTGTGAGGTGACTACAGTGAGGGCGGTAGTCATGCTGTTTCCCTTCCTGAACCCATGTTGGGCCAGAGAGAGGAGGTTGTGTTCCTGTAGGTACTCAGTTAGCTGTGAGGCCACAACTTTCTCCTGAATTTTGGAGGCGGCCAACAGGATAGCTATATGTCGGTAGTTCAGGGGGTCTTTGGGGTTTCCTTGTTTAAGAACAGGGGTAACCTTGGGCACTTTCCAGACATCTGGGATGACACCAGTGGTTAGAGAAGAATTGAATATATGTGTTATGGGCCTGGCGAGAAGGTGAGCTCCTAGCTTGAGCAGCTTTGGCTAGAGGCTGTTGTGCTCTGCTCCAGTATGCGGGGAAAGGTTAGCAAGCAGCCTCTGGGTCAGTGTGGTAGATACCTGTTGTAGGAAGAAGGAGGGTCGGGTCTCAGGGCCAAGTCGAGGGGTGATAGGGGACTTGGGCTCGGGTGGTTGGGAGTTTGGAGACTTGGGGGGAGTAAGCTGGAAGGGGGGGGCTGCTCTGAGAACATAGTGTTGAAGGTATTAGCAATTGCGTGTGGGTTATTGCAGCTAACCCCGTCAATGAGCAAGTCCGTGACTTGCGATCTTGCAGAGCCCCCAACCGCACTTCTAATGTTCTGCCAGAAGCTCCTAGGATTGCTGGCTGAGGAGAGTAGGGCGGATCGGCAGAACTCACTTTTTGCTGCCTGGATGGCTTTTTCACAAGAGCTTCTTAGGCGCCTGTAGGCAGTGAGATCATTGATGCTTTGAGAGGCCTTGTAGGTTTCCCAGTATTTGTCCCTGAGTTTCATTAGGGAGAATAGGCCCCCATGAAGCCATTTGGTGATGGTGCCCCGCACCCTCATCCTTGTAAGGGGGGCATGTTTGTTCTGCACTGGGATGTACTTGATTAAGAATTCATCCAGTGCTTGGTCCGGGTCCAAGGAGGCGGTAACCCCTGACCAGTCAATTGAACTGAGGTCAGCGAGGAAGTCTGGTAAGTAGAACGTTGAGTAGTCCCTCATTTGTATTACTTTACCGGGAATCTTTGCCTGAGAGGTGCCCCAAGTGCAGAAGATAGGCAGATAGGTGAGTGATCCGAGATGGCATCAGGTAGGATGCCTGAGGATGTGATCCTGTTAGGTCTATTGGTCAGGATCCAGTCAATCAGCGAACCATTGTCCCCCCGGGGGGAGGTCCTTGTTGGTTCGGATATAATTTGGCTCAGGGCAAGGCCCGAGAGCAGGAGCTCGTAAGATTTAGAGTTAGAGCCCAACCAGTCAAGGTTGAGGTCTCTAATAAGGACTTCATTTATGTCCACTCTCGCACTGACGCTGTGGAGAAGTGAGGAGAGTCCAGGTAGTCCACCTCTAGGAGGGTTGTAGCAGCAGATCAGGTGGATTTTTTTTGTGTGTCCAAGTAGAAGAAGCGTGTGCAGTAGCTCGCCTGTCAGGGGGGGGGTAGGCGGGTGATCAATGACAGTCACATTGAGGTGTGCCTTATAGTAGAGTAGTACCCCCACCACCTCGTTTGCTCCCCCCATGATCACATCTGATATGGCTGTACCCTGGCAGGGTGCACACTGCATCGGTAGTGTGTGGCTTTAGCCATGTTTCTGTGAAACTCAAGATATCCGGCTTGTAGTGAGCAACCCAGGCAGTAAGCTCAACAAGGTTGTGAAGGATGCTGCGGACGTTTAGATGGGTGATCTTTAGCCCTTGGTGGATTGCCGTGAGGGGAGGGTTGGGGGCAGGAGGCCAGCCTGGATGGAAATGTTAGTCCCACCCCTGGGAGGGTCCGGGGTGGAGGAACAGCCATGATGGTAGCAAATATAGGGGCTACGAGGAGGGATAACAGCGACTGGGGTTGTTACAGCCAGTAACTGTACACAGTAATGTAACAAGACCTGCAGCAAGGTATGTCTTGTTAGGTACAGCAGTGTATTCAGTCAGCTAGGGAATCTTTCCAGCCGGTAACTGTGCTCTGTAATATAACAAAGACCTGCAGCAAAATGTGTCTTGTTAGAACAGCAGTGTATTCAGTCAGCTAGGAAGTTGTGGTAGCTGAAATTATTAGGTCTGCCCCTAGTGGCAGAAAAAGATAACCTGCAGATGAAAAACTAGGCTAAATTTCAGCCCATGTGACTGCTATCAGCCTACTTAAGGAAGAGCCGACCAAGGGTGGTGGTGGGAGCGGTTGAGAGCCGAACGCGTAGCATTCGGCGGGGCTAGACCATCTGCGACGACAGAAAGTAATCAGCAGCTGCCTTAAACAGAGGGGCTTTCACAAAGTACTGTTCATATGCAAGGAGGTAGGAGTTTTCTTGTGTTTTTCAATTTGGATTCCAAGCGTTTGAAAAAAGGTGCCAAAGCACTTAGGGACACATAGGGAATGCTGCCGTCTCTGCAAAAACGCTGTTTACCTTGTCCTTCTCTCTGCAGGTCCTCCGGTGGGTTGGGGGAGGGCTATGGAGCGCCCTCGTGACCTCCAGCCTTCCCTTTCACTTCCATTTTTTGTCTTTTTAATCTTTGATCATTTGCTTTCTAGTAAAGATCCTGAGGTTCTATTTCCCAAGCTCTTATAAACTTTCAAGTCAAGTATGCCATCAATTTCAGGAAGAGATACAGGCCATATATTCAGAAGTTAGCAAGGCACTAACGATGTTATCAACACGCTAAGCGGGAACAGCACTGTTGGATAAAGCAGGGGCTATATTCAGTGCCCCCGGTCCACAGAACTAACCTGATAGTGCATAAGTGCAAAACATAATGCTGCACCAATGCATACATGGCACAGTAGTATATTCAAAGATTTTGAAAGCACTACACAGACTCCTCCACAGCACTATTTAATGCTTTCAAACCCCTAGTTATCACGGCCCACCCTACAGTTATCACTGTCCACAGTAGTGCTTGAATACCCCCCCACCCCCACCACCTAGCTCCAGGCAGCAGACTGACAGCTGGAGCTGTGAGTCCTTTCCAGCAACCCCTCCTCCCCTGATCACCATACATATTCCCCCAAAGCATGTTCTGCCCAACTCCCTGTTTTTTAGTGGTCACTCTGTCCCCCAGTCACTAACTAGATGCCTCAAAGTATGTTTTGAACAAATCTCTGGTGATAAGTGGTCCCACCATCCCTGACTGCTGTTCAGATGCCCTTGAAGTACTATATGTGGTATCTCACCATCCCTGGTGAAGCAGCTGTTACAACAGTAGGTGTGCACTCACTCCCATGGCATCTAGCCAAAGTGGTGAGCAGAGGGGCTGTGCCAATCACCATCTCTGGAAGGGGACAATTCCCACTAGGGTAAGTGGAAGACCACAGAAGGAGGAGGTGGAGGGAACTGAGTGGGCAGGATGGGGAGGAAGTCATTGTGATGGGGGCCAGGACCCACTAGATGGCAAGGATTTGCCCAAGGTGTACTTCAGGAGCATCAGACCATTGACCAGAGGGTGTTGGGGACCACTAGAAGCCAGGGATTTTGCTAACAATGTGCTTCCAGGGCATCAGACTTGCAACTGGGGGTGGGGGAATGACTAGAAGCCAGAGAGCTGCACATATCAGAATTTAGTGTCACCTGAATGTTGATTTGTTGGTGGGGGTCAGCACAGCTCTGCACAACACCTCCACATAGTCATGCATCGGAACATTGTGCAGAGCAACTAATGAGCCCATAATGCTTTGCAAATGGCCCTTTAGCATCTTGCATGCCCTATAGGCTAATTTTCATGCTGGCAGCTGAAAATATCTCACAGAAGCAATTGCACTATTCTGTTTGGGATTCACTGTCTCCATTTACTCCTGTGGGCAATATTCCTGCGGGGGGGGGGGTGGCCACCATGCATAGTCAGTGTGTACTGCACTCTCACAGCCCCTTATTCAACAGGCAGTACCCTTCAGTTGAAGAATGCTAATTGTTGGAATTAGGCCTCCAGGCTGGCAATGCACTTTCTCACACCTACCCCAATGGGTGCGTGGCACAAATGGTGAGCACTGAATATGGGGCGCACAGTACATGTAACAATGAGGTGACATTATCATTTTAATGGATTGAAATTTGCTGGCATTTCCAATCACCAACAAATCTGATCTTCTAAATTCTAATATTACTTTCTCAGAGGTACTGTAAAGCTCTCACCAGCATATTTTTGGGGCTGTTGGTCATTTCAATTTTCAAACAAGTTTCACTAGAGAATTTCCCTTTTTAACTGAACTTCTGTTTTAGTGGTGTTTTAACAGTGAAGGTACATGTGCTGGGTCCCTCACAGTCATAAATTCTATAAAAAGATCTTACAAATGAGGTGCTAGGCTTACATGTAGGTGTCAACAGTCAACAAATATAAATAATGGCAGCAGCAATTTTAATGGATCTCAAGACAGAAAGTGATGTAAGATACCTGTCTAGCAAATTGAGCTTAACAACATAAGTATACTGCATCCCAGAGAAACCATCAGAGGTGGTGCTAGACATATTTTAGAAAGTATGAGATCCCCTACCCAGAGGTGAACACATTGTGCTCAGTGATTTTAATACCACCTGATCCATCAAAGCCAAGCCATCAGCTTCCCCCAATCTCCACTACAAAACAAAGCCCTTAACCTGCATCAACTAACTTCTTCATCTATTTGCTATAACCCCAGATCCCCCAATCACAGTATAACAGATTGGGTCTTGGTAACCCAATCCCAGCAAATTATGCTGTTGAGCACCCTACCTGATATATTCAGTGATCACTGCATCACCTGTTGTGTGCAGAAAATTAAACCCACAAAAGCCCCCCAAAAAAAAAAATAACACCTACCAGGACCTTCAAGTCTTTCTGCTCAGAATGTTTCGACAGGATCGCAGGGCTGCCAGCTGGGCCCCAGTCCTATGTGCACATACCTGAAAGAGGCTCTGGCACTCTTCTCCACAACCTTTCTAGGCATTTCTGACAAACATGTCCCACTCAACCACTCCAGAGTCAGAGGTCATCACATTCTCTGGATAATGTCTGGCTGAATTGAACTCTTCCAGTGAAGAGAATTGGCCTAAGCTAGACACAAATCC
Source organism: Neoceratodus forsteri (assembly GCA_016271365.2). Taxonomy (NCBI): domain Eukaryota; kingdom Metazoa; phylum Chordata; order Ceratodontiformes; family Ceratodontidae; genus Neoceratodus; species Neoceratodus forsteri. The sequence continues at coordinate 1,652,603,845 of CM057449.1, forward strand.
AACTGGCTCCCCCAAGACAGACAAGCACTTGTCACCCTCCAGGACCATGGTACCCAGAGTACCTGCTTAGCCATGGGCAACTACTTCCAACACAAGCTATCCTCCAATGTCCTCAACCCCTCAAAATTATGGAAGACAGGCAATATCCTAATCAACCCTCCTAGTGGTATGCAGTCCATCCCCAACATTGCTTTAACTGCTGATGCCCTCGACAGATACTTTACTGAAGGACCCAGGGTGCTCAAACCCAACCATCCCCACCCCTCATAAACCAACCATTTATCTAGTGGCAGCATCTGCTAAAAGGCATTTATGGTTGATGCCATCCACAAAGAACACCCGGCACTAAATGCAGCATCCTGCTGTAGATCTGATGGCATCTTACTGAAATTCCTCAATTTAGTGCTCCAGTAATAGCGGTCCATGTTGCTCACATCTTCAATGGGTTCCTCTGCCAGGGTCTTGCCCACATAGTTGAAAGCATGCACTGGTGGTACTGATCCACAAAGGGGACCCAGTCAACCCCCCTCAGCTATCAATCAATGTCACTTCTACCCTTCCTTTCTAAAACCCTTGAGAGGTTCATAAGTAGACAACTATCTAACTTTTATGTGGAATCCAACTTCCTAACTCAGTCTCAATCTGGCTTCTGTCTCAGCCACTCAATCTCCACCTCCAGCGTCACAGACCACATACATTTCAACTCAGACAAGGGCCTAGGTGCAGGGGCCATATTTGTAGACCTAACCAAGGCCTTAGGAACTATGTACTACCATTGACTACTGCTCAAATTTGTAGAGTCTGCAGTCTCCCCAACAGTCATTGTTTAGTTCCACTCCTACATGGATAACCACACTTAATCCATCAAGCTAGGCCTGAAAAACTCCCCCACCCCACCTGTCTCACTCAGGGTCCACCAAGGCTCAGTCGTGGGACCCCTGCTTTTCCCCATTTTCATCTACAACCTCCCCCCTGCCCATCTCTACCAGCCACATACACATATACTGTGTCAGGCACCTGTCTCTTCTGTTGAGGAACCCCTTCAACAAGACTTCACAGCCATCCAAAACTAGTTTCTGGACAACTGTCTAGTCATGAACAATGATTATAAGAACGGTTGCTTGCTAAACCAAACTGGAATACACTGAGCACAAACTACAGCACATCAAACCAGAGTAAAGAAATTTGTCAAAATTGTAAATTCAATAGTCATCTGAGCTACATTTTATTTCAAAGGCTGAAAATCACAATGCTCTACCCCAGTGCTTCAAGTCTACTATGGGACTCTTTATCAAGGGTCCCATAGTAGACTCGAAGTGCTGGGGTACAGCGTTGTAATTTTCAGCCTTTGAAGTAAAACGTGGCTTGGACGACTACTGAATTTATCATTTTGACTAATTTCTTTACTTTGGTTTGATGCGCTGAAGTTTGTGCTCAGCACATGCAGTAGCAGCCACAGATGCTGCCAGGTATTTCCTGAAATCTCTGTGTTATTTCCAGAAATATCTCCTGCTCTCTGCATTTCCACAGTAGGGGCAGCAGAGAGAAACTCTTCAGAAATTTCACGAAATATCTGGAAAAAGCTTGCAATGTCTGTGGTTACTACTGTACGCATGCATGCTGACATCAGGCATCTCTGTCTCCTCTATTGACGAAACCTTCCAACATTACTTCAGAGCCTTTCAAAACTACTTCCTGGATAGCTGTCTAGTCATGAACCAAAAGAATATGGTGTCCATGCTCTTTGGCACCAGGCAGTGGATCAACTCTGCCTTCTCCTCCCTCACCCTACGGTCCCTGTGCAGATCTTGTCCAGATTAAGTTACCTCCCATAAGTACCTTGGCATCCACATGGAAAAACACCTTGGTTACTCCAAGCACATTTCTCAAATCATAGCTAAGTCCTACACAAAGCTAGGCACCCTTAATAGAGTAACAAAACATCTCCAGCTAAATATGAGGAAACAGATTGTGTAACAATCTACCCTTCCCCTTCCAGACTACAGAGATGGTAGTTTACTTGGGCAAAAATTTCACCACCCTTGACAGAATAACCACCCTGTTTCATGTGCTATGCAGATTCATCATAGGCTGCCCCCCACACACATATCACTGTGCTATGTACAATGAGGTGGGCTGGATCCCCCCACCTCCGCAAGACAGAGGGTACACACTGCACTCATGGGGACAAAGTACTGGTCTGAAAACTACCAAAATATCTCTCCAACCATTTCACTCCCTCAACAAACCCAACATATTTACTCAGATCTGAGGCAAGCTGCCATCTCCATGTACCCCTATTTAAATGCAACCTAGGCCAAGCCTCCATTAGTTATAGAATCCAAAGTATCTGGACAACCTACCCTCCAAAGTTACTCTTCCTCCCTTCTCCAAACCATGCAAGGCCCTGATCAAGGCCGACTTCAAATCTGCATCATCCTGTTCTCACTGTCAGGCTCCCCATCCTGCCTTGCCTACAGCATCTCCTACCTGATGCTTCCTCAAGGTCACTCGGAGAGGGGTGTAGACACATTTGTTACTGCCATGTGTCTACTGTGGCACCTTAAGAATGAGTGAACTTATATTTGAACATTTCATTGTCGGTTGATCTATACCTAGAATGATATTATTTGCTCTACAGTAGAAACTGAATATTGTGCACTGCTGAACTACTGTCTTGTACAGTATGCTTGTTCCGTATAGTTGTACCCTCATATTCCCATACCCCTCCAGGTCACAACTGGAAATGAGCCTTGGCTCTGTATGCTTACCTAGTAAAAAATATTTTCAAAGAAAGGAAGGAAGGAAGGAAGGAAGGAAGGAAGGAAGGAAGGAAAGAAGGTAGGAATATGTCTCAAGATTCTATGAAATGGCTGCTGTCTTGATTTAATTTGCAGATAATTTAGATATTTATATGAAATCATGTACTACAGTAGAAGCCTCTTAATTGGGACACCTCAGGGAATGCCTTTTCATCCTGATTAAGTGGCCATCTTGATAAAAAGAAGTGACTTTTTTTCAATTCTGTATTGGTCCTTGTTGGTCCTATCTCCACAGTAGCGTGAGAGTCAGGACAGTAGCACACTCAACAGCAGATAAAGCTGAATTGCCTGAGCAGGCACACAAGAGAACTGGAAGTGATACCGATATGATGACGAGAGAGAACCGGGAAGTCCAAAAAAATATTCTGCAAGTTTAGTTCTAGTTACATTTTTTTATCTTGCTTCAACCTTTTAAAAAAACAAAGCAAACTAAGTCCTGTACACTGTGAGTCCATATTTCCTATTCCCGATGACAACATTGGATCACTGTCATGCCAGCACACCTACACAAGGAGAGTCATTCATTATGGAGATCTGGTCAGGATTCATTAGGTAGGGGACAGACAAAATATGAGACAAATTTTAGAAAAGACAAAGAAGAAAAATCAAGTTGCTAAAGAAAAATGTGTTATGAATTGACACATCTGAAGGGTGGTGGAGACGCCGATGATTAGCACGAGCAATAGCAGTCATGTAAAGAGAGTGGTACAGATTATCCCAATAAGCCATCAAGCAAATTCCCTTTAAGCAGATTTGATTCTCCATAGAAAAGCACTGCCACTTAATTGGTGCCAACAGGACATCCCAATTACGTGGATATCCTGTTTAATTGTATCTTGAGTATGCGGCTTCTACTGTAAATCTAAATACTGTCATCTGAATGGTCATAACCAAGTTACATGACAGTATTTTAGTGTGAGCTATTATTGGGGTTTCCCTTAACAATGGAAAATATAGTAGTTCATGAGGACATGCAGTAGTGCCAAAAACTATTAACCATCATCATCATGAATGCATGCAGGTTTGCCTCCCCTTGGTCCTGAGATGGCAGTAGACACTTACCTTCTGTTCACCTCTGCTAATGGCCTCTGTCTCACACAAGTATAATCACTTATGTTATGCAAATAACTTTGTCAATATTGTGGTAATGCAGATACAATATCAATAAAGTTAGCCAGTCTGGTGGTGTAGAGGGCTGAACCACCAGCGACTTACCTTTAACCAAGCTGGTGACCTGGGGTCAGGAGCAAGCTAGGGTCACTGGGGGTTGGCTGGGGAGAGAGGATTGTGCATCTGGAGGACAGCTCTCCTCTCTTGCATAGGAGTTGGTCATGGCTCCATGGCATTAGTGACACCATGCAGAGGCTTGGTGTAGCACAGCCTGGTCAAGTAGAGACTTGGGGTGGAAGTGTCGGCAGATGTCCATGAGATATGTGTGGGAGGGTGCATGCCTCATGCTGGACATCATTGCATGTCCATGCCTCCTTGGGGGCAGCCAACACAACAAGGAAAATCCCCAATCCTTGGGACAGCGATGATGCACCATGGCCCCATGCCCACTGTCGGACCCCATCCACCTGGGTCCCAATTCCCTGATCCACAGAATGAGCCTGCAGATATTGGATTTCAAGGACTGTTGAGGAGTGGAGGTGGCCCCACACTCGGGGGCACACACCAGGGGGTATCGGCAGGCAGGTCTGTGGTTTGGGAACTCCTGGAGGGGACCCAGGGTTGGAGTGGGTCTCTGGTTGGGTTGGAGATGCCACATGGTGACATCTGAGAGAGTTCCCCTGGATCGGTGACCTGATGGAAAAAGACTTGGAAAAAATCAGTAAAGTAACTTTTATAAAGCAAAGTGTCTGTATGTTGGTGAGACAGTGGCCAACAGTGGAGGTGAGAAGGAGGGCAACTGTCAGCTACCCTATCAGAGTGTTTGGGATACAGGCAGAGGGAGATGTTACTGGATTACCAGGGGAAAACTTAAAAAAAACAGTGTTCAGAAGTGGTATGGGGTACCACTAGTACCAGGGAATCATTTGTTTTTACAAGGGGACCAATTTAGTCTGTGCGGGGAGTAACTCAGGCAAGATTTAATAAAACACACCTTAAGTGAGATTGCTGTTGGATACAGCGAGAAAACCCTGGCTCCTTGAGATGAATTATTGACCTCCCATAGTTATGTTATACTTAGCCTTTGGCGCTGGGCAATATTAACTATTGTCAGTTAACAGTTCAGCCCCCAGGGTAAATATTTTTTTCACTATATCCCTCAACTCTTGTTAATATTTGTACAATTTCTCCCAACTGCTGATGCCTAAAAGTAAATCCAATATCTTGTTTGAGAGATCTTTCCATGGGAGTTCAGAATTTGTGGACCTGGGACACTTACCCATTCATTTGTTACACAACAGAGCAGTAGTTCCAGATTAACTATATTCATCTCATACTGCAGCTCAAGGCATTCCTACAGTATAATGATTCCTATATAAACAATTATCCATTAATGTTTCAATATTATTTACATATAAAAGAGCGTAAACATAAAGATAATTTTATGCAATCTAGCTGCAATTTGTATGGCTTACTTTCTTCTCTTTGTCTCACTAATTGCACACATTATTCAATTACTAAATAGAAAATAATGAGGACATGGGTAATCCCAGCATTGTCTCTACTACTTAAAACTTCTAGAAGTAAACTTAATTGATGTTCACCCTTGCTGCAGGACTACTACACAGTGAACAAGTTCATTTCCTCTGTCACATTATTTATCAGTGGCTGCAATCTCTTGTCAAATGCCTTTGCGTACCCATCCAAGCCATAAACAAGCGTTCCCTGTACCCAACTGGCTTGTGCCATTGTGTAGTCTGGTTTGTTGTACTTGTAGGTAACTGTAGTTAGAGCTGCTGTGATCAGATGCCCCTGACAGTGATGTACCTACCTGCACTGTGCTAGCCACCCAGACAGACCCACCTGCGATGTACATGCCCTGTCAGCATAGTGCCATCTATGCCACCTCCAACTGTTGCATATCTGTACTAACTGTACCACCCACAGAACTTCCTTCTGTAACTTACCTGCCAGCATTGTACAAACTAAAGGTCACCTGCTTATGATGTACCTGTAAGTACTGAACCAGCTGCAAGCAATGCACCCCCTGCACTACACCTTCTATGACATTCTGCCCCACCGAATTACCTTCATTATCAAGACTTGCAATGCACCTGCCAACTCAACACCAACCTGCATAATGCCTGTAATTTACCAACCACTACCTTACTACTCACATTGTATCAGTCACAGAACTGTGAAATATCTGCCAGTACTGAATCAGCAACAAGCATTGTACACAATCTGTGATATTCTGCTCATATTGTACTGCCTGCATCACCTATGCTTCTAATGTACTTGACAGCACCTTGCCTACCACATTGAACTATCTACACTTCAACTTGCCTGCTTTGTCCCACCTGCAATGTTCTGTTTCCCCAAATCAGTCAGGTATTCTCTGGTGATTGTTCAGCCTCCACTCTGATTTGGAGTATGCCCCACCCCACCCCCACACATGGATGTGCACAAAGCAGCCAGGTGGTGATGGTATACCAAGAGAACTGCCTGCCTCTTCTACTCTGCCCTTCAGTGATCATATACTGAGCATGTGATGACTGTGGGATTGAAATCCTGGCCGTGAGGTTCACAGCTGAATGTTCTGACCCTTAAGCCAAACTAAGTGTCATCTTTCATCTACTCTTTTGCTGCCTCCCACCCACCACTCCCTACCCACTAGATTATACTGTGAATGGCAGTTGTGGGATTCAAACCCAAGTTTCAAAAGTCACAGCTCTGCGTTCTAACCATTAGGCCAAGCTGTCTGTTTCTTTTCTGCTTCCCAACAGGTCTCACATTGAATAAAGGATGACTGTGGAATTCAGTATCACAGCTGTGTGCTCATGTACTTTGTCTCTCTTGATCTCTCTCAGTAGCTTTTGACTTTTGGTGGGCAGCAGCTTGTGCACCTTAAAAGCCAGCAGTACATCCTGTGGACTCTCCACACTGCTGAACATGCATCCTGATTAGCTGCTGGTATGTCAGTAATACAGAATTCCACATCCCATGGAGCCCAAACCCTATCAAGTGTGAAAGTATGTAGGTACTGGTAGTAGAATTCAAACCTGGGTTTCAAGCTTCACAGCTCTGTGCACTGAAAATAATGCCAGATAAACACACAGACACACAAATATGCATAATACACAGATATATGTACAAAAACACCAGTAAAGTGTACTTGCCTAAAATCTGTATTACTGTACCAGCTGTGTCTTGTTTTTTTTTTAGTTGTCTTTTTTTTTTTTTGCTGTACAGATTTTTTTTGTAAGCTCATTTTCTACTTTGTACCCTTACATGAAGGGTACAGCACACCCCAGTTCCATGAACTTTTTACACATCAGTTAGTTTTCCTTGTCACGAATTTGAAATAAAAAAAAACATCAGGGTCTAGTGACTTAGGAACAGGATGGAAACTAGAATAGATTACATTCCCACTAGCTAAAAACTAGTTATTTAAAAACAGACAACACAAACTTGATCTGTAAAGTACAGTTGCTATTTGTAACAGCCGTGAGCTAACTTTTGCAGAACTGCCCTCCATAGAATAATAAACATTTTCAAATAATCGGCAAATATTTTCAGAAACATATCACTACTGTAACTTGTGCTTCTCCTCAACTATAAAATAAGAAGAATACACTAGTCGCTAAAATACTGACAGCTCTGAAGAAACAATTTTGTGTCTGAACATTAGGACACTTATTTAGAAATCACATTCTTAAAGCTCCAAACCAGCCAATTCAAAAACAGGAACAGTAGCATATCTTTATAATGAATAACAACAATTAAAACTTTTACAAAAGAGTCTACAAAGTCCAATATTATTTCTCCTGCACAAAACTGTTGCAACTAAAGCAAACCCTAGAACATTCTAACTAGTATTTTCGTACAGTAAGTTCGCAAAGCTTCACATGCAGCTTCTTTCTTGCTCTCTGTGTACTGCATCTGCCTCTTTCAGACATTCTGGAAACACCACTAAACTTCCCGGAGCAGCTCATTCAATGAAGGAGTAAAATCTGCTCTGGTATACTTTTTATCAAATAAGAAAAGTCTCTGAAAGCTGTGTTTTAAAGGGCTCAAATGTCCCACAACTGGAGTTGCAGATTCAAGTCCCTCCTGCAATCCATATCTCAGCCCTGCCAAGACAAAGATCCCTTGTACCTTTCAGAGTAGATTGGTGTATTTGATTTACACCTCATCACATGGGGAATTTGTTTGAACCATTTGAACCACAACTGGCAATGGGCATGCAATCTCTGGTTCAGATTTGAATAACATGATCTGGCAACACTCCCCAGCTCTAAGAAATTCTATACAACTTGAACAAGAGCTAACTGCAGCCAACAATGGCTGCATTTACATCATATTAAGTATACAGTATGAGACAGAAATGTTCATTCCAGCAGGGGAAAGGATAAAGCACCACAGAACAGTAATGGATGGGCGCAGGGCTTTGGACAGAGTATTGCCCTGGATGTGGCAGAAGGAGTTCAGCACCCAGCTAACTAACTGTTCTACACAAAAGGCACACTTCAATCAGTTTTCATGGAGTTAATCATGCAAACATAAAGGGTTTCTACTGTGCCACAACTGCAAAAATCAAGTATGTAACACCACCCCTCCCAGAATATTGTCCGATGCATTTCACACTAATAATGGTGCGTTGTCAAAGGCCAGTGGGCTCCCTTCCCATCATGCCTTATATATGGTACACTTTGAGGGGGATTACATCTAAACAGAAAAATGGGGCACATATGTGTGCCAAAATTATCTTAACCTGTATCTGCTACTGATCCCATAAAGTGCAACGTACAAAAGGGCAGTGTAATTCATAGTTAAAATCCATAGTCAGGGTACACTGCTAAAGTTCTTACAAAATTGGTTAAACTGTGTTCCATTACTTCTCATCATCTGGCTCAACAAAATATAGGGTAAATTCAATCAGTTTCTCATAATCAAATTATAGAACACAAAGGGGATTAACCTAGAAATGGCAATAATTTTAGTTTCTCATTTAAGCCTGGCCACCTTTTACCTGCCAATTTGTAGATCCAATAGCTGTACCACATTCTCAACTTTTTATCAAAACCCCCACCTCTCTGATGTTTTCTCACCTTATCAATGTCCATAAACATAAATTTATGGGCAATCATATCCTTGCTAGTGTTTACGTAGACTGTTGGTCAGTTCTTCTGATCCTCATTTCTCTTGAATTCTAGGTGTTCACGTATTCATACTTTCATCTGGTGAATTATTTTATCTACATAGTATGCACCACACACACAAGTGGCTAAATAGACCCTCCCTCAGTGGTACATGTGATAAAATTGTAAATCTCCTCGTCTGCCTGTCCTGGGGATACATTCCAAAGTACTAGTTGGGGGTGGGGGCGTATTCCTGAAATAAAACACAAAAGTACTTATGCATTTTTCAATAGTTGCCTTTCTTTATTTTCTCAAACTTTTTTCTCAGGCAAATTAATTTTATGTTTAGCTTATTTCAAATAGAATTCTTCAGGAAAATTACCTAAAACTGATAAAAATAATAACACAAGGGTTTTTTGCTTCTGGTAACTGGTTCAGATTAAATTCTCGGAACTTTGTGCCTTTCCCTTACATGCGTAGTGTTGCTTTAAGAACTTGTACAAGTCATACTCCTAACTCTCACATGAACAGTCAATTGAGGGAAATTAAAATAACATTATGTAATACTCTTGTCTACTGTTTCTCATTTTTTCACCACATAAATGTGACTATAACAAGTTATCCATTTTCTATCTCAACCCTCCTTCTTTTTAAGCTGTTGGTCAATACATTCAAGGTACTTTCGCATTGTCTGGACCTGTTTAAAACAATACCTTTTTACTCATTCATTTAAAACATTAGTTTCATACCAAATAAAAAAGCATTCTCTATACAACATATTTAGTTTCCTGCATATCCTATTTTTTAACTTTGTATAACACCTACTTGCTCTTTATTTATTTATTTATTTATTTATTTATTTATTTATTTATTGTAAATCAGTTTACAACCTTTGAGCCAGAGGCTCGTTTCAAAGGTACCTCATCACATTGAGGACAAACATTACAATTCTAGGTTACAGAGTACAAGTAGCTGAAATAGCATTACATATATTGATTTCACACATTTACAATTTTGTGGTAATTACACTGACACAGTTGGCACTGGCTGACTATAGCAGAGGTGTGGATCACAGGGAGAGGGTGGGGGGTGAGGTGGACTGCCACCCAATGGGCGTTTAACAAAGTTTATACAGCTGACATACTGCATAATCATTTTTATTACAAACAAAACATTTTTTTAAAGTATTTATCATCTGCTCCAAACTGTCCTTTGAGTCTCCCTTCTGCGCTGCTTAACATGCATGCTGTTGTTTAGAAATCAAGGAGCTGAGTGAAAAACTGCTTCATTGCTTTACCTTTTTAAAGCCCAACCCCACGGCACCCAGTTGATGACATCATTGCATCTAACCTCACTCAACTTGTGTTGCACTGATTACAGCACTGAAGTTGCTGAGCAACCTATACACAAAGCCTCACCATATGCTCATGCGGCTTGGTGCCATGGAGATGAACTGAAAGTAATTGACTGGACTGCTATTCTGCTTGTAAAGCTAACTGTAGTACTCAGACCACTAATTATTATTGTTCTCATGTGTAATCATCAATATTCCATAAGGTTTAAGTTAATAGTCAGAAAGATGGTCAAGAAGAAATCTACTCTCCCAACTTTGCTCTCTTTGCACCACCATTCTTTACAGCATTGCACCACCACTGTTTGTAGCATAGATAACGGATCCTTTTGCAAGTAAACTTCATGTACTTATCTGCTATATCCTGATTCCCTGTTTGTTTTTAGGTTCTGCAATGTAAAAAAAAAAAATTTACAATGATTTTAAAACAAGGAAAAACTATGGGGGGAGTGGGGGAGGAGAAGGGGGAATTTTTTTTTTAGGGCCGGCCGACCTCTGCTCCTCTCTGACCCCCAGACAACCTGCCCCATTACCACTTCTGCTCTAGCCCCCCACAGATACCCCAGGGTGAGGCTACAGCACTGAACAAGCCAGTCTGTGATGGGAGAAGGTGTCAGTGGGGACAACCACTGAAATTACCTCCCTGGCTTTTCTCCCCAGGGTAGGGTTCAGGGCCAGTGATGCTGCAGAGCCATAATTGATTGGCAGGGAGGCCAGGGAACCATTGGGGCCAAGTGCCGGAGGTGGGCTTCATTTTAGGTGGCCAGCAATTTTGAGTGCTTTTTTCCCGCGGGATGGTGATGTGCAATGATGACCTGTGTCCACACCACATATCCCCCGTAGGTTATGGTGTCAGCATGGAGGAACCCCCAGCCTCTGTCAGGGGTCCTCATTATACCAATTACTCTACCCCCCCAGATAAGGAGAGCAGTCCCAAGGATGCTCATTCCTTATCCCCCGGCTGGCCCTCTGGCATTCCAGGTCCATTCCTGAACCCAGGTCGCCCACATTGCAGATGGGGACCCTACCCCTGAACCGGTGGGCTGGCCCAGAGGGGGGTAGTTTTAAGCCAGACGATTCTGTTATAAGTGTCTGTAACAGATTTCAGTAAGTTATTTTTTTGGGTATAAATCAAACCATACTTGCTTTTTAGTTAAACAAATAAAATTGAGTTTTAGTTAGGAAATAAGATAACTTAGTTGCTAAGGGTCTCTTTTACAGGTTTTATTCCATTAGATTTTCAGCTATGTTGATCAGTGGCTCACATTCAAGTTAGCCTCTCTATTCATGCCAATGTTTGGGTCCAAAGCCTGCATTTCGTGTATCCATCACATCTCCATATATTCTAATACTTTATTGGCATCACCACCCCTATCTGAACATTGTATAAATCCCAGTCTCCAGAACTGCAAAATGACCCCTGTGTGATTTTCTGCATCAAAATGCTCTTCTACTGGTTTAGGTGCTTTATTGCATGTGTTACTTTTATGTTCTTGTATTCCAGTTATGTTCGCTTGCGTGCATGCTCAAGGAACGTCTTGCAAAAGTATGCCTTTTTCAGGTGTGTGACCCTCCTCCACAATGCAGTGCTCAGTGTAGCAGGTGTGACCCTAGGGGACCAATACATGCCGAGCTGTGTATGACAGCAGTTCGGCTATGTTGGTCTTCACTTCTAAGAAAAGGTTCACTGTAAACATCAGTGGTAGCGTGTATGCAATTAGCATACACATCAGCCAAACTGCTCCCATGCACAGCTCAGCATCAAAGCCCTCCTGCTTCCTCCCTCTGCTAAGGTCCTCCCCCTCCCTGTACTCCTGGCCCCAACCTTGTGTGCCGAGGGGGGTGCCATATCCCCCTTGGCTCATGTGCCCCCTCAGCACACTGTGTGGCTGACAGGGGTGCCCAGTCCCCCATCAGCTGCAGCCCACCCCAAAAAAAACACAACCAATTGACATGCTGGGAGCCCACCCCAGTGTGCTCATGCTCCACCCCATCCACACACACACTGTATAGCCGGCAGGGGTGCCCAGTCCCCATTGGCTCCAGTCCCCCCCAAGCAAACACATAGGTGGCATGCTGGGAGCCCACCCAAGCATGCCAGCAGCGTCCTTTTTTTGTTCTTCGCCACCACTGCCAACCAACCTGTGCCCACCCTCTGTGCTCCCACCTCCCCACACCCCCCTCACCTAGGTGGCACACTGGGAGCCCACTCCAACATACCAAAATCCTCTGTTTTCATTTTTTTTTAATCTTGTAAAACAAAGAAAACGGTCCCTCGGTGAGTCATTGCCCCCCCGCCAACCTGCACCCACCCTCTGCGCACCCACCTCTCAACACCCCTCTCTCTGCATACTTACCTCAGGAGCCTGGCACAATGTTCTTCAGTGGACCGGGAACACATCTGCACTCTTCAAAGCCGACAGCAAACTGAAAAAAATGCAGGTAAGCTGTATAAAGGCATAAATAGGGTTTTTTCAATTTTGGTACATATCTCAGCCATTTTGGGGAATTTTGGCACCAGATTTTCAACATTGGGTTATTGTGACCCCCTCCTCATGAACTCTGTCTCTGTCATGGTGTTATTTGGTCCTGAAAGGTGATTTCATGGTCACTGCATGGAATCACCTTTTGGGACCAATTAACAAAATGACAGCATTGGTGTTCATGAGGTGGTCTCTCAAAAAGCCTATGTTGCAAATTTGGTGAAAAAATTCCCAAAAATGACTGTTTTATGAGCATGCGTTGAGCAGTTTCCATGCACACTCATAAGTTTTTGAATTTGTAATATTTTCACTCCATATTTTCAGCATAGACCTTACCTACATAAGGACATAGACAGGGTAGAGAAGGTTCAGAGGAGGGCAACAAAGATGGTGCATGGATTGCATCACAAGTCCTATGAGGACAGGTTGAAGGAACTGAACACGTACTCCCTGGAGGAGAGGAGGGAGAGAGGGGATATGATAGAGACATACAAGTATCTTACAGGGAGGAACAGGGTGCAGGAATACACTATTTTTAAGCGAAAAAGATGTTCCAGGACTAGAGGGCATGGGATGAAGTTGGAGGGAGGACGATTCAGAGGAAACGTGAGGAAGAATTTCTTCACAGAACAGGTGGTGGACAAGTGGAACACCCTGCCAGAGGAAGTGGTGGGGGCTGAAACAATCACGGGATTTAAGAATGCATGGGATAGACATAAAGGAATTCTGGAGGTCAGGGGCAAGGGGCAACAGACTTCTAGGAAAACATAAACTGAACTTATAAGCTCAAATGGGCAGACTGGGTGGGCCATAGGCCCTTATCTGCCAACACTGTCTATGTATCTATGTATCTATGTAGGCATATTTCCACACCTCCTTATGAACAGTGCAGCTGTCATTATTCATGTACTGCATGAAATGTGCTTTCGCGCTTCCGGCGCAAAATAGCATAGTCGCTGTTGGAAATCAGTGTTTGCTACAGAGTAAGACAATTACCGTGACACTGTTCATGAGCAGAGGTCCTAAAATGCCTATGTTGAAAATTTGGTGGCAAAAGTCCATAAAATGGCTGTGTTTCGAGTGTACACTGCGCAGTTTCTACGCACACTCGTAAGTTTGCGAATTTGTCATATTTTCAATCCAGATTTTCAACATTCGCATTTTCCCACACCTCCTTATGAACAGTACAGCTGTCATTTTTCTCATCCTGGCTGAAATGTGTTTTCACACTTCCAGTGCAGAATAACGCGATTGTTGTGGCAAATCAGTGTTCGGTGCACAGTAAGAAAATCATAGTGACAGTGTTCATGACCAGAGGTGACAAAATGCCTATGTTAAAAAATTTGGTGAAATAATTCCACTGAATGACTGTGTTACAAGCATGGGTTGCGCAGTTACCACACAGGCTCGTACCCTTGAGCACACCTACGGTGTTAGGGTTCCTAAGACAGACACTTAAGAAGCATGAGGGTGAAATGTTGATCCAATGCAAGAGGAGTTGCAGAGAGGTACTCTGTTGGGATATGGATGCTAAAGGGACACGGATACAACTGGGGGGGGGGGGGGGGGGGTTGCATAAATGCCAAACACCAATGCAAATACCTGCAAGTGAAAAATCGGCATTGATAAATGCTTGTTTTAATTGTCTTGTTGTTTTTCCTTTCCTGTATAAATATGAATGCATGGGCAGTGTTACAAGTACACTACCCCTACTGATTCACAGGTTATATGTTGTTTTATGGTATATTCGTTAGATGTATAAGGGTGCTCATGTGTAGATTTTATTACCCATTCATGCGTCCACAAACAGAACAATATCCACACAGAATCATTCCTGGTGCTAGGGGTCCTAATAGTAGTTGTTTCTATACCTTCCTTTTTCCCTGAGGGTGGTCTGACCTAACCAGTTTTAACTTTGATTTTGGAAACTCTCTTTACTGCACTAAAGGTGGTTGCTGAAAAATATTCTTGTTGCTAGGGAAATCTTTTAGAATATGCCAGTTAGATTTTAATGTTTTTCTTATGGCTCTCATCTTGTGATTAAATCATGTAGAAAATGATATTCTGTTTATATTCTCATTTCTAGTGGCTATTCCCCTAAGGGCCGGTTCTTGTGACACATTTTGTATATGGTTCCTGACTTTCTGTACAATGTGCCCAGTGTACTCCCTTTCCTGAAACCTACATTCTGTTTCCTTTATCCCCTGCTCAAAATCTTGTTCACTATTACAATTTCTTCTTATCCTTAAATACTGTGAATATGGTATACTCTCTGTAAAACTTTTTAGATTGATAACTGTCAGAATGTAATATGGTATTCTTTGCTGTTTCTTTTCTCTATAAGGAAGTTGTAATTCCTGTTCTGACAGTCGTGTCATTATACCCAAATAAGGTACACTATTAAGGCTACTGTGTATTGTGAACTTCAGATTGTCTTTACATGTATTCAAATACAGATAAAACTGTTGCAGCCATTCTAAAGTGCCTCTCCATACTATAAATATATAATCTATGTACCTTTTGTAAAGTACAATGTGTTCATAAAAAGGGCTGCCATTAGAGTTCATGATAAATTCGATTTCAAATGCATGCATGTAAATATTTGCATAGGTAGGAGCCATTGTTGAACCCATTGCTATCCCTCAAGATTGTTAAAAAAATTGGTCTCAAACCTATAATACTGTAGTTTTTATTGAGGATCAGTTCTGCCAGAAGTTTTAAGGCCCAGGTGGGTGGGTGTGAAATGCATTCCTGAGTATCTAAGAGGGACACTATAGCATTTACCCCCTCACTACGTGGGTGGGATAGCTGTATATAAATCAGTAACATCCAATGTGACCAATAACAGTTCTCTCTGGTTATATTGATGTAGGTTTAAATCCTTTAAAACTTGCAACAATAGGGTAGTATCCCTTGAAAAAGTGGGCAAATGTTCAACTAGTGGTTGTAAATGCAAATTAGTGTAATTCGATATGGGTTCAAAGAAACTCCCAATATCTGAAACTATGGATCTCCCTGGGGGTTATTGTGGTCCTTGTGCACTTTTGGGATCAAATAGAAAACTGGAATACTTGGATGTTTTTGTTGTACAAATTCTCCTACTCATTCTTTAACATGACCAGATAGCACCATATCTTCCAATATTTGAGGAAGCCCCTTTATTAAATCAAATTATTAGTGTTGTCTATCTCTATGAGCTTATAATTTCTCTTCACTTTCAATAGGTTTAAACATATTTCTTCGCAATTAGCATACTCCATAACTACTATACCCCTGCCCTTTTTGGCTGGTTTAATGATGATGCTTGAATCTTCCCTCAATGTATTACAGGCATGTATTTCCTGCCTAGTTAAATTGTCCCTCTGTGCTCTTTTTTTCCTGTCTCTACTCAAATCAAAGCCTGTATCTCTGTTCTTATGAGACTTGCATATGTCTCCATTGATGGATTCTGTTCTACGGGAGGGTTGCATGTTGATTTAATGTTCAAGGCTTGTCTAATACAGTTTTATATTGCCCCCCCCCCCAGTTAGTGCCCTCAAAATGGGGTTTGAATATTAAATTCCTAAAAAATCTCTGTATGTCGCACTCTAGTTCAAAGGTATCCACAGTTTTTTTTTGGTGCAAAAGAAAAGCCTCTGGAGAAAACTTTAAATTTTAAATCTATCCAGTTTCTTGAACTCAGATTAAATATGGACATTATTTCTGTTGTTGCTTGAGCAGCCTTGCCTTGAAATCACCCCTCCCTCTGCCTGATCCTTTTGCATCCCTTGATCATCACTGTTCTTTTTCCTCTTCTATGCAGTCCCTGGCTCTGGCCCTGACTCTGGCTCCAGTGCTGGATTGGCATATGTTGCTGATGTTGATGCCCCCTGGTTTAAAAAAAATGTTGTCTTGTGCTCCTAGTTCACAACAAAAAACAGGTGCTGTGAGTCTGCGGGGTGTGGGTTCTGCTACAAGGGTGGCCAGGCTGGCTACGGAACCAAAGTAAGATTGTAGTGCACTCCTTACAGATATTCCATAGACTTCAAAGGCTGAGGCTCGGACTTTTATTAAATCAGAAAGTTTCAAACTTCACTCAGTAAGCCTCATCAATTGCAGCTGACATACAAGTTCAAATTCAAAGAGCAAAATAAGTCTGTTCGCCCAAAGCTGGAAATACCCCAACATTTCTGCTCATACCTGAGCCTTCGTTGGGGGGTGTTAGCTGAATTCACTGAATAGTGAATATTTTTTATTTTGGTATGAAACTAATGCTTTAAATGAATGAAGTAAAAAAAAAAGTATTGTTTTAAAGAGCCACTGACACTTCAAGAAGAATTTTCAAAAACACAATATTTGGACACAAAGCAGCTTATATTTCTCATCAGCTAAGTATTTCTTATCCCCATTACTTATTGCAGAGGTCATTTACTTCAAAAACAGGAGAGCTGATCCTTGAGGGTTCATCAGTTCCTACTGCTTCTTCCCAACCTGATGTCATAAAACTCTGCTTGTGACATCACAGTTATTCCCACTGCAAAAGACTGGGGTGTCACAACAGGGCAGTATGATTTCATGTAAGAAATAAACTATAGAGACAGATGAATTCTAAGGTATAAAGATTTTGTTTTTGTGGGAATTTATTCAGTAATAAATAATGAAGAGGAGAAATCTGTACAAGATATATGAAATACAAGCTACTTGTGTCTAAATATTATGTTTTCCAAAGGTGTCAGCTGCTCTTTAAACAGGTCAAGACAATATGAAAGTACCTTAAATGTATTGACTAATGGTTTAAAAAGAAGGAGCACTGAGGTAAAAAAAAAAACAGATAACTTGTTATAATCACATTTCTGTGGTGAAAAGATGCGAAATAGTAGCAAAGGGAATTAAATAACGTTATTTTGATTTCCACAGAATTGACTGTTCCTGTGAAAGTTATGAGTATGATTTGTACACAGTTCTTAAAGCAATATTGCACTTGCAAGTGAAAAGCACAAGGCTTTGAGAATTTAATCTGCATCAGTTACCAGATGCAGAAAATAATTGTGTTATTATTTTTATCAGTTTTATGCAATTTTCCTGAAGAAGCCTTTTTGAAATAGACAAGACATAGAATTAATTTGCCTGGGAAAAAAGTTTGAGAAAATAAAAGAAGACAACTAATGAAAAATACATGAGCACTTCTGTGTTTTATTGCAAGAAGTTGCCCCCACCCCAAACTAGTATCTTGGAGCTGAACTTAATATCAGGAAGCTGCAACTTCACAAACTGTTCATTTCCTGTGGAATTCCTGCAGTGAACAGTAACCTGGTAATAACTTGTTCTGGGGTTAATGAAATTGTTTTGCTGCATAACCACCCCCACAACATTTCCATCTGCCACATCTATGGCAAAGTTAGGTAGCTATGGTAGCCATTTACTGGGTTCTATATGATTAGGTGGATGTACTGCATGCATGACATAATCCCTGATATTCCTACCCCTTTTTAAAACCAATCTAGGTGTAATCATTCACAGTCCAGTACATGGCTGCTACCAATTTCTTTAGCTCTATAACAGACAAACAAGTGGAGATTTCTGTGCATACTACATGGGTAAAACTGGCTGCCAGATGAAAGAATGGAGAGGAGAACACCTAGGCTCCATCAAAAATGAGGATTAGCAGAACTCACTAGCAGTCCATGTAGACACCAGCAGGGATCCAATACCCATAAATATATCTTCTATGGGCATTGAGAAGATGAGGACACAGCAGTGAGGTGGAGATTTTGACCAAAAAAATTGAGAATATGGAACAACCATTGGATGTATGAGCTGGCAGCCTTGAGGCGGTCAAGCTTAAATGAGTGACTATAGATTCTGCCATTTCTATGTTAATCCCCTCTGTATTGTCTAGTTTGATTATAAGAAACTGATTTGTTTAATTGTGTTAGCTGTACTAACCTGTCCTATTTTTCTGTTGTTCCAGCTTATGAGAAATAATGGAACATAGCTCAATTAATTTTGTGAATACTTCATGAATGCACCCTGGCTGTGGATATCCCTGAATTACACTGCACTTCATGGGATTAGTGTTAGATACTGTTTAACATAATTTTGGTCCCCCATATAGGGCTCCTCTTTCACCATGTCTATTTTAAGGCTAGCTGTAATTCTCTTTTAAGGTACCATATGTAATATATGATAGGAAGGGGGTCCACAAGTCATTGTCAAAGCACCCTTTGTTGGTTTAAAATGGATTGGGCAGTACTTTGGGAGGGGTGTTGTTACATGCTTGCTTTTTGCAGTTGTGCCACAGTTGAAGTACTTTTTGTTTGCATGACTAAACTCCATGAGTCCTGATTGGAGTGTCTTTTGTGCAGAACATGTGGTTAGCTGGGTGCTGAACTCCTTTTGCCTTGTTCTTAGTTTTTGTTTAGCACCACCATCCCCTGGTGCAGGTAGTTTACTTGTGTGATATCCTGGATTTCTCAGAGAAGGACAACCATGTCACAGGATTGTGGGGCAAATGGACCACAAAGAAGGGTGAGGAATGGTGTAAACTGTATATGTGTGTTAGCTTGGCCATCCAGGTACCGGGTGAAGGGAATAAGTTTAGCAGTAGTACCATGTGCTTAAGGTATAATTATTTTATTGATTGATTGATTTTTATTGATTGCATTTTACTAGGAAAGTGGACTGGATCAAAGGTCTATTTTCAGCCATGCCTGGGGAAAGGGGAGAACAATAGGTTAAAAATATATCAAAAGTTACAATACATATAATAATTAAAACCACCTCAAGTCCAATGTAATACAATATATACACAGTTTTCCATACATTTAAATTAATTTATTTATTTTATTTTATTAGGAAAGCCATAAGTACATCCTTTGAGCTAAAAGTTCCTTTACAAAGGATCCTCGTCATACGATAAAAACAAAAAGGAGGGGAAGACAAGACAGGTGGGAACATATGCAGCTGTGAGCAATTGTCAAAATAAACAGTTTTAAATACATAAAGTATACAGTATCACAGTAATGTCAACAATATTACAGAGTTTCACAAAAATTTGGAACACCAGATTATAAGGGATCTCACCCATGATGAGGAGGAAAAGTGCAAAGTCAGAAAGGTCCAGGAACTGAATAATAGTGAGTAGGTAGTGGCAGCAGCACCAGGATTGAGCCTGGGTCTAACTAGGGTGTGCCGCAGAAGAAAGGTGGGAGAAAGTGACAAGACCCAGAAGGTTAGCTAGTTGTGGATGCAGTGTTAGAGGATTAAGGGAGGTAAATAGTGAGGTGATTAAAGGGGGGTAGGGAGACAGAAGAGACAATAGGCAAGGTAGTAAGGGAGGGGGTGTAGGCAATGGAATAGAGCATGCAATATGGGCCTGGCCAGGCTTTCAGAGAGCTAGTGCCCATAGGTGGCTAGAGGTGGCAGAAGCACTGGTCAGGGGGTAAGATGAATTTTCTTAGTTCGGTTTTGAAGTGGCTAAGGCTTCTGTGGCTGTTAGCAAGAAAGACAGTGCACTGAGCCAGGAGGGAGCCCTTACTGCAAAGGCTCGCTTTCTCCAGGCTGTTTTTCTAAAAGTTGCAGCTAGTGCATGTTTAGCGATGCTTCTAGTGGCATGCTCGGCTGGGGCTGGTCGGAATAAGGCCTGTAGAGAAGGAGGTGCAAGACCAAGGAGGGCCTTCTTCCCTAGGATGCAGGAATCCAGATTGATCCAGTCTTGGAGAGGGAGCCATTGTGTCCTAATATAAAGTTCTCATGTATGCGTAAAACAATTAGCACCGATGACAAATCTGCAGGCTTTATTGAAGGAGGTCTGTTTTCTGGCAAGGCTGGTGTCTGTTGCATCAACATATACCATGTTTCCATAGTCAAGTATTGGTAAAATTGTACCTCTAACCACCTGGAGCCTAGCCTCAGTTGTAAGGCAAAACTGAGCCCTATAGAGGGCATCTAGTTTCCTTCTGGCAGCAGTGGCGAGATTGGATATGTGCTCATTGAAGGAAAGGGATTCCTAAATGGCGACTCCCAAATATTTGAATAAGGACATCTGCTCAAGGATGGAGAGAAAGTTGTGGGTAATTGAGAAAGGCTTTTTTAGCCTCTTTTGGCTCCCCGCTAAGAGCATAGTTTTAGTCTTCTTGCTGTTGAGCACCAGCAGACTAATGGTGAGTCAGACAGTCTGCTGTATAAATTCATTTCCTGATAACAAAGTTCTTTAGAGTACATCAGAACAATCACCGGTTGATAGTGTCATCATACATTCCCTCAAATTTCTCTTACAAGTGCTGGTTTTAGTATTAAAATCCAGCCCTTTTTCACTGATGTTATTTACCAGTATTCTAAAGTATGAGAAAGAACACTTGGTTACCTTTAATTTAATTTGAATCTCACTGTTTTGCTTTGTTTATATCTTTCTTAGTAAGTCAGTGTTTTGCACTTTCATAAACTTAACATTTAAATTCTGTCAGTGCTCCTATATTCATAATCCTATGTATGAAGGCTAATGTTGAATTTAAGATTCTATGTCTTGGAGAAAAAAATCCAAAGTCTTAATGCAGGTCACAGTGATGTCTCTTTTTTCCTCACCCTGTAGCAAATCTAATTATGTTATTAAAAGTTACCTCATGTTTTTAAAAATGTACTTCTGGTAGGTAGGTTACACAAGAGAAGGGAGTTGTATTTCAATGTCGAAAGGAAAACTTGCTTTGTGATGGCCCTTTTAACATCATTTAAAGGGGCACTAAATCGTGTCTGCAGTGTCACAATGCATTAGATCATGACATATTAGCATGATTCATGTTGTAAACTAAATAAAAAAAGTGTTTTCTCACTTTATAAACTTTATTTTCTTTGTTCCTGCGTTTGTCCTCCATGTCCATGATTGCTAGACCTCGCACGACCGGAAATGATGTGATCAACGGGCCCGCCCCTCTCTGTGATAGAGGGGAAGTATTGTAGTGCCCTAATTGGTGCTGTCAGTTCTCCATGCAATCGCATTGTCTTTGGACAAAAAGTAACCCAAGTTGTGTTTAATTGACATTTTCAGTAAGTCTCAGTCATTTCTGTGAGTGAACAGCAGTACAGTGAGTTTTTACTCAGTCTCTGCCTGTAATAGAGATGTTCTTCTACCCTGTCTTGACAGACTCATGCAGTCTCATCTCATTATTTTATCAGGCATTATGTTATGTACCATGCAGGTCTATTAGCAGGTGTACGTGTCCAGTTTGCATAGTGACTAACCCAAGCAGTAACCGAATGCTCCCCCCCCCCATAGGCAAGCGTATTATTAATTATTGTTCTTGTTCATGAGATATTGTGAGCCTATTCCTGGCATGACAGTATTGGTTTCCTGGCCTTGTAGTGCATAATCTGAGTGACGTTATAACTATGTTTAGCAAGATGTTTAATTTGCAATGTATGCATTGTATTGTACACATATTTGCTTTCTGTATGTGTAAAATCAAGTGCCCAAATACCAAGAAACCACACAGAGCAACTGCTGTGTTGTTAACCTATTGTTCGTGCTGTGTTTCATTGAGTACTATACTGTCATTGAGGGATCTGTATTCTGCCTGACTGCTGTAGTCATGCTTTTAATACTGGTCTCTGTTTAATATTCATTGCAAAGATGTTCATTGCCTACATTACTGTAAATGAATGTAAGTGAAGTCTGTTGTGCAGCACCATGTATAATTAATGATTATGTTTGTGTCAAGTGATGTGTATTTATTGATAATGACTGTCTCTGCAGTTACACATAAAAAAATGCTCTGTTCTCATACTCAATCATTGTTCATCTGCCTTGTTTGTGTTACTGGACATCCACAGTCTCTCAATGGGAACATTCCAATTTTCCATCCAGAACTGCATGTTTCAAAAGTGAAGTGTGGACTGGCAATGTTATTTATTTTTTTTAACATGACAGTATTGTGCCCAACTTTAGGGTGCAGTCACGCATCAGACATGCATGTTTTCATCCCCCTGCTGTGCTTGCAACTCCCCAGTTCACACCCCTGTGCATGTAATAATGCTCACCCCTTTTGCGGAGTGGATATTTTCTTGAATTAATGCATTGTATTTCCAGTCCTTAAACAATTTCTCAATATTCATTTCAGTTTATATCTGCACAAGTGTCATATCTGTGTTGTGGTACTGTATGCATTGTTTGATAATGGAATTTAAACAATTACAGTTCACTGGTGTGCCTCAGTGTATTACATATGAAGAATACAGCAAAAGAAGGCCATTTGATCTATCCAGTCTGCTAGTGTTGCAGGGTCCACAGCCTGAGTTACTGTCCTTGCCCTGTCTCCACGCTCGTCCCATGCTCCCTACCCATGATCATTACCTTCCCCTATGCCTATCCCAGCCTCTGTTAAAGCTGCACACTGTCTTCAATGAGTTTACAACTTATGGCAGTACATTCCAATTGTCTACCATCCTCTCTATGAATAAGTGCTTCCTGACCTCCCTCCTAAACCTCCCACCCTCCAGCTTAATACTGTGTCCCCTCGTGTTATGTTTACCATTCAAGACTCTCCATATCAACATTATGTAGCCCTTCCAAGTACCTAAAGGTACAAATTATGTCATCCCTCTCTCTCCTCTGTCTTCCAGTGAGTATATGTACAGTGCTCTCAACCTCTCCTCGTATGCCTAATCCCTGTTTACCCCCTCTAATCTTTGTATGCCTCCTGTGGACCTTATTCAGTCTGTTAATGTCCTTTCTGAGGTGTGGGTAACAGTACTAAACTCTATACTCCAGATGAGGCCTTGGCAGGGACCTGTACAAGGGCAGCATAACATTCTCTCTCCTACTACTGATCCCCCTAGTTAAGAATCCCAGCATCCTGTTTGCCTCTCTGCTGCTTTCTTGCACTGCATTGAGTGCTTCCAGTCAGTAATGAGCATCACTGACACGCCCTTCTCCTCCTGTGATGCAGGTACTGGGACTCCACCCCGGTAGTACTCTGTCCTGAGATAATTTTGCCCAATATGCATAACTTTGCATTTCTTGTAATTGAAGCAAAGCTGCCAGATCCTTGACCATATTCCCAAATTTAGCAGATCTTCCTTTAGGTTCTGTATCCCTTCAGCTGTGTCCACTCTCTCTCATATGTTGGTGTCATTTGTGAATAGGCACATTTGGCCCCTCATTATATCCCCAATGTCACTGATTAAGACTTTCAACAACAGCGGACCCAGCACAGAGCCCTGTGGGACAACACTGGTTATCTCTCTGGTACCAGATAACTCTCCTCCCACAACCACCCTCTGTGATTTATCCCTCAGCTAGTTTTCAACCTATCTGTCCATCTTTTCCACAACCTCGTGAGACACCAACTTCCAGAGTAACCTTTTCTAGGGTATCGAGTAAAAGGCCTTGCTGAAATAAACGCAGAGGATGTCTACTGTTTTTCCCCTGTGTATAGTCTTATTGACACAGTGAAAGAAGTCAATCAGATTAGTTTGACACCATCTTCACACACACACCTCCCTCCACAAACCCATACTGTCTTGCATCATGGAGACCATGCTCCTCTACATATTCCACCAACCTTTTTTTTGTATGGTCTCCATTAGCTTGACCACAGTGGAGGTCAGAGTGACTGGTCTGTAATTACCTGGGTCATCCTTAGGACTGCTTTTGTGGAGCAGTGCTACATTTGCTGTTCTCCAGTGCTACGGTTCCATGCCTGACTCTATATGTCTAGCATTATGTTCCATTATGCAATGATGTATGTGTACAGCACCCCCTTACTCATGTATAGTATTACCTATGACAAACCATGGGCGTAGTTCTGCATTAATGCATGCCCCGTGATCGTTGTGAGGCACAAGGGCTCGCCAGAGTGACTTCAACTAGCTGGGAAGTGCATTCATGGCCTGATACACCCATGGGCTATTGTGGCTTACAGCATACCACTGTCAAGTCTGAGGTTATCCATTTCCATAATAAAATTTAAAACTGTGTTCAAGTTTCAGTGCAGTTGTTGTGTATTGTGTTTGCATATTTGTTGTTGCATGATGATTTGTGTTATCCTGTCATTTTATCCATTCATATGGCATATTCATCTGCTGTCCTTTCTCTGACACTAGTTATTTAACACTAGTAAGAATATGTCTTGACCTACTCCTTTTATTATGTATTGTTTAACCACTGTGATGTTATATTTCCTAACTCTGTATACTGCTTCCCTCTAGGTAACCACTTCTATACTTGCTTTGGTTCTTTATACAGTACTGGTTATCCCTTTATGTTTTCATTCCAATTGTTGTTTACAATATATGTGAATACTCAATTCTACAATGTTGCTTCGTATGTGTAGTGTGTATTCATGGTGTTGTCTCATAAGTACCTTCTGTTTACCATGCATTGGTTATAATGACTTCTGCTGTTTTGTGCTGTGTGTGTGTGTGTGTGTGTGTGTTTAGACATGTAACTGTGTGTGTGTGTATATGATCATGATGTTGACTGCACACATATTTGTGCCATGTCATGGAAGGCATTTGACACAGTTCCACACAAAAGATTAATAAACAAGTCAGCCAGCCTTGGAGTGGATCCCTGGGTTGTAGCCTGGGTAACACATTGGCTGGACAACATGAAGCAGAGGTTATTAGCAAATGGAGTCCACTCCGAAGAAAGTGTGGTAACTAGTGGGGTACCGCAGGGTTCAGTGCTGGGACCTGTCCTCTTTAATGTCTTTATAGGTGACATTGCAGATGGAGTGGAAGGGAAAGTATGCCTATTTGCAAATGACACAATGATCTGCAATAGGGTTGATACACAAGAGGGGGGGTGGAAAGGATGAGAAGGGGCTTGGCAAGGTTGGATGAATGGTCAGAAGTATGGCATCTTACATTCAATGCAAAAAATTCCAAAGTAATGCACCTGACAAACAAAAACCCAGGGGAAGAGTACACAATGGGTGGGGGGGTACTAACAAAAACAAAAATAGAAGGGGACCTGGCGGTAGTCATATCAGTTGACTGAAAGGTAGACAAGCAATGTGAGAAGGCAGTAAGGAGGGCTGGGGGGATACTTGGATGCATAGAGAGAGGCTCCACTGGTAGAAAACATGAGGTTGTTATCCCTTTGTACAGATAGTTGGTGAGACCCCATCTGGAATACTGCCTGCAGTTCTTTAGACCCCATCTCCAGAAGGACATAGGCAGGATGAAGGCAGTCCAGATGGGGGCAGCTAAAATGGTGCATAGTCTGCACCAGAAACCATATGATGAGAGACAAAAGTTGTATACCCTCGAGGAAAGAAGGGAGGCATGACCTCAAGTGAATTAATAAAGTCCAAGAGGGTAGCATCTTTCAGAAAGGGTATGTGCAAGAAAAAGGGGGCACAATTTGAAGATAGAGGGGGGGATGGCTCAGGGGCACTGTAAGGTGTTTTTTTTTTTTCACAGAGGTTAGTGGATGCATAAAACAGCCTTCCTGAGTAGGTTGTGTGTTCAAAAACAGTGTTGGAACTGCATGAAACTGAGCAAGCAGTGGTATGTCACTGTGAGTTTGTGAATGACATAACATTATTTACAGATATATATCTTTTCAGGTCAGAAGTGTAGCAACGTCTGGTGCTTCGGATTGCAGTGATGATGACATGCCGTCCTACAGTGGTTCCCATGGACTACAGCTCTACATGTTTGAACCAAAGTATCGTGATGGTGAGACTCCAGAGGATACCAAGAATGACACCAGTGAGCTGGATTCTGAGAATAGCGATGTTGGGAGTGCTGACGTTGGTGGAAGATCAGGAAATACTGATTGGTGCTCTTATGGTGTATGTGAGGTGATGCCTACAGAAAGGGAAAGCATCTGTTGCCATGGGATGGAAGTTGTGATGTTAAGCGTCATGGTACAGTTCAAAATTGTTTTCTTATATGTTATGATATGTGCTGTAATGCAGCATCATGGCCTGTCTGTAATTTAACACTGTTTACTTTTTCAGATGCACAGTGTGTCACTCAACGTCCAAACTTTACCAATGTGTGCCTGGATGAAGAAGTTTTCTGGTGTGCCCTCCTGCAGCTACATGAAGTGCAGCATGATGTATTTGAGCAACCCATCCCTAACCAGTAGTAAGATATTTACTGCCCAAAACATACATAATGCACCATTACAGTTCAACAGTCAAAATGGAAATCCATAATGATTTGTCTCATCATTAATAACACACCACCATTGTGCATTGCTGTATGGTGTTCCAATCACACCATACGTTAAGATGTGGTGTGCGTTGTGTTTAGTGGGGCCATAACACAACACTCGTTCCTTCATGCACAGTGGCTGCTGAGTGTCATACTTGGGAACAGTGAGTGCTGATTTTTGTACTTTTGATGGTTATACTATAATGGTGCATTCACAAAGTAATGGTAATGTGATTTTGAGTGTTTTTCAGACACTACACTGATAACCATCCATTTGTTATGACAGCTCACTGTCCTGCAGGCTATGTTCCATACTATAGGGTGGGCTTGTCACTGAGATTACTGGGAAAGTACTGAACTCAATTGTTCCATGATTCTTTGTCATGTACATTTACTGGTGTTTATGTCCCACCACCAGCCATAACAAATATTCTGTTGTCCAGCTGTTGTCCCTGTCCCTCCTCCATGAATCCACAGCTGAAAGATTCCATCAGTACTGATACTTTCTGTATTTCCCAATCCACGCACTCCACTTCATCCACTTTGTCTTCCTACTACTCCCCAGGACTTCATTCTTTCACTTATTTCTTTTCTTCCCCACTTTACTTGTTAGTATTGTGTCCATGCATGTCATCCTCCTGGTATGCTGTGTGGTGAGTAAGCAAGAAGACATTGGTGGGTATTGTTATTACTAAGATACCAGCACACCCAGAGGTGTAGTTAGGCATGAGACTGCAGGATAAGTGCCTTCAGCCTCTGTGTATGCACTATGTCAGTACTACCAACATCCAGCCATGTCTTATTGCTTATTCAAAGCTCTGCATTATTCCAGCACTGGGGTGCCCCCCCACCACCATACATGCAGAATGGTGACATGGAATACATGAAGTCAACATTCTTCAGAGCTCAAGTGGCACACAAACAAAGATACGCACAGGCCTGATGTGGAGCCAGAACATCAATTTTATCTGTTGCCTGGTACAAAGCAGGGAGTTCTCTGACAAAGTGGAAGGGATAGAAGGGGAATTTTTCATGGTTATCCAAAGAAGACCAGCAATGGAAACTCTGAATAGTACTTGATATTTTTACATTTGTGTATGTGTGTAAGGGTGGCTCATGTGTGTAAATAACATTAAATTATTTATTTACTTTATTTCATTTACTGGACATTTATTTTTAGGGCCTAATTGAAGTTTGTTTTATATATTAGGAAAGGCTGCAGCCATGTTTGAGATGGAAACTAGGAAATAAGTGGGTTCCGAATTATGTGAGTTGCCCTGGTTGGCAGGGACTTGTTTTAGCCAGTGGTGGCACTCTCTTACTGCAATGGCTAGAACCAAGTCTCATCCAATCAGAACACAGGAATTTCTTTGACGATTTTATATAGTAGTCATAATGGACACTTCTGTCACCCAAACACAGCGGAACCAAAGTAACTCGTTCATCCCCCAAGCAACTTTACGTTTCAGTGATGCACTCCAATTAAAATTGCATTGTTTTTCTGTAGCACCTGTAGTTCTGAATTCTGCATTATTGCACTTCCTCATGGTGTGCTTCAATGTACGAGCATACAAAATTGCCAGCATTAAAGGGTTCACAGGTGTATGAAGTTTTCCGGATATGGTAGCTCTCATTTTACTGTACCTGCATGTGCCACAGTCCAACACAATCTCTTCCCTACATTCAGTTATTTGTACCATTCCTTCACAACATTGTGTTACTGTGTGAAGTAACCCTGATCCCGCCTATATCACACACACACACACACACACACACACACACACACACACACACACACGTTGTAAGCCACGACAGAGCATGAGTGTATCTTGGAATTAATGCACACCTGTTGTGAGGCATGATGGCTTGCAGACATGACGTAAACCAGCCGTGAAGTGCATTAATGTCCTGATACACCCATGCTCTGTCGTGGCTTACAGCGTATGCATGTGTGTGTGATATAGTCAGGGGCAGGGTTACTTCACACAGTATCACAATGTTATGAAGGCACAGTACAGAGAAACACCCATGTGCTACTTATAGAGATCCACTGACATCAGGTACATCAAGTACTCCGGCACTTCATCGCATCATGCCAGCTATGTGAAGCACTGCTACAACATTTCACGACGGAAACTTCCTTCTTCCAACTTCTGACTGTGACCCCTACTGAGCATCTCCCCCCCTTAAGTAGAACAAATCCTCCCCCTCTTTCTTTATGTATGCATTTGAAGTATTAGAATGTCTATATCATGTCCGCCCTTTCCCTTCTGTCCTCTACGGAGTTCATGATGACCTACCTCAATCTTTCCAAGTAATGCAAGCAGAATAGTAACATCATTATTTTGTTGGTAGCCCTACGCTCCACCCATTCCAGTAATCTAACATTCTTATTGAGGTATGGTCAGCTGTACTGTACCCAGTACTGACAAGTGCTGACTCACCAGTGCTGTATAGAGTGGCTGGATGACCTAGCACTTTCTCTAGGTAAACCCGCTGGCAATCACCATAGCATCCCACTTTCCATTGCCGCCGCCCTCCTGCACTGTGCAGATATTTTTATGTATCCTGCTAGTAATACCCTCATGTCATGTTCCTACTACAAAGCTGATACCTGCACTACCCTTAGCCAGTATCTTTTCCTGTTATTTCTATGTGTGAGGTTCATTACCTTGCACTCCATCGACTTCGCCACTACAGAAGTCAGGTTCACCGGTGTGTCATTTCCCAGCTAGTCCTTTGTTCCACCCATGTGTGGTGTAACCATGTTAGCTGTCCTCCAGTGTCTTGGTAGTCTCTCCGTGTCCAAGTAATTGTTGAACTGTTTTGTCACAGTGCCTATCAACACCTCTGCCATTTCATTCTGGACCATTGGCTGCCCACTGTCCTTTTCTGTGCACTTGTTCACCCATAATGCTTGAATGCCAGTCAGAAATGTATCATTTTGCATGACCACATGTGTTATGTCTGACACCCCATCATCCTGACACCCTTTCTCTTTTTTCTATTGTCAGCAGACAGTGACATTCAAACATCAACAGTTTTCAACTCTGACAATATTATATCACAAGCAAAAGCCATAATGTCTGAATGGCTTTAAAAATAACATGAAAACACATGTAAACATGACACTGACATTTAGTTTTTTTCAAGTGCTAATGTCTGCTAATGCAAAACTGTTATTCTTGCTCAATTTTGCTAGTGAAAATAGCACCTCACATCTGCAAAACATGCAAAATGTTGGTTTGCTTTCTTTGGACAACTGTCTTAATGAACCGCTATGAGGAAACCCATTGTTTTTTTGTTTTTTGTAGAACATCAAAGTGGGCTGCATACACCCAATTCACGCACTGGATCCACCAGAGGCTGGGTAGAAAGGTACAGTGTGTGATACCCTCATGTGTGGTGTGGACAATACATCACAAGTTCCCAGAAGAGTCTGGAAATTATGTTGGCTATTATAAAGCTGATGAACCAAGATTTGATTATTAGTCAGGCAGCATTGTAAACATTGAATACGCAGTCTTAGTTTGAATTATGACAACAGTGGCCAAATGCACATAATAAAAATGTTATTTACTTGAAAGTTATGATGTGCGACAAGACATTACAAAATAAACATGAGTTTTTTCAGAAACTGATTCATGTCAAACATTCCTTCACTGTGCATGTTTCAAACTGTATCAACTGTTGATTTGATATTATGATGACTTCCAAAACGAGTATTCCGTACTAAACGTAACAACTGTTGCATACTGAATAATGTCAATACAGCTATTTATAGCATTTAGAAGAAGAAGAATCAGCATTTATATAGCGCTTTTCATACACAGTATCCCAAAGCGCTTTACAAGCAATGCTAGACTGGTAGTGAAGTGACTGAATGTGTGGTGGCGGCCATATCGCACATCATGACCCACACACAGCCTGGATAATTGCATGAACCAGTTTATGGAAGGGGAATGTTGGCCAGGACACTGGGAATGTTCCCTGCTCTTTGCGAAGAGTGCCCTGGGTTCTTTTACTTCCACCTGAACACCCACCAGGACAACACCAGGATGGGCAGAAGGGACCTCGGTTTAACGTCTCATCTGAAGGACGGATTTACAAAGGATAAAATATGAATTAATTTTGGTTGTTAACAGCACAATTGTAACAACAGTACATACCACAGTTCTGTACATGACATCAACATGAGCTACTTAAACATACAACTACTGAAGTAAGGTCAGAGCAGGGTATGACAATAGTTAAAACACCACGAAGGTCATAGATTTCAGGTGCTAAAAGTTTACCAGAATGAGTGATATATATACCGAGATGAAATATGGTAGTGGGAGGGTAGGGTAGGAGGAGCTTTTGCAAAGATCAATGTGTATGATCGGAAAAAGGGATCAGGAAATGTGGAAGGAGGTTGAGGAAGTACAAAAGAGGGAGGATGCCGCTGTGGTTCAATATGGAAGTCAGTAGGGAAGACGAGGTGATAAAAGGCATTTGGCAGCATGGCATCATGCAGGGTCATTGATGTGAGACGAGCGTGATTGCACTATTCAATGATGTGACAAGGGTGGTCGATCAGGGTGGTGCAGTGTACGTGGTCTACCAGCACTCGGGGAAGTCCTTTTGCAAGATTCAACAAAAATTAATGGACAATAAGTTGTGGATTCTGGTGGTGGGACAGAAAATAAGATTGGTGTATAGCTGGCTGAGTGGTAGAATACAAAGGGTGGTGCTCAATGAGGTACAGTCCGGGTAGACAGGGGATATGAGTGGGGTTCCACAGGGTCAGTGTTGGGGAAAATTCAGTTTACATCTATGTCTGCAACATACCACTGTGGCTTCAGAGTAAGGTCTGCCTTTTCGCAGACACTGAACTGTACAACAGGGTGGACACCCTCGGGGGGGGACTGAAAAAAGATAATAAATTGCTGGAATAATGGTCAGAAACATGTCAGCTACAGTTCAACACCTGGAAATGCACACTTATGCACTTTTGGAGGAGGAATCCAAATGCCAGCTTCAAAAAAGAAGTGGAGACAATGACTGCGACCAGGCAGGAGATGCATCTAGCAGTTCTAATCACCAGTGATCTTAGGGTGGGGACACCATACAACAAGTCAGGATGCTGGCGTGCACAGGGAGGAGCATAACCAGCAGAAGGAGGGAGGTACTGATGCCACTGTCAAGCTCCATGGTTAGGCCACACTTGCAGTATAGGGCACAGTTCTGGTTGTTGGTTCACAGTTGTTTAATGTTGTTGCACTTTGTGACTGTACCATACAGGATACAACATCAGGCATTAACAACAAAAAATAAAGTGTTTTTACAAATCATGAGACTAATAGATAGACAGCTCGAGTGAACCTGACACTGTGAGTGGGAATGAACTTTGGAAATATCAGGAGTGAAGGGGAGCGGACAGATAGTGAAACACACTGTGCTGCTGCAATATGGGAGCTCATTTTGAAAAGTAGCAGCATTATCTGTTTACAGAACATTGCAGAAATAGAACTAGATACCAATGTCTACCCAAGCCCACCACCAACACCCACTTTCAGCATTTTCAATACTGTAAACTGTAGAAATAATTAGTTCATTTATGGATGTACATAGAGCTGGGCCCCTACTTTTCTGCGGTACAGTGGGACCAAGTTCTGCGGCAAGACTACCATTTGCCCCAGAACTTCTGCGGTGGTGGTTTGTAATTTCTGCGGAAGTTCTGTGGCACTAACAAACTATCACATCACAGTGTCAGCTTGTCATCCTGACCTCACTTTCATGGCAGTGGTTATAGCAATCAGGATGGTGGAAAGCACAGTAACACTAGTTCAAAAAATAACATTTTTATAAAAATAATTTTATGCCTAAAAAAGCAAAACAAATGTCTCTCCCTTAAGGTCTTATCCGGTTGCATAAATGACATATGCAGAGGGGATCTTATGTGATAAATAAGGTATTTCTATATGCATGCTATCTATCCCACTAATGAGGTTTCCACTGTCTATCACTTATATATTTGTATGTGCTTTCTATAGCACTCATGAGGTTCCCACTGTGTATCACTTATATATTTATATGCAATCTGTAACATACATACAAATATGCGTGTGTGTGTGTGTGTTGGGGTGAGAGAGACAGAGATACTGTATACATATATATGTGTGTGTGTGTGTGTGTGTGTGTATATATATATATATACATACATACATACATATTTTTTTTTTTTAATTTCCATGAACTTGCATCCTCATTCATACAGGTCCCATTGGAAATGGAATAGAGGAGTTATTGCAAAACTCATTTTTCATGTCAACCTGCTTTCCCTGACTCACTGCGTAACACCATCAGCCATGACATGCATGTGAGCCAATTGTGAGATACAGCTCTCCGGCCCATCACAATGTGTCCACCATGTGACAGAACACTGCACCATACCTTCCCAGGCTCCGAGCAGTGATGTGTTCCACCAATCCTTGTGCTGCCCAGCCAGCTCCCAGAGCTAATCTCTGAACTGAACCTGAGTTGCCGGCATGGAAACACAGCATGCTACCCTCTGGCCCAACAGCTGTCCCTGCACACAACATTTCTCAATAACTTTTAGGTGATTCTATCAACCAATGACAATATGTAATCAATAACCCTGGCAAAAATGCGTACAGTGCAATTATTTATTTAACAGGTCTATTCTTTCAACAGATCTACACATTATTATGTTTCACTTTTCTGGGCATAATTACTTTATTTTCTTAAAAATTTAGACAGTTAAATTCATTTTACCAGTTATTCATTTCGGATAGCATCTCTATACCTTAAAGGCACAAATAGGTTTGTACGAAGTGAGGTATGGACTTAACAGGTCTGTGCTATTGACAAGGTTTTGTTTAAGCTGGCCCTAGTGCAACAATGTAAGACTGAAAATTGTATTAGGCTGTAGTGCAGGTTGAGCAAATATCACCATGCATGATGTACTGTACCACCGTCTCTGGCAGTGGGAGCTGTGGTAGATAAGTGACTGTTCATTTCTGTTGCAGAATGCAGCCATTTCATTAGCTAATGTATGATGCTATAGCAATGAAAACATCTCATTCTGAACATATAGGGGGGTTTTGGATACAAAAAGAGGGAAAGGGAACCAGATTCTATGTATAAACAGAAATATTAATAAAAAATTACCAAGAAGAGTGAATTCTGTGGCACCACAGAAGTTCTGCGGTAGATTGCAAGTTCTGCTCAAAATTCTGCCACCGCAGAATTGTAGGGGCCTTGACATAGAGATACTCTATCACTTCATCTTCAGTGCTACTTGTTGAATCTGGATCTATGGCTGTGTATAATTTCAGCGTTGTCTGGTCGTGGGTGCTCAGCTATGTTTTTTGCATGCTCTCGATACTTAACAGGTGTTGGCAGATGTTTTGATCTCTTCTGATCCACCATGTCATGCATCATTTTCTCAAGATACTCATAGCTTTTCCGTTCCTTTATTTGTTTAGCAACCCATGCCTTTTTGTTTTGGGGATGCACAACTCAGAACCTCTCCTCTCCACTCTGGTTCAGTGCCACACCCCTTTTGATATTGTTATTGTGGTCCATTGCAGCCAACTGATGGCATGCCAGCATGCCCTCATATGAGTAGTGGTGTCTCTTTGAGCA
This sequence comes from Neoceratodus forsteri, assembly GCA_016271365.2. NCBI lineage: Eukaryota > Metazoa > Chordata > Ceratodontiformes > Ceratodontidae > Neoceratodus > Neoceratodus forsteri. Next base: position 1,652,638,541 of record CM057449.1, read on the forward strand.
GTACTTGAGTACCAGTGCATGATAAATCTCTAGGTCTCCTGTGTAACAAAACATTGTGGCCTTTGAAAGGTCATTCAAGAACTTGGTGATGAATACAGTATGACCTTTTTTAAGGCATTGTGTGCTGGTGTCCCTTCTTTTAACATACTAACATACTAAAATGCCAGCAGAATAGGCATAATGGTCTCTCGAGTCTGCTCGATTTTCAGCACCCACACTGAGGGCCTATTTTGGTGTCCCCCCCTACCCCTTGGGTTATACTGTCCCCAGTCCCAGATATTCCACCTGTATTGTGTCTGGTCAGATTTATCCTCCCCCTGTACCTGTCCTATCCCCTCTTAAACCCATCCACAGTCTCCATCTCTACCAGCTCCTTGGACAGTGCATTCCATGGCTCCACCAGCCTTTTAGTGAAATAACATCTCCTCCACTCCCCCTCTGAGCCTGCCCCCTTCCAACTTACATCTGTGACCTCTTGTTGCCCCACCCTCCTTCCTTGGAGCACCCTGACTGAGCCTCCTTTATTGATCCCTTTCATGTACTTAAAGATCTCTATCATGTCCCCCCCATCCCTCCTCTCCTCCAGGGTGTAATTTCAAGCTCCTTGAGCCTCTCCTCATAGGTCCTCTCCCCAGGCCCTAGATAATTTTGTTTGCCCTCCTTTGGACCCTCTCAGGGAGTGCAATGTCCCTCTTTAAATGTTGTCTCCAAAACTGTACACAATACTAGAGGTGTGGCCTAACCAAGCAGTTGTACAGTGGAAGAATCACTTCTGCCTTTCTGGAGGTGATCCCCCTTGGCGATGCATCCTAGCATCCGATTTGCCCTTGCTGCTGCCCTCCTACAGGTCTCTGAGTTGTTCATTTTGACATCTATCACTAACCCCAGGTCCCTCTCACCCTCTGTGACTTGAATCATGTCTCCTCCAAGGGTATACCCCTGGCCTGGATTTCTGACTCCCAGGTGCAGAACCTTGCACTTCCCCACATTGATTTTTAGTTTCCATTTTCCTAACCGCCTTTCCAGAGCCTCTAGTTCCTCCTACAAGGCCATCCTACCCTCCTCCCCATCCACCACTGCACCTAGCTTTGAGTCATCTGCAAAGAGACTCATCTCACTCTTGATTCCCCTCCTGATGTCTGAGATATAGGCGTTGAACAGGAGTGGCCCCAGCACTGACCCCTGGGGAACCCCACTAGTAACCCACTTTGGGGATGAGGCTAACCCTCCAACCACCACCTTCTGAGTATGCTCAGAGAGCCAATTTCCTATACATCTTAACAACTGTCTCCCTACCCCCATTTCCTTCAGCTTAGCCAGCAGGCCACTTTGGGGTAGCGAATCAAATGCCTTGCTAAAATCCAGAAAGAGGACATCCACTGGTCTACCCTGGTCCAGGGCCCTCGTCACCTAGTCATAGAACTCAACAAGATTTGTCTGGCATGATCTTCCCGTGACAAAGCCATGCTGCCTATCATCCAAGTACCCAGTTTGCTTCAGTAACCCCCCCCCAGCCTTTCCTTGACAATACCCTCCATCACCTTGCTGACCACTGATGCCAGGCTAATGAGCCTGTAATTTCCTGCCTCCTGTCTTGATCCCCCCTTTTGGATCAGCATGACATGGGCCACTCTCCAGTCTTGGGGCACCCACCCAGTCCTCAGAGAGATGTTAAAAAGTTCCACTAGAGGGACTGCCAGGACATCTGCCAGTTCCCTCAGCACCCTGGGATGTATCTCATCAGGTGCTTTCTCCATCCAAAGGGACCGGAGGGCTTCCCTTACTTTCTCTACTGGGATTTCAGCCTCATCCTCCTCCTTTTCACCATGCACTGCTGGGCCCCCACCTGTCTGTGGTGGCCACTCCCCTTCCCCAGACCCATCAGGGCCCTTGGTCTCTACCGGTCTCACCCCTTGCTCTGGTTTCCCCCCGCTCCCATTGCAAGACATAGTCCCTCCATTCCCCCTGGTATAAACTGAGGCAAAGTACTCATTTAGGACTTCTGCCTGTTCCCCCGCCTCCTGTGCCCAACCATCCCCTACCCTTATCTTGCTGATCTGTCCCCTTACTTTCCTTTTTTCCCCTGTGTATCTAAAGAACCCCTTGTCCCCCCTCCAGATTGCACGGGCCAAGGACTGCTCCTTTTTTGCCTTAGCTGCTCTCACAACCCTGGTGATTCTCTTGGCTGTCAGCTCATATTCCTCCTGATCCCTTTCACTCCTTGACCACTTGAAGCACCTATAGGCTGCCTTCTTTTCCCGCACCACCTCCTGTACCTCTGGGTCCACCAGCAGGGTTTTCTGGCCTTACCAAACTTACACCTTTCCCTTGCACAGGATCAGGTAACCTCCTGTATTCCCTTCCTAATGATCCCCCACCTACTTTCAGCATCCATATCCGGCCTTATCCTGTCTAGATGATCTTTAAGGATCCTTCTCATCTCCCTGAAGTCTGCACCCCTAAAGTCGGTTACTACCATCCTTGTTCAGCTTTCCTGCCCCCCTAGGTCCAGGAAGAACCAGAATGTGGCGTGATCACTCCAAGTCCACGGGTCCCTCACCTCTAGGCCCCTAATCCCAGATCACTTGTCCATGGGACCACGTCCAGTGTCCAGCCTCCCTAGTTGGCTTACCCACCTGTTGTGTCAAAAACGCATCATGGAAGACATCCAGAAGCCTCTGCTCTCTGGCCACTGGTGATGTCATAGTCCCCCAGTCTGTTCCTGGCATGTTGAAGTCCCCCATTACTATTACCCTTCCTTTTCCTAATCTACAATGTTCCTCGAGATTTGCCACCAAACTTTCTTCTAGGACCTCCGCCAGTGCTGGTGGTCTGTATACCACTCTGACCTTTACTCTCTTACCCACCTGTGTCAGCAAGGTGACCCAAACAGCCTCCAGATCCCCCTCTTCCTCCTCTACCTCTCCAATACCCATGCCATTTCTGACTGACAGTGCTACACCACCACCCCTTCCCTACCCCCTATCTTTTCTGAACATAGTGTAGCCCTCCAAATTTAGGTCTCACTCATGCCCTTGAGTGGCCCAGGTCTCAGTGACTGCTGCCACATCTATCTCCCACTCAACTAGCATTGCCTGGAGCTCAGGCATTTTATTTCCCAAGCTCCTGGCATTTATCAGGACCACTCTCCACTCCTTTTCCCTCCTCTCCTTTCTCCCCCTTGAGCTCCCATTTCTCAGCTCCTGCACCCTACCTGGTGACCCAGTTCCATATCTCCCTAGCCCCCTAGAGGAGTGGAGACCATTTCCCTCATTTATCGTATCTGCTGGCATTGCCCCTTTTTTGATCCTTCCCCCTTCACAAGTTTAAACCCTACCTTTCACTGATGAACCCAGCTAGTTTGAGCTTTAGGATTTCCTTCCCCTCCAAATTGAGGTGGAGCCTGACCGTAGCATACAGCCCCTTATACTCCCAGGTCTCCCTCCAGTCCCCCACCAAGCCATACCTCAATTCCCCACACCACTCCCTAAGCCACTGATTTATCTCCCTAATCTTCATCTTGGTTTCCCCACTAGCCCCTGGCACTGGCAGGATTTCTGAAAAGGAGATTTTACAGCCTATGGAAAGGCATACCCTGGCCAACTCCCGGAACCTTGCCTGAATTTCTAGTTCACTATTATCATTTATGTCGTTTGTTCCCAAGTGCACTAAAAGTCTGGGGTCTCCCCGCATTCACTTGCCAGTGAATACAACTCATGCTTGGCCTTGTGCACTGTCAGGCTTGGGTGGCATTTGGTTCTGATCAGACAGCTTTTACCCTCCTCCTGCCCCTCCCACTGTATGCCTCTGATCGTGGAATCCCCCTATAGCAGTACTCTAACTTCCTCCTTGCCTTCCTGTTCACCCCTTGGGTTCCCCCTCCTTCCATGCCCCTCCTCATCCCCTCATCCAGATTCTCCCCTCAACCAGCTCCTCGCACCTCCCACAATCTGGGTGTTGAAGGTAACCCCTTCACTATTGTCCCTGGTCACCGCCTCTACCCATGTCCTGGCCTTCTTTATCCCCCACACCCGAGTATATTTCTCTGTATCTCTTTCCCCACTACTTACTAATTCATCCATCCTATCCGTTTGTTTATTTGGCTTTCTGCTCGCTATCATTCCATTTACATCCTGTGTCTTCCTGCCTGTCGTGCTCCCCTGTTCCATACCATCAGCGTCCTCCTTGTTCCCCTGATCCTCCCTTTTCTTCTCCCTTCTTACCCCCCTGCCATCATCCTGTCTGGGACCCCCTCTATTATGCCCTTGACACTTGCCCTCTACATCCGTTCTATCTGTCCCTGCCCCAGCTACACCAGCAGCAGCATCATCCTCCTCCTCTTCCTCTCCCACACACCCCTCTTCTACCAATGGGTGTAGAGGATTAAAACAATCTGTGAGCCTTAGCTCATCCCACAGTGTCCCCCCATCCCTATTGCCTCTCTCGATTTCCTTTGGACACCCCCAGATTCTTGCCTACTGCTGTGGAAATTTCCACCTTTTGGGCCCCATCTGGCAGGGTCCCTGAGAGCCCTCTGTGTACCCCTCTTCCCTCCTCTGCTAGTGTGAGTACCAATCTTCACTCCTCCCCCAGCTTGGGAGGTCCCAGCACCTAGTGCTTCCATGTAGGTGACCGCTTGCCTCCTACCTCTCCAATCCCCCCCCCAGCTGCCTTCGGATCCCCTCTACCTCCTCCTTAAGCTGTACCAGCTGGTAGCACACTGGGCATCCCCCAAACATCCAAACCCAGTCCAGTATCATGGCTGCACCACACCCCATGCACCCAACCACCCGCCCAAAGATACCTGCTCTAGTGATATGCGGTCCCTTCCCCATCATCACAGCAGTCTTTTCTAGGCCAAATTACCAACTCAGTGGCTCTGCAGTTTCTCGAACTACCAGTATCTATACCTAGGCAATTCCCCCCATACAGCATGCAGACCTTTAAACTTGCAACGCTTGGGTGGCTGAACTTTTCCCCACCTGACTATTTGCTTTAAGAGTTAGTTTATAGGGGAAGATTACAACTCCCTAAGCTCCTCTCTCCCAGCCTTGAAACCTACCCCCCAGTGGCTAGAACTACATGAGTTGCATCTGAAGCCTTGTCCTCCAATTTCAGGGCAGGTGTTTCCCTAAAAATGAGCTGTGCTCTGGGGAGGGAGGGTGGGAGGGTGGGATTTGGGCCCACACCGACTTTCACAAGAGTGTATTAGCCCTATGTCTGCCCTCACTTCACCTCCAAGCACTGCAACCTCCTCCGGAGGAAGGTCCCACACAAAACAACACTTATTAAACAAGTCAGCAGTCTGCTTAAAAGTCCACAGACAGATAAGAATTTAAAGCTTATCCAGCTACTACAACTCCCCAGCTGCTCAGCAAAAGCAGGTTCCCACAACCTTTACCAGCCCCAACTGTTTCTGCAGTAACCAAACCTTTTTTTTTTTTTTTTTTTGCTGCTTTTTGGTCAATTTTTGATGGCTGCATTTTGGGAATTTTGTGCTTCCAGACCAGGTGTGTTTGTGACATGGTGTATGACAGATGTGAACATTTGACATAGTGTGTCTGTGTCCCCATTGTAGTTTGCACAGCACCAGCAGAAGTGATTAGATACTGATTGCATCCAGTGGCAAAGATAGGTGCATTCCTTCTTTTTGGACTAGTTGAATAGCTGTTTTTCACCCACTTGTCCAGGTGTCAGACATCATAATGATGTCTGATGTTGTTATCTGGTGTATTAACCTTTTTCATTATGCTGCCAATCTGAACGTGACGATCAGTCGCTATCGAGTCTACTGTGACGTCCTTGCTTAAAATATACTCCAAGGACTGCTTGAATCCCTCCTTTTCCATATTAGTGAGAAATTTCACTTCAGTGACCTGCACTAACTGGAAGTCAATTATTAATGATGTTTCCTGGTCCATAAAGGTATATACTCCATATCTGGCTGAGAACCCAGGAGAGTCACAGAGACCGTCACCACAGATAACCAAATTCTGTTTTGACTTCACTTGGTTGATTATTACTTCCTGCTGCTTCAAGTACTCTTTATTTATCATTGGGAACAGATACTTATGCTGGATACTCACATATGTAACTATTGACATACACTGCAAATTGAGCAAGTCGCCTATCATCTAGAATTTCTGGAAAGAGTTCCCACTGTATAGGATTGCTGCTGTCAGCTCCTGGTTTACTGCTGCCATTTTACTAATCTTAGACTATGAAAACCACTGAGTATCATGGCTGTTCTGGCAAAACATTTTAACAATAATCATAGAGCCTGCACATTTGTGTTTGTGTCAATGACCACGGAGTCACAGATGATGCAATGTTTGTACAGCTGCTTCAGATTGCTGAAATTGATAATGAATTTTTTATTGTCACTGATTGTGTTGACAAGTAAGTCACCATCATCATCGTCACTGTCTGAGTCATTGACCAAACTGTCTGGCTCATAATCAGTGTCCACCACACTAATGTCCTCTTCAGGTTCCGACGTGCTCATGTCATCAACCTCTATTGCTGCTTCTGACAGTGTGGTATTTGGATTTATGTAAGCAAGTTCATTAAACACTGTCGGGTATGTGTGGTCAAGCGGTTACCTTGTTTATGTCACCTGAAAAATTGAATTCATATTCGAGCCACTGGCATGCTGCATCAGAGCAAGAAATTTCTTCAGTTTGAGTTCCAATGGATTGAAAAGTCTTTGTAGGTTCCGGTTCTGGTTAGTGCACAGCACACTGTAAAAGGAAATGACCAATGATTTTTTAGGAAATAGAGCAAAAAAAACCAAAAAAAACAATTGTACCATTAGCTGTGTTTCTCAGGCAACTCACACATGATGCCTCTACTTCAATTTTAGGATAATCTGGAGGATCGAAGCAGGGGTCCTCATCATCTTCTGCTGACCTTTCACAGAGTGCTACCTGCACAGCTTCTTCAACAATCTGGTAATAAGTAATTGACAATAATAATGGGTATACATGACTTACACAATTTCAGTAAGTCTACAAAGACAGCAGAACACTTTGTGCTGAATATTACCTCCTTCTTTCTTTTCATCTCTGCATGCCTCTCACTGCACGGCCTCCCAGGTTTCGGTGCAATACTAACATGTGCAAACACTGTTGGCCCAGCATCCTCCTTCAGAATTGACGGATGTTTCAAGTTCATCAGTTCTGCCTGTGGGAGAAAGGTGTGACATCATTATAATTGCATAATTCCAAAAATGTAATTTATAATATTTCACATGCAGAATGGAGAGTAACAAAACATTATATATCTTACTGGTTCATATCCCAAGAAAGAGTTGTGTTCACGTAAAGTTGTTCAATGTGGCTGTTGCCATTGGCACAATATGTTGGTTACTGTTTTGAAGTGGATGCAGTCCCATGTGTCCTGCTCCCTCTAAGCAATGTTGATGTTGCCTGAACTGTTATGTACCACGCTTCTCCCATATTGACGAAGATATTGAAGGATTTGGATTTGATTGGATCTACACATATGTGTCCATACCCATGCTTTCTGTAGGCATGTCACAAAAGCAATCACAGTGTGGTCCATCACATTTACATATTGAAAATGTGTACATCGAGTCTAGAAGTGTTAATGAGAAGCAGTGCCACCACGTCAAGGTCCTTCCAGATCGGCACTGTTCATGTAAGGATGAAAACATTGCATTACCTTTTTAACACAATTACTGTACATGTATCATTGTCTGTTAATGGCAATCAATGGATATTATGAAATGTGTATAAAGAATGCTGAATTATGATTGGATGAGAGCTGCTTTCAGCTGGACCGTTATCACAGCACAAGGGCACAGCTAAAAGTATTATGTTTAAAAATGCATCAAATTTACTAAAAATGACCCATTTCATAACTGCAAAAATGCACTCCAGGGTGTGTGTAATGGTGAGCTAAAGGCCCTTCTTGGGTGGTGGAAACCCTCGGCCATACCTCGTGTTTCGACCCATGATGAGGAGTGCCGTTATCCCCCCATAACACACCCCCTGTCATGCCTTATTGCTTAATCATGACATGGTGAGAGGTGATGTAGAGACATGGCACAATGGGTGCACAGAACAACACTACCCCCCACCCCCCCCCGGGCCAGACACATGGTGCAGACCAGTATAGAAGTTAAAATCTGCTGTATGTAGAGAAGTGTGACTGCCTTGCTGAACACCGTCATGTGTAGGTGGGGGGATTGTTGTGGCATGTCAGTATGTCATCTATCACCTTGCCATGGCATGATGCACTAATAGGCATACCCTGCGTCGCATGTGTGAATAGTGAAGTACTACAGTACTTATGTTTGTGACACAGTGCCTAGCAACATGGGACACTGAACAATGCACAACACCATGACATGGTGAGAGGTGATGTAGAGACATAGTACAATGGGTGCACAGAACAAGACCGCCCCCCCACCCCCCGGGCCAGACACATGGTGCAGTTCAGCGTGGAAGTTAAATTCTGCTGTACATAGTGAAGTGTGAGTGCCTTGCTGAACACCATCATGTGTAGGCAGGAGAGGGGGGTTGTTGTGGCATGTCAGTATGTCACCTATCGCCTAGCCATGGCATGATGCAATAATAGGCATACCCTGCATCGCATGTGTGAATGGTGAAGTACTACAGTACTTATATTTGTGACACAGTGCTTAGCAACATGGGACATAGAACAATGCACAATACCATGACACGGTGACAGGTGATGTACAGACATGGTTCAATGGGTGCACAGAACAACCTCCCCCCCCCCCGGGCCACACACATGGTGGTAAACAACAAGGAAGTAAACTGTTCTGTATGTAGTGAAGTGTGACTGCCTTGCTGAACACCATCATGTGTAGGCAGGAGAGGGGGGTTTGTTGTGGCATGTCACTATGTCACCTATTGCCTTGCCATGGCACGATGCATTAATAGGCATACTTTGCGTTGCATGAAAGATGGGTGACACAGTACTGCTTTGTTCATGTTGTTGGTAGAATGATATGTACCAGATTCTGGAGAACGCACATGTACAGCAAGTGGATCAAGTTTGTGATTCTTCAGAAAAGGCACAGAAGGAGCTTGTCTCATCACATTACCAAGTACCAGCCCAGGTAACAACTGTTCTGGAAATAAAACATTTGTTCATAATGGATGGACAAGGTAAACCATTCCAAAAGTACACACAAAGTACTGTCTTCCACAAGAGGAATGGTTTATCTAAATGTTAATCTGCACTGCGACTGTTACTTGCTAAACTGGTGAAACACGCTTCTTATTGTGCTTGGCATCATTTGCCATGGCCACACCACAAGGTGCATACACCTGTCTCACTACCTTGCTCATCACTGTTATGTCTTGCTATGAGACACAGGGTGGTGAGAGGTATAGGTTAATGACTGTGAATCAGGTCTTACAAAAGTGTCTTGTCAAGCTGAGTACATGACATGAACTGCTCTCTGTTATGTGCAATTGCTGCTGATGGGCACCATTATGTCACCACTTCTAAACAGCAAGCATGATCACAAATACAGACTGATAAGACCGTCTAGAACAATACCATGCTGTCACTCAGGTACTCATATGGACATAATGATGTTATGTTTTGCAGTGTGCAAGAGGACAAGGACACTTCATGGACCACTAAATTCTGATACATAAACACTTGTTGGCAAACACCATATCAATAACACGTGAATGCCATACACTGTAAATAACAGCATTCAATTTGCACATCAAGACACATTGAAAACACGCAACTAGAAATACATAAATACCTTTACTAAAAATGCACAGTACATTGGTGTCAGACATGGGTGGGGGGTGACAGCAACATAAGGAGTAAGTGTCCATGTAAGCTGTGCAAGCTGTGGTCAACAGAGAAAAGAACAGTGTTATTCACAAAAATCATTCTGTGTACCTTCAAGTTTCTCTGGAAGCAGTCAGATGCAAAATGTTGGGAACACAATACAGTGTTCCTGCTGCTGACATCTGGAAAATTTTGCCTCTTTATTGCAGCCTTCCACCTTGCCACCATGTCCTTGCTGTGAGGGAGTCGAAAAAAATGATATACCCTGACATTCTTTTTTTTGGTAGCGTTAAAACACCCGACTGCACAATTAACCATTTCACAGAGGACACTACTGAAAATTTAGAAAATAAACATTAGGTGTTATCATGAATTTTGTGGTTCACAACCCGAACGATATATGGACAGCAAGACACACTGAAGGCGTTCAATTACTCCTGCAGTCGTGCTGACTGGCTGAGTCCATCGGCGACGTCACAGCAGGATAGCACATGCGCAAGATAGAGCGAACAAACTCGGAGATTCGAGGTGCCGACATAACGATAAAAAACATTAAGTTACGCAACGCAAACCAGTGGAAACAACTGGAGACATCACAGGTACATGTTTCTATATTGCAAAATGGGTGAACAGTAACTGTACAATGATTTGTTTCCCTTTAACAAATTATTTTTGTTTTTATACAGAAACCCAAGTTAATTATCTACTTTTTTCATAACGTATATTATGTGGCCATTGTATGACATGTTTTGGTTTAGCATCACTCCTAAATAGTTAAATCTTACTACTTCCTCCAGTTCACAGTCATTTATTCCTTTGATTCTTATATTATTTCCTGTACTCCCTAATTTTTTATTGAGTACTAAAAACCATTATTTTAGTGTTCTTTTCATTTAACAGTAATTTGTAACAAAAAAAAGTGTTTGTAATGTGTTATACCAAGGTTTTAGAGTCTTCTCTTAATCCCCTCCTGTCTTACCAGCACAGCAAAGAATAATAACATCAGTGTACATGATTACTGATGCTTTATCAGAAACAATTCATAGTTTATTTATAAATCTAGAAGATAGGAGCGGACCTAGAACTAAACCCATAGCTACTCCCTTGTCAATGACTCTTATCTCTTGATATCTTAGGTCACGTTTTTTACCATTTGCATTCTGTTAGTCAAATCATTTCTATATTAATTCAGTGTATAATTTAGTACAGCTAAGCCCCTTAATTTACCTAACAACAAGGTGTGGTCCATCAGATTGAAGGCCTTGATCAGGTCAACAAAAATGGCTCCAATGAGCACTCCACTATCCATATTATCATAAATGTTAGTGGCCAACCTGACCAAGGTCATTGGCATGCTATGGGCTGTTTTGCAGCTGTCACACTGAATATGTTAGTTGCATAGCCTGTACAGTATGTAACACCATCTGAGCAGCTGATTTGCATTAGTGGATGCTGCACTGCAGTCACAGAGAAGAGTTCATCCACTACAAACAGTCAAATCTATTTGTATATTGCAGTGTGGGTTGATGAAAGTATAGGTATCCCAGTGAAACCCCTGAATAGCACCAGCCATAACTCCCTATACTGGTGAGGAGCAGTACTGTATATATACTTATTGGCATGGCCAAAAAGCAGACATCAAGATTGGGTGCAGGGGGGGGGGAACAACTTTAGTTGCACCATTGTACAACTGGTGCCATGCCATGGACCAACCCCTACACTATACAGTCCAGCATGTTAATTGCTATACAGCCAGTGCTATCATATATATCTAAACAAGCAGCTGCATAAATGCCGCTGTGTCTCTGTTGCAAAGAGGAATGTATCTCCTGCAAACAGCAAAAACATTTGTGTGGCAGTTGTAACAGGAACTATAACTGAAGAAGATATGGAAGGAATTGAATATAATCAATATTTCTGCCACTGAGCTGTCAGAAGTACAAATGCAGGTACTCAACAGGGGCTTGAACTAGATACCTGCACCTGGATTTAATCTATTGAACGCCACTGTGGACTTGCACTAGTTCAGCAGAACACTGAGTCTCCTCCCATTTACCCATTTATTTGCAAGCCTGGGTAATAATATAGAAAATTACGTCATGTGGCGAATAGAAGTACATGAACCATGTGGCAAACTCCCAACATTGACATTAATGACTGAAATCGAAGAGAAAATCCCAGTGTTGTCCCTCATGCCTGCTGAGAATGCTTTCTCCTAGCAGTATGAGGAAGACATTCAACCTTTAGTCAAGCAGGATAAAAACAGCTTCTTTCATAACTTTACTTTTCTTTATTTTTTTTTGCAGTTAAACTTTTTATTGAGTTTGTTGTTCAGACCAAAAACTCAATAGAATGATCAGGTTTGGACATGAAAAGCAGAAGCAGGGAAAATAAAACAGTCTGGTTACGGGTAGTGTGCTAATAGAGGTCAGTACTACATAAAAAAATATCATGGAACATACTTACCAGAGGTCTTTGACATAAGGTTCCTGCTTTGATTGGGGGTTGGACAAGGCAACAGTCACCCGTAAAGAAAAATAAAACAGATCACTAAGTAGCAAAGCAATAACCAAAAACCTCAGCTACTTACAGTTAGAGATCCTAAAAGCAATCTTCATCAGAACGCTGAGACTGCTATCCAATGTCTGTAACTTATTGGATATAGGGTGCAGAGGTGAACAGAGGTTATACTTCTTAACTACTTAACCTACTCCTCCCCCCACCCTGCCCATTCTTTTTTTGTTCTCCTCTCCCAGTTCTTTACCTTCTGATTAAATATTGCTTTATTACAACAACAAAGTGTTTACCTGCACCTGATATTGTCTGTCCTGTACTTTTACATGTAATTGTAACCTTGTATCCCTGAATCTTGCCATGAATTGCCTTATTAGGGAACTGTATGCATTTCTGTATATTTGCTTATCAATATGACGTTTTTGTATAATGTGCCATTGTATGTGTACGACCTTCAGGACCTCCTTGTGAATGAACTTGCTCAATGGAGTTTTCCTGCAATAAACTTGAACTTGAACTTCACCCAATCCAAGATTTTGGGGTTGTGGATTTAAAAAATTGTAGCCAGCAAGTGTTGGATTCAGCTAATATATTCATGGCTAGATGTAAAAACCTGTTTAGTAAAGCTAGCTTGGTGATTGAAGTTAGAATTTCCTGCAGAGAGGGGACACCTAATTGTCTCCATTTGCAGAGGACAAGGCATTTACCTTGCTTAGCTAGTAGTGCCACTGATCTGTATTCTGGGACAGACAGGTGGGGAGCCTTGGATTTCATCCATAGTATTAAGAGTGGGGCAGGCATTGGAATAGTTTTGCCTAGCACTTGAGTACCAATGTGGCATACTTGAGTCTATATGGGTTGTAGTTTAGGACATGCCCAGAGTATAAGTAGTATGTCACCTTGTGGGAGCTGGTACTTCCAGCATTGATTATGATTTAAAACACCTGCTTTATGAAGCATGGCCAGGGTCCTATACCACATTTGTAAAATTTTATTGTGAATTAGCCTGCTTCTCACATTCTTGAGGGACCTGTGCCCTAACCTGTAGCACTCTAGCCACTGTTCTTCACTAAGTGGTAATTGCTGGGCCTGCTACCATTTATTCTTGGATATCTCTGATTGTGAGGGAAGGGAGCCCTTAACTACTTGTGAGTATATTTTACTGGCTAAGTTTTTTTTTCTATTGGATATCCACCCAGGCACTGAGGGGGTGGTATGGCTGCATGCCAGCTGTTCGATTTATGTCCAGACAGCGCTGTAGATCTGCAGGTATCTCCAGAAATCTTTCCCAGGGAGATTCCACCAGACTGTAAATTCTGAAATGTTTCCATCTGTGTGGAGCCATTCATCAAAAGGTCTCCTATGGTATTAATCCAGGCCTTAGCCTATTCCTTCCATAATATGGGTTTCCTGCCCATTAATATCTTAGTATTAGCCCATAAAGGCATTAGCTTCATTGGGGTGAGATTTGCCCCCAGGTTTCCACCTAACTTGGCTCAGTATGAAATAGAAGGGCCATGTGTGTGATGGGATAATCAGGCTTTAGTTGGAGGATTATAGCTCAGTAATGGGAGGGAATGGATCTTACTCTGGATGGCCTCCATGTAGATAAATTGTGGAGAGTCTTCCACCTGAGGTTGAAACCACTGGATTGTTTGTGTAGCCTGAAAGACCCACTTGTAGCCTTCAAACCATAGCAAGCACCATCCCCCTACCTTCCAGTGGGCCCATAGTTTGTTGCAACTGCATCAAGGTCGTCTGTCCTCCCATAAGAATCACTGTATCTGTTTATCTATGCTAGGCCACCAGTTAGAAGGGAACTCTCGGGTGATATGTGATACTAAATAGAACATTTTGTGGGCAGTAACCATCTTGACTACCGTGATTTTCCTTGCTAAGCTGAGTGGCATTTCACCCATCTGGCCATCTCTGTGGAGAGACTGGTCAGTAAGGGCTGAAGATTAATTTCCCAGAAGTTTGCCAGACTGGGGACAATCTTGATAACTAAGTAGGCAATGCCATTTCCAGCCGTTGGTAGACCTGAATTGGTCACCAGGGTAGGCATGCAGTGTTGGTTTAGGGGCATTACTTTGGTTTTTGACTGGTTTATCTTGAGTCCGGTGGGCAAGGTAAAATTCTGGAGTAATTGGAGGAGGTGAGGGATGGATATGGGCAGTTTCACCAGGGTGACTAAGAGCTCACCGGTGTACACAAGGGTGCTGAATCTTCTTTCCCAGATTGTAATCCCATAGATCCTCTCATGTTGTCTAATTGCGGTGGCCAAGGGTTCCACAGCTAGCACAAAGAGAAGGATTGATACGGGGCACCCTTGCCTGGTGCCTCTCCCAAGATTGAAGGAGGTGAACATTACATAGCTGGTTAGAATTCTGGTTGTGGGGTTGGTATACAGCAATCAGAGTGATGTTCCAAACATACTACCCAGTCCAATGTGCTCCAGTATCAGGTTGAGAAAGTCCCACTCCAGAGAATCAAATGCCTTCCCAAAGTCTATCACCACTGCTGCTGCTAGTGAGAGAAGGGATTTTGCTTCCTGAATTGGGTTTATTAAGGACCTGATATGATCTGTGCTGTATCGGCCCAGCACAAATCCAGCCCATGCTGGGTGGATAAATTGTGGGAGAACTGGATTTGATCTGTGAGCAAGTGCTTTTGTATAGATCTTACTATCAGTAATAACTAGGGAAATCAGGTGGCAACTGCCAGGTAAGGTGGGATCTTTTCCTTTTTTGGGTAATATGGTAATGATTGCTTCCCTTAGTGTTGGAGGAAATGTAACTGCTGCATCTGCCTCCTCATACACCTGTTTCAGGATGGGGGATATGGATGGGACTAAAACCTGCCAAAACTCAGCTGGAAACCCATCTCCTCCTGGTGCTTTGCCTGGATGAAGAGATTTCAGGCCTGCGCTTATCTCTTCAGTTAACAGTGGGGTGTCTAGGAGGACTCCCTGATCTGGGGATATCTGATAAAGCTCAACCGAATTCAAGAAAGCTTTAATGGTGGCAGGGTTTGCTACTCTGGATGATGCATACAGGTGCATGCAATAGGTTTTCATAATAAGGTTTATTTGTTTGGATGATGTGTGCACCTTCCCCATAGCATCTTGTAAGCCCACTATGCGCCATTCATTTTGTTGCCGCTTGATTCTATAGGCAAGCACCTTGCCTCCCTTTTCACCGCCCTACCAATATTTGTGTTTTAGGTGCAAAATGGCTACCTCCAGCTTCCTCAAAAGGAAGTTGTTTATTTTAAGCCTAATCACTGTGATTTCTTTACCAAGGATAGAATGTGGGGTAGGGTGGGTCATGACCATAAATTTCTATTCTGCCTTTTTCAGGTCTGAAGATTCTAATTGGTGTAAGCATCTCTCCCTCTCCTTGCATGTATGGGAGAAGTATCCTATGATCTTGCTCATTAAGGTGGCTTTAAAAGCCTTCCATGTGTTACATGCTGAGGTCTAATGAATGGGGTTTTCAGAAAAAAAAAGCATTGTTTCTCTTTGATCCCTTGTAATGCAGTCTGCTTCTTTCAAGAGCAAGGGGTCTAGTCACCAGGAGGTGGCAGTGAGACTTGGGGTACCCCATAATAGAGTAAGTTGTACAGGAGCATGATCTGAAATTACCATGGGCAATATTATTGAATCTAAGGTGACTGGAGTGGCTTGGGGAGATGTAAGCCAAAGATCAAGCATACTATGGGAGCCATGCATCAGTGAGTAAAAGGAATAGCCCCTATCCCTAAGGTGAAAGACTTGCCATAGATCTGTTAGCCCTAGGTCTGTCAATAGTTGGCTGAAAGTCAACCAGCCTTTGGACTGGGTGTCTGGGGAGGTGAAGCTTCGATCCAGCATGGGATCAGGTATGAGATTGAAGTCCCCTCCCAGAATGCTGGCTATGTTACCTATTTCCATACTAGTCAGGGTTTGCGCAATTACATGAAAAAAGTCAGGGTCATCTTCTTGGTGGGTGTACAGATTACCCAGTATAACTGACCCATTGGTGTATCAAGGAGAGCAAAGACCCATCTCCCATTTGGATCATGGATTTCTTTACAGGGGGTCCATTGTAGGGATTTGTTGATTAGTTTTGCTACTCCTCTTTTTCTGGTTAGAGCTGCAGCACAGTAGGCTTGCCCCACCCAGTCCCTAATCAGGTAAGGTTGATCTTTAGCTATCAGAGTGGTCTCCTGCAGGAATGCCACTTGATATTTATACTTTTTCAGGTGAGATAACACCTTTGCACATTTGATTGCTGTGTTTAACCCCCGGACGTTCCAGGTCTGGCATATCAAGTCAGCCATAGTCTTGATATGTATTAGTCATGGAAGAAAAGTTGGAGGTGAAACTGCAGATTGAACAAGCTGGGGGCTGAAGCTAGAAGTCAATATAATGCAGTTGGGAGATGTGCACAACAATAGGTGTGCAAACCCTGTGCCAGTATTTGGGGTTTGTACCTGTGAAGTGCATGATGTCAATGTGGGAGAAATAGTATAAGGCAGTTAATTGGGAAATTGTGGGGGGACACCAGTTGGAGAGATTGTCATCATCATACATTCCTTCAGTAGCCCTAACCATACTGCATACTGCCCGCATAACACACCCATACACAGAGAAAACACTGAACAGTCTTGAAGGATCTCAATAACAACAGAAACTACAAACATCAGGCATGGGGTCATAATGTTGCTAGACATTATGCTGCATGGCAAAATCGTGCTGCCAGTACAGTGCGATTTATGCCATGAAGCATGTCTTTTTTCTGTGGGGACTCAGCCCCCCCCCCCACTAAAGATTCTCAAATCTGGGGGTTCAACTCAGGGTACACACAAGTACGAAAAAAAATTACAATGTTTCTGGGACTGGGAATCAAACCTGGTCCCAGACGCAGTGCCTGGGTTCCTACTGCTGTGGCTCAGTCGTGTGAGCCAAGGCAGCTGCTCATTGGAACCCACTCCAGCAGAGGTCTTATCCTCTACCTGGGAAACCGCTACTGTTACAATAGCACGTAGCAGCATACACGGGGACACCAGCAGCGTAATTATCGCGCCAGGTCAAGGCTAGCCATAATGTCATACGCTATTAAGCATGTGACATTATGACCCGGTAGGCAAACATCAAACCTATTTACATTCTTATGCATATTATCATAAGATAAAGACTCAATAAAACCCATGGGTTAGGGGCCGTTAGTCCAGCATGACAGGCAGGCCACCCCATAGGCCCTGGGAGCATATCTGTAAAGTTAGCTTTACCTTCTGAGATTCCTGTGGTAGAGGCCACTCTACATAGTCTGCTAGGGAAAGTTTGAGCTAGTTGATGATGAGGAAGAATACGAAAATAAAAATGAAAACAGAAACAGGGCATGTCAGGCAAACCTGAAAGTACATTACAGAGTCTGTGACCAAATAGGTTCCTCATGCAGGAATGCCTAAGAGCACAGGGCCATGTCCATCAGTACTAGAGCACTGCCTTGGGGGTGCTTATCCAGGAGCATACCAATTGGATTATGTTCACAATCAAGGGGAATATCACAGTCCAACTTGCCTCCTCCCTCCTTTCTCCCATACCATTGCACTGCATGAAATGTTATATGGTAAAGCGCAGGCAGGGGGCCACTATAAGGTTAGATGGGCTTTCAAGGGACCTGGTTGTGCCCTGTGGTGGGACTCTCTGATTAGATGCTGACAATTGAGATGTTGTCTGATTTTTCCCCTCAATGAGGAGACTCAGTAAAAGGGTTATCAGAGCCTAGCTTCTGCAGTTTCCAGTAGTGCATTGGCTAATGTGCCCTCTCTACAGCTGCATCAGTTGGTGGTAGGTAAACTCCCGTTTCCCCTACCGATGCTTAAATTTGCTGGTCTGACAGGCTGTTAAATTAGATCCCTTGGGCAATGAAGGGATACCCTCCCCTCATTCGAACATATCTCCAGTACTCTAAGGGTCATATCAGCAATCTAGCATTCAGCAGTCTACATACATGGCCCATGTTATTAGGTTGGCGATGTACACAGTGAGGCCTATTAGTTTATTGTACATTGTTCAGACACTGTAGATATACAGTTCAGGCATCAATAAAGAAAGATAGTCAAGATACCAGTATCTCATAAGAGGCTGTGCAGAAAAGTCACGGACAAGCCAGTTATTCTGGTAGTTGTCAATGGGAGATGGGAAATCGGTGCTTGAGGGCCAATATCTCGGCATTAACTGCAAATTACTTTCCCAGCTTTTGTGGGGGGGAGGGGGCAGACGTTCTGCTTTTACTCTGCCCTGAACGTGACTGGAAGTGCATTTCTTCACAGCCTACAGGACAATTATCCCTCCCACATCCCCAACCAAAAAAGCCAAAGATTAACACTCATCTGAAATCACCCGGCACTGGTATTCATAGTGGAGTTGTTCTTGGGTTTGTCATTGCTGGGTTCCATTATGTAGGCCATTTGAGCTGGTAGAGCTGGAGCAGCAGACAAATGCTTTGTGTCTGGTTTCAGCTTCTCACTACCAGCTGATATCACAGTCACCCAGGAAGTGCCATCATAGGGTTCAGCGTCCGAAGCAGATGGTTGCTGTGGCCAGTCCTTCATGTCGCGCTGGGGTCGTGATGTGTCCAGTGTGGGAGATCACAGAGGAGCGCATCTGTTCTGCACTAGGAGCGGGCCTACTATATTGTCTTCTTCCCTGAGCTGTTGTCTTCCACTGTGACTCCTCGCTGTATACCTGCTACTATGGTGATCCCTCCTGGAGTGGGTGGTTCTGAGGTTCCATTTGTGATTTCTTCTTGGGAGGCCCATCCTTTCCCATCGTCTTCTTCTGTACCATCCATTTCAATGAGTCACTGGTGTGCTGCTGGCCCTCCATTGATGTGTTGAAAGGGAAGATTCACTTGTGGTTTAGAGGATCTATTGTTTCTTATGTCTTGTTTCCAGTATTTCTGCAAGAAGTCCTCCACCTCCTCCTGCATTGAAAAGTTTAGCATGGTGCCATTGTGGAGGATCCCCATAGTGGCGGGTTACCATAAGGAAAATTTTAAACCAATCTTATGCATACATTGTTGTGCTGTTGTGTAAGCTCTCCTTTTGTCAGATAAGTCTTGGAAAAATCATGTTATATCTGGATTGGGTAGTCTTGTCATTCTAAACACCCAAGTTCATGAGTTTTAGCCATGGTGTCTTGATGGGTGTTATAGTTAAGGAATTTAGCCAGAACTGGTTGAGGCCTATCTCTTTGCTTAGGCACCAGTGCCAGAGTCCTTTGGGCAGACTCTAATTGAGCTAGAAGTCCCCTTTGATTCTAAGGATGGTGGGGAGAACATGCTGTAGGAAACCCACTGTGTCTTTCATTTCGGTGCCTTCTGGGAATCTCAAGACACAGAGGCTATTCCTCCAGCTTCTGTTTTCTAGGTTGTTGACCTTCTCATAAAGCAATTGTATTATTCTGTTTTGTTCCCACATGGTGCTATGTAAGTCTTCAATGGCCACATTGTGCAATGAAATCCAGTGCTCAGTGTGGAACAATCTGGTCTCCAGGTTATGAATTGCCTGGGTTGTTTGCTGTAAGGTGGCAGTTATCTCAGCCATTTGCAGCATGAGTCAAGAGAACATTTCTTCCACTGCTGTCTGGGGATTCTCTACCATGTTGAAGTTGGCCGTGCTCCCACACTGTCCAGAACATTCCTCTTTTGGTGTAGCCTCAAAGTGTAGTCCTTTGTTCAATATTTTTGGTCACAGTGTAAAGCTTTCTGTAAGCTATTACTAGGCTGTGAAATTTACTGAAGTTGATGCCTTTAAAGGAGAGTCTGCAATGGATTCCTTCCTCAATTCACCAACTGAAAACAAGCTGCCATCTTAGTCTTGGCGTAACCATGCTCCCTTTCATAACTTTTCTAATGCAGAGAAGAAGCCCTTTGACAAACGGGGCAATAACAGCCTTTGACTATTAAAGCAGGGGATAAAAGGGTATGCTGTCTTTATGAATTCCAGTGACTATGACAATAGAGATCATCACCAATTATTATTATTATTATTTTAAGTCTAACAGCTTTGTTTCAACACAGGTGGTTTTCCTACAAGTATATAATCCTAACAGAGTAGTATTTTATTTCCCAATGTGCACAAGTGTTTGAGAACCCCCACCCCCCCAGCAGACACATTATCACAGGGATCAGCTCCTTTACTGAACTTATGGTTAAATACGTTGACTCATACCTCAGAGTGCCTGTTACTAGCCTTGACCACTATGTGATGGACACTAGAAATATTTTCTGTGTCCTAGAGGAGCTTGCCTTTCAAAAAGATGGTTGGTGATCTTGGATGATGAACTGCTGTTCTTCGGCATCTCCCAGTGTTGTAAATTTAGTGCTGTTAGAAAATGTTTGGGCTCCAGAAAGGTCACGGAGCCACCCACACATGACACTGTGAAAAGTGTATCTTTGGTTCTGAAACATAGAATCTTTTTTTACAAAGGGGGGACTTTCCATGGTAATTGCCCAGGCAACATTGTTTCACCCACTCTGCTGGTCTGGTCTACCAAGTGACCACATAGTGTTTCTGGATCTTAGTCATCACCTCTGTATTTGAGATGTAATCATTGCTTGCTATATACTAATTTTGTTTTAGTTGGAATAATGTAGCTATACTATAGATCAAATGTGGCTGTGACAATTACAAGTTGTATATGGTATTTTAATGAATACAGTTTGTTATACCTGAGTTTGTACAGTATGAGTCAAAAATTATCTTAACATTTACAAAAAAAAAAAAAGATGGGACTTCTGGTTTCATTTCATCATGGACAATGATCCAGATTTTATAACTTAACAGACTCAGAGTAGGAAACTAAACAGCAAAGTTGAGTCTGGATGGTGTCGAAAGAAAGAAGGCAGGATTTGGCTGGGTTATTCCCCAATGTCAATCCTCTATGTAGAGATTCCTGCATTTGGTGGCTAGGACGCCCATATAAGAGTAAATAAATGGCTAGTAATCAGCTAAACACTTAGTAGAGAGGGATTCACCTAATGTAGCGTCCATTCTATAAGTGATTTATAGATAATATGAATGGTTATCTTTTACATGACCTTGTGTGTATTTGATCTGTATAATGACACTGCATGGATTGTAATTTGTATTTGTACTGTTGCGCAAAACTCAGATGTGGGGAGGCATTGTGGGCATGCAGCTGGGGGTTACAAAATCACTTCAATGATAATAAATATGCTATTGGCAGTGAACTTCTCTGGGGGAGCAGGGTTTTTGCAGTGAAGAGGGTGTCAAGGTGGTGATGAATCTGAGGGTGTAGGGGACATTGATTATGGCACAATGGGTAGGGGTGCTATAT
Source organism: Neoceratodus forsteri (assembly GCA_016271365.2). Lineage (NCBI taxonomy): Eukaryota > Metazoa > Chordata > Ceratodontiformes > Ceratodontidae > Neoceratodus > Neoceratodus forsteri. The sequence goes on from CM057449.1 coordinate 1,652,660,208, forward strand.
GATGTTTTCATTTTTGTTTTGTTATGAAACACAAATGGGCTAGTGAGTTGGTGCAGCCTGCAGGAATTTCATTAAGCTTTGTAAGTGCAAAGTTCCTGACATCAGATCAACTTTGCTAGAGCAGTAAACATTCACAACATACAATATCTACTTCTGAGTTGCTGTTTACAGAATATGTCCTGTTTCATCTGTATATAAGGTGTTTTGTCACCTGACAACTGACTGACCTAAAAAGGTTCTTGACTGAGCTAGTTCATCTTGAATGCAGATTTGGGAGGCAAGGACTCAATGAGCAAGGTTCTGATAAGTGAGCCCTGAAGCCCCCTACTGAACAGAAAATCATAAGCTGTGCCAGATGTACAATATAGCAAACTTGGTGCAGGCTTAAGACTTCCAGAATTTGAGAAAAGTGACTGTTTGAGTAACAAAACCATGTGAACTGAATCCAACAGAATTCTGGCATTATTTTTGTGTTGGCTTGCGCGCATGCACAAGTAACATCTTGTGCTAGTAGCACATTTCAGAGGTGTGTCAGTGTGGGCAAATGCAGGGCACGCTTTAGTAGGTGCATCCCTCATTCCCCAATAAGCCAGCATGCTAGCGTTGACACAAGCATTATGTAAAGAGGACACAACTTGTAAGAAAAGTGCTGCTGCAGTCAGAGACAAGCTCCTCATGCAGAGGTACAGAAAACGCCTCCCTATGTGCCTTTCCTTGTGAAACATTTACACAAACATGGCAGCAGCAGCAGTTGTCACCATCTGCCACATAATCCCCAGAAAGCTGACTTGGGGGGTGCCCAGTCCCCCTGTCGGCATGTTCAACACCCCCCCAAGACTGTGTGGCACACTGGGAGCCCACCCCAGTGTTCCTCTGTTTAAGGAAAGCTGACTGCGTCGGCATGTTCCTGCCCCTGCACCACCCCCATTGTGTGGCACACTGGGAGCCCACCCTAGTGTGGCTAACATCATCCCTCCGAAAGTAATGAAGCACAATGGAAACCCACCCCAGTGTGCTCAACATTTCTTTTGTTTCACCTGTAAGACAGAAAATCATCTGCAGTGTTATTTTTTCCTCTCCTGGAAACAAAGAAAACAGTCCTTCGCTGTCAGCGGTGCTCCCCTCCCCAACCCACACCCACCTCCCTCTGTGCCCCACCTTGCGCACCCCTTCACCCCATACTTACCTCGGGAGGTCGACGCTGTGATCTTTGGTGGAGCAGGAACACGTTTGCACTCTTCAAAGTCGACTGCAAACTGAAGAAATGCCAGTAAGCTGTATAATGACATAAATGGATGAGTTTCAACTTAGGTGGATATCTCAGCCATTATTTTGAATTTTGGCTCCCGATTTTCAACAAGGGGTTGTTGGGACCCCATCTCATGAACACATGCACTGTCATCTCGTTATTCGGTCCCAAAAGGTCATTTCACGGTCACTATGCAGAATCACCTTTCAGGACTGATTAAGGAAATGACAGTGCAACTGTTCATGAAGTGGGGTCCCAAAAAGCCTGTCTTACACATTTGGTGGAAAAATTCCAAAAAAAGACTGTGTTACGAGCGTATGTAGCACAGTTTCCATGCACACTCGTGACTTCACCAATTTTTCATATTTTCACTCCAGATTTTAAACATTGCCATTTTTTGTACACCTCCTTACGAACAGTATAGCTGTCAATTGTCACATCCTGCCTGAAATATGTTTTCACACATGTGACACACAATGGCGTGGTCGCTGTGGAAAATCAATGTTTGGGACAGATTAACAAAATCACAGTGAAACTCTTCATGAGTGGAGTTCCCAAAATGCCTATGTTGAAAATTTGGCTTAAAAAAACAAAAAATAGTTGCGTTACAGGCGTGCATTGGGCAGTTTCTATGCAAGCTCGTGACTTCACCAATTTTTCATATTCAATCAATCAATCAATTTTATTTGTATACTGGAGGGTATGCGAGCAAAAATGCCCATTTTCACAAACATTCAGTCCTGAAAATAACAGGTAAAATAGTTACAGGCATGAAGAATACATAAAATATACACAGTATTTACAGTGTTAGAAGTATAGGAACAAGGTCTTAAGAATACATGCTCTAAACATTGTATTTACAGTGATACAGGCAAGAGGAATACATAATATAAACATTGTATTTACAATGTATAGGCATAAAACCCAGGGTTTGAAGTAGGGTTACATAGTTATTAAAGTGGTAATGGCGTGTATGGGGAAGATAAAAGGCAGGAGAAGAAAAACAGTGTTAGGAGATGGGGAGGGGTAGTTTGAGGCTGTAGAAGGCTACACTCTCCAAGTAGGAGGACAGTGATAAGGTAATGTAGGGTAACTTTGTGGTTGAAGTGTTATCCAGAGGGGAAATGGTAGGGAAACCAGTGAGGCAGGCAATATATAACGGGGGGGTGGGCCCAGTGACAAGCCTAAGGTTGAGGTGATTAAGTGTGGTGTTAAGTGCAGGTAATGCATGGTAGTCAACCACTCGAATTAGTGAGTGGGCCAGAGTGAAGGCATATCGGGGCAGCGGCAGGTGGACAATACCAGGAGGTGCTCATTGAGGGAGGAATTAAAGGAGTTATTGGATCTGCAGACCTGGATTTCTGGGTGAAGTTTGTTGTAGAACTTTGTACCCTTGTAGGTGATGGAGTTCTGGGCAAGACTGGTCTTATAGGAAGGGGTGTCAAAGACCTGACTGGAGGCTCCTCTGGTTGATCGTCCGGGGGCCGTGAGTAGCAGGAGGAGGTTGAGACTGGGGGGGGAGAATATTGAGATATCTCTTGTGGAGGAAGGACAGCAGATTTTGATGAAACCTTCCTTCAAAAGTGGGCCAGCCGAGGGAGGAGTAAAGAGTGCAGTGGTGGGTTCTCCAGGGGAGACCGGTGACAAAGCGAGTGCTGTTGTAGGTGACCATGAGTTTGGAGTGGAGAAGGGATGAAGTGGGAGGAGAGAAGACAATGAATCCATAGTCTAATATAGGCAGGAGTAGGGAGCTAGCCAGGCAGAGTCTGGAACTGAGGATAAGGTACTTTCTTTTTTTTTTTTTTTTTTTTTTAATTTAGTTGTTTAACCAGGTACCGCACACTAAGCTGGAAGCTTTTAGGTGAGGATCAAGGTGGATGCCCAAGTATTTGAACTCAAGGACTTGTTCAATGGGAGTCCTGGAGTTGTCAGATAGTTTAAGGCCAGTGACAGGGGCTTTCTTTGGGCCAGAGAAGATCATGAACTTTGTCTTCTTGGCATTGAGGACCAGGCCATTCCTGGAAAACCACTGATGCAACTTACAAAAGTCAGATTGCAGATTATGGAACATAGCAGATGGGGCAGTGTCACTGCAGTTCAGAGCCCTATCATCGGCATAGAGAACAAGTTGGGTGGTGTGGCAGATGGAGGGGAGCTTGTTAATGAAGAGTGAGAAAAGAAGAGGGTCTAGGATCAATCCCTGGGGGACACCATACTGAATCTGACATTCGGAAGAGAGATGGCCCTTGATTGATGTCTTGTTGGATCTTCTGGAAAGGTAGCTACTGACCCATTTGATGGGTGTGTCTGACAGTCCTAGGTCTTTGACGGTGTTAAGGAAAAAGGCCTGATCAACTAGGTTGAAAGCCTTGGTCAGAGCCACAAAAATGGAGCCTGTACACTGGCCTTTGTTGTTATTTTCACTCAGGATATTCAACATTGCCATTATTTTACTCCTCCTCATAAACAGTGCAGCTGTAATTTTTCACATCCTGCCTGAAATATGTTTTTGCACCTGTGGCACCAAATAGCATAGTCGTTGTGCAAAAATCACCTTTTGGCTAATGAACTCATTGTGCCATTCTTTATGTGGTGGGGTCACAAAAAGCCCATGCTGAAAATTTGGAGTGAAAATACCAACAAACGCCCAGGGCATTAGGGTTTCTAACCATAACTCCCCTCCCTGTAGAGATTTAGAGGTGTCAGGGATGTGACTTGGCATTGTTGGCTGTAATGCTCATACTATTCCACCCCCACCCCTACCCTGCAGCCAGTGACAGGCAGTGAGGTGTGCCTTGGACTCTTTGGCCCCAAAGTTCACCCCATTCTCCTCTACTGCACCCATCTCAGCATATTTTCTTATGGAATGGGGTGAGCATAAGGCCCAAAGACCCCATGGCACACCGCAACACTTGTCGGTGTCTGCAGGGTAGGGTGAGGTGAAATGGCATGAGAGTTATGGCTGATGACCCAAAGGCACACCCCAATGCCTGTCACTGTCTGCAGGAAGGGGGTGGGGTCAACATCAGTTCACTACTTCATTGCCATTCCTATTATGCATCTCTCTAACTCCTACACTACCAATGACAATGCCAGCAAGCTGACATTCAGCATTGAAAAATGCTTGTTTTTAACTTTTCATGTACTGTATTGCTGTAAATAATAAAATATTGCTACCTGTGCATTGCACCAGAGCCATAGTGTCTTGTCTTAATTCTTCATTTTGATTCATCCACTTACAAATGTTGGGCCCTATGCACTAACAAAAAAGTTGCGTACATGCCGCATATCCGAGTCACATAGGTGAACTTATATGAGAATGCCACGCAGTGGGGGTCCCACAGATACTCAGTAGCATTCACCATGGGTGTGTAAGGCACTTATGTGCCCATCTCCCAAGCCACTCAGAGAACACAGTGCTGGGGGGGTGTCGGAGGTGTGCCTGCACTACGTGGCATTCACTAAGCCATGTAGTGCCAGGTGCAGGGGTTGCTGGCTATGCCTGCCAGTACCTGACATAACCCAGTATAAGCCCACATGTTCCTCATCTGCCGGGTGTGTTGATACTGGGCTATGGCCCTCCATGCCTTCCCAGCCCACTAGGCTGCAGGGGAGGTCTGGGGCAGTGGCTCAGGTGAGTGTCCGGTGGGTGGTCTGATGTTGCCACAGTAAGCAGCATTCTCCAGGACTATATGCCCACTGCATGGGTGCAAGGGATCCACCGAGAGATCCAGTATGGGCATCTGATTGGATGCCCACCTGGGTCCATGGCTCTGCCCTGACTGTCTGTGGTGCTCTGCATGCTGAGGGGGCATAGCCATGAACAGGCACCCCCTGGCTGCTTGCATTTGTGCATACCTGGCACCCAGTACCTGTCCAGGGACACATAGGAACACGGGCAGTGTATGCACCTCAGGCGCATATAATATGCCCTTTCATGCATAGGGCCCATTGTTAGAAGTGAGATTTCAGGACGCACTCTGTCAGGGAGAGTGCTGCTTGTCAAGTGCTAGATGTACTGGTACTGAAAGAAAAGAGACATGCAAGAACTCACTAGAGCTCAAAGTCAAAATTGTGTATTGAAAAAATGACTGATCCTATAGTAATTGTAAGAAATGAAATCCATGGCAGAGTTGACAGCATAAAGATGGCAGACTGACCTGGATTTGGTGCTCATGAAGAGAAAAATACTGATAAGTCTCTTAAAAATGGTGAAGCACTTGACACAACAGTGAGTAGAGGCTGAGAAACATAGAAACATAGAAGGAATAGTGTTTAGTGGCAAAATACAGATACTAATGCAGAAGGCAAATGTGACAGCAAACCAAGACCAGTTTATTAACAAAGAGGTTGATGAGGAAGGAGTATCACCAACTAATTCTATTAAGGAGAATTATGATGATATCCCAGGTGGAGAGTCCTGTGGTATTCCTCTACAGATCAGAGCTGTGTGTTAGAAATGGTGATTTTTCCTGAGGTAGAGGAAGACTAGAGGTAGAACTGTCTTAGCTGATGGAGCCCAAATTCAGAGAGAGAAAGAGAGAGAGAGAGAGAGAGAGAGGTTGGCCATGTGACCATTATCAGGACTTGGGAGTCAATGTCCAGAGGAGGCATGGAAGTCAAGTGGATTGCAGTTATGAAGAACCAGTGGCCCAACTGAGACCAGAAGGGACTGAATGCTTAAAGCCCAAAACCAACAAGCATTTGTCAATACCAAATCTTGTCTCGCTGGCATTGGCATTGGTAGAGCTGGAGTTAGAGACGCTTAATAGGAATGGCAGTGAAGTACTGAAGTGACGCCAACCCCACCCCCACCCTGTAGAGACAGACAGGAATTAGGGGGTGCCTTTGGGACGTCAGCTATAACATGCATGCCATTGTACCTCACCCTACCCTGTAGACTCTGACAAGTGTTGTGGTGAGCTTTGGGGTCTTTGGGCATTATACTTACTCCATTCCACAAGGAAATAAGCTTAGGTGGTTGCAGTATAGGAGAATGGGGTGAACGTTAGGGTCGAACAGTCCAAGGCAGACCTTGATGCCTCTCACTGGCTGTAGGGTGAGGTTGGGGTTGAAATGGTGTGAGCATTACAGCCAATGATCCTAAGTCACACCCCTGATGCCTAGCAGTCTAGACAGGGTGGGGTGTTACAGTTGGAAACCCTAATGTTGTAGGCATTTGTTGGTATTTTCACTCCAAATTTTCAACATAGGCTGTTTGTGACCCCACCTCATGAAGAGCGGCACAATCAGTTCGTTAGCTGAAAGGTGGTTCTGCACAGCAGTTATGCCACTTGGCAACACCGGGATGAAAACACATTTTGAGCAGGATGTGGAAAATGACAATTGTATTGTTCATGAAGAGGTGTAAAAAAAAAGGCAACGTTGAAAATCTGGAGTGAAAATATGAAAAATTGGTGAAGTCATGAGCATGCATAGAAACTGCACAACACACATCCGTACCTCAAATATTTTTGGAAGTTTTTTAGCCACATTTTCAACATAGGCAGTTTGGGATCTCCCCTCATGAACAGTGGCACTGTGATTTTGTTAATCTGTCCCAAAAGTTGATTTCCCACAGTGACCACGCCATTGTGCATCACAAGTGCGGAAACACATTTTGGGCAGGCTGTGAAAAATGACAGCTGTACTGTTGATAAGGAGGTGTGAAAAAATGCCGGTGTTGAAAATCTGGCATGAAAATATTGCAAATTTGCGAAGTTATAAGGGTGCGTGGAAACTGTGTAATGCACGCTTGTAACACAGTCATTTTATGGACTATCGGCACCAAACTTTCAACATAGGCATTTTAGGACCTCTGCTCATCAACAGTGTCACCGTCATTTTCTCAAACTGTCCCAAAAATGGAGTTCACACAGCGACAGTACTATTCTGCGCCGGATGTGTGAAAATACATTTCGGCCAGGATATGTTAAATGTACTGTTCATAAGGAGGTGTGGAAAAATGCCAATTTTGAAAATCTGGAATGAAAATATTACAAATTCACAAAGTTACTAGCATGCGTGGAAACAGTGCAATGCACGCTCGTATAACAGCCATTTTTTTAGATTTTTTTTAACCAAATTTGCAACATAGGCTTTTTGAGAGCCCCCCTCATGAACAGTGGCACTTTCGTTTTGTTACTCAGTCCCGAAAGGTGATTCCATGCAGTGACCGTGAATCACCTTTTGGGACTGAATAATGCCATGACAGTGACAGAATTCATGAGCAGGGGTCCCAATAACTCCATGTTGACAATCTGGTGCAAAGATTCCAAAAAATGACCAAGATATGCACCAAAGATGAAAAAACCCTATTTGTACCATTATACAGCTTACTGGCATTTCTTCAGTTCACGGTTGGCTTTGAAGAGTGCAGACATGTTCCCAGTCCACCGAAGATCATAGCACCATCTCCGTAGGTACTGTAAGTATGGGGTGAGGAGGTGTGGGGAGGCAGGTTGCACAGAGGGTGGGCGTGGGTTGTAGGAGGGGGCAGGGAGACCATGAGGGGCCGTTTTCTTCTTTCACAGGGTTAAAATACAAAAAAAAACATTGGGGGACAGTTTTTATTTTTCAGGGTGATTTGGCATGCTGGGTTGGGCTCCCAGCATGTCATCTAAGAGTTTTTTGGAGGGATACTATAGCCAACAGGGTATTGGGTACCCCCGTCAGCACCCAACAAAAGCAGGGGAGGCAAGAGCAGAGGGGGATTGGGCACCCCCCTCGGCACATAACAAATGGGGTGCATGATGCTGATGGCGGGCCCCAGTCAGCATATACATTGGGGCAGGGGGATTGGGCACCCTCGAAGTCAGCATTATGGAAGGCAGTGTGCCACCATGTTATGTTCTTTTTTCACCAGGGAAAGCATGTTTGGAGGTTTGCTGCATATGACGAGCTTTGCTTGCATTGCAGCGGACCTTTCGCTTGATGTGATCACCACATTAAGTATGCATGATGTGGCACTTGCATGCAGGCTGATTAGTGAATGAGGGACGTACCTACTGATGTGTGCCCTGTATTCGCCCAACAGTGACCGTGCCTCCAAATCTGCTACAATATGTTGGCTGCACATGTGCGAGCCAACATAAAAATGACTTTCAAATGAAGAGTAAACTCTAAACAAATGATAGCTGTGTCAGTAGATTATTTTCATTTATGAAATGGTAGCCAATGTGCTGATTGGTGCTGAAGGTCTGAAAAATACTAAAAAAGGGTCAGTGAATGTGAAATTTAACAGCTTCAGTTTGGATTTTATTTGAATCCTCTGTCTTTAGATCATTTTCAATACTTTAGCCATAGAAACTTCAGGTCCTTCTTATTGAAGTTTAGCAGATGATGTATAGAGGTATGTGATCACTTTTTGCCCCTTATGCCTCCCTCACGCATACCAATCAATCCCAAACTGTTCTTCCTTCTCCTGGCCCTCAAGTCAGATGTTTTTAAATAACTCCATCAACACCTGGTACAGTGCCAGTAGACAGACATTTTAAAAAAATCTGGGGAGAAAGGGAGAGAGGGGAAGGTAAGAAATGTCCAGGATGGACAAAGAAGCAGTTATGGGACTATTTCTGGCAACTTGAAAAAAGCTAAAAGAGTTTTTATAATTATCTAGCTGAAGGTCAAAGTGATGCTAAAGTGGCCAAAAAGTTCCACAGGGTTAAATCAAAGTCAGAAGTGATGAATTGTTATATTCACAGAATATTTATAATTATCTGCACATCTTTAGTTGACCTTTTTACTTTATTTAAAAAAGTGGGGCCCTGTACAAGTGCCACAGAAATTTCAGGGTGAAATGTACTGAAAGCCAATTTGTGATGCCCAGGGTAATTAGCCAACTGCTAGTTCTTCTGGTAGCAAATTTTGACTCCAGAAAAAGGCATTTAGATGACACAGGTTGTTAAAACACACACTATCCTGTTTCTACTGGCCATGGGTATTTAAAGAAGTTAGGCTCTGCAAGACCAGTCTATAATGTCAGATTACTAACATACAAAATTTGCCAGCAGATAAAGGCCTAGAGGTCTATCAAGTCTGCTCGAATGTGCAGCTAGCACCCCTTATTCTGCAGCTGTCCCTCCCTTCCACCCTTCCCCTTCATTGACCCTCCCCCTTGTCCTGTCCCATCCCCTTTTGAAGCAGTCCACTGTTCTACAGGATACCACTTCTGCAGGTAACGCATTCTACTCAGCCACCACCCTCTCTGTAAAAAAGTGTCTCCTCATCTCCCTCCTGAACCTTCCTCCCTCCAGTCTCATATCATGGCCCCTGTGTCCCTCCTACCTTACTTTGAACAGCCCCTCTGTACCTGTCTTGTTTATTCCTTTCATGTACTTAAAGGTTTCAATCATGTTCCCCCTGGCCCTCCTCTCCTCCAGCAAGTATATGTTCAACTCCCTCAGCCTCCTCTTGTATAAGTCCCCCAGCCCCTTGATCATCTTTGTCACCTTGTGCTGCACCCCCTCCAGTAACTTAATGTCCCTCTTCAGATATGGGCACCAGTACTGCACGCAGTACTCCAGGTGCAGTCTAACTAATGACCTATACAGTGGCAGAATCGCCTCCTCCTCTCGAGGATATACCTCTGCAATACAACCCAGCATTTTGTTGGCCTTGCAGCTGCCTTCCTACATTGTGCCGAGTTGTTCATTGACCCTGTAATGAGCACCCCAGATCCTTCTCCTCCTCGTCTGGGCTAGCTGCACTCCCAGCTGGTAACTCCTCCTTGGTTCTTCATCCCAAAATGCAGCACCTGCACTTTTTGGCATTAAACCCCAGTTGCCAGGTGTCTGACCAGGTTTCAAGCTTTGCCAGATCATCCTGCAACTCCTGCCATCCCCCTAGGTCATCCACCACTGCTCCTACCTTGGTATCATCAGCAAACAGACTGATCTTGCTCTTGATGTCCAATGATATGTCTGCAATGAATATCCCAAACAACACTGGTCCCAACACCGAGCCCTGTGGAACACCGCTCATCACTAACCTTGGGTGTGAGAGCTCCCCACCAACCACCACCCTCCGTTGCCTTCTGTGAAGCCAGTTCCCTACCCATCTCATCAGCTTTGCACCCGCCCCTGTGCCTTCTAACTTACTTCCCAGCCTTCCATGCATCACCGAGTCGAATGCCTTATTGAAGTCCAGATACAGGACATCCACTGCATGGCCCCTGTCCAGTTGCCTAGTTACCCAGTCATAGAACTCCACCAGGTTGGTTTGGCAGGATCTGCCACATATGAAGACATGCTGTCTGCTGTCCTGCAGTCCTTTGGCCTCTAGGAGGGCCACCAGCCTCTCCTTCAGGATAGTCTTCATTAGCTTACCCATGATGGATGTGAGACTCACCGGTCTGTAGTTCCCCGGTTCATCCTTGCGGCCACTCTTGTGGAGGGGCACTTCATGAGCCATGCTCCAGTCCTGAGGTACACACCCTGAGTGTAGTGAGGTATTAAATAGGTCTGCCAAAGGTCCCAGAGGACCTCTGCCAGCTCCTTCAGTACCCTGGGGTGGATGCCACCTTGGCCTGGCAGCTTGTCCACCCTCAGTGCCTCAAACCCTCCCGAACTCTGCCCTCCATGATTTCCCCATCAGTCACCCTCCCATTTCTGCTGTTCCTCCCCCTTGGGTGTCACCCCCCTTCTCCATAGTAAATATTGAGCAGAAGTAATCATTTAGTGCTTCTGCCTTATCACACCCTGCTTCCACTCAACCCCCCCTTCCTAATCCTTACTATGTTGTCCTTACAGCTCCTTTTCTCCCTGATGTACCTAAAGAAGTCCTTCTCCCCCTTCTTAGTGCCTTGTGCCAGCCTGAGCTCTGTATATGCCTTGGCTCCCCTTACTGCCCTTGTCACCTCCTTCAATTCCGTCAAGTACTCCTCCCTGTCCTCCCCCTCCCTGTTTTCTTGTGTCTCCTAAAGGCAGATCTTTTCCTCCTTACCATTTCCATGACCTCCTTGCGCAACCAACCTGGTTTCTTAGTCCTAGCCTTCTTGCTCTGGGCCTTGCAGCAGGTTTTGGTTGCCTCCACTATCCCTAGCTTTGTGAGCTCCCACCTCTGGTTAGCATCCATAGTAGATTGAATTCTGGCCAAGTGCCCTTTTACCACTTCCCCCATCCTCCCAAAGTTGGCCATCCTGAAGTCCAGCACTCTTGTGCCAGATTCCACTCATTCCTTGCCCATATCCAATGTGAGCCATACTGAGTGGTGGTCACTCCCTGAGAGCGGTTCCTCCATCATAAGTTCTCTCACAAAGTCCCCATTTGCCAGCACAAGGTCAAGGGTATTCCCTAATCTGGTTGGTTCACTGACCATTTGCAGCAGGAAACTGTCCTGGAAGGCATCCAGCAGTACCAGCTCCCTTCTGTTCTTGGTTGTTGGGGTACTCCAGTCCACTCCTTGCATGTTGAAGTCCCCAACAGTCACCACACTACCCTTCTCACAGGTCCTCCTGATCTGTTCCACTAGTTCCCTGTCTAACTCCTTTGTCTGAGATTTCAGCCTGTACTGCACTCTAATTCTGAGAATTCTGAGAGGGATAGAAACCACTGGGATAGTGACCAGAATAGTCACAATGGATTTTGAGATGGCCAATCCAAAGTCTCTTTGAAACAGCTATGGGGTAGTGGCCTAGGACCTCACTAATGATTTTATTTGGAAGGCATCAGATGAGCAGAAACCCATAAGACTATGAGGTCATGTCCAGGTAAGGTAAAAGGTCTGGCTCCACAAATGATGCGCAGGGGAAATATCGGACCCTGCCCAACAATAACACACCAAAATCTGGCCAAAAGAAAATCATGTACACAAAAGCCCGCAGTCTGGGAAACAAGATCCAAGACCTGCGGGCAACAATGACAGAGGCTAAACTGGACATGGTAGACATTAGTGAGACATAGTTCACCAGTAACCACACTTGGGAAACTTAAGTAAACGGCTATGTACTGTTCAGAACCGAGATGCAAAACCGGGCGGAAGGATTGGTCCTTTATGTCAGTCAATGAAAACATCAAAGCTATAGAAATTCAGAATGCACATAAGGAGCCAGAAGAACTGTGGGTCACCCTGTAAACAGATAATGGGATAGCCATACAAACTGGGGTTGTCTACAGGCCACCAGACCAGGGGGAGAACATAGACACATTACTGTTAGAAGATATACAAAACATGACAACTAAGGAGGATGTTCTGATAATGGGAGACTTCAACATGCCAGATACAGATTGGTCAATACCAGCAGGAACATCTGCCAGAACTAGATACATGGTGGATTCCCTGCAGGGGGAGGGCCTCAAACAACTGGTACAACAACCCACAAGAGACAGAGCTATCCTAGATCTAGTACTGACTAATGAGGAATGGATCACAGATCTCCAGGTAGAAGGTCACCTGGGGGGCCAGTGACCATCACATGATATGATTCGATTTGGCCACTAGAACTAAATTATCTAATTCCAAAGCAAAAATATGGGACTTCAGAGGAGCTGACTTTGATAAGATGGCCAACAGAGTTAAACTAGCCTTGGCAAGAAGAAATCCAGGTGAGGGGGTACAGGCAAAGTAGACAAGTATTAAGGATGCAATACTTGAAGCAACATCCCATTGTGTTAGAGAGAAAAGCAAGAGCAAAAGAAGGAGGAAACCACTTTGATTCACAAAAACAGCAGCAGAAAAGGTCAGAGCCAAAAGGCTGGCCTTCAAGAAATATGAAGGAATCTAGTGGGACGAAGATAGGCAGGCAAACCAAAGTTCCCTTAGGGAAGCAGGGAGGCAGTAAGGCAGGCAAAGGCCCAAACTGAGGAAACACTATCACGAACAGTAAAAGAAGGGGAAAAAACTTTCTATAGATACATTAGTGAAAGGAGAAAGTCAAGAGGAGGTATTGCTAAGATCAAAGGGGATAAGGGGGAGTGTGTGGAGGAGGACCCAGGAAAAGCATCTATCCTAAATAGATACTTCTGCTCAGTATTTACTGAGGAGAAGATAGGACAGGGCCCATAGCTCAGCACCATAGACAAAGGGATGGAAGGAAGTGTGCACTAGTCCCTTCACAAAAGAAAGGGTCCTACAAGAGCTCACTAAGCTCAGGGTGGACAAGGCTATGGGACCTGATGGCATACATCCCAGGGTACTAACTGTTTAGTGAGTCTCTGAGCATAGGAGAGGCTCTGGAAGACTGAAGAAGGGCTCATGTGATCCCACTCCACAAGAGTGGTAGTATGGAGGAGGCAGGGAACTACAGACCAGTCAGTCTTACCTCAGTAGTGGGCAAAATTATGGAGGCACTCCTTAAGGAAAGGATAGTGCAACACCTGGAATCCACAGGGGCACAGGATCCAAGACAGCATGGGTTTACAAAAGGAAGGTCCTATCAAACTAATCTCATAGATTTCTTTGACTGGATAACCAGAGTGGTGGACCAAGGGGGTGCAGTTGATGTTGTCTACCATGACTTCAGCAAAGCTTTTGATACTGTTCCACATAGAAGATTGATTAATAAACTGTGTAGGCTTGGGGTGGGTCAGAAGTTGGTCAACTGGGTGGCAAACTGGTTGGCGGGCAGAAAACAGAGAGTGGTGGTAAACAGTATACAGTCAGAGGAGATGCAAGTCACAAGCGGTGTATCTCAGGGATCAGTCCTCTTCAAAGTCTTCATCAGTGACTTTGCAGATGGACTGAAAGGTAAGGTTTGTCTATTTGCAGATGACACCAAGATCTGCAACAGAGTAGATGATCCAGATGGGGTGGGCAGAATGAAAAGAGATCTGGATAAACTGGCAAAATGGCCGGAAGAGTGGCAACTGGGGTTTAACACAAAGAAGTGCAAGATCATGCACATAGAGAAGAGAAACCCTGAAGCCACATATGGGTTGGGAGGGGAGTTGCTGGCAATCACAAGGGAAGAAAGAGACATGGGCATCATCATCACAGATGACCTGAAATATTCCGAGCAGACCACTAAAGCAGGAAGTAAGGCTAGAGGGATGCTGGGGTGTATTAGAAGAGGTATCACAAGTCGTAAGAGGGAGGTAATAATTCCTCTTTACAAAACACTGGTTAGGCCCCATCTGGAGTACTGTGTGAAGTACTGGAAGCCACACCTGCACAAGGACATTAACACAATGGAGGCAGTCCAGAGAAGTGCAACCAAAATGGTGCAGTGACTGCATCAGAAAACATATGAAGACAGATTAATGGAGCTCAATATGTATATCCTAGAGCAAAGAAGGGAGAGAGGTGATATGATAGAAACAGTCAAATATCTTAAGTGCATTAACAGAGTGAAAGAGTCTTAACATGTTTTAATTTAAGAAAAAATAGCAGGACGACAGGACACAGCATGAGATTAGAGGGAGGCAGATTAAAGGGTAATGTGAAGAAGTTCTTTTTCACAGAAAGGGTGGTAGATGCATGGAATGGCCTATCTCAGGAAGTGGTGGATATGAATACAGTGCATGACTTCAAACAGGCATGGGATAGGCATAAGGGAGCAATACAGATGAGTATGAATAGACAGGCCATTGACAGAGTAGAGGCCTATGGCACATTCATAAGGTAGAAAAAATGAGCAGACTGGGTGGGCCTTGCGGCCCTTATCTGTCGTCAACTTCTATATTTCTATGTAGATCATTGGAAATGGAAAGTAACTCCTTGACATAATTTGTGTCTCAAAGAAGTTAGCACCTAGCTAACAGAAAATAAAAAAAAATATTTTTAAAAGCAAGTTGCATTCTGAGATGGATTAGCCACTAGAGATAAAACATGTTGAATTGTTAAAATCCTGAGAAAAACTATTGGAATTTGAAAGCTAACACAAAATGAGAAATTTGTGATGAGTAGTAAAAGAATGCTGCAAGGGTCATAGACCCAAGATTAAGGTAATGTGGTTACATGATTACCATGTTGTAGACATTCTCTTTTAATAGTGTAGCCAGTAGGCTGAGTTATCATGCCTGAACATAAAGAAGGGCAATGGTCCTATTAATAGATAAAATGGATCCTAACAAATAAACAGTGTGAAAAAGTAATGTATGGGCTGGGAACTCCAGTAAATGGTATTAAAATATATAGAAAATGTGTTCTTAGAAAGGAAACTCCGAAAATGGATAGCTGTTGGTTTCCGCAGTCATCCTCCTGTGAGGTGAAACAATCCTAATTTTTAGCTCAAAAGAATGGACAGAGGGGAGCCCCATCTTCTGGCTGGTTATGTTCCTTGGAGACTACAATTTCATACTCTGTCTAAGCCTTCTGGATTAGCAGTCTACAGTAGGGGTATGCGAGGTACAAAGAGAAAGCTGTCGGGGGACTTGTGGGTAGACTAGTTTTCCTTTGTGTTGTTCCCTGAAGGTGGAGCCCCTGAACAAGATAGGATGATGACTTGTTTACTCCTTCTGTGGTACTCCAACCTTGTCCGATTTTGGTCTCAGGAAAACAACAGTCAGTACAAAAAGTAAATGAGTAATTTAGCCTGGATTTGTATTGCTAGAACCTGTGGCAAATCTGGTGGATGTCTACGACTGGATTTTGATGGTTCTGATAAAAATGATTCATAAAGAGGAGTCTATAACCGGTAAGGTAGGTCACTAAATCTGAAAAAGGTAGGGAAACTAATCCTTTGCAGGAGCTGATTTTCTTCTAAGCTGGGGTACATTATAGGGTAGGGTATTAAATAAGCTGAAAGTGCTAATCAGCTGTATAAATGCATAGCACATGGCACAGAATGATTAGAAAAATTATTTTTAAAAGGTTTTGAATGTGTGAACCTGAACCAAAAACATAAAAAAAAAAATGATTAGTATTGGGGCAGCACCTGAAAAGTGTCATACTGAACCAAGATAAATATGGAACTTAGTAACATTTGGAGTATTGCCATAAATATAGCATTTCAAAACCAATACTCTGGGTCTGCTAACCTCTACATTTGGGCTGCCATTGATACCAGACCATTTTTAGAATTATGTACCTGGCTGTAGTTAATGGGATTACAAGTGCATTGGCTGTCCACCTCTATTTCCAGCATTCTGGAATGGAGGGACAGAATGAATGTGGTGGTAAGTATGGAACACATCATGGCTGTCCTCAGACTTATCCAAGACTGACTTACAGTGAAATGGGTCATGTGGCATGCATATACTCTACCAGGGCCTCAGTCTGTGCCATTAGAGGATCTGACCTTGGCTGATGCCAGATAGTTGCACATTCAGTCCTATGGACATCTGGTGTGAGCAGAGAGATGGATAAAGGATATGGGGAAGATATGATACATTTGGCACTAGACAGGTCTGGTGCATCCTAGTCAATTTCTTGGTATGGTCACAAAATGAGAAAATGTAATAACAGACACTAAAAGTTTATTTTGTTTTAATTTTTTGACAGAATTACATACATTCTGTTAAAGGAGTACTATAGTAAAAATTTGCAAAAAACATATGTTGTGCAGAGTGTTTTGATTTTTGTGTTTAGTCCTGGTGTGTCCTTCACTTTGTTTGCTATTAGGAGTTTTTTTTCTAAATTTGCCTATTCGTTTTATGGTCTCTGGAGATCCCCATGTTAGCATGGTTTATTGCTCTTCTTTCTCCTGCAATGCCTCCTGTCTCATGTGAAAGTAATGCTTCCAGGACCACTGATTTGGAGAGGGAAAGTACTGCAGCAGTAATCTGGAGACAGAAGCCTGTAGTTCTGGCCTCATCTGAATAAGTCTAATTCAGTATTTCTGTTTTCTATATGTTTGACCAGGTCTAGCCAACAGGAGTAAATGTTTTGCTTTTATATCTTTTAGTTTCATCAAACCACACTCAGCCATAAAAAGCACACAAATCACTCTAGGTCATCGATGCTATAATTAGTAAAGACTCTAGCTGTTTTCTTAAAGAATACCCACTCAGTTATACCTTCAGGCATTTCTGAGCTGTAGACGTAGCCTTCAGTGCTCTCTGGATAAGGAACGTGACTTCAAAGCATAGTTGTACTGCTGTGAAATTTGGCTGTAGTACTCCTTTAAGACATCTTGGTACTAAAATACAGTCAAGGAGTAATAGCATGATATTCCTTAATGTCACAGTAACTTGCACGGTATCTTTAAACCCAGATGTTCTATTATACAATCTTTTAACAACTGTAGGAATGTGGAGCTAATGTACAATGGTGATAATGAAGATGCTTTATTCTTGAGAGATAGTAAACATGGAGTTTTCAGTAAAGATGAAGTTAAAAAATGATTGGCAGTCCAGTGTTATGCAATTCAGAAAATGGTTAGCACTACCCTCTGATATGCCTAGCATTTTGCTATGATATACCTGCTATTTAATACCTTGTATGATCAGGGACCTATCCAGTCTGATAACTGGACTTAGTTTTAAAGTGGAACAAACATCACAAGGCTTCCCAATGGTGAATAAATTACCCTGAATGGGCTGCATCCCTGGGGACAGAAGGAGATGGGGCATGCACCACTGGCTGAGCTCTTTATCAGCTCACTGGGGAAGATGATTGTGCCTGATGACTGGAGGATAGTATTGGTGCAGCATATAGAGTTCCTCTGCAAAAAATCAGAAGTAGGGACAATCATGGGAACTACAGATCTGCCAGTTTAATTTTCATAGTGAGAACGCTGGTAGAGACCATAATAAAGAAGAGGCTGGAGAATTTCCTCCAGGTAAATGGACTTCTGGGTTTCAGACAGCATGGATTTATGGGGTGGGGTTAATGTCAAAATTAACCTGATTGACTTCTTTAATTGGATGACAAAGGTGGTAGACAAACAGCAAATCAAAGATGAAGGTACACTCAGCTTTCCTGGTCTTTTCCTAACACCTATCTTTGCAAGGAGGCGGTAAGAGTGGGGAACTGTGAGGAATGTGGAGACTGAGGAGTTTAATGGATGGCTGAAGGAATGGTGTTGGGAGGAGGTGTACCATTATGTAGGAAACTGGGGGATTCTGGGAGAGAGAGAGAGATTTCCAAGGATGATTACCAACACCTGACGAGAGAGACAGAGAGAGAGAGAGACAGAGGGCTAGTATAGTAGGGCAAACATTTGATGTCTATGCTGGTGAACATTTAAACAAAATGTGGGGGTAGGCTGAGGCTGGTTGGACTACAGAGAAAGGAGGACAAAAGGGAACTTAGCTAGGTCTCCCCCAGAAATGGGGGATAGATACACGGGGGATATAGGATGTAGGGCAGGGGTTCATAGAAAGTAACAAAAGGAGTCAGGTTGCTGGCTCAGTGGGACAGCAGTAGCACTACCACCTGCCTTGATGGTGACTAGAGGTGGGTGAAGTGAGCAAAATTTACTTCGCAGAGAAATCCATGAAATTCCACCAATTTCACAGAGTGAAATGTGAAATTTCACCTGTTGGAGTGGCGAAATTTCACCCGCGGAAGGCAGAATTTCATCATGGAAAGTGAAATTTTGCCCATGGAAGGTGAAATTCCACCTAATGCAGAAACATTTTGTGAATTGCTCCACCAGGCGACTTTGGTCACTTCGCTGGCACTTCGCCAGCGAAAGTTAAATTTGCTGCATCCCTAATGGTGACCCTGGCTCAACAGTGAACTCACATTGCTGGGGTCGACTTGAAGTGGAGTGAGACAATCAAACATCTGTAGGACTGCTGTCCTTTCCTGGGAATGGCAGGCTGTGCTTCCTGCATCTCACCTGACACTCAGTGGAGGCTGGGTATCAGGGAAGAAGGGAAGCCCACTAGGGTAGGGGAAACTTCTGCAAGATGCTAAGCATCATTGCACAACAACATGGAGGGGCTGAAAGTAGAAGAAAAACATTTTCTGGGCATGTAGGATGAAGACAGCCCTCTTGCAGACCAAGCAACACAGACCAAGCACCTTCACCACATTGTACTTCAGGAGTACAAGGGCAGGTCCCCTCAACCCTACAGGGAGGTGTATGTCATGGAGGCTGAAGAGGGGAAAGACATAAGAATAGTAGGTGACTGGGCTGGGAAGGGCTGCCAAGATGGGAGCCAGCTGGAAAGGTAGGGAGTATAAACCTAAGGAGTAAAAGAAAGAAAAAAGTAAAAGAGTCAGAGAGTAGGGGCACAGAGAACAAGCAAGTGACAGGAAATTAAGGGGGGGGGGAAGGAGAGGCCAAAAAGAGAGATGCTAACAAGAAAGGGAGAGGCTTAGATACATGATGGAAAGATCTCTGCCTAAATATCAGGAGCCTGAGGAACTAAATTAGTGAGTTCCAGGCAATGGTGACAGATGTGGGAGTAGACCTTATAGCAATTACAGGAACATGGACAACTGGAACTGTTGACTGCAACTTAACAATCTCTTACAGAAATATAAGTGCACAGTATGTGTGCAGCATGCATGCTGCACATGTGTATTTCTTTAAGGGAATATCAGGATATACTGTACCAGGTGTAGATGAGACAGAGGTATGAGAAGGGGGGGTAGTATAGCTCTTTATGTCAAGAAAGACATAGAAGCAGTTGAGGAGGAGTCCGTAAATGAGGAGAAGGGGAAGCAGAATCATTTTGGGTACAGCTCATGACCACATCAGGTAAAAAGCTGAGCATTAGGCTGGTCTACAGATCAGTGATAGAGGGGGATGATGAAAATGGGGAACTAGGAGCAGATATTCAGAAGGAGGCAGCAAAGGAGTAGGAGGTATTGGTGCTGGGGGATCACAATCTATTAAATGTAGTTTGGGACATTTCTGCAGCAAACAGTGCCAGGAATCAGGCCCAGCTAAATGCATTGCAGGACAAGCTTTCGGTGCAGCTGGTCAGTGAACCATCATGGCAAACTGCTATTTTTGAATGGTAGCCCACTAACTCAGAAATGGTAAGCAGAGTTAGGATTGGGGAGCCTCTGTCTGGGGTCCAGTGACAAAAACACCATATGCTTCACACTCACTCTGGGTACCAATATACTCTTGTCAAAGGCTGTGGTTCTGGATTTCAAATGAGCAGACTTCTTCCAGGTGTGAGAGCTAGTCAAGGGTAAACTGAAGGAAGTGGATGAAATAAGTGAAGTGGAGTATAAGTGGTAAATAATTAAAGGGGCCATTCTAAAGGTAATTAAGTAATGCCTGAGAAAAGTTACCAAGAGTAATGGGCACATTAGACCAATCTGTTTCTCAAAGAAGTAAGGGAGGAAGTGAGGGCTAAAAAAGGGCCTTCATGAGATACAAAGAGAAACAGGGAGATGAGGAACTGGGTGAATACCAGTTAAGGATGAAGGAGGTCATGAAACAGTCAGGAATGCAGAAGCAGAAACAGCATGTATATTGTAGAAAGGGTCAAGGGGGGGACAGTTCTTTAGATATATTATGGAGAAAAGGGAAGAGTAGGAATTATGCAACTGAATGAGAAGGAATGATAGTAGAAGAGGAAAAGCAGAAGGCACTCTATCTAACTGACTACTTTTGCTCTGTGTTAAAATTGGATCAAGGACAGTAAGCAGTTAGTAAGCAGCATGGGTCTGTGGCAGAAATATATTGTCAAATCAACCTGATAGTATTCTTTGTCTTGGTAACTAGGGCAGTGGGCAAAGGATAAGCAGTGGATTTGCATCATTTCAGCTTCAGCTAGGCATTTAACATTGTGCTGCACAGAAGGTCGCTTAACAAGTTAGAGGATTGGGAAAAAGTGAATGATCTAGTTAGATGGTTGGCAAATAGACCATGGAGAGGCAGAAGAGGGTGTTGGTAAATGGAATCAAATCAGGGGAGAGAGCAGGGCTGGGCGAAATTAGCAAATTCTGATTTTGTGGATATATTTTCCAAATGTTTGGGAAATTTCACATAATTTTGTGGCACTTTCTGAAATTCTTCAGTTGGTCATAACTCATAAAGTGTTACAGCTAGAGATTCAAAATTTGAAATCTCTATTGTATGGGATAAGCTCTAAACAAATGTCAAGTTTCCTGACATTTGGATGAGGGACAATGAAGTAATAGGGGCTCAAATGAGGGCTTTATTATTCATGTGAATATTTCTGAAAATATGTCTATGTTTACAACTTAGCCACCTTTGGAGCTAGATAATTGAAAATGTATGTGCATACTTTCTTGGAAAAGTCATGGAAACTGCTAAGTAGAGAGGTAATTGAATGTGTAAGGTGTACGTTACAGGAATTTAAAAAAATTGCAATTTAATTATTTGCTAAATTGTGTGAAAAATCTCAAAATAGTTGGTTGTTTACAGCTCCGTTATTACAGGTACACACTCAATATTTGGCATGCATAGAATACACTCAAGATTTGTCATGCATGATAAAGTAAATATACAGTACCTGGAATCTAATCAAGCTGGATACATGTTGTTCAGTGGGTTAACATTTATTATGGATACATTAGAAATCACTAATTTGCTAAATTTGCTCAACATTTATGGATGCATACTGTCAGGAGGTCTAAACCTCACTCTCAGGTTCTTGGCAATAATGGGCATGCAAAGAATCACAAACACGTTGCATAAGAGTAATAAAGTTTATTTATTACTACTAAAAGGAAAATCACAGTTGCCCTAAGCAGTTCTTACCATTAGGAACTGGGAGCCAATGCTAAGTGTTCCCTATACCTCGAGGAATCTCCATGTCTCCTGGGGTCTCCGAGGTAGATGTAATGTCTTACATTATATACCCAAGATAATTATCATGGTTACTGTAAGACAGAAACATTTCTAGTTTCAGAGATGAGCCCTACTGGCTAAATTAGAGGTAGCTCCACAGTCCAAGATAACATTATACAATGTTGTTATAGTCATCACTTTGTAGAAACAAAGAGGTACAGTTTGTACATAGCTGTGTAGTAACACAACTCATCAGAAGATGGCAATTCCAACATATATATCATAATCATTACAAGGACACAGATGTCCTAACATCTTGTAAGCAAGAAATGCATGTGTATATTGGAAAGTAAAGTGCATAGCAGTTATATGCATACATATCCTGATATCTACTCTAGTACGGTAGATGCCCTTAGCCCTCTATGTTAGTATAACATATACCTAAATGCTAGCTGTCTGCAGTGTACCTCTGGGGTACCAATTAGGGTGCAGGGACCTCATGTAACAATACTGTATAATGCCATTAGAATTCCAATTCTGGAATGAAACTTTCACAAAGCACTTATCACAACTGAGTCACCTTATCTGTAGTAGAATCCTAGCCCTGCAATACCATTCCAGCAATCCTGTGCCAGTGATGCCCAGAATAATGCTCCATCATGACTGAAGATATCCAGATACTTCAGTCACATGTACTAAGTCACAAGTTGTAAGACTTAATGTCACCTGATGCTACTGTTTTCAAATAGTAGAAATGTACATTATCTGCAGAGTTGTTAAACATGCTATAGAAAATTAAAATTTTGACAGAATAAGGACTACATGGCCCATCTAGTCTGCATATTTCTCTATACATACAGAATTATCCACCACTGTGTTTGTGAAGAAATACTTCCTTACATCTCTACTAATCTAACCCCCATCCAGCTTCATAGCAAGTCATCTTGTTCTTTAGCACCTTTTCTTCTGAAAAATACTCCCTTCCTGTACCTTATTTACCCCTGTGAGGTATTCATAGGTCTCTATCTTATCTCCCCTCTCCCTCCTCTGTTCCAGTATGTACGTGTTGAGATCCTTTAGTCTCTCCTCATGGGGCTTTAGATGCAGACCCTGCACTATTTTAGTTGCCCTCTTCTGAACCACTTCAATTTTCAGTTTTTATTTACAGATAACCAGGAATGCACCATTGAGTGAACTCACTTACAAAGTGGTCCTGGGTGGACATATCACAAGTAGTACAAGATGTACAAGACGTCATAACAAATCATACATTTTACAAAACCATAACATGTTGAGACAGCATAATAAACAAAGCATACATACATTTTTTAATACCGTGGACGCACCAAGGGGGGGAGAACAGCAAGGCACGGCAACATTTATTTAAAAGACGCCCAATCCCAGAGGCTCTGGGTGCCATACAAATTTTATACAGAATTTTAAAAGCACAAAATTTAAAACACAAAATTTTATACAGATTGAATAAATAAATCCAATACAGTCACAGTCTTTACTGTATATACTAATCTAAATATCAAAAGCTTGGGAAAAAAGAAAAGTCTTCAGGCGGACCTTAAAAATATCCACTGTGGGGGCTTCCCTGACCAAAGCTAACAAAGAATTCCACAGAATGGGAGCCGCAACACTAAAGGCTCTATCACCAGCTGATTTTAGCCTTGTTCTGGGAATGGTCAGGAAGCCACCACTAGAAGATCGAAGAGGGTGGGTGGGGAGGGTAGGTAACAGAAGGTCTGATAGGTAACCAGGGCCCTGCCTGTGTAGGGTCTTATAGGTGAGAAGACCCACCTTAAAGAGGACTCAGGGAGAAACAGGGAAAGAGATGCATAGGTAGCACAGTGCAAGGGTAGCAATCACATTGGGATAAGCTACTGTAAGGCTAAGGGGTAGGGTTGGAACAGAAGTGTAAAATGGGTTCTGGGACCATGGGAAGAAGGGCTAGGGGACATGGAGAGAAATAAGAGTTAAATAACTTGTGGAGAGGGACTACCAGTAGGGGTTGACGGATTAAGTGCTGGATGGTAGCAGACTGCTACAAGAATGGATGAGTGCTACAGGAAATAAACCGGGAGCTTCAAATTATAGGATAACTTAAGAGAAGCAGTTATATGTTTCTATAAGTGACTTACACAACAGGGTCTTAAATATATGCAGTCCCACCATTTTTGTAAGCTTTAATGATTTCTGGAGAGTATTCCAAATGGTGAGGATGCTATGGCTTAGAGATGAGGCACCATGTCTATTTCATATTCTGGGTGTATTGAGCAGTATGTAAGAATACCTTCTGAGCTGGTAAGCACCATGGGTGCATTTGATGGGGTCTGTAATGTAGGGAGGGAACTTGTTAGAGATGGCTCTATACAGTGGGCACAAAGGTAGGAATTTCTGTGTCTCCTATTGCTGAGTGAGGGCCAACCTAGCTGTATATAGAGATGGTGATGTGTGTTGAATGGGGCACCAGTGATAAATTTTAAAGCTCTATGATACAATGTGTCTAACTTGGCTAGGGCGGTTGCTGGACAGGGACTATAAATGAAGTTGATGTAGTCAATAAGTGCGAGGAATGTGGTCTGCACCAAATTAATTTGAGCAGCTTTCCCAGGTACTTACATTTTTCTATGATCTCTATTGGTTCCCCCAGGAGATTGATAATTTGGGGCTGAGTACTTGCTGGGTAGGTGTTTG
Organism: Neoceratodus forsteri; assembly: GCA_016271365.2. Classification (NCBI taxonomy): domain Eukaryota; kingdom Metazoa; phylum Chordata; order Ceratodontiformes; family Ceratodontidae; genus Neoceratodus; species Neoceratodus forsteri. The sequence continues at coordinate 1,652,684,702 of CM057449.1, forward strand.
CTGAGTGGGCATGAGGTGAGAGGAACATCACTTTGTGGGTTTTTTTTTGGTGTTGAGCAGCAATTTAAGGTGCAGGAGATTTTGTTGCAGCAGTTCGAAGTCCTGTTGTAACTTTTTACAAGCTAACTCAATGGTGGGTTTGGTAACATAGAGAATGGTGTCATCCACAAAAAGATGGAGGCAACCATGTTGATTTTAGAATCTATGTCATTAATGTAAATCCACTCTGTCTATGTCCTTCCAGAGATGTGGTCTCCAGAACTGGGCACAATACCCCAGGTGGGGTCTTAACAGTGATCTACAGAAAGGCAACACCACCTCCCTCTTTCTGCTAGTGATACCAGAAAAAAATGAAATACTTCTCGACTTTTGTCTTTGTTTATTGAAATTTAGATGGAAGGGATCTGGTTCCAGGTGCAGTAATGAGCAAGATTACATTAGCTTTCATAGTACTTTAAAATAATTGCTGGGTGTGTACATTGTTCCATAAACAGAAAATAAATGAAGAAACGTTAAAGAGGAACTGAGGCCAAAATTCTTGGCATCAATAAATTCAGAATTTGGACCAGCTTATCCTCAATCAGCCTCATGCCGAAAATCAGATCTGTAAGTTGCTTTGTTTAAAAGTTACAAGTCATGTTGTAACCCTTAATTCACTACCTGTTTAAAAAAACAGTTTCAGTGAAGAGCTGCTGATGATGTAATTTCCTGAACTCACAACCTTGTCCTCCCTGCAAGTTACCTTATATGACTTATTTCTCCTATGTTACTTAAAACTGCAGCTGCAGTAAACATCTGAAAAAGGAAAACTGACACGGGGGAAGGGGATCAGCACATGCACTTCCATAATATGTAGATGCCAGTTACAGTACTTCAGAATGTAATGGGGGGATGGAATGTAGTGGCAAACATGGCTTTAGAATGACAAAGATGTATGCAATTTTTAAAATACTGCAGATATGAGATTTTGAAATGTCACCAGGTTGCAATTGTGGAATGCAGCAATGACAGTCTCAAAGTAGCTGGAACACATAGTTTCAGAATGTGGCAGTGATGCACAATTTCAGAATGTGGCAGTGACGCACAATTTTGGAATGCGGTGGTGACCCTCAGTTTTGGAATGTGGCAGTGATGCACAGGTACAGAATGTGGCAGTGACTCACAATTTTAGAATGTGGCAGTGAAGAACAATTTTGGAATGTGGCATTATGCATAATTTCAGAATGCGTCGATTATGCTCAGGTTCAGAATGTGGCAGTGATACACAATTTTGGAATGTGGTGGTGATGCATAATTTCAGAATGTGGCGGTGACACAATTTCAGAATGTAGTGGAAACACACAATTTCAGAATGCAGTGATAGAGAGCAATTTATGAATGCAGCGGTGATGCACAATTTTAGAATGTGGTGGTGATGCACTGGTTCGGAATATAGGGATGATGTACAGGTTCAGAATGCAGTGGTGACGTACGGGTTTGGAAAGCAGTGGTGATGCACAATTTCAGAATGCAGTGGTGATGCACAGTTCTGGAATGCAATGATGACAAACAGATTTGGAATGTGGTGATGACCCACAATTTAGGAATGCAGTGGTGACGCACAGTTTTGGAATGCGGCGGTGACACACAGTTTTGGAATGTGGCATTGACGCATAATTTTGGAATGCAGTGGTGATACACAGGTTCAGAATGCAACAGTGATGCACAATTTCAGAATGCAGCAGTGATGCACAATTTTGGAATGCAGCAGTGATGCACAATTTTGGAATGCGGTGGTGACACACAGTTTTGGAATGCGGTGGTGACACACAGTTTTGGAATGCAACAGTGATGCACAGGTACAGAATGTGGTAGTGACTCACAATTTTGGAATGTGGCAGTGAAGAACAATTTTGGAATGTAGCATTATGCATAATTTCGGAATGCAACGATTATGCTCAGGTTCAGAATGTGGCAGTGATGCATAATTTTGGAATGTGGCAGTGATGCACAGTTTGGGAATGTGATGGTGACACACAATTTTAGAACATGGGGTGATGCACAATTTTGAAATGTGGTGGTGACACACAATTGTGCAATGTGGTGGTGATGCATAATTTCAGAATGCAGTGGTGATGCACAGATTCAGAATGCAGCAGTGATCCACAATTTTGGAATGTGACTGTGACACAATTTTTAAATGTGGCAGTGACACACAATTTTGGAATGTGGCAGTGACACAATTTTGGTATGTAGTGGTAATGTACAATTGCAGAATGTGACAGTGCCACACTTTTGGAATGCAGCGGTGGTGCACAGTTTTGGAATATGGTGGTGACAGTTTCTAAATGTGGTGGTGATGCATAATTTCAGAATGTGGCAGTGATGCTCAATTTTAGAATCTGGCAGTGAAGTTCAATTTCAGACTGTGGTGGTGGTGCATAATTTTGAAATGAGGCAATGATGCACACGTTCAGACTGCAGCAGTAACACACAGTTTTAGAATGTGGCAGTGATGCACAATTTTGGAATGTGGTGGTAATGCACAATTTTGAAATGTGGAGGTGATGCATCATTTTTGAATGTGGTGATGATGCACAATTTCAGAATGTGGTAGTGACACAATTTTGAAATGTGGGGGTGACGCACAATTTTGGAATGTGGCGGTGACACAATTTCAGAATGAGGCAATTACATTCAGTTTCAGAATGTGGCCATGATGTACAGTTTTGGAAAGTGGCAGTGATGCATTGTTTCTGAATGTGGTGGTGATGCATATTTTTGGAATGTAGCAGTGACGCTCAATATCAGAATGTGGCAGTGATGTTCAATTTCAGAATGTGGTGGTGACACATAATTTCAAAATGTGGTGCTCAATTTGGGAGTGTGTCAGTCACAATTTTAGAATGTGGCATTAAAACACAACTTGGTGGGGATGTGCAATTATGGAATTTGGTGGCAATGTGCTATTTCAGAGTGTGCAGGGATGCACAGTTCAGGAATGGGGAAGGGATGTGCAATTTTGGAATGTAGCATGGTGCATAACTGTAGAATGTGGCTGGGACACATAATATAAAGAAGCCAGCAGAAGAAGAACTTTTGGTCTGTCAAGTCTGCTCATATTGCAGGGTCCACAGCTTAAGTTAATAACCCTGCCCTCCCTCCCCACTCCTCCCATCCTCCCTACCCATGATCCTTACCTTCCCCCATGCCTATCCCAGCCACTCTTAAAGCTGCCCACTGTCTTCAATGAGATGACCTCTTCTGGCAGCGCATTCCAAGTGTCCACCACTCTCCCTGTAAATAAATGCTTCCTGACCTCCCTTCTAAACCTCCCACCCTCCAGCTTAAGACTGTGCCCCCTTGCATTATGGTTGCCACTCAGTTTAAAGACACTCTCCTTATCAACCTTATTTATCCCTTTCAAGTACTTGAAGGTCCCAGTCATGTCCCATCTCTCTCTCTCTCCTGTCTTCCAGGGAGTACACGTTCAGTGCCCTCAACCTCTCCCGATATGCTTACCCTGCTGACCAGCTATCATCTTTGTAGCCCTCCTCTGGACCTTCTCCAGCAGGTTAATGTCCTTTTTGAGGTGTGGGCACCAGTACTGAACTCCATACTCTACATGCGGCCTTACCAGTGACCTGTTCATGGGCAGTATAACCTTCTCTCTCCTATTACTGATTCCCCTAGATATGGATCAAAGCATCTTGTTTGCCTCAGCTGCTGCTTTCTTGCACTGTGTGGAATAATAATAATAATAATGTTGGAATTTGGTGGGGATGTGATGCACAGTTTTGAAATATGGTGTTTGCATACAATTCTGGAATGTAGCAAGGAAGAGCAATTTCAGAATAAATGGTGTGTCCTGTCACATTCCGACAGTGTGCATCTCCACTACATTCCAAAATTTCCAGTCCCCACCAAATTCATCAATGTGTGTCACTGTCACAATCCAAGACTGATTGTCCCCACCACATTTTGAGATGACACATCCCTTTCACATTCTGAGACTGCGTGTCCCACCCAACATTTCAAAATTGTGCACCACCTTGATATTCTGAGGCTTAGTTCAGTGCTGCATTCCAAAACCACCTTTGACATATTCTAAAGTACAGTGCCATGCATCTGAACATTCTGGAAACACAAGCATTGCAGCCAACCCTATGCCATTTTTTTGATAAAAGCATTACTATAGCTATAGTTTTTTTAGACTTCGGAGAAGCAGGTCCTATAAGGTTGCTAACAGGAAGGACTAGAGTGTGAATTCAGGAGATGACATCAGTGGCTCTTCACTGAAACTGGCTTTTTTGAATAGGTAGTGAAATCAGGGTGACAAAATAGCTCATAACTTTAAAATGAAGTAACATAGAAACCTAATTTTCGGTATGCAATTTATTGAGGGTATGCTTATTCTAATTCTGAAATGTAGCACTTTTGGCGGGAGTCTCTCTTTAAAAAAGATGTGTTATAAACATTACAAACAGTGGTATCAATGCACTTATGTGAACCGGGTACATGTTAGAGGTGTATACCCAGCATACGCAGCTCTGCACCCACAAACAAGTGCATACTGTCCAGCATTCACTATTGCTGGCCGCCTGTCTGTGGGTCCACCACCCAGCATGCAGCTGCTTGGGGCAGATCATGAGACATAGGCAGGCATCCAGTTGGATGCTTCTCCTGGGTCCCAAAGTAGATCCCCAACTGCATGGGAGCAGGGGATCCTGGAAAGTCACAAGACTGCATTTTTTAAAGTACGGGCCAGTGCCTAACTGATTGCCTCAGCCCTCCCTAACAACCCAGTGGTCTTGGGCAGCAGGGATGAGGGTGTTCCCAACCTTTCACAGCTGGAAGGTATCCATTGTGGGTGAGCATGTAGCCTGTATGATAGGGTCCTCTCTGCCTTATCTTGCTCCCCCCATCGTGCCTGGCTCTCCATGCCTTAGTGAATGGTGCAGAGTGCAGGCACATCCCTGACACTTCCCTCAGGCTGTCCAGGGTGCATGTCTGAGTGGGTGGCCTGAGGATTGATTGCACAAGGGGCTCACACACCTGTTATGACTGACATTAGGGGTCCACTGAACCCTGCTGCATGGTATGCTGACTTAGGCAATCCTATGCACTTCACATCCATGGTGCATAGGGTCCATGCATAGTGCCCAATAGTAGCAAGTAATAGTAAGTAACAGATAACGCATACAGACAATGGCAGCACGGGGGATAAAGATCATGGAGGGGAGTGAAAAAGAACAATTGCCACAGAGTGGCTAATGTGAATTATGATGAAAGGTGGCAGATTTAGGGGGTGAGACAAAGATCGGGGAGAGGGGGAGAGACAGCAAATGCCAGATATTGCGGAGGGCTGGGGGAGAGATCATCTGCCACAGGGCTGCTAATGTACAGGGATAAAGCAGGCCTGTTGGGAGGCAGAGACTGGGGACAGGAGGGATAGATAGCAAGTTCCACAGAGTCGCTAAAGGCAATGATGGTAAATGGTGGCATATTAGGAGTTAAACAGTGGGAAGGGGGAAGCAAGTGCTGAAGAGAAGTTAATGTGCTCAGACAGTGCCTGCATGTTGGAGGTGGCAGAAACTGGAGAGAGGAGGGATAGAGCAGCATGCTACATAGCAGCTGATGCAAATGATGGTGAATGGTAGAAGGATTGAGAGTAGAGGTCAAGGAGGAGAGAGAGAGAGAGAGAGAGAGAGAGAGAGAGAGAGCACAAGTGCCAAAGAGTTGCTAATGTATAGGGAGAATATGGACATCTAGGGGCTCAGAGATTGGGGAGGGGAGGGATAACGAGAAACTGCCTCAGAGTGGCTAATGGGAATGGCAGTGAATGGCAGCATAATGGGGGGACAGAGATCGAGGAGGGAGGGAAAGCAAGTGCAGAAGAGCAGCTAATGTTGAGGGACAATGCCAGCATGTTGGGAGAGCAGAAACTGGGAAGGGGAGGGAGGGATGGATACCAAGTGCTGCAGAGTGGCTAATGTAAATGCATTGTGAAAAGGGATTTTGATAGCTCACAAAAAGGGATGGCCAGCAGGACCATTTGGTCCCACAACTCCTAATCCTTTTTTGCGATACAAAAAAGGATTTTGACACCTTATGGAAAGGGAATCAGTTGACGAAAAGGGATTTTGACAGCTCACGAAAAGAGTTGTGGGACCAGATGGCCCTACCCTTAATCCTTTTTTTGCCAGACAAATTCCTTGATAAAATTTACATCTGTTCCGTATTTATAACATTCTGAAGTTTAGAAATTTCCATAGGATGACATTGTGGTGGGCATAGTACCTTTCAGCAGCTATATCTCAAAAGTGCTTTAAGATACGGATTTTTTACTAAATGCACCATTAGGTGTACTAAGTAATGATGCAGGTTCCTAGGCCTTGATTATAACTGTGGTGGAATTATTCCCAATGTCCTTATGGTTACTGTGATATTGTGCCATTTGAGGCACAAGGGTTACTTGAAATGTCTGTAGCCATGTGCTCTGTCTCTACAGTGATGGATAGATATGGCCCAGTGCTCCCACATATGGATATCATTATACAGTAATGAGAGTGCAGGGCCCTCCATTATACAGTACTGGTAGTGCAGGGCCCTCTACAGGGAGATGAGGGTTACTTACAATGTCTCTACACTTATGGATAGATGGGAACACAGGTCCTTGAGGGCCTTCTGCATCTACAACACACTACAGGCTGATGGGAGTGCAGGGCCTTCTGGGCACTGCGCTCCCACAACCATATAAGGGTAAGGTCACACATTCTCAAAGAGTAAAGAAATTCATTGCAAAAAACTTTGTTAATGCATCAGTTAGGGTTAAAGCAACAAAAGTAGGGAAATGAGATGTTAGGGTTTCTAACCTTAATACCTCCCACACCCAGTCCTACCACCTTATCCAACCCCCACTCTCCACAGACAAAGAAGAGTCAGAGTGTGCCTTGAGGGCATCAGTCCTAATGCTCACCCCATTCTCTTATGCTGTACCATGTTAACTTCCTTACACATGGAAAGGTTTGAGCATTAGGGCCAATGACCTCAAGGAACATCCCGACACCTGTTGGTCTGTGGAGGGTGGGGGTGGGGGTGGAAGGGTTGGTTGTGGGAGGGAAGGGTTAGAGTTGGAACCCTAACACCTTATTTCCCTACATTTGTTGCTTTAAACCTAACTGATGCATTAACAAAGTTTTTTGCAATGAATGAATGAGTATATATATATATATATAAAAAACAAACACAAGGTTCTGCATCAGTATGTGGTCTGAAAGCAAAACAAAATGGTAATGTTAAATGCACTCTGAAAATAGAAAATAAAGTTAAAAATCTACATTTTGACCTTAGGATTCTTCAAGAAATATCTTAAAAGAGAAAAAGTACCTGCCCAGTGGCGCAGAGGGCTGAGGCGCTGGATGCCACACCTCGAACCATGCTGGTGACCCGGGTTTGGGAATGGACTCAGGTGGTGGGGGTCGGCAGGGGAAGAGGTAGGATTGAGCATCTATGGGACTGCTCTCCTCCCCTGGGGTGGGTTGGGGTGCATGCTTACTCTGCAGCGGCCTCCGGTGGAGACAGGGAGCACAGCAGAGGGATCGCACTAAGGGAAACACCACAGAAAGTGGAAACTGCACTGGGATTGGCCAGATGATGGTGGCCATCCCAGACGATGTCCTCGAGAAATCCCAGAAGAGCAACATCTGCCTCAGCAGCACCCAGGCAAGAAAAAAAAATAGTGTGCTTGAGTCTCCCGGCCAGTTCCTTCCCTCTCAAAGGAGGGAGACCCTCCTGGCCAAGGGATATGCTGGGCTAACCTGAAGGAAGGCTGCAAATATGAGTTAGGCAGCTCTGGGGGAATTGCAGAAAGGGGTCGCTGGTGGTACTAGGGGGCTTGAAGGAGGAGCAGGTCCCAGTGCGAGACTGAGGGGAAAAAAGATTACACAAAAAAAAAAAGTTCATGTACATCGGAGGTAAACTAAGGTGTATATATATATATATATATATATATATATGAAGAGAAACAAGTGGAAGGCTCTTGGAGAAGAAATGATAAATGGCAAAATTAAGAGAGAATCTGGGAAACAAAAAGGTGATGATGGAAAACACTAGGCATAGTGGGAGTGAATGAGCTAAAGAAGTCCCCAGGTGGAGCTTAATTAAAAGGGCCTAGTAAGAAGGCTGAAAGGTGAAAAATGTAGGGGAAGGAGACAGAGGTAGAGACATATGGTGAAAATTAAAATAGAAATTAAATGTGTACAGATACAAACAGACTTTAGGGAAAACAAGTGGTGGCTGAAAGATGCTAGTAGAAAATATGCCTATCATTTAAACTGGACAGCTGTTGGGACCCAAGGCAGATGATCAGCTTGGTTTCCATGTTTTCTTCTATGGTCAGAATCCCAGAAGACCTGCTGAAGGACACAAACAGAAAGGTCACTGACACTATGGTCCCTGGAGATAAAGTGGGATACAATGGGTTTATCAGTGTCTCCATTCCTGACTGCCCTGAAATGTTCCCTGAAACGATCAGCAAGGCATCTACCAGTCTCTCTGATGTAAATAGCTTCACTTTTCTTGCAAAGAATACAATATACTGGTATCCCGTGATAAAGGCGTCCGCTATCAAGTGCTTACAAAAAGGGTGACTCAATAGCGATGCCTGTTCACAGGGATACCAGACAGGGAGGCGAATACGGGTATAGCGACATCCTGTCACTATATGTATACACGCGTGTGGGGGTGGAGTGAGCATGCTGTGTGATGGGCAGAAGGGGAGGGAGGGTTTGTTAAGTGTTGCGCAATGGTGGATTCCTGAGCTGGCCTTATGGTGTGGTGGGTTCATGGCAGGCTAGGGTTGGGAGGGTGCCAGGCTCGGTGCTGGGCATGTCGGGATTTTTGAGCCAGTCTGTGAAAATTTGTTTGTTTGTTTTCACCCCCCCAACATGCACTCCTCTGGAGTTGAGAATCCTTTAGTAGGGGGGTGCGGGGGATTCGCCCCCACAACCTATCTTTTCATCACCCTTTCTGTTTGCACCACAAGTGTGCATTGGCAAAATTGATTTTCGTTGATGTACATTCACCCTAATGGCGATTACCATTCTTCGATCGCCATTATCACTTAGAACCTAATATACCACATTGGTGGAGGTGCATGAGAACTCCTTGGTGATGTGAAAAACACCTGTAGGACCCCGAATTTCAGCCACACTAGAAACAGATTTGCAGGTGTAGCAGTGAGTTCTGTTGCAAGGTTTGGTACCTGGTAGGGAGGAACTGTTAGGAGTAGGTAGGCTGCTTTATACCAGGAGATTCTGCAGGTTGGGTGGCCAGTGGTAGGAGGTAACAGGTGGTTCTGTAAAGGAACCACCAATGTTGGGGTCAGTTTGCAAAATAGGAATGTTGCTGGTAATGATTCTCTGAAGAGAAGGTGTACTTTGATGGAAAGGACCACTAATAGAATTCATCGTTGTTCTTGCTTGACTGTATCCTTCCTGTGGGGGTCAAGGTTTCTGGGCATGTTACTGACCCAGGAGAGTGCTCTGTCCACTGTGCTTTTAGGTTATTCCCTGCCCCTGTTAATGAAAACATTTTGCATTATCTGGGCCTGCTCAGCAAAATCATCCTCTTCATTTGCATAACCTGCAAAGTCTAAGAAACTGTGAATAAGGCAGGCCATTCTTGACATGTTTAGGATGGAAGGATCTGTGGAGGAAGAAACTGTAAGAGTCAGTGGGTTTCTAATAAACTGATGTCATCAGACCAGCATTCTGTACTGACAGTTGGATATCCAGAAAAGGCAATGTAGAGGAGGATACTTCAACAGTGTATTGAAGGGAAGGATGGGCCATGGTAAACCTGTTGAGGAAGACTTGGAGGGTCTCCCTGGAGCAGGAGGTGGCCTCCTCACAGTAATCTATGTAGCATTTGTAGAGTTCAGTCAATCTCTGTGAATGAGAGAAAAAACTGTTCCTCCACCCAACCCACAAACAGATTAGCAAAGCTAGGACCCATCTTGGTACCCATAGCAACTCTACTGACCTGCTGAAAAAACTGTTATTAAAAGAAAAGCATTGAGTTTAAGAATATATATATATATATATATATATATATATATATATATATATATACACACACACACACACACACACACACACACACACAATATACATTATATATATATATATATATATATATATATATATATATATATATATATATATATATATATATATATATTTATAGTGACAATTAGCGCCACTATAGTTAGGGTTCAGTTGTCACATACTTAAGTCAAAAATTTGGGTGTTAATAACTTTGGACCCATTCAACAGATTTGCCTGAAAATTGGTATGCTTGGTGGTGCATGGTAGATCTCTTGATGTGCCAAATTTTGTGTAAGTTGGACGTACAGACTTTGAGTACAAAAACGCTGAAAAATGCAAAATTATCCATTTTTGGAGGCAGCTTTTGGGATTTTGGATGTGGCCCTGCATGGCTGTTGTATGCCACTCTGTGACATGGCTCATTTGAAAGAGCTGTGGAGACCAAACATGTGGCTTTTCATTTGGTGAAAAAATATTAAGGCATTCAAAAGTTATGCCACTTTTAAGTTTGCATTATAAGTCAATGGAAAAATTTATATGTATGTTTTGCGAACAAAGAATGGGGTTCTGGCCATCTTGTCCCACTTGGCTATCAAAGAATTTGCAGCCTCACAGTTCAAGAATCTTTGTCTCTGAGAATTATAAAAATTATTTGACCACAAGGTCTGCCATCTTGTTTTAAAATTTCTGATCAGAAAAACATAAATATCTTGTCTCAGGGGTCACTTCTGAAGTAAAACTTGGATGGGTTTTACTCAGAGGGCTCCGATCTGTTGAGCCATGCATTTGGATTCATCCAAATCAGTCAAAAAATAGAGTTATGAACTTTTAAAATCTTGATTTGCGGCTCGCTAACGATCTTTGATCGCGAGCCTGCAAATTCTTTGATCGAGAGATTATTTGATCGCGATCATGCATCGAGAGTGAGGGACGAGATGACCAGATTTAAAAATGTTTTTTCTCAGCCCATGGGTGCCTAGAAACTTAAATGAAGGTGGGTTTTGCTCAGGGGGCTTCATTCTGTGCCATCTGAATAAAAAATTCATGTTTTAAATATCCCAAGTAGTCTAGCGCCCCCCCCATCATGGTAAAATAGATAATGATCTCTAGTGGCCCCCAGTGTTCATAAATATTTATTTGTTATATCCCTGTAGTCTAGTGGCCCCTCCCCAATCTGTATAAAATTATAATTGTAATTAATATCCCTGGTAGTCTAGCACCCCCCATCCTAATAAAATATATAAGCATCTGCAATTTCCTGGTAGTCTAGTGGCCCCCCCGTGTGTATTTGATAAATATTGCTTTTTTATGTCCCTGGTAGTCTATTGGCCCCCTATCTGTATTAAATTATAATTATTATTCATATCTCTGGTAGTCTAGCGCCCCTCCCATCATAATAAAATAGATAAGGATGTCCAATTACCTGGTAGTCTAGTCGCTTCCACCCAGCTGTGCCAGCCCACCCAGCACCCCCACCCTTACACAGCCAGCGACTGGCACAGCCACCTCTCACCTCCACAGCGAGCCACTGACTGTTTGTATTACGAATGCTAATGCAAAGAGATTGGTTTCAAGGCTATGTGATAGCTGATAGGTATAGCCAAACATATTTTAGAATAAAATGTTGTTCAAGTATGAAGGTCCTTATTTGTCATATATTATCTGACTGGGTTCAGCTCATATTACTATACCCATCTGGTTGTATACTATACAGTGTATAGGCTCATTATCACCAGTAAAAGCAGTAACTTTTGAATATCTCAACAAAAGTTTTACTGAAAAACATCCACCTACACCATAATGCACAAACTTTCAGAAGGAAAAATAAAAACAAGAAATGATGTGAACCAGATAGCTGAAACATCTTTAAACATTTAGTTCAGTTCCTATCATTTGACCTTGGGATGACCTGGAGCTTTCATCTTTTCCACATTCATTCACCCATATTAAAGTCTCTAGTTCTAAGAGGTTGTGATCAAATATAATGCAGCTGCTAGCATCCAGAGGTCTCCAACTTTATATAGAAGTATTGATTGCTTAATACACTGTAGGTGTTTCTACTCTTATTCCTAGTTTTCTGTCTTTCATGTACCCAGAAGCTTTGTCTTTGAAAAAAGATCAAAGCTGAATAAGATAACATATAGTAGTTTCCACATTCCCACTATACTAAATGCCCTAACGCTAGCCATTTACATAAATGTTGCAAATTGCGAATTATTATCATGTTAATAACTTGCAAGATGTACTGTATAAAATGTTGCACAGAATGTGATGCATAGTTTGTGGCCTTCTAAAAAGACCCAGAGGAGGATATTAAAAAATGCAGGAAGCAGATTGTTCTCATAGTAATTATCTCTTCTCCTTTGATCATGTATCTAAATACACAAAAAACTCAGCAAAGATTCCACTATGTTAAAATATCATTGAGTTTCATTATGGTTGGATAAGGGTATTAGAAGATTTGTTAAATGGTTGTGAATATCACCCTGGATCCCAGAGTAGCTTCACCCATATTATTTGTAGCAATTTTTATTTGACGTGCTGAAGGTTTCTATTATATTTGATCCATATAGCTGTTCCTTTTTACAATACTAGAAAATAGGTCAGAGTTAAACATTATTTATTTGCCATTTGATTTTGCCCTGTTTAGCAAGGTAGCCCTCATACTGTAAATAAAAAAGCATAAACACAATGTTGAAGTATAACATACACGTCAGCTTACAGAAGATTAAGTAGTATGACATTAGTATACACAACAATTTCTCTAAAATATATTAAAACAAAAAGATTCAATCACTGATCATGTTTTTAATGTCATTCTTTATTATGCTTCAAATGGCCATTTGATTCTCAACATTTCACCATATGACTTAATCATGAGGGTACTCCTTGTGATAAGTTCTTCCTATCAAATAAAATTGCTTGTAACAGGGTGTATCAAAGAGATATCCTCTGGCTCACATGTAGCCTATGATAAAACTCACAGAACTGCCAACTAGACATGAATTGTGTCAGCATCTGATGCATATCATAGTGCCTTGGGCACCTAACCCTGTTCTTAGGTATTCCACTATTTAATAAATAATGGGTCTGCTCTTGTTCCTTGTGTCATATAGACATTTTGCCCTGGGAATGCAACAGACACTTAACTCAGCAAAATGCATAGGACTACAGTGCGTTGGTACCTTTCTGGAGCCACTACAAATATGGTTGAGAGAAGTGGGTCATTGACACATTTGTTTTGACTAAAATTGTATCCCATGAATTCAGTTCAGTTTTATGAACTGGTCTAACTAACTTTGCCTTTGAGGTTAGCAATGCATATCAATTACTCTTTCTTCTTTGTGGCATGGGGTGTTGGTATGACTCTTCTGTGGATTACTATCAATCGATCAATCAATTAAATCTTTATCCAGGCGGTCACCGTTGAGCAAGCTCATTTACAAGCTGTACCTGCTGTTGGCAGGGACAATTATACATTCACAGACTAAAGGTACAGAATACAAAATAAACAAGATGTTACAAATGATGATTACAAAAATGGTAGGCGCAAAGAATATACATTCCAAGGGCACACGTACAAAAATATATACACAACACATCATGAATGTGATACTTACAACACCCATGGAGACAGTACTTGTAGGGTTGTCTTATGCAAACCTTAGGAGAAAAGGATGATTGTTTACATTTCAGCCCTCAGCAACCAGTTGCAGGCTTGGGTGGACATTTCTAGGCTATGAAGGAGCACATTACGGTGTCTGTTTCTCAGGCTTGAGTGGCAGGAGGGTGTGTGGTGTGTGAAAAGGGGGTACAGAGGGTGCTAAGGGCAAGTGTGGAAACTCAATGGTGAAGTGATTGATAGAGGCAGAAGGGGACAGGTCACAGGCTCGGAGTAGTAAGGATAGGGAGAGAAATGGCAGTAAGGCTGCTAGGACCCATGGAAACAGTTACAGATTTCAGCAAACGTTTTGTCATAGACGGTCTTAAACAAGGCAATACTGACAGGGGAGCTAAGTCTCAATGATCTTTGTATCCTATTCCAGAGCGTGGGCAAAGCATAGCTTATGGCAGCCCTTCCAAAGCGGGTGCTGATCCTTGGGACTTTCAGGGAAACCAGCGAGTGGTTCTTAAAGCATAGCTACTGATCAGACTCAAGGGAAATCAGTCAACAATGTAATATGGAAGTCTGTTGGTAAGGGCTCGGAGCATCCAAAGGGCTGCATTTCTACACCGCCTGTATTGAAGGGAAGGCCACCCTACGGCTGCATATAGAGAGCAGTGATGTGTGGAGGATGGAATGCCAGTTATAAATCTCAATGCTCTATGGTACAGTACATCCAGTTTTGCAAGGTGTGAGACAGGGCAATGGCCATAAATAAAGTCGTCGTAGTCAATTAATGAGAGGAATGTAGATTGAACAAGCTGTCTTTTTGCATCTGCAGTCAGGAGGTGTTTAATTCTGAAAAAAAGATCAAGCCTCTGCCTAAGCTTTTTCATCAGTTCTTCCGTGTGCTCCACAAAGGAGAGTTTATTGTCCAGCCATATACCCAAATATTTGAATTTAGGCACAAATTCAAGATTTTCACCGAGTAAGGTGGTGATGGGAGGAAATGGACCAGCAGCAGCAGAGTAAGCCCCTGTGCTAGATGGTGGGAAGAGCATGGCCTTGGTTTTTTTTTGCATTTAGCAGTAGCTTTTTGCTGAGAAGCTGCTGCTGCAGTGTATTGAATTCGGTTTGTAATTCAGCGCAGGCAGCTCCAGGAGAATCACGGCTTAAGTAGAGCACCGTATCATCGGCAAACAAGTGGATACTGGCTTCCATGATGCCTAAGTCCAGGCTGTTAATATAGATGGCAAACAGTAAAGGGCCCAATATGGAGCCCTGAGGGACTCCTCTTTTTATTGGTTTAAGTGGAGAGAGCTCTCCTTCGGCCTTGATTTGTTGCTGCCTACCAGAGAGGTAGTCTTGGAACCATTCCAATGAGACTGAGTCCATGCCTATAGTTTTTAAGGTGGAGAGAAGCAGGCAGTGGTCAACAGTGTCAAATGCCTTGCTGAGATCTAAGAACACAGCACAAACAAATTTTTTATTGTCAAGATCCCATTGTCAGTCGTTAGTGACTTTAGCCAGCGCTGTGATTGTGCTATGCTTTGCTCTAAAGCTGGACTGCATAGGGTTAAGCAATGTAGAGTTGTCTAGGAATGATCTTAACTGTATATCCACAACTTTTTCCAGCATGTTTGAAAGTATGAGTAGGAGAGAGATTGGCCTATAGTTATTTATGTCACAGGGATCCCCTGCTTTAAACAAAGGGATGACATGAGCAGTTTTCCATTCCATGGGGATAGAGCCCTGGGCTAGGGACAGGTTGAATAGATGTGATATAGGTGTGTCAAGAATGTGGTATGCTATTTACAAAAGTATGGGTCGAAAGAGTCGGCTCCAGTGCTTTTTCTAGTATCTAGTCATAGTAGAAGATCTTCAACTTCTTTTATGGTGGTTGAGGAAAAGGAGAAGATCACGTTATTGTTACTTGGTTCTGGAGGCTGGGCGTTGACCTGTGGACAGAGACTACTTAGTGGTGCATTATCAAATGCCAGGCCAGTGGTGGCAGGTAACAGAGTTTTCAACACACAAAGACTGCCACAGCCCAACAGCCCAGTGGTGAGCTACAGTATTAGTCAATAACTATCTCTGACCTAAGGGCGTATACCCTCTGTAGTCACTGCATTGTCATAATGTCAAATGCTATAGTCTTCCCAATCCACTGATTTAGAAATTGCACAGTATCCCCCTAAAAAGAATGCATAAAAACATACAAAACAAACAAAATCAATTACATTTAGAGCACATTATTGCCATTCACACTGTTTTACCATCTATTAATTTTATTATTTTGATATTATACATTTATAATTGTTGTGATTTTTTAATGAATGATGCATAATGGATGGTTGTTGAGGATAAAGATGATATGGGGTTGGATGAAGTTTTATCCAAAAATTTCTGTTTTATATACCACATGCATCCAGCAGGAATAAACATGGGACACCAGTGGCTATGGCTACCCCCGTGTCCCCAATAAAAATACACCACATCCATTTAATTAGTTTTTTATACTAACTTTTTATAATATGTGGGATTGGACACATTTGTATACAAACATTTCTGTTTCATATACCCCATGAATACAGCTGGAATAAACATGCGACACCAGTGGCCATGTCTGCCACTCATGTCCCCAGTAAAAACACACCATATTCATTTAATTAGTTTTTATACTAACTTGTTATAATATAAATTGTTCAATTTTACTTTAATAATTTTATTTAGTGTATAAAACTTACATAATATAAATTATATACTTTATGATATTTCAAGAGGACTAGGATGAGGATGAAGAGAGTACTGTACTTCAATAAAATTAATTCAAGGATAAGATATTTATTGGCTCACTGTAGTCCAAGACCCCGAAATTCAGAGCTGGCTGATAGTGCTGCCACACATATAGCCCTGTGCTTGAAAATAGGGCAAGGCTGTCTCTGAGCTATTTGCAGCCAGTTAGCATGCCCCAAAAGAGTGCACTAACTGACTGAAGATTAGGCCATGCTGGTGCAGTGTTAAGTGAATATGTGCTGCACTGACGTGGTCCAAGGATCACAGGTGATAGTGCACTCAAACTGGAACAGCAGTGGGGCTCATGTTGGCCATATTCAGCCCTATAATGCAAATGATCCCACTTGGCATGCATGCCACTATTATTTATTCCTTGGTGTCTAGTGGCACCCTCCATCCCCATTATAAGCTCATTTCTACGCATGCAGCTGCCCTCTAGCACCAATGCAGGGCTAGGGATGTACTGATGCCCAAGGAATCCCTGGTGCATTGTGGACCTCCCTACTGAAAAGACACAGCCCTGATATTGAGCAGACGCCCATCCCCCACTCATCCTACCCAAAAGACACATCTCTTTTGTGTAGTGGACCATGTCTCTGATCCCTAAAAAAAAGGGAATAGGCTACAGGCAATGGTACATATTTATAATAGACCTAATGCAGCTTGTCCCTCAATGTCAGAACAACAACGGCAGGTATGGTGGGGGAAGGGGGCACCACAAAAGGTTTATTTCTGATGTCTTGCATCCATAAAATTCATTTATTTCAGCTTATAAAAGCAAGTTTCCCAATGTTTTACCAACTATTCTTGGCTTCTTCAGCAGTCCACGTATTAAAATAAGGCCTGCTGCATGCTGCACTAGATATCCAGAGTAAGCTAAAGCTTTGACAAAGCTCTTGACTGTCTAAAGATATACTGTTTACTGTTATAAACTGCAACACAGCAGCCAAACAGACAGCATATAACTAAGGATACTTAATCAAAGCATGCAATACTACACTGGCAATGTGAATAGTTTAATAAGAGGATAATTGAAGAAGTCAAAAAAGGTTGGCAAAATCTTGGGAAGCTCACTTTTAGCAGCTGAAATAAACTAACTTGATGCAAGACATCTGAATGAAAATGTTTTTGCACCCACCGCCAATAACTGTCTACGTCTAGTGGACCATTCTTTCCAATCATCCTATTGAAAAGGCATATCCCTGGTGTCTAATGGATGCCTCTCTTCCAATTGCCCTACTGAATAGACACATCTCTTGTATCTAGTGGACCCTCCCAATCACCCTACCAAACAAATACAACCGAGGTGTCTATTGGAACCCCCTCCCCCAATGGCCCCACTGAAAAAATCCCCAATCACCTGTCTTTTGTTAAGTTTCTTTTTCTGAAGATTTCAAGCTCTGAGGTTCAGGCTTCCAAAAACATATCCCTGGCATCTAGTGGACCCCACCAACAGATACATACCTAGTGTCTTCTTGACTTCCTCCCCCACTTGCCCAGGATTGAGTCATAACATGTAGCTCTGGTGGCCTAAATGCCCCCAGACTGAGTCACAATACCCATCTGTGATTGACCCACCACCCTCACACCTACTGAGGACACCCCATATCCCCCACCCAGTCACTGGAGCTGCAGTAAATGATGTCTACTGGCATAGCTCACCACTCACCTCCTTGGCTGGCTGCTGACTTACCTGCACAAAGTTCAGTCACAATTACAGTACTTATGATCATGCTCCATGCAGGGCAAGTGGTGGCTGGCTGAGGAAATGAAAATAGGGCTGTGGCTGTTGTCTAAACACTCTTGGTGTGTAGGGTAAACAATAAAAATAATAATAATACAGATTCTTGTGTCTCAGAGTCTGCCAAGAAACATTCATAAACAAGCAAGGAGTACTAATAAAGTTTATTATGCTACTTACACCAAGCATGTGACTAAGAAAATCACAAGGGAGATGGGTTTCTCACCATTCCTGAAGAATGTACATAATCTCCAGAATTGTAACTCTTAGGTTCTCTAAGATCTTGTTCTATCTCTCCCCATGTTCCAGCTCTCTGCCCTTCTAGAGCAGCTACAGTAGTGTCTCAAGCGAGCGCTACAATGGGTTGCAGACAGCTAAGTACTACAGATAACAGCATAGCAACAGAGATTACAACATAGTTACAAATATAAGAAACAGTATGTTTTGGTCCTGAGTCATTCTCAATTGGATAATGACTTAGACAGAATTACTAATGAGTATCACTTGAGACAGAATATGCTTCCATTAGCATTATAGCTTGGACAAAAGAAATGCTGACAAGTTCAAATGACATGCTGCATTTCTTGCTTACACCAGTTATAAAGACATAACAAAAGCCTTCTGTCTCTGTCAGCTTGCTTAGAGACAAAGAACCGCTGACAGGCTATTACATGGCATATCTGAGTGTAAAATACACTACATATAATTATATGAGAATATGAGTATACAATAATCACTGATGATCCCTTTGAGTCATCTTATCAGTGATTAGGTAGGTAATATATGGAATATCTATAAAAGGCAAACTAATCTAGATAAAAGTATCATAGTGAGGTATAATAAATCACACATGACAATATTAGCATATCTTAGCAGCAAAGCACATTCCTAGCACTCATATCTATATATAAGTGCAAAATAGCAGTATCACAGTACAATAGACCAGGAATACAGTGTGAGGTGTATGTGGGACAATAAGGGGCATAACCCAAGCGTAACAATCCCCTCTTTGTTGCCCTAATTGCAAAAGTGGCAACACAACAAAAAGATGGAGGTTAGGCACCATTTGTCTACAGGCCCAAGGCACGAGCCTGATAGAGGAATATTAACTGGTCACACAGATATTTCAGGGTTTTAATTAAACAACAAAATGTAATTATAAGGGAAAATGTTAGTAAACCTTGTATTACTATAAACATTTGGAATAAAACTCCACAATGGGGTTTTCCAATATCAAAGCAATCAGTAAATACTAATATGTATCAGATGTGTATCTGTCCTATTGGGAAGAAATTGAAGAGACAAACTTAAGTTGACTGTATGGATATTAAAAATAAGTAAAAATTGAGATAGAGCATCAAGATAGTTAGTGCTAGACTTAATGACATCTGGTTCCGGGATGGGAACAGGTGTGATTACTGCATAACCTATTACCTATTTAGGGAGTAAAAACAGAAGTTAGAAATGTTCACTTTGCATAACTTTTAGTCCATATCAGAAGAATGCAGAGTTGGTCACCACACAGTGTTCCACATCAGCAGAATATACCACCTTGAAGGATGGCATTTTTCAGTTAGTAAGTTGAACAGGACACGAAATGTCAATGTCCACAAGGCATAAACTACGAACAGTTCCAGGGATAAATCCAGGGTTTCTTCAAATGTCAGAAGAAGATTCATAGTTCAAATTTGATGCATTCAGATTTTCCAAAGGTCGATCAAAATGTTCAGGAGGCAGCAGTATTTTCATAGGCCTCAGTAGGGGGTGCATTAGATTGCACATTGCGTTTCACAATGGAATAGCAACAGTGTTCAGTTGAAGATGATCAGACGGCTACACAAAGTGTAAATGTTTATAACAGTACTCAGTTTGTATGAGGTGCCAGCCAGGCTTAGAAAACAAGCAGTGAAGAAAATGGATTTCTTGATTGTAGATCAGATGAAGAGTCTTCTTGCTGAAGTTAGGATATTGCCCCCACCCCAGACTAGCTTCATAGTATGCATAACAATGAGCTTGATTGTAGAATCTTAATTGGCTGGACTGAATACAGTTTATTTGAGAGTTCACAAGTGGAAGCCTAATTTTAATTATTAGGCCAGTATTCACAAGTTGGTAAGACAAGTTGGAAGATGTCACATCTGCATAAAAGGTGATGTTCCTTTCAGGTACGACATTCAAAGTTCAGAGTCAGTCATGATTCCAAGACCTCATTGTAAACAAGGAAAAGAGATGGTTTCAACCTTTTCACAATAAAAGTTCCCATCAAGATGACCAATAGAATGGACAGTTGCCAGACGATCAGAGACGGATGTTGCCGGATAAAAATGAGGCAATGACACTGTGAGAGTCACAAACATGGCTTCCTGGATTGTGCAGGAATACGTTTTAAAACATGGAGCAATACTGGTGTGTGTGGTGACATATCCAAGGTTCCTTGCCATTGACAAGTGAATAGTGCTAGATTCAAATAAACATTTGTTAACATATGCAATAGAAGTGCAAAATGTGGCAATGCCACTGACCCATACATCTGTCATGTATGAGATCAAGGATATAGCCTAATTCCAGATCCCGGAAGAGATAACCAAAGGGTTGTAAAAACATAATAGCTATAGGCAGTGCAAAAGACTTTCCTAGCTATGTGATGCTCATCTGCTTCCTTAATGTGAGCAAAATTAATTCATTAACATGAACATTTGTCAGGTCAAACCCTTTCACAATATCCTTAATACTGTAAATGTAAATCACTTGTTATGAGCAAAATCATGTATACCATGCAATGGTGGGGGGGGGGTATGATACTATATTTTCATTACAGTTTCTAATTGGGACTGTTTCTCTCTAAACTCAATTTCTTTGGCAGAAGACACACTTCTGTTCCAGTACTAGTTGCAGTGGTAGCACTACCACCCATGATGCCAGTGACCTGGATTTGGGAATGAGCCTGAGTTATAGAAGGCCAGCCGGGTGAGATGGGAAGAGCATCCCATTGGATGCTCTTTCACCTTGGAGGAGGAAGGGTGATTTTGCTGTGCTGCACCACTGCCTCCTGGGTGACCACAGAAGGCAGGCACAGGAGACAATGTCTTGAGGGTGGAAGGATGCCACCATGCTCTGGCCCATGTGCCTATCCATTGCATGCATGAGTCAGGTAGCAGCTTCAGCATGCTGGAAAACAGGTGAAAAAGTGTAAAATCCACCAACCATTGCTGGGGGGACATTCACTGCTCAACGCAGGCCCCGAACCATTGACCGTGGCTCTTCTTCTGTTGATCAGCCTCAGTCCTCTGCTCAGAGATAGCCCCAACCCAGTGGCCCCACCCCGGGTGGGTAGGAGGGTGCACTTGATGGTGGAGGTAAGTCCCGGAGAAGGGTAGTGATGGGGCTGGGTTATGGGGTAGGACTGATGGGGGCCAGTTGGTTCAGAGGGTGATAAAGGACACTAAATAAAAAAAAAAAGAGAAGAGGGCTGTGCCAGTCTTTGTCATTGATCTCAGCTCCCATGATCAGGGTGGGGTGTTGGGTCCTCAGTGGGTGGTCAGATGGATGTGTGTTATTTCATTAAAGGCTGCTATTCCACCAGGAATACCTGGCATGACTCTGTCCTGAGCAATAGGGGGGTAGGGTCCACTAGACACCAGGGAAATGTCAGTTTGGTAGGGTGATCAGGGAAGGGGGTCTACTAGACACCAGGAATGTGTCTTTTTGGTTGGGTGATTGGGGGATGGGGGTACACCAAATTGCAATGATGTTTGATTTCAGTACAATTGCCCTGCCTTCAGGGGTGGGGAGTAGCCTTAGTACACAATTAAGGCCAGGTTACAGTGGCATTAACAAGCACTGCATTGCTGGAACCCTATGAATATAACATTAACCCATTATGCATTAGGGATACTTTATTTGCATTGGCACAGTGGCATAGTTAGCACAATCATGCTGGCAGGTTTGGGTGGTGCTCTAGCGGCCTCTGAATGTGGCTCCACCTGAAGCTCTGTTGCTACTCCAGGATAAAGGGGGCCCACATATGAGGTTCCCCAGCCCACAGAAAGATGTGGGGAAATATGAACATTAGCATTAACATATGTGACACAGGCTGTATATAGGGTAATTATGTAGGTTCTGAAAGCATTGAAGAAGCTGAACTTAGCTAGGATCACCTTTAAATATGTCCAGAAATCCTGGTCAAAAGCCTTTTCAGTATGAAGACTCAACAAACTTTAGTCATATCAAGATGGTCAAATATATATTATATATATATATATAGCAAAAAAATCCATTTAATGCATTAGTTAGGGTTGTTCCACAGCGACAAAAGTAGAAATTCGATTATTAGATTTGCAAGTCCCCTTAGACCCTCGCCACACCCCAACCAACATTGGGGTGCATATTGGGGTTACCAGCCTAACTCTTACCCCATCAGATGTGTGAAGAAGCAGAGGTATAGGAGAATGGGGTGAGAGTTAGGACCGACAACCCCAATGTGCACCTCGATGCCGGTTGGGGGTGTGGGCGGGGGGGTCCAAGGGGGGCTTTCAACCCTAACACCGAATTTCCTCGCTTTTGTCGCTGTGGAACAACCCTAACTAATGCATAAAAATGGATTTTTTTCTCTAATTTCCCTTCTTTTTGAGAAGGATAATGAGAAATAGTGAATGTAATGCGGCGGAGGGATGTCTTATCACATAGTAACATGGTACCTGCAAATGCAAATGGTAATGCGCATGGTGACGCAAAGTGGAACAGAAAGATAAACAGTACTGTTAACACAAATGCAAGCACAATTGAAAACGTGAAGGGTAATGCACATGGTGCCATAGACGGGAACAGTAAGTGAAACAGTTACAGAACTGCAAGCAGAAGCGGTAAGGGTAACAGTAATGTAAGTGCACAGGCTGGTTTTCCCCAAAAGCTGCATAGAGAAAGACAGTAAGTACAAAGAATGTATGCATAATAATGGGTCTCGGAGCAGAAAATGAGGAGTTGGAATACTAAATTGCTTATATCTCAGGAACCGTACGACATAGGAAAAAAAAAATGTAAAAACCATATGATTTATGACTTTCCTGGGTAGTTTTTCTGATGAAAAGTCCATATCTCACACCGTTTCTGAGATACAGGCCCTGAAAGACACGGCGAATGCCTTAATGTTATCCTATGGGAAAAAAGGAGAAGTTCAGAGTGCCATAACTTTGGCTCCCTGTAATATTTTTTCACCAAACCACTAAAAGGCACATCTGTGGGATGTTGGCTTTCTTCTCCCAAATTTCAGCCCAAAAGACCAAACCGTTATTTTGCAGCGGGGTGGCAAGAGATTCCTGTAATGCGCCGGAAGCCGTAATGTTATCCTATGGGAAAAAAACATCAACTTTGGAGTGCTGTAACTTTGCTGCCTTGTAATATTTTTTCACCAAATCACTGAAAGGCGCATCTGTGAGATGTTGGCTGTGTTCTCTCCAAATTTCAGCATGAAAGACCAAACCATTCTTTTGCAGCAGGGTGGCAAAGAATTGCTGTCAATTTCCCACAGCCTGGAAAAGTACTGTCTAACTTTGAGAAAGCTTTCACAAATTCATTCAACAGTGTCGCAGGTGTGAAAGTACTTTTTCCAGAAATTTGAAAATCATATTTCTGGGGTGTTTAACCCCAAAATAAAGACATGCCTAGCATCCTCAGGGTCCGACTAGGTGAATACAAAAAGAATTAGGTTGCTAGAGGGTCCCAAATTTAAATGGCAAGCATTTTGCGGATGAACAACTGAAAACAAAATGACGGATTTGCGACAGTAAAAGGGCCATTTGCGAAAGTAAAAACTGCATTTGCGACACTGTCAAACTTTTTGTTAACTTTTCCCATTGACTTATAATGGGAAACTGTTTTTTGAATAACTTTTGAATCGTTTAATATTTTTTCATGAAATCTTCAAAAGGCACATCAGGGACCCTGGCCGCATGTTCCCTGAAGATTTCAGACCAGTCGCGCAAACCATGCGATCTGTAGAGACGAGCAAAGAATTCCAAAAAAAGCGTAAACGTATACACAGATCATGCTTAATAACTCCAAAGCCATATATCCAAACAGTACAATAGTTGGCAGATCCCATGATTTATGGTTCTTGATTGTATATTCCAAATTTCAGGCAAATCCATTGAACAGTTGCAAAGTTATTAAGGTGCAAAATTTTAGGTTTAACATGTAAATGGCTCCTCAACCCTAACTATGGTAGCACCACCGTGCTACCATTTTATATATATATATAAATAACTAATGTAATATATATATATATATATATATATATATATATATATATATATATATATATATATATATATATATATACACACATACATACAAACACACACACACACACACACTACATCTAATATTATCTTGGGCTTAACATCCAATCACAAAACAAGATTACTACATATGTACTAAGCATGGTGTAACAGTCTCTAATTGACATGTTAAAATGGTAGTCAGAATCTTGTAATCTCTGTCAAAGTCTAAGATGTCTGGGTAGGGTCTTTGCCAGGCTTTGGGATCACCAAAATGACCGCTTGGGTCCATGATGGTGACAGTTTGCCTCCATCTGCTCAGGCCTCTCTATATGCCTTGCACAACTAGGGAAGTCACCTTGTCTGACATAAGCAGAGACAAGGGGCAGACTGCATGGGCCTAATGGTCATTTTCTAGCAACAAAATCTGTGTTTCTATGTTTCTAAGTCTTAACAAAACTCCGCTGTGTAACTATGTGAACCAGGACATTTATTGGTTTTAAATGTTTTATTTCATCCATAATCTCAGACATGGCAATTGGGGCTGTTAAGGTCAATTTTTGTGTTGGGGTAACCTAAGAGAACTCTAGTTTCAAAAAAAAGAGGCTGTGTCTTTCTTTGGCACCCCCTGATGTGCAGCATTGAAAGTGGGAAAGTAATCCTTAAGAGCCTCTGAGATATTTTGCACTTTAGTAAGGATTGCCCTGAAATAGGGTGTAATATTTAAAAAAAAAAACATGTGACCTTGCTCTCTGAGCTTTTAGTCTCCCAACTAACTACTGGAGAGCACAGGGACCACCATCATAGAAACTTTGCTGGAGAAAATCTGTTTTTGTCTCACCTTAGACATAGAAACATAGAAACATAGACTTTGACGGCAGATAAGGACCGCTAGGCCCATCTAGTCTGCCCATTTCCCTACCTACAGGATAGGCTGCCTTAAAATCCAGTATTTATTTTAATTCCTTTCTTAGTTTTCCTAATTCCTGTTCCTGTTCCCTGTTAAGTTTCTTTTTCTGAAGGTTTCAAGCTCTGAGATTCAGGCTTCCAAAAACATATGCCTAGCTTTTCTCTGTTTCTTTTTCCTAGAAGCCAGTTCAATTAGACGGCCCTGTAAAATTGCCTTTACAGTTTGCCATAATATACCTGCCGAGGTCTCAAGCCTATTATTAGTGCAACTGCTGTTTCTTTAACCAATGAGTTAAGTTATTTTACATCCTCACCATCTAAAAGAGAATAATTAATCTGCCAAAAGGTGTTTCACTATGATTCACTATGAAATTAGGAGCAAAAAAGGCCAAAACCCCAAAACAGCTCCTTAGGACTTGATATAATAATTCACATTCCCCCCGTCTGCTATATATCTGTCTAGATTTCTTTTAAAGGATTCTCTATTTGTACTTATTATCACTTTCTCAGGTAGTGTGTTCCATAAATTTGCCGATCGCACTATGTAGAAGAATTTTCTTTTATTTGATTTATACTAGTTTAATTTAACCTGTAAGGGATGTCCTCTTGCATCAAAGTGATCAGGTTTATATTCAATGTTTAGTTCAGCCATCAATGTGGGATCATTCATTATGTCATACTAAAACAACATGTTACCTCTTTTTCTTCTCAATTCTAGACAATGTAGACCCAGGCTATTTAATCTTTCTTCATATGCATTATCCTTCATGGTTTTAAATGATTTTGTAAATCTATGTTGTACTTTTTCTAATCTATTGACTTCAGTTTTTGTGTATGGATTCCATAAATGGCTGCCATAGTCCATTTGTGGCCAGACATAGGACAGGTACAGAGGTAATAATACTTTGGGTGATCTACTTTTGATATTTCTTATTATAGCCAATATTGTTCTATTAGCCTTTGCAATGATGTTGGTACATTGCTGCTTAAACTGTAACTTGTCATCAACTATAATATAATCTTTCTCAGTAGTTTTATTATGAATAATGTTGTCATTTAATGTATAATTATGTGGCTGATTCTGCCTTTCCAAATGTAGAACACAACATTTTTCGGTATTTAATTTCATACCCCACTGTCATGTCCATGCTGCAATAGTGTCTATATCTTTTCGTAATGATGCAATTTCTTTAGTGGTGTCACATGGTCCACTTAGTTTGGTATCATCTGCATACTTAATGATTTTATTTTTTATATTTTCTTCAAGATCAGCTAGAAAAACTGGAAGATTACAGGGCCCGTCACCGATCCCCGAGGCATCCCACTAGTTACTTTTCCCTCTGATAAGTGACCTCTTAGTCACTTTTTGTGTTCTATTCATCAGCCAGTTATTGACCCATCTTATAATATATTTATTAATTCCATATTTGTTAAATTTCTCACTGGGTGCCCAACGTGGAATTATATTAAAAGTCTTACTAAAATCGAACAGTACAGCATCCATATACACCTCTATTTTTTTGCTTATGCTATCATAAAAACAAATTACGTTAGTTGAACAAGATCAGCCTTTTCTGAAACCAAGTTGATGTTCTGCCTAGTCATTTCCAATCACATTTGCAGAAATGACAGGATATGATCCAAAAATCATAAGTTACCAATACCAGCTCTTCATCAACATGTTCCCCAGTTCCTTCTGGACAAAACGAAACTAAGTGGGAATATATTTGATGGGGGATGGAAAGTATTGTCCTTGGCTGCCACATACAATTCCCACAAGGTATCTGGATATCCTAATTCAAGCATCAGTCTCCGAATCTGAAGCACTACTTTGTGTTCCTTTATAGGGATCTGGGATGTACAGAGGAAGCAGTCAGGATGCAATGCAATAATGCTACAGTATATAGCAAAATGGTACAGTGTACTGCAGGGAACAACATATTTCAGTGGCAGTTAAGCCTTTTTGTTATGCAGTATTTTGTGACATGTCACTGACTGCAAGTTATTACATTGCATTGTAGCTGGCTCTGCTATACTGTCTAAATTACTAGGTGGGAAAGTCAAATTGAAATCCTGCTGTCACAGATCACTGCTCCCTCCTGACAGTCTGCCAGTAAGAGAATCAATTTATGAAAAAAGCTACAGTAAATCTGTATCCTGTGGAGCATATACAGATAAGTTTTATCAGGGTGGGAACTGCCCCACTATATAACCTGACATGATGTCACTCCTCATCTTTTTTCTGATCCAGGAGTTCAAAGTTGACAGAAGAGGGAAACACCATAGCTGTCCCCCACCTATCACCTCCCTTACAGGACAACATTAACACATGTTGATACCCAAATGACTTCAATTTATCTTGTTCCAGATTTCAAAGGTGGGATTCCTGTAGCATAATAAAATCAGCCCCTGTACGTTCAAAAATATCATTACTTTGCAACATTTAACAAGACTGGTTATGCCTTTGATATTACATGATAGTCTAGGTTCTATGTGAAAATGAAGCTGAAAAAACAGCGCCGACAAAAAACAGTGACACAAAAACAGCACTAAGCAAAACTAGCATGAGCACCAGAGCATGCTCCAAAATCAGCACTGCTACCTTGCTTTTCTGTGGGGGCTCTCTCTACACTTTCCTATGGGGAAGCTCCCCATCATTAATATAACTATCACCAGGGGTATGATATTAATGGACAGGGAAAACTCAGGAGGGGCTACCCACATAGAGACACAGGTTAGCAGGGGGAGAATGTTGGGGGGTATCCTGTGGGCAGGGGGCAACAAAGTTGGGAGAGTGGGCAGAGTGGGAGTTAAACCACCAAAAAAAAAAACTTTAAACAACAAGAACAAAACAAAAAAAATATCTCCTCACAGCCAGTCCTGAACCCAGACCCACCAGCCACACAGGCAGTAACTGTAACCACTACACCATCTAGCCAGCTCAGAACTGAGCTGATGAACAACTCCCTGTCTACTTCAAGCAATAACAACTCCGTACTGACTCTCTACTGAAATGAAGGCGCTGAACTTACAATGTTCTGTTAATAACACATACCCCATTTCGCAGTCGCTATTGTTACCTCACCCAAACTGACTAGCTGTAATTGAGTTGCTCTGTTCATGGGATACCAATAGAATAACAATGTTTTGGCTACCCATTATCAAAAAGATATTCACAACCTGGCATGAAACCTATAAACAAGGATATACAATCCTATCGACTGACCATAATACAAATCACAGTTATTTATGCTCAGTTCTGTACCTATAAAAGTAAATAATAAACACCTGACAGTTACAGTACAAAAACAGATGCCAGCTGTTCATTAACCACACAAAGATAACAATGTACACGTCTGTCACAGTAGACCTTAATCCTAAGATATCTGGAACCCTTCTCAGACAAGTCCTCTACTCCCACCAGGTACAGGTCAGAGATGGCGGTACTGAATACCTTTCCAGTAGGGAGGGTCACCCCAGAGGCCTGATGTCGTTAAATAGGGTCCCCAAAAAAGAAATAAATTGTAATCAGACCAATTAACATAAAATATAATTTCATTTATCTACTTTCCCATCCCATCCCCAAGGCATATTTGATCAGCATTAAGTAGCATGTCAAAACAACCATAATCTGTTGCAAAGTCTCACTCCCCCCCACTAGTGCTCTTACATAAAAACCCATAAGAGCTGGAAAATTAACAATTTGTGAATTCTACATTTTTCAGTGTAATTCATGAATTGGAATTTTATGGCATTTTGTTGGTAGGGTTTACCATATGTAGTTGGTTCAGGAGTGAACCACAACTAATAAATCAACTGAGATGGAGTTAAAACAGCATGATTCCAGTGCAACATATCCCACCTACTAGCAGAGTCTCAGACAAAGCAGCTATATAAATGAAAACTATCAGTACAAACAATTCTGAGGCCACTGCTTTGATGTGGCGAGATTGAGGTCCAAACCAGGTTGACTCAATGAAGTCTCCCAGCTTGATCCCTCCTCCTCAGGGATGCCCACCAAATTTGCTGCACCATATAGTCTCCTTACTCAACAATGCGGGGATTTATTTAAGAAGATGCAGACCCTATTGTTATAAACTACCAAAGAGTAGCAATGGGCTGGCAATAGCCCTCTAGACATAGACAAAGGCAGTCAGAGGGAACAATGGGAGAGGAACTAGCCACCACAAGACAGGTGGGACGATGGCCACAGGCAGCAGACCAACACCTTCAGCCTCCACCCAGTGGCTCCACTTTTCCCATCAGGAGCACCCCCAACTCAAAGGCTCCCAACCTGTTGAATCCACTTCTAAGTAAGCAAAAGGGTTAGAGCCACAGAACCTGCAAATGAAAATATAACCATCATTAGAGTTATTATGCTCATAACAAGTGTTCAGGAGAGGCTGGGAATGTGTCAGACAATGGTAAAACAACAGTCCTGGAACAAAGTCAAAACAGGGTATCTCATAGTCCTGATGTGGGGTGGTGATTAAGTAAGGACTAAAACACAATGAGGTGTGGTTTATGGGTTGATAACAGCACACTCCAGGTGTATAATGAGGCACAAGGCTCTTCCACCAAGTGCCTTTAGCATCTGGGAAGTGCTCTTACCAACCATAAACCACACCTGGAAGTGTCTTATTCCACTTATAAAATCGGTCCCCTAAGTAAAAATGTAAAACAAAAAAAAAATATATGGAAAGATGTCAAAATGGAAAAAAATAACTTTTATAGTTAAAATATTGAAACTAGGTCCCCTATTATTGTAGTCTACTGTATGTGACATGTGCTTGGTTGCCAATAGATGGTGCCCCCCAACACACAGTGGTCAGGCTGGATCCCCCCACAAATGCAATGAAGGTGCTTTTCGCAGTTATTTGTAAGGCTGCTTTTCCAAAACTATGAGAACTACTAATTTTATAGGGATGAGCTTGTCCCTTTGCAGATGCTGTAGTGCAAAGTGACTTTCCCTTTCTCTGTCAGTGCATCTTGTCAAGTGCGCATGTCTTTCAAAGAGAAGCCACTACTTAGAAGTTCCACTACATCTGGGTGAGTGTGTCTTTTAAATGGGAGAGCAGTTCCAGCTTTACATTCCTGGTCAGAGTCACTGCAAGAGGGGTGTGGGCTGAGGAATGCTGTGAGGACCACTGGTGAGTGGCAGTGACCGCATTCAGCGGGAGAGCCATGAATCAGCAGCCTGCCACAAACTTTTCTCAACAAAAACCAAAATAAAGGTCACATTGTCATTTTAAGTCTGTGAAAAATTAAATTAAGACGGTTTTAATTTATGGCACTGCTTGAGTGTGTTTGTGAAGTGGGAAAATTTGAATTTTATGTGATAGGGCAAGCTATGTTTTTGCAGTACTGACATGAGTGCTAGCAAATTTTATTTGAAAACTTTCTGGCAGACATGAATCACTTGCCTCACTTTATCCTGGTTAGCATAAAAAAATACCAGTTTATACATAATGTGCTGATAAGGACATGTCAATTGTACTTAGCCAGTCAGGATGCAGAAGACTCCCTACCCATTTTATAAGGCTGTGTAATAGTAACCTAGTGAGAGCCATAGATACAAAAGGCAAGTTTGGGGAAAAAATGCCCTGTAGAGATAAAGAAATACAGCACTAAGTGATTCAAAACAAATTAGTACATAAAGACTGTAGCTTGTCAAGTCAATCTCCATAATATAGTGATTGTGAGTGCAGCATGAGTATCCTCAGCCTTTTGCAGGGCTTGAAGGACCTTGTGGATGCTGTTCATAGTTCCTGTAGCTGACATTTTATCACTGAACCTAAGTTACTGATGGTGCACAAACTCCCCTTCCTGCAACCATAAGCATGCTCCTGCAAAACAGCCTGCATGACATGACGAGAGCTGCCATCCTTTTTCTTTAAACACAGTCAACACTTTGTCCAGAGTGTTGTATAGGCAGACCCTTTCCTCCAAGTGCTGGCCTCTGGGCCTTGAGCTCAGAATGTTTTGTCTTGGGTCCTGAAGTGAATAGCTTAGTTATTTATTTATTTTATTTTATTTTTTTTAATGCCCAGTTCCTTGAAAATACATCTTGCATCTTGAAGAATCTTTTTTTCCCCCAGTTCCTTGTAAATGATGCTTGCAGCACAAATAGACCCACCTCCACTCTTGTTGGATCCTATTAGGAGAGAGTAGAGCAGGGTCAGGAGGTGGGTCTACTCTCCCATTTGGTCTAACTACACGATTTTGTTGCGCAGCAGTGCTACCACAACCATTATGCTGGGCCCATGCCACTATATACCTGACCTGTCCGTGACCAGTTTCCCTGGCTCCAGCTACAGTAGTCCTGTTGTTTAGTGCAATTGTCTGTGTTGTCGGCTGTGATTGCCTGCTGCTGTACCTGAGTGCATCAGTAACTCATCGACAAGGAGCTCAGTGAAGAGAACAGGACCTGACCAACCTGCCATGCTGATCCAGCTTGATACTGAATTGCATGTCTATGGCCCAGTTCAAGAGAAAAGACAGAGATGGATGGGCCAGGCAAGGTAACTCAAGCAGCTGCTCAGGCTGAAGAGAGCAATGCTATGCCTGAATGGATTTGCATTTAATTTTATGATCTCATTCTCTGGGGACAAGTTTGGGACTGGGACAGGTAGGGATGTGTCTGTCAGTGTCAGTGTCTTAGCCTTGATAGTAAGCTCCTCAGACTGGTCTGTCAGTGAGAGCGATTGGCTTTCTGTGGGGAGGGGCTATTGCTGACCAAGTATAAAAAAATCATGTCTCCCTTGGCAAATGCACAGACCCCACCCCCACGAGACAAAAAGAGGGACAGAGACAGATTTATTTCATATATTATGGTAAAGAAATTAAAAAAAGAAATTTTTTGCTCAGGGTATCACCATCAACATATAATATAATAAGCCTAGCCTATTGTTTGTCATGCTAAGACCTGCCAGTTCTCTACAGAGCTGGGCTGGCTTCCTTGTTGTCATTGTGACACTGTCTTCCAAGTTGTTCATGGCTGAATTTGGTAGCCAGATTTTGTAACCTGAACTAAAACAAAAGCTACCTGCTGATGTTTTTAATTTGAGGAATGTGTGCACAGTTTACTACTTGACAGCTGATGGCTTCTTTAAATATCACACATATGTGCATTGTTGGATAGTTTGTAGTCCATCCGGACTTAGTAGTCACATGATGGTTTGTCATGGTAAAGTTCAATATGACACTATCATGTGACTTAAACCAACATGGATTACAAACTATCCCACAATGCACATGTGTGTGAAGTGTGCAGACTAGGATGCCTAGTGCTGGGTGTGAACACAAAAAGAGAATGGATTTTGCACAACAGGGAATGGACCCATCAGAGTGGGTGGTGAGTGTACATGTGACTGGATGCGGATTATGGAGGAGACCTTAGGTGAACTGAACATTGCTTTTTCAGTGTATATGTGAGAGACAGTAAAGTATATACATACAGTGTGGAGAAAGATTGTTTTTATTGTAATAAATATTACCCTGAATATTATTCCCATTTGCCTGAACTAGTACTTGAATAGTAAAAGAGTAGTTAAAAAGCAAGGGAAGTTTTATACTTGATCTCTGAGGTTCAGAGGTCAAAGGTGAGAAGTCAAGCAGCTTTAAAACAGCATTTAGCACAAGGAGTGGCAAAAGTGAAGTTGGAAAATTGTTCAGTAACGAAACTTGGTAGTGGTTCAATGGATGCGACCCCACAGTGAAGGAGTGTCAGTGATCCTTATTCTTAGTACTTTTTTGCATATTTCCCTTGGTGTACCATGCTTTCTTCAGATAGGAACACATATTTTGATAACGGTCTGGGAGGCTGCACCCAATCCCTGGGACTCTTCTCAAAATCCTGCTTCCCAAATCTACTCATACTGAATAAACAGAGTACTGATTCTATGAACTTTAACCCATGATATAAAGTTGTTACCTAAGAAGAAGGAAAAGAAAAGATGACACAAAATAGGAGAAGGAAGTGGGGAACAAAACAAGGAAAAAGTGGCAAAAACTTATTTTTTTGTACCAGAAAACACCAAGGTTTCTAGAGCTTCTGTGGGCCAAAGCAGCCCCCAGACCACCACCTATAGATTTTGAGCCTGGGCCTCAAATTATATCTCATGCTAGCAATCCCTCTGCCCAAAACACCTGCAATGTTGAAGGATATGGTGTATGAAAGTGTATTTGTTTTTCTTTTAAAATTTGTAATATGTACCAATATGCTTAGTGCTGCCTCTGAACGGGGGAGGGTGGGTCATGATCAAAGTACAGTTTAGCTCCATTATAGGTGACATTTTACATCCCAAGCAATATGCAGCACATCCTTCTTCATGCAAAAACTTGAGAACTTTAAAATGACATAGCAGGGCCTAGCATTGGCATCTGTGGGTTTGGGCAGTAAAGCTCTATGCACGGTTTCTATTCTGTTCTCCAAACTGGCCAGTAATTGCAGGATGTTATAGAGGAAATCCTCCAAAAAGTCAACATCCTGCCTGTTTCAGCCTCCTCCGACAGATAATAAATTTGGAGGTTATGTAGTCTAGATCTGACTTCCAGGTCCACACATTTATGCCGTAAGCAGGTTATGTGGTGTAACAAGGATTCCACGATCTCTCCAAGTTAGATCTCTCCATCCTCCACTACTCTAACCTGCTCCTACATGGCCTCCACACATCTCTCAACTTTATCCATCTGTGTGCGCCATTTTTTTTTTTTTTACTATTGTTTGTTGTCTTGATGAGAAGCTCTCATCTCTTGCAGGAGAATTTCAAAGCAGCTTTTCATCAGAAACTCTGTCTCTGCATCAGCCTCATAGTCTGGTGCTCTGGATTTGACCAGTGAGGAGCTACAGCTACTATCCGTACTTCTGTAGTGGAATCCAACTGTAGCTGATTCCATTGTATGTTTCTTCATGACCAGCCTGGTGAGCCACTCTTCTCTGGTGGACCCCAAGCTATTTCTCTCTAAATGTGTTGCATGTATAAATCTGTACCACTCCATTTATAGACCATGAACCCTAATTGCATTCCCAGAGTGCAATGAGTTGCAAATGTTTTGTTTTGCAGCTGCATAACTGGGGCCATCCTATACACAGATATATACAAGGTACAAGCACAAATTGCCAAATAAACTGTGTATAGGATGAACAAAACTATACAAAAGCATGCTAGTGAATGCATACAGTCAATTGCATATAGATACTACTGTACTGATAGGTAAGTATACTATAGTATACACAAATGCAAACATGCATATGTGCTCACAGAATTAGAAAGGGAAGTGAGCAAATTGTTTTGCCATGTATTCTTATTACCTTCTCATTGTGAGTTATTAGCATGGTATTGACTGTTATAAGAATCCTCTTATTTAGCACATTAGTGCAGTTCCCAAACTGAATACGACTGCAGGCGAGTACACAGCACTGTAAACAAATTGGCTTACATTGGTTTGAACTTGTTCGTTGCTTCTGTCTGTACCATAACAGTGAAATTGAAGGGAATACATTAAAACATTGCTGCTGGGGGCAATATTTTTGGCTTTAGTCATTAATTACTCAGCTGCATTGCAAATGATTTATTTCAAGTAATGAATCTGGAATTACTACTATGTTGCTACTAAATAACATCATGAAGTAATTATTGTTTCACAAAAAAAGTATCATAGGGCACACAATAATAACGAACATGTTCTTCCCACCTGGATCGCATGCTTGTTGTGCATTAATACATTTGTGCTTCTTAAGGCCATAGCCATCATAATGTTTGTGCTTATGTTTAAATATGTTTTAGAACTGTGTTTATTAGTGTTAAGCTGCAGGGATTCACTTTGTAGTTCCAAGGGTGAAAATTGGTTTTGTTCAGTTTTTGGTTTGTTTGTCTTTGTTAACATTTTAAAGTGCTCTGAGGAATTCAGAGCCAGTTTTCATATTAGTATGCAAGCAAGCCATCCTGACTTTTATGGCTGCGGGGGGCAGAGCTCCGCAGACTTTATGGCATCATTAGATTTTTAGTGTAGCACTGTGTAAGCATGTGACCAGACCGCTATATTGTGTGCTTCCACAGTGCTGCAGCAAAAAATCTACTAGTGAAGTTTATACAGCCCTTCTCCTCCGAGGGCTGCAGAAACACATACCCTTCTCGGGGCACTAGTTCTTCTTCTGCAACTGTGGAAGTGACAGCCACCATTCTTGGTCATGGTGACCGTCAGAGCGGATATGGCAGACTCCAGCTCCAACTATTCATTTAATCACTCTCCCCACACTGAGCACCCATGTTGGCCCTTACCAGATCTTGTCTTTATTTTGATGAGAACCCAAAGATAAATACATTGTTACTGGGAAACAGATAGCTGAAACAAAAGAAAACACCCCAGGCATTGAATTTATCTTAAAAACTTAGCCTGCTTGTTTTACTTTAAAAACAAACAAACCTTGAACTAAATCCTGAAGCTAACACTGCAGCCTGTTCCCCAAAAATGGAACTGTAACCGAGCAGCTGCTGCTCTGAATGTCCTGTGTCTCATTTGGACACTTTTGTTGTCAGTTACAATTCTTTTAGTAGCAGAACCATACTTTCATATTAAATGAACTGTGTCAATTCCTTGTTGACAGCCTCTCAGTACAAACATCCGGCTGATTAAATTTCTGCAGCTGTAGCTGGCTGATCCTCTGTGAGAGTGATGACTTGATTGCACACTGATCCTCCTAAGCAAGGAGGAGGTGGGTATATTTTTGCTATTTTTGTATTTTTTGACAAAGCTAGAGTCAAACAGGAAATCAACGAAAGAAATTAAATGCAGTTCAAATGGGCAATCTTAGATGCTGTAAATTACAACCTCAGTTACAGCAAATGGGCTTAGTTAAAGAAATTAAAAGCAGTTCAAATGGGCAACCTCAGATGCTATGAATTGCAACTTCAGTTACAGTAAAGCATTCTTTGGGATCTGCGGATATACCGGTGGGTCCGGGAGTGCAGGGACATGCACTTATGGTTTCACTGGCTACAAAAGGGAGAAAGTAAAACGATAAAAAATGTTGTTAAAAAAGTTTCAATCTTTGATGTATAAATCTATCATATAGTATGAAGCATATAAAGGTTAGCTGTTTCACTATTTGGAAAATAAAGGACTTCTGCAGCTAAGATACCTGACTCATTTTGACAATTTTCTTTTTAAATATTTAATACCCTAGCTAGTGAAATGCTTATTTGATGTACATTTATTTACATAATTAGTGCTCCTATCTGAATATACAACAGAACCTGATCAGCAGGCTAGGCAAATACTTTGTTATTTAATAAAGTGCAACATACTGTACCACCACACTGTCACTAACAAGTTTATTTTTCTAAGAGGCAGTGCAATTGCAAAAAAGCTTGGGAGTGCTGATAAAGTCGCCGATGACTCTCAGCACTCTTATCTTTTTGCAATTGCAAGTGTCTGCTTATTCCCTTTCCTATATATAATGCTCCATCAAATTATCTGTGCACTGCTGGGATATTAAATACACAAAATTCATCAGTACAGGTTGGTTATCTTAGATACATAGAATCATTGAATCATGCCAGCAGAAAAGGACCATTTGGCCCACTGAGTCTGCCCGAGGTAGCCTTACATTTATTTAAAAGTTTATTCACTAGATACATATGTCCTTTATTTTCCAGTTAGCAAAACAGCAAGCTATTATAGTTTTCGTTCAATTTATGCCTTGTGCTTCTTCCATCAGACCTAATGGAGGCCAGGTCCCTTGCATTATGCTATACATAAATCCCAATTTCCACTACAAAGTGCATAAGTGCACAACTGATTAGCTGTACAGGCTGTCAGGGCCAAGGGATTCACACATTTAGTATCAATACTGTTTTTTGTGATGTGGACACTACAGTAATTAATCATATCTGGAGGGGCAGTAAAAAGATCCAGATAATTGGAGAAGGAATGGACACCTACCACCACTACAGCTAGCCAATAAAAATTTGCACTGAACGGTGCTTTGTTTGTGGCAAAAAGCAAAGGGCATATTCAGAGACACCACATGAAAAAGCCAACATTTCACATCTCTTCCCATATCCATTCCCAGGTGCATGCTCAAAGGTCTCAAGGCCTATACTGTTAGCCGCAAACTGCATGAAGGCAGCACTTTCTTTCCACATATCAATTGTGGTTTGCTTCAAGTAGTGGGTGATGGTAGTTTCTCTTGTTATCTCTTGTTTATCAAGTTAGGCATTACTTAATTTGGAAGCAGCTCTTCCATGACTGTGAAGGAAAAGGATCTCCAGAATAGTTACTAATGTGCGCCAGGTGATCTGTGTCATACTGATTTCTAAAGGCTCGTTCACATTGCACCTTGCTCCAGCAGCCCATTTTTATTTATACAAAAACAAATTTATAAAACATTAGAGTGCCGCATTTACACAGCATCGGTTTTGCTGCTGCCCTTTTCCTTTCCAGCAATTTGACTGCTGTTCTGGTCACTGTTGGTTTAATAGGGGATATTGAATGGTGCAGGTGGTTTGGCTGTTTAGATGGCACAGAAAACCACCTACATGACTCTGCAAACCCAGGGAATGGGGGAACATGGATGCAACACCACGCAAAAGAAAAGTGCCCAAACAGTAGCGTTCACACGTGGGCAGGAGTACTGATTTGGCCACTGTAAGCCACTGACAACAGCTCACAGTTTGTCATGTGAATGAGCCTTAATCCTGTAGTGGCCAGGCTGCTGCAGTAGTCATGCAACCATCAACCTGCATGCATTTTGCACTCAGAGCATAGTGACGTCTCAGCATGACAAATGCATTTTGGTGCCGACTGTGGCAAATTCAGTGTTTAATTATTTGCCAGGTGATCACTTTATATTAGACCAATTACAACAATCAGGGGGACATACTCGTTCTTGGGGGCAGGTGTAACCATACAGTTGTAAAAGCACCAGGGAGTAGGATGAAGATTTTTTTTTTTTTTTTTTTTTTTTGAATCAAACATGGACCACCGATCATTATGTCCTGGACCATGAGATGTAGATCTTCAATATTAGAAATTAAAGGAGTGGTGCTGGCATTATCAGACTTGTGATGCTGTAATCTGCACAGCTATATGGGGCATGAAGTCATTTTGTATTCCTTAAAGAATGACTGTCATCCACAAAATCTGGCCATCCCCAAAGCCATACACCAAGGTTAGGCTTTTCATAATAAAAACGCTTTTTTACATGTCTTAACTGAGTTCCATTTAGTTTTGAAAAGTGCTGGGGGGAGGGGAAATCAGTAACATGTCAGATGCTGCAAGGTCCCATTTCAAGTGAAATTGCCATGCCTCACCACTCCCTCCAATATGAGTGCACTGAAGTAAGCAATGCAGTGCCACAATGTCACTTGCAATAGAACCACGCAGCATACACAATGGTATGGAACGCAGGACTTTTTACAAATAAACTGCACAAAGTGAAAATGCCAAAAAGAGGGCATATATATTTAGAAAAGCATAATCAGATGGGGGGGGGCAGACTTCGGGGGAGCAGATTTGGCAAATGGCAGCTTTCCTTAGAAAGATAAACTAGCGAGCGGGATGGGTTAGGGACTTGGGGGTTCATACATATATTAATGCCAACAAAATGTTTAGACAATGAAAAATTGCTTACATACCAAAACTATAGCAAAGATACAAATATTCCCTAACAAAATTTGTAATGAACAAAGCGTTGGGACAGTAAGGGGCAGCGTGGCTATTAGAAAGTGGTCATTTGATATTTTCTATACTTTTAATCATATTGATGAAATTTTTATATTTAATATCCCAGCTAGTGTGGAGATTATTGATGCATATCTATTTAAGTAATTACTGCTATGTAAATGCAGAACAGAACCAGCATTGAGCAGCAGGCTAAGCAATAAGGTTACACTTTATTAAATAATAAAGTAAAATCACACTGTCACTTACAAGAGTATTCTTCTAAGGGGCAGTGCAAGTGCAAAAAAATCAAGACTGCTGATAAAGTAAATGGTGATTCTCAGTACTATGCCTTTTTTGCAGTCGCTGGGGTCTGCTTCTCCCCTTTCCTATATGCAAAGCTCCATCACATCTGTGCACTCGCTGGAATATTAAATATACAAAATTCATCAACAAGGGTCATGTATCTAAGCTGCAAAAATCCTTATTTTCCAAATGGCAAAACAACAAGCTTTTACAGTCTTCATTCAAAGTATGCCTTATGATTCTTTCAAGAGACCTATGGAGGCCTGCTCCTCTGCATTATGATATGTAACTTTTGATCTCCAATACAAAGTACATAAGTGCAAAAGTGCTTACATGCCAAAAGTATAGAAAATACACAACAGATGTACAACACACAAAGGTGCTGTGGTGTAGAACTCAATTCCAATCAATTTGAGAGTTGTAAATCTCTTAAACAAGAAACACTGTTTAAAACAATGGTTTTATGACTTAGGTGCAACTCCTTTACCTTATGTCAGATATTACCTGAACTGTTGTTGTTTAGACCTAAAATCTTTTATAGTATATGGTTAGGGCTTATTCTGGCTAAACAGCGATGACTTTCCAAAGGCTGTTGTAGGACAGTTCAAATGTCAATAAAAGTTGTTGTAGTATTGTTCTGATGTCACAATGATACTACAACAACTTTTCCCCCTTAAGCTGTTACCTGATTGGCTAAAGCAACTCAGTGTTCAAAAAACAAATGGGGCAAAATGGCAGCACTGCTTAGCGAGCTGAGGAGCAAGTGTTTCACGAAGATAGTTTGGACACAAACTGCCATTGTCAGCTCTGTGTGTCCAAACTATCAGTTTGAAATTTTTCTTCTCTATTTTTTAAATAATCAGTGCTTTTGAATGCCAGGTGGTGAGTGGAACCGTAGCAAGGACCTGAAGCAGAATGGGACTGCAGCGACAACAGGGAGCAAGCAGGTGTGTGAACACAAGGTACGAAACCTTGTATTTCAACTGTAGACATTCTGGGAACTATATACTATATAAAAATAATATATGGTGACCAGACACAACAAAACTTTGTTCCATCTGGGGATGGATGAGGTCGAAGCGGACCTCGAGCTTCGGTCTGTGCAGCATCATCATCCTCGATGAACATAGCCTTGTTGTGTATGGTCACCCATACACTATTCTATATATTATTTCCCCTACTCATTTATGGATTTTATATATTTATGAAAAGTTGAAATTGTACTATTTATGAATAATTGATGACTTGAATGGAAACTGGATGAATGTAACCAGGACCTTCTTGATAATGAGTTTTGCTCAATGGAGTGATTCTTTTTCATGGCTTTGAATAAAATATACTACTACTACTACTACTAAAATTTTGTCATGGGGTATTTGTATCTTTGCTATACTTTTGGCATGCAAGCACTTTTGCACTTATGCTGTATATAAATCCAGATGTCCAATACAAAGTACATTAGTGTAAAAGTGATTGGTTGCATTCCAGAAGTATAGCAAAGATACAAAAACTCCCTGACAAAGCTGGTGACGAACGAAGCACAGGAGTACTGCGGGGAAGCCTGGCTGTTGGACAGTCAGCATTTGTATCTTTGCTATAATCTTGGCACTCAAGTACTTTTACACTTATACACTTTGCATTGGAGATTGGGATTTCTGCCTAGCATAATGCAGCGAAGCTGGCCTCCATGTCTCATGAAAGAAGCATAAGGCATAAACTGAATGAAGACTACAAAAAGCTTGCTGATTTGCTACTTGGAAAATAAAGTATTTATGTAGCTAAGATAGGTGGCCTGTATTGACTATATTTTTTTATATTCAATATCTCAGTAAATGTTGAGATTATTTGATGCATATTTATTTAAATTATTAGTGCTTCTATCTGAATGCAAAACAGAACCAGCACTGAGCAACAGGCTGTGAAACCACATTACACTTTTTAAAATAACAAACCAACATCATTCTGTCACTTTCAAGTGTGTTCTTCTATGAGGCAGTGCAACTGCAAAAAGTTAGTTTGCTGATAAAGCCAACGGTGACTCTTGGCACTCTCTTTTTCCAGCTGCACTGCCTCCTACAAGAATACACTTGTAAGTGTGATTTTACTTTGATATTTAATAACGTGTAACAGTGCCTACTTCTTTGAATCTTTTCTTAGGACAGAGAGGCAAAGAATAGAGGGAAAGAGCCTGCAGGTATGTGCTGTGTTATGTTTATACTTTCTACACCATGCTGACATACTGTAGCATTCCTCTTGTTCTATCTTATTATTGTTAGTCACATCTTGTTCAACTCACTGCTACCTTTTTTACTCTCTGTCCTTTTTCATAAAACATTAGCACTATTCACAGTCCAGTATCTTCCATCAATAGGAGTTAAGAACTAAGACTACATACCTTTGCAAAGCTAAGTTTCTCAGCTTCAGTATATAATATTCATATACAGCTGTGCTTAGCTGCATGGCCCATCTCTAAGTTAATGTTTACATATAGCTATGCCAGTCAGCAGTATGTGGAAGTGGTGCGTAAAAAATTTTGTAATGTCCAGAGTGTAGCTAAAACTTTTACAACATGTGTGAACATAATGTAATGTGGTAGACTAAGTGATCCCCATAGTGAATGCCTTTTGGTGTGTGACAAAGAAGCCAGTATTTTTTTTTAGTCATTATTGCTCTTACTTAATATGCATGAAGGAGAAGCCAGCTAGTCTTTTTTTTTATCTCCTGTCTCAACTCCCTCCTTTATTGTCATAAAATGAAAGACTTACCCAGCAGCATATGTTTCCTGTCCTACTCATGTGTCCTGTTTCACACACCCCTGCTGCTTAACACATATTTACTATGTTGCCTGGCAAGAGCTCTCTGCAGAAGTCTCTCAGGCTGCGTCATTCACTTCTGAGTCCTGTTTCATCACCCTCCATGCTTTATTTGGTTCCTTGTATTTCTTTAACCCTTGACTTTCAGACTTACATTGTACTGACATTCTGTACAAACATATCAGAGGTGCTGCAAGGGTTCATGCCTTTCATCTTCTGTGTTGTAATGTTCCTGATAAATTGATGGGGAATGGTGGAAGTGAAACATTTCAGTTGTTGACAGGGTTTAGTGGTTGCCAGGATGGTGATGGAGAGCAGTGGTTGCCGACACCTCCCTGTGTATGTCCTATAGGCTAAGTCGACTTCAAAATAAAATGTCGAGGTGAGAAGAACAGAGAATTTGAGAAGTCTCTAACACTGTGCACATTGATGTCTGCTGGAAAGAGTTGGCAAAATACACACTGAACTGAACAACAGAAAGTGTGTGTGTGTGTGTGTGTGTGTAGTGGGTTCAGCACAATCGTATTGCAATAAAAAAGCTGCTTTCTGACCTCTCTCTTCTGTGGTTACTTGTAGAGGGGGATCAGCCATCAAGATAACTCATGGTATGACACAAAACCAAAAATTCCAGCACTCACCACTTTGACCTTGAATTAGGATGCCTTCACTAAGAGAACTTTATAGCAAAATCATTTATTGCCTAAGGCGGGGAATGTGTGGTGTTTTTTATTGAGCAATAAATGATTTTGCTATAAAGTTCCCTTAGTGAAGGCATCCCAATTCAAGACTGAAGTGGTGAGTGCTGGAATGTTTGGTTTTGTGCTTTGGACTTTTCTTATTAGCACCACCAGTCTGAATGTGTACACCTTTGTATAGACACAACTCATGGTATGACTGTGGTCAGTGAAAAATAAGTCATTCTTGTCCTTGCTATCCAAATAATGCTGGCTGATGCTTTGCTATAGTGTATGTGTTCACACTACATACACTACATCCCAGCATCACAATCTGCCAGCATGCTGATGTCTGTGAATGCATAATTTCATTTTCACTGATCCCAATTGCTTCATCAGTAATCTTACTCCCCCCCAACAGTAATAACAGAAGGCTTCTGTCACATCATAAAGCAACTTAGTAATTCTAATAGAATCACACCTGGACTCCCCCTTCCCCCAAAACACACACTGCTCATTCCTTCTGTTGACTGCTGGGTTTGATCAGACCAGATGGATCCTCAACTAGGCAGGTAGATGGTATGGACCAAACTCATAAATAAAAAGAAAATGCTTGGTGGGGAATACATTTAAGTTGCATTGCCAATAGCCCATGTCAGACTGGTGGTGCATGTTGGCTGACATAGTGGGTACTGTATCATTCGCATCTGCTTCTGTAGGGACTGAATAGAAGTTTAAACAGTCACAAAGGAGCATTTTAGGGAAGGCTGGTGCTTTCATCCAGGCAGGGATCACAGCTGTATGCCATTGCTGTATGTGTACCATAATCTGTCTTCTCATTTTATGTTGGGGGGGGGGGCAGAACTGACTCATTTAAATGGTATTTTAGGGGAGTGAATTACTAACCCAAAAACAAGGGAAGGGGTTATTTTGAAAATGCTCAGGTGAACATGAATACCACGTTTTATATGGAGTACCACCAGCAGGGCCCATCCCCAGGAACTACCAGTCAAATGAGGCGACTCCTACTCCAAGTCAGTGTGTGATGGCCCTTTCCATAAAGATCACTTCCATGTGCTGTCAATCAGCAAATGGAAAAAAAATGCTTTTCTGAGATGAACGTTTCTCTACTATGGTATATACATTTTGCAGGATTCATCCAGTATTCTAGAAAATTTGATAGCCTTTATATAATGCAATATGTTTTTTTCATAATCTACAGTAACTTTCCTATTTTAAGAGAACAAAAATCAACTCTGTATTTCATGTCAATGTTTCTTTATTTGCTTTCAAATTGTTAAATTTCTCTTTCACTTCCACAGTCTGTTGCGCACATGTGCATTTTCCTGCATGCAAACAGAGCACAGTGTGGCAACTGCCATCACGCCCAAGCTTGCTGGCATCCTTGACTGCACATGTGCAAAGCACTGTGCATGCATGAAAGTACAGTGACCAGCTTGGTGCTATTTTGTG
The DNA here is from genome assembly GCA_016271365.2 of Neoceratodus forsteri. Taxonomy (NCBI): domain Eukaryota; kingdom Metazoa; phylum Chordata; order Ceratodontiformes; family Ceratodontidae; genus Neoceratodus; species Neoceratodus forsteri. Next base: position 1,652,729,046 of record CM057449.1, read on the forward strand.
CTGTGAGCTCCACCTTCACGGAGCTGTCACTCTCCTCTGATTTGGCTCTTAGAACTCCTTCAGCGGCTATATGCAGCTGTGTTGGCTCTGACCAGAGTTTGTTTTATATGCAGTCATGGTTCTTAGCATGCAAAATTAACACCTTCTGTATATGGCAACTGTGATCACATTACCACAGCAAATACTTTCTGAATGCAAATGGCACTTTGGACCCACAGCTGTGTCTGAGATTGGTTCCCTTATATCACTTCATAAAAAGATAACAAAAAAATCCACTCACCTTCAATTATAAAGAAATATGTGTTCTTATTTTTCTAATCTATGATTTCTAAGTATTTAAATAATAACTTCCAAACATAGCAATCGCAGAACGATAGTCTAGACACTATAAAATAGGTAGGGAATTTAGGGCAGACTAGGTGGCCAAGTGGTCCTTGTCTGCTAACAACTGCTACGTTTCTAGTTTCTATAAAAGACATTTCTTTTGTTGTTAAAAAAGTTGGAAAAAAACAACCTCCTACAAACTGCTTTCAACCCTGCATAGAAAGATAAAAATCTGAATTATCAGAAAGAGGGCAGGATTTTTCAAAGGATTCATCTATAAAAAAAAAAAAAAAAACACGCACAAACACACAGACCAGATGCACTCAGAAATGAATGATGCTACTATGCAAAGCACACAATTATTTAACCCAAAAAGTCAGAGCACACATAAAATGAACCATTCAGTATCTGTATTAGCAAAGAGGCCTGGACCTAGTGAACCCTACACTTCCAAGCATGCTGCCAGCTATTTTAACAGGTACAGACAGCTTGCTAAAATAATTCAATGGATGCTCAATTTATGTGTGTGCTAGCTTTGTTGTGTTAAATCTGTAGCTACTTCAGATCAGCCTGCCACTTCTTTTAGTAGACAACTTGCATCTGCATGGATATTTGATGGTCTGTCTACTCCATCCACAGAATTTCAGAAGGGTTTGGGTGAAAAATGAGGTGAATGAAGTCTGTGTCATTGTTTGATACACATTGCTACAAACACAGACTTTTTGTCTTGGTAGATCTTTTTAAAATTGCAGAATAGGAGGTCAGACGCAGGCAGACAGACATAATTGCTGGCTAAGAATTAATTTGTGTTTGTGTACATCTATAATAAAAATCTGTCCCAGACCCTTTAATGTGTTTTATTGGTCATTATACTGTACTGTGTGCATAATAAAATTGGGGATGGGGTGTCAAAATGATCTGTCCAGGATTCACTGTTGCAAGTTTCAATAGTCACTTGTGTCTGTGTCCTTTGGAACTGTTGAACCATCTATTAGATGGTCGACCAATTCCATCTGTCTGAGGTTTGCTCAGATTTGTGTCATTTTGTGATATAAATTGCCACAAATTTCAAATTTTTGTTGCAATCAGATGGATCTTTTTTTTTTCTTTAATAACAGCAAGGGTCATCAGATGCAAGCAGGCAGATGCAGAAAGAGGCAGAGCATGTATTTACATCTGTATCTGCCAGTATTGAAATGCTGGCTCCTTCATTTTAGATAGAGTTATTTGAGTTCACCTTCCAAAAATAACTTTTCTTTGATGGTTATGCTCCCAGCAGGGCTGGGTTAACTGAAGGACCCCTTGGCCAGCTGATATATTAGATATATCTAGCAGCCAGCCTTCAGCAGTATCTGTCCACCAGCATACACAACAAGGTATGAACTTTACTACTCTGCCTTTCCGATCCCCTCCATTGGTGATCACTTTTTTCTATTGTTAAAGAGAGAGTGGAGTCACAGCTCCCATAATAAAAATAAAAAAGGTCTGAATTTCACTCTGCCTTCCAATCCTCTTCCTTGATGGCCTCTTTTTTTTATTCTTTAAAGAGAGTAACTTGTGCTGCCAGCCACCTACAGTGCCTTGTCTCCAGACTCCCTATTGTGCAGTGGCTGAGATAAAGTTGCAGCTGAGATCAAAGTAGAAATGGCTAATTAGTGCCTAGGGCACTTCCTCTGCAGTACCAAGTTTTGCCCCCCCTCCCCCGGCTCCCCCCCACCCTGGCCACATTTCCCAAGTTTGCTTCTGATTCATGATTTCCAGCCTGTCCAACCAACAATACAGCAGACAAGTGATTTCTACTAAACTGACTAATCCTGTGGAGCTACATCCTTTTGGCCCCTTGGTGCCAAATCATGCTGGACACATGGGACTTAGAATTATTTATAGCAGGTGCCCTATATTTTTGGTTACAATCAAGCATCTCTGCAGTTGAAAGATCAGGTCTTGGATCAGAAGCAACATTCCTTGACTAACAGCACCACCACCACCACTAAACAGTTCAAATGAGCACCAACTCAATGTACCACCAAGACAGTCAGTCTGCAGCAAGACAGAGCACTATGAGATAAGACAATTGGCCCCACTAGTGAAGACTGGCTCAGTTAAGTTATTGAGATCAGAATCAGTATTAGGCCAGCACAAGAGATGAGCTGAGTGAGTCCACTTAAGTTTCCAGACACTGCTGGCCAGTCAGGAGTTTTAAGCCAGAAGGCCTCAAGGGTGGTGGCCAGCACAACATTGTTGCTGGTGTTGTAAAGCCTGGCTGGACTGGACCTAGAATAGGAAGAGCGATCTGCTCAAAAGTTGTCAGGACCTGTGGCTGGAGACAATAAGAACCCTAGTGGCAACAGCAGCAACAGCAGGGAGTCTGAATCCAAGTGAGAAGGGACATCAGGATCACTGCAGGAGGATGAGGGCCTACCTAGCATGTTTGCACCACCAACTGACCTAGTGCAGAGCCAGACAGTCTGAACAGCATAATAGGAGGGCAAGACAGATTTGGCTAAAAAGCCACCTTTTCCTTCAACTAAACACAGCAAGTGATAAGTGGAAGTGCACTGATTTTCATTTTCATATTCAGTTTAAAAACAGGTACAGAGCTCTGATAATGGCAGGGCATACTGTAGTGCTTGAATGTGTGTGTGTGTGTGTGTGTGTGTGTGTGTGTGTGTGTGTGTGTGATGGGGGGGCATAAATAAACCTATGTGAAGTTCAGTGGGTTGACTAGGGACATGAGAGCCCAAGGTCAGCTTCTGCACAGTTAGCATGCTGAATTTTGTCCTGTCATAGTATGTGTTAGGTAAGACACTGAAAAAGGAGGATCAGGCCAGGCAACGGGAAGGGGGCTCTTACTGTTAAAAGTGATGCATCTAGGTATTTTCTCACTGATGCATTTTGAAACAAATAGCCACACTAAACTCATGTTCAGCAAAATTTTAAAAAGTAGTACATGACAGCACAGTAGCTCTCAATGAGCAAACTCCAACACCCTGTTAAAGAATAGTTTTATATGTAGCAAGTTACTGTGTACAAATATGTGCTACTTTGCCATTCAGTTTAACTTGAGTGAGTGCCATCATTTGTTTCTTCCATCAATTTTCTTTATTTTTAATGTTTTAAACCAAATTGGTGTCATGCTGTTCAGTGAACGTGGTACCAGATCAACTTTTTGAGAAGAGGGAAGGAGCAGGTTGGAATAAGCAGCTATTTCAAAAGTGGAAGAAAATGGCCCTCACAGAACAGGTAGCACAGATATGTAACATGTTTGTGGTGCTGTGTTAGTCTCAGAAAGTCAGTTTAACTCAATAAATAATTTTATTATGGCAAGATACACATGCGCAAGTCCTGAGATACAGTACAATGTACTCATGCTTGACTTAAAATATAAAAAATTGCTTAAAAATAAAGATGAATCAAGGTTTTAGAAAGAATAAAACTTAAACCACACTTGCTTGTCCTGTTTTTTTTTTTTTTTTCCATTCTCTCCCTAAGTGGAATCCTATGCTTTTAATGTAAAACTGTGTTTTGGAGTGTGATGTGGTGTGTTGTGGGGGAGTGGGTCTGATTGGGAGCAGCACTATGGGAAGGTGGTGCAGGGGGGTGGGCTACAGTGGGGGGTCTTGAGCTTGAAAATGTCCTGGGGCCTTTGTACTCTTAATCTGGCCCTGTCTCCCAGGTATTTAGTATAGTATAGTATAAATGCCCTCAGTTATAATTAGTAAATGCTAATTTTATTGAGTATATTACAGAAACAATAAACATTAGTAAACACATTTTTGCCAACACATTCAGGATTTTCCTCTAGTTTGTTTGAAATATATAGTGTTGGTTATTAATATCTGAGCCTGTGCTTCTTGTTTCTTTCAATGTATTCTTTGCATCAATGGGTTCCTTAGAATTTTATTTTATTTTTTTACATACTGGCTAAAGCTGTATGTCTTAGGTGGCTATTAAACTCATTCTAGCATCTCCGCGAAAATGAACTATACACTTTATCCCCTACTGAGACATTAAATGAATTTTGCAGAAATAAAAACAAACATCATTTGGAGAGAGGAAAGCTCTGTGCTACTCAGATGAAAATGCGGCTAAAAAAGATGGCAAATAGTTTATAGCTCAGTGAAGCAGTGTAGAATTATATTATACCTGTATCAAAGAGCTCTTATACTCACCCTAGTCTATTCTCTACCCCAGAAATAACACAAAGCAGTATGTGAAGGAATATTACAGTGACATGGTGGTGCCACTATAGTTATGGTTGAGAAGGCATTTCCATACAAAATCTAATTGTCATCTGATCCCTTTTAGAAATGAAGGCTCAGCACAACTTCTAGCTTGGATGCTTGCCGGCAGCATTTTATTGAACACCATCAATTTTTACACCTCCATTCTTACAAAATCACACATTTCATATTCCAGTCCAAAATCACCCATTTATAATCCAGTTCATTTCTTTTCATATTTCCTTGATCTTCCGCCTTGGTCTTCTTTTCCAATCCTTGTCTTTGGTGGTCCAGATGCCAGATCCAACCCCGACACCACCACCACCAGTGCCAGGTACCAACTTACCAGGATCTCCTCCCTCCTAGGTCCAGACACTAAGATCCAACCTCTAGTGCTACCTCCTATGTCCCTCCCCCCTTTACGTCCATGTCTGGGTGCCTTTGACCCCAGCTCATGTTGCCCTGCCCCCTTCCCCTTCTGCCTGACCCACCTTTTATTCCATCTCTTGCTCCCCCCTCTGCCCATCCTCCCTGTCTTTTTTCTCCACTGTCACGGGCACCTTGCTGCCTGGCCAGGCTCTTTCAGCCACCTGTTGCCCTTCCACAGCACATTTCCTCACAACCATTGCCAGTTCCAGCCCCCAACCAAAACATGCCGCCCTTCTGCGGCCCTGGACCAACATCCACACCCCACAACCACCTCCCTCTTCTGACCTCGTTCTCTTTGGGTGGTGGGTGGGATCAAATTCCTAGCAGAAGAGGGAGGTCTGAGGGCTCCTCATCTTATAAACTCCCTCAGGACCCTAAGCAATACCCCACTTGGCTCCTCCCTTCGACCAATCATTACCCTGCCTTATACCTGTATCATCTGACACTACCTGTGACCTCAGTGATGACATCACCAGGCACCACCCCTTCCCCAGTTGCATCCCCATCCCCTCTCACTCTCACACCCAATCACCTAGCATTCCCTTCTGGACCACTAGACAATTCAGGTTGCCTTTTAGTGGCAACCCCATTTGTCATCTGATCCCTTCCGGAAATGAAGACTCAGCACAACTTCTAGCTTGGATGCTTGCTGGCAACATTTTATTGAACACCATTAATATTTACACTTCCATTCTTATAAAAATCACACATTTCATATTCCAGTCTAAAATCACGCATTTAGAATCCAGTTCATTTCTTTTCATATTTCCTTGATCTTCCGCCTTGGTCCTCTTTTCCAATCCTTGTCTTTGGGGGTCCAGATGCCAGATCCGACCCCCTACACCATCACCAGTGCCAGTTACCAACTTACCAGGACCTCCTCCCTCCTAGGTCCAGGCACTAAGATCCAACCCCTAGCGCTACCACCTTTGTCCCTCCCCCCTTTATGTTTACACCTGGGTGCATTTGACCCCAGCCTGTGTTGCCCTACTTTCTCCCCCTTCTGTCTGACCCCCCTTTTATTCTATCTCTTGCTCTCCCCTCTTCTCATCCACTGACCCATCTCGAAATAAGCGATGGAAGATGTGCCCCCCCCCTTGAGGGCTAGCACCTTGAGCCCCTCCTCTCCCACCTACACACTAGGTCTATCAAGGGCCTTAGGAAAAACACATTGTGAATTCTGAGAGGTGGACCCTGTCTGACCTGTACACCTCAGAGGCATCCAAGGAAATGTCCCTGTGCTGTAAATGTATGCCACCCATTTCTATGACCAGCCTGGAGGCCTTCCTATTGAACAGCTTTCTATCCTTCTCTACAGATCTGCCATCTCTAGCATGCCACCTCACCCTCCTAGAAGTGGTCTCGGACCAGCCGATCCCCACCCCAGGCCACCATCCTTTCCCCTTTCTAAGTCCACTGCTATGGCCTGCACCAGTGCCCCCCCAGGGTTTCCCCCTAAATCCTTACTTTCCAGATGTATTATAAGCATGTCTGGCTTTCTCCATCACCCCCTCAGCCTCTTCTAATAGCAGTATCAATTGGGCTCTTCTCATACCACGAATCCCCTTCAATTGCACCTTCATGCACTCCAAATCCATCCCCAGCAGCATCCACCATGTCTGGTTGCTGCAAATGTTTCTGCCCAATAAATATTGGAATGCCCCATGATCCATATGAGCTTCTGTGCTCCTCCTGCCAGGTAAAAGAAAATCTCTGTTAACATCGCCTCCAGACATACGTTTTGTAGCAACTGGACATCCACAACCCCACCCTCTTTACCTCTTCCTCCGATTCATCCCATGCTGTGGCCTCCAATGCAGTCCCTATCTAGAATGATTGGGGGGTAGATAGGTCCTCTCCCATACACATCAAAATCTTTCTAAGGACCCTACCTAGCTGGAATCCCATCACCGGACTCCTGTTCTCCTGCCAGGACCAGGTTTCCCGGCCCCCTTTTTTCCCCTGTATTCACCCAATTCCCTCCCTGGGTGTCTGCCGCTGCAGCCTACCTCCTCCCCCATTTCAAGCTGGTTGTTTTTTGATCTAGGCAGCTGGTCAGCCATGGTGCCCTGGCAAAAACTGACATCGGTCTCCTGTAATCCCCCCTGTGGGTCGGATTTTCGCTTCGCCACCACCTCACTTATCTGGAATGTCCCCTTCACCATGAGCGCAAAGATGGCCCACAATAAGCAGGCTTCTTTGGCCAATGTACAAACATGCTGCAATGCTCCTAGAAGTTGCACCCCTTGGCCTTTCTAACAACTCGAGAGCATTGTCTCCCATACCTACACTTCGTTGGGCAGGCCACGACCTACCACCACAGGCCCATCCAATTCCTGCCAATTGTACTCCCATGCTGATGTGGGCCATCCCTTTTCCCCATCTTTTGACCAAGTATTGTTTTACCTGATCCTCTGGGGCAGGCATACCTGCCTTGAGCCCCTCCTGTGCCCAGAACTCCTAGAACCACACCCCCTCATATGCCTTTAGCTTTTTGGCTGACCAGGAATTCTGATACCCATCGGGTTCTCTCAAGCCAATCTCCCCCAACTGCTCCTTAACCTTGGGCCTGTGTACTGATGCTTGTGGAGCTAAGTCCTGGAGCCAAGTCCTGGAACCTGTCTAACTGCAAGCGGGAGAGACGGTCAACAATCTCGTTCTGGATACCATCAATATGACTATCCTTAAAAGATAAGTTCAGCTGCAGACCCAATGACTCTGGTTGTCACATAAACCTATCCACTACATCCCTAAGTCCCCCTTGCCTATTGATCACTTCCACAACCCCTTTGTTGTTGCACCTGAACAGGATGCGATTTACCCCTCATCCTGTCCCCCCACACCCTCATCACTACAAAAATGAGAAATATTGCCAATAAAGTAATGTCTTTCAGCAAGCCTGCCTCCCCCGAGCACTTAACCAGGCCTTCAAGATATGTTCCCCTTTGCAGTATGCTCCCATCCCCAGGGCTCCTGAGGCATCCATGTATAACTCCATATCCATTTTATAGGCCCCTTTCTCCTGCCAAAATGTGACCCTTTTGTAACTCTCAGGAAAGGCTGTCAAAACCTGCAGATCCTTCCTCATTCCCTTAGTGAGATCTATACAGTGGTGGGGCAGTTGTGCCTTCCCCATGGCCTGCACCAAACTCCAGGTGAAAGCTCTGCCCGCTCTGCAGGTGAAATCAAAGTGCCCCAGCAGCTGTTGTACAACTTCCAGTGGCACCTTCCTCCTACCCCCACATGGTCTAACAACCCCTAAGGTGGGCCACTTCCTCTCCTGGGAGGAGAACACATTCCTGTACTGTGTCCACCTCTATCCCCAGGAACTCTAACTTGTGCACTGGGCCCTTGGTCTTCCCTTCCACTAATGGATCCCTATTTTCCCACACATTTCTTTAAAATCTTCCAGCATCCCTCCTGTCTCCTCTTTCCCACTCTCAATGAGCAGAAAATCATCCAGGTAATGTGCTACCTGCTTGTGTCCATATCTCCACTCCAAAAACCCACTGCACCCATGAACTGAAAGCCTCAAGCATAGAACACGCCATTGAGCACAACTTGGGCACGGCTTTGTCAAAATACACCCCCACCAAATTGAAAGACCAGTAGGTCCCAATCCTTGGGCCTTACTAGCAGCAACCAGAAAGCAGACTCAATGTCCGTCTTTGCCTGCCAAACCCCCCTCCCCAACCACCCTGATCATCTCCCAGCTTGGTCCAAAGATGTGTAGGACCCCACCGGAGGTCCTTGGGAATCCCATCATTTACCGAGGCCCTGTCCAGGTACAACAAGTGGTGGATAAGGCAAAACTCAGTCGGTTGCTTCTTGGGCACCACCTCTAATGGTGATATCCAGAAATCAGCATGGGGGGCATGCAGAAAGGAGGGCCCTCCACCCTGCCTGGCAGCACTTCCTTCCAGATTTTCTTCCAGTCTAAGTTCTTCTTCCCCCTCCAGATCCAAAGTTCTTTGCCTTCCTCCATTTATGCACCCCCCCCAAAACCTAAAGGAAAACCTTCCCTGAAACCCTGCTGAAACAGTGCCCCCTTCACCTTGTCCAGGTAAAGCCGCATCCAGGCCTCGACCACCTTCTTGACAACCAGGGTTGTTGCAAGGCAAAGCCCCACTGCCCCCTTAGTCATGGCCTCAATTCCAACCATAGTTGGAATTGCACTTCTCCTATGTGCCCTCTCCTCTCCAGTCAACCCCAATCCGTGGCCACCCAGAAAGGACTGCTCATGCCCTTACCCCACCCCGCTGATCACACCCAATCCCCACTTGCCCTGTAGTTGGAAGCTGGGTGCTGCCTGGAACACCTAGAACACTTGTGCCTGAACTTGCTGTTCACCCATGTACAGGATGCTTTGTTATACCCCCAGCAGGCCTTTGTTGCCAGGGTGGGGGCACTCTTCTTGCTGGACTCTCCCTCATTAACTCCAGCTGGCCCCAACAGGGTCCTTATTCATAGCTCTGAATGGGTACAGTCCTGTCATAGGTCCCATTTGTCTCCATCCACTTCCTAAATGCCTCGTCATACTTAAACCACCCATACCTGTGCTTAGCATTGTAGTTATCATGTATGATGGCCGTATATGTCAGGAATGAAATCTCCAGCTGTGGCTGCTTCTTCAGCCCCAGGGTGCTGTAAATCAGGAAACCCACCTGGCAGGTATCTCTGTTCTTCCCCTTGTATTTGACTTCCTCTGTGACCTACCACTGTTAAAGCACCTGCCATCTTTGACTTTCCCATGGACTCTTTCTGCTCATACTACTTTGCCGTGTCCTCGTCTACCAGCCCAAAAATGTCTGCTTATTCCCCCTTCCAGATCTTTTCTTTAATGGAGGTGGGGACATGGTCACCTAGAGTAAAATCCATCAGCCCGTCATACCGTTTCTTCCCCCATCTTTTGTCCTCGCCTGCCCCAGTGCCCTCGCCACTCACCTTCTTTATCGCTAGAAGTGCCTTCTCCATCTTCTCCAACCTATTCTCCCCCATGCCCCCGAGGACCCCCTCTAAATACTCCATCCAATCTCCTTCGCTGAACAAGTCTGTATGTTCCTTATCCCCAACCCCGGGCTTGGCCCCTCTGGTGCCGTTGTAGGTACTTGCTGAGGAGCAGGTGGCAGGCTCGGTGCCACTTAGAAAACACAGCAAAGGGGGTGGGCGAAGATCTCAAAGCAGCATCCTGAAATGGCTAGCTTCATACTAAGCACCGGCTGCCCAATTCCAACCACCCAGTCCAATTTTGCAGTCCTGCTATGCGCCTCCGTGAATCAACTGAGCCACCACACACTCGGACTGCCCTCCATCCCCATGTCACTGAATGGAAATGCTGGCCATGCACCCATTATCTGATGCCCCGACTGGTACCTCAGCACAGGCTGGTCACCCCCACTGACATTCTGTGCTCTGGATCCATCATTCTATCACCCATCTCCATCTCCTGAATGCTTACCCCCTAAACCGTTAATGTGCCAACACCTGAAACCTTTGTCTCCAGGTTAATAGACAAACACTCTACCAATGTCCTTTTGATCAGCATAGTAATTCCCCCCCCCAAACCCCCTGGCCCCGGAGCCCTGCTGTTTGTGCACCTTGGCCGTCTGGCCCAACAGCGGCACCCCACTGCCCCAGTTCCCAGGTTCTTCTGAAGCCCAATTCTGTCATCCTCCCCCACAGTGCTGGTTCCACAGTCTGCTACCCTAGGCTCGCTCCCTGAGGACCGCTGATGCTAATCTCTTTGCCACAGCATCTAGATCTCTCCTCCCCAAAAATCCAGGCTGTTACCACCAAAAAAAAAAAGTCACAGAACAAGGCTAACCATAGACACACTCCTCACCCACCCCCTGGTTGTAGCACTACAGCATGGGGCATTCCTTCCACTTTCAAAACTTGCTCAGTGGCAGATGCCCACCAGCCTCATCCTCAAGCACGGGGGCGGCAAACTTGAACTCTTTGAAAGCCATCCCATAGCCCGCCACTTGGGTTCTCAGGCCTGAAAGACCAATACAGGATCCCCACTTCCCCTTCGGTGCCGGGCACTTCTGCCTGGCCATGTAGCCTTCTGCCATGCCTCTGCCCCCTCTTTCATGCCAACCTACCATCTTATACACACTCGGACTGGACCTGAGCATAAACCCCCCCACCCTCAGAACAAGCATCACCTAGGCCAACCATGCCTCCTGCCAGCTGCGATGCCCCCTGTGGTCCAAGCAGGCTACGGCCTGCCAAATGGCCGTAAAAGCCTTCCGTTGCCCAACAGGATGCCACTTATACCCTGGACCGGCCCGTACAGACACCAGCCCCTCACATGTGGCCCAGAGGCCACAAAATACTGACTGGGCAGACCCCTGGGGTGCCAACCAATTGCGTGGTGCAGGCGCCACCACTCTCCCATGGCCCCGAGAGCGCTCCACAGGCCCCCACACACGTCCACCTGTTATGCCCTTCCGGGATGCTACAAGCTCATAATCAGCTTAAGGCCCACAACGTAGACCCACCTCGTGGCTATCCATCTATGCTACACAAATGGATAAACTCCCCCCACCTTCAGCCCACAAGGAAAGTAGCTCTGAGGCGGCTAGCCAGGCCACAAACAACCCCAACCAACAGCATGGTGCAGGCCCCACCATCCTCCCATGACACCCCACCCCGGCATTCAGCATACCTGGCACTGATCATGTGGCCACTTGCTAGACCCCTCTGACCACTGCAGGGACAAACAGTCTCTTCACTTTCACCCACAGCCGCTAGGCCCACCAAGCAGCCACAAACCAACCAGTCCATCTCACAACAGCTGCAACCCCTCCCCAAACCAAAAATAATCAGGAGAAGCTAACTTGGCAGGCGCTACCACAGTCTCTTATAACAATGTTGCCCCTTGAAACCATTTTGGCCTTCATCCCAATGCCTTCTGCTCGCATTCCTTTTTTTTTTGTCCTACTGCATCAGCCAGGAAGGAATAAAACTTGCACCTCTAAGTTCAAAATATCATTCCTGCTCAACCTAAGCCCATAATACAACCCTGCTCAGTCTTTTTCACTGACAACAATCTGCTGTGAGCCTCCTGTCTAATCTCAGTTCCAAATATATCTCTTTGCATCATGCATTCCTCTCGTAATCCTACAATGCATGGCACATTAACATGATCCTGTAAAATCCACTTCACAAGCAAAATAAGTCCAGCAGAAATTTACCTAAAGTTACACAACGTACTATACCATCCACTGGCAAAGCAATCACATGGCTCAGAGGCCTAATCAGACCTGTAAGCCTGTGCCTTACCTAGCTGGTGTCCGAAACTCCAACCTGATGCCACAGGAAAGTGCTAAGAATCAAATTCCTAGCAGAAGAAGGAGATCTGAGGGCTGCCTCACCTTATAAACTCCCTCAGGAACCCAATCAGGACCCCACTTGGCTCCTCCCTTCGACCAATCACTACCCTGGCCCTGTACCTGCATCATTTGACACTACCTGTGACCTCAGTAATGATGTCCCAGGCCCCACCCCTTCCTCAGCTGCATCCCTATCCCCTTCCCCCCAATCACCTAGTCATTTCCTTCTGGGCCACCTGACAGTTCAGGTTGCCTTTTAGTGGCAGCCCCATTTGTCAACCATTTATACAGTAACTCAGACATCTCAAGACATTGAGGGCAAGACATTTAGAAGGCACACCTTTTGGTGGAGGATCTCAAAAGATGTTACACTTTACTTAATAAACTTTGATGAATTTTGTGTTATAGGGTGATAAAAATGTTAAAATGATGAAAAAGGTTTTTTTTTCCTGCTCATCAATCATTCAAAATGTCTGGTATTTCAAACATCAAACTTCCTGGTTCATTAGATCCTGCCACAAGAGTGGTGCTTTTCCTGTTTTGAAAAAAAAAATATATATATATATATATAATATATATATATATATATATATATATATATATATATATATATATATATATATATATAGTGAAGAAATTATGAACAAAAATAAATACAAAATTCACACAATAGCAGAACAAAAAAAATCAGTTCTTTCTGAGATAAGGCCTATGCATGGTCCACCCTGCTGAATCTATGGTCGTAGATCTCACACTAGAGTAAAAAGCTTTGTAGCAGATAGAAACCAGGAAGGAAAACATGGTTTTAACAGGCATTTCACTTATCTAATACATCTACAAAAACTGTTTTACACTGAGTCTGGCAGTAGATCCCAGCCACAGTGTAGGACGTACAGTAGATCACCTATTGGACCACACAGAGTCAATCCCAGTGACCCCCCCTCCCAAGTCATTCTGACATAAGGAGTCCAACTACAGTGTCAGTCATACTTTAAGTGAAATGCAACCACTGGAAGTCCACTGCAGTGGCACACTAGTATTCCTCCTGATTCCTACAGTGAGAGTGCAAACCTGGAGTCAGGCTGACTTTTTACAATAAAAAAAAAAAGCTTCCACTCAGAGTCCATCCAAGTGGCACACTGATTCAAACACTGCCTAACCATAGTGTTGTACATAAGTAATAAAAAGAAATTAATAAATCAAAAGTGGCTATCTGGAGCCCATCCCTGGTGGCACACATGTCTGCCCAACAGAACTACAGTAGCTGGCAATGGGAGCCCAACTCTAGTGCTGCTAAAGACATCCAACACCCTAGATGGTAGCAAGCCCAAACCCTTCCCTCACCTCCTCAGCCAGCCCCTGTCTGAAAAAATTGCAACTGGGATTTAGGAAATACACACATGGTATGCATTTTGCAAATCCTGGTTTGTGATATTTATCACAAACTGAGATTTATAACAGCGTCAGTGGCTCAGTAGGTAGTATGCTCACCTCTGTGGCCAGAAGATTGAAAGGTCATGGGTTCTAGCCCCACACCATGTATGTGGGATAAAACCCATAAATGAAACTGTAGTGCAGTACATGGGGGTGCTACACTGTTCAGGTGCTGTCCTTTGAATGAGATATAAACCGAGGTCCCCTCTGCCCATACATTGTCACTGTTCAGGTGGAAGTTAAAAATCCCATGCCACTTATCGAAGAAGAGTTCTTGGTCCGATAGTGTTCTCTGTATCTTTAAACAACTTGCCTACTGCCTGCTTTACTGCAGACATACACATGTAAGCTAATGATATTGTTTTATATGCCTCTGGTACCTCCCCTTTGGATATGGCGAGCAGCCTTCAACTGAATTTCAATAATGTCCAGTGCTGGTTTTGTGCAAATCAGCTGTCTCTAAATGCCAATAAGACAGTCTCTATGACCTTTGGCACCAGGCAAAAAATTGCCAGGCTTCCTGTCACCCCTTTCTTCCATACCATGGAGGATTCCTTACTTGAGGATGTCTCCTCCTTTAAATACCTTGGGATCTGGCTTGACAGGAATCTTGACTTCACTGGTCTTGTGGCCACCATCCACAAAAAGTTCCTTCCCAAATTAGGAGCCCTGTATTGACATCGTAGCTCCCATCCCCTGCCTACCCATTGAGAGATCATCAGAAGATGATCCTCCCAATCTTTGACTTTGGGAATGTTGTCTAGAGCATTGCCTCCAAAACCACCCTTACCAGACTGGGCATTCTATTCAATTCCTTCTGTCACTTTGCTCTTGCCTGTCCACCACCTACACACCACTGTGACCTTTACACCTCTCTGTCCTTCCCCACTCTTGTGGCCAGATGCCTTGCCAATATTGCCTTTTTAGTTGGGAAGTTCTGGCTTGGCTCCCTGCTCCCTGCTACTCTACCTAAATGACCTCCTCTCCATCCCCCCAACCCCCACTACTCCCTCCACAACTCCCCCTTTAGGACCCTTTTCCTCCCTTCCCATATTTTCACTTCAGGAAGAGCTGCCATCTCCTATCATTTCCCAAACATTCGGAACTTCCTCCCCTTAGAAATCAATTCCACTCCGTCTACTTGTTCATTGTCCTATCTTCTTCAACAGTACATCTCTCCATCATGCAACTGCACCTGACCCTCCAACATGCCATTTTTATCTCTGCCCCTCTTCTGTTCTATTTCCTCTGCTTTACCCCTTTCTACCCCTCCTTAGGCTTGCCCTTAGACTTTTGCACTAGCTGGTTTACATTGAGTAGTGCTTATACCATTGGGGTTCTGCTCCTGTTGGATAAGGCTTACCGACTCCCCCCCATCTCATCACTCCTCCTCAATTCTTCTTTTTTCAAACCTTTTCATCCCACCCCTCCCTTCCCCATATCCTCCTTCCCTTCCCCACATTCCCCTCACCCTTTCCTCAATTTTATCCTACCCACATCCTATTTGTCTATACAGTACTTCCCCCTATTCTTCCAGTCCTCTGTCCTCCTTCTTCCAGTCTAAGCCCCTTGTGGGGTTTGCATCCTGGAGGGGTGAAGGCTCATTCTTACTCTTAATCCTCCAATTCTTCCCCTTCCCTCTATCTTTACAAACATCTCTCTTTTACTTCTGTCCCATCTCTATCCTTCCTTGTTCTCCCCTCTTCCCGGCTAACCCCTTGCAGGGTGTACATTCTGGAGGGGTGAAGGCCCATTCCTACTTTCTAATCTCTCCTACTCCTCACTAGAGAAGCAGCGGATTTAAAATACACCGTCGAAGTGAACGCGAAGTGGCCACTTTGCGTTGGCACTTCGCTATGCGGTGCCCCATAGGAAAGGCTCACTTTGCCTTATTATTACTTTGCATTGTTATTCCACCTTAAACATGAAGTAAGATGGAGTAACAACAATATTGGCAGCACCCCACCCACACAGTCACCAGAATTAATGTGCATCCCCAAAGTGCTCCTGTCTTGTGTCCAGAAAACTCCCCAGTGCTGACAAAGTGAAATGAGAGCATAAAAAGAAATGCAGTCTCCCAGAATTAATGGTGCACTGCAAATGCACACAAATTAAGATTGCACTGCGCACTCAAGGGATACATACGAAAAGGCACAACAACACCTAACCA
This sequence comes from Neoceratodus forsteri, assembly GCA_016271365.2. Lineage (NCBI taxonomy): Eukaryota > Metazoa > Chordata > Ceratodontiformes > Ceratodontidae > Neoceratodus > Neoceratodus forsteri. The sequence goes on from CM057449.1 coordinate 1,652,744,963, forward strand.
GTGCTCACAAGTCACAAATCCAAATCTGGAAAGGAATACATTTTGCCAGTTGGGGGATTAGTGCATGGTAGTAACAATCCACTACTAGTAAAGATACCACAAAGCAGTATAAAAAATTCATGCAAGTGCAGTGAATAGCAGGTTCACACTGCTGCAATTACTCTGTGGCACAATAAAAGGTGTCTGATTTAATGGCACGCATCACACTCACACTCACACACACACTACAAGTAATGCGTAGCAAATTGAAAACCTTTAGTAATATGACCAAATGTTTTAAACAGACAAATTATATACTGCTGCACCACAACAATCAGCAAAAAAATGTCAAGAATTACTGAAAATATTACTGTGTGTACATTAACACAGTTATACAAGAAAAATATAACCAAAACAGAAAGACTGCCTTTTTCTCCCAGTTAATGTACTTACACCACAAATACGCCCCTCCCCCAAAGCACACTTCACAGTACACAGACCGACTGATCTAAATTAAACATTCAAAATCCACACTCAACAATAAACACTCGATGATATAAGCACAGAAGTGTTTCCTACAATCGATGTACTAAATTTTGAGCAAACAAAATGACTCAAAAAGGCATTTTAAACAGCTTTTAGAGGTTCTGAATCACAGAGCTCTGAGAGCAAACTGTCTCCAGCTACCACTACGCACACACTACCCAGGACAGAACTGAGGCTGTGCAGAACAATCTAGAGCCCATGTGACCTGCAATCCCATGAATCACTGCAGAATTTCATTTGGAGCTCAATTACAAGGTGAAGTGAGGAGAATAATATTGATTTCAATGTACTTTGCCTTAAAATTGGTGGAGAAGTGGTTTGGGAAGGTGGAATAATGTAAAGTCATTGGTTTCAATGGAATTCGCATTCCTCATTATGAAGTGAAGTACTTTATTTTATTTTTTTATTTTATTTAAACAGCAGTTTGGAAAACCTTTGAGCCATAGGCTCATTTACAAAGGTACCTTGTCACAGTAAGACAAACCAAAATACACAGTATAGCAGTACAACACATAAGTATAACAGTAAAATTAAGACATAGATACAAACAAACTGGTACAGGTAGGATGGATGCAAACAATACCAGAGTTATGTCATCCTTAGCAGCTTAGTAATAAGCTTTGTCATAAGTATTGAGTACGGCTTTGACTAGTGGCAGTTACAGCATCAGGTGTTAATAAAGTAATTCGTAGGAAGTTTTAACCACGATATAGTTGGAGCTCGGAGATGGAGAGGCAGTGTGTTGAACCAGGAGGGGGCCCTAAAGCTGAAGGCTCTTTGGCCATGAGAGGTCCTAGCTCTAGGGATAACAAGAGAGGTTTTCCCAGAGGTCCGAGTATGAACTAGTGGAACAGAGCGGCGTATGGTGGTGGTCAATCCTGGTGGGGAAAGCCCAAGGAGGGTCTTTTTTGTAAGGGTACAGGTAAGATATTTGAGGCGCTCATTGAGATCAAGTACCAGCGCTTTAGCATACAGTAGACAGGTGTGTGTCATCCTAGGTGCTCCAGTAATTAACCTGCAGGCCTTATTCAGAGTAGTGCGAATTTTATGGAGTGCGGTCTGATCAGCAGCACCATACACCGGCAGTCCATAGTCCACTAGGGACAGGATAGAGGAGGTGACTGCAAGTCGAAGAGCCTCCGGGGGGAGGCAGTGTTTATACCGATGTAAGATGCCCAATCGGATATTAGTGGCAGTGGCTAGGGCAGCGATGTGTCCATGGAAGGAGAGGAGGGTCAAAATGGATCCCTAGGTATTTATAGGAGCAAACTTGTTCAGTGGGAATGAGGACCCAGAGTGAATGAGGAGTTTGAAGTTGCAGGACTTGTTTTGGGGATGAGTGAAGAACATGGTTTTGGTTTTTTTAAGATTTGACACCAATCTATGTTCCTTGAACCAGCCCTCGGCTTCAATGAAGGACTTCTGCAGCGAGTCCTGGAGGGCAGTAGGGTTACGATTTGAGGCAAAGATGACTGGATCATCAGCGTACAATAGAATGTTTCCCGGGCAAGAGCGTGGAAGGGTGTTAAGGTAAAGGGAGAATAGTAAGGGGCCCAGAATGGAGCCCTGGGGAACCCCAGAAAAGATGGGACAGATGTCTGAGTAGGTCCCATTAATTTTTACACGCTGTGAGCGATCAGACAGATAACTGGTGCACCAGGAGATAGGCCCAACAGCAAAACCAGAGAGACTAAGGGCATCAAGAAGGAGGGGGTGGGAGACAGTGTCAAAAGCTTTTGAGAGGTCAATGAAGACAGCAACAGCCAGAGAACCAGTGTCTAAGGAGGAGTGGAGAAAGCTGGAGAACTCTAGGAGGGCTGTGTTGGTACTGTGGCCCGTTCGGAAGCCATGCTGCTCAGGACAAAGGACATTGTAGGTGGAGAGGTAGTTAGAGATTTGAGAGGCCACCCCTTTTTCCAAGGCCTTGGAGAGAGGAGAGAGAATGGAGATCGGTCGATAGTTTCCAGCCACAGTCCTATCACCACCTTTAAAGATAGGGGTGACAGTGGTGACTTTCCAGGCAGTTGGAACCTTCCCCAGGCAAAGAGAGTGGTTGAGGAGGCATGTGATCAGGGTAAGGACTTCACTTCACATTGTAGAGTACTCTGTGAATTCTGCGTTACTCTGTGAATCACTTCACGGAGCAAATTGGGGCCACTTCGCCCACTACTACTTATAGCACTGTGACTTACATGCTGTACAGGAAGGCACGTGAATGCCTATGGCTGTACTTCCCTGATGAACTGAGCCTGTATCATAAAACTTCCCAATTTAAAAACTCTTATTAATGAGTACAGTGGCGGGGTGCTGAAGCCTGGAAAGATACTACAAAACAGGCTTACAATACATCCAAGTAACTAGTAAAAAAATGAATGTTGTGATTTGTGATGTGATCGTGAATCATGATTTGTGACTGAATTTGTGACCATGATGATGAAGAACGTGATTTGGTGTCAATGGTGTGAGATAACCAATATGGAAATGTAGTGAGAATGCGAATACCTATGGCTGTATTTCCCCAATGAGCTGTAGCACAAAACTCCCTGACTTAAAAACACGTATTAATGAGTACAATGGTGGGGTGGTGAAGCCTGGAGAGACACTACAAAATAAACTTACAATACATCCAATTAACTAATAAAAAAATTAATGTTGTGATTCATGACGTGATCATGAATCATGATTTGTGACTGCATTTGTGACCATGATGATGAAGAATGTGATTCGGTGTCGATGGTGTGAGATAACCAATATGGAACTGTATTGGGAACACGAATGCCTATGGCTGTACTTCCCTGATGAGCTGTAGCACAAAACTCCCCAACTTAAAAACACATATTAATGAGTACAATGATGGGGTGGTGAAACTTGGAGAGATACTACAAAACAGTCTTACAATACATCCAACTAACTATTAAAAACAATTAATGTAGTGATTCATGAAGTGATCGTGAATCATGATTTGTGACTGTATTTGTGACTGTGATGATAAAGAACGTGATTTGTGTCACATGTGACTCGTGATAATGGTCCTTACTTAAAAACACATATTAATGAGTACAATGTCATGCAGAATTATGCACCACACCAGTCCAGTACACTGAAGGGAAGCCAAAGAAACAACTGTGACTTAAGTTACAGATGGAGTTTGGGCTCTAAAGAGATGCAAATGCACAGACAGATTAAGATTGCGCCGTGTACTGAAGAGATGCAGACGCAAAGGCACAGCACCTAACCAGTGCTCACCATCAGAAATTCAAATCTGGAAAAGAATACCTTTGCCGGTAGGGGCGGGCCATGGGGGGGAGGGGTGCTAACAGTCACTAGTACTAGTACCAGTAAAGATACCACAAAGAAGTACAAAAATCATACAGCCGCAGTGGATAGCAGGTTCACATTGCTGAAATTACTATGTGGCACAATAAAAGGTGTCTGATTTGATGACATGCGTCACACACACACACACACACACACACACACACACACACACACACACACACACACTAAGTAATGCGTAGCAAATTGAAAATTTCAGTAATATGACCACATACTTTAAACAAACTAAAATTATGCACTGCTGCATAGATACATACATAGATACATAGACAGTGTTGGCAGATAAGGGCCTATGGCCCACCCAGTCTGCCCATTTGAGCTTGTAAGTTCAGTTTATGTTTTTCAAGAAGTCTGTTGCCCCTTACCCCTGACCTCCAGAATTCCTTTATGTCTATCCCATGCATTCTTAAATCCCATGATTGTTTCCGCCCCCACCACTTCCTTTGGCAGGGTGTTCCACTTGTCCACCACCCATTCTGTGAAGAAATTCTTCCTCACGTTTCCTCTGAATCGTCCTCCCTCCAACTTCATCCCATGCTCTCTAGTCCTGGAACATCTTTGTTGCTTAAAAATAGTGTATTCCTGCACCCTGTTCCTCCCTGTAAGATACTTGTATGTCTCTATCATATCCCCTCTCTCCCTCCTCTCCTCCAGGGAGTACATGTTCAGTTCCTTCAACCTGTCCTCTTAGGACTTGTGATGCAATCCATGCACCATCTTTGTTGCCCTCCTCTGAACCTTCTTTACTCTGTCTATGTCCTTACATAGGTAAGGTCTCCAGAACTGTACAGTGTACTGCAGGTGGGGCCTCACTAGTGTCTTGTATAGTGGAATTATGACCTCCCTTTTCCTGCTGGTGATGCCCCTGCTTATGCATCTCAGCATCCTATTTGCTTTACCTGCTGCCTTGTCACACTGTTTTCCTGCCTTGAGGTCATCAGAGATGATAACCCCAAGAACCCTTTCCTGCTTGGTGCATGCTATATCCTCACCCCCCAACTGATATATTGTGCCAGGGTTTTTGTGCCCCATATGCATTATCTTGCACTTCCTTACATTGAATTTCAACTTGCCAAACCCCTGACCATTCTTCAAGTTTCTGCAGGTCCCTTCTCATTCTGTCTACACCCTCTGGTGTGTCTACTCTGTTACAGAGCTTTGTGTCATCAGTGAACAGTGAAATTCTGCCTTCTAGGTCCTGCGCAATGTCACTGATGAAGATATTGAATAGGACCGGTCCCAGCACTGATCCCTGTGGTACCCCACTGGTCACTCTTCCCTCTGTGGAGTGACAGCCATTTACCACCACCCTCTGTGTCCTGCCACCCAGCCAGTTACCTACCCACCACACTACTGTCCTACCCACACCCATATTCCCCAGTTTGTGCACCACAAAAATTATTGAAAATATTACTGTGTGTACATTAACACAGTTATACAAGTAAAATATCACCAAAACAGAAAGAACTGTCTTTTTCTCCAAGTTAATCTACCTACACCACAGATACGTCCCTCCCTCAAATCACACTTCCACTGTCTCTCAGTACACAGACTGAATGTTGTACATTAACACTCAAAATCCACAAGCAAACAATAAATGCTCTATGATATGAGCACAGGAGGGTTTCCTACAATCGATGAACTAAAGTTTCAGAAAAAAAATGAGTCAAAAAGGCTTTAACAGCTTTTATAAGGTTTGAATTGCAGAGAGCTCTCAAAGTAGACTGTCTCCTACAGCTTCCTACACACACTACCCCAAACTGAGGCTGTGCAGAAAAATCTAGAGCTCATGTGACCTGAAATCCCATGAATCACTGAAAAATTCACCTTTGAAGCTTAAAAACAAGGTGAAGTGAGGTAAAGTACATTGTTTTCAATGTATTTTTGCCATAAGAATTGGTGGAGTAGTGGTTTGGGAAAGCAGAGTAATGCAAAGTCATTGCTTTCAATGGACTTCGCGTTACACTTTATAACACAAAGTACTCCACTTCGCATAGTAGAGCACTCCACAAATTCTCTTTTACTTAGCGATTCACTTCACGGAGCTTAACTGAGCCACTTTACTTACTCCTACTCCCCACTCCCTCTATCTCTTTTTTTTAACTCTTTTTTTATTGAGGAAATTGCATGAAACAATTTCACATTGCGTTGTGTCCTCAATTCCATCTGATCACAGCAAACATTTGCAATAAGTTAATCAGGTATAACAGTGCAGTTTTCTATGGCCGTCTCTGCGATACTCTAGATAAGTTTCTCTAAGAGGTGACTTTTTTAAGTGACATGCTTATTTCATTTTGCTCTGATCTGTCTTATCCTCCACTTGTCTCCCTCTTCTTTGCACATTTTCTGGTACGTCCTCTCTGGAATCTTTCTGCGCAACCTCCATATTTTACACCAAACTTTATACACAGCTCAATACCTATGATTACCGTCAACAATAAACTAAATACAGTAAAAAAACAACATTGCACTGATTTCCTATTTGTCTTACTATTTCTTCAACAGTTTTTATGACCTCAAAGTTTTTGCAGTCCTCCAGGAAGGACTTCCTCCTCATCTGCTTGCCCTATTGATTTATCCTATACTTTCTTCATTCACTCCACCCCACTTGCCTGGGCTGGCCTTGATTTGTTTATCCAGGCCCCCCATGAGTCTTGATGTTTGTCTGTCTATAACCTGAGTTTGGCCATGAGGCTTTCCATCCTTTCATTGTTCCCCACCCTTGCTTTCCATGTTTCCACTGAAGGTACAGTGGGGCTATGCCATTTGACCATAATTTCCTTCAGGGCCATCAAGCACACCACTCTGATGATTTTGTGAGAGCTGGGGTTATGTACCTCATCTAACTCCAGGCCCAGAACAAACTGTCTGAAGTCTCTAGGAAGGGCTAGACCCCAAATCCTTCTGACTGTCAAGTGAACCTTATCCCAGAACTCTGAAAGCAATGGATAAGCTCAAAAGATATGCCAGTGGGAATCTCTTTGTCCACAGCCTCTCCAACACATGGGTGAGCTCCCTATCTCAAAGTGGCTGGTAAGGGTTGGTGTGTGTGGAAAAACCTAGTTCGGCATTTCCACAGGAATTCCGTCCACTCTTGGGAGGCTGTTACTCTCCATCCTCTTTCCCAGGTTCTTTCCCCGTCAGCCCTCTTGATTACCATTCCTGCATCCGTCTCCCATCTCACCCTCAGTTTCTCTAACCACCCCTTGTCAGCACCCCAAATGGCTTTATAAATACATGAGACCCTTCCCTTGTCATCCTTGAGTCTGACCAATCAATATCAGCAGTTCTGTAGCTGTGTGAGCTCCCTACCAAATTTTCCTATGATCTGTTGAGTGATCATGTAGTGCCTTATCTGAAGAAATCTGTGAAAGTCTGTTCTGGGAAGATGGTACTGAGTCTGAAGATCTAAAAATGATTGTATTACATTATTCTGGATCAAAAAGGAGTATCTGACTAGGCTTCTCTAGTTCCAGTTCCAAAATCCAGGATCCATCTGCACCATGGGAAACCATGGGTCTCCTCTAATAGATATAAGTGGCTCTACTTCATTTGGAGTGTCTGTGAGAGTTCTGGCTTTTGCAATGACTTTCATAGTCTGCTTGATCCAGGGGGAATATCTCTCCACAATTTTGCTATGAAGGTGGCATGTGGGAGAGCACAGAGTGGCAGTGAGCTCATCTAGGCTGCCTCAATCTCTCTCCACCCAGACTCCTCACTCTGCTTAATCCACGTGATTGCTGGGGCTAATTGTGCTGCATAGTAATATGTATGCAAGTTTGGCATGGCCAACCCCCCCCCTTCTTTTCTCTTGAGGGAGTGTCAAGGTCCTTGCAGCTGTCCTGTGTCTTCCCCTTGCAAACAAACTTCAAAATGGCTGTGTTTGTCATTTTCCAAAATGACAGAGGAATGTGAACAGGCAATGCCTAGAACAGAAAGAGCAGCCTTGGAAGGATGTTCATTTTGAAAATGTCTAGTCTCCCCGACAGTGACAGGGGCATAGATTCCAACCTAGCCATGTCCGACTGAATCTCAGCCCACCGTGGGAGGAAGTTCAGTCTAAAAAGCTTTTTTTTCTCTTGGGAGAACCTTACTCCAAGATGCCTTACCACATAATTGAGAGCCAGTGGAAATGGGAGTGTGCGGACCCAATCCTGGGGTATTGGTCTCCCAAACTTCAAGGCTTCCAATTTTTGAAGATTCACTTTTTACCCTGAGACATTCCCATATTTCTTCAACTCCTCTAGGAGGGCTGGGACTGAATTTTCCAGAGAGGTAATAGAAAAAAGGATGTCATCTGCATAAAGAGAGGTATACTGGGATTTGAAAAGATGGCCACAACCTTGTAGGCTGCCTGTGCAAGCTCTAATGTTAACATCTGAATGGCGGACAGATTGAACGGTTGAGCGGTTAAACGGACTGGAATTGTTGTTTTACTCACGTTTATAGTCTTTGCAACCAGCAAGTGGTGAAACGCTTGTATTTTTCACCTGTAATTGAAACAGAAAACCTCTGTTCTGAGGGGTCTGTGAGCAATCTGTGAACAGTCTTCTGAACGGTCGCCACGAGTTGAACTGCTGTATTGCTTAACAGCAAGTGCAAGCATGTACGACCGATAGTAAAAGATGTTAAACTCAGATAAGAAATGGAAGGATAGAGGCTCATTCACTTCCTCTCTTGACATCTCATTCATCCACTATGGGTCCATGGATAAATTCTTACAAGTTGTGGGCTCCAGCCAGGGGAAAGGGGAAGCGCAGGGGGATGCTGCGGCAAGCCCTGTATACTCTCCCCCCATGGCATTGCAATCTATATTGGATTGGTGACATCATGTTTGGAGTGAAGGATGGCACTGTTCTGAGAGACACTCTGCAATTATGGAAAGTAAGGAATGCTCAGGGCACAACAGTGCCTGCAGCTTGCTCACCCATCTGACTGAGCACATAGCCGTAAGAAAAAACATTCTGAGGGCTGTCCAGCAAGGAGAGTCAAGTATGAAAAGAGGCTTATGGAGACCATTTAGTACCAGATTAAGTTGCCATGGAAGGCAGGTGGATCTAGTATGGGGGGATGCAATCTGCACCACCCGCAGCAGTCGGACTATGTTTGGGTGCAAACCTATCTGCCCCACCCCAGGAAGAGAGACTGTCATTGCAGAGATAACCAAAGTCTGTACCCTCAAAGAGGAGTATGCAAAGTCCTTGTCTGCCCCATCATTGAGAAAATCTAGGACTTGGGGAAGACTCACAACTGAAGGGGACAGGTCTTTTGTTGTACACCACCTACAGAAGATCTGCAATGTCTCTGATAAGTCTTATTTGTTGATTGTCTTCTGGACTGCAAAAGTCTGTCAACCACTCTAGCTGGGGAGTACCCCTCATTCAACAGTCTTTGCCTTTCAGCATCCATGCAGTCAGTCGGAGGACTTTGGGGTTGTGGTGAAGGACTGGTTATTGGCTGAGGAAATCTAGGCAGTGTGGATGATGCCAAAGGGTGTTGATTAGCATTGCAGGCACCTGATTAGAGAATACCATGATCTCCATGGCCAATTGGGAGATATCATCAGTATTGTAGCTTTTGTGGACCTGATTTCGAGAAGCACTTTTGCAATCATTGGAGTGGGTGGGAAGACATAAATTTTGTTAAAATCCACGCCACCGCCAGTGTATCGACTTCTTCAGCCTGATTGTGGGGCAAGCATAAGTGGAAGCAAGGTAGTTGAGTGCTGTGGTGGGACACCATCAGATCCACTTGAATGGGCCCCAATCTCTCATTGAGGGACTGAAAACACCTGAGGGTGCAACCGCCACTCTGCCTGGTTGAGTGTCATCCGAATGAGCCAGTCTGCTAGCGCGTTCAGCTTGCCAGCCAGGTATGTAGCTGGGATAATCAGCAGATTTTGTTCCGCTCATCCTAATGCTCATAACACCTCCCTGAGCATAACCCTGCTTTGAGTTCCCCCTTGCTTGTTTATGTATGCGATAGTGGCCTGGTTGTCAGTCCTGAACAGTACTAATTGACCTGCAATGTGAGTAAAGAAGAATAACAGGGCCTGGCTCACTGCTGTCATCTACAGTACATTTATGGATAGTTGAGATTCTGTTGAGGATCATCTGCCTTGGGTGACATGATGGTCCAGAATGGCTCCCCAGTCGAGCAGACGTGCATCTGTGGTAATTGTTGCCATTGGCATTATTGATAATGGCATGTCTCATATCAGATTTTTTTCTGTTTGTCCACCATGTTAGACTGTGCAGAATATCCCATCCCAGATTGATTCTGTATTTGAAGTTTCGGGTCAACTAGCCCCATTCCTCCGGTACATATCTCTCTGGACTGGACACATGCATAACCAAGCCCATGGCACTGTGGCTGTCATTGAGGCCATGAGCCCTATCAGTTGCTGGTATGTATGCACTGGTCTGTTGGGGTGTGTTCTTATTGACCCAATGAGCTGGGTCATGTTGCTGACTTTTTCTTCGGTTGGGGTTACCAGGCCCAAGCACATTTTGATCTTTGCATCGAGGTGTGTGATGTCTTGGGTGGGGCTTAGCTGGCTTTTGTTCTAGTTTATGATCCAACTGTGCTGTTGCAAGCAATGAATCACTGAGTCTATGTCCATCTGTACCCGAGTTGGGGACCTTGTTCAGGTATGGAATGACTTGCACTCCTTTCTTGTGAAGGGTCATGGCAATCTCTACCAGAATCTTCGTGAACACTCATGGAGCCAAGGACAGCCTGAATGGGAGACGTGTACTGAAAATGCTGGCTGTTGAAACTGAACCTGAGGAACCTTTGGTGCCTTTACCGAATCAGTGTGTGGAGGTAAGCATCTTTTATGCCAATTGATGTAAGAAAATTGCCTGGTAGAATGGCAAACAAGGATGACTTGAGGGTCTCCATCTTGAATTTTTTGTAGGCCACATACTTGTCAAGGAACTTGAGGTCCATCACCATGTGGAGTCCCCCTGTTTTCTTGGGGACCATGAGTACACTCCCATGTTTCACTTGTGTTGCAGCACAGGTACAGTAGTTTGGATCCTGGAGAGATTCAGCAGATCTTGTTGGACAGCCTCAGTTTTGTCATGGTCCAGAGGCATTGGAGACACCATTGGTCTGTGTGGAATTGTCTTTTGTGTGAGCTCTATGGTATAACCAAGAGTCACGAGTTCCCGGACCCACTTGTCCAATGTAGTGTCTGGGCCAATTGTTTGGTGGACAGTCACCTGAGCCCACAACATTTCATTGGCTCATTTTGGCTGTTCCCCCACTTGACTTGTTGATGCCAGTGCTGGCCTTTCTGCTGAAATTACCTCTGATTTTGAACTTAGTCATTTGAGACAGGAACTGGGGTTTTGAGGCCCCACATTGTGGCAATTGGTTGTTAAACAATTTTGTTTGGCCTCATGAAGTCTTGAACTTGGGGTGAAATGGCCACCCTGATGGAAGGTAAAGGTCCTTCTTTTCCCCCATCTGTTTGGTCCCTGACCGATCTAGCAGGAAAGAGGTGAGTGAGTCTCTGAATATGTGGCCTCCTTTGAATGGGAGCTTATGAAGGGTGGTTTTGGGGGGGCGTGGCTGGTGCTGTACATGGTGGACGCAGTGTAGCTAAGCTCTGCGTGGCACTCCATTTAAATCTTACATTCTGAGATCTGCAGTAACTTTTGTGTATTTATTTCCACTTCACAATCTGTGTTTGTCGAATGGCGTCTGGAAAAAAATGGAACAAGCAATTAAAATTAATTTTTCCCTTTTCTGAACCACCAAAGAAATGGAGGAATGGGCCTAAGCAACCACCAGAGGGGCTGGAGCCAGCCGATTCAAGTGGGGAAATGGCAGACCTAGAGAATACTCTAACAATGGTTCCTGCAACCTTACTGCAAATCCAGCATGATATGAAGGCTGGATTTGTGAGCATTACAGCTCAGATTACTCACATGCAATCGGTGGTAACGGGCTTGTCTGAGACCTCAGCGACACATATGGAGAAAATATCTCAACTTGAGCACCTAGTCAGAGAATTGGAGGACACCCTGGCCACCATATCCAGGGATAGAGATTCCTTGCAGAGTGCTATGGCAGAATTGGCAGCGCAAGTAGATGATCAGGAGAACTCATCAAGGAGATCCAATTTGTGCATCATGGGCCTCCCGAAAGGTGTCGAGGGCAAGAATCCGGCAACAAGCCTCCACAAATGGCTTGTGGAAAACCTGGGGCTCCCACAGGAATAGTCCCATTGTGAGGTGGTGCGCACGCATAGAGTTGGGCGCCCTCCTAAACCAGGTGACCGCCCACTACTTTGCCTTGTAAAGTACTTAAGGTTCACAGACAAGGAGGTCATTTTAAAGGTTGCCAAGGTGAAAGGCCCCATTAGCTACAAGAACAAAACAATGAAAATTGTTCAAATTACAGCAGGGAGTTGTAGGCCAGAAGGCAGCAGTTTATCAACGTGAAGGCCAGACTGTTTAAAATGGGGTGGTAGTTTGCTTTCTTATATCCAGCTAAGCTCCGCATCGACCGCCCAGGCAGTGCTCTGAAGTTGTTTGCATGGGGTCATTATATCGCAAGACATAATGCTGCATGGCACTATTGCACTGCGCTATTAATGCCATGAGGCATCATGTCTTTGCTCTGTGGGGGTTCCACCCCCACACACCCCATTACAGGGGGTTGCGCCCGCCCAGACCCCTCCACTAAAGATTCTCAACTCGGGGAGGGGGGGTCCAACTCAGGAAGCATACAGGTCCGGGTTTTGCCATAATGCTGTACGCTATTAAGCATGTGATATTATGACCCGGTATGAAAGTTGTTTACCTGCCCTAGGGAGACATCACACTGGGTGGAGGAAGAGGTCAGAAGGAGCGGAGTGGGCCCTGCAGTGGATGATCGGGAGTCAAATAAGTGATTTTCATTTGCTGGTGATCCTATTTAGATGCGAGGGTGGTGGATCCGGGACTGTTTGTGGTGCATCTTGGCCATAAAATTTGGGACGTGGGCCCTGATTAGCCACCCATATTGTGTGTTTATAATACTGTCTCTGGGCCTAATAATTGTCTGGTATATGGCTGAAGTTATTTGTGCCGTGCTTTTGGAGAACATACCACCTGATTAGCCCTGACCTGATCTGGGGATCAGGGTAGCAGCAGGGCTTTTATTAACCATCAAGGATTATTATATTGTCACTCCCACACCTGACATAATTTTCTTGTAGTGGCTCACTCAAAATATGCTGTGGTGTAGTCTGCTGGCTTTTGGTTTTTGAAACTGCATCTCTGTGTTGCGTTCCCCTCCTTTGGCTTAGCCATGGTTTGGGGGTTATAGTTAGCCTGACGCCACTCAGCGACTGACTTTGTCTGTTAATACTTTTTTTTTCAGTTAAGAGGTGCTTGTATGTGCGGGGGCTGGAGTTTCAGTACTATGTTTACCCTTTATTTTCTAACGAGTAAAGACTGACCTAAGAACATCATTTAAGCTTTCAAAGGTGCACCGAAAAACTCTTAACCGGGTCTGGGACCATTGCCTATAATTATGTCCATTCTTTTGGAGTGCCCATCAGCTTGATGGAATGTTGTTGCTCACAGTTTTATTGTTCACTGTTGGTTTGTATGGGAAGCTTGATCGGATCCCATTGGACCCGATCGGGGAGGGGGTACACTGAGGGGTTTATTTTGGAATTTCAAGTTGGGGTTGTTCTTAGTTTAAAGTGGGGTGGAAGGGGGCACCGGTCTAAGTGACTTGGAGCCAAAGATATGCTGTGTGGGCCTTGGGCGCTCAGCTGGGTTTACCTCCCTAGTTTAGGGGGACTTATGAGGGGTGGGACTGGGGATATTAAAAACCTGTTGGATGCTGTGCTCAGATTAATCATTTACATTGTCACATATGTTAGGGATCAACTTGGGAAATGCCTGGGTTTGTCATGGGATAATGGATAATACTATAAAAATTGCAACGTGTAATATTAATGGTCTAAAATCTGTGACAAAAAGAAAGAAAATTCAAGCGGAAGTTAAGAAAACTAAGTGGCAGCTGATTATGCTAGAGGAGACACATATGTCTGAGGGGGAGGTGGCTCAGATGGGAGCATCACTGGGGGGAATCTGGGTATCCTCCACCTTTTCAACCAAGGCCCATGGGGCAGCCCTCTGGTTTCTGAGGGATTCTGGGGTTAAGGTGCTGGATAAAACGGTGGACAGCTCCGGGAGATTTGCCATGGCCAGGATAGAAATACCTGGGAGGGGCCAGGGTTCGGTAAGGTTGATTTATGCCCTGAACTTAGAGTAGCCAGAATTTTTTCAAAAAGTGGTCCTTGAGATGACAAAATGGCCGGGTCAGTGGATTGTGGGTGGCAACTTGAGTTGCGTTGCTGACACTGTCTTATACCACTCCAGCAGCATGCCTATCCCTGTATCTAAGAACACCCTGGCTCTGGTACAGCTGGAAAGGGACAATGGCCTGGTGGATATTTGGCGCCATATATACCCCACCGGGAGGGACTATAGCCACTACTCTCACGTTCATGGTTAGTATGCCAGGTTGGATAGGCTATTAGTTAGCCACTCTTTGGTCCCCTAAGTTAAGGGTGCCTCTTATTCCACCTTTCTGCTTTCTGACCATGTGTCCCTTGTGATGGAGCTGGGCTCAGTAGATTCCCCACCAGTGGTCAGGCAATGGCAGTTGGAACCCTTACTGCTTAAGGATAATGGGTATCTTAAAGGGGCTGCCGCTACTATTCAGGAGTTCCTGACTGTAAATCGCAGGGGAGACACCTCGCACGGTATTTGATGGGAGGCTCTAAAAGCCTTCATGAGGGGATACTCTATAGCATATGCTATACAGGCTGCTAAGTCAGCCTATCTAGACTTGAAGCACATGGAAATTAAAATTGAGGCGTATGAACGGGCACATAAGAACAGGCCCACACCCACTCTGTATGGAGTTCTGCAAAATCCCAAATGGAAATTTAATACCCTTAATAGTGTCGAACTGGAGACAACCATTCTCCTGGCTAATTCGGGGCCTACTTTGACGGGGACGGGGGGCAAATATTTGTCCTGGCAGCTTTGTAAAAGGGAGGGGGAAAGGCTGGTGGGCAGCATACGTGATGAGATGGGTGTCCTAAGGGTGGACAGACAGGGTATTGGCCAGGCCTTTGGGGACTTTTATAAAAGACTATACACTTCACAGTGTGCCCCAGGCCCACAAAGGATGGAATCTTTCTTTGCTCGGGCTCCTCTGACAGTGTTAACCTCAGATCTGGAACTGGATGCACCCTCACTAAAAATGAAGTAAGCCAGGCTATCAGGTCTCTTAAAGGTGGTAAGGCGCTGGGCCCAGACAGCCTCCCCATTGATTTTTTGTAAGGTTTTCCATAATCTTTTATTAGAACCATTATATGACATGATAGTGGAGAGCTTAGACAAAGGTGAGCTGTCCCCCTCCACGTGGTCTGCCATTATTGTTGTTTTGCCCAAACCTGGCAAGGACCCCTCTTGGTGCGCATCCTACAGGCCCATCTCATTACTTACTGCTGATTATAAAATCTTGGCAAAACCATTAGCATGTCAGTTGGAGAGTTTCCTGCCCCAGTTAATTCACCCTAATCAAACGGGGGTTTTGTTAAAGGGTGTCAAGGCAAACACAACATAAGGTGCACCCTGAACATTGCCCACAGATGGTCCTCTATTTCTGGTAAGCACAGTGTGGCTATCTTGGCCATTGATGCTGAAAAGGCCTTCAACTGTGTGGAGTGGGGGTACCTATTTGAAACATTAAGGAGGGTGGGCTTGGGTCCTCATTTTCGATCCTGGATTAAAACATTATACAGTAGGCCCATATAAGGATAATGGCATCAACCATTAGGTCCCACAAAGGAATAAGGGGGCTGGAAGGGGGTGGTTGGGAGCATAGGTTGGCACTGTACACCGATGATCTCCTGCTTTATCTACAGCATCCAGCGGTGGATCTATCCATGTGCATCAAATAATGGGGGAGTATGACTCCTTATCAGGCCACAAGGTCAATTGGACCAAAAGCGAACTTTTGCCATTAGGCAGACTTGATCGGCAAGTTCTGATAGTGAACTTGCGGGGAAGCAGCCTTTCTGCCAATGGGGGAGCCAGATAATGGCCCAAGCTGGCTGGGGTTGGAGGAGGAAGGCCTTCTAGGCACACTAAGAGAGGGAGTTCTGGCATTGGACTTGTGGCCAGAAGAAGATGTGAAGGTATCCAACCTATGCACGGTATCTACACTGGGGGCTTGGAGGAAAATGCACTCTGTCATATAGCTGCCCCTTCCCCTAATACAGACCTCACAGCTGCAATGAAACTTAAGGGTCCGTGCTCGGTGACGCTACTTCAAAAACTCCTAGCATGGAGGAAGAAGGGCCTGACAGCAATCCATCAGATATATGAGGGGGGGCAGGATGATTAGTTTCCAGCAAGTAAGGAGTGAGTGGGGGATCCCCTCCGGAGACTTTTTTATTTATCTTAAGATTAGAAGTAGGTTGGGGACATTCCTTGAAGTATCTGTAAGATGGGGTGCTCTCTCCCCTGTAGAAGAGGAACTCCTTAGGCCACAGCCCACTACCAACTCCCTGACATTATTTTATAAAATGCTGATGGGTGCTATGATCTGTCCTCTGGAAGATCTCTGGGAGACGTGGGGGCAGGATTTGGACACGGTCATAGGAGAGCACATTTGTCAGTGAGCAAATAAGCACTTTATTATTTGCTCTAACAGTAACAAGCTTAGGCAGTTACAGTTTAACTTCATACACAGAGCATATGTCACTCCTGTGAAACTGCATGTTATGGACCCATCTAGACCAGATACCTGCCCGAAATGTACAAGTGACACTGGGGATTTTCTGCACTTAGCATTGGCATGCCCTAGGGTGGCACCCTTCTGGTTTGAGATTAATAGATTGATGGCAGGGGTGTTGGGCTTTAGAACTCCTAAAAGTCCTTTGGAATTCATACTGGGTGCAAGTCCCATCGTCCGGGTATGAAACAGGCCAGACCCTCGTGGTCTCTTTCCCTGATTAATGCACGTAAAACTGTGGCCCATTCCTGGATGTCCTCCTCAGCCCCTACTATACAGCAATGGGCAAATAACTTTAACTCCTGCATGCTACTGGAGAGGGCCCAATACCTGGCTCAGGGTTGTGGTCATACCTTAAAAAAAATTGGGAACCCTTTATTAACAGCTATAGATCGAGGTTTGTTTCCCATGTGAGTTGCCTTCCTAGCAATCTCTTCATAGTCAAGCGATGGCATTTTTACACTAGATTCCAGCTCTGTCCTATCAGACATGGGGACCCACCTTGCATCGACAGCCTTAGGGCACCATCCCTGTACCCCTGTGTGCCAATGTATGGAGTGGTTAGATACTCAGTATCTATCAGCTTAAAATGTAATGTGACTCATTAAGACAGGCTAGTAGTTGTTAAACCTAAAAAATTAACTAGAAATCTCATTGAACTCTGAATAATTCTTACAGCCTAATTCTATCCAGAACTACTTACTATATTGCTGAAGCATTTTATTCTTGGTCAATGGCCTGATCTGGTTATGTGTGATGATCAATTATACCATATATGTAATATGTATTGTCTGTACCACAGTAACCAACTGTGCTAATAAAATATTTAGAAGAAAAAAAAAGAGAAGGGTGGTTTTGGATTCACCATCTGCCTGCCGCAGCTTCAGCCATAGGGCCCTCTTGGCATTGTTGGTAAGGACTGTGGCTCTGGCACCAAATTTCTTTATGTCTGAAGAGGCATACACTATGTAGCGTTCGGCATGCATGGTGCAGTCGGCATTCCCCATAAGTGAATAGCAGTCTGGTATGGCTTGGTCTGTAAGGCGTTCTGCCAACCTAATAAATTATTTCACTGGAAATTTCAGTACTTTGAGTGCCTGCTTTTTTCTCTTTTTCATGTTTTGAGTTGGTAAACTCTGCAAGAGCACCACCAAATCTCTAGAGCGCATGGTACCTTTGTTTTTTTTGGTATGGTATCTATGAGGGACTCTACCCATTGGTACAGGACTCTGCTGGTGTACCCCATGGCAGTGTCCACTGATAGGACCATCTCTGTGACCTCATGAATCTTTTTCAGGGACTCCTGGACCTTTTTGTCCATGGGGTCTTTCACAGCTGCTGAACTCTCAACTGAGATGATAGTTCATGTGGTGAGTTCTGAAACAGGGGTATCCACCTTAGAGGCTGTGGGCCATGCCATCTTATGAGACTCAGAGAGTGGGTATGTTTTCTAAGTGGCCAACTTCTCCAGGATCCTGGTTGGTTCAGCCACCTTATGTTCTTTGTTAATAATGGTGTCGAGGGCTGGACAGGTGGGGAAATAGTCTGTCTAGGTATAAGGCTTCTTCGGCTCCTCTGGGATCTGGAGAACCCTATCATCCCTACCAGCTTGTCAACATCCTTTCTGGGGCACAACCTTCCAGAGGAGTATTTGGGGTCCTGATCCAACCCATCATCTTCAGAGGATTTGATTGCCTCTTCTCCCTGACTGCCCCATCTCTTCAGTGGGTGTGGTGACTGGGCTTGTGCCAGGTGCTGACTTGGGGCAGTCATCTGAGGACTTTGCAGTTGCTGGGTTTATAGCTTGTCCAGCAGTTGGAACAACAGACCATCCTGTGTAGCATTTAGTGTAATCAGTGCTATAGGGGGCATTGGTTCCTCATAGCTAGTAGATAAGTCAAGGTTGGTGGCTTGTGATGCTCCAGTCTCTTATACGGTGCAGACTGCACACAGTACCTCCCCACATGTGTTCCTGGCTGTTTGGTACCACATTCCAGGCAGGCAGGCATGGCAGGGAGTTGATTGTCACCCACAAATCTGTAGGGGACAGATAGAAAAACCTGAGTTAAGAACATGTCCCTTTTAAATGAACAGCAATGTAAAGCTGACATGATAGTAACAGATCAGAAAGGCCAAGGAGGAAGCCGGATGCCAGCTCGCTTGGTTTTCCAAAGATATACCTTGAAAGGTCATGAAGACTACTCAAGATGGCCGCTATTTGGCTCCATGCAGTCACCATCCTGCATTCCTGGCTCTTATGAGATTAGCTTGCTTTGAACCTGCCAAAGATAGCCACCATCCTGGAACTGCACCAAGATGGCCACTGTTCTCATGAGATCACGTGGTAACTGTAGTGAAAATGTCCATTATCTCACAAGACTGGGTGTCTCACAAGACTAGCCTGTTGCTAGTGCTGGACATCCTCCCTAAACTGCATTATGGAGGTAAAAATAGGACATCACTGGATGCACTGTTGCACGCTGTGGATATTTGTCTGGAGAAGTGCCCCCTGGAGTTCTGCATGGTGCCACCTGAGCAGGTCTGGCACTCTTCTCACAATAGCCATCATTTTCAGTGTGGTTACTGTGAGATCTCTGGTGCTTTTAAGGTGTGGCAACTCCAGCTGACCAGATTATGTGGGGGGTGGACAGTACCGGGGAAGACGTCCACGGTATGGCATGGCTGCCCTGGAGTGCATAAATAGAGCTGGAAAAGCATTTATGGGCCCGGACCCCCCCTTCCCCGAGAGGCATCTGAGAGAAAATGGAGGTCCTGCTATTATCTGGCTGCAAAGAACAAAAGCCAGAACATGGAGGCAAGCACTGCAGACCCTTGCAGGACATGATGGTCATAGTGAGTAATCTGGGTTTGACACAACCAACCCATGAACAGCTGTTTCAAAGAAAAAACTTACAAAATGCAAGTGGAGTTTTGGGAATCAAACCCAGATGCATGTAATGCTTCCATCTCATTCACAGTTTGCCTTTGTAATGTCTCTAGGCAGCTGATCTGATGTGTTGCTCCCCTGGGTCACACTGCCTGATAATTCAGGATTGCCATAACAGCATGCATGAGACTCGTTGTGAACACTGCCTGATGTGAAGTGGACACTGCAGGAGGGTCCAGTTCCTCAGGGAACTAGCTGGTGGGAATGCTGCCTGAGGGTCCCAAACAGGACAGAGGGTATAAGGTAGGATGCTACTGGATGGTCCAGCTTAACCTGTGCCCCAGTCTATGCACTGGGTAAGCCTTTTTTTTTTTTAAATAGTGTAGGCATGCAGAAAAAGATGTTAGGAGAATATCCTATGGTTAACACCCGCTCCTCTGTTGACGTATATTAAGTAAGAATAGGGTGAAAATAAAATGAATAAACTTTTATTGGTATAATTACCTGAGAACTTGGGCATGATCAGGGATTTTGACTAGCCTCTAGTGATGTATGAAGTTAACTGGACAATGTTATCATGGCTGAGGGCTTGGCCTCTGGCAGTCCAAAATTTATGATTGTGCATCAGCCAATAGGATGCATGGAGGAATACCCACTTGTGAGGAATGTCTGAGCACTAGGAATGTTGCAGGGGATAACCAAAATTAAGATTTATTTGCAGGTGGATAACAAAAGAAATACAGTGATTTAACATGTGAAACTTTCAGGTTAGATATTGAGCCACAATAGGGCCTTTCATTGGTTTTGTGATGAAAAAAATTAAATGTTAATAATATTTTTAAATTGCAAAGCAGGTCAAGCACAGGGAAAAAAATGGGAGAAAAAAAAAAAACAATACAAGAATTCTTTAATTCATGAATAACAAACCAGGAAGTAAATCATGACTGACGAAAAATGTTTGTGTTGTTAATGAGTCACATGCTGCACCTCAGGATATTTGCACAACAGATGTCAATCCCTGTATTGGATCACCACTTCACTGACACTGAGTGACAAATCCCGGTATCAGGTGTGTTTTTTTGCTACGTACCCAACACCAGTAGCTGACTACACCTCTGATTAAGACATTAGGAGCAGCATTTTCAAATGGCTGCCTCTTTATTTTGCACAGCATACATCCAGATAATTAGACCACCTTAAATTCTACAACTTACATAATGAAAATGATACAGTATATACATCTGTAGTTAACCTAAGTCTTTTTTTCTTGTTGATAAAATTGGCAAATGCTGCAAATGAACCCCAAAAGAAAACTAGATTTTTTTTTTTTTTTTTTTACCAACCGTGGCCCGGATATTCAGACTGCGCCGGGCAGTGGTGCAAGCCTTGGTGCAGCGCAACTGGTCTGTGCCAGGGCATGGACCACGTGATATTCAATGGTGCTGCGCCATGGCGCAGCACCGTTGAATATGGCACAGAGGGTGCACACACTGCGCATTGCATAGTGGCACTGCGCTAGTGCAAGACAAAGCACAGGAGCAGGGGGATGCAACAGCGCAAGTGCAGTTGCACTAGGCTCATCATCCATGATATTCAGCATGGGGCATGCAAATGTGGCCATTATGCATGCAAAGCACAAATGGGGCCATTTGCATGTCATTATGGCTCCATTTGCATGCAATGCACCGATCCCCAGCAACTTGCACCTAGCACCCTGCCAGGCTACAGCCAGTGGGGATCAACACCCTGAAGTGCCATTGCAGTCCCCCACTCCCGTACGCCTGATTGCGGGCATAGGTAATGTTAAGAACTCTGGTGATCCAGTGGTAACCCCGCCATTGCCCAAGCGAGGGCATGAGAAAAGATTGGATCCTGGAGGTCCAGCGGAAGAAGCCCCTCGCCCAATCAGGACATCACGTCACAATGCGAACCCTGGTGGTCCAGTGGTACCTCCCCTCACCTCACAGAGGTCCCCGCCAGCCAGCATCTCCCACTATCGGCGGGTGGCAGCAACCTCCTGCATGCTGCCCAGCCACCTGCCGAATGACAGTGTACAGTATGATCTCTACACCTATTGGCCCACTGCGTGGAACAATGGGCATGAAGACCATACTGTACTACACAGGCCCAATATGTGAATGGTACGCTGTCATTTGGCGGGTCGCTGGGCAGCATGCAGGCAGGGTGCTGCCACCTGCCAATGATGAGGGGTGCTGCGTGGCGGGGGACCTCTGTGGGCAGGTGGGGATTAACACTGGACCATCAGGGTTCATATTGTGATGTATGCCCGCGATCGGGCGAGGGGGGGCTCCCCGCTGGACTACTAGGGATCTAATCTTTCCTTATGACCATGATTGGGTGATGGGGGGGTTACCACTGGACCACCAGGGATCTTATATATAGGTATGCCAGTGATCAGGTGATGGGGCAGGGGGGGCACATGTCTACTGGGACAGGGTGCTTGTGGACAGTGTACCTGCTGGCAGGGTGGCCACCCATGACTGGCGACTGTTGTATTGTGCCTTGCACTACAGCTTCCCACCTGTGGGTGGCCTGCGTTTGAGCCATTTTATTTCGGCTCAACTCACCAGTGTGCGGCACATGTATGGGTTGCACTCCATATGCACTTCACATCTCAGGCTGAATATTGGGATGTGCAGCATATGCATGGGCATGCCCCCTTCATCTGCGCTGCATACATTACCGATGCACCCTGGCGCATCGGGGGTTGCGCCACGCAGTCAGCCCCTTTGAATATCACACCAGGGTACATTGGGGGGTTGCGCATGTCACAACCCTCTTGTGCCAGGCACAACCCCTTTGTATATCTGCGCCCATATCTTTTACATTTTGGAAAATTTTTTGGCCAAACCTTTGTTATAGGCTAGTTACAAACCACTCATGATCACAAAAGAAGGAACTTTAAGAACTGCCTGATGTGTTTTCCATCTTATGTAGAGCCTGAATGGCTCCATGTGAAGCATGCTGAGGTGCAAAGCATGCCCCGTGGGTCAGTGTCACTGGCTCAGTAGGTAGTACACTCGCTACTCAGGCCAGAAAATCAGAAAGTTGTGGGTTCCAGCCCCACACCCAGTTCTTGTGAAAATACCCATAACTGACAATGTAGTTCAGTAGAAGGGAGGGGGTTGTACTGTTGAAGTGCTGTCCTTCGGATGAGATTTTAAACTGAGGTCCCTTCTGCCCATCTCTGGTTACTGTCCAGGCAGAAGTAAATCCTCGTATGGCTCATACAGAAAATGAGTAGGGGAATTTTTTATTCAAGAAAAGCCAAACAAACCGTCATAGAAATAATACAGGTTCATCAAGATTTATACAAAGGAAACTAAATCAAATTATTCACAACATTTTGGACAAAACAATTGAGGGGGAAACAAAAAACACATACAGTAGGTACAGTACAAAGAAACAAAAGAAGGTACAAAAAATTATCCTTTACCACCCCAGAATGTCTCCCCCATAACCCTTAATAGTGAAAATAAGTGACCTGGAGAACATTTCCGGGGGACCACCAAGTACAGTAACCTCTATATGCACAGTGTATAATAAAGACCAGGTAAACACCTTAATAAATACAAATTGGTTATATTTATTCATGGATCTTTGAAATGCTTTCCTTTGCAATAATGCAGTTTACAAGCAAAAAACTGAAAGAGTACTTTTATCTAGACTTTACATCTTAGTGACATAGACTGTCCTTTAAGTTTGGCTCAATTGTTTAAATCCATATGAGTCTGCATTTCTCCATGAGTGAAGGAGCAAAACAAGCTCTCCAGGCAGCCATTCACTATGCACTTGCTATTCAGTTTGCTCCTCGGCTGACAGCTGTCCTGACCGCACCTTCCTTTTGGTATAGTGGCATATTGTAACTTGGAGATGTTTCGGAGTGAAGCCTCACTCCATCTTCAGAGCTATTGTTGTATTGCACCTTCCTTTCTTTTATTGCTGTGCCAAATGATTTCATTCAAGATGCAAAAAGCTGACCTGCCAGTCATTACATGACCTTCCATTCATACTAAGCGTTTGCTTTAAACTTATAAATTAAATCTTATTGCGGTGATACTTACAACTTGTAGAAATTCAATGCTCCATTAACAATATTCAAAATAATACAATTAAAATTAACTTTATATACCAAATGTAAAAAAAAAATTTATAAATAAAGATTTTTTTTAGCTGGACTATATATTACCGTATATTCTGCATACATTCTCATGGGTGTTCAGGGATACATTGATCTTAGTCATTATTTCTTTTAGCAAAACACAATCTGTCCTAAGTGGATGGCACCAAAGTCTGTTTTCCTATCCTTTTTATATTTTATAAATAGCTGCTATATCCATGGTTGTCATTCAGCCACTTTAGCTACAATATTTGTGGTTCATAGATCCAAAAAGCTTCATGTTGCAGCATGAGTTCTTTAATGGCCCCTCCTCATTCTGGTAAAGAAACCTGTTCTAATCCAGTATGGGTTAGTGATGCTGGTAAGCCGTGACTGGCTTATTCATAATGTTATTTTCTCTTTTATCCCATCTGTTGGGTCTCTTTCAAGTTTTTTGTAATATTTCTCATTTTGTAACAGTCTTTCCATTTCCTTAATGTACATTTCTTTTTCTCAAGGTACCACTGCTCCACCTCTATCTGCTTTTTTAATGACAGCATCAGGGAGATTTTTGATTTCTTTTAAAGCTTTGCTTTGTGTTTTCATAAAATTATCTTTTTGGGAAAATTCCTCATATCTCTTCAAGACTTTCTCCACTTCTGCATCTACTAATTTGCTAAAGGTGCTTATACACAGGTTCAGCCCCATGTTAGGTACAAACTTGGAATTTTTCCCTAGAAACTGTTTTCTCCCTAATACATTCCATTTCTTCTTCTTCTTCTCCATTGATTAGTAAAATGCTTTTAGTTTTTGTAATGGATTCTGGGCTGTGGTGAGTTTACTAAAATGTACTTTTAAATGCAGTTTTCTATATACATTTGAATAAATCCACTTTTAACTTAAATGGGTTTACTAGGAACAAAAATCAGTCCTTTTTTCAACACTTCTTTTGTGTTTTGTTCAGTATATTCTCTGTGGGGTTTATTAGTTCCATTTCTTGTTTCTCATTGATCTTCGGGGAGCACTGTTCTGCCCCATACTCCCTCTTCCTTTTGCCCACCTCTGGGTCAAACACTCGCTACTCAGGCCAGAAAATCAGAAAGTTGTGGGTTCCAGCTCCACACCCAGTTTTTGTGAAAATACCCATAACTGACAATGTAGTTCAGTACAAGGGAGGGGGCTGTACTGTTGAAGTGCTGTCCTTCAGATGAGATGTTAAACTGAGGTCCCTTCTGCCCATCTCTGGTCACTGTCCAGGCAGAAGCAAATCATCCTACAGCATACGCAGAAAATGAGTAGGGGCATTTGTTATTTAGGAAAAGCCAAACAAACCATAACAGAAATAATACATGTTCATCAAGAATTATACAAAGGAAGCTAAATCAAAAAAATCGCAACATGGACCGGCACAGTGGCATGAAGGGCTGAGGCATCATGCCTTACCTCCTGCCACACCGGTGATCCATTTTCGCAGTGCAAGTGGGTTGCTGGGGGTCAGCCAGGGTGGGAGAGGATTGAGTGTCCAGAGGACAGCTCTCCTCTCCCGGGAGGGGTGGGGATGGAGTCCACTGCTGGACTGGACTCTAGCAGTGGCCGGGTGCCAGTGCAGTGGTCCCACACAAGGAGGCAGAGCTGAATTAGAAGCCCAGTTTGCTGCATACAAAAGCATGCATGGCTCAGCCATTGGTGTCATTGCACACCTTGGCTGTGCGCTTGGGGCAGGACAAAAACCAGAGGAGAAAAAGCCAATTGACAGGATGAAGCCAGTCTCCCCTGCTGCACCGGACCAGCTGGCACCTCAAATCTGTGAGAGGTGATGGCCTGCATGTCATCCGGTTGCGTTGATGGGGGGGGCTGGTGGAAGGGGGCTGGTCTGCGGGGGACAAATAAATTACAAAAAAAAAATAGTCATAACATTCTGGACAAAGCAATTCAGGGGGAAACAAAAAACAAATACAGTAGGTACAGTACAAAGATGCAAAAGAAAGTGCAAAAAATCATCCTTCACCACACCAGCATGTCTCCCCCATAACCCTTCAAAGTGAAAATAAGTGATCTTGAGAACATTTCCAGAGGGAGGTTAGCTGTGTACTAGTATCCCTAGCAGTATCTGTTTTACTGAGTAAGAGAAGGGCATTTTTTATTAAAAACAAAAATAAGTAAAAGTAACACAATCAAAAAGAATTCATTACAAAAACAAAAAAAAAGCGTAACAGTACTGCATACAAACTCCAACAGATTAGCCAAAAATAAAGACTAGGAAAGAAAATGAATAGGAATGTGATTCTCAAAAACAAAAACAGAAACAAAACAAAAAAAAAAACAGCAATATTCTCAGACTTGTATGATTCTGGGTATAGCAACAAAGACAAACAATCTTAAAAAATAAAAACTATTCTCCTGAAACACAAGCCAGCAGCCAGTTTGCAGTTAAAAACTGGCTTGTCTTTTATTAGAAAACATGAAACAAAACAAACACAACAGATACAAACTGCCCAGCACTTCAAACCACACCATTTCTTCCTCCTGTGGCAGGAGAGCAATTTTAGTTTTTTTGTGATTGTTGGTACATGTTTAAACTGTTGCTCATTTCGGCGAAGCGATGCAAGGAATCCTTCTGCTTCTTTTCCATAGAAACATAGACAGTGATGGGGGAAAAAGACCAGAGATCCATCCAGTCTGCCTAAGTTCTCCATAATCCCTGGAATCTTCTCTGGAACTTATTGTTCCTCCAGGGTACCAACCCTCCTCTTCCTCTCCCCATTCTCCTACCTGGCTCTGTTGCCCCAGGCAACCATTATTCCCTTCATTGTCTCCCAGACCTGCTTGAATCCTTGGATTATGGTCACACCCACCACCTTGGCCAACAGACTTTATCAAGGTTCCACTACCATTTCCATAAAGAAGTACTTCCTCACAATCCTTCTGAACTTCCCCCCTGCTAATTTCCTTTCATGTCCACATGACCATGAATGGGTATTCAGGGTAAATGATTCCTTGCAGTTCACTTGGTTAATTCATTCAAGAAATTTGAATGTCTATGATATCTTTCCTCTCCTCTCCCTTCTGGTTTCCAGTAGGTATATATTTACTGCCTTGAGGTGTTCCTCACAGGATCTGCTCTGCTAGCCCTTAATGATTTTTGATACTCTGCTCTGCACTGTCTCCAACTTATCCTTGTCCTTTTTATTTTATTTTATTTATTTATTTATCAAGTCTAGGATTACAAATACCTTTGAGACAAGGCTCTTTTACAAAGGTTCCACGTCAGAGAAATACAAATTATGGGGAATATCAAGACAGACATTACAACAATGTGGACATTGCAAACAGATAACAGATTAATACAATTCAAGGGTAACATTGTAAGCAAGGCAGCCAGTGGCATTTGTCAGAGAAAACAGACAAGAGATAAGAAGTGCCAGAGTCATAGGCAGAGGGAAGAGGGGAGGGGAGGGGAAGAAGGAATGTAGGTAGGGTGGGGGAGGTTGAAAAGTGCAGCATTGGGTATACCAAGATGTGAGGGTAGAATCCAGTGAGGAGGGAAGGGGGGGACCACTAG
The DNA here is from genome assembly GCA_016271365.2 of Neoceratodus forsteri. Taxonomy (NCBI): domain Eukaryota; kingdom Metazoa; phylum Chordata; order Ceratodontiformes; family Ceratodontidae; genus Neoceratodus; species Neoceratodus forsteri. The sequence goes on from CM057449.1 coordinate 1,652,772,212, forward strand.
AGCAGGTAGGGAAGTGGAGAAACAAGGTTAAGTTGGGCAGTCACAGGAGCTGTTGGTAGTGAGACAGTCCCAGAGCCTAGTTTTAAACATACCAATTGTTGGGGCAGAGGAGATGGTGGGGCTGAGGCCATTAAACCAGAGTGGCGCTCGATAAGCAAAAGAGCGTTGTCCCTGTGAAGTGTGACAGTGGGGGACTTTCAGTAGCTGAAGCGTGGATCTCCGAAGGCACCGTTTGTTGGTTCGGTGTTGTAACAGAGTTGAGACCCCAGAAGGTGCAAGGTCAATGTAGATTTTTTTTGCCATGGAGCAGGTGAGAAACTTTATGTGGTTTGATAGTTGTAGCCAGCTGGTCTGGGTGCACAGGTCACATGTGTGGGTAAGACGGTGAGCATCAGTGATGAGCACCAGTATTTAAGGCAGTTGAGAGGTGTCTAAGGGTTGTGGTTGTGGCCGAGCCATAAATGATGAGACCATAGTCTATTACAGAGATCACAGAGCTCAGAACTGCAACCTTCAAAGCTTCTGGCATGAGGTGTAGTCTGTGTTTGTAGAGGAGACCAAGCCATGTATTAGCAGCTCTAGCAACATTATCTACATGAGGTCCATAGGAGAGATTAGGGTCAAGCTGTATCCCTAAGTATTTGAAGGACCCCACCTGATATAGAGTGTTCCCCTGGGTGGTGGAGATAGCCAAGTGGTGTAGCTTGTGTGTGTTATGAGAGCTGCAGAAGAGCATAGATTTGGTTTTCCTGTCATTGAGGACCAGTTTATGATTAAGAAACCATGTCTCTACAGAACTGAAACCAAGTTGAAGGTTGTGTTGAAGAGTGACGACTCCAGAACTGGGTGCAGTACTCTAGGTGAGGCCTCACCAGGGATCTGTAGAGGGGAAATATTATGATTCTTCTGCTATCCGTACCCCTTCCAATACAACCCAGCATCCTGTTAGCCTTGCTATAGGCCTTATTGCACTGATTCATTTGTTTAAGGGAGTTACAGATGATAACTCATAGATCCCACTCCTCTACTGTAGTTCTAAGTCTCACCTCACCCATCCAATACACTGTCTTGGGGTTCTTATTCCCTAGGTGTATTACCTTGCTCCTTTTGGCATTGAATTTTAATTGCCAGACCTTTGACTATCCCTTTTGCTTTTGTAGTTCCCTCTGCATATCCCTTATTCCCTCTTCACTATCCACCCTCCCACATACAGTAGTTTTGTGTCATCTGTGAAGAGACACAATTTTCCCCTGATTCCTTCACCAATGTTCCTAATGAATGTTGAAGAGGACTGGACACCAGCCAGATCCCTGTGGAACCCCACTCATAACCTCCTTCTCCTCCGATTTAACCCCATTGCCCACCACCTTCTGCTGCCTGTCTTCTAGCCGATTACCCATCCAGTTCACTATGGTTTTAGCCACACAGGGTCTTCAGTCTTCTTGAGCAATCTTTTGTGTGTTATCGAATCAAAAGCCTTCCTGAGGTCAGTGTACAGTAGCTCCACAATGTGGCCCTTGTCTACTTCATTTGTCACCCAGTCAAAGAAAACTATTAGGTTAGTCTGACAAGACCTTCCTGCCACAAAACCAGGCTGTTTACTATTCTGAAGTCTGTTGCTATCCAGGTAGTCTATGAGGTCATCTTTGATCTGTGATTACATCAGCTTCCCCATGATAGAGATCAGACTGAGACTGATAGGCCTGTAGTTCCCTGGTTGCTCCTTATTCCCACTCCTCCATGAAGTGGTGCAACATTTGCCATCTCCAATCCCTTGAAACTTTCCCAGACATATGTGAACTGTTGAACAGCCCAGCCAGTGGTTCAGCCAGCTCTTCTGCTAATTCCGTAAGTATCCTAGAATGCAACCCATCTGGTCATTAGGCCTTATCTATCTTAAGGGATGCCAGCATACCTCTCAACCTCCTGCTTCATAAATCAGGGACAAGGCTTAAAAAAAATCAGAGACAAAGGACCAAAATCAGGGACACATCTTCAGAATTGATGCTATCCACTCAAGAAGCTGGTAGAACAAGGGGCTTAGTGCAAAATGCATTTTCTACGGAAGAACAAATCTGTAACTTTAATGTTTACCATTATTTTTTTATTACAACCATCACTGTTTTGTCATGGAAACACAATTTTTAGGAGGGACAAAGTAAAATTTTAAGGCAAAATCAGGGATGTCCCTGAAAATCAGGGACAGTTGAGAGGTATGGATGCCAGCCCTTTTAGGACCCTTTCACTAGTAAGCAATGGCTGTCATTTCAGGGATTCCCTTAGTGGCCGCTTTGATGCCCCTCTCTGGATTGGACCCACAGTCCTCCTTAGTGAATACTGAGAAAAAGTAGTGAATCAGGATGGCAGCCTTTTGTCCGTCCTCCTCTATCACCCTACCCCTTCAACTAGCCATGTGATCCCCCCTTTATCCTCTTTTCACTAATTTATCTGAAAACTATTTTTCTCTGTTCTTGACCCCTTCACGATATGTAACTCTGTGTTTGCTTTCACCTTCCTGATGGCCCTCTTTGCCTCCTTAATTTTCTGTACATAATCTTCCCATTCTACCTCCCCCTGCTTTTTCTTGTATTTATGGAAGGCCTTCTTTTTGGCCCTAACTGCTTCCCTGACCCTAGTTGAGAACCATAGTGGTTTCTTAAATGTGTTTTTTCTTTATTGCTGTTCTTATGCATGCCTTTGATGTTTTGAGGATCGCTCCCTTAATTGCCCCATCTCTCCTCCACCCTACCTATGTCCTCCACCCCTACTGACTTATCACTTACCAGTTCCCTCAACTTTTAAAAGTCTGCCCTTCTAAAATCAAGGACTTTGATTCTTGATAGAGATGCAGTGAAGTTTTAATTCACAGACGAAGTGAGCCTGAAATGGTCCACTTCGAATTTGCGTAGCACTATATGAATTGTTCATTAAAAACTTGAAATTCACCTAACTTCACCTTACTTCACATTGTCCACTTTGAGTTCACTTCAAATTACAGTTTGATAAGGCAAAGTTGTTAAAAAACAGGCCACTGATCACATGCCTGACTGTCTCTGCAGGTCACATGGTTCAGTGAGGCTGTTAGGCAGGAAGTCAGTGTTCAAAGTGCAAAGTGGGCACAGATGCAGCGTGCAACAATCAGCATTTGCTTTATTTCAGGGTACTACAGAAACTCCTGTACCACCAGATTTAAACAGCGGTCCATAATGGGAACCCACACAAAACCACCATTGCTGATACATTTCCCAACATTTGATTCATTATCCCTAGCTATGAAGCCAGCTTTTAGGGATGGGGGTGCAGCCACTCATCAGTTTCTGTCAGTAGCCAGTCAAGCATGTGTTCGCCTGTATGCAACACTGCTACACTACGCAATAGAAGCGTGGCATGCAACATTATGACCCAGTAGGGCCTTTAATATAATTGTCTGCTAATGGAAAAAAGTACTAAATGTGGCCTGTGTTGTTTTTATATCCCACTAATCTTTAGCAAGTGATTTCTCTCTTGACCTTTTAAAAAACATTTCTTAATCACTTTGTATGATAAGTAGCCTCAAATATAAATAACTGTTCCTTCACAGCCAAACTACTTCTTTGTTTTGACAATATCTTTAGTAACTTGTAAAGTTGCAAGAGATCCTTAATCTGTGAACAGATTTATACATGTCTTTTCACTTTGTCATACTTAACAAATGAGTTCCCCCACTGTTAGTGCTGAAGTAAGGTATTCAAAGTAACTCTGCAGGAATTCTCTAAGGTTTTTGCTTGTCAAAATAGAAAGGAACACTGGTGTTTTCTACAGATTCTTTTTTTTAGTCTCTGGTAACCAGGTACGGCCCACTAGGCACAAGTGTTTGTTTTCAGGGGAGACCTGGGAGCACTGGATGGTTAAATGACTTGCTCAGAGTCACACAGTATGCAAGTGGAGATTGTGAGAATCAAACCCAGGTCTGGTCTGCTGTATGTACCAAGCTTGTTCACAGCTCATTACTCTAATATCTAGGCTATACTTCCTCAATGCTGTTGGATTTGAGAACATCCGGTGTCATGATGTCATCAGTGTGGTGATGTCGTAGCATGCGCAAACCAACGCTGACCCCTGCCATCCAATGCAATGCCATCCTCCCCTGCTTGCTATCTGTTTTGTGTTATTAAACATTAGTGTGTTTGTTAATGCCCTATTTTTTACATTTATTTATCTCTTCTGCAGGATCCCAAGTTTCCACTGCCACGTAGCACACTTAATCCAGTCATAAAATTAAATCATCCAGCTATCTTAAACAAAATGCACAATGCAAGTTTTTACCAAGATAAAATTACATCAAAAAAGGTGTGTGTGTGTGTGTGGGGGGTGCCGGCCCAGTGGCGCTGAGGGCTGAGGCGCTGGATGCCTTACCTCATAGCATGCCGGTGACCCTGGTTCAGGAACAAGCCCAGGCTGTCGAAGGTCAGCAATGGGGGGGAGGGTGGAGCTAGATGGAGCTGATGACAGGCAAGGTTTCATCTCCAGGGAGGTGTGAGGGAGGGCTTTCTCCAGTTGATGGCTGCCATTTGGGACAGCACAGGCCAGGAGGAGCTAGGCACTAGGCCTGGGGTGAAGAAAAGGGGCCATTACTAGGGCTGCGGGACTAATGCGTGCCTCCACACACATGCATATCCACTCCTGGGGCCCCTCGGAGTAAAACATAGAAAAAAGAATCACCGGTGACAGGATGGCAACTGACTCCCCACAGGCTCCGCTCCTGGACTGAGCATAAGGTAAGCCCCGGTAATTCCGGGAGACGGGACTGGAGGGGTCGATCAGATGGGGGCTGCCCCGGAGGCAGAAAAAATTGTTAAATGATTAAAAAAAGGAGTGTGTGTGGGTGACACAGGAAGGGATTCACACTATACCATACCATACCATATGACATACAAAAGATGTAAAGCATATAAGGAAAGGATGATTGCCTGTTTTCAATGCAGGCCCATTTGTTCCTGGACTCTGACTAGTAAGGAGTCTCAGTGGGATGAACAGAAGATGGGGGGCTTCAGAGCAAATGGGGGAGTTTTTAACAAAGAAAGAACACAAGAAGACATCACAGGGAGGGGGCAGAGACTAAGAGGAGAACAAAAAATTGATTGGGCAAGAAAAAGAGAGAGAGAGAGAGAGAGGCGGGGACAGGGAATTTTCCCTGCCAACAGCAGGTCCACCTTGTAAATGAGCTTGCTCAATGGTGATTGCCTGGATAAATAAAGAATTGATTGATTGATTGATAAACGGGGCGGCTGTAAGCAAGCTGCCTCACAATTTTTCTGGATAGTAATTTTCCAATCCACCTAACCCGGTTTGTAACAAGGTAGAAGAGAGAATAAGAAGGATGGGGAGAAATAACTCAGGGACAGAATGCTGAAGGTGGACAGCAGATCTGTCAAGAAAGTGACACAAGGGGATAAGTACACCTAGGATATGCCAAAGGTGGACGGCAAGATTATTAAGAATAAGGATGGGGGACAGGCAGCTCTGGGTGTACACCCAGAGGGCCACAGAGCAACACAGAGCAGAAAAACGGTACAGGTGCACACACATACCCAAGAGGAGAGAAGAAAAAGGAAGATGATGACCCCAGATGTACATCTGGGGGAGAAGATGAATGTTTTTTAATGTTGGATACAATAAATAAAGTGAAGCAATATAAATATGTTTGAAGAATGGAAATAAGATGTGAATAAATCAATAATATTCGTACATGAATACAGAGATAATTTTGAATAAATTTATTTCCAATTGAGCACCCACACAACAAGATTTGGTGTGTTTTTACTGGGAGGGGATCAGGGAATAAGACAGTTTTATCCTTATATAAAGTAACACTCACTGTTGATGGAAAAATTGAAGAAACAGACAAATGGGGGGGTGACATGAAACAATTACTTCCCAGCAATGTCATGAATTACAGTGATAGTTAACATGCAGCTGAATGGGTAAAAAACATTGTCATTTTCCCAAATAAAATATACTGTTGCAATCACATTATTGCTGAGCAATCCATCTCCTCATTGAGGCTATATTTTAGGTCTGTGGATTTGGATCAGTCTATCCACCACACTTCTCTGTACAAATGTTACTTTGTTTGTTTGTTTGTTTGTTAGGGCTGCAGTGGGCGTAGCCCTGTAGTCCTTTTATGACAACTGAGAAAAAGGACTCCACATTCTTTCTGAATGAACAACATGTTAGATTGTGTCACAGTCGCCCCTGTGTCTGTGAAGCAGTCCACCCATGTTGTCCCTACTGACGACAGCACCACACTGTTTCACAGTGCTGGCAGTCACTGCAGAATCCAGCACACTTTGTCATGTCCAAGATGGCCACAACACTGTAATGCACATGCACTAACAGTCGTGCATGTACAGTAGCATGCAGTGGCCATCTTGATCCCGGCGAGTGGACCGTGTTCTGCCATGACCGCTGGCAATTTTTTATGTATATATTTTTTAATATTATACAAATCCCCACCACCCAACCCTCTCTCTCAGCACCCACCCCCCCAGAAACATAGAAATGACACTGGGGATGCCCAATCCCCCAGTGTCGTGATTGGAGGTTGTCGGTGTTTTATTCTGACATTGGGGGTGCCCCATCCCGCAGTGTCATGATCTGGGATCATTGTTTTTTTAATCTGTAAAGAAAAATAAACTGGCCCATCCATGTTTGCCCCTACAAAACTGTGACAATGGGGGTGCCCAATCCCCCAGTGACACAATCGGGGATCGTCGGTCTCTCCTTTTCTTTTTCACCTGTGAAAAAAAAAACAAAAATGGTCCATCGATGTCTTTTGAGACAATTCTTTACCCCCACCTGGCCCTCCCACTGAGCAACCACCACCCTGCACCCCCCCAAGCCCTTACTTACTCATCGGGGGTCCAATGCTGTACACCTGTCTGGACCACAGACACATCTTCACTCTTCAAAGCCAGACAGCAAACTGTAGACACAGGTATGCAGTTCAATGTATTTCAATGGGGTTTTGAACCTAGTGCCATATATTGGGTATTTTTACATATTTCTGTCTTAAATTTTCAACATGCCTTCTTTGGGACCCCACCTCATGAACAATGTCACTGTCTTTATCCAGATGTATCCCAAAAGGGGATTTTGCTGTCCCTGCTCAAAATCACCTTTTGGGCAGGATTTGAGAAATGTCTCTGCCCTTGTTCATGAGGTGGGTTCATAAGAAGGCTATGTTGAAAATTTGATGCATAAATATTGAAAAATAACAAAGTTATGAGCCTACATTGAATTTTGTGATTGCAGGCTCATAGCTTTGGTACTTTTCAATATTTGTACCCCAAATTTAAAACATAGCCATATCTTTACAGCAACTCATGACTGTGATAATTGTAATTTTTCAAATCCTGTCAAAAATGTTGTTTTTATACCTCGGAAGATGATTGTGTGGTCCCTATGTGAAATCACCTTTCAGGCACCAGTTGAAAATTTTCTCTGTATTTGTTCATGAGGAGGACATAAGAAGGATATGTTGAAAATTTGGTGTAAAAATATTAAAAAACAACCAAGTTATGAGCTCACATAAAATTATGCGAATGCAGGCTCATAACTTAAGTAATTTTTAATATTTTTACCCCAAATTTACAGCATAGTCATATCTTTACAGTAACTCATGAATGTGACAGCTGTTATTTTTAAAATCCTGGCCACTATGATGTTTTACATCCCGAAAGGTGATTTTGTGGTACCTGCACAAAATCACCTTTAGTCCAGGAGTTGAACATTTTCTCTGCCCTTTTTAATAAGGTGGAGTCATAAGAAGGATATGTTGGAAATTTGGTGCAAAAACATTAAACAACAAAACATTTACGAGCCTACTTTGATATTTGCAAACACAGGCTTATAAGTTTGATAATATTCATGCCACATGCAGAGGGGAAGTCTGGGGACTCTGGCCCAAAACTCTGTCACATCTAGGTAAAGGTATATCTTCTAATTGTGTATCTTTATTGATGTTATCATGGAAATAAATGAAGGCATTGTTACACTGAGTACTGGGGAGATTGCTAGGACTTGTATCCTATGTAATAACTTTTGCTTCGAAAGTAGTACTGGATTTGAAGGGTTCAAATGTCTCCAATGTAAGGATGATGAAACATTGAGATCAAAAATCCAGGAACTTGAAATACTGATTAAGCAGTTGCAAAGCACTAACATCCTGTTAAACAGTGAGCTACAAACACATGGATCAACTAATAATTCTGCATCCACCACCTGTGCACCCAATAAAAAGCCAGATGATTCCCTTAAAAGAGAAAGGGAAGATGATGGAGAAGAGGAAAATGACTGGGTCACTGTCATTTCAAAAAGCAAAAAAAGGAAGGAGGGCTGTGAATTTTAGTGTTCCTTTACAAAATTAATTTACTCCTCTTGAAGATGTGGAAGTAGAAGGGTCTTGTGACCCAGGGCTTGGCAACATGGAAAATAAGCCTAATGATGAAATATCTATCCCCCATGAAAAAGATACTAATAAATCCATTCCTAATAATAAAAATGTTAAAACTGTTACTGCACAGGTTCATCAATCTGCAGTTACTAGTACCAATGTATTATGCTCTCCTGCCACACAAAGCCAGGTCACTACTGTGCAATCAACACAGGAAGCTTCAACTGCTAATAGGACTGCTGTTAGTACCAACCCCTGTATCAGCCTAGAGTTAACTGAGAGCAAGCCCATGGAAGCAGAGCAAGCAGTAGCTGAGGGAACAAATATGGCAATTAGACAGGTAGTAGTCCTTGGGGACTCAATCATTAAATATTCAAACAAATGTATATGTAAGCAGGACAAAGAAAACAGATCTAGCTCTAGCTTTAGAGGTGCATGGATTCGGGACATAGAAATGATGGTGCCTAATATTCTTAAACACGCTGGCAGCAGTCCAGTTGTGGTAGTTCATGCTGGAACAAATGATGTTAACAAATTTACTACTGAGGACATACAGAGTAGTTATATATCATTGATTGATACTCTGTAAAAAAGAGGATGTGACATCATGATGTCTGAAATCCTTTCAATACCTAGAGCTAATATAAAATAACAAGAGATAATAAAGAAAATAAGTGAGTGGCTAAGAAAATGGACACTTCAGAAAAAAATAGGGTGCATCACACATTGGGAGAGTCTCAGCATTGATAATAGCTTGTATAGTTGGGATGGGCTGCAACTGAGCAATAAGGGCAGCCATGCATTGGGTAACAGCATAGTCACAGTCATTGACAGGCATTTAAACTAACTAGGATGAGGTAAAAAGGGCAGGAAACTCCTCACCATATATTAACATTCAACAAGAGCAGTGGTTATACAATATTTGTTAGTAACGCTAGGAGCCTGAATTCAGTTAAAATAAGTGAACTCACAGCTATTATGACTGAAAAGCAGATTAACATACTGTAGTAGCAGTTACCGAAACATGGTGGCTTGACACATCTCTGTGGTTTAATAATATCCCAGGGTACACTCTCTATCATAAAAATAGAAATATAAAAAAGCTGTAGGAGTCTGTATCTACATTAAAAACTCTCTTAAAGCATTGGAATTAAACATAAGCATAGATAGGGACATTGAGGGGTATTGTATTCAAACTGAACATTCAGGTGGTAAGAAGTTAATATTTACTAGTTTCTGCAATCCACCTTTAGTAGATGTTGTATACAATGAAAATTTAAATAACATCATCACTGAACTAACGGAAAAATCAGAGGTGACTCTGGTAGGTGATCTAAATCTACTAGGAATAGACTGGAACAACCTAACTGCCAGTAATAAAACTGAATCGCTATTTCTTGATAATCTCATTACACTCAGACTTGAGCAAATGGTCACTGAGCCCACAAGGGAAAATAACATTTTGGATATAGTACTAACATCTATTCTGACATCTACAATATGGAAGTTACTAAACCACTTGGTAACAGTGATCAAAACATAGTACTATTTAACCTTAACATTAAAAAATCAACTAACAACAATACTAGGTTTAGGCTCAACTATTCTAAAGGTAATTATGCCAAAATTAAAGCAGCCCTAGCCAGGTATGACTGGGAAGAACAGTTTTTTCGGCTATGCACCGAGTGCTGGAACCAGTTCAAAAATATTTTGCATGACTTAGAAAAGTTACATGTACCACTAATAAATTCAACAATGGTAAAGGAAAAATACCCCAGTGGCTAACTAATATAATTACTAGGTAAATAATAAAAAAGGAGAAAGGCTTTAAAAAAAATGAAGAGAAATAAAACCGAAGAAAATATACAGTCAGATAAGCTAGAAGTAAAAAAAAAAAAACTAGGCAAGCATAACAAATGAAAGAAGGAAACTGGAATACAACCTCTCAGTGGCTAAAGGTGACACCAAAGCATTGTATACTTATGTTAATGCCAGAAAATGTAGTGACAACTCCATTAACTCAATCAACAGTAAGGGAGTAGAGACTAATAACAAATCAAAAATAGCAGACACTTTTAATGGGTACTTTGGATTAGTTTTCACCTTAAATAAGGCCAAATTGCTACCTAACCCTATCAGTTTATTGAGATCAGTCCAGGTGAAATTAAAACTACTATTCTAACACTAAAGAATAATTCTGCACCAGGACCTGACAATATAAACCCCTATTTTATTAAACAAACACTTGACCAGATTCTGATTCCTCTAACCATAATTTTTAATAAATCTTTCAGTAATGGAGAAGTTCCTGATGACTGGTGCAGAGCAATTGTTGTGCCCATTTATTAAAAGGGAGACAGAACAGCTACCGAGAACTACTGCCCTATTAGTCTCACATCGATTGGCTATAAAACTACGGAAAAAAAATCCTTAAACATAGATTGGACTTATAGGCAGAGCCTTTAGGTATTACTGATGAAACCCAACGTGGTTTCCTCAAAGGTAGATCTTGCACAACCAACCTAGTACCTTTCTGTGAAAGAGTAAGCAATAGTCTGGACAAAAATATTCCTGTAGATGTCATCTATTTAGATTTTAAAAAGGAATTTGACTTAGTCCTCCATAACTTGTTGGTCAACAAAATGATTATGCTGGGATTTAGTAGACATTTGGTTGAATGAATCAATAAATGACTACATAACAGAAAACAAAGTGTTAAGATAGGGGATACCATTTCAAATGAGATTGCAGTTACAAATGGGGTATCACAGGGCTCAGTGCTCAGGACCACTTTGTTTGGATCTTACATAAGTGACTTTCATCATGGTGTGTCTGACAAGCTCAGCAAATTCGCTGATGATACAAAAATCACAGCAGAAGTGGACACTGATGAGAAAATCTTAACATTTAAATTAGACCTATTAAAAATTGAAAATTGGGCTACCAGCAATGAAATGTTGTTTAACACCGTTAAATGATCTGTGAGCCATCTTGGAATAAAAAATGCCCACACAACATATAGCCTTGTTGAAAATAACATAAAACCTGTTTTAGTGGAAAAAGGCCTACAGATTTTGATATATAACGTCCTAGCCTCTGGAGACGACTGTAGAAAAGTAGCTCAAACAGGTAGCTGCATTGTATCAGCCATAAAAAAGACCTTTATTATAATGAACGAACGTTGTATCCTACCACTCTACAAAGCTTTTATTAGCCCCCATACTGACTACATTGTCTTTTACTGGGCCCATACCTTAATAAAGACAAAAAAATCATTGAGAGTATGGAAAGGAAAATGACAAAGCTAATCCCCAGAGTCAGCAATTTCTCATATGATTCTAGATTCACTGCTCTTGGTCTCTGTGACTTATAGTTGAGAAGTGACTGGGGTGACATACTTCTGTTATTTAAGATACTGAGGGACAATTCCCTTATCAAAGAATACAATATAGTAATGGCTGACAAGCCTGAGAATTTAAGGTATCACAATAAACATATATGTATCCCTAGAGTACTGACTAACAAACGTCAACATTACTTTATGGTCAGAGCAGCTACATTATGGAACATGTTTACCTATGAAATAGTAAATTCAGCTAACTTTAATACATACTAGATAAATATCTCTTGGGATAGCATTCCAAATAATCCTCACTTGTATGGGGAGGTTGGTCTCGATGGGCCTAGTCCTTTCTTCCACCTATACACTATTGAGTAATACCAAGTAATATTTTTGCCCCAAATTTTCCACAAAGTCATTTCTTTACAGCACCTCATGAATGCAAGAGCTGTCACTTTTCATCTCCTGCCCAAATTGTGTTTTTGCATCCCGAACATTGATTTCACATTCCCTGTGCAAAAACACCTTTAAGCCAGGAGTGGAACATTTTGGCTGCCCATCTTCATAATGCTGGGTCATAACAAGGCTATGTTGAAAATTAGGGTCCACATTTTCAAAAGTCCTCTGCAAAATCATGCAAGTGCCTGTGCTGCACATCTGAGATGTGCCAGCCCCCAAAAATCGTATATTCAGAAGATGTGCAGGAAGATGCGCTGGCACATGCGAGGCTGAATATCCTGAACAGGCGCGATCATGCATCTGAAGATGTGCAGTGCAACTCAGGCGGGCGGGGGACCATGCACCACATGCAGGAACATAGGGAAATGCATTGGGACAGGTGAAACAAGCATGGTGCAACTCTACAACATTCAGCCAAGATGTGCAACTGGCCTCATTGCACATTCCAAGCACAAACCCCACATGCTGGAGCTCATTACTGGAATGTATTCAGGCCATTTTCATGCCCTGGGCATGCTCAGTTCCAGCTTTACAGGTCTGCCCACCACCCCACAAAGGTGAACAGAAGGTACTGCAGTCTATCAGGCAGGTCTGCCCGAATTCAAGAAAAAATATAGGAAATGTTGGGGGGCCCTTTGAAGTAAACACTCTTCGCTCAAGTTATTGTTCTTCAATCTTTTTTTTTTTATTTCTCTTCCCCCTATGTTTCGCTCGACTTGGAGCTTGTTCACGGGGTTTATTCTTTGTTACACATCTGTAAATACATTTATTTTATGCCCTTGATCAGCATTTTTTTAATATTATATTGTTACATTTTTAGTTCTTTGGTGTATACACATACCATTCAATAAAGATTATTGCTTGTGCACCCTTGTATATATTCTTAATTTTTCACAGGGTTAATTTATTTGTACTTGTTTAGATCCTAAGTTGCATCCTAAAAAGACGTACACAGTATGTTAGTGAACACAGTGCTGCTAACAACTTGGAACAAGGTTTAACTACTGCCTGTAAGGCTTGTACCCCATGTTTCTTGGTTTGCAGCATACCTTATATCTATTACTTAAAACTTCCTGTCTTTCTTGTAAAGAATAATTTTGGGCCTGTAATGACATAAACATAATTTTTTGTAAAGCTTTGCTGTTATTATGTTGTTTAATATTATAATGTGGCCACATTGTGGCTTCTATTTACTTATTTTGTTAACAGCATACCTTAAAGGAGACTGTGAGCTTCTTAGAGTGGAATTAGTGTTCTTTGTAGTCTGTGAAAACATAATCATAGTATTCCCCCATTGGTCTCATAGCCATCATTTTACTTTTATAATTAAAGGTTCTAATACCAACTTCTAAATATTCTTTAATATTTTAACTACTTACCCTCACGCCTTCTGGCTCAAGTTTCTCCTTTTTGGTTAAGTTCCTCTGCATGTAAGCACTGAAGCCCAACAAATTTTGATGGTAGCTACTTCCTGATAACCTGTCACCCATTTTTGTGAGATCCCATGGTGTGACTAACCATGTCGTCACACCCAGTTGATCGCACCTGTGCGATCTCGGTTGCTAGGCAACCCGAACACTACTGCACTGATCAGTGTAGTTGGGTGCTCACAAAAATGGGCTATTTGTTCCTAGTTGCTGCAGCTCTGTGCTAGTTTACTTTTTTATGTATTTTTTAACTTTCTTGTGAGGTTATTAAAATGAAAACACATTGTTCTCATACCATGTTTTCTTTTCACAGGGTGACATAAGAGTAAAGAGGATTTTTTTGCTAATATTAACAGTTCTCTTGCCTTGATTAAAAATGCTGCAAATAAATTCCAGGTTTCTCAGAAGTATTATTTGTTATTATATCACCTTACATTACTGCTTTCTGCAACCCAAACTGTGAAATTCATCATGTAATACAAACAGTCATTATTGTTTACTTGCTGAGGGGTCAATTGCAATTTGACCTTCCTATTCATTAAATACTTTCCATCACTCAGTGGCTTAAAATTGTCTTCTCAGATGAGTTCTCTAGCTCACATTATACCAAGCTTGTTAAACACCATAGTATTGTTTAAACAATCATTATTCAGATAACACTGGGGTCAAATGCAACTTGACCTCCCTGTCATAAATACTGAAAGTTGATCTGGAGGTAAAACATAATCTTTTCTGTTTTAGATAGTGATTGTACTATGTTATTTATAATATCCCCTATATTTTAACTTCTCTTAGTACATTTGCTATAACAGCATTATTTGTTATCTCTCTGGGATCGATCACTGCTTATTTATTTTGCTGAGGGGCCAGTTGCTATTTGGCCTCCCCTTCATTAAATACTTGGCACTCACTTCATGGTTTAAAATTTTCTTCACAGATCATTTCTCTAGCAAACATTTATTATTTTCTGAGGGGTCAGTTGCAATTTGACCTTCCCCTTTCTTAGGTGCTTGTCAATCATGCCATGACTTAAAATTATCTTCACATATCAATTCTCTAGCTCACATTCTACCAAACTTGTAAATACCATAGTACTGTTTAAACAATAAGTATTTGGATACTACTGGGGTCAAATGCAACTTGACCTCCCTGTTAAAAATACTGAACTTGCTGCTTATTTATTATGCTGAGGGGTCAGTTGCTATTTGACCTTCTCCTTCACAATCACTCCATGCTTTAAAATTATCTTCATAGATCAATTCTCTAGTTCACATCAAACCAAACATTTAAACACCATAATACTGTTTAAAACAATCAAATAACACAGGGGTTAAATGCAGCTCGACCTCTCTGTTGCCAATACTGTAAGCTGTCCTGGAGGTAAAACATCATCTTAACCCTTTTAGATAGTGATTGTACTGTTATTTAGGATATCCATGTGTTTTGACTTCTCATAGTACACTTACTACAACAATGTTATTTTTATCACCTTTGGGTCAATTGCTACTTGACCTCCCTGTTGTAAGTGTTACAAGTTGTTCTATTAGTTAAATCTCTACTTTATTTAGTATATCCCTGTACTGTTAACTCCTCATAGTTTACTTTATACAGTAACATTATTGTGATCATACTGGGGTCAATTTCTATCTGACCTCCCTATTGTGAATGTCAAAAGTTATTTCTACTAGTTAAATCTCTACTTTACTAGTTTACTAATTGATTTCTGTATAATGTTTATTTGTTTTTTCATGTTATATCTACCCTTTCAGTTCTATACGATCTAAATGCATGCCTGCCAGTTTGTTTCTACATTCATCCCAATCCTGTTGTCTAATGTGTTCATGTGAAATATCCACCTCATTTCAGCTCTTAAAAGATAATCCCAGTTATTACCTCCTCTTTCTGGTGTCTGTACTTTTTTCAAGTCCCCAGAACCTTAAAGAAGCTCCATTATGACCTGCTTGTTCAAAATGTGTTGCTACTGGGGATGTCTCTTCTTTTCTTCTTATATCTCCCTTATGTTCTTGTATGCGGGTCTTCAGCATCCTGCTAGTCTGTCCATTATACAGCTTATTACATATATTACCCCTTCTGACATGCAGTTAATATGCTGTCTAATTGGATGACCATGCCCTGTATGTGGATGTATGAATGTTTGTTTTTTTGATGTATGACTACATACTGATCACTTGCCGCAAGGGACCATGCCTGGTGCTAATGGTCCCAGTAGTAGTTGTGCTTCCTTGTTTTCTGGTAATTTAAATTGAGATTCTACTAACTGATCCTTAAGGTTCCATACTCTTTTTGCAGCTATTATGGGCTTATTTAAAAGTTCTGGTATTTGTTCACTCTCCATTCCAACTAAAGGCCAATGTTTGTTTATTATTTGTCTAATTTCTTTTAACTTATGATTGTATTTAGTAGCAAATACAATTCTTTGTGGCTTTGTTTTGGGTCCTTTACATTTTAATAGTTCCTCTTGTGTCTTATTTTTAATTTTTTCATCTGCTTGTTTCAATGTCTTAGGCTTATATCCTCTGTCTATGAACCTACTTAACATGATTTTTGATTCTTTCAGTGCTTCTTGTATTGCTGTACAGTTTTGTTTCACTCAAGTTAACTGAGAGTATGGAATACTCTGTTTAAGCTTTGTTTCATGGAAACTATTACCATGTAATATGGTGTTTCTATCTATTTCCTTCCTATAAAGTGCTGTTTCTATCTTGTTGTTTACATTTTTTATCTTGAGGTCTAAATATGGTACTTCTTTATCAAAATTCATCACAAACTTAAGGTTTTTATCTTTGTTGTTCAGTTCCTCATGGAATTTAGTAAGTTCTTCCTGTGTTCCTTTCCATAACATAAAAATATCATCAATAAAATGAAGCCAAGTGTGTATTTTGCTGTTATTTTCTAAAAAAATGTGTTTTTTCAAAATTGTACATATATGCATTGGTATATGCTGGTGCCATTGTGGAACCCATTGCTGTCCCCTTATTCTGTTGATAGAATGTCCCATCAAACTCAAAATAATTCCTTTTTAATATTATATCTGCCATTTCTTGCAGTATTCTGGTTTTAGGTGAGCTGTTCCTGCCCCTAGTATCTAATATGTACCCCAGACATTGAATCCCTTCCTGATGTGGGATAGATGTGTATAAATCTGCTACATCAAATGTCACTAAGATGGTTTCTTCACTTAAATCTTGTTCTGTGATTTTTTGTAATTTCAAGATCATGTCTGTACTATCCTTAACATAAGATTTTGTTTTTTCTATCAATGGTTGTAGCTGAAAGTTTATATATTTTGAAATTGGTTCAAAGATAGATTCAATGCCTGAGACTATTGGTCGGCCAGGTGGATTAATTGCATGTTTGTGAATTTTAGGTATAGAATAAAAAGTTGGTATTCTTGGGAAATCTTTGGATAATATTTCAGCTTCCCATGGTTCTATCCATTGCATAGCTTCATATTCATTAAGCATGGCATCAATTTCCTGTTTTATTTTTTTTAGTTGGGTCTTCTTGTAAAACCTCATAATTTTCTGTGTTCATAAGTAAGTTCATGCACATTTCCTTATATTGTGTCCTATCTTGGACAACTATACCCCCTCCTTTTTCTGCACTCTTAATTATGATTGTTTGATATTGCTTTAAATTCTCTAATGCTTCTCTTTCTTATTTAGTTAAATTGTTCCATTCTGGGTTCATACTTTCTTTGGTTTTAAATAGTTCCATTATTTCTTTTTCTGTAATTTAACAAAATGATTCTATGCCATGATTTTTACCAGTAGGTGGATTATATGTTGAACTAATTTGCATATTCTCTTTAAGTCTTTGTTTGTATGTATCAACTGTGGTGTCACTTCCAACTTCCACCAAATTGTTTTTTTAGGCGTAGATTCCTTTAAAACAATAAAGATAATGTTTTACCTCCAGATCGACTTTCAGTATTTATGACAGGGAGGTCAAGTTGCATTTGACCCCAGTGTTATCTGAATAATGATTGTTTAAACAATACTATGGTGTTTAACAAGCTTGGTATAATGTGAGCTAGAGAACTGATCTGAGAAGACAATTTTAAGCCACTGAGTGATGGAAAGTATTTAATGAATAGGAAGGTCAAATTGCAGTTGACCCCTCAGCAAGTAAACAATAATGACTGTTTGTATTACATGATGAATTTCACAGTTTGGGTTGCAGAAAGCAGTAATGTAAGGTGATATAATAACAAATAATACTTCTGAGAAACCTGGAATTTATTTGCAGCATTTTAATCAAGGCAAGAGAACTGTTAATATTAGCAAAAAATCCTCTTTACTCTTATGTCACCCTGTGAAAAGAAAACATGGTATGAGAACAATGTGTTTTCATTTTAATAACCTCACAAGAAAGTTAAAAAATAAATAAAAAAGTAAACTAGCACAGAGCTGCAGCAACTAGGAACAAATAGCCCATTTTTGTGAGCACCCAACTGCACTGATCGGTGCAGTAGTGTTCGGTTGCCTAGCAACTGAGATCGCACAGATGCGATCAACTGGGTGTGACGACATGGTTAGTCACACCATGGGATCTCACAAAAATGGGTGAGAGGTTATCAGGAAGTAACTACCATTAAAATTTGTTGGACTTCAGTGCTTACATGCAGAGGAACTTAACCAAAAAGGAGAAACTTGAGCCAGAAGGAGTGAGGGTAAGCAGTTAAAATATTAAAGAATATTTAGAAGCTGGTATTAGAACTTTAATTATAAAAGTAAAATGATGGCTATGAGACCAATAGGGGAATACTATGATTATGTTTTCACAGACTACAAAGAACATTAATTCCACTCTAAGAAGCTCACAGTCTCCTTTAAGGTATGCTGTTAACAAAATAAGTAAATAGAAGCCACAATGTGGCCACATTATAATATTAAACAACATAATAACAGCAAAGCTTTACAAAAAATTATGTTTATGTCATTACAGGCCCAAAATTATTCTTTACAAGAAAGACAAGAAGTTTTAAGTAATAGATATAAGGTATGCTGCAAACCAAGAAACATGGGGTACAAGCCTTACAGGCAGTAGTTAAACCTTGTTCCAAGTTGTTAGCAGCACTGTGTTCACTAACATACTGTGTACATCTTTTTAGGATGCAACTTAGGATCTAAACAAGTACAAAAAATTAACCCTGTGAAAAATTAAGAATATATACAAGGGTGCACAAGCAATAATCTTTATTGAATGGTATGTGTATACACCAAAGAATTAAAAATGTAACAATATCATATTAAAAAATGCTGATCAAGGACATAAAATAAATGTATTTACAGATGTGTAACAAAGAATAAACCCTGTGAACAAGCTCCAAGTTGAGCGAAATGTAGGGGGAAGAGAAATAAAAAGAAAGATTGAAGAACAATAACTTGAGCGAAGAGTGTTTACTTCAAGGGGCCCCCCAACATTTCCTATATTTTTTCTTGAATTTGAAAGCCTAGATTGGGGGCCGAAGAACCTAGAAGAGAACCATTACCCACTAAACAATATTTACACATTAGGTTTGCCCGAATGTCAGTGTATGGTTGGGTGGACTGCATTGGCATGGGTACAGAGTTATACCCCATAGCCATGTACAGGGTCAGACAGGGGTACAGGGCACACACCTGGACAGTGTCCACAGGGGCCACCTGGACATGCAATGGGGGTGAGCACAGGGTGACACAGGCTGATCATGATACTACATGCATGTGATGCACCAGCTCCATATGTTGCATACTATCACCTGCAGTGCCCCACATACCCCAGAATTGGAGGTACCTGGAGGGCACTGCAAGGAATGACAGTGAGTGGACAGTGACCAGGTACCATGGTGGCTGGGTCCAACCTGTGTTTACTCATTGCGAGCCACCATGTGTGTGTGCCACTGGTCAGCCCCTGGCCCATGTCATGTGGCCATTAGTGCCACCAGACAACCTGGGCACTGTTGCCACAGATGTCACCCTGGGTGCATGCCACCACCTGGTGGATCACTGTAGGCTGCATGGGTGCTGGATATGGCCACTGGCACATGTGCTGCAGTGTGGCTGTCTGTACCACTGGTGTGACCGGGGGGGCACACAATAGCACTGGAATGTGACTGTTGGGTGTCTACCTCCAGGGTGCAGTGTAGAGTGTTGCTTCCTGGATAGTGCCAGTGGTGACAGGGAACCTGTGGCTCAGAGTTCATCCATCCTGGCATGACTGCTATGTGTGTGCCTGGAGCATGTTCTTGTGCACCTCTGAGGGCTGTCTCCGGATGGCCTGCCTGTAGCTCTGCAGCCTGCCTGTAAGTGGCTGGCTGATTTATGCCATCCTTTTGTATGCCTAACTTTGGGTGGCTCATTTCCAAAATGCACGGCAGATGCACTGCACATACATTTATTTATTTATTTATGTCTCAGATTGCAACCTTTGAGCTACAAGCTCATTTGCAAAGGTTCCACATCTAGCTGGATGAAATGCATACAGGAAATACAATTCAAGGTGGAACATATCTAGATACATTAATGTCATACAGTCTAGTTGACAGTCATTTGACCTGACAATTCAGGGTAACAGACATGGGAAGCAATAGACTTCATATAGAGCAATGGTAGGTTAAGCTCATAAAGGCTGTTATGAGAGGCTATGGCAAAAATAAAGTGCTTGTCAAGGAGAGGAGAGGAGTGAAGAAAGGGTGTAGTAAGATTCATGGTAGAGGGCCAGAGGGACCAGAGGGCCATCTGTCAGAGGAAAAGTAAAGGTCCAGGCAGGGAATCATCTGACAGGAGGTTCCCTTTGTCAGTAATAAGGGTGCAGAGAAGGGGAGTTGCCGGGAGGGTAGGGAGAGAGTAGATATAACTGATAAGGAAATAGGTCTAAGGGGGGTGAGAGAGGTAGAGTAGAGCCATATAATTAGGTGGGAGCAATGGGAGAGGGAGGGGGTGGAGGGGGTAGGGAGTTTAGCAGAGCCAGAAGAGATGGGGATCTGAGAGGGGAAGAGGAGGATTGAGGCAGAATAGAAGGCATGGAAGGAATCGGGATCTGTGAGGGGGAGAGGAGGATTGAGGCAGAATAGAGAGCAGGGAAGTGAACAATGTAGACAGGAACCAGGAAGATGAAAACAGGTGATAGGGGAGCCTTTGATGGGGGAGGTAATAGTGGGGAAGTTAGGGAAGGGATGAATGGATAGAGTGGGAGTGGTAGAGGGAGGGTCATTAGACAAGAAAGGGTCATTGTGCTGGTGAAGTAGATTCAGTATCCTAGACCAGGGGCTAATTAATAGTGGGGGCATGAGCAGACCATGCGGCTCGAGAGGTGGGTTGAATATAGGGGTGTGTGGCATATTATATATATATTTTAGTTGAATATAGGGATGTATGGCAATTTTCATGGGATGGGAATGTCCCCTTTATTTGCACCGCATACATTATTTCTGTACCATGGTGCATCCGGAGATGTATGATGCATCTCTCCCTTGTGATTATCATGCTTTGACAAATATTTTGAAATGGTCAGTGCCTCTCAACTTTGTGCAGTGCATCTCCTTTGAAAATGTGGGCCTTGGTGTAAAAATATTACAAACCAAGACATTTATGAGCCTATGTTACATTTTGCAAATGCACACTTGTAACATTAGTAATTTACAATATTTTTATCCCAAATTCCTCAGCTGCAGCCCTATCAGCTCTGGCCAGAGTTTGTTTGTTCTCTGTCATTTCTTTGTTTTAGTGGAGGTACTGTACATGTTCCAGAACAAAAAAATCACAATGTTAGTATGGTATGTCCCATTGATATGAAGTGCCTTGCAACAGATGATTTTTCATCTTTTCTTGTTATTGTACTCTTGTTCTCCAAATATCACTTGATGATAGTTTCTTAATGTGGATTGCAAACATAGAGGAACTTCAGAATTGCTATGAACATCTTACGGACTGCATTAACGATATTATAATCAGAATGGAGTACTCAGAAAATAAAGTAGCATTCCTAGATATAGAGATTTTTAAGAGTGAGGGGAAACTACACAGTAAACTGTACCAGAAACATAAAGATAGAAACATAATTTTGAGAGGTGGCAGATCTCATTTCACAACCCAGAAAATTCATATTCCATATGGACAGTTTGTTAGAGAATGTAGAAACTGCTGCAGGGGTGAAGATTTTAAAGAGGCATATAATGATTTAGAAGAATGTTTTGTTTAAAGGGGTTATTCTGCCAGAGTGATCAAGGATGCAGAGCTAGAATTCAAACCCTAAGCAGGGAGGCTACATAACAGACACAGTTTAACGACCCCCTGACACCATTAGAAAAATGTCACGAATTTGAGATTTAGACACAATGTAGTATATATTTTATATAGTTTCTATAATTCTTTCCCTTTTTTCTTTATTACTGAGGACACTTGTATGAAAGAGGATTACTGTCCCTTAGACGTTATCTGTTCTTTCTGCTTACCTACACATGACATCATAATCTACTGTTTATAGCATCATTATCTCCACAGCAGCAGACTCTGATGTCATAAACAGAACTGTGATATCAGGTGTAGGCAAGCAGCCAGAACAGATAGCACAGCAATCCTGTTTATGTGCAAATTCCCTCAGTATTAAAGAAGTAATGGTGAGAATTACAGAAAACAATATTTCGTATATACTGAATTGTGTGTAAATATTACATTTTTCAAAGTTGTCACAATGACCTCGGGGGCTCTTTAAAGATAAAGGAGACAAAAGAATTATACCTATTAAAATTAAGAGAATTCATTACTTGGCAAACTAATTATGTGGTTTATTTATTAAAATGCCCATGTGACCTGAATATGTGGGACAAACCACAAGGTTCATATTAAGGTGTGGGAGCTAAGGAGTTAAAAAGCCCATTGTCCCTCAGAGCCACGCCAATAAAGACACTGGCAAGATATGTGTGGGTGCTCAGTTTTGGCAATTAATTTACTTAATCTTAAAATTTCCATTTCTCTGCCATATACATATCCATAAAATCCACCTTTACAATTTACTTCTACACTTTTATAATACAAGTTGTTATTCATTTTAAATCAGTTTCAGTCATAAATTCCTGTTAATGCTTTTTCTCATCTTCCTTCCTTCTTCTGCAACTCAAATGTACATCATGGGGGGCTGCACTTCTTTTTCCTCCGTTCAAGCAAGGGGGTGTAAGAGCGTACATCCATACCCCTGGTTCTGGCTGGCTTGTCCTCTGTCACCTCTTTTGTGTTCTATCATATTTTGTCCCACTTTTTCCTATCCTTCTTTTCCCTTATTTCCATTAGTCCACCTCCAGCCAGTGGTGGACGGTGGACTTCCCCCCAATCATTCTTCTTCCTCCCCCCTTTCTTACCCCCTTCTATCCTGCATCTAGGCCTCAATGGAGTTGGCAATCTGTTTATTAAACAATGCCAGCCCCAATCCTGACAAGTGTACTCCATCACCTCTGTAAAACTCATCTACATGCTCTAGAATCCCATGATGTATGACTAAGCCCCCCAAACTCTCGAATAACCTGCCCACCTTTGCATTCATCCACTTTTGGGCCCTGTCCATTGCTTTTCGGCTATCTGTATGTCGCCGTACCCTTCTTGGTGTAATGTCAGACGATGCTAAAGTAACCTCTGGCTACCAACCCTTTATTGTTTGCAAGTTCTGCTTGATTTGATAAATATATCCATCCATGGCCTTGTCCCCAGATCATTTCCTCCCAGGTGAATCACAATCAGATCAGGCTGGCTGCGATCCTTTTTGGTTTCTCTCAACATTGGCAACAATTGTGCCCACCTCATACCCAGCAGGCCTCTCCATGTTAATTTTATATTGTTGATGTTCATGTGTAGTTGTTTTCCCCCTTGCCGCCTGGATGCCCAATTTTCTGCCCTGTTCATAAATAAGTGCCCGCCTATTCACGCCTCAAGCTTCCTTGTCCTCCCTGGGTAAGCATAAGCAGAGACATAATTAGTACCGTCATCATATTCTCATTCCCCCCTCCCTTCCCCACCTCCCCTTCAGTTATTCCCTTGCACTCTAGGTGCCCATCCAGGTCTGCACCTGCTATGGGAGAAAGAAAAATCGCATTATTCCTTTATGTTGTGGATATATTTTTTGTAACAACTTGAAGCCTACCTGCCCTTTTCCTTAATGGCACTTGGTGTACCGCCTTGCGCTGCCATCCTTGAGGCCACCCCTATCCTGAACAAGTGTGATGAGTAACTGCCTGGCTGTTCCCCCAAAAAGGTCATCCCTTTTTTCAAGACTGCCATCACTTGGTAGGCTGTCACCACTGTCCCAGTTCCATGTAGGAACATCAACGGGTTCTCCCCTTTTGGGCACCCAGCCGCATATGTGTGCAAGGCCCCCATTGGACACATAGCTGCATTCCTGTGATGCCTCAGTCAGACCATGGCCCCTTGCCCTTGTTGGTCTGTCCTGGACCTCCTGATAGTCACAGCTATGCCCTCCCTGGTCCATATCGTGTCATCCCAGCATATCCCAGCTGAGGTATCCTTCACCTCATGTCCTACTACCTCACTGACCCTGAAGGCCCCACTGTACATTGTGGCATATAGTACCCTGAACATGATTACTTTGCTGCCTGAGGTGCAGGCATGCTGTAAGGCCCCCAACAACCTCTCAGTCAGCCCTTCTGCCATCGGCCTTCTAGCATCCTTGACTCTCTCAGCCCCTCTCAGCCATCCCTGCACCATCCTCCACATTAAATTACTCTTTGTGGGGTCCTCCCAACCTTTTAATGTACACACTTGCCCCATGGCTGCTAAATGCACTCCCATCGTTGCCTGGGCCATCTTCTGTCTCCACACCGCCACTATAAATTTTGCTACCTGCTCCCTCATAACTACCCCACTTACCTGTCCACCATTTTGACTCTGAAAAGTCTGAAATGATCTCCAAAAGACTTCATATTCCCTCAGGGTCCTAGGGGACCAGGAGTTGTGGAACAATAATTAGACTACCCCAATCCAATCTTCCATACATAAGCTGGGATATTGGTTTAGCTGGTTTCTGCTCCTGTTGCAATGGCTCAAAACTTGTCCATCTTCAAGCAGGAGAGGTAGTCAGCTAACACATTGTCTATGCCATCGATGTGTCTAGCCCTAAAGGACAGATTCAGTGTCAGACCTGACAAAACTAGACACCTCAGTACCCTCATGACTCTATCTGACTTCATCCCCTTTTTGTTTAACACCGCAACCTCTGCTCTGTTGTTGCTCCAAAATGTGACCTGCTTATTCCGGAATTCCTCCCCGCATGTCACCACTGCTACCCATATGGGGAAAATCTCCAAGAAACTGATGTCCCTAGTTACCCCTGCTTGTACACACTCTCTCAGCCATGGTTCCGCGAACCACTTTCCTCTGAATTATGCCCCCATGGCTATCCCCCCAGCAGCGTCTATGTAAAGCTGCAGGTCTGTGTTAAACACCCAGTCATCCTGCCAGAATGTCCTCCCATTGTAGCATTCCAGGAACATTCCCAAACATCCAGGTCTTCCCTCATACCCCTGGTAATGGCAACCCAATGGTGGGGCTGAACTGCCCCTTGCGTGGCCAAGGCTAAGTGCCATGTAAACATGCTCCCTGCGGCTATAGCCCTGCATGCAAAGTTCAGATGCCCTATCAGCTGCTGTACCTGTCTCAGCTGTACCCTGCATCTCCCTTTTGCCCCCCCAACAAGGCCCCCAGCTTTTCTACTTTTTGCTTGGGTAACTGAAATAGTTCCCCCACTGTGTCTATTTCAATGACCAGGAATTCCAGTGTCTGGCTGGGCCCTTCGGTCTTATCCTTGGCCAGCGGTATCCCCAATTCCTGACTTATCCCCTCGAAGTCCCTTAACATCCTTTCAGTCTCCCCCAACCCCTCCCCAATAAATAAAAAGTAATTCAAGTAATGCACCACCCTGTGGTACCCATACCTTTCCTTGTATGCCCATTGCAACCATGTGCTGAACATCTCAATTGTAGCACATGCCATCGAGCATCCCATAGGCATGGCCTTATCAAAGTAGTATCCTCTCCCCTACCTTGAAATGCAGAAGGTCCCAATCTTCTGGTCGAACAGGTAACAGCTGAAAGGCTGACTCGATGTCCATCTTTGCTGGCCATGGCTCCTGTGTGGCCCTAACTAGCCTTACTGCTTCCTCTAGAGTGGTGTATGTCACCCTGCTGTCCTCCTCTCCAATGTAGTCATTGACAGAGTCTTCCTCGGGTATGAGAGGTGCTGTATCATTCGATACTCCCCCACTTGTTTCTTTGGTACCAGACCAAGTGGAGAGATTCTTAGGTCTGGCAGCAGTGGTATCCTGAATGGCCCCTCCACTCTGCCTGCATCTATCTCCTTTTGAATTTTTTGCGCTAACAGGGCCTCTTTTCCCTCTATGGACTTCAAGTTCTTTCCCCAGGTCCCTTTTCTATTCCCTTAAAATTGTAAGCTAAACCTCACCTGGAAACCCTCTATTAACAGCTTGGCAGCCCTCTGATCAGGGTACCCCTTCACCCAGACCTGCAGCACCTGAGTCCTGATAGGTGTGCATGCCAACTAAAAACTGCTGCCCCTCTGCCCCTTAACTATCTTGTTGCTTATTGTGATATGAGTGCCCCCTGTTGTTCCCTTCCCCCCCTCCCTCTGTACCCTCAGGCCTAGGATTTGGTCTGAAATGTCCCTTGGTTACCCCAAAAGGGCTGCTGTTGTGTGTTGTCTTGGCTGTTATTGCCTTTGTTCCAGTTATATCTGCACTTGGACGTGGGGTGGTGTCCCCCGTAATTTGAGCAGATATGCTGAAACCGGCAGTTCGGCCATGAGCAAAAAGCCTGGTTGTACCCCCAGCAAACTTTCTGCATCCCTCCCCCCCTTTTGTCCCCTTCCCTCTCTGAACCTATAGGACCTGTGTAGATTTCCAGCCACAAATCAGTCTGTCTGGCATCTCATTTGACATCCCCAAAGTGCGCCACCCTCTTCCTAAATTTTTCATCATACTTAAGCCAGTTGTGTCCCCCTTTTTTGTAATCATTCTTGATACTCAGTGAGTAAGTCAACAATGGGGTCACTAATTCTGGCCACTTTTCTATGACTATCGCTGTGAAGAACGTAAACAAGTGGACCGGTTGTCCCAGGTCTTCCCCTTTAGGGATCTGTCCTCTTCTCCCTTTCCTAGCAATACCACTGCCACTGCCATATCATTCTTCTCGAAGCTACCCTTCTCTTCATGCCTGTCCATGTTATCAACATTTGCTAACATAAAAATATCAGCAAACTCCCCTTTCCAAATCTTTTCCTTGGTGGCAGCAGGGATGTGGTCACCAGTTCTGACCCCTGGAGCCTCTATGGTCCCTATATCTACTCCGTCCCTATTGTCCCACCTGTCCCCCCATTCCACCTGCCCCTGTGCCTTTTATTTCACCCAATGCCTTTTCCAACTGCCCCAGCCCAATGTCTCCCATAGCTTTTAACATCTGCTCAATGTATTCTTTTACACTGTTCTCTAGTGCATTGCGTGTATTACCTGGTATGACAGGCATCGGTGTCGTGGGCTCCGGTTGTGGCCCTGGTGCTGGGCTAGGCACTGGTGTAGGTTCTGGGTAGAGAGGTCCCACTGGTGCAGAAGGCACAGGTCTTTCTGGTGCTGGTGGCTCCGGCTCAGGGGCTAAGGCTGGCGCTGGTGCCGGTTCTGGCACAGGGGCAGCGGGGGACTGGAGCAGAGGTGCAGGCTGGGGCACCAGGATCACCAGGGTAGGTGGCTTGGGGGCCACCAGGATGGGGCAACCAGCCAGGGCTCATTTGGCACCCTGAGCAGTCATTTGCCATCCTTGTTCCCCCGTCCTGCTTCCCCTTCCGCTTTTTCCCCTGATCCGGCTCCTCTGGATCCACAGCCTCCAACAGCCAGTTTTCCTTTTCCACCAAATCCATCACTGCCAAGTAGAAATCCTCCTTGCTTGGCTTGCTCATCCTTGGTGCCATTGTGGTTGCTGCAGACCTCTAAAATTATAAAGCAAACCAGTTATTATTATTACATTTTTTTTTATTACTCCCTCATGTGCCTGTTTTGTCTTGCCCTTTTGGGGGGGGGAGAAGGGGCACCTAAATCACACCATGCCATGAAGCACCGCGCCTCACTCCCTACTCCCATCAGTGATTTTTTTTTTTAATTTGTTTAGGATCATACTACACAAGTGGGCCTGCTGAGATTCAGACCCTGGTCTTTATGCTTCCCAGCCTCCTGGTTTGCCGTACAAAGCTCTGACCAGCAAGCTGAGGAAAATAAACACCAGAAGAAAATATTCTGAGAGACACATAGCCCCGCCAAAAACAAGCTGTCAATGTGCATAGGTGGGAGAACTAAAACAACCGACTTAATTTTTCACATTGTGTTCTATTTCTGAGGCTTTTTCATTTGAAAATGATGGATATGTTAGATGATTATAGGTTCATGTGTGAGACTAATAAATATGTTTTGGACTTTCCAATTGTGTTCAGTGTTGGATCCTATTCTACCCTATTATTGGTGTCACCTCTTCCATCTTTTGATGGAATATTAGTAGCTTTATTTTACACCGGTCAGTACCACTCCTTTTTACTTTATTATTATTGTTTATTCTTGTTTTCTTTTATGTCCCAGTCTTCATAGCTGCCCCCCAAGTCTGCAGGCCAAAATTTCATCCCTTTGTGTTGTTATTCATTCATTGCACTGCCATCCTGCCAGTCATAGGGCCCCCAAGCATCTGGGCCCATCAACCTTCTCGGCAAGGTGATGACGTCAGATGCCATCACCACGTGTTTCATCGGCGGGCCCGCACAAATGCTGAAAATACTGAAAACCTCCTCATGCTTTTGAAGCAGTGCCTCAGGTGCAACAAACAACTTGGCCTTTTAATTCAAAATATATATTTTTTAAACAGCTCTCGTGGCCGCATTGTACCCTCGGCCTTGGCTGCATGACCTCAGAAGCCAGCCAGTAACTCTCCCCAGCCACCATTTTCCACTAGGCCTCCTCTCTGACCTCTGCCCCATGCCACATGGTATCCTTACTTCTCCAAACATTTTATCACTGTCTCTCCACTCCTGTTCATAGCCCCTCTGTTACTTTCTTTATTGTAGCACCAGGGAAGTCCCCCTTTACAAAAACTTGCACAGACACCCGCGGCCCTCTTGGCCGCCCCCTTAACCTGCACTAGCCCCTTTTTGTGGTGCCGTTCTGGCCACTATGGCTCCCATCTTCCCTTTGCTTCCCTTCTCGCTCATTTGCCCGACAAACAGATCACTGACAGATTGCTCTCCTGTCCCTCTTGTGCCTCGCAGCCCAAACACTCACCAAAACTACGAGCTACCTTCACTCTGCCAAGCAGTTCCTCATTCCAGAAAACAGCAATGACTATGACTATCATGCCCTAATGCAGCACTCCCCTTGCTCTGCCCCAAGATACAGACACAGCGAGCCCTGTCTCTCAATCCACTCTGCAGACCCACATTCTTAATTTTACTCAAAACTGTGCAGTACTACCATTCTACAATGATCTGCAGCTGCTCCTAATGACTGTCCTGTGGTAATACATTGTGCCCCAGTATCTGACTCTAATTATCCCCAAAACAAATCATACTTGCCCACTTGCTCAATTTCTGTTTTCTTTCACAAAAAAAACCTGCCGATTGGCCTCCCTCATAGCCTCGTGCAGTGCTACCCATTTCTATACCTTACCTTCTTCCTTTGATCATCTGTGCCAATACTTACTTAACCTTTTGGATCCACTGGCTTTTTCTCTTTCCACTAGCTATGTAACTAATTTTACCATCAAAGTTATTTTCCAATTTATTCCAAAGTTTAAAATAAAATTGCCCAATGGCTGTTTAAGTGTGCAAAAAAAAATTGATGTGCTGACAAATACTTTTTGGAGCAAAATTGTGGGTTCCCATGCCTGTGCTTTGGCTTATGTACCCCCTCTGTGCCCCACCTTCTGAGCCTGCCCTGACCAATCACAGTCCCCCATCTCACTTTTCCATCCCCCTCCCCCTGCATGACCTCACTTGGCCCCTTCCCTCTCCGTGACCTCATACTCTGTCACTTCTTTTCCTTGCCCCCCCCTTCTCTGCCTCTTGGCTCTTCCACACTTGCTTGCTAGGCCTGGGGACAATGGGGTCTGCCTTTTTAGTTGGCTACCCTCTTTATTAGCTCCATTGAACTAGTAATACCTCATTTTCACATTAAAAAGGTGTTTGCCCAATCTAATCTTAAACTCATTCTCTGATTCACTTATTATTATTTCTAGCAGTAGAGAGGTCCAAATATGGTTACTCTATTAATTAAAAAGTATTTCCTTTTAGTAATATGAAAATATTTAATTGCTATTTGGAGAGGGTGCCCTCATGTCTCAGTTATGCCTGGTTTAAAATTAATTTTGAGGTCACTTAGTACAGTAAAGGCAGCCATTATTTTAAACATCAGCTGGTCCCCCATAAGCCTTCTTAGTGACAGAGATATACATTTTAGTGATCAGAATCATCATTCACATGTACTGTCTGGTATTTTATTTATTTATTTATTTATTAAAAATTGATAACCGGGAAGGGTATACTGAGCCAAAGCTCATTTCCAGGTGCGACCCGGGTACAGAAGCATACACAGAAATGAGAAGAGTTACTTAAAGTAATTCCAAAAAGACACAGTAAATACAACCATTTTCTTACAGAACACAACATTTTACATTCACTGTAAGGTACGCCAGTACACAGAAAAATGCAAGCTTTCTATTTTTAGGTGGTAGGACTTAGGGGGGCGATCTGGGAAATGTTGGGGCGATTGGGCAGAGGGGGATAGGGAGGAGCCTAAGGAGTTTTTTTATAGATGAGAGAGAGGAAGCCTAGCACAGGTCAGAGGGAAGGTTGTTACAAAGAAGGGGGAGATAGTGCGAAAAGACAGCTTGGCCAGTAACATTTTGTGGACGAGGGATGTGAAAAGTGCGCAAGTCCCTGTGTTGGAGAGGGTAATCGAGAGAGTTTGCTGGGGTCAGGCAGGAAGTGAGGTGGGGGGAGGGAACTGAACCAGAATTTTGCTATGAGGGAGATGCAGTGGATGGTTCTTCTGTGGAAGAGCGAGGCAAGGGAGAGTGGTGCATAGAGGGTGCATCGGTGAGTGTTTGGGGGGGAGTCAGTGGCAAAGCGGCAGAAAGAGTTGAGTAGAATGTCCAGTTTGGAGAGATACAAGGTTGGAGCCCTTCTGTAAACAATAACGGTGTAGTCCAACACTGGCATGATTGTTTTACATACAAGCTCGCCCCGGGTGGGGAGAGGTAGGCTGGCTTTGTGCCAATAGAGGATGGCAAGTTTTGGCTGGAGTTTGGCACAGATAGACTCAATGTGAATAGAGAAGCTCAGGTGGCTGTCCAACCAGACACCCAGGTATTTAAAGGCTGGGACCAATTCAACGGCTGAGCCATCCACGGTGGAGATCATGGGGGGGGAGGAGGGAGGCAAGCTTCTATCTTGAACCAAAAACCATTGTGACTGTTTTATTGGTATTTAGTTTTAGCTGGTTTTCCAGGAACCAGGACTGGACTCAGTTGAAGTTGGTCTGGAGATTGGGAAGGATACTGTCGTAGGAGTGGCCAGAGGTGAAGATGATAGTGTCATCTGCATAGAGATGCAGATTAGAGGAGAGGCAGGCAGAGGGAAGATCATTCATGAAAAGAGAGAAAAGGATGGAGCCAAGGATAGAACCTTGGGGGACACCTGATAGGATTGGGAGAGGAGAGGAGAGGAGAGGAGAGGAGAGGAGAGGGTGTCACCTATTTGAACTGACTGTAGCCTGTTTTGGAGGTACGAGCGGAACCAGTCTACAGCAGGTTGGGTGATGGCAAAGGAGCTGAGTTTACAGAGAAGTAGTGGGTTGAAGATGGAGTCGAAGGCTTTTGCCAAGTCGATAAAGATGGTGACAGAAATTTGACTATCATCCAGAAAGGATGGAGTCAGTAATGTGCAGCAGAGAGGTGATGGTAGAGTGTTTTTTTCTGAATCCTGATTGCACGGGTGAGAGGGAGTTGTTGGAGGAGAGAAAGTCTGACAGTTTGGACAGTATAAGGGATTTCTGGACCTTTGCAAGGGAAGGGAGGAGCGAGATGGGCCTGTAGTTTCCTGGTAATGAGGGATCTCCGCTTTTGTGCAGAGGGATGTTCTTGGCCTGTTTCCAGGCTGCAGGAACAGTGGCTGTGGAGAGAGAGAGATTTATTATGTGTGTCAAGGGGGCAACTATGGCAGTGCAGAGATCCAGAGCAGTCTGGGGTGCAGGATATCAGGACTGGATTTTGATTGGTTTAAAGCAGCGATTGCATTATATACTTCCAGTGCTGTGAAAGGAGGAAAAAGGAAACCAAGGGTAGGGGAGGTAGGTTCAGGAGAGTCATGGTTAGGTGAGGGGAGATGGGCATGGGAGAGGGGGAGTCGGGTAGGCACAGGAGAAGAATTTATTAAACAGTTCGGCTACTGACTCAGGGTCCGAGACAGATCTGCCCTCGGCATTCAGGACAGGACATGCTTGCTTTGATGGGGGATTGAGAAGGGAGTTGATCAGCTTCCAAAAGGATGCAGGGGATCTATGGGTTTGGGAAAGCTGAGCTTTAAAGTAAGAAGATTTTGATTGGTGGATGGCCTTTGTGCAGTTATTTCTAAGATGTTTGTGGGACAGGAGATCACTTGCAGTGTGGGTGGTTTTGTACTGCCGCCAAGCCTCATCTCTGGAACGACACATGGCAATGAGTTCAGGTGAGATCCAGGGGTGGTGGTAGCATTTAACTCTATGTTTTCTGAAGGGTGCATGGAGGTCCCAGGTGTGCTGGAAGAGGTTGCAGAAATGGAATAAGGCAAGGTCCACATCTGGCGCGGAAAGGACTGGTGACCAGTCAGCACTTGTTAGGTCTCAGAACAGGGTGGGTTCATTGAGGAGGTGCAGGCAGCTAGACCAGATATATTTGGGATGGGAACATGGTGAGTGGGTTTTACGAATGCAATAGGTAATACAGTGCTTACTAAGAACATCGGAGAAGATGCCTTAGGCAGAGATGCGGAGGGGATGGGAGGATAGAATCCAGTTCAGGAGGGTGTGGTTTTGTGACCGGTGGTTTAGGCGGGTAGGCTGCTGGATAAGTTGGTAGAGATTGAGGGCTTCTCTCATTAGGGTGGTGGGTTTGGTGGGTGAGGAGAGCCAGTCAAGACTGAAATCCCCTAATGGTACTAGCTCTCCACTGGATGTGCCAGAGCAGACTGAGGAGATAGCTTTGACAAGGGAGTCAGATGAGGTCTTAGGTGGGGCATTCAGGACCCCAATGTAGAGGGGGGGTGGAGGAGGGACACAACTATGGACTCATGGGAGGAAGGGAAGGCTTCCTTGAATACAACAGAGCACGTGATAGATTGCTTGATGTACAGAGCTACTCCCCCGCCTCACTTACCATGGTCTTGGTGGAATAGGTTGAAGTCAGGAATGACAAGAGAGGAGTCAGGGGTTTTGGCAGCTAGTCAGGATTCTGTGATGCAGAGAACATCGGGGTGGTACTGGGCAACCCATACCATGAGGTCATCAAGTTTGGGGAGTCAACTCCTAGCACTGAGGTGAAAGATACAGAGGCCCTTGGGGAGAGATCCCTGGGTGTGGTTTTGAGATAGTCCAGAAAAAGTGGGGGGAGAGGCTGAGGTAGGTCTGGGCATTACAGGACCAGGGTTAGGATGTATGTCACCCGCTAGGAGCAAGAGGAGGAGGGAGGAGGGAGAGTAGCGGGGAATGCTTCGATCTAGCAGGACTGCACCTGGAGGGTGGCGCGCAGAGGTTTAGGCATTAGAAATGTGCCTCGAAATTGAGGAGGTTTGAGGAAGCAAGGAGGATGTGGGGCGGGGCATGTAGTAGGGTGGAAGGGGGTGGGGTATGGGGGAGGAGGGAGAGGAGAGGGATGTGGCAGCACAGGTGTGGGCCAGAAGGGAGGAGGTCTGGGTGACTCCAGGTGGGAGGTGGAGGTGGTGGAAAAGGGGGTGATGGATAAGGGGTCTGTGCTGAGGGGGCTGCAGTGAGGGGATGCTGGGGACAAGGAGAGGTAAACTTGTATGAAAAGGCCGAAGAGCAGGGACTGAAGCATAGTGATTTAATGAGGGCAGAGGGAAAGGAAAAATGAAAAAAAGAGAGATTGTGGTAATAGCTGCCACTAGAGGCAAAAGCCGATATTCTGCAAATGGGAAAATCCGCTGATAGATTTTTGCCATCACATCATGGCAGCTATATATAACAAAGTTGACCAAGGGTGGTGGTGGGGGTGGCGGGGACTTCTCCCGTCAGCTGTGAAGATTCCTGCTCCATACCTGTGCTTCTCTGGTGCGCTGTGGGGGTGGCTCCGTTGTCCTGCCCTCACGACCCTCGGGGGAGCCGAATCTGGAGAAACAGAGGAGAGGGAGGAGGAATTAAATACAGGTACAGGCATGTTTTTTTTAGGATGGGCTGCAGGACAAAGGGGTTGGGGGACACAGACCCAAACAGCAGGGCAATGGGGTTGGGGGATGCAAACTCGAATTGCCAAAGGCTTGCACAAATTCTACTTGCTAAATTAAGCTTGTCCCCAGATGTGCTTAATTCGGATTAAGGGCAAAGTAGAAGCAGTATTTTATTTATTTATTTTTTGTTTTGTTTTGGGTACAGTTTGTTTGCTTCAGAAGCTCTGTCTGGCTTGAAAAGAAAATTACAGCACTTAGCCAAGCAGAAGAGGGTCTGATTTAAGTTACGCCTTAAACTACAAAAACAAGACAGTAAATGCTGAAATGCAGCTGGACAGTTAAAGTTCACCTCAAACGTTTACATAAAGCCTGAAAATTGCTGAAAAGCAAGTACAAAATAACTATCAGCACTATGTCATCGCCACAGCAAAAACATTACAGTGATGTAATTGACAATGACAACAATGACAGATCACTGTAAAGTCTGCTCTGGACCCCGGCACAGCATCCCAAGGTGTTGCGCACCTAACTGAGTCAGCTCTGACTTGGAGTTGATAATACTAAAGTGCAGGGGTGCTGCCCCCTCAAAAACATATTACTTTTATGACAGCAAGATGCCAACTGCAATTGCGGTTGACATAGTGCAGTCACCATAATGGAGGTTGACAGATTTTCTGTCGGACCGGTGTTGTAGAACTGTATTGTCCCACATTCCATTTATTAACTGTGTTGCCCTTTGTAGTACTTGTTCAATTTGTTTTATTTGTCCTGTCTTATACGGACACCAAAAGGGAGTAGCAAATCCAGGTGTGGTCTAAGATATACTCTGTAAAGGGGGAAAATCACATCTTTGTGCCTTGGAGTGGTGTTCTTCTTTATCGTCCAGAGTACTCTGTTTGCTTTTACTAGAACCTCATTGCATTGTTTTTGAGAGTCCAGATGTGATGTGACAAGTATTCCAAGATCCCATTTGCATGAATTTTATATTAATTTTAGCAGTACTAATTTGTAAGTAAATTTAGGATTCATGGTGCCTAAATGCTTCACTTTACCTTTATCACTGTTGAATTTTATTCCCCAACTAATGCTCCAAATGTGTATGTCATCCAGGATGGCTCAGATGCAATATGCTTGTGTTATTGTTGCACAGGGACCACCTATTTTGGAATCATCTGCAAACCTGCAGACCCAACTATTCAGATTTTTGGTTAGGTCTGCAATAAATATTTGAAAAATTAGTGGGCCCAAGACAGAGCCCTGTGGTACTCACTAGTGGTATTACTTGTATTTTACTTATGCCCCCTTATTTTTCTATCATGTTGCCAATTTATTATCCATCTAATTAAGCAGGGTTTGATGTTTGCGTCTACCACTTTTTATGTTTGCTTGCGCTCAGCGCAAGAAACATATTGCAGCAGCTTGGTGCTGAAGCAGGTTCTGGAGGTGTGGCACTGTTGTGGCCAATACTGGCACAGCATTTTGGAGCGTGTGTGATGTCCACCAATAATGGGGGACACAGCAGGTGACACTAGTTTGGAACGTTGCTACCAACTTGAAAGAAAATAGCCGTGCCCGGATGCGCTTCCCCCCACCCAGATGCGCTCCCCCCCACACACACACGCACGCATATTGCGTGCTAATGCACTCCCACCACACACTGTATGGCGACAGGGTGCCCAATCCCTGTCGGCTCCAGTGCCCCCCAACAGAAAACCGGTGCCAAGCTGGAGCCCATCCCAGCATGGCAACAGTCCATGTGGCTGATGGGGTGCCCAATCCTGTTGGCTCCACTGCCCCTGCCCCAAACAGCCTTCCAGCTGCCACGTTGAGAGCCCACCCCAGCATGGCAAAGTCAGTGTTGTCCAAGAAAAAAAAGAAACCTGAAAGAAAACCTTCCTAGCTGACTGTCCTGACCCCGCTCTCCCACACTGCCCACCATCTGTGCACCCTGCCTCCCACACCCCCTCACCCCATACTTACCTTTAGGTCCAAGCGACAATCTTTGGTGGACTGGGAACATGTCTGCAGTCTTCAAAGCCGACCGCGAACTGAGGAAATGTAGGTAAGCTGTATAATGTAATAAATAGGGTTTTTTTCAACTTTGATGCATATCTCAGGCATTTTTGGGAATTTTTTTACAAAATTTTCAACGTGGGGTTTTTGGAACCCCACCTCATGAATTCTGTCACTGTCATTTTGTTAATCAGCCCGGAAAGGTGATTTTGCAGTCACTGCGTGGAACCACCTTTCAGGACCAGTTTATGAAATGGCAGTGTCACAGTTCATGAGGTAGGCCCCCAAATGTTGAAAATTTGATGAAAAAATTCCCCAAAATGACTGTTTTACGAGCAAGCGTTGCGCTGTTCCTACGCATGCTTGTAAGTTCATGAATTTTCACTATTTTCACTCCATATTTTCAACATTGCCATTTTACCACACCTCCTTATGAGCAGTACAGCTGTCATTTTTCACATCTCGCCCAAAACATGTTTCCATGCTTGTAGCGCACAATGGTGCAGTCGGTGTGTGGAATCAATATTCAGGACAGATTAAGAAAATTACAGTGACACTGTTCATGAGCAGAGGTGTTTCAATGGTTAAGTTAAAAATTTGGTGAAAAAAGTCCATAAAATGACTGTGTTATGAGCGACCATTGCGCAGTTTCCACGCACCCTCTTAAGTTCATGGATTTCTAATATTTTCAGTCCAGATTTTCACCACTGGCATTTTTCCACACTTCCTTATGAGCAGTACAGCTGTCATTTTTCACACCATGGCCGAAATCTGTTTTCGCACTTCCAGTGCAGAAATGCGTGGTCACTGTGGGAAATCACTGTTCGGGACAGATTAAGAAAATCACAGTGACACTGTTCATGAGCGGAGGTTCCAAAATGCCTGTGTTGACAATCTGCTGTAAAAAATCCCCAAACTAATTGCATTATGGGTGTGCGTTGTGCAGTTTCTACACAGGCTCATGACTTCACCAGTTTTTTTAATATTTTCACTGCAGATTTTCAACATTGCCATTTTTTCCACCTCCCCATGAACAGTACAGCTGTCATTTTTCACATTCTGTTCAAAATGTGTTTTCACACCTGTGGTGCCAAATGGCATTGTCGCTATGCAAAATCAGCTTCCGGCTAGCAAACTGATATTGCCACTGTTCATAAGGTGGGGGTCACAAAAAACCCATGTTGAAAATTTGGAGTGAAAATGCCAATGAACGCCTGAGACGTTAGGGTTTCTGACTATAATGCCCCACCCTGTAGAGAATGACAAGCATCAGGGGTGTGACTTGGGATTCTCACCTGCAATGCTCATAGCATTCCACACCCTGCAGCCAATGAGTGGCATCGAGGTGTGCCTTGGACTCTTCGGCCCCAAAGTTCACCCCATTCTCCTATACAGCACCCATCTCACCATATTTCTTGATGGAATGGGGTGAGCATAATGGCCAAAGACCCCAAGGCACACTGTGACATTTGTAGGTGTGTGCAGGGTAGGATGTGGTGAAATTTATTTATTTATTTATTTATTTATTTGAACATCGGTTTACAACCTTTGAGCCAGAGGCTCATTTCCAAAGGTACCTCATCACACTGAGGACAAATACATAACAGACTTTTGGTTACCGCCTATGGGTTACATAGATTGCAAGCACTTAACAGAACTTTGGTTACAGCATACGGGTAACATAGTTAGCAAGCACATGTGACTACACCAGGTAAACAGATAAGCCAGTTTGGTTACAATGGCACATTCTAGCACGATGGTAAGAGCAAGCAGCAGGATAATAGCAGTACAGACAGCAATGGGTGAGGTTTAAAAGAGGTGTGGTGTGGATGCCGCCCAGCAGGCATTGTCAGGGCACAGGGAGCTATGCTTCAGTTATAGACAGGTGCAGCTTTGCGTATTAAATAGTTGGCTGTGAAGCGCGGTTTTGAATTTGGAAATTGTGGGGGCATCTGAGATGGGGGCAGGGAGCAAGTTATACCAGGACAGAGCTCTATAGCAAAAGGATCTCTGTCCATGGGATGTCCTAGATCTTGGGACCAGAAAAGTGGCCTTACAGGAGGACCATGTGCAGACCATGGGTTGGACTTGGCAGAGGGAGGCTGTCAGCCCAGGTGGGGATAGCCCAAGAAGAGTTTTTTTTGTTATTAGGCATGTTTGGTAGCATAGACGTTCATCTAGGCTCAGCAGTTTTGCCATGTCATTGAGCTGGCACGAATGCGTAAGCCTGGGGGCCCCAGTGATTAGCCTGCATGCTTTATTTAAGATGAGGCAAATTTTATTGAAGGTGGTCGTGTCAGTTGCACCGTATACTGGTAGACCATAGTCAACAAGGGATAGTATAGAGGAAGTAACCGCTATACGGAGGGCAGTGGGGGGCAGTTTTTATGGCGGTATAAGATACCTAGCTGCACATTAATGGCTGAGGCAAGTGCATCAATGTGGGTGTGGTAGGTGAGGGCTGAGTCAAAGGAGACCCCAAGGTACTTATAGGAGTGGACTTGCTCTAGTGGTTGTTTGGAGCTGGGAAGGATATGGAGTGGGAAGTTGCTGGCTTTGTTTTGGGGGTGGGCAAAGAGCATTGTTTTTGCTTTTTTTAGATTAATGACCAGTCTGTGCTCTTTAAACCAGGTTTCAGCATCATTATAGGATAGTTGTAGGGAGTCCTGGAGGGAGATAGGGTTACGGTGGGTGGCAAAGATGATGGCATCATCTGCATACAGTAGAATTTTCCCAGTGCATGCACTGGGCAGGGTGTTAAGGTAGAGTGAGAAGAGTAGGGGTCCCAGGATGGAGCCCTGAGGAACCCCTGATCGGATGGGACAAGTTTTGGAAAGTGTCCCATTAATTCTGACACATTGAGAGCGGGCAGATAGGTAGCTGGTGCACCAGGCGAGAGGCCCAGTAGAGAAGCCAGTGTGGCAGAGAACATCCAGCAAGAGGGGGTGGGAGATAGTGTCAAATGCCTTTGAGAGGTCGACGAACACTGCCCTGGCTAGGGAGCCAGAGTCCAGAGAGGAGTGTAGGAAAGTTGAAAATTCAACTAGTGCAGTGCCGGTGCTGTGTCCTGCATGGAAACCGTGCTGTTCAGGGCAGAGGATGTTGTGTTTGGTCAGGTATTCAGTGATTTGCATGGCAATCAGCTTTTCTAGGGCTTTGGAGAGGGGTGGGAGTATGGAGATAGGATGGTAGTTCCCGGCAGAGGACCTGTCACCACCTTTGTGAATGGGAGTAACAATGGCGGTTTTCCATGCAGTTGGGAATTGCTCCAGGCAGAGGGATTTGTTGAGAAGGCTGGTAAGTGGGGCAAGAACCTGATCCAGAACCAGACAGAGAATGCTGTGGTCCACGGAGTCATCACTGGGACTATTGCTTTTTAATGCTTTGACCAGGTGGGGTCTGGCTTCCTAGGCAGTTCCCCTACACAGGTAGAAGCAAGGGCGCTGGAGGACTGGGGCAGGTAGGGAGGGTGGCGGGTCAAAGAAATTACTGGGGAGGACAGAGCTCAGGTCTGTAAAGGGTGTGTTAAGGTAGTTTGCAATGTTTGCTGGGTCCGTAATGGTTGTGCCGTCAATGGTGATCTGGGATGGGGGAGGGGAGCGTGCACTCCCATTTAATTGTTTGACATTATCCCAGAAAGTACGGGCACACCCCCAGGAGGAGGTGAAAGTGGCCTGGTAGTGGTCGGCCTTGGCTTTTCGGATGGCCCAAGTGCACTTATTCCGTGCAGCATTGTAGGGCTGTCTGTCAGCCATCAGGCCTGTTTCTATGGCAAGATGTCATAGGTTATCCCTAAGCCTGAGCAATTGTAATAGGGCAGGAGTAATCCAGTGCACATTATGTTTTTTGGTTCGGGCAGCCGTGAGGGGTGTGAAGAGGTCGCAGGCTTTGTTAAAGGTTTGGGAAAAGAAGGCAAGGGCAGTATCTATGTCAGGAGCGTGGTGAATGGGGGAGCAATTTATCTGAGCAAGAAATTGTTTGAGGTTTTTCAGCCCACCTGGTCTGAAATGCCGGCAGAGTGTGGGCTGGGCTGTGAGTCGGGGTGAGAGGGTCACCCAGCGGAATAGGATAGGGGAATGGTCACTGAGTGAGTCAGGGAGGACTTGGATGTCAGGTATATTTTGGGGTCGGTTGGTGATGATAACATCTAGGAGGGCGCTGGTACCACTCTTAGGGTTTACTCTAGTGGGTTGGGAAATGAGCTGTGTCAGATCAATGGCTGCGAATGAGTCCTGGGTGGTGGCGGAGGTGGCACTGAGCCAGTTCACATTAAGATCCCCCACAAGGACTTGTTCTGCCTTGTGAGGGAGGGTGGCAAGATAATCAGTTAAGGATATTAGTGCCGGGTTTTGGTTCTTCGGGGGAATGTAGGCAGAGTTGAGATAAAGGGGGCCCCTGGAGTGGTCTGGAGTAAGTTTAAGGGTAAGGGCCTGGCCATTATGCCTGGCGACCCAAAAGCACACTCCAATGCCTGTCAGTCTCTGCAGGGTGGTGGCGGGGTTGGCTGCAGTTCAATACTTCACTGCCATTCCTATTATGCAGCTCTCTAACTCCTATACTACCAATGCCAATGCCAGCAAGCAAACATTCGGCATTGACAAATGCTTGTTAAATGGCCCAGTGAGGCACTAAGCTGAATGCCTTGCTAAAATCCAGGAATATAATATCACAAGGAATTTTGGTGTCGAGGAAGACACTTATATTTTCAAAAAAACAGAGTAAGTTGGTAGAACATGATTTTCCTTTTTTAAATCTATGCTGTGTATCGGCAAGCTCATGTGTTTTAACATCAGTAAGATCTTTTATAATGTGTTCTAGGATCTTCCCTTACACGGACATTGAACATACTTGTCTATAGCTCCCAATAATGTCTTTACTACCTTTCTTTATGAATTGGTATTATTTCTGCAAACTTCCTGTCTGATGGGATTATGACTGTATTTAGTGAGTCCTGGAAAATACTGCATACTGGTTTGCTAATATGTTGGCACATGATTTTTTTTTAGCATGTTCCTAGATATGTTGTCTGGACCTGCATTTTTGGTTGTGTGATTTCTTTCAACAACTGTCTCCAGTGCTATTAGGGGTGAAGTAAAGATACAAGTTGCTGGTAGTAAGGGCTCCTAAATTCTGGGTGCATCTGCGGATCCAAAATAGTTGTTAAAACAATTTGCCATTTCAACAGGATCTGAAATGGTGCTTTCTTTTTCCAAATTGGCCCAACGTTGTTCCCATTATTATTATTATTGTTATTATTATTATTTTTTTTATTTTGTTAGGGAATTTATGTAATAACCATAGAATAGTTTTCCATTCTGCTTATTAGCACTTTTAGCAACACAGGATTCCATCTGTATATTTTACCTTCCTTATAGATCTTTTGCAGTTACATTTGTGCATTTTATGTTTGATTCAGTTACTTTCTGTATTGTTCTTGGTAATGCTTGGATATAACCATTTTTTGTTTGTTTATCAACCTTTTAATTCTCATTGAGAGCCATTTTGGTCTGATGCCCTTATTTTTGTATTTCCTGTTTTTTGGAATGAATTTATTACTTGCAGATAGCATAGCTTCTTTTAAGATTTCCCCATTTTCTTCAGTTGTTTTGGTTTTGAATTGAGTATCCCAATTGGTTTTGCCTAGGTACTTATACATCTTGTATGTGTTTGCTTTACCATATTGATAGATTTCAATGAGGTCCTGTTTAAAAGAGTGCTCTGTTAACATGTTAAACAGTAGTACATTATGGTCAATACTCACAAATGTACATTTTCAATATTAACACCCGCAGTACCTAGTATGATGTCCAGGCTCTTTTCACCCTTAGTTGGAACTATACCATAATCTGAGTTAGTTTTAGTTATTCTAACCAGTTGATAAGGTACCTGTTTGAGGATGTATTGACATTGTTGATTTCCTAGTTTATATCACCCAAGTTAACATTACCCACTATTATAGTTTCTGGTAACTCACATGGATTCTCAAATTCAGTTAGCATGTGTAGGGATCATTGCTGGTGTTGTCTGGAGTATATAGCACACACCTATAATCAGGTTTCTAATGTTCTTACTTGAGACATACAACCATACTGTTTCACTATCAAATTTGATTTATTTTATTATATATAGATATATATATATATATATATATATATATATATATATATATATATATATATATATATATATATATATATATATATATATATATATATATATATATATATATATATATATATATATATATATATATATATATATATATATATATATATATATATCTGTACAGAGCATTCCCTGTTTGCTATAAAGTGCAGCCCTCCCTCATGTATCAGACTGATTCTCATGGAAAAGTTGGAATCCTGGGATCACCTTCCCCCAAATCTTGTCCGGAGACCACCCGTTTTCTGTTACTACAATTAAGCTGAGATTTTCCTTGGATATTAATGACGTCGTGTGATCCATTTTGTTGTTTATACTTTTAACATTAATTAAAGCACATTTCCCATTATTAGTCAATTTTATAGTTCCAGCTTTACTTAATGGGTGGAGTTTCTCAGCAGTTCTATTTGTTTCCCCACATAGCCTAGTTTAAAGTCATGTTGTTTAAGGTATTTTGAACATGCTGTGCTAGAATGGTGGCCCCCTTTTGTTGATGTGTAGGCCATCCTCAGAAAACAACTCATTTCTGTTGATGAAGCTTCTCTAGTTGCCTATAAACTCCGGGCCTCAGTTCCTAGACTAGTTAGCTAGCCTTATATTTATTCTCATTATATTTATTCTCTTAATAGTATTGTTTTTTTTTTTTCCTTACATGACCTGGGCACTGGACATAGCCCTGGCACAGCTACACCTCACCCATTATTTCTTAGTTCCTTCCCCATATTTATAATGTCATAGCAGATTTCATGACAGAACCCCACATCATTTATATC
This sequence comes from Neoceratodus forsteri, assembly GCA_016271365.2. Lineage (NCBI taxonomy): Eukaryota > Metazoa > Chordata > Ceratodontiformes > Ceratodontidae > Neoceratodus > Neoceratodus forsteri. The sequence continues at coordinate 1,652,815,309 of CM057449.1, forward strand.
CACGTGGAGCAACACATTAGTTTTATTATGCTGCTTGCAATTATTTTGCCTAGATGCTGGCGCACATCTAGTATTTTGGCTGCCAGTAGGTAGGTAACCATGGTGTTCTCCTTGTTATTTCTAAGGAGATTGGTATCGGTGTTCCTTATTACAGAATCTCCTAATGTAAGATTTATTGTAGCTGTTGTTTGCTGTGTTAATGTTCATGGTGGGGGGAGAAGTTCCACAGTATTGTGATGTAGTGGTAAAAATCTATTCCTGGTAATGAGGGGCATAGACCTAGGGGATAGGGATTTCCTTCCTTTCTTTCTTCTATTACTTTGTACCATGTACCAGTCATCATCTTGGTAGTCTGAGTACTCTCTACCTTTTTTCTTGGAAGTACTATCCATGACTGGGAATCTAATACACTACACTTGGAGTATGGAGTCCTTTGCCAGCTGGTACTATGCTGCCCCTTAAGTACTGAATCCCTTTATAGACTTCCTTATAAGACTAACTGCTATTGCTAACTGCATATGTTATTAATTCATTCTCAGCTTCAGTGTTCTTTAGATATTGTTCAGTTTGATTAATTATGTCCACTCTCTTTAAACTCTCTTTAGCAGCTTCAAGCTCTTTTTTTTCATTCTGATAGTTCAGTACGTTTGGTACATACCCAGTTTAGAACATGTTCTGTGATGTTTAGATGGGAATACATGCAGCAGGAACTGCATTTGAGGGCAATGCTTCTTCACATAGTAATTCTAGAAAATCTTCTGCTACATCTGTTTGGGTACTATCTGGGTCTTATGCTAAGAAAAAATACTCAGGAGTTAAGTTTCCTTACTCTGGTTTAAGTTCCAGGAGTCTGGTCACTGCCTTGTCTGCCTCAGCAGATGCAGGCAGACATGCTTGCCTCTGGCAGTGTGTCACCTCTACTGAATGCTCACAGACGATCGTAATCACATTTGTTTATAAAACCAGAAAACCAGAAGTGCTGCAAGGCAGGACTTCCAGTCTGGTGAAACTAGTTGTTAGGGTTAAAAAAAAAAAAGGTAAGTATGATAGCTATGCCACTTAGAGTGTCTAGACCCCATTACCAGCTTTTACCAGCTGCTCACAGCCCTTTTTAGGGCTGCGTTGGGTGGAGCCCAGCATGAGGTCATGTCGCCGTAAATCAAAACATCACAGCAATGTACCACACTGTAAATAATGTGGATACATTGCCAACACTGAAAAAGAATGCTGAAAGCAAAATCAGCAAAGATAGCGAAGGACTGCTTTGTTTTCTGCAGGGGTCTCTGCCCCCCCAAACTCCCCCATTAATATAATCAACTCTGGGGTGGTTTGACTCTGGGATGAGGAGAAACACAATGGTGGGGGGGCCAAAAAAAATGCACAATGCAATTTGCAAAGGTCTGGAACCGGGATTCAAGCTCTGGTTCACAGATGCATAGCTGACCAGCAGTGCCGTGGCTCATTTCTCTGAGCAATGGTGGCTGCTCAGCATACTGCCTCCCCAGGAGATGTCTTGACCTCTGTGTCACTCCTCCCACCAGCCATGTGTGACCAGGTACAAAACTGCACTTGTTACATTTGTGCCTTGCGGGTTTTTGTGCGCGTTTCCTGTAGTTCCCTGCTCTGTATGTGGTGCGCAGTTTTGGCTTCGCCATTATACATACAGCAGATTGACCCAGTACCTCAGAGCCATGCAGACCTCTTGCTTTCAAAAAGGACTCTGCATTCCTTGCATTCTTTGTGACCAGAGAACATGGTGGAGTGTCGCACCTGAAAACAGGCACTTGGTTGTCTAGTGTGCTTACCTGGTTAACAAAAGCAAATAAATAAACACAAAAGCCTCCACATCTGTGGAGCACTCTGCTCACATTGCAAATTATTTGCTTGTTTTACAGCAGTCTCAACATTTTATGACCTTTTTTCACCTGCCCATAACTATTTGTTTACTGGGTGTGGCCAGTGGCATCAAAGTCACTGCTCAGGTCACAGAGATCCTGAAAAAAGTTTTTGGAAAGTACTGCATGCCACTGCCACCTAATGACATCATGACATTTTTGCAGTGCCCACATTGTTCTAAACTGAAGAGGCATGAGTCCAGTTAACAACACCCCCCATCACCCATCACAACTATATCCACTGATTAAACTGTATAGGAATCAAGAGCATGCATGAGGCAACCTCAGCAGTGGGCAACAGTGAAGCTCATTTCGGCACCCTCAATTCCTACAACCGTGTCTCCTGCAGTGTCTCACAATGAAGAAGGAGCTGAGCATCACCGAGCTGGGAATGTCAGGATTCATTCTCCTGGCACAGATGACAGATGTATAGAAATAAAAGAAAAGACAATTGGATGAGGATTACACTGATGATAAGGTCTCTCTCACATGGGTAAGGAGGATTCGCCTTTTCCAAACAGTACTGTGAAGCTTCATGCAACAAGTGTGACAAAGTATTATTTTTTTCTGTTTTGTTTATATATCTTGGACCTGGTTTAAGAAATTGTGTTATGTGCAGGATGGTTGAGAATCAGTTCATGTAGGGTAAAATTGCAGGGACATTGCATGTTTTTGCTGCTTTTTGATTCATGAACAATATATGTGAATTACTGTGGTAACATGCACCCTGTAACGTGTTCTCTGACAGCTGTGCATGAGCCATAGATGCATTTGCTTCTTCAATCACATGTGTGCCAAGTATGGGGGGGGGTTGTAAAATGTACCAAGAGTTTGTATTCATTAAATATGTGATTGTACTGGTGTTGTGATCCCTTGGTTGATACTGGAGTGTTTGAACTTTTAGGATTGATTTGCATTTGTTATGCTATGACAAGAGCATTTTTTTGTGTTATCTTTTTTATGGTTGTTACTTGCAGGATTATGAATTACAGCACCATTTCAGGGCACACTCGAGAGAGAGTTGTGCATCATCAAGTGACCTTGTTTTATTCATGTGTTACTTCTGCAGTTGTTAAAAACTGCTTTTAATTTGTTAAAAATGTTTACTGCCATGCTGTTTTGGGTTATTTTGGGTTTGGGTTTTCATGGAACAGGTTATATTTTTATTGTATAAAAAGTTATGATTGGCTGGTACAGTTGTGTTATTCTAACATCTGAAATTAATCCTTTTACTTTATCCCAAGTTTGAGGAAGCAGTTGGCAGGACAGTGTGTCTTGTGCTGGACGCTGATCAGAGTGCTCACTATGTGTTTGTCTGGTCTTCAAAGTCCTGCCCTCAACCACTCCTGCAGTTATAACAGTCGACAGCATTGCTTCCTGAATTATACCTTTCAACCTCTTGTCAATGAAATGAGGGACATTGCCACCCACAGTCTGGGAAAATGTGGGACACTGGCCCTCATAATGTGGTTTGCACAGAGATACAAGATTTGAGCAACGTGGTAACAAAATTTACTTTTTGTACAACCTTTCATTGTGATTTAGCCTGGGGATTTAGCATACAGTGTTATTAGTTTCTGTGTTGACATCTGGTTATATAGCACCATCTCTGTGTTGGAAGCCTCTTTTCGATGTAGGATGGATGTAGAGTGGGACACAACAATTCTAAGGCTAAAATGATGATTGCCCCTTAGTGAGGGCCAGCTGAGAGGTATACTCTCTGGAGTAAACTAAGTGTGATTGTAAAATGGTCCTCAAAATATTTTTTGAGTGGGTGAAATACAGATTCTTCAGGTGCTTATTCAGAAAAATGTTTTTTTTTAAATAAAATGGTGAGTATTGTTTGAATTTAACTTTTAATTTTTTTAATGATACCTTTTATCAGTTGGCATCACCGTAGAGCACTAGATGGAAGCCTACAGCATTAAAGTAGACCAAACTGGAGTGGCAGGAATTTCTAGGTCAGACTCATGTAATTGGCCATATGAATGAAAAAGCTCCATTGGGATAGAAGAACAGCGAGGGAGGACCCAATAGGCACAGTCACAGCAAAAAATGTATAGTGGACCTCACCTGGGATTAGTAATTATGTAGTGTACTCCAATAAGGGTGGGGGACAGGAGTTTTGTGTTATGCTCCATTCAGGTGTGGGGCAGAACTAATGTTGATTTCACTGAGTTTGGGAGCTTTGTGGCAACAAAGGGGCCATGAATTTTGTCACCTGCAACACTGGAGTCTTAGAGTTTTGTTTTTGGCCATGCTGTGGACCAGAAGTGCAATTCTTGGATCATTTGGAAGCTTGGAGATAATCAAATGCCTTTGAATGGACCATTGGGGTGGGAGCTTCTTTGATATCTGAGGGGGATCATACAAGTGGTAGGAAGCCAATATTTAAAATACGTGTTAATGCATCTTTAGAAAAACTTTGACTGAAAAAATAAAACAACATGAGAAAGGACATACAACATGACTGTTCCCATCAACAGGATCCTTGTGACATCATTAAAGGAGTGATCAATGATGTTACAAGGATTACATAAATGGGACAACAGCCTTATTATACATCCTTTCACATTTGTTTGTTTATATAAGGTGGGGATAGTCCCTTTTGATTTCCAAATCTCTTTTTTATACTTTGTGGTCAATTAAAACCACAGTAACTTCAAACTTTCGTGCTGCCGCAACTGATGGCATGGGTTCCATGTCATACTAGTGATCTCAAAACAGCAATCGCATTATGGTGAGGTACATCACTGAAAAGCAAATCAGTGGTATACACATGCTGGTGAAGAAACATCCCATAAGGAGCCCGATTGTTTATGTGGGAGGGGGGGCTGTGCCTTCCCCACACCTCCTGCACCCCCTAACTAAAGAATTCTCAACTCCAGGGGCTGCATGTCAGGAAGGGGGCAACACTCCATACTCCAACAAAAAAAATAGATGTAGCAGCTGCCAGTGGCAAAATTCCTTCCCGCATCCAGCCCCAAACCCAGTAGCTGCTGTGCTGCAGTTAGCCACCCTCACCACCACATCACACAGCTAGCTTGGCTGCAGCAGGTACACTACCCCCTCACAAACCCTCTCACCTATCCCTCCCCTTCCTCCGCTCTATCTCCTCCTTCCAGTCGCCCTTCCCTATGCTTGCTTTTGTGTAGGGTAGCTACCCTTGCAGGGTAGCCCATGAGGAAAGCATTGAATATGAGTCGCCGTTTTGACAATCACTCATATTCAGTCATCATACTCACTGGATACTGATGGTATGCACACACTCAGTGAACAAGGGGGGCCACAATTTCTGCATTTCTGCAAAGCTAGTGGGTATGAGAGCATCCTTCCCCCTGAAAATGTTATTTAAAGGAGTGCAAATGGTGCATCATTTTCATGCATTTTAAAGCAATGTTTCATACAGTTCATCCATGAAACACACACACACACTCAAAACCTTTCATTAAGTACCCCCCGAAAAACACTCACAAACTCCCAAAAAAACACACAAACCCTTCCCAAAGCACTCCTCTCCATTCTCAATGATTCACAATTGGACCAAGCTCCCTTGTAAGTACAGTGTAACCCACCAAGAAAAAATCTCATAATCAGGCTGGACACCCGATACTCTTCAAAGTTAACAGTATAACCCCTCTCCCCCCCAAAAAAAATGTTACACGCTGGCTGCTTTCCCTAGTACACTCCACACAAGTTACAGCAGTAATAATCTGCAACCTTATTAAATTAGGATTTTGCAGTGAGCAGGAAGGTGCAATTTGTTCTGTTTGGTGGGCTCTGGCAGCACAACAAACAGCAAAAAGAATGCTTGGTGGGAGTTCTCTGAGGAAATTGTTGCCATCTCATTAGGTTGTTAACTGCCACAGCATACAGCCTGTTGTCTCTGAAGGTTGTTAACAGCCATAGCACACAGCCTGCTGTGTTTCTACTCTACCGTTTTAATAAATTGCAATTAATAGGCACTAAGAGTCTTGAGAGACATCAGCATCCCTCCTGAATAGGTATCAATTGAGCATGCTGCCATGCTTTGTGAGTTACTGCCTTCCTGTCTATCTGGCAGCAGCATTGAACTGTGATGCCAGGCTGCAGGACTCCAACTGGAAACACACCTACAGGGCAGTAGCCTTTTATTTCCCATTTGACTGCCAACTCTGTAATCAACTGACAGGCTGCACACAGTACACCCGCCTGCCCACAGACCACCACTGACTGCACAGACACTGGGCTTAAGGAGGGGAGAGTCAAGTTCAAATCAGTGGAAGAACCCCCATAGTCTTTATGATCTTCACTGCTCATAACTATATGGAGACAAGCAACTTGTTGTTCAGTGTGCCTTTCTGGTTAAACATTTCAATAAATAAACACCCCAATTTACCCACTGCAACCCTTACTCATTCACCCCATGCATATTTTCTACTCTCTCTCATCTCTGCACTTGTGCCACCATGCCCACACTATGCTGCTCCATCCAATACAGTGATGTAATTCCCATCCCAACTTGGCAGTTTTGTGTGAGAGCGTGAAATTGCATCAGAGCTAAGAAGTAAATGAGGGGTAGGGAGTGGAGCTCTGTCAACACTGACAGGCAAAAGCCTTTTTAAAATTTTTCAGACAATGGCTATTTTAAAAGGGGGACAGGGGCCATGTTTTCCACAGTCCTGTACACGTCAATGGCAGCAATTGATGTCAGGATGTTATTGTGTCAATGTTCTAATCTCATCTGATGTCAACAATGGTATAACAGCATCTTGACATCACAATAATGGTACAAACATGGTATGATGTCACAATAACTTTGGGAAATGTGATCAGCCATGCAGTATACAGTAAATAGATTAATATATAGAAAACCATACCTAGCAAGGCTTTTTTTTCCCCAGCACAGAAATCCATGTCTATCAAGAATTTTAATTCTTACCTACACTGCAGATTCACCATAATGAAGACATAAGCACTACTAAAAACACTACAAGTGAACTGTGTGTTAAAAGATAAATGGCTAGAAATGTTGCCAGCTCATGCAGCTATTACTTAAATCACATAAACTGTTCTTTATCTTATCTTGTTATTTGCTCAGTTCTCTGTTTAACCACAGTTCAAGACAGAGTTAAAAGGAATGTAAATGAATTAAAATATAGAGAATGCTGGATAGGCAACTTTGCACAGTCAGTGTTTTCTGCCACAGAGGGGTTCTGATTCCCTCTGACCTTGACAGAGAAGCTCGAGAGATCTCGGGGAGTCAGAACCCTGAGATGGCAGAACACAGTGGTTGTGCTTAAAGTTGTTCATCCTGTACTTTTTATAGCATACGGTAATATGTGAAATGTGTGCATGATGGTTCTTGTGCTGTCAGAATGAAACTGACTTATGCAGCCTCTAGCAGTTTCAGAATGCTGGTGTATCACTGAAGGGTACAATGGCATTCCATGTCCTTTGAACTGGGGTACAAAAGCATTTTGCAAGGGGTGAAATTCTACGCAGAACAATATTCTACTGTTAAACATATACTGTATTACACAGTTTAAAAGTGTCAAAAATAGGGGTTTTGCCAACCTGACCAGTTGTATCAGCAGTAGGGCTCCTGCGCATGATGCTAGCAATCAGGGTTCAGTAACGAGCCTGGATTGTCTGGGGCCAGCTGGCAGTGGGTTGATTGAGCATCCCAGAGGACATTCACCTCCTCCAAGGAAGGAGGGCAGCTAGCTTCACTGGTTTACTGCTACCTAGAAGACCATAGATGGCACTGTAGTTTGGAGTTGCTCTGTTGGAGGAAGCTCCGACTGGTGACACGCTGTGCATAATTGTGTGCATGCCCACCTTGCTGGTGGTGTTTTGAGGCCCTGGGACTGAAAATGAGAAAACACTCCAAGCAGGGAAGATGAATTCTGGTCTACCACAGACCTTGACCCTGTGACCATGGCACCTTCTCAAATTGTATCCATTCTGCAGTGGCAGGTGGGGAAGCCCCACAAATCCTTCCATGGGGGGGGTAAGAAATGAAAGCCTGGAGTCAAAGGGTAAATCCAGGAGATGCAGGATGTTGGGTCGAGGAGGATGCCAGGAGAGGGAATGGTTGGTGTGAGGTTAATAAAGAGATAAACTACATAAACTAAAATAGGGGGTTTGACACTGTAACCAACCTTTCTTGCAGCAGGTTACCAGGGAGCACTTGAAGGATTAAGCCAGTCCCTGAGAGTGGCTTCCTGCTGGGTCTTAGGTAGGAGACAGGATATCTGGATGTTTGTGCGCTATGCTTCATAGCTTATCCAATGGAGCCCAGACATGCATATTTTATAAAGGGAGGAGGCTAGCTGTACCTGGCATGCCTTGGAGTTTGGGATACCTTTTGAGTTACCGTCAGAGTTATGCCCCATCACAAAAGGAAAATGAGGAAGAAGCCTTAGAGGAGCTCTGTCCCTCCTTGCCCCTCTGGGGTTGGGAAAGGTCCTGTTTGGTAATAGGAAACCCTGGAGAACATCTGAGTAAATTTACCCCAACAGGTCACAGCATCCAGCCAGCCCAAAAAAGCACCCGGGGTAATCGTAGGCCTTCTTACAAAGAAGGTCACTTGTAGTCTATGTGAAATTCCCACTAAGGATTCAAAGGAGAGAGCAGAGCTTCAGTATACCTCCATTAGAAGCTGCAGAAGGCTTAAATGGTATAATAGAAAGTAGATCACCTCTGTAGCTGCCAATACATCTTATGTACTTTACTTCTCTGATTATTTATATCTGGTTCCAAAGTTGCTGCTAATTGTCATGTACTGTGTACAATTGACTTCATTTATTATTTGTATCTGGTTCCAAAGTTGAGGCTGTTTGTCATGTATTGTGTACCATTTCTTTGTGACCTCCTGGGTTGTGCCTGTAAATAGTCATTTACTTTGCTAGTGCACCTCACCAGGTAAACAAAAACTAAATAAATAAAATAAAATTGTCTACATAATGGTTGTGTCAGGATGAAGTGTCTTGCAAGAGTTGGGTGACAGAGCCCACAGTGAGAAAAAAAGTCCTTTGATAAAGGATTTCAGTATCCAAAACACGCCCGACAGGCATAGCCATTGTCTGCTTGTGATAATATTAGATTGTGATTTTGAATAAATGAACAACAAAGCTTGAAATATTGGGAAACTGGTGTTCCTTTCCCTCTTCAAGGTGGTGAGTGCCTGACTTTGAAATTTTAAAGAGAAAAAAGTCATTAGGACCTAGTGAAAATGATGCAAGAAGGCATATGCGGCTGGATCAACTGGTGAGAGTGTTTAGGAACCATAAGCTGGTTCTAGTATTTAATGCAATGCCATTGTATGGCACAAATGCTATGTGTAGGCATGTGTGGCCCACCAGGGTAGTGACTCACCTTGCCTGTGGAGAGTGCCACTGTGCGTTCATCTTGTAGGATCTGTATTGGGTGATAGGCTAAACAAACCATGATCACCTGAGTAGCAGTTACCATTTTATACGGAGGGCCTAGAAATGTAAAACCTCCCAGTGAACTTTGAAATGAGTGAAATGATAAGGGTAATATACCCTGAAAGCTATGTAACTTCTGAAGCAAATAACCATGGACCTGCTTGATCCCAGCTCATGGCATAAACATTTTGTTTAAGACTGGTCTCCCACTTAATAGTGTCCCTGTGGTGTTTGACATCCCTGATCCCCCTTTTTTTTTACTAAGCCAGAGGTGGTGTGGTTAGCAGTGCTAGTTTCTTGTGTAAGCAGGTCCTCTCTAGAAGTGAAGTACCATCATATGCCCCTGAAAAAAGGGATGGACCTGGTGTTACAACACAAACACTAACTCAACCGTACTATACTGGCTCTACTGCATCATTATAATAAGAAAGCGCACATTCATAATGCTTATTCAGAAACAAATTCTGTGACCTTTAAAAAGTTTAGAGTATTTTATCTTTTATTATATTGATGGTCATTATTAATTCAAGGGATGTACTTGTGAACAGTCCTCACTGCTACATACACTTCTTTACTTTTGCATGGATCTGTGTATTTGAGTTAGAGTGTGTTCATTTACCAGTTTGACAGCAGATGAAATCATTTTGCTTATTTTTTAATGTGTTCACATGGAAATAAATGTCTAGCACTTTTAATAGAACTGTCCTTTTTAGGGCTACAGTGGGCAGAGCTCGGCAGACCTCCTGCAATTGAAAAAGAACTCACACTCCGACCTAAAAACATATAAGAGATACATAACAGTCCCCTCCCCAGTCTGTGAAGCACTCCACTGCATCACTGCAGTCTACTCACAGGCACTATTTTGCTGTCATCTGGAGGACTGCACTGCACTATTTTATTCAAGTCCATGCTCACACTGGAACATGACACAGTCCACTGTGTCCAAGATGGCTTCTAAACTCTACTGCGCATGCATGACTACTTGCAGTATAGTTTGGCGCCAATATTGGACATGGTGGACTGTGCCATGTTACGCTGTGACCATTGCAGAAGTTTTTATGTATATATATTTTTATTCCCCCACATGACCCTCCATCTCAGCAGCCCCCCCCCCAGAAACATAACAGTGACACTAGGGGTGCTCAATCCCCCAGTGTTGCAATAAGCATTTTCCTCCCCCTCAGCACCCAAAACATAACAGTGACATTGTGGGTGCCCAATCCCAAGTGTTGTGATAAAGATTTTACTACCCCACCTAACTCTCCCTCTCAGTACCTCCCACCCCACCCTCAGAAACGTAACAGTGACACTGGGGGATAAACAATCCCTCAGTGCAGGACTCCTCGGTCATTTCTTTTTTGTAACCTGTAAAAAAAAAAAAAAAAAGAGTTTGTCTATATCTTTCACTGACACTGGGGGAGGGGGTGCCCCCTCCCCCAGTGTAGGACTCCTCAGTCATTTTTTTTTAACCTGAAAAAAAAAAAGTCCATCGATGTCTTTTGCGGCCATTACAGTCTCTCCACCTGACTCTCTCATTCTGCACCCACCCCTGCACCTGCCAAGCCCTTGCTTACCCATCAGGGGTCCAACACCATAATCATCTCTGGATCACAGACAAGTCTTCATTCTTCAAAGCTGGACCATGAACTGCAGAAACAGGTATGTAGTTCAATGTATTTCAATGCTTTTTTGAACTTAGTGGCATAAATGGCCATTTTTGCATATTTATGACCCAGATTTTAAACATGCTTTTTTTGGGACCCCACCTCATGAACAATTGCACAGACATTAGCCAAAACTGTCCTGAAAGGTGATTTTGCATTCTGTGTGTGAAATCACCATTCAGGCAGGAGTTGAAATTTGCTCTGCCCTGGTTCATGAGGTGGGGTCATAAGAAGGCTATGTTGAAAATTTGGTGTACAAATATTAAAAAACAAAAATTATGAGCCTATGTTGCATTTTGCAAACACAGGCTCATAACCTTGGTAGTTTTCAATATTGCTACCCAAAATTTACAACATAGCCATATCTAAACAGCATTTCATGAATGTGACAGCTGCCATTTTTCAAATCCTGGCCAACATGTTTTTTTTATACCCTAAAAGGTGATTTTGTGGTCCCTGTATGAAATCACCTTTCAGGCAGGAGTTGAAAATTTTATCTGCACTTTTTCATGAGGTGGGGTCATTAAAAACACCAAAGTTATGAGCCTATGTTGAATTTTGCAAAAGGAGGCTCATAACTTGGTAATTTTCAATATTTACACCCCAGATTCCTCAGCTGCAGCCCTATCAGCTCTGGCCAGAGTCTGTTCACTAATATCATAGGCCTGTTGTGTGGTTTATACTGTGAGGGTATTAGTAGCCCCCCACTATCCCAGAATGCACTACACTAGTAAGCAAGCACAGAGAACAGACTGTCATAGACTGTTTTTTTCAAATTTTGTAGTTCTTCTTTACATAGACAGATACAAAAGCTGTCTACAATAAGTTAAAAGATAGCACCACAGACACAGTGCTCCAATTCACAGTCCCTCCTACAAACAAGGTTGCCATCAAGCAGGTGAGTTTATATAACTGGAAAACCAGAAGTGCCACAAGGCAAGAATTCCAGTCTGGTGAAACTATTTTTTTGAGTTCTAAAAATAGTAAAAAATGCCAGTTAAGCCACTTAGAGTAGCCTTGAGTCCATTGCCTGCCTTAACTGGCTGTTTGCAACCCTTTTTCTCCATGGTAATAGGCTTCTGTGTGGTTGTACTGTGGAGGACCTTAATAGACCCTCCACTGTCCCAAAATGTACTACACTAGTGAGCAAGTGCAGAAAATAGACTGTCACAGACTTAAGTTTTTTATTTTACATTTTTGTAGCTTTCCTTTACACAGATAGACACAAAATCAGTCTAAATAAGTTAAAAGGCAGCACCACAAACACCATGCTCCAATTCAGTCTCTCCTACAAACAAGAGTCTTACAAAAAAGATTTTTGGAGCACAAGAGTGCAATACCAACAAAAGATAAAAAAATCTCTTGTTGCAAAGCATTTCATGTCAATGGGACATATCACACCAACATTGCAATCATTTTGGTCTGCAACATGTACCTATGCTATGACAAGGAGGTGACAGAGAAAAAGACTGTTGTACTGAGAAGCATGGTGGATAGACTGGTTTAAATCCCCAGACATAAAATATGGCCTCAATGAGGAGAGGGATTGGTCAGCAACAATGTGACTGTAATAGCATATTTTATTTGGGAAAATGAAAATAATGTCTTTATTTTTTTCCTTTCAGCTGCACATTATAACAGTAATTCACAGCTTTGTTGGGAAACAATTGTTTCATGTCACCTCATCACCCTGTTGATCTGTTTCTTCAACTATATGGAAAAAGTTCTCTTTCCTTATATGAGTTTCATCTTTTGTATGTCTAACAATGTCTTATCTGCTGATGAAGTATGAATCCCTTACTATGACCCCCCCATTTTTATGTTGGTGCTCTTTTGCAGCCAACATCTTGCTGTACTGCAGATTTGGAAGTGCGGTCACTGTTGGGTGAATGCAGGGCACACATCAGTAGGTGCGTCCCTCATTCCCAAATCAGCCTACATGCCAGCACCACACTGTGCATACCTAATGTGGTGATGGGATCAAACAAAACATCCGCTACAATGCGAGCTAATCTCGTCTCGCGGCAGACCTCTGACGTGCTTTCCTGGTGGTGAAAAAGAAAATTAACATGGCAGATATCATACCACTGGTGCCTAATCCCCTGCTGGCGATACCCTGGCTCCAATGTATATGCCAACTGGGGAGCCAACTCCCTGCTGGCAAAATGCATCCCCCCCATTTATTATGTGCCAAGGGGTGCCCAATCCCCTCGGCCCTTGCCCCTGCTTTTGTTGTGTGCTGACAGGGTGCCCAGTCCTCCATTGGCTACAGCATCCCCCCCAGAAAACACTTAGATGTGCATGATGGGAGCCCACCTCAGCATGACAAAGCCCCTGCAAAAAAAAAATTCCCCTGATATTTATTTATTTTTTTAACCTGTAAAAAACAGAAAACTGTCCCTCACAGTCTCCCTGCCCACCTCCCATGCCCACCCACTGTACACCCTGCCTCCCCACACCCCCCACCCCATACTTACCACTGGAGTCTGGTGAATTGATCTTCGGTGAACCGGGAACACATCTGCACTCTTCAAAGCCGACCGCAAACTGAGGAAATGCCGGTTAGCTGTATAATGGAATAAATAGTTTTTTTTCAACTTTGATGCATACCTCAGGCATGGTTTGGAATTTTGGCACCAAATTTTCTACATGGGGTTTTTGGGACCCCTCCTCATGAATTCTGGCTCTGTCATGGCGTTAATCGGCACCAAAAGATGATTATGCGGTCACTGCATGGAATCACCTTTCTGGACCAATTAATGAAATGACAGTGCCACTATTCATGAGAGGGCTCTCAAAAAGCTTATGTTGCAAATTTGGTGGGAAAAATGAAAAAATGCCTGTTTTACGACGTGCGTTGCGCTGTTTCCATGCATGCTCGTAACTTTGTGAATTTGTAATATTTTCACTCAAGATTTTCAAAACTGGTATTTTTTCACACCTCCTGATGAACAGTACAGCTTTCATTTTACATATCCTGGCCAAATGTGTTTTCGCACATCCAGCTCAGAATTGCGCGGTCGCTGTGCAAAATCACTTTTTGGGACAAGGGACACTTTTGAGGAAATGATGGTGACACTGTTTATGAGCAGAGGTCCTAAAATGCCTATGTTGAAAATTTGGTGCCAAAAGTCCATAAAATGACAAATTATGTCCATGCTGGAACTGCTGCTGGATCACCATGGGATCCCACATTAGTTGTTTTCCCTCACACCATGTGCCCCCCCACACCTTCCTTGCTGTGTTATAAAATGTATTCCTCCACCATCCCTGACCCTTGTATGTCATTATGCCCTTTTTTGTTGTCTTCCGTATGCAAGACACTTTGTATTCTGAGCAGTGCAAGTATACTGTGCTAAACTGCATGTGTTCAGTAGTCAGTCTTCTTTTCAGTCTGTGTAGGTACTGCATACACTGTCCAACTCCCTGACTTAAAGACACTTATTAATGAGTACAATGGTGGGGTGGTGAAGCCTGGAGAGATACTAAAAAATAGGCTTACAATACATCCAAGTAACTAGTAAAAAAATGAATGTTGTGATTCATGATGTAATTGTAAATCATGATTTGTGACTGCATTTGTGACTGTGATGATGAAGAAATGCGCATGACTACGGCTGTACTTCCCCAGGCCCCAATGAGTTGTGGCACAAAACTCCCTGACTTAAAAACACTCATTAATGAGTACAATGGTGGCATGCTGAAGCATGGAGAGATACTACAAAATAGGCTTACAATACATTCAAGTAACTATTAAAAACAATTAATGTTGTGATTCGTGACTTGATTGTAAATCATGATTTGTGACTGCATTTGTGACCATGATGATGAAGAACGTGATATGTGTCACGAGTGACTCGTGATGATGGTCCTAACTTAAAAACTCATATTAATGAGTACAATGTTCATGCAGAATTATGCACCACACCTGTCCAGTACTCTGAAGGGAAGCCAAAGAAACAACTGTGACTTAAGTTAGAGACAGAGATTGTGCCCTAAAGAGATGCAAATGCACAGACAGATTAAGATTGTGCGGCGCACTGAAGAAATGCAGATGCAAAGGCATACCACCTAACCAATGGTCACCATCAGAAATTCAAATCTGGAAAAGAATACCTTTACCAGTTGGGGTAGGCCACGGGGAGGGGGTGGTCAGTGTACTGCACTGCTGCAGTAACAGTCACTGCTACTAGTACCAGTAAAGATACCACAAAGAAGTACAAAAATTACACAGCTGCAGTGGATAGCAGGTTCACATTGCTGAAATTATGTGGCACAATAACAGGTGTCTGATTTGATGACACACATCACACACATATAAACACATTAAGTAATGCGTAGCAAATTGAAAACTTCAGTAATATAACCACATATTTTAAACAAACTAAAATTATGCACTGCTGCACCACAACAATCTGCAAAAAAATGGCAAGAATTATTGAAAATATTACTGTGTGTACATTAACACAGTTATACAAGAAAAATATAACAAAAACAGAAAGCATTGTCTTTTTCTCCAAGTTAATCTACCTACATCCCAGATACACCCCTCACCCAAAGCACACTTACACTGTTTCATAGTACACAGACTGAATGTTGTACATTAACATTCAAAATCCACACACAAACAATAAACACTCAATGATATGAGCACAGGAGGATTTGCTATAATCGATGAACTAAAGTTTCAGCAAAACAAAATGACTCAAAAAGACTTTTTTAACAGCCTTTAGAAGGTTTGAATCACAGAGAGCTCTCAGAGCAGATTGTCTCCTACAGCTTCCTACACACACTACTCCAAACTGAGGCTGTGCAGAACAATCTAGAGCCCATGTGACCTGAAATCCCATGAATCACTGCAAAATTTGCATTTGGAGCTTAAAAACAAGGCGAAGTGAGGTGAAGTACATTGTTTTCAGTGTACTTCGCCTTAAGAATTGGTGGAGTAGTGGTTTGGGAAAGGCGGAGTAACATGAAGTCATTGTTTTCAATGGACTTCGCATTACCCATTATAAGGTGAAGTACTCCGCTTCACGTTGTGGAGCACTCCATGAATTCACCTTCACTCTGTGAATCACTTCGAGGAGTGAATTGGGCCATTCCCATCTCTAGAAGTATGCTGCAGCAGACCTACTGAATAAAGTAATATTAATGGCAATTAGTCCCTTTTGTCTTACAGGAAACTGTGGCATTGACTTCATCCTGGCAGTGTCACATTTTCCTGAATAACAAAAGGGACTAATTGCTATTGAAATAACATTGTTTTATTCAGTAGTTCTGCTGCAGTATTCTGCAGAGTGCTTCAAAATGCTGCAGACTTGGGTTTTATCCTGGGGGATGCCACTGTAGCTATAGTTATATCTAATCCATCAAGGCATAAAGCAACGATAGTATTGTGATTAAGTGTGAGATCATGTTGATGATGAGTTAAATCATATGTTACCAGATACAAGGTTAACTGATAAAAACATTCCCAACAGTTTTGATAAAGAAGGTAATAGAGTACAGAGGTCAAACAATAATTTTCTACCACTGCAGCATCACCAGACTTAAAGATTGGACCCACAGTAGTCTGCTTACAAAACAGTGGGAAACAACCTAAACTCAGTAACATGTTAAATAACCTACACAATGGGAAAGCCAAGCCTTCTTTCACAGTTGTTATTAAATAGCAGATGACACCTTCAGGAGAACTTTAACCAAACATAATATTTAGACACAGTCAAGATTGTATTTCACATAATTTCTGTATCTCTTCTCCCCATTATTTATTACTGAGGTCATTTGTATGAAAACAGGATCTTTGCTCCTAAAGAGTTCATCTATCCCTGTTGCTTTCTCCCTACTTGAGGTCATAATGCACTGTTTGTGACATTACAGTTACTCCCATGGCAACAAACTGTGATTTCACTCACAACTGTAATTCAACCCTCTTGAAATAGTCTCTTTAAACAAAATGTACAATTTCAGTTTTTATTTTTATTTTTGTTATTTTCACATTGTAATGACTTTTCATAGTTTTACTTTTTAATGAAGATTACTCGTGTCTTCTTATAAACATATAAACCATTCATTACACAGCTTTCATAATTTAGCTAACATTTCAGGACTCAGCTTTGTTCCCTTCTTCAGAACCTGAAAGCTGTAAAAAATCTTCTTTACAAATCATGTTTTAGTGCCAAGGAAAAATAAGCCAAAACTATTAAAACATATTTCTGGGACCAATTTAAATGGCACATACCTAATTCAAAATCTTGGAACCCCTTTATCATGCTTTAACAATCCAGCCTTTTCACATTAAATGCTTTAAATTCTGAAACAGCAAATATAACGAAAAGATACAATATAAAATCATGTGTATTTCATCATATTTCTAATTAATATCAAAACTCAGTAATAATTGTAACTCTTTTCCTTTAGATTTCCAGTTACCTGCATTCCTTACTTTAGTATAAACTTCCAAATAAAGCCTGGAAAAATAAAGTCAAAATATCATTCTGCTCACTTGCTTTGCAGGTACATACCAAAACAATACATGTACAGGTTGCCCAAATCCCTGGCTTACCTGTTTATGATGGGGGTTCCTTTTATTTCTTTTCTCGAAATGAAAGAGTACCCATCAAAATATCTTTCTAATCCAGTTTCTACCAAAGGTCTCCTGAACTTACGAGGCTCTTGCTATATATTTAAATTTTATTTAGAAACGCCACCATTACTCTCAGACACCAGTCTGTTACTGCTGCTTCACTATGCAGCTATGGTGGAGGCTGAGCCGCGGTTATCTCATTGCGGGAAGCAGTGTGATGACGTCACCTAGGTGAGTGTCTCCCAGGTGTGCATCTCCTGCGGCTTGGTCTCTCATTGAAAGAAAACCACTGTGTGCCCGAATGGGCTAAAGTGCTCTCTTCTACCAAAAAAAGGGGGGCTTAATTCTTTTTCAATTAATCTTTTAAATATAAGGGGTCTTTTTTTACCAAGATCCACTCAAATTAAAATAGACAGTTATGACCAACAAGAGGTGTGGGGGGTTACACTTGCAGAAAATTCTTTTAGGTACGCTAAAGGTCACTGCAGTTGACCTCCTGATCTCAAAACAAAACAATTGAGTTCTATTACATCTTCCAAGAAAGACTACATATAACAAATATAGGCGCGAGTACAGTAACAATGAATCTAGTTAAAAATATTAGCATGTATTGTATCATACTAAATGAAAAAACATGGGAACAGGAGCCCCATCAAACTGCTAAAGATCACTATGGTTGACCTCCTCGTTTCATAAAAACTTTCATTGACCTTCCTGTCTCTTGTTGACAATTCCTTTTGTACTTCGTGATAAAGCTGTGTGGAACAAGTGCAATTGCAAAAGAAGGTAATACAGTACAGAGGTCAAACAATTAATTTCTACCACTGCAGCATCACCAGACTTAAAGATTGGACCCACAGTATTCTGCTTACAAAACAGTGGGAAACAACCTAAACTCAGTAACATGTTAAATAACCTACACAGTGGGAAAGCCAAGCCTTCCTTCCCAGTTGTTATAAAACAACAGATGACACCTTCAGGAGAACTTTAACCAAACATAATATTTAGACACAGTCAAGAATGTATTTCACATAATTTCTGTATCTCTCCTCCCTATTATTTATTACTGAGGTCATTTGCATGAAAATAGGATCTTTGCTTCTGAAGAGTTCATCTATCCCTGTTGCTTTCTCCCTACTTGAGGTCATAATGCACTGCTTGTGACATTACAGTTATTCCCATGACAACAAATTGTGATGTCACAGCAGAAGTTTATGGCATGAAGTAGGGAGTAAGCTATAGAGGCAGGTGAACTCTAAAGGAACTCTAAGGGCTAAATATCATGTATTCATGAACATTTCCTCAGTAATAAATAGTCGGGAGGAGAAATATATAGAATATATATGGAATGCAAGCAGAATTGTACCTAATTATTTATTTTTAAAAATTTTCTTTGAGGCATCAGTAGATCTTTAAACAATTGGCTGTGCCATTACCCCATATTTTTGTTTCTATTTTCACTTTATTCATATAGTACAAGAGCTTCTTAAATGTCAGATGTCCATAGTAAAATATAATTGAGTTTTTACACAAGGCTCTATATGAAGGTGAGTTGCAGAATCTTCACCAATGTGATCATCAGGAAAACAAAATATTCATATGGCCGTTAAAAGTATTAAAGCATGTTGCAACAGAAATATTATTAGCAATCTGCTCATTATTAGTTTGCAAAAAAAAAAAAAGTAATGGAAGTGTTAGCTTCCGTAATCAACAACTAATTTAATAAGTATTGTAGTGAAGTGTGAATGAACTGGTTGCTGGGAGTAGGGTTACATTCAAAAGATATAATGTATGTTTTTGCCCAATTAACTTTGTAACCAGAACCAATGAGGAATTTTGAGCCTGAATCTAGAGGTGTGCAAAACTGGGGAGGTTTTGATTTTTGTTTTTGTTTTTGTTTTATCAAGTCACCCTTGTATTGGTTCTGGTTTTGGTTTTGGATTCACGGCCAATATTCATTCAACATAAAAGGGGCCTGTACCTTTATTTCAAAGTATTATATAAAGGAAAACAAGTTAAATTCAGCAGAAAAACTGTTTAATAGCATGGCAGCTACAATAGCAAGGCCCAGCTATTAGTAAGTTCATAGGAAATTATGTGTTATTTTGAGCCAGTGCTAAAGTTGAATAAGCACATAGTTTCATTTGCTTGCAGTCTAAATTCCTAGCAATAAACACAAAATTTGCCAGCAGAAAAGACCATTTGGTCTATCGAGTCTGCTTGATTTTGCTGCTAGCATCCCTATTTTGCAGCTGCCCTTCCCTCCTCACCCCCCCCCCATTCTCCCTCTTTCCCTGTCCCAGACCCTTTTGAAGCAGCCCACTGTTTTACAGGCTACCACCTCTGCTGGTAACGCATTTCACCTTGTCACCACCCTCTTTATAAAAAAGTGTCTCCTCATTTCGCTCCTGAACCTTCCCCCTGCAATCTCATGTCATGACCTCGAGTGTCCCTCCCCATCCTTTACCTGAAGAGCCCCTCCGTACCAGTCTTGTTTATCCCTCTCATGTACTTGAATGTCTCGATCATATCACCTCTCTCCCACCTCTCCTCCAGTGAGTACATGTTCAGCTCCTTTAGCCTACTCTCATACGGTGAGTTCTCCAATCCCTGGATCATCTTAGTTGCTCTGCACTGCACCCCTTCCAGTGATTTAATGTCCCTTTTCAGGTACAGGCACCAGTACTGCACGCAGTATTCAAGATGAGGTCTAACTAATGATCTATACAGCGGCAGAATCACCTCCCACCTCCTCGACATTATTCCCCTTGTGATGCAACCCAGCATTTTGTTGGCCCTTGCTGCTGCCTTCCTACACTGTGCAGAGTTGTTCATTGATCCTGCAAAGACCACCTCCAGATCCTTCTCCTCCTCAGTCTCCGCCAGCTGCACTCCCCCCAGCAGGTAGTTTCTCCTTGGATTTTTTGCCCCAAAAATGTAGTATCTTACACTTTTTGGCATTGAATCCCAGTTGTCAAGTGTCTGACCAGGTCTTCAGCTTTTTCAGATCTTCCTGCAAACTCTGCCACCGCTCTATGTCATCCACCACCACCCTTATCTTGGTGTCATCAGCAAACAGACTGATCCTGCTCTTGATGCCCATGGAAATGTCTGCAATAAATATCTCAAATAACACTGGTCCCAGCACCAACCCTGTGGAGCCCTGCTCATTATTGCCCTTAGGGATGAGAATTTCCCTTCCACTACTACCCTCTGCTGCCTTCTCTACAGCCAGTATGTCACCCATCACACCTTTTTTGATCCCGCCCCTGTGGCTTCAAGTTTTATTCTAAGTCTCCCATGCAGCACCAAATTGAATGCCTTGCTGAAGTCCAGGTGCATGGCATCCACTGCATGGCACTTGTTCATCTGCCTAGTTACCCAGTCATAGTAATCTACCAGGTTGCTATGGCAGGATCTGCCTGCGACAAAGCCATGGTGTGTACTGTCCTGCAGCCCACTGAACTCCAGGAGGGACACCAGCTTCTAGTTCAGGATCATTTCCATTAGCTTCCCCACAATGGACATGAGGCTCACCGGTCTGTAGTTCCATGGTTTATCTTTGGGGCCACTCTTATGCAGGAGAACCACATGAGCCAACCTCCAATCCCTAGGCACATATCCCGAATTTAATGAGGTATTGAACAGGCCTACCAAGGGCCCTGCCAGGATCTCTGCTAACTCCGTCAGTACCCTGGAGTGAATGCCTTCTGGCCCTGGTGCCTTGTCCACCCTCAGCATTCTCAAGCCCTCCAGCATTCTATATTCAGTGATCACCCCATCTGGTACTCCCTCCCCAGTCTTTACTGCCCCCCAACCCCCTTGGGTAGCACTCCCCCTCTCTCTTTCATAAATACCGAGCAGAAGTAGTCACTGAGTGCTTCTGCCTTTTCTCTCCCTTCTCTACCCATCCCCCTGTCCTTCTTAATCCTTGCTGTCTGTTCTTTACAGCTCCTTTTCTCACTGATGTACCTGAAGAAGTTCTTCTCCCTCTCCTTAATACCTTGCACCTGCCTGAGCGCTTTGGTGGCTTTTGCTGTTCTTACTGCCTGTGAACATGTGGATAAATAACTGACATAATCAAGCAGGGATCAAGTGCATAGAAAACACACGTATGCATTTGTCAATTTATTTTGTAGAAAAATCAGTAAATATATATAGAAATCATAGAAAATTATAGAAGAAAAGAAATTTGTTAGTCCTGCACAACAAAATAACTTCAGGACTCTGCTTTCCCTGCAGAAACCATGGCTTCATTTCAGCCAAGATAACCTAGTGTAATATTTCTTACACTTCAATCATCTGTGTGAAAATCAGCACACTCCAAAGATACAAAATCACACATGCCCCCACAATGCAAAGCATCATGGGCTGCATATGCAAATCACCACAGAATGTTATGCTGGTCCAACTTTAAGCAGAATTACATGGACACTCCAAAGATGATCCTTCTCCTCTCACTGTCAGCACCAGACTGACTCGACTATCTATGGTCTCCTAGTGGTGAGCAATATTTATACCCTAGGGATTGCATCACACTCTGTGGGGGAGTTCCCATTGGCTGTGACATTACATAATGGGGAGTTTCCATAGGCTGTGACATTACATAATGGGGCGTTTCCATATTATCCCACGCTTTAACATGCAGGGGATTTATATTTGGCCCTTTTTGCCCAAATATGCTGTATTTCTAGAGGCAGCTCCAGTTACAACATCTCTGGGGCTGCAGAAACTCATTTTCATTTAATTATGGGACACTACGGAACTTTTTATACATCTGCCCGTAGTGCCTCGCTAAATGGCAAGTGGTATTTCTTAACTACACTTGCGGTTTCTCCTGACGCTTCAGAGCATGCTTTTGCTCTGAAACAATTTTCCTATTTCCAGCTCCAAACAAGGAGCTTATCTTCAGCCACTTGGTACGGCATAACTCACTCCGGAGCATCCTGCTCTGAAACAAATCATGCTCCTGTGTCGCACTTCGAGACTGGGAGCATTGTCGGGCACCGGAGTCATTTTTTCCACATGATGCTGCAACATGCAGCTGTGACTTTGGTGCTCAGCACCTCTAAATCAGGCACACAGCTAATATTTATTTCTAGGGGGCACCAGCTGCTTTAAAACCTAAAGTGCGATGTGTGCTATTCATTATCTCCAAATCGGGAGATAAAGGAGAAGTGCTTTTCAGCACTTAAATGTGCAAGCAGAGTTTTTTTCCCAAGAAAACAGGGGTCAGAAAAGCAAGGAGAATGTTAGGTTGGCAACCCTGACATGAAAAAAAGTGAAAGATAGAAAAAGGAGACACGAAAGGAGTGAAAGGGAAACATGGAGGGGGGGTCTGCACATCTGACTTTCTGTACATTGTTTCACTGGTAATAACAGGAGCTCCCTGTTACACATCTCCCCCACCAACAGGCAACAGTATTACTGTTGTCAGACACACTCCTGAAACCTTAGGAGAGTTGGAGCTTCCGCCCACCCACTCTCAGAAGCTCCGCCTCAGGGATCCTTATAAGTATGTACAGTATCTTTATTCAGACATAATAATTAGGGCTGAAATTTTTTCATGGGGGTCATGGATTTCACGATTACCATAAAGTCGGTAGCCCCTTGTGAAAATCACCAAATCCAAAATCATACCGGATTTTCTGTTTTACTACTTATGATCGAGGGAAGGAGGGGAATGCCAGGTCTCCTGAATTGTGACTTGTGGCTAAAGTCTGATTTGTGCTGAATTTAAACTGTGGCAGATCCCTGGTTCCTTTTTCAGTCGGGAACAGTGTCACTGGTGTGTTGGTTCTGTACTGTTTTAGTCTCCTGGTACTGGACCTGAATGAACTACGGCGGCTGCCATTTTTTTGGACCAAGTCGTGAGCTTCCACGAAGAGCTGAGCTGTCTGGGTTTGAGGCCTGGTCTGAACTCAGGGGACATTTGCTGGGGTTGTCAGCTGTAGAAAGGGGGGACCACTGAATTTAAACTGTGGCAGACCCCTGATTCCTTTTTCTGCTTCTGCGACGAGTGAGTTTATGGGGACACTGAAACAATCCTGTGTTAAATAGTCGCCTGTTCTCATAAATATTAGTTTTTTTACCGTGAAATTGGCTGCTTTTTACCATGAAAATATTTCAGCCCTAATATTAATCTCTACAATACTGTACTTTTCCCTGAGGCTTAAAATCATGGGTTTGAATACAAACCCTACACTCACATGTCATACCACAGCACTTATTTCAAGTACCATATTGTACAGAAGGCAAAATCACATTAGTACAACACATTTCATTAAGTTTCATCAGTATGGGCCCCATATCGAGACAAGAAATCGGCGTCATGGTGTTTTGAACCTGCTTTATGCTGGATGGTGAAATGGTAAGGCTGCAGAGTCAAGTACCACCACATTATATGACCATTCTTGTCCTTTATCTGCTGAAGCCAGCACAGAGGGTTATGATCTGTAAGAACCTTAAACTTTGTATCCCTTTAAATAATTCTTCCAAGCCTCTATTGCCTATTTCAATGCTAAGCATTCTTTCTCCATGGTCAAATAGTTTCTCTCCCTCTCATGAAGTTTGTTGCTGATATAAATCACTGGGTGCTCCTCCCCCTTCTTGGTCTGGGAAAGAACTGCACTGATGCCGGTATCAGTGGCATTGGTGTGTACTTCAAAAGGGAGAGAAAAGTCTGGACTGAGCAATACAGGAGAGGAACACAGGATAACTTTAATATTCCAAAAAGCTTTGTCACACTCCTGGGACCAGCGCATTTATTAGGGCAATTATTTTTAGTCAGATCAGTCAGGGGAATGCTATGGAGGCAAAGTTTGGTACAAACCGGCGATAGTAACTGGCCAGGCCCAAAAAGGACCATGCATGCTTCTTTTGTCATGGGTATGGGACTGTTTGCTACTGCTTGAATCTTACTGACATCTGGGTTTACAGTGCCCTCCCCAATAACAATGCCTAAATACTTTGTCTCTGTTCAGGCAATAGCGCACTTGGTGGGATTAATGGTTAACCAAGAGTCACATATGGATTGAATGACCACACTGAAGTGTACGAGGTGTGTCTGCCAGTCAGGACTAAAGATGTCAATGTCATTAAGATAGACTGCACTGTACTGGGAATGGTCATGTAAAGTCGGGTCCTCATACTGCTGAACAGTTGCTGGAGCCCCATACAACCCAAAGGGCATTTTGGTGAATTGGTACAGTCCTATGGGGGTGCTAAAGGTAGTATACTCTTGGGCCTGTTGGGCTAGGGGAATCTGCCAGTAGCCTTTTGTATGGTCCAGGGTGCTGATGTACCTGGCATTCCCAATCTTGTCTAAGCGGTCATCTATACCTGGCATAGTGTACCCATCACATTCTGAAATGGCACTGATTTTTCAAAAATCTAAGCACAATCGAATTCTCCCTTCCTACTTGTCCACTACAACTATAGGCAATGCCCAAGCACTATGAGAAGGTTTGATCACCCCCAACAGCTCCATTCTCTTGATTTGCTGTATGACCTCCTCTCAAACTCTTTCGGGGAGCCTATAAGGTTTCTGATTAATAGGTTTCTTTAGAGACACTTTAATGCTGTGCACCAGCCCTTTTGCTCTCCTTGATATTCTAGTGAAAGTGACCCCAAAATACTTCAGCAATTGGTCAACCTCATGTCTTTGGGCTACATCTAGACAACGGTTAATTTGCACCTCTCTGACTTCTTTTTCCATCTCAAGCCTCTCATAGGCCTCTTCCAACTCAGTAACTTCCTGTTCAGGATGGATAAAATAACTGGGTATGGGGTTTTGCCTATCATGCCATTTCCTTGGTAAATTGACATGATATATTTTTTCTGGGATTGTTTGCCTGGCATGTTAATTTCATAGTTAACCTTCCCAGTCTGCCTGAGAACCACAAATGGTACTTGCCATTTCATCAATAGTTTGCTTTCAGATGACGGCAGAAATAATAAGACCTTATCACCTGGTTGGTAGCTTTTACCTTTCAACCCTTCATCATATCAGTCTTTCTGTACCACCTATCTGTGAACCATGTTCTTGAGAGCCATGGTAACAAATCTCACTAGTTTTTTTCTAAGGTTGGACATATGGTCTGCAATATTGGTATGACCTACCTCTTTCCCTTCCTCCCAGTGTTCCCTCACCACATCCAGTGGGCCTTTGGGGTTTCTTCCATACAGAAGGGTAAAAGGTGACAATCCTGTAGTGGCCTGGGGTACCTCCCGGTATGCAAACAGGAGATATGGTAAATACTTGTCCCGATCCCACCCCTCTTCTTGCACATACTTTTGAGCATATGTTTTAAGGTTTCTTTAAAACGTTCCACTAGCCCATCAGTCTGGGGGCATCAAGGAGAGGTTTTTATACCTGAAACCCCCTAATAATCGATAAAGCTCTTTATGGAGCACTGAGGTAAAGTTTGTTCCTCTATCCATAAGAATGGTTTGAGGGATACCCAGATGACTAAAAATTTTGACCAGTTCCTTGGCGATTCAAGGGGCCATTACAGTCTGAAGGGGTATTGCCTCTGAATACCTTGTTGCATAATCACAAACCTCTAATATGTACTGATTACCTTTAGAGCTTTTTGTGAGGGGTCCTACCACATCCATGGCTATTCTTTCAAATGGAGTCATGACTGCAGGGATTGGCTGTAGGGGCACCTTATCCTGTCTTCCCCCTTTGGCCACCATATGGCACTCAGGGCAAGTGCAACAGTACTCAGCCACGCTTTCATGCATACCTGGCAAGAAGAACTGGCTTAACAATCTACCTAGTTTCCGATCTTGGCCTTCATGACTGGCAATAGGTACATCATGGGCTAAATGCATGAGTTTCTTTCTAAAACATTAGGGGACCATCATTTGTTTAATACATTCCCTTGTAACAGGGTTAACACAAATTCGGTACAACACATCATTAGTTATAAAATACTATGGCTGCCCTTCTGCAACCACCTGGCCCACCTGTGTAAAAAAAAAAAGTTTTAACATTTCATCCAATTTTTGTTCAGTTATAACATTAGTCCCAGCTAACTCAGAATCAGTATCAGGTATTCCCTCCTGATGTGTTTCCCTCCACTTTTGTTTTTCATCTCTTTTCTCCTTTTTTGATTTCTGTGTTTTCCCGGGGTCTTCAACTATACCTTCATCAAAAGAGAAAACATCCTGGGACTGTTCTCTTTTTGTCTGGGAACAAGTGGCAACTGCCACTAATAGACCACAGGCCTTTTGAGATTTTATTAACTGATCAAAGTTCAGAAAATCCTGCCCAATAATGATAGGTACTGATAATCTGGGTACTAAGCCAGCTATAATCAACTGTGTGTCCTGCTTGACAGTCATTTCTACTGTGGTGATATGGTACTGATGGATATCCCCAAGGACACATGTAGCGTTTGCATCCAGCCCGTTGCTGCTGTATTTTTTCAATATATTTGTCCTTACCAAAGTCTGTTTACTGCCAGAGTCTAATAGCGCTATTAGTTCAGCCTGGTCAATCCCCACAGTAGTGACATATCCCCAGTTGGCTAGAGATAGGTGCGTTGCTTCAGTTCTTTTATTGGGACAATTACGGGCTATGTGTCCCTGTCTTAAACAGTTGCAACATGTAAGGTCAGCATGATAAGATTTCTCCCTTCTGTCCCTTTGCCAGTTATTATGCCTACCAGGGGATTGTCTGTAATAAGAAATATCAGAAGGTCTTTCTGGTGTTGTTGGTTAGGGTGAAAAGCTCTGGTATCCTTGGGATTTTGTTGGTCTGGCCACCAGGGAATCCTCCGCCAGAACGATGATCTTCTCCTCTGTGTCAGGCTTGTGTTCCTTCACCCATACCTGGATGTCCTGGGGTAGAATTTGAATAAACTGTTCTATAATGATTAGCTCTATGATCTGGTCAAGGGTTTTGACAGTTACTGTAGTTGAAACCATTTTAAACAAAAGCTTTTCAGCTTGGCAAATGTCTCTGTGGGGGTGTCTTGGCACAGCATCCTTTGTGATTGAAATCGCTGCATATATGTCTCGGTATTAATGTCATACCTACGGAGGATTTCCTCCTTGATCTAATCATAATTGTTGGACTCAGGGGCAGTCAGGGGACTGTATACCAACTGGGCCCATCCAGATAAATAAGGGACCAGTCTGATGACCCACTGATCTTGGGCCATGCACAGGTTTGTGCTATGAGCTCAAATGTGGTCAAGTAGGCTTCAATGTCATCAGCCTCTGTTAATTTGGTAACTTTAATGTCTCGGGGTATATTTATGTCAGGTTGTCCTGGGGTCAGGGCCTGGATGGCTTGGAAGGCATCCCACCATCTCTTATTTTGTCTCTTTCTCTCCTTCTCTTGTAGCCTCAGGTCCTCCTCTCATAGCCATCTGTCGCTCCTTCTCTCATAGCCGTCTCTCCTCAGCACTCTCATACTCTATCTCTAGTTGTTGTAAGCACAACCATTACAGAAGGTTGCAGGGATCCTCTGGGGCACTTTCCTCCAGCTGTCTCTTCTCTTCTTCCTCAGTCAGATCCTCATCTGTGCATTCCTCTTCTTCCTTTTTTGCCACCACCGTTGGTTGAGCTCCTGGTTCCAATCCCGGTGTAGGCTTCAAACCCAATTTATCAGCCATGGCACGAGTCCATTGGATTTTACTCTGCTCCACACTTTTTACCCTGTGCATGTGTCGGGTATATTACTATACTCCCTGGCAGCATTTCCCAAGCAGACTAAATGAGCCAGGTATCCCACTCTCACACCAGAGTGAACGTGTGGGATAAATAACTAACACAACCAAGCAGGGATCAAGTGCATTAAAAATGCATTTATGTGTTTGTCAATTTATTTTGTAGAAAAATCAATAAATATATATAGAAATCATAGAAAATCATAGAAGAAAAGAAACTTGTTAGTCCTGCACAACAAAATAACTTTAGGACTCTGCTTTCCCCCTACAGCCCGTGGCTTCATTTCAGCCAAGATAGCCTAGTGTAAAATTTCTTACACTTCAATCATCTGTGTGAAAATCAGCACACTCCAAAGAAGATCCTTCTCCTCTCTCTACCAGCACCAGACTGACTCGACTATCTATGGTCCCCTAGTGGTGAGCCCTATTTATAGCCTAGGGATTACATCACACTCTGTGGGGGAGTTCCCATTGGCTGTGACATTACATAATGGGGAGTTCTATAGGCTGTGACATTACAAAATGTAGAGTTTCCATATTATCCCATGCTTTAACATGCAGGGACTTTTTATTTGGCCCTTTTTGCCAAATATGCTTTATTTCTAGAGGTAGAACCAGTTACAACATCTCTGGGGCTGCAG
The DNA here is from genome assembly GCA_016271365.2 of Neoceratodus forsteri. Lineage (NCBI taxonomy): Eukaryota > Metazoa > Chordata > Ceratodontiformes > Ceratodontidae > Neoceratodus > Neoceratodus forsteri. The sequence goes on from CM057449.1 coordinate 1,652,844,189, forward strand.
AAATGCATTTTCATTTAATTATGGGGCACTACTGCGCTTTTTATACATCTGCCCATAGCGTCTCACTAAACGGCAGCTGGTATTTCTTTAACCACACTTGCAGTTTCTCCTGATGCTTCAGAGCATGCTTTCGATCTGAAGCAATTCTCCTACTTGCAGCTCCAAACAAGAGCTCATTGTCAGCTGCTTTGTGCGGCATAACTCACTCGGGAGCATCCTGCTCGGAAATGAATTATGCTCCTGTGTCGCACTTCATGACCTGGAGCATTATAGGGCACTAGAGTAATTTTTTCCACATGAAGCTGCAACATACAGCCATGACTTTGGTGCTCAGTGCCTCTAAATCAGGCTCACAGCTAATATTTATTTCTAGAGGGCACCAGCTGCTTTTAAATCTAAAGCGCAATGTGCGCTATTCATTATCTCCAAATCAGGAAATAAAGGAGAAGTGCTTTTCAGCACTTAATGTGCAAGCAGGGTTTTTTCCAGAAAACAAGGGACAGAAAAGCAAGGAGAATGTCAGGTTGGCCACCCTGACATGAAAAAAATGGAAAGACAGTAAAAGGAAAAGGAGATAGGAAAGAGTGAAAGGGAAAAATGGGTGGTTGCACGTCTGACTTTCTGTACACTGTTTTACTGGTAATAACAGGAGCTCCCTGTTACTTTGCCCTTGTCACCTTCCTTGCCTCTTGCAGGTTCTCCTTCCAATCTTCCCACCTGCCTGATTTCCTGTATCTCCTAAAGGCCACCCTTTTTCTCCTCACCTTTCCCACAACCCCCATGCTCATCCAGCTTGGCCTTTTTGCCCTACAGGAACAGATAGCCTCTAGTATCCCCTTCTTAATGAGCTCCCATATCTGGTCTGTATCCATGCTAGGCTGGATCTTGGCCAGGTACCCACTCACTACCTCCCCCATCTTTGCAAAAATCTGCCCACTTGAAATCCAGCACCTTTGCATTGGATGCCACCCCCTCTTGCCCATAATCAACCTGAACCATACTGAGTGATGGTCACTCCCCACTAGTGGTTTGTCCACCTTGATATCCCTCACAAACTCCCATTTGTGAGCACTAAGTTGAGGGTTTTCCCCCAGGTTGGTTTGCTGACCACCTGTGTCAGGAAGCTTTCCTGAAAGGTGTCCATCAGTACCTGCTCCCTTTTATTGCAGGTGGCTGGGGTTCCCCAATCTACTCTCGGCAGCTTGAAGTCCCCAACAACCACCACAGTCCTCTTCCTGCATGCCCTTCTAATCTGCCTCGCAAGTTCCCTGTCCAACTTCTCTGTCTGGGAGGGTGGCCTGTACGCCACTCCCATCCAGAGAGTCATATTCCTAGAATCCTGGATTAGCAGCCATAATGACTCTGTTTCTCCCTCCTCCCCCTCCTCCCTAACACACTTTTGCCCCTGCCTCATGGATAATGCCACTCCCCCCTTCTATTTTCCCTATCCCTGCAGAATATTCTGTACCCTGGGACTGCCAGGTCCCATTGATGGTATTGGGTGGTCCATGTTTTTGTGATGACTGCCATTTCAACCTCCCTTTCCACCATGAGGACCTGTAAGTCATTCTTTTTATCCTTCAAGCTTCTAGTATTCATGGTGACCACCTTCCATCCCTTTACCATCCCAGTGACAGAAAACCAAATGGATTTAATACAGAGACATAGACAGAGATAATGTAACAGTTGAATATAGTAGTATAGCCTGGCACTATAGCCTAGAGGTTAGAGTAACAAGCTATGACTGAGCTTGGTCCAGCAGACCTAGGTTTGATTTCTCACAACCTCCAGTTGCATACTGTGTGACTCTGAACAAGTCACCACTTAACTACCCCTGTGCTCCCAGGTCATCCCTGAAAACAGGCACTTGTGCTTAATGGGCCTTACCTGGTTATCAACGAATAACACACACACACACACACACACACACACACTAACCCTGGTTACTTTGTTTAGTCTGTTATGCAAGGTGTGCACTGCAGTGCTAACAAATGTGACTTGGTGACTGAAGGAGGGTAAAAGGACAGGAGGACATAGTAAATGACAGGTGATGGACTGAGAGTAGATATTTAAAAAAGATAGCAGCATGCAGACACAGAATATACTGAACCCTCCCATCCACCTTTTGAATTCATGTTTTTATGTTTTTTTGATAAGCTAACTTTGTTGTTTATGTTGCCAGAAATGAGCCCCAACAGTTTTCACAATTTTCATTTGCTCAGTTTGGATGTGCATGGAAGCTATATTTTTTTAGTACATGACCATGAAAAGTCAGACTGGGGTGGCATTGTGATTTGTGAAAGAGAATATCCACTTTTATGTAGTGTTTGTAATTTTTTTTTCTTTCATAGATGACTATCAATTCAAGAGCAGCAGATCAGTCAGAAGGCAGAATGGGGTTAGATGTTATCCAAGATAGAGTCTTAGTGCATAGGGTACATATCTGGAAGACATCTACCAAAAAGCAATACAGTAATTTGTAAATTTAAGTTAACCTTACAAATAAAAGATTGAAGAAAAAATGTGTGAGTGTGAAATTCTTTCATATGTTCAATAGAGTTAGAGAGTAGCCCCTAGCTTTTGTAGTCTTGCTAGAGAGCAGTTCAGTGGAAGAAATGAAACGGTAACTGGCATGAGACAGAACACAAATGACATAAGAGAGACGCTGATGCAACATTCCCTTTTCCCCAGTACTGGGCCAGTAGTACTACTACTATTCTTCTTCAACATCACTGTCAATAGGTTCATCATCACTACTGTCCGAGCAGTGTTTTGAGAGTGCCCCAGAGTATCCTGCAAATACACCATAATTTAGTTTAATAAAAGTCAGAATGTCTATGTTTTCTGGAAGAAATTTTCTCCTCCTAGAACTAGCAACATAGCCAGCAGTGCTAAATATTCTTTTTGAATAGACACTTCTTGCAGGTCAACTTAAACAGAAAAGGGACACTTTTTGTAATGCTGGCCAGACGGCGCCCTCTTCATGCCAATACTGAAGTGGGTCATCTTGAATATTTATCTTTCTGGGATCCTTTAAGAAGTCATCCATCATACTGCTGGCTGATTAGCTTGTGATGGGAGAAGTAGCAGCACTGTCTTTCTCTATGTCATCCAGTCCTGCCCAAATCTTGTCCATGGAGGCACCATAAAAACTGGCCCTGGGTTCTGACTCATAAATCAAGACTTTTTTTATTCTTCTACCTTCCACTGGGATCTGTTTCTTGGATGGGATCATAGCTATTTTCATGATCAGCAGCTGCAGAACTTCAAGTTGGAGTTTCTATTGTAATTTTTAAAGCAACTTTATTAATGAGCATTGTTTTATAACGGTTGAGGTCTATGCTACCAGATTGGAGAAAACCTGGGAAACTGATTTTGAAACTTGGATCCAACATTGTTGCTGTCACATAATGTTCAGATTCCAAAATCTTGTCAATCCTTTAGTCTGTTTCCAAATACAAAGACGGCTTTTCAGCAAGACTAACACCTGTGCTTGCACCTTGCTCTTCAGATGTTTCTCAGAATCTTTCCAGTCTCTGAATAAACAAGCATTTGTCAATGCTGAATGTTGGCTTGCTGGCATTAGCATTGGTAGTGCAGGAGTTAGAAATGCAGAATAGGAATGGCAGTGAAGTATTGAACTAACAACAACACCACCCCTCACAGAGGCTGAAAGGCATTTAGAATGTGCCTTTGGGTCAGCCATAACACCTATGCCATTCCACCTTACCCTGCCCTGCAGACAGTGACAGGTGTCGGGATGTGCACTGGGGTCTTCAGCCCTTGTGATCACTCCATACCATAAGGAAATAAGCTGAGATGGGTGCAATATAGGAGAATGGGGTAAATGTTAGGGTGACAGAACCCAAGGCACACTCAATGCCCATCAGTGGCGGTAGGGAGGGGGTTGGTGGTAGAATGCTGTGAACATTATGGCCAACGAGCCCAAGTTACGTCCCCAGCTCCTTTCAGTCTGTACAGGGTGGGTGTATGGTTGGAAGTCTTAACACCCTGGGTGTTTGTTGGTATTTTTACTCCAAATTTTCAACATTGGCTTTTTGGGACCCCATCTCATGAACAGTGGCACTATCCTTTAATTACTCAATCCTGAAAGGTGATTTTGCACAGCAAATGTGTAATTGGGAGTCACAGGTGCAGAAACACATTTCAGGGAGGTTGTGAAAAATTTACAGCTATACTGTTCATGAGGAGGTGCAAAAAAATGGCAATTTTGAAAATCTGAAGAGAAAATATGAACAATTTGCAAACTTATGAGCATGCGTAGACACTGCACAACGCACGCCCATAATGCGGTCATTTTGGGGAATTGTTTCACCAGATTTTCAACATGGACAGTTTGGGACCTCTCCTCATGAACAGTGACACTGTGATTTTGTTACTGAGTCCCGAAAGTTGATTTCGCACAACGACCGCACCCATTGTGTGCCACAGGTGTGAAAACATGTTTCAGGCAGGATGTGAAAAATGACAGCTGTACTGTTCATAAGGAGGTGTGAAAAAATGGCAATGTTGAAAATCTGGAGTGAAAATATTAAAAATTGGCAAAGTTACAAGCATTCGTATAAATTGCACAACACATGCTGGTAATGCCGTCATTTTTTGGAATTTTTTTACCAGATTTGCAGCATGGGCTTTTTGGGACCTCTCCATATGAACACTGGCACTGCCATTTTGTTAATTGGTCCCAAAAGGTGATTCCGCACAGTGACGGCAAAATCACCTTTTGGGACCGAGAAAGGAAATGACAGTTACATGTTCACCAGGTGGGGACCCAAGAACCCCATGTTGAAACTTGGGGCCAAACATCCTAAAAATGACTGGGATATCAACGTAAGATGAAACCTCCCATTATAAAGCTTACTATCATTTCTTCAGTTTGCAGTTCAGCTTTGAAGAGTGCAGAAGTGTCCAGCTTCAGAGAAGATCACGGCTCTCGACCTCTGGAGGGTAAGAATGGGTAAGAGATGGTGTGTGGGGGGGTGATTGTGCAGAGGAGGGTGGGGATGGGGGATGGGGATGAAGGAGACAATGGTGGACCATTTTCTTCTTTGCAGGTAAAAAAATAGACCACGAGGGAAGGTTTTCTTTTTTTAAACAGGTTACAAAAAGAAAGAGAAATGGCACATTGTGGTGGGCTCCCAGTGTGCCACAATTCAGGGAGGGGGGATGCCGACATGAAAATTGAGCACCCTTATGTTGGCAAGCCAAATAGATGGGTTGGGGGGGCACATCTGACACCGGGAGTGGGCATCCTGGTGTCAGAAAGGGAATATTGTTTAACCAGGAAAAACACACTAAAAGGGGGGATGCTGACATGGGGATTGGGCACACTGATGTTGGGATTGTGTAGCGGAGGGTAGGAGCTGCCATATGTATTTCAGTGTTTCACCAGGAATGGCACGTAATGGAGGTGTGTCAGATCTGCAACTGCAATGCTGAGCCTGTCTCTCATTGCAGCAGCAGATATGTTTCAAGTTGGTGGCACTCTCTGAAACTGCTGTCATCAGCAGCATGCTGACTAGTTGGCAGCTGAGGGACACACCAACTAATGCACCCCCTGGATTCACCCCAACACTGACACACCTTTGAAAGTGCTACTACCCCAATATGTTGTTTGCACATGCATGCCAGCCAACATAAAAAATGTAACAGTGGGATGACTTGATGTATGTTTGTGCTATCAGCACTCACTTTACAGTATGTGTGGCTTCCTCAAATGGCTGTAGCAACTGACATAAATATGACATAAGATTCCACTGCCCAGGGGTGAGTATAACATCCCCTTTCACTATTGCATGGACCATAGTGTACCGCTACACAGCTTTGCGTTGTTCTTGGAACCTCTGTAACACGTAAAAGTTGAAGTTCCACCTAGTGGCAATTTCTTGCTTTAGCTGGTGAACTGGTAAGTTATTCTGTTTTTGTAGTTCCCACAAATTTTACAAGCTTTTACAGAGTGCCTAAAAAAATCTCAAACAAATCTAACTGATTTATTTGACTGGGTGGCTAAGGTCATAAATCGGGGGGAGCGGTGGATGTGACCTACTGGATTTCTATAGGGCCTTCAATGCTGTTTCACATGGAAGACTTCTGAACAAGTTGGGCAGCCTGGGAGTGGGTCACAAGGTGGCAGACTTGGTTAGGAACTGATTGAGCACCATTTACCATGACCCTCTGTCTTCTATCACTCAATCTGAGGAAAGGAGGGTGAACATCAGGGGGCCACAGGGATCAGTCCTAGGCCAAGTCCTGTTTAATGTTTTGATAAGTGATATTGCAGAGGGGCTGAAGGGGAAGGTGTGCCTTTTTGTGGATGACACTAAGGACTGCAACAGGGTAGACACTCTGGGAGGGGTGGAAAAAATGAGGAGGGACTTGGGTAAACTGGAGGAATAGTCCAGAGTGTGGCAGCTGAGATTTAATGCAAAAAAGTGTAAAATCATGCATTTGGGGTGCAATAACCCTGGGGAGGATTACATAAGGGGGGGAGAAACTGATTGTCAACAAATAGGAAAGGGATTTGGGGATAATCATATCTGAAGACCTAAAAGTGGCCAAACAATGTGCCAAGGCTATGGGAAGAGTCAGTAGGATGCTGGGGTGCATAGGAGAGGTATCACCAGCAGAAGGAAGGTGGTGATGCCACTCTACAGATCATTGATGAGGCCTCATTTGGAATACAGTGTCCAGTTCTGGAGGCCACCTCACTGGAAGAACATAGACAGGGTGGAGGCAGTTCAAAGAAGGGCAACGAAGATGGTGTATTGCCTGCACCAAATGTCATATGAGTAGAGACTGGGAGATCTCAATATGTATACCCTGGAGGAAAGAAGAGACAGGAGAGATATGATAGAAATCTACAAATATCTATAAAGCATAAATAGGGTACTGGAGGGCAACATCTTTCAGAAAAGATGATGTCCAGGAACGAGGGGGCATGACATGAAGTTGGAAGGGGGTTGACTAAGGGGTAGTGTAAGGAAGTATTTCTTCACAGAAAGGGTGGTGAATGCATGGTATAGACATGGTGGGGGCAAACACAGTGGGGGAATTCAAGCATGCATGGGACAGGCATTGGGGAACCCTAGCAATAGGAACAAGGAGTTAAAACAGGAGATAAAGTAGGGTCTGTGACTTTTTCAATAGACAGGGAAAATGAGCTGCCTAGATGGGCCTAGCAGTCCTTATCTGCTGTCATTTTCTATGTTTTTATGTTTCTATGATGGGATCTCAGAAGACAAGGAGTTGGAGAGTGAGGAAACTTCAGTCGGTAAAGAAGAGGAGCAGTACTTGCTAGTACGTGCAGTACTACATTAGAAGAAGCACTTTTTGGTTTTGTGATCTTTTTTTTTCCTTCTGAATTGCTGTCTTTGTCTTGCAAAGTTGTTTCACAGGCCTACTCCCTTCCATCATTATTTAATAACAGTTTACAACCACTAATGAAACCAAGTCCCTTCCATGAAAAAAAAAAGCAGTACCTAACTGTACTACCTTCCTCAGTCACCCTGGTGAAATAGGTGGCAATGATGATGAGCAGTTAGTGCACATCTCAAGACAAGAAATATGAACTGGTTAACTAGCAAGACTATAAGTTGGGGCTACTATGCAACTGCAAAGAGCTGCCCCCTATCTCCAAAATGTTTCACACATGATGCAAGACTTTATTTGACAGGATTACAGAAAAATAATATGGTCCTCCTGTTCTAACTCCTGCTTGTGTGAGAAATGGCTGGTGACACAGTGCAGACAGAGGCTACTCAACTGCTGGGCTATCCACTCTGTCTAAAATGTTTCACACATGGTGCACGCCTTCATTTGACAGAATCACACAAAAAATATATTGTCCTCCAGCCTCAACTCCTTGTGTGCGAAATGGCTGGTTACACTGTGAAGACAGAGGCTACTCAACTGCCAGGCTGCCCCTTCCCCAAAATGTTTCACATGTGACGTAAGCCTTTACTTGACAGGACTACACACACAAAAAATATAGTACTCATGTCCCGTCTCCTGCTTGTATGAGAAATGGCTGCTGGCACTGTGAAGACAGAGGCTACTCAACTGCCAGGATGCCCTCTCCCCAAAATGTTTCACATGTGACGTAAGCCTTTATTTATCAGGACGGCATACACAAAAAATATGGTCCTCATGTCCCATCTCCTGCTTGTGTGGGAAATGGCTGATGACACTGTGCAGACGTCGGCTACTCAATTGCTGGGCTGCCCCCTCCACAAAATGTTTCACATGTGATGCAAGCCTTTATTTGACAGAACTACACAAAAAGAAATATGGTCCTCCTGCCCTAACTCCTGCTTTTGTGTGAAATGGCTGGTGACAATGTGGAGACAGAGGCTACTCAACTGCTGTTCTGTCCCTTCCCCAAAACATTTTACATGTGATGCAAGCCTTTAACTTGGCAGGACTACACAAAATAAAAATATGGTCCTCCTGTCCTGACTCTTGCTTGTGTGGGAAATGGTTGGTGACACTGTGCAGACAGAGTTTGCTCAACTGCTGGGCTGCTCCCTCCACAAAATGTTTCACAAGTGACGCAAGCCTTTAATTGACAGGACTACACAAAAAAAATATAGTCCTCCTATTCCAACTTCTGCTTGTGTGGGAGATGGCTGGTGACACTGTGCAGCCAGAGGCTACTCAACTGCCAGGCTGCTCCCTCACTCCAAAACATTTCACGAATGCCCCAACAAGCAAGTCTTCATTTGATAGAACTGCACAAAAAGAAAATATGGTCCATTCTTTCTGACTCCTGCTTATGTGCGAAATAGCTGGTGACACTGATCTGACAGAGCAATGGGGTGGTTACACAAGTGACTTCCTCAGCCAGCATCTCACAGTATGACAGTATCCCTGCAGAGTGGAAAAAGCTCAATCAGTGCTCCACTTTCAGCTTAAGCCCACTAGGCACAGGTGCCTCTTTTCAGGGGAGACCTAGAAGCACTTTTGATATTCAGTGACTTGCTCAGAGTCACACAGTACGCAAGTGGAGGCACTGGAAAATTTGGAATTGTCTGCTTCTGAATGTCCAAACAAGATCATTCACAGAACTCAAAATTCTTGCACTGCAGCACTTCCTGCCCCCATCCACACACACACACACACACACACACACACACACACACACACACACACACACACACACACACACACACACACAGTCAGTTCCTGGCCCAATTTCTGACCCTTTCAGGTTTGTTTTTATAAAGTTTTCTGACTCTCTGTTTTGTTGGTGGTGTGGGTGGAAACTGGTCCAGGCATGGAGACCCTTCCCTTTCTTCCCACACAGCCACTTGCTCCCCTTCTGAATAGTCCCTTACCCATGTCCCTCCCAAGTCCCCACTCAACCCTCTCAGTGTTTTTTTATGCTCTTTTAATTTTTTCTTGCTAAGTGTTTTACTCCTCCACACACTCTGACTAGGGTCAGAGACCCTTCCCTTCCCACCTGACCATTTGCTCACTTGTTCAAGGACTGTAAAAGCTCCTCTCTCCTTGAGGGCTCAACTGAAATGGCACTGAGGAGGAGAACTCTACCAGCTATACTCCAGTTTGCACACACAAAAACTGAAGTATCTTCACTTGAACCACCAACTCACCAGCTCTCACCTGTCACATGACAGGCAGAAGCAGAACAAGAAGAAAAAGAAATGTTGGAGATCCATGCCAAGCCAGCAAGGTTCATTTGCATCTCATGGAAACCAAGCCATGTCTTCAGGATGGCTTGTAGTCACCCCTACAGGTTCGGCAAATCTTTACCCACATCTAATAAAGGTGCAATAGACTAAAAGTTGTGTTCCAAATAAATTAAAACATAATTGGCATATAAAGAAATAACATTCTCTATTCCATTGATTATAATAACTTTAATATACTGGTTAGAGCACATAGGCTGATTGAGGAGCTCAATAAATAGAGCAAAAAAATTGGGTTACAGGAGGTAGCCCTGTCCTGTGCCCCCCCAAAAAAAGAATGGTGCAAGATATTAGTGAATTTATTTTATTTCAGAGGGTGTTTGATTCAGTAGATGATGTTATTCTTAAAACCAAATTCAAAAAGGATCTCAAAGAGAAACTTCAATGAGACTGTATCAAAAGCCTCTTCAGTGTATTAAGTGCAATTAAAGCTGAATAGGGAGTGGATTTTCATTTTAAGATATGTAAGGTGCATCTAATATTGTGGCTTAGGATTCTGCAACCAGTAAAACCTGTCTGATCAATATGAATATTTTTTTAGATCAATTTCTCTTGTCATCTTGGCGGAAGATAGCAAAAATCTTGTAATCATTATTTAGGGAATAAATGCATTTATAAGAAGCACAGTTGTGCAGAGGTTTTTCTTTTTTGAGAATCAGAGATAGGAAGGTTTCATTGACACAGGAAGCAGGTCAACAACTGTGATTAATTGACTGAATAATGAAAAGAAGGGGGCAGTAAAGATGCAAATGTTTTGTAAAATGTAATGGTAAATATATTTAGGCCATTAGATTTTCCTAATGGGAAGGCCCCAGTTACATCTATGACCTATTAAACAGAGAAGTCTAGCTCCAGAATATGTCTGTTATACTGATTTAATCTTTTTAGCAGTAATGCTAAAATACAATTCTGATCTTTCTCTTTCTTTGCAGCTTCAGGTATATATAATTTTGTACAACATTCCCTGTAAAGGTATTTCTGTTTTATCTTGGGTACAAAATAATCTGTTCTTGATTGTTTTTAATTTCATTAATTTGGCATTGTTCTGTTGTACTTGGAAGGCTAGAAATCAATTGAATTTGTCTACCCAGAAAATAATATTTAGAGCATGCTGTCTTCATTGATCTTTCGGCTGAAGCATGCACCAGTTGATTACACTAATCTCTAATAGATATACCTTCAAGTAAATCTTCCTCTGAGATCTTCCTCTGAACAAAAAGAAATATATCAGGCTTTTTTCCTGACCAGTTCAGCTTCTAATGATTACAGCCTTTGAGTAATAGCTAATTTCATTTGCACAAACACAATATGATTAAACCTCAAAATAGGCTTTAGGAATATCTTATAACATCACTTGTTCTTCTTTACTAAGAGGGTGGAAGAAATCTGGAATAGTTTACCATAATATTTAGTGAAGAACCCAAAGAAAAATATCTTTAAGATTGGACAAATTAATTTCTGACATAGATTTGCCTGGATACTGCTACTTAGCAGTGCAAGATAATTATTATTGGCCACCATGGCCCCTCTTCTACCTTTTTAGATCAGACTAAACCTGAGTAAACATATTCATAGGAATCTCTGTCTGTCAGTTTGTTGCCAGGAATGCACTCATTTCCTTTTTTATTAATTCTGTGAAGCCTTGGTCTTTGAGTAAGGCAGAGGCAAAATTCCATATTATATCTGTTGAAGAGATCGAATCCAATCCACTGAAAACATTAGTGGGTCATGACCTGAACTGGAAGTACCACCATAATTAATATCAAACACTTTATATAAAAAGTTTTATGATGATAAGAAAAAGTTAGTTGTGGAATATATGTTATGTACTGATAAATAAAATGAAAAATATGTCTATATTATGAAATTTATATTGGTAAGACTCAGTTAAGTATCCATAACATTCAGGATTGTTTGACTAAAGATGGGAGGATCAGCTTTAGCTGTGATCTGGTTCTGATTTTGACTCTGATCTGTTTCCATAATTTTCTTGAGAGTCTTTTGACCCTCACCAGGTCAAGTCTGTAAAAGGGCCATGTGGCCCAGTTGCTTTTTTTTACCAGGTTATCAAATAGTAATGAAATGAAAATTCTGATTTACTCTGACTTACTCTGGTTAGCCAAATGGGTAAATCTTTCCTGACAGAATCAGAATCAGGTTAGATGCAGATCCTGAACCGGGCCAAATTATAGCATAAGGTTTCCCGTACTGTCTATTATAAGCCTTTTTCTTTATGTAATTTCATTTTTAAAATAGTTCTTTTACTTCTTCTCCCACCAGTTTCTCAATTTTAACTAGAATAAAACTTTAAAATCACTTACATTTTCAGGCCCGGGCCAGAACTAGATCCCTGTCAAAGCAGAATCTGCTTAATACTCTGGATTAAGTCCTTTAAGAATTGAGTTGCAAATGACTCTGATTTCCAAAGTCAAGAAGAGGTGGATCTTTTTGTGGGGAGGAGCCTGATCTGACACAAACCCAACCCTCCAATTCCTAGTTTTGACTGTTTTAGTATTTTAGCCCCTCACATTTAGTGATCTAGCTAATGGAGATAAAGTTAAATTGAATTCAGCTGGCAAAAATATATTGCACTGGGATCTGAGTCAGCATCAAGAAAAAAATTGAGAAAAAATAATGGTCCTTTTCATTAGGAGCATAAAGGTTTCCTAGGGTAAGTATTTGAATGCAGAATTTAACTTTAGTAATTTTAAACCAGATCTAATGATTGATTACCTGATCTACAATAGGGCCAGAACATTTTTTTTTTTTTTTTGTAAGATGATCATTACACTCTTCAAATTAAATGTACAGTATATAGGGAATGGATGCCCCTTCCCTTAAATATGCTTACAAAATACCTAAATTCAGCTTTGGAGAAATGGGTCTCCTTGTGAAGAAGACATTCAGCCACCTTTCGTTAACAATTGCTAATACTATATGTTATTTTAAGTTTGTACCCTGCCTCCTTAACATTTCAAGACATACCTTTTATTAGAGGCATCCACAATTAAAACTGAAATAATATATGCCAGGAACAACACCACGAGTTTATTTCCCACTTCTCCACTAAGATAATTTTTTCTCCGTTAAGGAAGATAAAAGGCCAAGAAAAAACAGAGAATAGAGAAGAAAACCCTCCCCAAGTTTTGAAGTGCCACGGCAGGGAGAAGCCTAACACATCCAATTCACTTCCCACAAAATGAGTGTTAGCAAATAGTGTAGTATTGTGTGTCTTACATGAGCTCAGGTGTGGAGCACAGACAAACAGAGAGAGACACCAAAGTAAAGGAGGTAGAGTGTTAAAAGACAGTAGCTCCTGTTCATTCTCAATACAAAGCTGGTTGATTTCTAATATATTTAGTTTGCAAACACAAGAGAAAAGAGAAAAGGATACACACACAAGATCCCTAAATTCAAGGGTATAAAAGTTGTATCTCTTGATCAGCTTAATAAGAGTAAAAAATACAGGTTCAATTTGGAAAAAGGTTCATTCAAAGTGAGACCCACCCATTCTGATAGCTGGAGTTATAGAGGGGATTAGCAGTTCAGAATCACTCCAAGATTTTGCTGTTGTAACCTTATCTTCTGGAGTCTGTTGGGTGATGTTGGTATCATGATGAGCATGGTATGGGAGACACTGATGCCTTGGTGGACAGCTCAACTTGGTATCTGTGTTTACCAGTCTCTTATCATGGTTTAGTTCCACTTTTACAGTAAACTTTTTTCCCGGGCTGCTTTAGGGTGCAAAGTAAGAGATGTTGTGTTAGAGACCAGTGACTATGAGTGTATTGCTAATGCGATGAGAGGAGACAGAGAGGAATCAGAAATAAAAGATGTGATATCACTTATGACTGACTGAGTTGAAGACACTGACAAATCATTTTTTTTTTATTTACTGTATAATCGGAATTACAATCCTTTGAGCCATAGACTCTTTTGCAAAGGCTCCACGTCTTTTATAGGGGGTGAAGGGAGAACCAAAGTACAAGGAAGACAGATGGAACGAGCAATTATATACAGGTTTCAGTACAGACAGTATTTATCCAATGGCTCCATGGTGGTTACAGGGGGTGGAGAGACACAAGACAATATAAAGCATTAAAAGAAACACATTTTTTTTTTTTTTACACTTTGATTTTTCCGGGTTACAGAATTGACATGGCAGTTGAGAGGTGTTTTAAAAGCTTTTGGGAGGCATACATGTGGGCCCAAGACAGAGCTAATGCAGAGGGTGGTTCGTAGGGTCTAGGAAGTCCCTCAGTCAGTTATGGGGATGAAGGAGGAGAGAGCAGGCCTTATTGGCATTCACATGTAGAGTTTTCAAAGAGGTGTGTTCGAAGGCCTGTTTTGAAAAGTGCAATGCTGTGGGTCTGGGAGAGAGTAGGGGGGAGGGTGTTGAGCCATTTGGTGGCATGGTAGCAGAAGGATCTCTGCCCTAAAGACGTTTGACATGGGGGGACCGTGAAGGATGAGGTAGCCGACAGTCTGGTAGTCCGCCTATGAGGGGCCGGGCTGACGATGGGGAGTAGTCTGGCTGGAGTAAGCTGGAGGTGGATCTTTTTTGCTAAGATGCAGGTTTGATATTTGAGCCTTTGATGCAAATTAAGCCAACCTGTTAGTGTGTACAGATTGCAGGTGTGGGTGAGTCTGTCACAGCCAGTAACGAGGCGGCAGGCTTTATTAAGCGCTGTGATTATGCTACTTAGGGTGGAGTTGTCAGCAGTGCCATAGATAACAATCCCATAATCGAGAAGTGAGAGGATGGAGGAGGTGACGGCTATTTGCATGGCATGGGCAGGCAGGCTGTTCTTGATCCTGTAGAGGGTACCAATTCTGGAGTTAATCGCTGACGAGAGGAGGTGTACATGTCTGTGGTAGGAGAGGGAGGTATCTAAGGTGACACCTAGATATTTAAAATGAGTAACATGTTCCAGATGGGTACCATCCAAGTTTGTGATTTGGAGTGTTATCTGGCTGTGTGGGCTTTGGTGATGTGCAAAGGTCATGGACTTAGTTTTGGAATAGTTAATGATCAGGTGGTGTACAGTAAACCAGTTTTCCAGCTCCCTGAAACCCCCCTGAAGGGAGAGCTGGAGGGTGTCTGGCTGTGGGTATTGCCAGTAAAGAACAGCATCATCAGCATAAAGTAGGAGATGACCACTGCAAGCTTTGGGGATTGATTTACGGAACAGTGTAAAAAGCAGTGGGCCCAGAATAGACCCCTGTGGAACGCCCGAGCACACAGGTTTGGGGTTGGAGATGGTGGAGTTGATTCTTACTTGCTGAGAGTGACCCGAGAGGTAGTCCTTGAACCAGGCCAAGACCTCAGTGGCCACATTTAGTTGTGGCAGGACTTGGATGAGAAGATCATGATTGACCGTGTCAAATGCCTTTGTTAAGTCTACATAGATGGCCTGGCAATAGATCCTTGGTCCAGGGCCCCATGGATGAATGTGGTTAGTTCAGTGAGGGCCGTGATGGTGCTGTGGCCAGCACGGAACCCATGTTGTTCCTTACTTAGGAGGTTGTGTCTCGTAAGGTGCTCTGTAAGCTGGTCTGAGACTATTTTTTCAAGCGCTTTGGAGAAAGGAGGGAGTATTGAGATTGGTTTATAATTACCGGTGCAGGTGGGGTCACCATTCTTTAAGATAGGAGTGATCAAGGCTTTTTTCCAGTTAGAGGGGAATTGGCCAAGGCAGAGTGAGAGGTTGAGAATTTTGTGAGATGGGGTAGTGACATCGAGGTGTTTAATAAGTTTTAGGTCTAGGGAGTCAGCTGTTAGAAGCGAGTGTTAAAGGAGCAGCTTTTGGAGATATAGCTTGGTCAGTTGTCGTGGAATGGTTCGGAGCTGGAATGGGGGTGGGAGGTCTATATTCACTGGACAAGGTGTGGGGGGGTTTAGGAGGGTGGAAGAAATTTGGGGGGAGGATATGTGAGAGGTCAGAGAAGGAGTCGTTGAGGGCTTCAGCGGTTTTAGCTGGGTCTTGAGTAATGTCCTCGTTCACATTGAATTGGGTAGGGTTGGGGGAGCGAGTTTTGCCACTGATTTCCTGAATGTTGCTCCAGAATTTTTTCCCGTCTCCCCAGGAGGTGGAGAGGGTATGCTGGTAGTATTCAGCTTTTGCCCTGCGAGTTGCCCAGGTGCATTTATTATGTGCCTCCCTATATAGTTGTCTGTTCCTAGTGCGCTGTGTGTCTATGGCCAAAGGTTGTCCCTGTGTTGCATAAGGTTTATAAGGGAAGGTGTGATCCCTGGGGTAGTCCTGGTTTTCACCACCTGCTTTGTGAAGGGGGTGAATATATCACAGGCTTTGTTAAATGTAGTTATAAAGTGGGTAAGGACGGTATCCACTGTCTGTGCGTTATATATGGGTAGCCAGTTGCTATTTACAAGGTATTCTTTGAGGCAGTCAAGGCCTCCTTTTTTGAGCTTATGATGCCATGTGGTGGTTGGTGGTGCTGGGGGGAGTTTACCTGACCACCAGCAGATAACCGGGGAGTGGTCACTGATAGCATCTGGGAGCATTGAGGCCCGGGTGATGTTACATGGTCTGTTTGTAAAAATAAGGTCTAATAGTGTGGAGGTCCCGGTTCTTGTGTCACACCTTGTTGCCCCAGTTGGCAGGGACTTGTTTTTAACCATTTGTAGTGCTCTAAGGCAACAGCTAGAACAAGTCTCAGCCAATCTGGACACAGGGATGTCCTTGCCCATTTTATATTAAATACTAACTAATTATGTAATCCACTAGGATCTTTTCCATAAAGTCTCATCACTATCAGGATAAAGAAACAATTCTAAAAATGGCTATGGTAGAAAGCTGGCACCAAATCATAAAGGAGCCATGTACATCTGTCCAACTACAGTAGAGCTATGTGGAGCATTGATTGCCCATTCTGTATCTTGGAGTGAAGTAAAGATCTGAACATACCATTCCTGTCTCATATTAAAAGACAGGCAGGAAGTAGTTTAGTGAATCCTGTATTTCTAGAGTGCAATATTTCCTTAGCTGCTGAGAAGACTTTTATTTTTTGGAGAACAGCAGGAGGTAGATTGGGGAACAATTGAATAGTTTGGTTAGGAACCTACAGGCTACTTTCTACCATAGCCATTTTTAGAATTGTTTCTTTATCCTGATAGTGATGAGACTTTATGGAAAAGATCCTAGCAGATTACATAATTAGTTAGTATTTAATATAAAATGGGCAAGGACATCCCTGTGTCCAGATTGGCTGAGACTTGTTCTAGCTGTTGCCTTAAGAGAGCACTACAAATGGTTAAAAACAAGTCCCTGCCAACTGGGGCAACTCACTGAATTCATAAGCCACTTGCTTCCTAAGCCCCATCACAAACGTGGCTGCAACCTTTACTCATATGTAGAAACCTTCAACTAGGCCCTATAAAAGAAAGTCCATTAAATTAACTAATGTAAGTAAATAATTTAATGTTATTTTTACTCAAGAGCCCCTCTTTACACACATACACAAATTTAGAAAATCAAATATTATTCAGAGTTTCCATTGCTGGTGTTTCTTTGATGACCATGAAAAATCCCCCTCCTATCCCCACTAGTTTGCTAGAGAACTCCCTGCTCCTTAACTGGCACCAGATAACATTGAGGTTCTGGCTCCACTTGAGGCCTGTGTGTGTGTATGTGTGTGTATTGTATGCCAGTGGAACGCTGAAGAATTTTGAATTAATGTATTCCATGTTACCATTCTATGAGTGTGGGGGTAGGAGGAGCATTCTACTACTGGAATAATGCAGAGCTTGGAATTCTTCTATTCCATGGTAAACAATCACACAGTGTACTGAATATGAAGAAAGATGACTGACAAGTGAAGAACATCTGTGGAAGGACTATTTTACATTATTTAGCAACATTGTATTATACTTTTTGTGGGTTTGAAAACTTTAAGGGTGTTTGCTTTTTAAAATTTGCCTTTCAGACCATTTTATATAAGCAATAAGGCACGTCAGGAACATTGGTTTTATTAGGTTAACCCCACAGTCAGGGGCTGAAGGCACTCGGCTTCACCTTGTGCCTTATAACACCCGTGACCATGGGGTAAACCTAGTACAACCAATGCTCTGTCATGCCTCATTGCTTAAATATTCCATGGTGGGTTCAGTACAGTTCAATGTGATTATATGGATATGTATAGCCACACTTAGCACATTCAGTAGACCTTTGTTTGGTTCATTTAACCTTCACTTGTATATTTTGTGATTCTGAGCAAGTGACTTAACCTTCCTGTGCTCCAGGGATGCGCCAAAATATGATCTTGAGCTCATTGTACCTTTCCTGGCCAAACATTTTAAAAAAGAAACAATAAACTTGTTCCGATTGGCTTCCTCCACTCACTGACAGATGCTTCTTAGTTTGAGTTTTTCCTCTCATAGTACATGTTTTCATATACCCTATTTTCCATTTCAGAGCCTCAAGCTCAAAAATCTTCTTATCAATCACCTCACTCAGAGGGTGGAGCATATCTTCAGCTTTGCTGACTTCAGTTCCATCATCTTGATGGATAAAGCATCACATCTGCTCACCAGACTAGTAACTGTGTTATTTGATGATGTCATTGTATCATTTAAAGAAATAAATTTGATGGTGCTACATTTATTAAAATGTCATGAGTCTCCTTGGTCTGTCATCACATTTTGCTGTCTTACTATTCTTATCTAAAGGCATTACTTCTGTATGAGCACAGCTGGTTTAACTAATATCTGTGGATCAATCAAGAAGCTCCAAACATCTGAGTTACCCCTTGGTATCGAATTAGGCTCCAATATTGATGAAGATGTTGGCACTGCCAGAGATACCAAAACCACACCCGGGGCAGACAAGAAATTGTAATGCTGGACCAAGATGTCAACCTTTTTCTTCCTAAACTTCTATTTTGGAGACGAACATTTAATTGAGTTTCTTTGCACTGCAGATTCTTTTCAACAGGCCCTTTTCACTAAAGGGCAGGTAATACGCACCTGAAGTGCATACCCCACCCACGTACCTACGTGGTCCCATATAGGTGTAGGGTAAGCTGTATGCATGACTGCTAGCAACCACAGGGGGCTTGTCCATGGCCATACCCCCATGGCGCACATGGTCACGTGGGCACCGCTGACCCAGGTTGGCATCCAATTGGAAGCCCATACCGGGTCCCTGAGTGGATCCCTTGCACCCCTGCGAAGGTTGCAGGGAGTAGGGGAAAAGCCACATATAGTGGCATTGTAGACACACCTTCGGGCAGTCACCCGAACTACTGCCCCAACCATCTCCTGCATCCTAGTCGGCTGGGGCAGCACTGCAGTCAGGTTCCCATTACCACTATGCCCAGCAGCCATTATTTACGTGGGCACACACCGGATTATGACAAGTCTGGGCAGGCGTACCCATCACCCACTCTGCCTGGTACTTCGTGGCTTAGTGAATGCCATGTAATGCATGCACACCCCTGACATTGCCTCCAGTGTAGTCAACCCCTAGGGGTCTAGGAGGCAGGCACACAAGTGCCTTGTGCTGCACTTATGCACCTTTGGTGAATGCCGCCGGGGGTCCATAAGATCCCCACTATGCAGCATTTACCAGTGAGGTTGCTTACACGCCTTGGATTCGTGGGGCATAGGCAAAATTTTTGTTAGTGCATAGAGCTCAATATTAGCAGATGAGCAGTCTACCTGGGCTATCCTCACTCCTACACAACGTTAGCGAGAGAGTGGGTACAAGTGAAGTCCTTATTATAGGAGACTTCAACCTTGACTGGCTGGGTTCTATCTCTAAATCGTATGAGCCACTGCTCTCAGGCCTTGCCCTGAACCAGATTATCACTGAACCAACAAGGCCCTCCCCCCGGGGGCACAAAGGATCACTGATTGACTGGGTCCTGACCAATAGACCTGACAGGATCACATCCTCGGGCATCCTACCTAATGCCATCTCTGACCACTCACCCACCTTTTGCACCTGGGGCATCTCTCAGGCAAGAATACCCAGTAAAGTGATACAAATGAGGGACTACTCAAAATTTTACTTGCCCGACTTACTCACTGACCTTAGGTCAGTCGACTGGTCCGGGGTTACCGCCTCCTTGGACCCCGATCAAGCACTGGATGCATTCTTAACCAAATACATCCCAGTACAGAACAAACATGCCCCTCTCACTAGAAGGAGAGTGCGGGGCACCATTACCAAATGGCTTCATGGGGGACTATTCTCCCTAATGAAACTCAGGGACAAATGCTGGGAAACCTACAAAGCCTCCCACAGCATCGATGATCTCATTGCCTACAGACACCTCAGAAACTCCTGTAAAAAAAACCCATCAGGGCAGCCAAAAGTGAGTTCTGCTGAACCGCCCTACTCTCCTCAGCCAGCAACCCGAGGAGCTTTTGTCAGAACATTAGAAGTGCAGTGGGGGGCTCTGCTAGAGTGCAAGTCACGGACTTGCTCATTGACGGGGTTAGTTGCAATAGCCTACACACAATCTCTAATACCTTTAACGCAATGTTCTCCGAACAGCCCCCCCACTCTCTGCCCCCGACGCCCCCACATCCCCAAATGCTCCACCGCTTGAATCCCACTCCCCCAGCACCTCTTGACCCAAACCTGAGATCCAACCCTCCTTCCTACAACAAGTATCCACCACAGAGACCCAGAGGCTGTTTGCCAGTCTCTCACCCATACTGGTGCAGGGCACGACAACCTGGAGCCGAAACTGCTCAGGCTAGGAGCCCACCTCCTAGCCTGGCCTATAACGCATATCTTCAACTCCTTTCTAACCACTGGTGTCATCCCAGATATCTGGAAAGTAGCCAAGGTTACCCCTGTTCTTAAACAAGGAAACCCCAAAGAACCCTTGAACTACCGACCTATTGCTATTCTGTCGGCCGCCTCCAAACTACTAGAGAAAGTTGTGGCCTCTCAGTTAACCGAGTACCTACAGGAACACAACCTCCTCTCTCTGACCCTGCACGGGTTTAGGAAGGGGCACAGCATGGCTACCGCCCTGGCTGTAGTCACCTCGCAGATCAGAACAGCTACCGACCAGGGCAACCTCACAGGCGCGATCTTCGTGGATCTCTCCAAGGCCTTCGACAGGGTAGACCACTCCCTCCTCAGCTCCATTCTTCTCTCCCTCAGACTCTCAAACCCTGCCCATGCCTGGTTCCTCAATTACCTCTCTGGTAGGAAGCAATACAACAACTTTAACCAAACCCTCTCCCATCTCACCCCTGTCCAATGCGGGTTCCCTCAAGGGTCCGTCCTCAGTCCGACGCTCTTCTCCCTTTTCATCAACGAACTACCGTCCGTCTCCACCCATGGGCTAACCACTCTGTACGCTGATGACCTTGTCATCCTAGGTGATAGTGCTCAGCGACATTGGCACCATCAATTCTCAACCAAACTCCGACTTCATGATCCAATCCTGGCTGGCTGAACACAAGCTCACCACCAACCTTAAGAAAACCCAGGCTATGCTCTTTGGCTCCCTGAGCAGGAAAAAATCCTGCTCTGCCCCCCTTCTAATTCACAGGGCCGATGGCTTGCCCCTGCAGATGGTTGCCACTGTCAAGTACCTTGGCGTTACTCTGGACCCCCAGCTGGACCTCTCCCTACACATCCAAAACATCTGCAAGGCCATGAATGCTAAACTCGGTCTCGCCTACAGAGCCAAAAACTGCCTCACCCCAGCTGCTCAGATGGCTCTAGCCAGGGGTGTTCTCCTCCACTCCCTCTGCTATGGGCTGGTGATCTTTGCCCCGTGCCAAAATCCAGCCTCTGAAATGGGATACGGCCTACAACAGCATTTGCCGCCGCTTGCCTCCCTCCCCTGACACACACTGCCAGGACCCCACACTGCCTTGAGTGGCTCCCTCCAGAGAAGCACCGCATCTTCATAGTAGGGAACTTCATTGACAACATCGTTAGATCAGCCACCCCTGCTGCCCATGCCCTTCACCTCAACCCTGACACCACAACCTACCACCTTAGGTCAAGGGTGGCACTCAATCGCCTGGTTTCTAGGACGCGCACCCTTGCGGGTAATCGGGCCTTCGGCAACTATGCCCCAAAATTATGAAATTCGTTCCCATCCCTTACACAGTCCACCCCCTCCCATCCTGGATTTAAAACTTCCCTTTGGAACTTCCTGAAGGGCCCCTCCACCTGTCCATGCACCTTGTAGCCCCCCACACTACGTGTGCATGAGGGGCCTCTGCACCCTCAGGGCCCACTGCACTTACTCTCCTGACAACTGGTCAGGCAATGACTAAATGGATTACCAAAACTGGTATCGCTTGCTCTCCCATTGTATGTAAATTTGACTCACTCACTCTTTGTGCATGCTCTAGCTCTTAACTCTCCCAGGTCATCTGTAACCCCGGGCTCATATATTTTTTACTGGTTGTCATTCTTCTATGTATCCGGATATCTCACTGTATGTATGTAAAAGTTGTATTAGTCACTGTACCTGTAAATTCAAGTCTGTAACTCTCCCAGGTCGCACCTGAAAATAGGCACATGGCTATCTAGTGTGACTTACCTGGTAAACAAAAGCAAATAAATAAATAAACAAATATAGGCCTCCATCAGATCCCCATCCCCACACAAGATGCCAGCCCATACAACAAAGCTCCCTCCTGGAGCAGGGGATCGCCGGAGAGTGCTGTAGAAGGTAAACACTACCTCCCTTTAGACTGCAGTTTGTGGTGGGTGTTAGCCCATCGATGCTAAGCGTCAACTGCCCACGCTCCCACCCAAGGCCGACCCTCCTTTTATTGTCCCCTTCCTATGACATCACTTCCTGGCTGCATTTTTCCTTAGTCCCTATTTTCCCATTTGTAGGTTATACTTGACAAACACCAGCGGGCTTAGTCCTCCTCAGACTCCTTCTGCTTACTCACTACCACTCTCTCTGAGCCACAGCCCTTCGATCCCACCTCTCCACCTCATACACTAACACTATCACTGCTCTAAAGCCATACACCCCCACTACTGCCTGATCTGCACATCGGTACCACCCCCCACCACCTCTTCTCATACCCCCCAACCTGCAATTCTCTCCATCCTTTTTTTGCCACTAGGATTCGCTATTTCACAGCCATTTCCAGCCCCTAACCGAGCCAGCCTAGACACCGTAGACACCTAAATCCCCACCATACCATAGCCCTAAGACACCCACCCTGAAGGAGTCTTGAACCTGGTGCCCTATGCACCAAAGTCCGCAACCCTACCACTACTCCAAAGTGGCAGTCACCCTCACTGAAGTGCAGCCCTGACCCATATTCTTCTATTATGACCACCACTCCCAGTTCGTTATGCACTCTCTTCCACTACCATTGCACGTTAACATTTTGACCCTCATGGTACTCACCTCCCTCCATTTGGACCACACTGATAGCCCACTATGGTCCACACCTGATGGCCACCACATCACCCCCAACCCCACCATCACAGCAGAACCCTAGCCCCAGCACCCACCCCCTAAACACCCACCACACTCTCCACTCCCAGCCCATCCATGGACCCCACTCACCACCTTCCTATCCCTCCGCTCCCTACCCATTTCCTGCATGCTAGCTGCCCAACCCCATTCTCAACAGCTACCCCTCTCTAGTAAGAATACTCATGCTACTACTAGTCCTCACGGGAAATGTTGACCCCAACCCATGTCCCACCCCCACCTGCACACCTAGGACTTCACCAGTAGGACTCCGCACTGCCACCTTGAACATATGCAGCTGGCTAAAACAGTCTGCTGTGTTTCAATGTTAGGCCACCATGCATCAATGCATCAACCAGACACCATTGCACTAGTTGAGACCTGGATGTCTCGTTCTACTCCCGACTCCTTTGTCTTTCTGCCCGGTATGCCCTATACCAGGAAGACTGGGTGGGAAAACGTGGTGGTGGTTGCGTGTTCTACATCAGGAATAACATTATCAGCAACATACTCCAGCCACCCCAAGCTCAAAAATGGTGCCCAGCCCTCACCTTAAAAATCACCCAGACCCCTCCAGGGAACCACTATACCTCACAGTCTCCTATGTTCCCCCTAAGAATCAAAAGCCAGCCATCATCTCCCTCATGGATTTTCTCTCAACCGTTCCACACAAAGCTGACCAGACACTAGTAGGGGGCCTAAATGTTAACTGGTTTGGTCCCTCAGCAGCACCAATGAAGGATTCTTTCTCCACCCTTGACATGGTCCAATTAGTCACCAACCCACTAGACTTCATCCCTCCACTGGTAAAAGCACCCTCCTGGATGTCATTATCTCAAACTGCCCCCACAAAATTAAGGATATAAAAGTCCTCCCTGACTCCCTGAGTGACCACTCACCCATCCTATTCCTATGGACATCCTCCACCCCCAAACCCATAGCCCAAACTACCTTCTGTTGGCATCTCAGACCTGGGAGGTTAAGTAAACTCAAACAATTTCTCACCCAAATGGACTGGTCCCCCATCAAAGTAGCCCACAGCATCGACGTTGTGCTCACTTTGTTTACACAGCCCTTCACCACAGCCTGTGATCTCTATGCCCCACTCACTAAACACCGCTCCAAAAGACAAAATGCTCCTTGGATCACCCCCTCCCACTCCAAAAGCTAAGGAATAGGGACAATCTTTGGTACAAAGCCACAGATTCTGGCAGGACGGCTGACAGACAATCTTATAATGCTGCATGCAACAGCTGCACATGGGCCATTCACAAGGCCAAAGCAGACTACTATCAATCCACCTTCACCGCCACATGGGGGTCTGCCCGAACCTTCTGAAGTAATATCAAAGAACTCAATGGGAAGTCGCATTCCCCTACACCCTCTCAGCTTCCCATAGATAGCACCATCTCCACTGACCTACTTAAAATAGAAAACTGCCTAAACACCACCTCCACAGATCTCAGTACTGTCCTCCCCAGTTGCTTCTTTGACCCTGTGCCCAAGTCCCAACCCCCTACCTTACAACGCCCCCATTTCCTCCTGCATAAAATATTGGCCCAAGAAGCCCGTCCATACCTGCAAAAGGCATTAAACAGCAGCAACCCTAGCAATGATCCCCTAGACGCTAGGCTCCTTCAGCTAGTCCTCGATGAGGTCCTAGTCCCTCTCATGGACCTACTCAACAGATCCCTTTGCCTGGGGCAATTCCCCAGTGCCTGGAAGACAGCAGTTGTTATCCCCATTCATAAAAGTGGTGACAATTCCTCCCCTGGTAACTATCGTCCCATTTCCATTCTCCCCCCCTCAAAAGCCCTAGAAAAAGTGGTCACCACTCAACTCACTGAATACCTAAACAAGTACGACATCTTATGCCCAGAGCAGCATGACTTCTGCTCATGCCATAGCACAACCACAGCCCTCCTAGAATTCATCAACTTCCTACACTCCTCTCTAGACTCAGATAACATTGCTGGAGCTGTGTACATAGACCTATCAAAGGCCTTTGACACAGTCTACCACCCTCTACTGCTTGATGCCCTCTATCAACTCTGCTTCTCCTCTGGCACCCTGGCATGGTGTGCCAGTTACCTATCCTCTCGGTCCCAATGTGTCAAAATTAATGGGACCCTGTCTGACACGCTCCCTGCCCACTCTGGGGTGCTCCAGAGCTCCATCCTGGGTCCACTCCTTTTCACCATCTATCTGAACACCTTGCCAAAGGCCTGTTCTGAAAAAATCCTACTGTATATGGACGACGCAGTACTCTATGCCTTACACCACAAACCTGCCGCTCTCCAGAACGCCCTCCAAAATGCCTTCACTCAGGCAGAATCATGGTTTAAGGACCGTAGACTGGTCATAAACCTAAAAAAATGAAATCAATTATATTTTCCCACCATCAAAACAAAGCCAAAAGTGCACCACTCCTCATCCTCCCCAGCACCCCTCAAACAGGTACCTACCTACAAATATCTTGGACTTCCTGTCGACTCTGCCCTTACCTTCCATGAACACATACACATGCTAGCAACTGCTATGAACACTCAGATTGGACTCCTATACCAGCACAAGGACTGCCTCCCAACTGATGCCCTTAGGCTCACAATTACCTCCTCTCTACTGTCCCTCGTTGATTATGGGCTCCCTGTGTATGGGGCAGCAGATAACTCCACTCTCCAGAAAATTCAAATCTCCCTCAACAAGGTCTGCAGGCTCCTAATTGGTGCCTCTAGGCTCACCCACACCTGCTCCCTCTACTCCACAGCCAATCTCCTCAATCTTAACGAAAGACTCCGCTACCAGACTTGCCTGCTGACCAAGAAAATCTTGCTCAGTCTCTCCCATCCAGGGTCTCCACCTCCTCAAGCTACCCACACTTTCTCCAACCGCAACTTGGACAAAGCGGTCTTGACTGTACCCAGGGTAAAAACCTCCCTTGCCAAGAGATCTTTCCACTTCAGAGCCCCTGTCTGGTTCAACGCACTCCCAACTACCATTACCAGCACTCCTAAGATTGCCTCTTTCAAAGCGACTCTCGACAACCACCTCCTCGATAGCCGCTCCTGTACCTGCTACTAGCCTGCCAACAAAACACCCCTTAGGGCCCAAACCATCGACAATGTCCATTATGAACTGCCTCCACCTCATCTTTGACTACTCAACTGCAGGCTTCCATATAAGATGAATTGACCTGTGTTGCATGTTCTCTCATGGTAATAATAATTCTTGTGATCTCTCATTGTAATAATGCTTATGTGCTTATGTAATATCTGTCTCCAACGATGTAAATATCTGTATATGATCATGTATATATTATCTTTATACAACATCTGTATATTATACATGTTGGCTAAACATCTGTAACTGACTGTTTTCACTGTCCATTGCAACTGTTTGTTATCCCTGTCTTCCCTGTGATAAGGTACCTTTGTAAATGAGCCATTGGCTCAAAGGTTATAAATCCAATACTTTATAAATAAACAAATAAATAAATAAGTACCATACAGTAGTCATTTAAGTTTCAAAGGAAGGACTCTAGATCCATCATAGCTTCCCCCCTCCCACTTCATAAACAGTGATGAAATCAGTATACTGTGCACACATCTATCAATTTATAGAGAATCCCAGTCTACTGTACTACCCTGGGTATTGGTTTAATTCCTTTATGATCAGAAATGTTTCCAGGCTTACCTGAAAGGCCTGTGCTGACTTCATGTCCACTGTTTGTACTGGTAGGCTGTTCCACAGATTCACCACCCACTGGGAGAAAAGTGCTTTTTAATGTTTCAACTGAATTTATTACCCTGGAGCTTAAGGGTGTGCTCATGCATTCTGCTACAAAACACCAGATCAAATGTCTCTGATATTGTTGATGCACTTGAGTATGCAAAAGATGGAGAACATGTCCGCTTTCATTCTTCTTTACTTCAGGGTGAACATGTTAGGTCTCCAGCCTCTCCTGAAAGCTTTTGTTCTCCATACTTCTAATCATTTTTGTGGCCCTCTGTTGCACCTTCTCAGTTTGTGTTTTTTACATTGAAGAGATCAGAACTGTAGGTAGTACTCAAAATGTTGCCTAACCATGGCCTTTTAAAGTGTCAAGATTAATTCCCCCATTTCTACTGGTCACTCCCTTTTTGATGTAGCCCAGCATTCTCCTGGCCCTCTTGACAGCAGTCATGCATGTCTTGCCCTACTTTTCCAATTGCATATTTTGACTCTCAGGTCCTTTTAATCCCAACTGTAGAATGAGGAGTCCCACATAGTGTGCAGGTCCTATCTGTTCTTTCCTCCCTGATTGTAAACCCTTGCATTTTGTTACATTGAATCTAAGACTCAGCAGTCAGGCCAGTCGCCCAGCTTGTTCAGGTTCTCCTGAAGTGTGTCTCCATTCTTAAGAAAGACCAGCCCCTGTAAGCTTATTTCATCCACATAATTAAAGGGTAACAGTCAGCACTAAAAGCCCCCCTCCCCACAAACAGGTGTGGTGCTAGTCCCAATTTGCACACCGTGTGCAAAAACTATTTTCATTTTACTTTCTGTCTACTGCAGTAATAATTAAGTAATTAATGTATTTAGTTTCTTATTACTGGGTGAGTGCCCTTGACAATAATATGCCTATGTTCAGTCATTACCCAGGAGTGTACAGTTACAGGCATAGTGTTATACAGACACAATGAATAAGGTACAGGAAATGCATGGAAAAAACATGTTACAATAAAAACAAGCATTTGTCAATGCCGAATGTCATCTTGCTGGTATTGGCATTGGCAGTACAGGAGTTAGAGAGATGCATAATAGGAATGGCAGTGAAGTAGTGAACTGACACCAACCCCACCCCAACCCTGCAGAGACTGACAGGCATTGGGGTGTGCCTTTGGGTCATTGGCCATAACGCTCATGCCATTTCACCTCACCCTATCCTGCAGACACTGATAAGTGTCGCAACCTGCAGACACTGACAAGTGTCACAGTTTGCCTTGGGGTCTTTGGGCCTTACAGTCACCCCATTCCATAAGGTAATACACTGAGATGGGTGCAGTATAGGAGAATGGGGTGAGCTTTGGGGCCTAAGAGTCCAAGACACACCTTGATGCCTGTCAGTGGCTTCAGGGTAGGGGTGGGGTGGAATGGTGTAAGCATTACAGCCAACAATCCTAAGTCACACCCCTGATGCCAGTCAGTCTCTACAGGGTGGGGTGTTATGGTTGGAAACCCTAATGCCCCGGACGTTTGTTGGTATTTTCAAACCAAATGTTCAGAAGGGCTTTTTGTGACCCCACCTCATGAACAGTGGCAGTATCAGTTCATTAGCTGAAAGGTGATTTTGCACAGCGACTGCGCCATTTGGTGCCACAGGTGCAAAAATACATTTCGGGCAGGATGTGAAAAATGAAGGCTATACTGTTCATGAGGAGGTGTACAAAAATGGCACTGTTGCTGTACTGTTCATGAGGAGGTATAAAAAAATTGCAATGTTGAAAATCTGAAGTGAAAATATGGAAAATTGGTGAAGTCACAAGCATGCTTAGAAACTGCACAACACACACCCGTAACGCAATTATTTTGGGGATTTTTTTAACCAAATTTTCAACATAGGCATTTTGGGACCTCTGCTCATGAACAGGGTCACTTCGATTTTGTTAATCTGTCCCAAACATTGGTTTCTCACAGCGACCGCGCCATTATGCACCACATGTTCGAAAACAAATTTTGGGCAGGATGTGAAAAATGACAGCTGTACTGTTCATTAGGAGGTGTAAAAAATATGGCAATGTTGAAAATCTGGAGTAAAAATCTGAAAAATTGGTGAAGTCATGAGCGTGTGTAGAAACTGCACAACACGCCTGTAACACAATTATTTTGGGAATTCTTTTAACCAAATTTTCAACATAGGCATTTTGGAACCTCTGCTCATAAACAGTGTCACTGTGATTTTGTTAATCCGTTCCAAATGTTGATTTCCCACAGCAACCATGTCATTGTATGTCACATGTGTGAAAACACATTTTGGGCAGGATGTGAAAAATAACAGCTATACTGTTCATAAGGAGGTGTGAAAAATGTCAATGTTGAAAATCTGGAGTGAAAATATTGGAAATTGCTGAAATCATTAGCGTGTGTGGAAACTGCACAACACACACTCATAACACAGTCATTTTTATGTTGATTGCATGCAGCGCAAGAAACATATTGCGGGCAGCTTTCTCAGTAGCAGGCTGTGGAGGCGTGGCACTGTTGTGGCCAATGCCCCCACAGCCTGCAAAGGCTTGTCCCGCTTCCCCCAATGCCATTGCAGGCTGCTGGTGACAGCAGTTTCGAATGTTTGTGCCAACTGCAGACAATCCGCTGCAATGAGGGAGCAACACTTAATTGCAGGGTGGGATGTAAAAACCCTGATATTGTTTGTGAACATGGTGGCGGGTTTCCGCCGTGTTAACAAACAATATAACCCCACCTCCACCATGTTTTTTTGCCAACAGGGACCCCAATCCCCATCAGCCTTGGTGCTCCTGTGATTCTGGTGCCGACGGGGGAGCCCAGTCCCCATTGGCATTCTGTAACACCCCGCCCCCCCCCAGCTTTTCTTCCTGCTGACGGGGTGCCCAATCCCCATCAGCATAATGAATCCCCCCCTTTGTGTGCTGATGGGGGTGCCCAATACCCTGTCAGCTACTGCTGCCCCTCCAAAAGAAAGCCATTGGTGGCACATTGGGAGCCCACCCCAGCATGCCACATGCCCCTGTAAAGGGAAAAATGGTACTGTGGAGTATTTTGTTGTTTTTTTTTACCTGCAAAAAAGGAAATGGTCCCTCATAGTCTCCCTGGCCTCCACCCGCAACCCGCACCCACCCACTGCGCACCCTGCCTCCCCACACCCCCCACCCCATACTTACCTCAGGAGCTCGGCATGACGATCTTCAGTGGACCAGGAACACGTCTGCACTCTTCAAAGCTGACCACGAACTGAGGAAATGCCGGTAAGCTGTATAACATAATAAATAGAGTTTTTTCATCTTTAGTGCATATCTCGGGCATTTTTGGAAATTTTTTCACCAAATGTTCAACATAGGGTTTTTGGGACCCCTCCTCATGAATTCTTGAACTGTCATGGTGCTAATGGGCCCCGAAAGGTGAGTTTGAGGTCACTGCGTGGAATCACGTTTCAGGGCCGATTAACAAAATGACAGTGCCAGTGTTCATGGTGGGCTCTCAAAAGACTATATTGCAAATTTGGTGGAAAAAATCCCAAAAATTGCATTTCACGAGGCGTACTGCGCGGTTGCTTTCATGCGCTAAGTAACTTCATGAATTTGCAATATTTTGATGTCAGATTTTCAACACTGGCATTTTTTCACACCTCCTTGTGAACAATACGCTGTCATTGTTCACATCCTGGCGGAAATGTGTTTTCGCACTTCCAGCGCAGAATAGCATGGTCAGTGTGGGAAATCGGTGTTCTGGACAGAGTAAGAAAATGACAGTGACACTGTTCATGAGTAGAGGTCCTGAGATGCCTTTGTTGAAAATTTGGTGATGATAGACCATCAAATGACTGTGTTACAAGTGTGTGTTGCACACTTTCCACACACCCTTGTAACCTCGCAGATTTGTAATATTGTCATGCCAGATTTTCAACAGTGGCATTTTTTCTCATCTCCTTATGAGCAGTATAGCTGTCATTTTTCAGATCCTGACTGAAATGTGGTTTCACAGTTGTGGCACAGAATAATGTGGTTGCTGTGGGAAATCAGTGTTTGGGACAGATTAAGAAAATAACAGTGGCACTGATCATGAGCAGAGGTCCTAAAAGCCCTATGTTGAAAATTTGGTGACAAAACTCCATTACATGACTGCGTTACAAGCGTGCATTGAACTGGTTCCACGCACCCTTGTAACTTCTCAAATTTGTAATATTTTCACACCACATTTTCAACAGTGGCACTTTTTCACACCTCCTTATGAACAGTACAGCTGTCATTTTTCACATCCTGTCTAAAATATGTTTTTGCACTCCTGCTGGAGAATAGCACGGTCACTGTGGGAAATCAGTGTTTGGGACAGATGAAGATAGAATGACTGAAAGGGGGGAGTGACTGAGCTCAACTGAGCTCTGTCGGGACTGATGCAGATTTGTTTGTAGGCAGAAAAAGGCCCCAATGCAAGAGCCCAGTACAAAAGGTCAGTCTGCAGCACTGGGAGAAACAGAACGAGAGAGCGAGTGAGGGAGGGGGAGTGAGCGAACTCACCGGAGCGCTGTCAGCACTGCTGCAGATTTCTTTCTGGGCAGAAAAAGGCATCAAAGCAGGCAGGGGCCCAGTAGAAAAGGCCAGCCTCCAGCGGTGGGAGAAACAGTACGAGTGAGTGAGACAGGGGGACTGAGTGAGCTCAACGGAGCTCTATCAGGACTGCTGTGGATTTCTTTGTGGGCAGAAAAAAGTGCCAATGCAGGCAGAAGCCCCGTACAAAAGGGCCACTTGCAGCACCAGGACAAACAAAATGAGCATGTGACAGAGGGAGACTGAGCGACCTCAACGGAGCTCTGTCAGGACAGCTGTGGATTTCTTTGTGGACAGACAAAGGTGCCAATGTAGTCAGGAGCCCCGTACACAAGCGCAGCCTGCAGCACCAAGAGAAACAGAATGAGTGAGTGACAGCGCGGTAGGGAGCGACCTCAATGGAGCTGTATTGTGCCTGCTGCGGATTTCTTTATGGGCAGAAAATGCGGCAACACAGGTAGGAGCCCAGTACAAAAGGCCAGCTTGCAGCACCAGCAGAAACGGAATGAGTGAGTGAGAGAAGGGGAGTGATCTAGCTCAATGGAGCTGTGTAAGGACTGCTTCAGATTTCTTTCTGGCCAGAACAAGCTGCCAATGCAGGCAGAAGCCCAGTACAAAAGGGCAGCCTGCAGCAGCAGAAGACACAGAACGAGTGAGTGAGGGAGGGGGAGTGAAGGATCTCAACAGAGCTCTATTGTAACTGCTGCAAATTTCTTTGTGAGCAGACAAAGGTGGCAATGCATGCAGGGGCCCAGTACAAAAGGGCAGCCTGCAGTGGCGGAAAACCAGAATGAGCGAGTGACAGAGGGGGAGTAAGCAAGCTCAACGGAGCTCTATTGTAACTGCTGCAAATTTCTTTGTGGGCAGACAAAGGCGGCAATGCAGGCAGGAGCCCAATAGAAAAGGGCAGCCTGCAGCACCGGCAGAAATGGAATGAGTGAGTGAGAGAGGAGGGGAGTCAGCAGGCTCAACAGACCTGTGTTGGGACTGCTACAGATTTCTTTGTGGGCAGAAAAAGCCACCAACAGAGGCAGTAGCCCAGTACAAAAGGGCAGCCTACAGTGCCAGGAGAACCAGAATGAGGGAGTGAGTGAGGGGGAGTGAGCCACCTCAACGGAGCTCTGTCAGGACAGCTGCAGATTTCTTAGTGGGCAGAACAAGGTGACAACATAGGCAGGAGCCCAGTACAAAACAGCAGCCTGCAGCATGGGGAGACACAGACTGAGCGAGTGACAGAGGGGCAGTGAGCGAGCTCAACACACCAACGCAATCAACATTCAGCATTGACAAATGCTTGTTTGAATTGTTTCAACAAAATTTGCAATATTAGACTCCAATTTATGATTATTATTTCATTAATCAGTCCAAAAAGGTGATTCTATGCAGTGACTGTGAAATAACCTTCTGGACCTAATAACGAAATGACAGTGCATGTGTTCATGAGGTGGGTCCCAAGAACTCCATGTTAAAAATTTGGAGCCAAAATTAAAAAAAATGGCTGACATATCCACCTAAATTTAACCCTTCCCCCCATTGATGCCATTATACAGCTTACCGTGATTTTCTTCAGTTCACTGTCGGCTTTTCAAGAGTTCAGATGAAGATCACGTGCCGGACCTCTGGAGGTAAGTATGGGGTGAGGAGGGTGCAGTGAGGTGGGGTGCGCAGAGGGTTGGTTTGGGTTGGGGAGGAGGGTAGATCCTGATGACAAGGGACCATTTTCTGTTTTACAGGGACCAAAAAAAATGTCGGAGGAAGGTTTTTTTTTTTTACAGGCTTGCAAAAAATACATTTGGGCACACTGGGGTGGGCTCCCAGTATGCCACATGTTTTTTTTTTGGGGGGGGCTGAAGCCAATAGGAATTGGGAACCTCTGTTGGCAAACTAATTAAACTGGTGAGGCATTATGCCGACAGGGACTGGGCACCCCCATCAGCAAACAAATTGAAATGGGGACGGGGCATACTGACAGGGGGATTGGGCACTCTGAAGTCAGTTTGCTGGGGATTGTGTGGTGGATGGTGGGAGCCGCTGCCATGTTTATTGAAATGTTTCACCAAAAAAGGCTTATACAGGAGGTGTGCCGTCTGTGCCACTGCATGACAAGCTTGTCTCCGATAGCAGCTGGACTTTTCTTTCAAGTTGGTGGCACTTTGCATATACTTGTGTCAGCGCTAGCATGCTGGCTAATTGGAGAATGAGGGACACACCTACTAAAGCGTCCCCTGCATTCGCCAACACTGACACATCTCTGCATTTCTCCTACTTCCACAAAATGTTGCTTGTA
This sequence comes from Neoceratodus forsteri, assembly GCA_016271365.2. Classification (NCBI taxonomy): domain Eukaryota; kingdom Metazoa; phylum Chordata; order Ceratodontiformes; family Ceratodontidae; genus Neoceratodus; species Neoceratodus forsteri. The sequence continues at coordinate 1,652,877,926 of CM057449.1, forward strand.
CACGCACAAGACAACATAAAAATGATGGGAACAAGCATCTACAAACACTAATTACACAGTTGATGGGAAAGAATAAAGTGCAGCATATCAGCAAACAATTTGTATTCCAGCAGAACAAACTGTGAGCACATAGAGAATGCACAGAGGAGGCAGTTCATAACACCATAATTAAGGGAATGGTACAAGGCAAATAATGCACTTAACAACTAATCTGGCAGTACCTTATTACTATAAGTAAGCATAGATGCAGTTCCAACATCTGAAATAGGCATCAAAAACAGATACAGTGTCAGAGTCCTCTAGATAGTGGTAAATTCTGTTTTAGAACAGGAATGGGATGGGAAGTGACAGAGGGGAAGTGGAAGGAAAGTATGGCGAGTGCCAGAGGAGAAGGGGAAGGAAAGTGTAGTAGATTTTATTATGCTGATTCTGTTTCCTTCCAAGCTGACATTTTATGTAACCAGAAATCCAAGAATCCACTGCAGCTAACATCAGGGCAGGGCTACACTGGTGGGAGTTTCAATAGCCTGCAGTGGAGGTCAACGTTTCTTAAGTGCTGATCTTTTGTTTGCAGGTCCCACTGTCCTTCTGGAGCTTGGTAGAGTCACAGAGGACTGTACTTAGCCCTGGAAGAACAGCAAGACTATGAAATAATCTGACCTGAGCTTATAAAATCTCTAACATTCCCTGCAAGCTATTGAATTTCCAACTGCTATAGCCCTTTTCTGATGTCAGCTGCAAGGGATTCTGGTTACAGAAAATATCAGCATGTAAGGAAGCAGGTTCAGTTTGCTACTATCTGCTATGCTGCAGTAAACAGTAAAAAAAAAAGTCTTTGCATACAACTTGCAGATTAGGACCAGCCTGTACATGGGTGTGGGGCTCTTAGTACTTTCTGTTGTCCTTATATCTAAGTGAAATTAGCAAATTCAAAATTTTTGGAATTTTCATTTAAGTCCACGAAATTTCATGAAATATTTTGGAAGTTTCTGAAATTTGTTAATTGACCATACCTCAGGCGTTTTTATAGCTAGATGTTTGGAATTTAGTATGTTTATTGTATGTTATAGTCCCTAAAAGTGTGCACTGTTTCATGATATTTGGATGAAAGATGGAGAAATTGTAGTGGCTCAACATCCAGTAATTTAATATTTATGTGAAAAGTTCTGAAAATATTTCTAAGCTTGCAACTTTACAACCTCTGGAGCTAGATAATTGAAAATGTGGATGCATACTTTCTTAGAAGAGTCATAGAAACTGCTAAATAGAGAAGTAATGGTTATGTTACTTGTAAGTTTTAGCCATGGCCTGCCTCTGAACATGACTTCCTGGGCTCGCTTCTGAACCTGGGTCGTCAGTATGGCAGCATGATGCTCAGATGCTGGGCCATGGTGGTTGACTTAAAGCCTAATATTTAGGGTCAATGAAACTAACAATATTGGTGATATTCTGTTCTTTAGCTTTAAACTAAATAGGGGCCTAAATTCAGCAGTTTACAAAACTGCAAAATGGTAATTTTAAAATTGCACAATGTTTGGTGGCTTCTATCTCAGTCACCTTTAAGGCTAGAGATCTGCAGCTTGGCACACATGTGCGTGGGCATTGGTAAAGTCACTATACAAAATTTGGTGCATTTTGGACAAACGTTTTGGGCGTGAGTTTCAAAGGTTGATGCAAGGCTTGCATCAAGCCCTGGTCAACCCCATTGTTTGATGCAACTGCCCCAAACTCCGTTGATGCAGCTGCACCCAACTTTAGTACATTGTATGCAGTTGTGACATGTTTTATACTTTATGACAGTTTGCACCAAAGATTTGGGCAAGCCCCATAAAAAGGGCTCCAAGTGGCACAAGTTAGACTTGGGGGGGGAGCTTGTCTAACTTGTGGCATTTAGCACATAGGAATGAAGATCATGATTGGCACTGAGAGAATTCCACAAGCTCCCTGTGCTATAGGATGGGAGCATCAAGGGCTTTCAGCATTCATAGAGCATTTGAAAATTGGGCCCTTTACATAGCTGTTAACTGTAATTTTAAAATTTGTGAATGTTTGGAGGCTTATAACTCAGTCATCTTTAAAGACAGTGATCTGAAACTTGGCATATCTGTAAGGGCATTGGCAATGTTGTTATACCAAATGGTGCAATTTTGACAAATACTTTTTAAACTAAGTGGAAATAACCTACTGTAAGTTGTAATTTTAGCAAAATTTCACAGACTTTTTCTGGAATTTTACAAATTTTCACAGAGGTGAAATCAGCAGAAGATGCATGTTGTCCAGCCCTAGTTGAGCTTTAAGAAGCCTGTTGAAGACCTCCATTTTTGTTCACTGATATAGATGTTGAAGATCAGTGACCCCAGTGCTGATACCTGAGGAACATTATTGAACATTTCTCTCCACCTATAGTACTGACCATCCACCACCACCCTCTGCTTTCCACCCCAACACAGTTATCAATCCACTTTGTGTATGCCTCATGTAAACTGCATGGGTTTACTCTACTCAAAAGTTTTGTTATACATCACAGTATCAGAGGCCATGCTAAAGTTAAAATAGACTGAGTCCATGGTCCTTCCCCTGTCCACTTCCATGTTCACCCCCTCAAAGAGGGTGATCAGGTTGTACTGGCATGAACTGTTCTGTCATGAACCACCAGGCTGGAAGTATAGCCTATAGGTTAGAGTAATGAGCTGTGAGGAACTTGGTACATCCAGCAGCCCTGGGTTTGAATCCCATAACCTCCACTTGTATACTGTGTGACTCTGAACAAGTCACTTAGCCTTCCAGTGCTCCTGGGTCACCCCTGACAACAGGCAGGTGTGCCGAGTGAGCCATACATGGTCACCAAAGAATAATAATAAAACCATGCCAAGACTGGTTAGGAACTGTATCCTTAACCAAGTATTCCATTACTCTGTCCTTGATAATGGCTATCAGGACCTTGCCTAGCATTTATGTCAGAATGACCAATCTAGATTTGCCCAAGTCTGGCCATGCTTCCCTTCTGAAGATGAGAACCACATTGAACACTATCCTGTCATCTGGCACCACATTTGTCCAGACAGAATACTGAAAGATTACTGCAAGTGGCACTGCCATCTGTTCCTTTAGATATATCATTGTAATTTATTTATCTGATTTGGTTACCAGGTAATTGCATTGCACCACTTGGCCCTTGTATAGCCTCATCTGGGCTGGGGAAGATGAAAATACAACATACCTATATAGAAAATTAATACTGTTTAACTCATACACAAAATACATCTCAACAACACAAAATGCTTTGGATTATTTATTTGTTTGTTTGTTAAAGGTTTTAACCATTGAGCTGATGCTCATTCACAATGGTGACCTTATAGTATAGAACAAATTCAAATATATACATAGAAGTATACATATACTGTAACATATAAACACCATACGCTTAGTTACCATCTTAAATCACAATCAATTAAAACAATGACAGGCCTGTAGGAAGATGTTAGACAATGTTTCAGAACTGAGATTTACAAAGGATTGATTAGCAATATTCTGAATTTAGTCAGAAGTTTGTTCCAATAAATGGGAACAAAGTAGCTAAAGAAATGTAGAGATCTTTTCATTTTGGTATGCAGTACTAATAATTCCTGTACACATGAATTTCTCAGAGAGGAATCAGTTCTTCTAAAAGGCAACCCATTACTTTGGAAATTTGGAACAAAACCCAGACCACTCACATAGGCAAATATACATTTATGTATTTCCCACCTTTTTGTTAGCGAGATCCAACCAAGCCGCTGATACAGGTCAAAATGGTATACATTCTTAGGACATTTTAAGATTAGTCTGGCTAGCTGATGATATAATACATCCAATTCATAAAGGCAATCCAAAAAGGCATTACTACATAAATATCTTCATAATCAATCATGGGTAAAATCTGAACCTGGGCTACTGTTTTTAAAATACCATCTCAGGTGCCATAAAGTCCAACTGCCTGCTGCCAGCAATGACTGTGAATGCTTTGCAGTAAACATCCTCATAGGCAAGGGGGAGAAAGGGCTGATTGTTATGTCAGTATACATTCCGCCTGGACACCAGCAAACAGGGTTAAATGATTTCATCAACCTCTATATCCAGGCAAGTCACAATAAGGAAACTATTGTGCTAGGAGACTTCAATTCTAACTGGCTAACCAGCTCCAGTTCCTCATATAGGGACCTGATTACTTGACTATACCTACTGTAACACAGGTGGTCCAGAGATGCACAAGAACCAACTACAGAATGGGAACAAGTACCCTGATGGGCTGGGTACTGACCTCCCACACCAAGAGAATTACCAATGTCCAGATGCTTCCAAATGCACTGAGTGACCATTCCCCTGTCCTATGTGAATGGTCATCCAAGCTGCCAAAATTATCCACAAGGCTGGTGATGAACAGAGTCATCAGAAATTGCTCTATGGCCGCCTTCAAGAAACACCTGTCCAACACAGACTGGAGAATCCTGGATACCCATCCTTCTGTTGACGCAGCCCTCCAGCTCTTCCTCAATCAGTTTAACTTGACTGCAGACAAGTATGCCCCTTTTCATAAGAAAATGATAAAAAGGAGGTGCATGGACTGGATCACCCCAGAAGTCCTTGGTTTGATGTGAGAATGTGATCTAGTATGGCACCGAGCAAGGATAACAGGGACAGTAGAGAATGTTCAAAATTACCAAGCTGCTAGAAATAGGTGCACATGGTCAATATGGCAAGACAAGGCCTCCCACCACAGAAATAAGCATTCCAAGTGCCTGAAAGTTGGCATAAAATGCTGGGCTACCATCAAGGACCTCTTAGGGACTTGTGACAGGTCCCCACCAACCATGGTCCGCCACAGTGACAAAGTCATAGTTGACAAAGCTACCATAACCAATATTTTCAATGAGACATTTACTGACAACCATGCAGTCATACTACCTAAAACAGCTGCTCACAAGGACAAAACACTGAGCTGTGAACACCTGCCCCCCCCCTTAGCACCAGCCCAAAATTCTGATTTCAGCAGATGACCACCAAGGAGGCTGCTAAATACCTTGCAAGAGTGCTGGGTTAAACAAGGATGGGTGGGGACAGAATTGACATGAAACCTATCTCAATCGCCCTCCCTGAAGTGGTCGTACCTATCACTAAGCTTTTTAATATTTCACTTCGGATGTCAGCCTTCCCATCCACCCGGAAAACTGCCCAGTCACTCAGGTTCTAAAAGGAGAGGATCATTCACTTGTGTCCAATTACAGGCCCATTTCCATCCTGTCTTCTCTCTCCAAAGAGCTGGAAAAAATCATTGCAGACCAGCTCTCTGCCCACCTTCACAAATACAACCTCCTCAGCCCACAACAACATGGGAGTCGCAAGTGGCACAGTACCAGCATGGCCCTCATTGAATTCACAGGCTATGTCCATGAGGCACTAGACCAGGGGCAACTGGCTGGAGCAATCTATACTGACATATCTAAGGCATTTGACCTTGTGGATTACAAGATGCTGCTCCACAGGTTAACCTGCATTGGGTTATTCTTGGACATGGTTGGGTGGTTCTCCAGCTACCTGTCTGAGCACTCACAGAAGGTAAAGATTAATGGTACCATCTCAAAGGCCAGGAAAGGCACAGTCAGGGTCCCACAAGGGTCCATACTGGGCCCCTTCTTGTTTAGCCTCTTCATAAACAACCTCCCAGCTGCATGCCCCTCTGCCAAAGTTCTGTTCTGTGTAGATGACACTATGCTATTCCTTAGAGGCTCTTGCCAAGACACACTGACCAGGAACCTACAGTGCAGCTTTGACCTGCTACAGGAATGGTTTAACACCAGCCTTCTAGTACTCAATAGTAAAATGACTAAGACAATGTTCTTTACCAGTCACCAGAAGAGGAGAAATCAACCACACCATTTAAAATAGCACTCAATACGGACTCCACCTTCGAACAGGTTCACCTTTTCCGGCTCCAGGGGGTCACAATCAATGAGTCCTTCACTTTCAAAGAACACTTAAGTAATATCACTAAGGCTGCAAACAGGAAGTTGGGGACACTGTACAGACTCTGCTTCTGCCTTATCCCTGAAGCCAGGCTTCAGGCAGTCAATGGCACAATCCTGCCAATCCTGGACTATGGAAACATGGTTTATGGTGCTGCCACAGACACTAGCCTACACAAAGTCGACCTTAACCTCAATAAAGCACGCAGATTTGTCCTGGATGTGGATCACATCACACACACCTGCGAGCTCTACATAAGGACAAAGTGGCTCCCCCTTCCGGGATAGAATAAAGTTCCAGATCTGCTTACTAGGAAAGAAGGTCCTACTGGGACTGGCACCTGTCTCCCTGCAGCCATTATTCAGACCTGCCCCAGGCGAGCATGCCACAAGAAGTGTCTCCAGGCATGCCTTAGCTGTTCCCTTCAGGAAATCAGCCCAGGGGAGATGTGCCTTCATGGTATGGGCTCCCACCTGGCTAAATGAGCTTCCAAACACAATCACCAGCCTTCAATGCCTAGGGAACTTCAAATCCAAACTCCGTAAGTCCATCTCTCCTCCAGTCTGCTGCATGTGTCAAACATAATCCCAGCATCCAGACCATCACTCAACTGCTGACTTGCTGTGGCCAGGTTGCTCTTACTCCACCCCATCCCTATGCCCCTCCCTACCACTCTCCCCACTTGTCCTTTGTCCAGTACCCCCTCACTACCTCCCACCTACCCTCTGTCCAGTTCATCCACACTACTTATGTTTCTACACACTCCAAGGCAGTGCCAGTATCATAATGTTAACTTCTCACTAGTCTTTAATTTAGTTGCGGGCCAAAACAACATAGATTTGGTTTTAATAGTATTCAGTTTCAGCTTGGAATCTGTGAGAACACTTGCAGTCCATCAAAACTTTTCTAGAGTGCACTCTGTATCTCGAGTACTGAAGAATGTGAGATATAAATTATTGTATCATCAGCATATAGATGTTAGCTAGAGCCCCTAACACATTTACCTAGATCTTTAAAGTAAATTAGAAAAAGGAGGGACCTACTGTAGGACAGAGCCCTGGGCACACCTCTAACCACTGAAAGTGGAGTAGATTCAATACCATCTACAGCTGTAACTTGGCATCTGTGATTAAAATATGAACAGAACCAAGTTAACACCTCCCTACTGAAACCCACTTCATAAAGTCTTTGTAGTAATAGTTGATGGTTAATCATTTTGAAGGCCTTGGAGGGATCAACTAAGGCATTGATTGTCATTAGCCCTACTGATGTCATCCGAGACCCTCGACATGGAGATCATCATTCCATGGAGTTTATGGAATCCAGATTGATATTGATCAAAAAGGTTGACAACAGTAAAGCAGACATATTGAACAGGTATTTCTGCTCAGTCTTTACTGAGGAAGAGGAGGGTAATGGGTCTGAAAGGAGTACAAGGGGTGAGAATGGTGAAGAAATGGACACAAGTCCCTTTACATGAGAAAGGGTCCTGAAGGAACTGGAAGTAATAAGAGTTTATAAAGCAATGAGGCCAGATAGGGTGCACTCCAGGGTCCTTAAAGAACTAAGATAGGTGGTGGTTGAACCTCTGGCTATCCTGTTTAGCCAATCACCGGAAACAGGGGAGGTACCCAAAGACTGAAGGACAGCAGATGTAGTCCCCTTATACAAAAGTGGGAACAAAGAGGAAGCAGGGAACTACAGACCAGTCAGCCTCACCTCGGAAGTGGGGAAGATCATGGAAGCACTACTGAAGGAGACACTGGTGGAAAATCTGGTTGTCTGTGGACTACAGGACCCAAGGCAGCATGGTTTCACCAGGGGGAGGTCATGACAGACCAACCTCATTGAATTTTTTGACTGGGTGACTAGGGAGGTGGATCAGGGGAGGGCAGTGGACATGGCCTATCTGGACTTCAGCAAGGCCTTTGACACTGTGCCACATAGAAGACTATAACACAAACTGGGGAATATGGATGTGGGCAGGACATTAGTGTGGTGGGTAGGTAACTGTCTGGGTGGCAGAACACAGAGGGTGGTGGTAAATGGCTGTCACTCAACAGAGGAAAGAGTGACCAGTGGGGTACCATGGGGATCAGTGCTGGGGCTGGTCCTGTTCAACATCTTCATCAGTGACATTGCGCAGGACCTAGAAGGCAGAATTTCACTGTTCGCTGATGACACAAAGCTCTGTAGCAGAGTAGACACACCAGAGGGTGTAGATAGAATGAGAAGGGACCTTCAGAAACTTGAAGAATGGTCCGAGGTTTGGCAGTTGAAATTCAGTGCAAAGAAGTGCATCCGTCTTTCGGATGAGACGTTAAACCGAGGTCCCATCTGCCTGGATTGGTGGTAGTTCAGGTGGATGTTAAAGATCCCATGGCACTTATTGAAAAGAGTAGAGGAATTTCCCCGGTGTCCTGGCCAAATTTCCCTCATTCACTAAAAAACAAATACCACCAACAGCTTAATCTGGTTCAAGGTCAGTTGGCATTCATCTGTATCCCCCTCCCCCTGGTCGTGCCTGAAAATAGGCAGGATTTGTCTGGTGCACTTACCCGGTCAACAAAAACAAAATTAATTAATAAAGTGCAAGATAATGCATAGGGGGCACAAAAACCCTGGTGCAATATACCAGTTGGGGGGTAAGGATATAGCATGCACCAAGCAGGAAAGGGATCTTGGGGTTATCATCTCTGATGACCTCAAGGTAGGGAAACAGTGTGACAAGGCATCAGGTAAAGCAAATAGGATGCTGGGATGCTTAAGCAGGGGCATCACCAGCAGGAAAAGGGAGGTCATGATTCCACTATACAAGACACTAGTGAGGCCCCACCTGGAGTACAGTGTACAGTTCTGGAGACTACCTCACGTAAGACATAGACAAGGTAGAGAATGTTCAGAGGAGGGCAACAAAGATAGTACATGGATTGCATCACAAGTCCTATGAGGACAGGTTGAAGGAACTGAATATGTACTCCTTGGAGGAGAGGAGGGAGAGAGGGGATATGATAGAGACATATAAGTATTTTACAGGGAGGAACAGGGTGCAGGAATGCACTATTTTTAAATGAAAAAGATGTTCCAGGACAAGAGGGCATGGGATGAAGTTGGAGGGAGGATGATTCAGAGGAAATGTGAGGAAGAATTTCTTCTTGACCTTGTGCTGGCAAATGGGGACTTTGTGAGAGAACTTACAGTGGAGGAACCGCTGTCAGGGAGTGACCACCACTCAGTATGGCTCACATTGGATATGGGCAAGGAAGGAGTGGAATCTGGCACAATAGTTCTGGACTTCAGGATGGCCGACTTTGGGACGATGGGGGAAGTGGTAAAAGGGTACCTGGCCAGAATTCAATCTAGTATAGACACTAACCAGAGGTGGGAGCTCATAAAGCTGGGGATAGTGTAGGCAGCAAAACCTGCTGCAAAGCCTGAGCAAGAAGGCTAGGGCTAAGAAACCGATCTGGTTGAGCAAGGAGGTCATGGAAAATGTAAGGAGGAAAAGAGCTGCCTTTAGAAGTACAAGAAAACAGGAGGGAGGACAGGAGGAGGAGTACTTGACAGAAACGAAGGAGGTGACAAGGGCAGTAAGGGGAGCCAAAGCATCTACAGAACTCAGGCTGGCAAAAGCATTAAGAAGGGGGAGAAGGACTTCTTTAAGTACATCAGGGAGAAAAGGAGCTGTAAGGACCACATAGTAAGGATTAGGAAGGGGGGGTTGGGTGGAAGCAGGGTGCGATAAGGCGGAAGCACTAAATGAGTACTTCTGCTCAGTATTTACTAAAGAGAAGAGGGGGGTGACACCCAAGGTGGGAGAAATGGCAGAAGCAGTGTGGGAAGTGGTGACAGATGGGGAAGTCATGGAGAGCAGAGTTCGAGAGGACTTGAAGGCACTGAGGGTGGACAAGGCACCAGGCCCAGATGGCATCCACCCCAGGGTACTGAAGGAGCTGGCAGAGGTCCTTGCAGGATCTTTGGCAGACCTATTTAATGCCTCACTACATTCAGGGTGTGTACCTCAGGACTGGAGGATGGCTCATGTGGTGCCCCTCCACAAGAGTGGCTCCAAGGATGAACCGGGAACTACAGACCAGTGAGCCTCACATCCATCGTGGGTAAGCTAATGGAGACTATCCTGAAGGAGAGGCTGATGGCCCTCCTAGAGGCCAAAGGACTAAAGGACAGCAGACAGCATGGCTTCATACGTGGCAGATCCTGCCAAACCAACCTGGTCGAGTTCTATGACTAGGTAACTAGGCAACTGGACAGGGGCCATGCAGTGGATGTCCTGTATCTGGACTTCAGTCAGGCATTCAACTCAGTGCCACATGGAAGGCTGGGAAGGAAGTTAGTAGGCACAGGGCCGTGTGCAAAACTGGTGAGATGGGTAGGAAACTGGCTGCAGGGAAGGCAACAGAAGGTGGTGGTGGGTGGGGAGCTCTCACACCCAAGGGCAGTGACGAGCGGTGTTCCACAGGGCTCAGTGTTGGGACCAGTGTTGTTTGGGATATTCATTGCAGACATATCATGGGACATCAAGAGCAAGATCAGTCTGTTTGCTGATGATACCAAGGTAGGCGCAGTGGTGGATGACCTAGGGGGATGGCAGGGGTTGCAGGATGATCTGGCACAGCTTGAAACCTGGTCAGACACCTGGCAACTGGGCTTTAATGCCAAAAAGTGCAAGGTGCTGCATTTTGGGATGAAGAACCCAAGGAGGAGTTACCAGCTAGGGGGATTGCAGCTAGCCCAGACATAGGAGGAGAAGGATCTGGGTGTGCTCATTACAGGGTCAATGAACAACTCGGCACAATGTAGGAAGGCAGCTGCAAAGGCCAACAAAATGCTGGGTTGTATTGCAAGGGATATATCCTTGAGGAGGGAGGAGGTGATTCTGCTGCTGTATAGGTCATTAGCTAGACCACACCTGGAGTACTGCGTGCAGTACTGGCGTCCATATCTGAAGAGGGATATTAAGTTACTGGAGGGGATGCAGCAGAGGCGACAAAGATGATCAAGGGGCTGGGGACTTATCATACTGAGAGGAGGTTGAAGGAGTTGAACATGTACTCACTGAAGGAGAGGAGAGACAGTGTGACATGATTGAAACCTTTAAATACATGAAAGGAATAAACAAGACAGGTACAGAGGGGCTGTTCAAAGTAAGGGAGGGGAGGGACACCAGGGGCCATGATATGAGACTGGAGTGAGGAAGGTTCAGGAGGGAGATGAAGAGACACTTTTTGACTTAGAGGGTGGTGGCTGGGTGGAATGCGTTACCTGCTGAAGTGGTATGCAGTAGAACAGTGGACTGCTTCAAACGAGGATGGGACAGGACAAGGGGGAGGGTTAATGAAGGGGAAAGGTGGAAGGGAGGGGCAGCTGCAGAATAAGGGGTGCTAGCTGCACATTTGAGCAGACTTGATAGAACTCTAGGCCTTTATCTGCTGGCAAATTTCGTATGTTCATATGTTCTTATGTTCGTATGTTCACAGAACAGGTGGTGGACAAGTGGAACACCCTGCCAGAGGAAGTGGTGGGGGCTGAAACAACCACGGGATTTAAGAATGCATGGGATAGACATAAAGGAATTCTGGAGGTCAGGGGTAAGGTACAACAGACTTCTAGGAAAACATAAACTGAACTTACAAGCTCAAATGGGCAGACTGGGTGGTCCACATGCCCTTATCTGCCGACACTGTCTATGTATCTATGTATCTTGGAAAAATTCAACAAGTTGCCTGGCCAACAATCTTTCAAGTACTTTACAGTACTTACAATTAGAAGTAAAGAAACGGGTCCATAATTGGATAAGTGGCCAGGGTTGCCCCCCTCAAAAACTGGAGCAACCCTGTCCAGTTTTTAAACCCAAGAAAGAAGACCCAAGGAAACAGACTGATTAAATAAGTATGTTAAAGGCCCAGTTATCTAAAAAGCAAAATACTTCAACATAGTTGAAGGCAGTTCATCAGGTCCACAACTCCCACTAGTCTTTAATTCAAGTAAACTTTCTAGGACTTCATATAATTCAATTTTCCTAAAGGTAAATAAAGGGAAACCCTCATTATGAGTATCCCAGGGTTTCCACAGGGGCTGTGTTACATCTCCAAAGAAATTACCAGACTCAACAACAAATGTATTAAATATATTAGGAGTTGTTCTTCCATAATCACATTTTTTCTCAGGTGAAAGACAAATAGGTTTATTGTGTCTGGCTTGACCATACAGATCTTTGATAATTGCCAAAAATGTCTCTGGGTTCCACACAGACTCCAAAGTTTTTTCCTTAAAAAAGGTCTTCTTAGCTTCTCTTACCCCCACAACATAAATAGTCCTTAATTTCCTATACTGCTGCCAATCATCTGTTGTCCATGTACATCTTGTTTTTTCCCATGCCTTATTTTTGTCCCATTTCAATTTCTTTAATTTAGAAGTAAACCAAACCACAAAATTTAGTTTAACCTTTTTAAATTTTAATGGAAAATGTTTATTACAAACTTTCATTAACTTGTCCAAAAAATACTCCCAGGCCAAATCCATATCTGGGATCCACTCAAGTGGATCCCAGTTTAAGCTTTCTAAATCAGAAATACATTTTAAATTATCAAAATCTTTAAAGGATCTAGACTTCAAAAATTTGGCAAGACCTTAATTCTATTTTTCCCGTTCACACAGTACACCACATTATGGTCACTAAACAGATCAGCAGTGACCCCAGTTACAGTATAATGATGGACAGCTTGTTAACATTAATTCAATTAGGGATATATCATTAGGATTGTTAGGATTTCAATGAGTGGGATAAGTTAACAATTGGCTCAACCTCAAACCCAAGGAAATTCTTATATTTTAACCCTTACACCGCCAAGGTTTTTCTGAAAATTGCATATCCCTGCTGCCAGAGGTTTTTTCACTGGGTTTGTACACTTATCGGTTATGACGTTATTACATAATTTTTCTTAATTCCCTGGTAAACTTTTTTTGTCAGGGTAGTGAGAAACTAACACAACTATAATTCAAAGTGAAAATATAACTTTTCCAACAAAGACATTTGGAGTATATATGTTTATTTAGTGAAATTTTGATTGTTTTTGCAATTTGTATTCTAAAAAATACTAAAGTTTGTAAAAATGTTAAAATCGGTTGCATCACTGATAAAATTGTTGTCTAAAATGTAACTAATTTTCACTTTCAGGCTACAAATTCTTTATATAAACACAAATTTCACATTGGTTTCTCACCTACAGATTATGAGAGTGACCAGAACGGACCACCAATGGTAGGGCCATGCTGGCCTATGGAGGGGTACCTATTGGATTATGGGGTACACGTCACAAAATCCATTAAGAAAAAGTAAGAAGTAGCCTGTTTCATATGATAGGGAAGTGAATGAGTAAATAAAGGACCAGATTGCACCTATAGCTACCTACCCAGGGTCACATGACCAAAAACAAGATGGCTGACACCATTCAGTCATTTGCTGTGTCAAAATGCTTGTGACTCATTTATTGAGCTCATTAGATCATAAAAGTGGTAAATGTCAATGGATTGCACCCTTTCTTATGGCAGCAGTGGCTTGGATGAAATTTCTGATCCTAATTTCACATTATAGACCCACTTGCAGATAGCATGGGTGCCATGACCCAACCACCCCTAGTATGTCCATGCTGGCCAATGGGTGACCACCTATTACATTATGGGGTGCCTGCCAATAAATTCAAAAAGTAAAAGTAAAAAGTAGCTTGTTTTACATGGCGGGGAAGTGAATGAGTAAATCAAGGCCCAGACTGTACCCATAGCTACATCCTCTGGGTCACATGACCAAAAACAAGATGGCGGCTACTGTTCAATCATTTTCTGTATCAAACTGCTTCTGTTACACATTTGTAGGGATAACTACATTATAAAGGTGATAAATGTCAATGGATTGCACCTTTTCTTACATCTGTTGGGGCTTGGATGAATTTTCTGATCCCTAATTTCACATTACAGACCCACCTGCAGATAGCCGGGTTGCCATACCCAACCACACATGGTATGCCCATGCTGGCCAATGGGGTGTCCACCTATTGCATTATGGGGTGTATGCCAATAAATTCAAAAAGTAAAAGTAAAAAGTAGTCCGTTTTACATGACAGGGAAGTGAATGAGTAAATAAAAGCCCAGACTGTACCCATAGCTACATCCCCCTGGGTCACATGACCAAAAACAAGATGGCAGCTACCGTTTCATCATTTTCTGTATCAAACTGCCTATCTTACACATTTATTGTGATAACTACATTATAAAAGTGGCAAATGTCAATGGATTACACCTTTTCTTACATCTGCCGGGGCCTGGATGAAATTTATGATCACTAATTTTACTTTATAGACCCATCAGCATATAGCTGGGGTGCCATACCCAACCACACCTGGTGTACCCATGCTGACCAATGGGGTGTACACCTATTGCATTATGGGTTATATACCAATAAATTGAGAAAGGAAAAGTAAGATGTAGCCTGTTTTATGACGGGAAGTGAATGAGAAAATCAAGGCACAGACTGTACCCATAGCTACATCCCCTGGGTCACATGACCAAAAACAAGATGGCTGACACCATTCAAACATTTTCTGTATCAAACTGCTTCTGTTACACGTTTGTAGGGATAACAACATTATAAAAGTGATAAATGTCAATAGATTACACATTTTCTTACATCTGCAGGTACCTGGATGAATTTTCTGATCCATAATTTCACATTACAGACCCACTTGCAGATAGCCGGGGTGCCATAACCAACAACCCTAGTTAGCCCTTGCTGGCCTTCCAATGGGGTGTCCACCTAATAGGTATAGGGTGCATGCCAATAAATTCAAAAAGAAAAGTAAAAGTAGCTTATTTTACATGGCGGAAAGTGAATGAGTAAATCAAGGCCCAGACTGTACCCATAGCTACATCCCTGGGTCACATGACCAAAAACAAGATGGCGGCTACTGTTCAATCATTTTCTGTATCAAACTGCTTCTGTTATACATTTGTAGGGATAACTACATTATAAAAGTGATAAATGTCAATGGATTACACCTTTTCTTACATCTGTTGGGGCTTGGATGAATTTTCTGATCCCTAATTTCACACCTGACCACCTGCAGATAGCCCGGGTTATATACAACCACCCATGGTATGCCCATGCTGGCCAATGGGGTGTCCACCTATTGCATTATGGGTGCATGCCAATAAATCTTAGAAGTAAAAGTAAAATGTACTCATTTTACATGACAGGGAAGTGAATAAGTAAATCAAAGCCCAGATTGTACCTTAGCTACATCCCTGGGTCAAATGACCAAAAACAAGATGGAAGCTACCGTTTCATCATTTTCTGTATCAAACTGCCTATCTTACACATTTATTGTGATAACTACATTATAAAAGTGGTAAATGTCAATGGATTACACCTTTTCTTACATCTGCAGGGGCTTGGATGAAATTTATGATCACTAATTTTACTTTATAGACCCACTAGCATATAGCTGGGGTGCCATACCCAACACCCCCTGGTATACCCATGCTGACCAATGGGGTGTCCACCTATTGCATTATGGGTTACATACCAATAAATTAAGAAAGGAAAAGTAAGATGTAGCCTGTTTTACATGACGGGAAGTGAATGAGTAAATCAAGGCATGACTGTACCCATAGCTACATCCCTGGGTCACATGACCAAAAACAAGATGGCGGCTACTGTTCAATCATTTCTGTATCAAACTGTTTCTGTTACACATTTGTAGGGATAACTACATTATAAAAGTGATAAATGTCAATGGATTACCTTTTCTTACATCTGTTGAGGCTTGGATGAATTTTCTGATCCTAATTTCACATTACAGACCCACCTGCAGATAGCGGGTTGCCATACCCAACCACCCATGGTATGCCCATGCTGGCCAATGGGTGTCCACTTTATTGCATTATGGGGTGCATGCCAATAAATTCAAAAGTAGCAAGTAAAAAAGTAGCCCATTTACATGACAGAGAAGTGAATGAGTAAATCAAGGCCCAGGACTGTACCCATAGCTACATCCCTGGGTCACATGACCAAAAACAAGATGGCGGCTACTGTTCAATCATTTTCTGTATCAAACTGCTTCTGTTACACTATTATTGTGATAACTACATTATAAAGTGGTAAATGTCAATGGATTATACCTTTTCTTACATCTGCCGGGGCCTGGATGAAATTTAGATCACTAATTTTACTTTATAGACCCATCAGCATATAGCTGGGTGAACCATACCAACCACCCTGGTATATCCATGTTGACCAATGGGGTGTCCACCTATTGCATTATGGGTTACATTCCAATAAATTGAGAAAGGAAAAGTAAGATGTAGCCTGTTTTACATGCTGGGAAGTGAATGAGTAAATCAAGGCACAGACTGTACCCATAGCTACATCCCCTGGGTCACATGACCAAAAACAAGATGGCAGCTACCGTTTCATCATTTTCTGTATCAAACTGCCTATCTTACACATTTATTGTAGTAACTATATTATAAAAGTGGTAAATGTCAATGGATTACACCTTTTCTTACATCTGTCAGGGCTTGGATGAATTTTCTGATCCCTAATTCTACATTACAGACCCACCTGCAGATAGCCAGGGTGCCATACCCAACCACCCATGGTATGCCCATGCTGGCCAATGGGGTGTCCACCTATTGCATTATGGGGTGCAGGCCAATAAATTCAAAAAGTAAAAGTAAAAAGTAGCCCATTTTACATGACAGGGAAGAGAATGAGTAAATTAAGGCCCAGACTGTACCCATAGCTACATCCCCTGCGTCACAAGACCAAAAACAAGATGGTGGCTACCATTAGATCATTTTCTGTATCAAACTGCTTCTGTTACACGTTTGTAGGGATAACAACATTATAAAAGTGGTAAATGTCAATGGATTACACATTTTCTTACATCTGCAGGGACTTGGATCAAATGTATGATCACTAATTTCACATTATAGACCCACCACCATATAGCTGGGGTGCCATACCCAACCACCTAAGGAAGGCTATGCTGGCACATGAGGGGACACCTATTGCATTATGGGTTACATACAAATAAATTCAGAAACTAAAGTAAGATGTAGCCTGTTTTTACATGATGGGGCAGCAATGAGTAAATCAAGGCCCAGACTGTACCATATCTAAATCCCTTGATCACATGACCAAAAATAAGATGGTGGCTACGCTCAATCATTTTCTGTCAAACTGTTTCTGTTACACATTTGTAGGGATAACTATATTATAAAAGGGTAAATGTCAAGGCATTACACCTTTTCTTACATCTGCAGGGCTTGGATGAAATTTCTGATCCCTAATTTCTCATTACAGACCCAACTGCAGATAGAAGGGGTGCCATATCCAACCACCCATGGTATGCTCATTCATGTCAATGGGGTGTCCACCTATTGCATTATGAGGTGCAAGCCAATAAATTCAAAAAGGGAAAGTAAAAAGCAGCTTGTTTTACATGTTAGGGAAGTGAATAAGTAAATGAAGGTCCAGACTGTACCCATTTCTACATCCCCTGGGTCACATGAACAAAAATAAGATGGTGGCTACCGTTCAATCATTTTCTGTATCAAACTGCTTCTATTCTAAAGCCTGTGGAGAAAAACCCTACCCTTTCCCTATTCAAAATACCTGTGGAGAAAAACCCTATCCTTTCTCTATTCTAAAACATGTGGTGAAAAACTCTACCCTTTCCCTGTTCTAAAATCTGTGGACAAAAAGCCTATCCTTTCTCTATTATATAACACATCATGAAGTCCACTATCCTTGACAGGACGGTTCTAAAGTCCAGTAGGGAAACGTCCTGCCGAGTCTTCTCTGAGACATTGACAGTTGCAAGATAGCTGATCAGGGAAGAAGACATAGAAATCTGTGGTTGCAGGAGCCTAGTTTCCAGATCTGAAACCAGTTCTGACCTGGCTCCCCTGCCAGCAAGAGTGAATCAGGGTCTTGAAATCTGAAGTAGCCAGGGGTTTGGGAGGTGGATCCTGTTGAGACTGGGGAGGAGGAGGAGGAGGGGCATCCGGTGGAGGATAATACCCTTGAAACCCCATGTAGTTGGAGTAAGGGTGAAATCCAGGGTAGAACTGCCCCAAATGACTCCATTCTGGAGTGGAGCACCCTAGGTAGGGATCCCTTGGATACCCAAAGGATAACGGGACAGTTCAGGGTCAAATTATAAGCCCCAATCAGACCTGGCATCAGATATGAATCCATGTTGGACCCACCGTTGTGTAGATGGGGAGGGTCCGGCGTCGGTGAGCAGCCGCATTTAGTCACCAACGCCGTGAATCGGGCGCAACCTATATGGCACTGGAAGGTGTTCTGTTGGTCACGTAACGCTGGGTAGGTGGTCCCCTTCAGGTATTGCTAGAAAAGTCTAGTCTGCAGCCGATGCCAGGTGGTGCAAGTCCAATATGTCATGACCTACTGATGGAACCCTCTCAGTAAGATCTATCTTTTCCTTTATCTATCTCCAGCCTTTATGCATGTGAACAGTGCAAAAACCTATCTAGTATTACCTTTTACTATTATGTTTTAGGTCACTGTATTGCCTTGAAAATTAACACCTTTTTATGTTACCCTATCCTACTATGCCTTAGTCCCATGTTTTGCAATATTTTTTCACCATACATTATATAAAATAGTTGGTGGTTGTCAATACACAGCAATGATACACCTTCACCCTAAGGTTCACAAATGAAATACAAGATATATGTCACCCATGAGTTCTATATAATTAATAGAAAATGGACCTAGTTTCTTCAGTATCTCACAGTTACAGTGAGAACAGCAAATTAAGTAAGGTGTTAACAAAAGTGGTGTGTATTTAGGCCACCATACAGTATCTTATATAGTGTACTATACAGTAGAAAAGAAACCAAAATAGTTTACTATTTTTTATTACCATTAACATTTACCATCAGCTGTCCACATTTCACCGATGCAACACTTTTTCAAGTGTATGGATCATCATACACAAAGAGCATTCCATCAGACTATGGTAATGCAGAAACATATGGCAAAAAACCCTCTCAATTCCTATTCTAAAACCTGCAGAGAAATCCCTATTCTTTCCAATTCTAAAACCTGTGGAGAAAACCCTATCCTTTCCCTATTCAAAAATGTGTGGAGAACACCCTATCCTTTCCTGTACTAAAACCTGTGGAGAAAATCCAATCCTTTCCCTTTTTCAAAACCCTTTGAGAAAAACCCTATCCTTTCCTATTCTAAAACCTGTGGAGAAACCCTAACATTTCCCTATTGAAAAACCTGTGGAGAAAACCCTATCCTTTCCCTGTTCTAAAACCTGTGTAGAAAAACCCTACCCTTTCTCGGATTCTAAAACCTGTGTAGAAAATCCTATCCTTTCTCCTTCAAAACCTTGGAGAAAACCCTATCCTTTCCTATTCTAAAACCTGTGGAAAAAACCCTACCCTTTCCCTATTCAAAAAACCTGTGGAGAAAAACCCTATCCTTTCCCTATTCACAAAACCTGTGGAAAAATCTTATCCTTTCCCTCTTCAAAACCTGTGGAAAAAATCCTATCCTTTCCTTTAAAACCTGTGGAGAAAACCCTATTCTTTCCATATTGTAAAACCTGTGAGAAAAACCCAACATTTCCCTATTAAAAAACCTGTGGAGAAAACCCTATCCTTTCCCTATTCTAAAACCTGTGGAGAAAAATCTTATCCTTTACATCTTCAAAAACCTGTGTAGAAAACCCTACCCTTTCTCTATTCTAAATTTTGTGGAGTTAAATCCTACCCTTTGCCTTTTCTAAAACCTGTGGAGAGAAAAAGCCTATCCTTTCCTATTATATAACACATCATGAAGTCCACTCTCCTTGACAGGATGGTGTCTAAAGTCCGGTAGGGAAAAGCGTCCTGCGAGTTCTTCCCCAAGACATGGACAGTTGCAAGATAGCTGATCGGGGAAGGAGACATAGGAAGCTGTGGTTTGCAGGAGCCTGGTTTCCAGAACTGAAACCAAGTTCCTGACCTGGGCCCTGCCACCAAGACTGAATCAGGGGTCTTGAAATCGAAGTAGCCAGGAAGGGAAGTGGATCTGGTTGAGACTGGGGGAGGAGGAGGGAGGAGGGTGTCCAGTTAGGATAATGCCCTTGAAACCCTATGGAAGTTGGAGTAAGGGCAAATCCAGGGTTGAACTGCCCCAAATGACTCCAAATCTTGGAGTGGAGTACCCCAGGTAGGGATCCCTTGGATACCCAAAGGGTAATGCAGGACAGTTCAGGGTTGATTATAAGCCCCCAATGTCAGACCTCGTCAGGAGGAATCCACGTCGGACCGCGTTGCATGCAGATGGGGAGGGTCCAGCATCGAGAGTCAGCCCACGGCAGGGTCACCGATGTCGTAACCGGCACAACCTAACCTGGTGCTGGAAGGGGTTCTGTTGGTCACGTGACGTTGGGTGGGTGGTCCCCCCTTCAGGTATTGCTAGAAAGTCTGCTGTGCGGCTATGCCAGGTGGTGCAAGTCCTATATGTGATGACCTACTGATGGATCCTCTCTAGTAAGATCTGTCTTTTCCTAAATCTATCTCCAGCATTTATGCATGTGAACAGTGGAAAAACCCATTAGTATTACCTTATACTATTATGTTTTAGATCACTGTATTGCCTTGGATAATTAACACATTTTCTTATGTTACCCTATCCTACTATGCCTTAGTCCAATGTTTTGTGATATTTTTTTCCCCATACATTATATAAAATAGTTGGTGGTTGATTACCATAGCAATGATACACCTTCACTTAAGGTTCAAAGATGAAATACAAGATATCATAGCCACCCATGAGTTTTATATAATTAATAGAAAATGGACGTAGTTTGCTTCAGTATCTCTTATGGTTACAGTGAGGACAGCAAATTAAGTAAGGTGTTCGCGGTGTGTATTTAGACCTCATACAGTATCGGTATATGAGTATGCGATACAGTATGAAAGAAACCAAAATAGTTTACTATTTTTATTACCATTAGCATTTACCATCAGTGTTCCATATTTCACTGATGCAAAACTTTTCAAGTGTATGGATCATCATACACAAAGAGCATTCCATCAGACATGGTAATGCCAGAAATATGGGCAAAACCCTCTAATTTCCCTATTCTAAAACCTCAGCGGAGAAAATACCTATTCTTTCCATATTCTGAAACCTGTGAGAAAATCCTATCCTTTCCCTACTCTAAAACCTGTGGAGAAAAATCATATCCTTTCCCAATTAAAAACCTGTGGAAAAATCCTGTCCTTTCCCTTTTCAAAAACCTGTGGAGAAAAACCCTATCCTTCCCCTATTCTAAAACCTGTGGAGAAAACCTAACATTTCCCTATTCAAAAACCTGTGGAAAAACCTTATCCTTTTCCTATTCTAAAACCTGTGGAGAAAACCCTACCATTTCCTATTCAAAAACCTGTGGAGAAAAACCCTATACTTTCCTGTTCTAAAACCTGTGTAGAAAAACATACCCTTTCTCTATTCTAAAACCTGTGGAAAAACCTATCTTCTTTCCTATTCTAAAACCTGTGGAAAAGCCCTATCCTTTTCCTATTCTAAATTCTATATATCGTCTTCAGGCTTGTGACGCAGATAGATAAAAAACTATCTGATCTTACCCTATGCTACCATATTGCATCAACATTTACATACTCTGTGATATTTAATTTAACCAAAGTAGTGTAGCTCACCCTCACATGAAGTCATCTCTGGATGTTCAGAACTAGTCCATACATTATAATTCATTCCAGCTTCGATGGTGGTGAAGATGAGTTAGTTTGTTGTGGTGCATCATATTAGTAGGTTCACAAGGCTATTCTATGTTAACACCGCAAGGTTTTATTAGCCTGTTAGACAAACTAGTTTGTCTCTTTACCGTAATCCCAGAAAGTATCAGTTGAGTAGTCTCATAGGAAGTCAAGATGTAAATGTTGTAATGTAGCATCATTGCAGTGTTTCTCTCCTGGTATGACAAAGATAAAACAAAAATAAATAAATAAAGGTAAAAAACAAAGTACACACACTTTTGCTAGATATGGGTAGCAAGTGCTAATCACTGTTGAGGTACCCAGCTGGACTAACACTGTTAGCAGTTACATGAGATCAAACCCTGAATTAAATTTTGAACACTGAATACATACTGTGCATCAATACACATCTCGAAACCTAAGCTAAACTACTTGACACTTAGTCATAGTGACATCATGTAGTAAACTCACCTTATGCACTTATTATTTCTAATTTATTTCCCATTCTGATCAGTTGCATGAGTATTTCGAAGCCAGGGACATATTTCATACAACACATCGTGTATATAGATTACAGTGATTGGTCATTATATGAGACACTCCGGCCTATTAAATGATAGGGTATTTGGAACGATATCTGTATATGTTCTTCGCTTTAAAGACTTTTAGCCTATATACCTCAATCTTAAACACAGAATTTAAAGACATTATACCAATGACGACCTGAAAGTTATAGTCCATTGGATTATATACTGTACATTCCCCCGCCACTGCTCTATAAATTGCATACCTCTATAGGATTGAGCTACAGCCCTCTTTGATGTCACTGCAGAACATATCGCTTCCCTGATCCGTTAGTGGACACCACCATCCTGCCGATACAGTTTGGGAAGAGGGACAGATGCCATCATGCTTGACCACGCCGGTTGACAACCTCCTCATGAATGCCCCCATCTGTGTGTGATCTTTCCTTGTTCTGTCCATTTTCTTCATATTAGAAACATTCCTCCACTGCCGACGCTGGATGATGTGGGACCAAAGGATCATGGTTTTCGGCATTCGGTGCTTGATCAAGGCGATGTCCTCCTTCATCTTCCGTAGCAGCATCACTGATGTCTTCAATCCTAAATCATTGCCTCCCAGGTGGATGACAATGACATCTGGTTTGTATCCCCTCAGGCACTCCCGTCGCAACATTGGCACCAGTTGATCCCAAAGCATACCCCTCTCACCTAACCAGTTAACATTGACTGGGTATCGAAGGTCAACACTGGTCCCCAGTTCGAGACCACTCGAATCCCTGCCCAATGCAAAAGAGTGTCCGCAGATCCATACAGTCTTCTCTGACACTGCATATCTGGATTGAGAAAACGTACATATTGTCGCATCGGAGTGTATCCAATCTATGACGGGTAGTAGTGCTCAATTCCTGACAGCATTTGCTGGCAGAGGACATGTCTGGTATCTTCCAGGAAATAAAAACATTTAAGAGTGATTACTAATAATGGCACTTAGAACAAAATTATGCATTTGCGGCATGAGATCTCATGAAAACATTACGTGATTGGTGGTTTGAGAAACTGATGGTTACCAAATGGGAAAGGTATTTTGCAGTAGTCATGTTTGATGACCTAGCATGAATAAAGCAGTACATGTTGTTCAGCCTTTCCATGTCATCCCACACTTGTGTATCCCCAGGTGGCGCTATCTCAAGCGGGTTACTACCCCTGCCTGCTTGGGCTAGCTTTGGTGCCAAGGGGCATGTGTACTGACACGGTGCCTCCACCTGGAGGACAGGGTTGTTAGTAACAAGAGCTAACCTGGATACAGCTTTCCAGGGCCATTGTAATCCCCCTTTTTCCCCTTCTAGTAGCATAGACAATATGCAACAAACATTTTCACAGTAGCCTCTATTCTGTATACACTTCCTCACACTGTTTGCACTTTACCACCAGGGCTGGTTCCACCAGTTCAACCCTGGAGACCCTCGTAAAACAAGGTTAGGCACAGTATAACAGTATAGTGCTTTTTGTACAAACTGGAACCACAGTTGGATTAAAGAGAACAGGAAATAATTTCTAATTGGCAGCAGTTTTATAGAAAAAGTTCTTATTCTCCAGAAATGATAGCCATTGTTTCTAGGCAATCCACATTTGCTTGCTTGAATAAAACTTGATCGAAAAACTGTATTTTGCATTGTTTTGTTTTATGGGCAGCATTCTGGGATGCAGCACTCGGCATTTCCTATCTTACATCTCAATCACTCCGCCATCTCGGTTCTCGGTACCTGGATCACGTCATTTACCATTCCATGGTGTCCAATAGACACCCCATGTCTTCCACACTGGGAAACAGCAACTATAAAACATGCCATGGTGTCCAATGGACACGCAGTGCTGACTATGATGAGGAAGTCTTGTGCAGTCCATTCCGGGATGCAGCACCGGCATTTCCACCTATCTTACATCGTCGCTCCGCCATCTCGGGTCTCGATGCTGGAATCTCGTAATTTACCATTCTGGGTTGTCCGTGGACACTCATGTCTTCTACCCACTGTGGGAAACAGCAACTATAATGTGCCATGGTGTCCAATGACACGCAGTGCTGACTATGATGAGGGAAGTCTTGTGCAGTCCATTCGGGATGCAGCTTTGGCATTTCCCACCTATCTTACATCTCGATCACTCCGCCATCTCAGTCTCGATACTGGAATCTACGCCAAGTTAACTATTCCATGGTGTCCACTGGACACCCATGTCTTCCACACTGGGAAGCAACTATAAAAACATGCCATGGTGTCCAATGGACCACCTGTGCTGACTATGATAAGAAGTCTTGTACAGTCCATTTCAGGATGCAGCACTTGGCATTCCCACCTATCTTACATCTTGATCACTCCGAATCTGCGGTCTCGATGCAGGGAATCTGTGCCAGTAACCATTCCATGGTGTCCAATGGACACCCCATGTCTTCCCACATCAAACAGCAACTATAAACATGCTATGGTGTCCAATGGACACTAGTGCTGACTATGATAGAGAAGTCTTGTGCAGTCATTCCGGGATCGGCACTTGGCATTCCCACCTCGCATCTTGATCCTCCAAAATCTCGTTGCCGATACCACGAGAATCTGTGTAATTAACCATTCCATGGTGTCCAATGGGACACCCATGTCTTCCCACACTGGGAAACAGCAACTATAAAACATGCCATAGTGTCCAAGGACACACAATGCTGACTATAATAGAGGAAGTCTTGTAGTCCATTCGGGATGCAGCACTCGGCATTCCACCCATCTTACATCAGATCACTCCGCTTGTCTCGTCTCTATACCGGGAATCTACGCAATTAACCATTCCGTGGTGTTCAATGGACACCCATGCAACTCCCACACTGGGAAACAGCAACTATAAAACATGCCGCTGGTGTCCAATGGACAGTTCACTGACTATGATAAGAGGAAGTCTTGTACGGTCCATTCCGGGGATGCAACATAGCATTTCCACCTATCTTACATCTTGATCACTCCGGAAATCTCGGTCCGATACCGGGAATCTGCGCTGATAACCATTCCATAGTGTCAATGGACACCCATGTCTTCCACACTGAGGAACAACAACTATAAAACATGCCATGGTCCAATGGACACACAATGCTGACTATGATAGAGGAAGTCTTGTTGCAGTCCATTTCCGGGATGTGCCGGCATTTCCACCTATCTACATCTTGATCACTCCAAATCTGGTCTCAATACCGGTCTATGCCAATTAACATTCCATGGTGTCAATAGACTTCCCATGTCTTCCCACACTGGGAAACAGCAACTATAAATATGCCATGGTATCCAATGGACACACAATGCTGACTATGATAGAGAGTCTTGTGCAGTCCATTCGCGGATGCACCCACTCGGCATTCCACCTATCTTACATCTTGATCACTCCGCCATCTCAGTCTCGATACCGGAATCTACTTCATTACCATTCGTGTTGTCCACTGGACACCCATGTCTTCCACACTGGGAAACAGCAACTATAAACTGCCATGGTGTCCAATGCAGCGTTGACTATGATAGAGGAGTCTTGTGCAGTCCATTCCGGGATGCAGCACTGCATTCCACCTATCTTACATCTGACTACCCAAAATCTGGGTCTTGATACCGGGACCCTTCAATTAACCATTCCATGGTGTCCAATGGACACCCATGTCTCCACACTGGGCCAGCAACATAAACATGCCATGGTGTCAATGGACACAATTCTGATTTCCTGAGAGGAAGTCTTGCAGTCCATTCGATGCAAATGCATTTCCCACCTATCTTGTTATTCTGATCACTCCGAAATCTCGGTCTCGATACCGGAATCTATGCCACTAACTATTCCATGGTGTCCAATGGAGTTCCGTATGTTTCCCACACTGGAAAGGCAACTATAAATATGCCATGGTGTCCAATGGCCAATTGACTATGATAGAGGAAGTCTTGTGCATCCATTCGAGGTGCAACACTTGGCATTTCCACTGTCGACATTTGATCACTCTGAAATTTGTCTCCGGTATGTGGTCTGTACCTGTCAAGCGATTTACTATTCTGTGTCGCTATACCGCTTGTGATACGGTGATCAGGGCTCCCGTATTTTATCTTTGAATGGTATTAGACTTTTTTGTCATTGCACCTTTCTTTCGTCTGCACACCAGTAGGTGGTTCCTTGCTCCTTTCTTTGTACTTCCCACATTTCGGGTAGTGCAGCCTGGTGTCTTGGTATTTTGATGGGAGTGTTTTCCTCAGTCGTTAGCATGGATCCAATTTGTCGATTGCGTTTTTTGCGTTGGAAGATCATCTATTTTTTGCTTGTCGTTATAAGTTCTTAATTATGTCATTGGAATTCCAAGGTCATCTTCTTTCTTTCTGGGGAAAATTTCTTGTACGTTATGTACCCTGAATTAACATGGCATTCAGTAAATAAAGAACTCCTTCTGCTATACCTTCTTGTACGTTAAAATTGTAATACCCTGCCAGCTGATTATTTTTGTGGACTCCACCCATGTATCTTTTGTAGTCAGTATACATTTTGTTTTTTGTCTACTTCCTGCTTCCAATCCTTTCTTCCAGTACCACAAATTCAGTATGATGTTGTTGACAGCATGTGTATGTCCTCTTGTCTCTCCACTCATGGAGCATTGTGTGTTTCTTGAATGTAACCTTTTCTTTCATCTTCAGCTTATGTCTTTTATTTTGGAGGCATTCTTGGGTTGGGCATAACAGTTCAGTTGCACCAACTCCAGATAAAAATAGATCTGTGTAGAGTAGGGTTGCAGTGTAGTATCTGTCTGTGTAAATCCTGTATTTTCCCTCGCAGTTCTTCTCTCACAGATCAAAGCAAACTCTGTGTGTATGTCCTTTGCTCTGTTCCTCGTCGACTTTGCCTGTATGGGGTTCCAGTTGCATATGTATCCCTGTTTGATTCATTATATTGGTACACCTTGATTCCGCTTCACTGGTTTTTGGATGATGTTCTGTAACTGATTTCCTTCCACAGACATATACCTTCATCCAGGAAGGTCCGGTCGGAAGATAGGTTTCGTGATCTCTTCAGGAATCGCTCATGTATCTCTAATGTGAAAAGTTGATCAAATCCCTCCATCCCTCTGGGCCTGATTCGGGTTGTCAGCCATGTGGAGAAGAAAAAATCAGGTTGAATCGGTTCCTGCCATCACACTGCCCCAGAATGGTGTGTAGGCTCTATCCAATCCCCAGTATTATTTTACTGCTCTTCACTACCAGTCCCATTGCAATGTATAATGCAATTTCTTCAGTTCTTTTTTGTCAGTCATCTTGCAAGCCCTGCCCTTGAATGTGGTGGCAACTCATCAATTGGATGTGCAGAAAGAAACATTGGCATATTATTTGTTTCTTGTAATAGCTCCAAATCTTCATTGTGGCAAAACAGTTGTCCAAATCCAAGTGGACTTTCTGGGACTGGTACTTGGAATCTGATTTTGCAGTGAATAGGTGTCCATTGTTTGTTGTTGTCACCTCTTCCCATTCGCTCTCTCTCTGTACTGCTTTGTTCTGCTGATGACTGAGCTTTTACCATATGGTCTTCTTATGCATTGCACCTACTGATGTTGTGGGTCTCTTCATGATCTCCTGCTCCACATCCGCATGTAATGTTGATCAGTGCTTCTTCATCTTCAGAAGACCATTCTGCACTTCCACAGATCAGGTGTACACTCTTTCTTCAACATCCTCTTCACTATGCTATCCAGAGAAATCGGACTCACTCACAATCTGGATCTCGTTAAACATCAATGCAGTCATTTTTTGCCATATTGTTCTCTGTAGAGAAAAACACATCATTGTTGCAATTTATCTCTGTGGGGTGATTCTAACAATAATATGAAAACTGAAGCCCTTATGAATACCGAAGTTTGGCTCAATAAACCCTACTCCCCAACTCCCCCGCAATAACGATTTATATTTTTCAAGCGTGCCACAAAATATTCTATGTTTGATGAATTATGTCAAATATACTGCAAGAATCAACTCTGAAGACAAAAATAAGTTAGATTGAAGAGTTACATGTATATCTTAACAGAATATCAACTCATTTCTCACATGCGGAGGCACAGTGATATGACATAGTACAATGTCAACTAATATGTCACTATGGGTTTATGATGTATAACATCAGTCTGCATGTTACCACCCTCCGGTGAGTGTAATGCCTCTTGATGTTACCTGGTTGAAACAGATGGTGTATTCCTACTAGTCAAGAAAATCACCAAATTGACACTTTCTTGTTTTGAACTTTAACTTTAATTGTATACAATATACAGTATCACAACATAGGAAGAATTTCATATATCAAGTTAGGATCAACATCACAGTACAGCTTATATCCATCAAAGTCAAGCGTTCCAAAAGTGTCTATGTGCCGTGAACTGATAAATGTAAAATAAACCATTGTTCTCTGATTTTTTGGATACTGTCCCAATGAAGATGATGCACGAAAAACCTATGATCAAGTCAGGATAAGTGTTAAATTGACCTTAAACATTTGCAGGGCACATCATACATTTAATTCAGTGATAAAGCAACCAATTTATGTCTTATTAATAAAGCATATATGTAAAGTATTGTTTATAGTTTGTGAATTCAATTCTCGTTCTTCTGATTACATTTGTATATATATTACAGACAAATAACTATTGTACAAGTAGAAGTGAGAGTGAAATATGTATTATTATATATTATCTTTTAAATGATGAACTGATTTTATCAGCATCATTGAAGCACCAGATGGTGTAACCTATGTGGTGATGAACACTTATAGCATAACATTTCACACTGGCTGGAACTGGTGAATATTTAAACAATAATACTCAACAGGTGGGCGTATTGTGCTATACCAGACCGCCCAGGGTGGGGGCTGGGAGGCCTGATGTTGCAGGCGGAGGGCGTGCTATAGGCCCCTGAAGAGTCCGTATAGCACAATACCCACCCTGGAGGGATTATTGTGCGAAATGGGCACAGTAAGTGGTTACCTGCCTTGGTTTTTGAGCCCTTTTACATTGAACCATCTTCTTCTTTTCTGAATATGGGCTTCCAGGGATTGCTGCTGCTCTTCTGTCTCTGTGGCAAGGAGGAGGACAACATGTCCGGCCCACAGGGTGTGGGGCAGATGGCTGGTTGTGATTTTCCCATATCTAACACACGGAGAAAGTCGGCCGTGAAAGCGACCCCCTACCCTAACTGTCAGATCACTCAACACACTGCATCTGTGTTTACAGGCCCAAATGGGCAGCTGGGGTGTGGAATTATGGCGAAAGTCAGATCTGTTAAGAGTCACACTTCAGGCTTCCGTATCGAACAAATTTAAATCTAGCAGCCCTAAAATGTAAAGATAGCTGTCTTTACGGTTTACCAAATAGAGCTTTGAACGTCACGGTAATTTGGGAACTTGCGGTTTAAATGAACTGAAATTAACTCGTTTGAACTGAAGACGAGCTGAAGGAGAGATCTCCGGGCGACTGTTCAGTGAGGCGGAGAAGAATCTGCAGTTTGCAGTTTGAACTGTTCAGACGGCTTCACAACAGCACTTATGTCGAACTCCACCCACACGGAGCCAACTCCTCCTTCTTGGGCAGCCCAAGCGCTGTGGACCACCGCAGAAGTCCTGGCGGCAAACCTCATGTTGTTGAAGGACTGCAGAAATTTTAATGAATGGTCAGTTTGGTGGTTGAAATTCAATGCAAGGAAGTGCAAGATAATGCATATGGGCACAAAAACCTGGCACAATATATCGGTTCTTTCAAAACCTGTGGAGAAAAACCCTATCCTTTCCTATTCTAAAACCTGTGGAGAAAACCCTACCCTTTCCCTATTCAAAAACCTGTGGAGAAAAACCCTATCCTTTCCCTATTCTAAAACCTGTGGAGAAAAATCTTATCCTTTCCCTCTTCAAAAACCTGTGGAGAAAAATCCTATCCTTTCCCTTTTCAAAAACCTGTGGAGAAAAACCCTATTCTTTCCATATTGTAAAACCTGTGGAGAAAAACCCTAACATTTCCCTATTCAAAAAACCTGTGGAAAAAACCCTATCCTTTCCCTATTCTAAAACCTGTGGAGAAAAATCTTATCCTTTACATCTTCAAAAACCTGTGTAGAAAAACCCTACCCTTTCTCTATTCTAAATTTTGTGGAGTTAAATCCTACCCTTTGCCTTTCTAAAACTCGTGGAGAAAAGCTATCCTTTCCCTATTATATAACACATCATGAAGTCCACTCTCCTTGACAGGACGGTGTCTAAAAAGTCCGGTGGAAAAACGTCCTGCCGAGTCTTCCCCAAGACATGGACAGTTGCAAGATAGCTGATCGGGAAGGAGACATAGGAAGCTGTGGTTGCAGGAGCTTAGATTTCAGAACTGAAACCAGTTCTGACCTGGGCCTGCCACCAAGACTGAATCAGGGTCTTGAAATCCGAAGTAGCCAGGGGAAGTGGATCTGGTTGAGACTGGGGGGAGGAGGAGGAGGAGGGGTGTCCAGTTAGGATAATACCCTTGAAACCCCATGTAGTTGGAGTAAGGGCAAAATCCAGGGTTGAACTGCCCCAAATGACTCCAATCTGGAGTGGAGTACCCCGGGTAGGGATCCCTTGGATACCCAAAAGGGTAATGCAGGACAGTTCAGGGTTGATTATAAGCCCCCCAATGTCAGACCTGCGTCAGAGGAATCCACGTCGGACCCGCCGTTGTGTAGATGGGGGAGGGTCCAGCATCGAGACAGCCGACGCAGGGTCACCCGATGTCAGTAACGGCACAACCTAACCTGGTACTGGAAGGGTTCTGTTGGTCACGTGGCGTTGGGTGGGTGGTCCCCTTCAGGTACTAAGAAAAGTCTGCAGTCGCGGCCCTATGCCAGGTGGTGCAAGTCCTATATGTGATGACCTACTGATGGATCCCTCTCAAGTAAGATCTGTCTTTCCTAAATCTATCTCAGCATTTATGCATGTGAACAGTGGAAAACCTATCTAGTATTACCTTATACTATTATGTTTAGATCACTGTATTGCCCTTGCGATAATTAAACATTTTTTATTACCCTATCCTACTATGCCTTAGTCCAATGTGTTGATGATATTTTCCCCATACATTATATAAAATAGTTGGTGGTTGTCAATACATAGCAATGATACACCTTCACCCTAAGTGTTCAAAGATGAAATACAAGATATCATCACCCATGAGTTTTATATAATTAATAGAAAATGGACCTAGTTTCTTCAGTATCTCACGTTACAGTGAGAACAGCAAATTAAGTAAGGTGTTAACGAAAGCGGTGTGTATTTAGACCACCATACAGTATCGTATATAGTGTACGATACAGTATGAAAGAAACCAAAATAGTTTACTATTTTTTATTACCATTAGCATTTACCATCAGTGTTCCACATTTCACTGATGCAAAACTTTTTCAAGTGTATGGATCATCATACACAAAGAGCATTCCATCAGACATGGTAATGCCAGAAATATGTGGCAAAAAACCCTCTAATTTCCCTATTCTAAAACCTGCGGAGAAAATACCTATTCTTTCCATATTCTAAAACCTGTGGAGAAAATCCTATCCTTTCCCTACTCTAAAACCTGTGGAGAAAAATCATATCCTTTCCCAATTAAAAAACCTGTGGAGAAAAATCCATCCTTCCCTTTTCAAAAACCTGTGGAGAAAAACCCTATCCTTTCCTATTCTAAAACCTGTGGAGAAAAATCCTAACATTTCCCTATTCAAAAAACCTGTGGAGAAAAACCTTATCCTTTCCTATTCTAAAACCTGTGGAGAAAAACCCTACCATTTCCCTATTCAAAAAACCTGTGGAGAAAAACCCTATACTTTCCCTGTTCTAAAACCTGTGTAGAAAAAACATACCCTTTCTCTATTCTAAAACCTGTGGAGAAAAACCCTATCCTTTCCCTATTCTAAAACCTGTGGAGAAAAGCCCTATCCTTTCCCTATTCTAAATTCTATATATCGTCTTCAGGCTTGTGACCTGTAGATAAAAAAACTATCTGATCTTACCCTATGCTACACCATTGCATCAACATTTTACATACTCTGTGATATTTAATTTAACCAAAGTAGTGTAGCTCACCCTCACATGAAGTCATCTCTTGGAGTGTTCAGAACTAGTCCATACATTATAATTCATTCCAACTGATGAGACGGTGAAGGTGAAGTTTGTTGTGGTGCAATGCGTACTAGTAGGTCTACAAGGCTATTTATGTTAACACCGCAAGGTTTCCACAGCCTGTTAGACAAACTAGTTTGTCTCTTACCGTAATCCCAGAAAGTATCAGTTGAGTAGTCTCATAGGAAGTCAAGATGTAAAATGTTGTAATGTAGCATCATTGCAGTGTTTCTTCCTGGTATGACAAAGATAAAACAAAATAAATAAATAAGGTAAAACAAAGTACACCACCCTTTTGCTAGATATGGGTAGCAAGTGTGAATCACTGTTGAGGTACCCAGCTGGACTAACACTGTTAGCAGTTACATGAGATCAAACCCTGAATTAATTTTGAAACATGAATACATACTGTACATCAATACACACATCTCAAAACCTAAGCTAAACTGTAACTTACCGTTAGTGACATCATGTAGTAACCTACCTTATGCACTTATTATTTCTAATTTATTTCCCATTCTGACTGTTGCATGAGTATTTCTGAAGCCAGGGGACATATTTCATACAACACACTGTGTATATAGATTACAGTGATTGTCATATGGAAGACGACCCCGACGACAGTCGATAGGGCATTTGGAACGTATATCTGTATATGTTCTTCGCTTTTAAAGACTTTTAGCCTATATACTCCAATCTTAAACACAGAATTTAAAGACATTATACCAATGACGACCTGAAAGTTATAGTCCATTGGATTATATACTGTACATTCCCCCGCCACTGCGTCTATAAATTGCATACCTCTATAGGATTGGAGCTACAGCCCTCTTGATGTCACTGCAGAACATATCGCTTCCCTGATCCGTTAAGTGGACACCATCCTGCCGATACAGTTCTGGGAAGAGGGACATGATGCCATCATGCTTGACCATCACCGCTGACAATCCTCTCATGAATGCCCCCATCTCTGTGTTGATCTTTCTCCTTGTTCTGTCCATTTTCTTCATATTAGAAACATTCCTCCACGCCGACGCTGGATGATGTGGGACCAAAGGATCATGGTTTTCGGCATTCGGTGCTTGATCAAGCGATGTCCTCCTTCATCTTCCGTAGCAGCATCACTGATTCTTCAATCCTAAATCATTGCTCCCAGGTGGATGACAATGACATCTGGTTTGTATCCCTCAGGCACTCCGGCGCAACATTGGCACCAGTTGATCCCAAAGCATACCCTCTCACCCAACCAACGAACATTGACTGGAGTATCAAGGTCAACACTGGTCCCCAGTTCAGACCACTCCCGAATCCCTGCCCAATGCACGAAAGAGTGTCCGCAGATCCATACAGTCTTCTCTGGACACTGCATATCTGAATTAAGAAAACATACATATTATAGCATCGGAGTGTATCCAATCTATGACAGGTAGTAGTGCTCAATTCCTGACATTTGCTGGCAGAAGACATGTCTGGTATCTTCCAGGAAATAAAAAACATTTAAGAGTGATTACTAATAATGGCACTTAGAACAAAATTATGCATTTGAGGCACAAGATCTCATGAAAACATTACGTGATTGGTGGTTTGAGAAACTGATGGTTACCAAATGGGAAAGGTATTTTGCAGTAGTCATGTGTTGATGACCTAGCATGAATAAAGCAGTACATGTTGTTCAGCCTTCCATGTCATCCCACACTTGTGTATCCCCTAGGTGGCGCTTATCTCAAGGGCTACTACCCCTGCCTGCTTGGCTAGTTGCAGGTTAAGGGGCATGTGTACTGACGCGGGTGCCTCCACCTGGAGGACAGGGTTGTTAGTAACAAGGCTAACCTGGATACAGCTTTCAGGGCCATTGTAATCCCCCTTTTTCCCCTTCTAGTAGCATAGACAATATGCAACAAACATTTTCATGTAGCCTCTATTCTGTATACACTTCCCCACACTGTTTGCACTTACCCAGGGCTGGTTCCACCAGTTCAACCCTGAGACCCCCATAAAACAAGGTTAGGCACAGTATATAACAGTATAGTGCTTTTGGTACAAACTGGAACCACAGTTGGATTAAAGAGAACAGGAAATAATTTCTAATTGGCAGCAGTTTATAAAGTTCTTATTCTCAGAAATGATATGCATTATTCTAAATAATCCACATTTAACTGTACTTGAATAAAAACTTGATACGAAAAACTGTATTTTGCATTGTTTTGTTTTTATGGGCAGCATTCTGGGATGCAGCACTCGGCATTTCCACCTATCTTACATCTCAATCACTCCGCCATCTCGGTCTCGATACCTGGAATCTACGCCAATTTACCATTCCATGGTGTCCAATAGACACCCCATGTCTTCCCACACTGGGAAACAGCAACTATAAAACATGCCATGGTGTCCAATGGACACGCAGTGCTGACTATGATAGAGGGAAGTCTTGTAGCAGTCCATTCAGATGCACACTGCATTTCCCACTATCTTACATCTCGATCGCCTCCGCCATCTCGGTCTCGTGCACGGAATCTACGCCAATTTACCATTCCGGGTGTCCAATGGACACCCATGTCTTGCCACACGCAAACAGCAACTATAAATGTGCCATGGTGTCCAATGGACACGCAGTGCTGACTATGATAGAGGGAAGTCTTGTGCAGTCCATTCCGGGATGCAGCACTCAGCATTTCCCACCTATCTTACATCTCGATCACTCCGCCATCTCAGTCTCGATACCGGAATCTACGCCAATTAACCATTCCATGGTGTCCAATGGACACCCCATGTCTTCCCACACTGGGAAACAGCAACTATAAAACATGCCATGGTGTCCAATGGACACACAATGCTGACTATGATAGAGGGAAGTCTTGTGCAGTCCATTCCGGGATGCAGCACTTGGCATTTCCCACCTATCTTACATCTTGATCACTCCGAAATCTCGGTCTCGATACCGGGAATCTATGCCAATTAACCATTCCATGGTGTCCAATGGACACCCCATGTCTTCCCACACTGGGAAACAGCAACTATAAAACATGCCATGGTGTCCAATGGACACACAATGCTGACTATGATAGAGGGAAGTCTTGTGCAGTCCATTCCGGGATGCAGCACTTGGCATTTCCCACCTATCTTACATCTTGATCACTCCAAAATCTCGGTCTCGATACCGGGAATCTATGCCAATTAACCATTCCATGGTGTCCAATGGACACCCCATGTCTTCCCACACTGGGAAACAGCAACTATAAAACATGCCATGGTATCCAAAGGACACACAATGCTGACTATAATAGAGGGAAGTCTTGTGCAGTCCATTCCGGGATGCAGCACTCGGCATTTCCCACCTATCTTACATCTCGATCACTCCGCCATCTCGGTCTCTATACCGGGAATCTACACAATTAACCATTCCGTGGTGTTCAATGGACACCCCATGTCTTCCCACACTGGGAAACAGCAACTATAAAACATGCCATGGTGTCCAATGGACACACAATGCTGACTATGATAGAGGGAAGTCTTGTGCAGTCCATTCCGGGATGCAACATTGGCATTTCCACCTATCTTACATCTTGATCACTCCAAATCTCGGTCTGACACGGGAATCTATGCTAATTACATTCCATGGTGTCCAATGGACACCCCATGTCTTCCCACACTGGGAAACAGCAACTATAAAACATGCCATGGTGTCCAATGGACACACAATGCTGACTATGATAGAGGGAAGTCTTGTGCAGTCCATTCCGGGATGCAGCACTTGGCATTTCCCACCTATCTTACATCTTGATCACTCCAAAATCTCGGTCTCAATACCGGGAATCTATGCCAATTAACCATTCCATGGTGTCCAATGGACACCCCATGTCTTCCCACACTGGGAAACAGCAACTATAAAACATGCCATGGTATCCAATGGACACACAATGCTGACTATGATAGAGGGAAGTCTTGTGCAGTCCATTCCGGGATGCAGCACTCGGCATTTCCCACCTATCTTACATCTCGATCACTCCGCCATCTCAGTCTCGATACCGGGAATCTACGCCAATTTACCATTCCGTGGTGTCCAATAGACACCCCTGTCTTCCCCACACTGGGAAACAGCAACTATAAACGTGCTATGGTGTCAAATGCACGCAGTGATGACTATGATAGAGGGAAGTCTTGTGCAGTCCATTCCGGGATGCAGCACTCGGCATTTCCCACCTATCTTACATCTCGATCACTCCAAAATCTCGGTCTTGATACCGGGAACCTACGCCAATTAACCATTCCATGGTGTCCAATGGACACCCCATGTCTTCCCACACTGGGAAACAGCAACTATAAAACATGCCATGGTGTCCAATGGACACACAATGCTGACTATGATAGAGGGAAGTCTTGTGCAGTCCATTCCGGGATGCAGCACTTGGCATTTCCCACCTATCTTACATCTTGATCACTCCGAAATCTCGGTCTCGATACCGGGAATCTATGCCAATTAACCATTCCATGGTGTCCAATGGACACCCCATGTCTTCCCACACTGGGAAACAGCAACTATAAAACATGCCATGGTGTCCAATGGACACACAATTCTGACTATGATAGAGGGAAGTCTTGTGCAGTCCATTCCGAGATGCAGCACTTGGCATTTCCCACCTATCAAACATCTTGATCACTCTGAAATCTCGGTCTCGGTACCGGGAATCTGTGCCTGTCAAGCGATTTACTATTCTGTATGCTATAAACAGCATTAGGTGATCCGGGCATCCCGTATTTCATCTTTGAATGGTATTCGGAGAAGCATTTATCTACACACAGCCATACGCAATCTGCACACCAGTAGGTCGATTCTTACGCTTCCTTTCTTTGTGCACCACCACATCTTCGGTAGGTACAGCTTCTTTGGTGTTCTTGGTATTTTTGATGGAAGTGCTTTTCCTTGCAGTCGTTGGCATGGATCCAATTTTGTCGATTGTCAGTTTTGGCTATGCTGTGGAAGATCATCTATTTTTTGCTTGTCGTTATAAGTTCTTTAATTACAGTTCATTGGAATTCCAAGTGCGCCATCTTCTTTCTTTCTGGGGAAAATTTCTTGTACATTATGTACCCCTGAATTAACATGGCATTCAGTAAATAAAGAACTCCTTCTGCCATACCTTCTGCATCGCAGGTTAAAATTGTAATACCTGCCAGCTGATCATTTTGTCGACTCCACCCATGTATCTGTTGTAGTCCAGTATACATTTTGGTTTTTAATCGACTCCTCAGTCTTCCAATCCTTTCTTCCAGTATCGACACAAATTCAGTACTTGATGTTGTTGACAGCATGTATATGTCCTCTTGTCTCTCCACTTCATACAGAGCATTGGTGTGCTTCCTGAATGTAACCTTTTCTTTCATCTTCAGCTTTATGTCTTTTATTTGGGAGGCATTCCTTGCGAGTTGGCATAACAGTTCCAGTTGCACCAACTCCAGATAAAATAGATCTGTGTAGAGTAGAGGTCCAGTGTAGTATCTGTCTGTGTAAATCCTGTAGCCTTTCCTCGAAGTTCTTCTCTAACAAGATCAAAACAAACTCTGTATGTATGTCCTTTGCTCTGTTCCTCATAGACTTTGCCTGTATAGAATTGCCAGTTGCATATGTATCGAGTTTGATTCACATAAGGTGTACACCTTGATTCCGTGCTTCACTGGTTTTGTGGATTAAATGTTCTGTAACCTAGATTTCCTTCCACAGACATATACCTTCATCCAGGGAGAGGTCCAGTCGGGAAGATAGGTTTCGTGATCTCTTCAGGAATCGCTCATGTATCTCCCTAATGTGAAAAAGTTGATCAAATCCC
The DNA here is from genome assembly GCA_016271365.2 of Neoceratodus forsteri. NCBI lineage: Eukaryota > Metazoa > Chordata > Ceratodontiformes > Ceratodontidae > Neoceratodus > Neoceratodus forsteri. Next base: position 1,652,916,264 of record CM057449.1, read on the forward strand.
TCCATCCCTCTAGGCTTCCGATTCGAGTTGTCAGCCATGTGGAGAAAAGAAAAAATCAGGTTGAATCGGTTCCTTGCCATCACACTGCCCCAGAATGGTGTGTAGGTGACTTCATCCAATCCCCAGTATTCATCTTTACTGCTCTTCACTACCAGTCCCATTGCAATGTATAATGCAAAAAACCTCTTCAGTTCTTCTTTGTCAGTCATCTTCCAAGCCCTGGCCCTTGAATGTGGTGGCAACTCATCAATTGGATGTGCCAGAAAGAAATCATTGGCATATCTATTTGTTTCCCTTGCAATAAGCTCCAAATCTTCATCCGTCAGGCAAAACAGTTGTACAAATCCAAGTGGACTTTCTGGGACTGGTACTTGGAGACCTGAAGTTGCAGTGAATAGGTGTCCATTGTCACTTGTTGTTGTCACCTCTTCCCATTGTCTTCTCTTCTAATGCTTTGTTCTGCTGATGACTGAGCCCTTTTACCATGAGTCTTCATGCATTGCACCTACTGATGTGTGGGGTCTCTTCATGATCTTCCTGCTCCACATCCGCATGTAATCTTGATCAGTATCTTCTTCATCTTCAGAAGACTCATTCTGCACTTCCACCAGATCCAGATTGTACAATCTTTCTTCAACATCCTCTTCACTATCGATTCAGAGAAATCGGACTCACTACACATCTGGATCTCGGCCAAACATCCAATGCAGTCATTTTTTGCCATGATGATTGTTCTGTCAAGGTGTAGAAAAAAAACACATCATTGTTGCAATTTATCTCTGTGAGGGTGATTCTAACAATAATATGAAAACTGAAGCCCTTATGAATACCAGTTTGGCTCAATAAACCCTACTCCCCAACTCCCCACTGTGCGCTGATTTATATTTTCAAACGTACCACAAAATATTCTATGTTCTGATGAATTATGTCAAATATACTGCAAGGAATCAACCTGAAAGACAAAAAAAATAAGTTAGATTCGAAGAGTTACATGTAATATCTTTAACAGAATACTCAAGCTCATTTTCACACATACGGGAAGACACAGTGATATGATAATAGAGTACAATGTCAACCCCCAATATATCACTATAGGTTTATGACTGTATAACATCAGTCTGCATGTTACCACCCTCCAGTGAGTTGTAATGCCTCTTGATGTTACCTGGTTATAAACAGATAGTGTATTTCCTTACTAGTCAAGAAAATCACCAAATTGAAACCTTTCTTGTTTTTGAACTTGCAACTTTAATTAACCATACAATATACAGTATCACAACATAGGAAGAACTTCACTATATCAGTTAGGATCAATAATTCACAGTACAGCTTATATCCATCAAAGTCAAACGTTCCAAAAGTGTCATGTGTCAGTGAACTGATAAATGTAAAATAAACCATTGTTCTCTTCTGATTTTCGGATACTGTCCCAATGAAGATGATGCACGAAAAACTCTAAGGGATCAAGTCAGGATAAGTGTTATTAAATTGACCTTAAACATTTGCAAGAACACATCATACATTTTAATTCAGTGATAAAAGCAACCAATTTTATGTCTTATTAATAAAGCATATACATCCAAAGTATTGTTTATAGTTTGTGAATTCAATTCTCAGTTCTTCTGATTACATTTGTATATATATTACATGAACAAATAACTATTGTACAAGTAGAAGTGAGAGTGAAAATATGTATTATTATATATTATCTTTTAAATGATGAACTGATTTTATCAGCAGCATCCATTGAAGCACCAGATGGTGCAACCTATGTGGTGATGAACACTTTCATAGCATAACATTTCTCACACTGGCTGGGAACTGAGTGAATATAACACATATTTACAGGGGGTGGTATTGTGCTATACCAGACCGCCCAGGGTGTAATGAGGCCCGATGCTGCAGGCGGAGGCTGCTATAGCCCTGAAGGTTCGGGTATAGCACAATACCACCCACCCTGAGGGTATTATTGTGCTTAGAAAATGGGCACAGTAGAAGTGGACACCTGCCTTGGTTTTTGAGCTCCTTTTACATTGAACTCATCTTCTTCTTTTTCTGAATATGGGCTTCCAGGGATTGCTGCTGCCTTTTCTGGGTTCTGTAAGGGGGGGTGAGGAGGACAACATGTCCGGTCACAGGGTGTGGGGCAGATTATTGCTGTGATTTTCCTATATCTAACACACCGGAGAAAGTCGGCACGTAGCGAGCCCCTACCCCCCAACTGTCAGATCACTCCAGCACACTGCATCTGTGTTTACAGGCCTCCAAAATGGGCAGCTGGGGTTTGTGGAATTATGGCAGAAAGTCAGATCTGTTAAGAGTCACACTTCAGGCTTCCGAGACGTAACAAATTTAAAATCTAACAGCCCTAAAATGTAAAAATATAGCTGTACTTACGGTTTACCAAATAGAGCTTTGAACCGAAATGCGGTAATTTAGGAACTTTTGCCGGTTTAAATGAACTGAAATTAACTCGTTTGAACTGAGAAATGAACCGAGCTGAAGGAGAGATCTCCGGAGCGACTGTTCAGTGAGGCGGAGTAAAGAATCTGACAGTTTCAGTTTGAAACTGTCCAGACAGAGCCCCCAGCAACAGCACCCACTGCCAGAACTCCACCCACACCGGAGCCAACTCCCTCCTCTCCGGGGCAGCCCAAGCGCTGTGGACCACCAGAAGTCACAATACAGCAAGACCTCATGTTGTTTGAAGGACCTGCAGAAATTTGAAGAATGGTCAGGGGTTTGGCAGTTGAAATTCAATGCAAGGAAGTGCAAGATAATGCATATGGGGCACAAAAACCCTGGCACAATATATCAGTTGGGGGTGAGGATATAACATGCACCAAGCAGGAAAGGGATCTTGGAGTTATCATCTCTGATGACCTCAAGGCAGGAAACAGTGTGACAAGGCAGCAGGTAAAGCAAATAGGATGCTGGGATGCATAGGCAGGGGCACCAGCAGGAAAAAGGAGGTCATAATTCCACTATACAAGACACTCAGTGAGGCCGCATCTGAGTACACTGTGCAGTTCTGGAGACCTTACCTACGTGAAGGACATAGACAGGGTAGAGAAGGTTCAGGGAGGGCAACAAGATTGTGCATGGATTGCATCACAAGACCTATGAGGACAGGTTGAAGGCACTGACATGTACTCCCTGGAGGAGAGGAGGAGAGGGATATGATAGAGACATACAAGTATCTTACAGGAGGAACAAGGTGCAGGAATGCACTATTTTAAGCGAAAAAGATGTTCCAGGACTAGAGGGCATGGGATGAAGTTGAGGGAGGATGATTCAGAGGAAACATGAGGAAAGAATTTCTTCACAGAATGGGTGGTGGACAAGTGGAACATCCTGCCAGAGAAAGTGGTGGGGGCTGAAACATTTAGAACAATGCTGTGCCTGACAAATCCCTCTGGGTCTCCATTTTGTGACTTTACATTGCAGAGTCATGTAGGCTGTGTGCCTAACAGTTGCAAGTTCCGAGGTGGAAAAAGACTGAAGTAGGGCAGAAAACGTTTTTCTTCACTAAACAGCGATGTAAAGAGACTACGGGGACTTTATAATAAACTGTATTGTTCTGGAGGAGCTGATGCTGGGGTGAGGTTGGCACAGATGACAAAGAGAAAAGCTCTGTGGAGAGTGACAAAAGGGATGGAATAGCCCAGAAAGGGTGGCACTACTTTATAGGACAAAGAAAAAACTTAATTCTTACCCTATTTTTATTTTGCCTTAATTTTTTTAATCCCATATAAAGTGCCACAATATGACCATTTTCTAAGCGCAATAATACCCTCCAGGGTGGGCGGTATTGTGCTATACGGACCTTCCAGGGCTATAAGGCCCTCCCGCCTGCAGCGCTACGCCATTACAGCCCTGGCGGTCCGCATATGGCACAATACCGCCCACCCTGTTGGGTATTATTGCTTACTTACCTACTGCAAGAGCCCCTCTCGAAGTAAGATCAGGATTATGACACATATCCCATGCAACCCTCCCATACCAAACACAATCAAGTAATATGTGGAGAGTGTCTTACCAGGATGCTGTGGAGTCAGGCAGGAATCTTGAAGGGACGATGTCCGTCAGTACTGAAAAATAAAATACAGGAATGGAGTCACAAAGGATCCATAGTTCTTAATAAATTATTAATATATGACATGTTCACAGTAGAAAATACTTATCTGATGGTGAAGGAGTCTCATCTGTTCAGGCATGTGAAGAGAAACAACAATAGGTTAATATGAAAAAGATACAGTAATGAGATAAGAAACCGATAGTGGATGAGATCTGCTGGTGCATCGACTACATTAGGTGTAATTGGTATAAGAAAAAATTACTGTTGAAGAAGTATTATAATAATAATATAATAGTGACATAAAGGAATAAAATTAGTTAACAAATAGAAGAAAATTTGTTTTTTTAAAGATGATTAGAAAGACTAGTCTCTCTGCCTAGATGGCCAATTTTCAGTGACTGTAGTATCCGGTTGGGATAGGTGATATTCCTTTTGGTTCGCTGGCCCATTGTTGCCTGGGCAATCAGTTAAGTTCATTCACTGACCCTTTTAATGGAATTCCTTCTTTGCACCTGTTCTGTAAATGAAGCATCTAGTTCAGCTTCGATCGACAAATTGGCACAACATGCACCTTGATAACATGCGCTATCATGAATGTTCCTTAGACCATCAAATTGCTACAACATGACCTTGATAACATGCGCTATCACAAATGTTCCATGCGACTGACAAATTAGCACAACATGCACCTTGATAACATCGCTATCACAAATGTTCCATGCGACTGAAAAATTAGCTACAACATGCACCTTGATAACATGCACAATCACAAATTTTCACTTAGACCATCAAATTAGCACATGCAACTTGATAACATGCAACTGTCAAATTGGCACAACATGCACCTTCATAATTTGTGCCACCACAGAATCACAGTTCGACTGTCAAATTGTCCAAACATGCACTTTGATAACATGTGCTATAGCACCCTAATATAGCATGGTGGTTAATCACACTCTCTCAAAACTCCCCCACACTGGGATCCAACAATCACAATATAGTTTAGTTTAGCATAAGGATAGATACTAACTCAAGTCATACTAGGACAAAGGTTTTGGATTTCAAAAATTCTGACTTTGCTGAAATGGGGAGAGGTCTCAAAAGAGCTCTGGAGAGAATGGGGGCAGGAGGGGGGAAGAACAGTGTAAGCATCTAGAAGAAGCCTTAATGGAAGTAACAAACCAGTGCATCAGATTGGTATTCAAAGGCAAGAGAACAGGAAAGTTACTATGGTTCTCCACTCCACATACTCCTAATCTGAATACATTCCCTAGTTGACCCTCTTCAATGCTGTCACTTGCACCCTTCTGCCCTCTTCCTGGCACTGGACCCCACCCAGACCAATAGCCAACCCTTAAATCTTCGTAGCCTACCTCCACCACCTACATTCATGTCCCCACCTTTACTAACCAGGACGGAGAGTGACGGCGGAGGATAAGAAACAGCACAAGTAGGAGAGAGGGTTGGAGAGGACATCACAGAGATAGAAAACAGGACAAGGCAGGAGCAGGAAGTGGGGAGGGACCAATGCCAAAGCAAACAAAAGGAGCAACAAGTGAGTCTGAATACATCCCGTCATCAGATCCAGCAGCGAGAATCAAGGTCAGACCCGCCATCATTATAGAATTGCTGGGGTCCGCATCATGACATCTATGGAGGGATGGCAGCTGAGAAGAATGAAGGCCTTGGTGCGGGACCTGATACAGCGCTGGGGCCAAAGGCAAAGCTGGTCAATAGGTCCAGGTTGTGAGACTGTCATCAGGACATCAGCATTGGGACAAGCGGCCAGAGTCCTGCAGAAAGGGGAAAAGGGCATCCACATTAAGAAGACAGGGAAGAGGGAGAGAGAGAGAGAGAGAGGAGACATGATTGAGAGCTTCAAGTACTTGAAAAGGGATAAATAAGTTAATGGCGGAAAGAACTGGATGACGGGCAGGACTGCCCCTTATAGTCACGCTGACATCACATCACCCGACGATGAGGCACGCCCGTGCTGACGATGCATAGCTACAAGTTTGCCGTGCAGTTCTGATGCCAGAGATGCAGACCTATACGTGAAGACCTACTGCAGGAACCCTCTCAAGTAAGATCAGTTGTTTTCTGTCCTTTCTATGGTCCTTAGTGTTTGTCATGTACCAGGTAAGAGATCTCTTGACATCCAGTCTCTCTCTCTCCCCCGATTGTGCAAGTCAAATACGTTTTTAATTAGCCTGCCATCGCCTGGCCTGTACACAAAACCCACATTTAGTGCTAGAATACAGTTTACTTGTGATTTATGTGACAGTAAAATATATGTGTACCTTATTCTTATGTTATATGTGCTGAACCGAGATGTATGTTAACCCTGTATGCCTGATGATCATTTCTTTGTTCCATTGTATAAGGTGCCCAGTTTAGGTGAAGTTTAACATGGATGTGTTCAACATGTTTACAGTAGTCAAGCCGGAGTTCAGTCATATACCCAGGTACTTGTAATGGGGACTACGTCTAGTAGGGAGCCATCAAGGGTGGTGAATGGGGTGAGGAGATGGAGGCAAGTTTGTGAGGGTTTACCGCAGTGGATATGGACGGAAGATCATTTAAGAAATGGAGAATAATATAGGGCACAAGATGGAGCATTGGGGAACACCAGAATGTATTGTGAGAGAGGAGAGGGTTCACCAACCTTGACTTGTTGGAGTCGCCAGAGAGGTAGGAGTTAAATCAGCTTACAGATGCCAGAGAAAGGCCAGTGGATGAAAGCTTGTTAGTAAGAAGGATGAGACACAGAGAATGGAGGGAGAGACAACGAGAACGGCTGGGTGAAGTAAACACCCTGGAAGAGAGGAGGGATGGGGGGACATGATCTAAACTTTCAAGTATCTGAGGTGAATCAACAAGGATGGAGCCAACAGGGTTTTTAAACTGAGGAAGGGAAGGAACACTAGAGGGCCCGGGCTAAGAATAGAGGGGGGAAGATTTAGGAAGGAGATGAGGAGGCATTACTTCACAGAGAGAATGGTGTCAAAGTGAAATGCCCTACCACAGAGGGTGATATCATGCAAAATGGTGGGTAGCTTTAAACGAGCATGGGACAGAGAACAGGGGAGAGTACTGGTAGGTGACGCTGAGAATGGCTGAGAGTGAACAAAAGGGAGGGGTGGGCAGATGTGACCGAGGGGCGCTAGCTGCACACTCAAGCAGACATTTACAGACCAGGAGGTCTGTTTCTGCTGGCACATTCATATGTTTGTATGTTGATATGTAATCCAGGGTTGCAGCAGCCTGTGATTGAGCCACCAGAGGAAGCTGGGCATTTCTTGCAACTGACATCCTTGGAGTGGACCTTGCATTCCTGTCACAATAGTTAAACTTTCAACTGAACAGCATGTGCAACGACTACTTTAAAACACTGTTTTTATTACATTTTGACCTTTATTACCAACTGAAGAGGCAGTGTTGTGCTTGGTTACTGAGTACAGAGCTGTGAACTACAAGATCCCCAGATTTGAATCCCGCCACAGCCACTGGTTTACTTAGTAACCTTCTGTAAGCCGCTTGATCTACCTGTACATCAGTCCCTCCCTATGTGAAAATATGAAGCAGGTCCCCCACTGCCATGTGTCACTTTAGGCTTCTTGAAAATGTGGTGTCACTGTGGGTAAACATTTTGCATGTCCTTTCCCTAGACCTTTTGTACTGAAGGTTTTTTTTTCCAAACTGTCTCACAGTGATATCTTGCTGGCTGCTTTGCAGAGGGTCCATTACTTTGCTGGTGGTAATCATGAGATTGCACCCCCCCCAATCAAGAAGCACTGCTAAGCATTCATTATTTGCTGTACACTGTACAGGCTCAAGCTCACTGGCTTGTATGGACCTGTGCTGGCTGCTGCCTCTCCACCCCCCCAACACATCCATTTTAGATGGATAGCACAGCTGTGATGCAGCCTCTCATTTTCAGTTGTGTCCTGCTTCTACCTGTACTTTTTGCCCCAGATCTCCTCTGCTACTCTCCACCATCCCCATTGCCCCTTCCTCTCTAGCCCTATACATACTGCTCCATCAATATGACTGCTTTCCTCTCTCATATAAGTCCCACTGCAATTTCCCTTCTCCACCTTCCTAACCTGTTCCTACTGTTTACTTTAATGCTGTGGGAGTCCCTTTTAACCTCCTCCCCTCAGCTATGTGATTGTGATTGTCCTCAAACTGTGCTACATGCTTTTCCTAATTTAAAAGCTTCTTAGGTGTCATACATACCTATGCCACAGCACCATGGTCCCTTTTCATTGGGGTGCAGACCATCCTTCTGAGCAGCCTCAAGGTCACCAAAGTGTGGCCACAGTCTCTTCAGGAATGAAAACTCCACCTTATCTGTATACTGATCCCACAGCAAAACCTTTACAGCGAACACATCGATGCCAACGTGGGAGGCTGGGTGAGTTCAGGAGGGCAACAAAGATGGTAAGGCTCAGCCACCTGTCCTATGAGCAAAACTTGGGAGAACTGAACACGACTCTGGAACAGAGGAGGGAGAGGGGGGACTTGATTGAGACCTTCAAGAACCTTAAGGGTATAATCCGGGTGCCACTGTAAAACATCTTTCTGCTAAAAAGAGAATCAGAGGATGAGGGGGCATGGGTTACAGATTGAGGGGGGACAGTTCAAGGGTAACATTAGGAAGTACTATTTCACATAGAGGGTGGTGGATAAGTGGAATAGGCTTCCAGATGAGTTGGTTGCAGAAGCAACAGTGGAAGGCTTCAAAAATACATGGAACAGACACAGGAGAGTGTTGGGGGTGGGGGGAGGCATGTCTTAGCAGATAGCTATACAAATGGGCAGACTAGGTGGGCGTGTCGGTCCTTTTCTGCCGACAGACTTCTATGTTTCTATGTTATATATAGAAAGGCTGAGGATGGCCAAGAGAAACTGACACAGGCAAAAGCAGATGTGAAGCTAAGATGTGTAGAGAGGGTTCAAGAGGCTGACAAGGCATTCTTTTAATACACACAAGACCAGACAGTGCAAAACTAGTGACAGGGTGGTCAGGCTCAGGGGGAGGAAGATGAGAAGCAGAAGGCAGCTTTACTAAATGAATATTTCTGTTCAGTATTCTCAGTGTAAGACAAAAGCATGCTGCTACAATGCAGAATTAAAGTCAATATGTTGACATTTGGCTTCTACTATGCTGTATTACTCCAAGAGGGACCCAATCTTGGATCGAGTTCTGTTCTTGGGTCAGAAAAAAAATGTGTGTGATGGTAGTAGAAACCATCAACCATTTTTCTGGTCCAAGGACTGCAATCCCTTCCTTTCATGTACCTCCAAATTTGTTTAAAATGCACCCTTTTTTCCTACCTTACTGCTGGCAAACAGCCTTTGTTTGTTGGTCACAGATATGGCCTGCCGTGACAAATCAGTTCTTGTGGGCCCTGGAAAGGAAAAAAAAAGAAAAAAAAAAGATAAATACAAATTACCACAAGAAAGATACAACTAGTTTTGAAGCGAAAATGCTTCCTTGTCCTGCTCCTAGATCATTCAGTGTTCCTCCTCTGCCCCATCTGTACCTGGTCTGCTGAGCAATCTTTCTCTCAATGGCACATCATGTCAAGGATTTATTATACTAGTCTGCCCTTGATCTGCCTGTACACGCCAGCTCACATTGCAATGACTGAATGTGTGGGTGGAAGCCAAATACACAAGGTAATCCTTTTTCTTTGATTGGTGCTTTATACAGGAACTGCCTCCCTCTCCCGGCAAGGCGTGAACTTGTCCCGAAGATGATCCTCCCAATATTTGCCCACTGTGATGTAGTTACAATGTTGTGCCAAGTCATCCCTGGCCAGATTGGATACCCTGTTCAATTTTTCTGCCACTTCACACTTGAGTGTCCTCCTCTCACTCATCACTGCTCTCTCTCTCATCACTCCAGACCCATGTACTCCCTCTCTTGCTTGCTTGCTCTCACACTGCCTGACATAATGTGCAACGGTATTTATATGGACCACTAAAGTCATGCAAGACTTTGCCAGTCCTGTTCATGTCCTAGGTAGTCAGTCATGTGACCCACATTGCCATTGCTGATGTCAGTCTGTCTGGGACCAAAATAAAACTAAACAAAAGAAACACCCTTTCCCCACCCTCGTATCACTGCATCTCATCTTCCTCCACCAAGAAATTAAGTAAAGTAACTCCCTTTCCCTAACCCAAGAGCACCCCATTCCTCCTTCCTCCCACCAGTAAAGTAGTGAAGTTATCCCCAGTAGTGTTCTTCAGTCTGTTTATATGTGACATTAGAGAAGGGATTCAGGGCGAAATGTGCCTCTTTGCAAATGACAGTAACTAAGGTATCTGATAGGGTGGAGGACCATGAGAAAGAGTTTAGGAACAGGAAAGAGGACTTAACAAAACTGTAAAAGTGGTCCAAGACCTGGCAATGCAGATTTAATGCAAAAAAGTACAAGGACATGCACAGAGGGAAAAGGAACCTGAAAACATAGCACTGGATATGGGGGGGACAGGTTAGATCAGGCCTCAGAGGACAGTGACCTAGGTGTTACCATAAGTAACATTCACAAGAATACTGCCCCATGCAAGTTGGCAGAGCTTTTTCTAAAAGGAGAAATTTCACGATCTTGGTGAGGATGCACTTAGAGTACTGCTTACAATCAGTCTAAAGGAGAGCAATGGAAATTGTACATGAGCAGCAGGGACCTATGGACACTTGGAGACTGCCTGACCTGAATATGTACTCTATGGAGTTAAGAAGGGAAAGGGGGAATATGACTGAGACTTTCAAAATACAAAAACCTGAAGGTGATAAACGGGGCACAGCAAGCAACCTTTCAGCCAATATGAGGGGTTTGTGATATGAGAACATAATCATAGTCTAATGGGGGAGATTTTGGAGTGATGTCTCTCTATCGACATAAAGACTCCCTCCCCCTTCCCATCATCACAAACTGGTCTCTAAAATGATTCTCCCAATCTTCTTTTTACACACGTGGTCTATGGCACTGCCCTGCTACCTCCCTCTCTAAGCTCAATACCCTACTTAACTCTTTCTGCTGTTTACTGATTAGTGTTATTGGTCATATCAGTGTGTCTTACTGTTGTCTCCAAGGAGGAAGGTCACAAGGTCAGGTCCAGCACTGAGGTCCTCGGATCATATTCAGTACTGACCATGCAATGCAGCACTGGGGCCACCACATTAGAGGTACCATCCTTCAGATACAGTAACATGTTAAACTGAGGTCCCTTCTGCCAATCTTAGAGGTTTGCTTTTTAGGAGGCAGTATGGTGCAGTGGGTTAAGGCTCTGAGCTGCAAATCTGGAGACCTGGGTTTGAATCCCACAGCTATCTAGTTGCATATTGTGTGATCCTGGGCAAGTCCCTTAACTTCCTTGTGCTCCCAGGTCGCATCACTACTACCCCTGCCTACTTGGAATGAATCCACTGGGGGCACCATAGTGGATGAAGAAATTTTCCACTAGCACCTTGGCCACGGTAGCTGCCTTTTGATCTTTGGTGGGGAAAGATTGTGCATACATTGTGAAATGATCCGTAACCACTAACACTTTACTAATGTTTCACTGGTCAGGCTCTAAACTCAAGAAGTCTATGCAGACCAGTTCCATTGGGGTGCTGGTAGTAATGTTGACAAGGGGGCAGGCCTCTGAGGCAAGGCTTTTCTCTGCAGGCAGTAACAGGCGCTGGAGTGGGAGGGGGTGTTGGGGAAGGAACACACCCAGGTGGCAGGAACAGTTTCTTAAAGTCCTCTACAGTTTTCCCTTCAACCAGCAACAACTTAGCGAATTTCTCCTCAAAAGTCTCAGATGATGGTGGTGTGAGTAGTGGCGCCCTACCACCATCTTTATTCACTGTTTAGTGCCCATTGTGGAGCCTGTCATTGACTGAATGGCCCTCCCTGGCTCCCAAATGATCCCAAACCTGGCTCCGCTACTGTGTAACCCCTCCCCGCTAGTGGCTACAACGATACCCAGTAACTACCTTCACAATACCACCAATATACCTTGCAAGTACCCACACTGTTTGCACTTACCACCAGGGCTGGTTCCTCCGGTTTGACCCTGGGACTCTCTGCAAAACAAGGTTAGGCAGAGCAAATAGAAACAGTACAGTATTTCGAGCACAAACAGGCACCACAATCAGGCTGAATGCAGAAAAAAGATAGATCTGATTTATTCTGGGGGTTTGAACATGGGATGGGCGTAATCAGGTTAATTAGCTTAAATACTCTTATCAATCACCCAGCTGTGTATGCATTCAGAATCCCTAACACAGTCACACTCTCTGGGTACCCAGGTGGAGGATAGTGGGCTAGCCAGGACCGTTGCCCGGGGTAGGCCGGTGTTGTAGCTGGTCAGGGCCCTGTGATGGAAAAACCAATTTGCACAACACAACAGTGTGTAGTCATGGACCCTCCCCCCAACCAGACAATCCCTGCCCTATATTTCAAACTAGCCAAACTACAACCCCCCCACCCCCCTACAACCAACTTGCAGTTCTAGTTACTGCCTCCCATCTGTCTCACGCCACATGATTAACCTCTCAGCAGCCCATGCGAGACAACCATCACCCCCAGAGCCCCCCCACAAACATTAAGAAACCACGTATAAGCCTAAGTAATTAATACCAGCCAGTGATATAGAGCAGTAAATAGCTATGCTGCATACCTAACCCCAAATCCCTGGTGTGCCCAATGTCCATTCAAAAAGGCTTCAGATCTGTGAAGCCATCTATACCCAAACAGAGAGAAAAAAAAAAGGTGAGAAAGATCCTGTATATTTAGTCCACCATCAGGCCCAGTTCAGCAGCACTGGTAAGAGAAGTCGGTCCGTTGGATCTTGCCAGGAACACTCCAGGTCTTCAAACCAGCTTCCTTGGAAGACAGTTAAGAGTCACAGCATTTTACTCATAAGATTCACTGTACAGCCGCTCCCCAAGGTGTGAGTCATGCAGCTAGGAGAACCACAGCCTTCCCCCAAAGCAGCGCCGCTGACTTCACTGTGCCAACTCACTTTGCAGCAGTTCCCTGAGGTGTAGGTCATCAGGGCCAGGAGAAACATGGCCCTTCCCAGAAGCAGCGCCACCATCTACCCCACCGGGATTCAGTGTGCAGCAGCTCCCGAAGGTGTTGGTCATGAGGGCCAGGAGAACCAGGGCTGTCCCCCAAAGCAGCACGGGTGGCTCCACCACCTGGACTCACTGTGGAGCAGCTCCCTGAGGTGCTGGTCGTGAGGGCCAGGAGAACCACATACTTCCCCCAAAGCAGCACCACTGACTTCCTTGCCCGGAGTCACTGTGCAGCAGCCCAATGAGGTGTAGGTCGTGAGGGCCAGGAGAACCATGGCTCTGCCCCAAAGCAGCACAGCTGATTTCCTCACCCACACGCACTGTACAGCAGCTCACCGAGGTGTTGGTCATGAGGGAAAGGACAACTAGGGCCCTTCCCCAAAGCAGCACCCGAATGCCATGCACAGACTCACTGTGCAGCAGTTCCTGAAGTGTTCTTTGTGAGGGCCAGGAGAACCAGAAGCAATGATCTCAGCCGAAGCAGTGCCGCCAACTCCCCCACCCTGACTCACTGTGCAGCAGCTCTCCAATGTGTTGGTCATGAGGACCAGGAGAATCGCGGCCCTCCCCCAAAGCAGCGCTGCCAACTCTCCTGCCAGGACTCACCATGCAGCAGCTGCTCGAGCTTCGGTGTGGGCTAAGAGAACTATGGCCCTTCCCCAAATCAGTTCTGCCGATTCCCCCCACCTGGACTCACTGTGCAGCAGCTCCCCGAGGTGTTGGTCCTGACAGACTGGAGAACCACGGCCCTCCCTCAAAGCAGCACGCCGACTTCCAGGCCCATGCACACGGTGCAGCAGCACCACAAGGGGTTGGGTGTGAAGGCCAAGAGAACCATGGACGTCCCCCAAAGCTGCGTGGCCAATTCCCCTGGCCTGACTTGCTGTGCAGCAGCTCTGTCAGGTGTTGGTCGTTAGGGCCAGGAGAACCATGTCCCTCTCCAGAAGCAGTGCCGCCATCTCCCTGCCCGGATTCACTGTGCAGGAGCTCCCCACGGTGTGAGTCATGAGGGCCAGGAGAACCACGACCTCCCTCAAAGCAGCACTGCTGACTCCCCACCCGGACTCACAGGCAGCAGCTACAAAGATGTTGATTATGAGGCCAAGAGAGCCACGGCCCTTCACCAAAGCAGCATCATTGACTCCACTGCCGGACTCACTGTGCAGTAGCTCCACGAGGTGTTGGTTGTGAGGGCAAGGGGAACCACAGCCCTCCACGAAGCAGTCCCCTTCTCCCTGCACAGGCTCACTGTGAAGCAGCTCCCTGAGGGTGTTGGTAATGAGTTAAGGAGAACCACAGCCCTTCCCAAAGCACCACCCATGAAACCCATGCCCACACTGACTGTGCATCAGCTACCAAAGTGTTGAGTTGTGAGGGCCAGGAGAACCTAGCACGTCACCTGAAGCATGCCCGCCAACTCCCCCACCCAGACTCACTGTGCAGCAGCTTCTCAATGTGCTGGTCATGAGGGTCAGGACAACCACGGCCCTTCCCAGAGGCAGCAATGCTGACTCTCCCACCCAGACTCACTGTGCAGCAGATCCCTATGGTGTAGGTCATGAGGTCCAGAAGAACCACTGCCCTCCCCCGAAGCAGCACTGCCAACTCCTTGCCCAGTTTCATTGTGCAGCAGCTCCCCTAGATGTTGGTCATGAGGGCCAGGTGAACCACAGCTCTTCCCCAAAGCAGCGCCTAAGACTCCAATGCCAGACCATGGTACAGCAGCTCCCTGAGGTCTTGGTCGAGAAGGCCAGGAGAGTCACAGCCTCCCTGAAGCATCACCACTGACTCCTTACCCAGACCCACTGTGCAGGAGCTCCCAAGGTCTTGGTCATGAGTTAAAGGAGGAGCATGACCCTACCCGAAAGAGCACCCCATATCCCATGCCCATACTGACTGTTCAGCAGCTCCCTTAGTGTTAGTTGTGAGGGCCAGGAGAACCAGGCCCTATCCTGGAACACTGCTGCCAACTCCCCCACCCAGACTCACTGTGCAGCAGCTCCCTGAGGTGTTGGTCGTGATGGCCAGGAGAACCTCATCCCTCCCACGAAGCAGTGCTGCCAATTTCCTCAACTGGACTCACTCTGCAGCAGCTCTGGGAGGTGTTGGTTGTGAGGACAAGCAGCAGCAAGGCCCTCATCTGAATTAGCACCACTGACTCCCCCACCAGGACTCACTGTGCAACAACTCGCTGTGGTGTTGGTCCTGAGGGCCAGGAGAACCAAGGCCCTCCCCCGAAGCAGCTCTGCAAACTCACCCACCTGGGCTCACTGTGCAGCAGCTACCTGAGGTGTTGGTCATGAGAGCCAGGAGAACAATGGCTCTTCCCAAAAGCAGTGTCCTCGATTCCCCACCTGGACTCATGTGCTGAAACTCCCAGAGGTGTTGTTCCTGATGGCCTGGAGAACAACGGCCTCCCCGAGCAAAACCGCCGACTTTTAAGACTGGGCTCACTGTGCAGCTATTATGTTCCAAATATGTAATTCAGTAAATAAAGAATCCATAGTCAACCAGAGTGATGTTAAAATTTATTTCTGAAGGAGTTCAAATACGAATTGAGAGTACGATGTATGTGTAATGATTAGTGTGCAGGTATTACGTAGGTGTAAATGATGACTTATGACGTTTTTAAATTTGTTATTGTCTTTGTATTGTATGTCGTACTGAGATTGAACAGTAGCATCTATAATATAGGACTTGTCCTAAACATGTTTTATTCCAGCTTATCCTGCATAAAAATAAAGATTTTTACTGCTACTACTACTACTACTACATGTTGGTCATGAGGGCTAAGAGAACCACAGTCCTCCTCTTAAGCAGTTCAGCCGACTCCCCTGCCCAGATTCACTGTGCAGCACCTCCCCAAGGTGTTGGTCATTAGGGCCAGGACAACCATGTGGCAGCTCCCCCATGTGTTGATCATGAGGCCAGGAAGCTGAAGCCCTTCCTGGAGGCAGCGCCACCGACTCCCTCACCTGGACTCACTGTGTAGCAGCTCCCGAGGTGTTGTTTGTCAGGGCCAGGAGCAGTGCCGTGAACTCCCCTGCCCAGACTCACTGTGCAGAAGCTCCCCAAAGCTGTTGGTAGTGAGGGCCAGAAGAACCACAGACCTCCCCCAAAACCATCAACGCCGACTCCCACCCAGAATCAAAGTGCAGCATCTCCCCGAGATGTTGGTCATGAGGGCCTGGAGAAACATGGCCCTCTCCAGAAGTAGCTCCACATTCTCCCACACCCGGATTCACTGTGCTGCAGCTCCCCAATGTGTGGGTCATGAGGGCCAGGAGAACCACAGCCCTTCCCCAAAGCAGTGTGGCTGACTCTCACTCCTGGACTCACTGCGTAGCAGCTCCCCGAGGTGTTGGTTGCCAAGGCTAGGAGAACCATGGTCTGCCCCCGAAGCAGCAGCCTCGTCTCCCCTGCCCGGGCTCACTGTGCAACAGCTCCCACAGGTGTTGGCCTTCAGCACCAGGAGAACCATGACCCTTCCCCAAAGCAGCAATGCTGACTCCCATGCCTGGACTCTGTGCAGCAGCTCCCTGATGTGTTGGTCATGAGGGCCAGGAGAACCACGGCCCTCCCCTGACCAGCGCCACAAACTCTGCCACTGGACTCACTGTGCAGAAGTTCCCCAAGGTGTTGATTTTGAGGGAGAGAACCATGGCCCTCTCCTGAAGCAGTACCACCCACTCCCACCCCAATTCACTGTGCAGCAGCTCCTGAGGTGTTGATAGTGAGGCCAGGAGAACCAGGGCTATCCCCTAGAAGCTCTGATGACTCCCAACTGGACTCCTTGTGCAGCAGCTCCCTGAGGTGTTGGTCATAAGGGCCTGGAGAAGCACTGCCCTTCCCCAAAGCAGCACCACCAACATCCCAGCCCAGACTCACTGTGCAGCAGCTCCACGAGGTCTTGGCCATGAGGGCCAGGAGAACCACTGCCCTACCCAGAAGCAGCACCACTGAATCCCCTGTAGCAACTCCCCCATGTGTTGATCATGAGGACCAGGAAAGCTGCGGCCATTCCTGGAGGCAGTGCCACCGATTCCCCCACCTGGACTCACTGTGTAGCAGCTCCCTGAGGTATTGTTTGTCAGGGCCAGGATCAGCGCCGAAAACTCCCCCGCCCAGACTCACTGTGCAGAAGCTCCACAAGGTGTTGGTCATGAGGGCCAGGAGAACCACTGCCTTCCTCTGAAGCAGTGCAGCCGACTCCGCCACCTGAAGTCACTGTGCAGCAGCTCCTGATGTGTTGGTTGTGAGGCCAGAAGAACCACAGCCCTCCCACAAACCAGCGGCGCAACTCCCTCACCCAGAATGAAAGTGCAGCAGCACCCAGGTATTGGTCATGAGGACCTGAGAACCATGGCCCTCCCAGGTCAGCGCCATATTCTCCCCACCTGGATTCACTGTGCAGCAGCTCCCCAAGGTGTGGGTCATGAGGGCCAGGAGAACCACAGCCGTTCCCCCGAAGCAGTGTGGTGGACTTCCACTCCCGGACTCACTGTGCAGAAGCTCCCCGAAGTGTTGGTCACCAAGGCCAGGAGAACTACGGTCTGCCCCCAAAGCAGCAGCGTCATCTCCTATGCCCAGACTCACTGTGCAGCAGCTCCCGGAGATGTTGGTCGTCAACACCAGGAGAAGCACGACCTTTCCCCAAAGCAGCACCGCCGACTCCCATGCCCGGATTCACTGTGCAGCAGCTCCCTGATGTGTTGGTCATGAGGGCTAGGAGAACCACGGCCCACCCCTGACCAGTGCCACGAACTCTGCCACTGGACTTACTGTGCAGAAGCTCCCCAAGGTGTTGGTTAATAGGGCGAAGAGAACCACAGCCCTCTCCTGAAGCAGCCCTGCCAACTTCCACACCTCAATTCACTGTGCTGCAGCTCCCTGAGGTGTTGATCATGAGGTACAGGAGAACCACAGCCCTCCCCAAAGAAGGGCCACCATGTACCCTGCCTGGAATCACTGTGCAACAGCTCCCCAAGGTGTAGGTCGTGAGGGCCAGGAGAACCACAGCCATCCCCCAAAGCAGCACTCCCGACTCTAGCACCTGGACTTACTGTGCAGCAGCTCCCTGATGTGTTGGTTGTGAGGGCCAGAAGAACCACAGCCTTCCGCCAAAGCAGCGATGCTGACTCCCCCGCCCAGATTCACTGTGCAGTAGCTCCCCAAGGTGTGGGTCATGAGGGCCAGGAGAACCACAGTCCTTCCCCAAAGCAGCGCCCGAGACTCCAATGGCCAGACTCATGGTGCAGCAGCTCTCTGAGGTCTAGGTCGAGAAGGCCAGGAGAGCCACAGCCCTCTCCTGAAGCATCACCACTGACTCCCTCACCTGGACCCACTGTGCAGGAGCTCCCCAACGTCTTAGTCATGAGTTAAAGGAGCAGCACGGCCCTACCCCTAAAGAGCACCCCTGAATCCCATGCCCATACTGACAGAGCAGCAGCTCCCTCAGTGTTAGTTGTGAGGGCCAGGAGAACCAGGCCCTATCCTGAAGCACCGCCGCCAACTCCCCCACCCAAACTCACTGTGCAGCAGCTCCCCATGTGCTGGTCATGAGGGGCAGGAGAATAGTGGCCTCCCGGAGGAAGGGCCCACTTTCCCCTGCCTGGACTCACTGTGCAGCAGATCTCTGAGATGTAGTCGTGAGGGCCAGGAGAACCTCAGCCCTTCCCTGAAGCAGAGCCGCCTACTCCCACAGCTGGACTCACTGTGCAGCAGCTCGAGTAATTTTAAATGAATAAATAAATATCAACATGTGTAGACACATGAAAACAGTATTGGTAAGATGTATGTATGTCAATCTGACTCCAAGATTTCATTTGAAAAGAAGTATGTTCCAGGCTTTACAAGTTACAGTTGTAACCCTTTCAAAACATAATTTCTTTAAAATGGGCTACGTTTTAAACCAATATAGCTATAAATCTTATTTTGTATTATTTTACAATGAAAACAAGGTCGACTGGGGATTTTTGAGGGGAAAGTAAAATGACCGTTATGCAATTACGGGTAGAAGGTGATGGTATAGAAGATTAAAAATCACACAGATCATCACTTAATGGGTTAAATACAGCCTTGATTAACAATAATTTCTAAATGAGTTGCTACATAAAGTATAACATGTGTTCCAGAATATGCTAGTAGTTGTTTCACTGGGGACAACCACACCCTTTTCTAGTTTGTGTACTGCTTTGAAGAAACAGTCCTGTCGGGTCATAACCAGAGAAAGAGAAATGGTACAGATTTCAAAATAAATTAATTTACTTGTTTACATTATCTACAACCAGGCCAGGAGCAGGGCAGGCATGCACAGAAGCACACTCCAGTCCTGTACGAACAATGTTTTTTTTTTTTAAAGAACGCCAGCTTGGCTCAGTGTATGGGTGTACCGTCGGAGTCGGAAGCACTCACCCACCCACCTGCAAACTCGTCGACAAAAAATAATTTAATTATTTGCAGATGTCAATGGACTGTCATTCACGGTCGACTGTTACCTTGCACTTGCAGCCCACAATCCCGCAACTAACAACTAGTGTAGGGCCTACACACATCCTCTGTCTGTCCAGGAGCACTGCAGCTGTGTAGTGAACACAAACACTCGACCTCCTCTCTCCGTCTCCGTTCAAGAAATGGTGCATGGCGCCAATCAAAATAACATCTTCTTGCCCTCTCCACAGCCAGACAGAGAACATTCGGATCCGGGCACGGGACAGTAAGCAGCACGTAATAGAGGCAAGCAAATAATTTAATCGTCTTGGTGCCACGAAAAAAGGCAAGGCAGCACACAGTGTCAGGCCACATGCTGACAGGCCAGGATGCATTAGCATCCCAGGCACCCTGCCAGTCCGCCCCTGCACTCAGGGGCTAAAATGTGCAAAATAAAACCAAAGTAAACCTATTGCCACGCCATGCAGCAGGCTTCCTGAGTTTATACAATATTCCATTTCTTTTTGTCACTGAGTTTTAAAAGCAATTAGGCAAATGAAGTAGCTTGAAGTGGTTCTGAGTTCGGGATAATAAACGTGCGAATGGACTGCAAAAAAAAAGGCGCGAGGACTGACAAGAATGAGCAGCATTCTAATAGCGTTCCACAAACACTTACTATTCCATTATCGAAGGTTACCAAAAAAAATAAAATATGAAAGTAAAATGTAAAATGGGGACAATTTAGCACAAATTGGTACACAATACAGTAAGTGTGCGCTATATTGATTCCTGGTCATTTTCAGATAGCATACTAGAGGGAGGCACAGCAAACAGAGACATTCATTCAAATCGCCCATTTCCTTCAAATTTCACAACCCCCAAAAAAGCTATGACACAACAAAGTGGTGTTTCATTCAAGTGCAATATAAAAAGGCTACTGATCAACAAATTAAAAAAATATACGTGCCCAGCACTGACTGGCGAATCTTGAAGATCTACTTTTTTTCCAAAATCCATGCTGAAACAATATTTCTATGCCCAGGAAAAATATAATACAAAAAAAAGTGATGTACTGTATCGTGGTAAACTCTGTCCCATAGATTAGAAAAACGGCATACTCGCTCGCTCACTAATTTGAAGTGAAAACATTTGTAAATGGTGTGTGGTACTCACGGCTGCATGAATTGCTGACACAAAAACAAGTTTGTGGTGGGTACCCCATAGTCTGCACCATTGCCTCCTAATTTACAAATTGTTGAAAAGACAGCGAAAAGACTTGCCCCCTTTCAAATACCTCACATCTTTCATTCCGTTTGCCAGGAAAGTACAGTTACTAGTGCCCATTTTTTCAAAACTACAGAACAAATGACTGACCTCACAACAGAGCTGCTTATGTTGACACAAAGCAGTAGATCTCAGACAACTGTTCGAAATAGCGCTTTCAGACAATCGGTCACACTCGAGAGACGTTCCAGCTCAGCTTGCAGTCCACAAGGGGAAAATGCAAGTGCGTCAAATCTCAGTCAAACGAGTACAAAAAAAGAGCTACCGTTATGTGGTGAGCTGTGATTGGTTAATAGTGATACCAATAACAGAAAGTCAGAGGTCCCTGCTTTGCATATCACTAGGCAGATTTCTACTAATTCAAACTGTCTATGTGCTCTGTAGCTCTGAAAAAAAAATGTTTAAAAAGACGAGTTATGCCGTCGGAGGCAGCAGGGGCTTAATTAATGTAGGACGAGTTAACTCGTCGGTGGCAGGATGGGGGTTAAGATGTATCTGGATTTAGCCAATTAGAATTTAAGTCACCTAAAATAAGTAATTCTTGAGTTAAAGAGTATGGAAGCAAAACATCATGATTCAATGATAAAACCTACAGAGGAAAATGTGGTAGTCTGTGACCTCCAAATAGTAAAAGTGGTTTACCAGTATGTAACTGAATTTCCAAAGACAAGTATTCACAGTAGTTAGGGTCAATGTTCACCGTATGGTGTTTTGGAACAAATTTATCAGACTAATATATTAACACCCCACCTCTTTTATTTCTGTCTGCCCTCAACAAATTAAAACTTTGAACTGCTAACTGGGTATCACCTTCTCTGTCACTTAGCCAAGTTTCTGTAAATATCATGAACTCTGGTTCATAGTCCACAGCAAATTCCTAAATCAAATCCAACTTGAGGAAAATACTTATAACATTTGCATTAATAAATAAAATATCCTTTCTATTTGGTACCTGTCTCCTCCTCCTCCCACAAACTAATGATGGGGATATATAGGTATATATATTTTTTACAGGTTTTCTCCCCTTGCCCCCAAGGCCCCAGTAGATGGCTGTGAGAGTGTATGGAGGCATGCATGCATGCACGCCATGGTGCCAACTCAGCCCCTTCCACCTCCTGTAACTGTTTGCCACCTCCTCTCCACCTACATTACCCACCGGACCTCCACCCAATGGGAGTGGAACTATAGGGGGCACCAACCCACCTTCACCACCCCTGGGAGAGGAGAGCTGCCCATCAGCATGCTTGATTCTGCTCTTCCCTGCCCCCTCACACTGGCACCCTGATGACCCGAGGTTGTTCCTGAACCTAGGTCACCAGAGTACAGTGAGGCAAGTCATGCAGTGCCTCAACCCTCTGTGTCACCAGGCCAGCTACCCTTTCTGTTTTTTTTACCATGTCCATTGGATCTGGGTTTGGGAAAATGTCTCCACTTTGAAGCAAATTTAATAGAATGCATGCACTAGTTAATGTTGTCATCCCTGACTGACCCAATAAGAGAATACTAAAATACCCGCCATTCCAAATTTCATTACCCACAAACCACCCTGAACCTGTTGTTAAGGTACATCATTCAGCCATCAACACAAGTTTCTTTTGTAGCAAACAATTAAAACTACTGGTATACATGTACCTCAGTAAATTTTTAAAATGTGGGATAGCTAAACTACTCTCAGTGCTCCTACTAACTCAAGTCAAATGTAATCCATTTAACTGGATATCACAACAAGATCAATCTCCCTCTACCTCCCATGATAAAGATCTCACCATTAATGAAATAAACAGTACTTGTAAAATAGGCACAATTGACGCAACTAAAAAGTAACAAAGTTAAAACTCACTAACAATGTTTTTTACTCTGCTCTGCCAACAAATTATTTTTCTTGAGTGTTGATTGCCACTGCACACGCACCAGTAGGTGGCATGGGCTTTAAAGATCTTGAGTTGCCCCGGCCCTTAGGTACTGCTTATTTAATCAAGATGTCATCATTTTATACTTTTGTTGTCTAGAATATTTAAAACATGTAGGAGAGTACCATGTAGAAAAGAAAGAGAAGACTTTAAATCCAATAGTAATATGTGCAAAAATATTGTTATCTAGAGCCTGTTACATGAAACATTAACATCCAGTAGAGCTATATAGAAATTGTTTCAATCGACCTTAAACAATCCCTTGGCCTCAGAATGGCCTAATTTCAAAAGGAAGTGTATTCCAGGTTTTGGACAAATCATATTAAAGTGACCTTTAACTAATACTGTTCTTAAAATGAGGTATAAACAGGTTAGATACATCATTTGATCTCAGGTTTACATTCGCCTTTTTGGTGTACAGAAAAACATCTATGGCATCCCTAGCTTCATTACAGACAAGTCTGTGGGCAAAAATACCAGTGCTGTAGGTTTACCCATGCCACAGTGACAATGAAGTTGCCTGCGTAAAGTACAGCGCCAACACTTTGCCAACACCAAGCACCACGCTCGACTATCTGCTGTCCAGCAGTAAGAGTGACTTCAATTGCAAGGGGCTTTGTATACTGCACCCCCCACATTTATATAACAAACTCCAGATCACACCCTGGTGGCAAGAAGGGCAAACTGTGGATTGGCAACATCAGAAAATCAAAGTCGCACAAGAAGCGTGCAACATTATTCTGTCGGCAACATCACAGCAGCAATAATCAGTCTGTACATTAATGGGATATGGGTGCTCAACCTCAATTGTCAGCCAGTTAAGTTTCTTGTACAAAGAGCAATGATGTTCCAATCTTCTTGTTCTGAGAGCAAACCTACATATAGAATTATATAATGTTTTAAACGTATCTCACACAGGTGGCTAAGGTGAGTAAAATTTTGGAATCAAATACACAGTTAAAATATTAACTCACTCAATTTGGCTGCACAAGATCAGACCAAGAAGTAGAAACTCCATGCTGAGTTATATGATTGTAAATGTTTATTGTAATGCAGCAGACAGCTCTGATGCTCCACAGCCACCAACTGTTGATCATGTTCATGCCTTTGCAGATGGTTTGTAAAGACTGACATCAATTGGTCATTCATCCATTTAAAATATCATACTTAAAGAGACTGTGCATATATAGTAAGTGCAATAGCTATGTAATAAAAAGTGCCAAGTGCTGTGTGCAAAAATGCATACATTGACGTCTAATAGCACCAATCCAGCATATGAAAAATACATATGTATATTCCAGACCAATTAGTAGGTCAGTGAACCCACAATATTATATCATGAAGCAAACAGATAATATAAAAAATGGGCAGAGGGAGAGAGGGAAGAAAAGGGAAAATATTGGACAAAAATACAGTGAACTGCCCTGGACAAATATGTTTACATAGCCATGTTGTATATTAAACAATTTTCCTATCAAAAGGGAAAATGCTCCAGAAAAATATATCAACTACTCATTAAATATGATCAACAAATGATTAAAATACTGAACACAAAAAAAAGCGATAAGAGGGAAGGGGGTGAGACTGCTGGGAGGGAACTAGAAACATAATAATAAGACCATATTGTGCACTGCAACATCTATGTTATAAAATGTCCAATCTTATTCCTTTTTTTTTATGAAAACAAATGTACTGTAACCAGCAAGTTGATAAGAGCTGAGAAGTATAACTGTAATACATATTGCTTATTAGCAATGCATTCCTAGTTATGAAAAAGGTAAAATGATATACTTAGCTTATTCATAACCACTAAAAAATGTTCTGTCTTTTAAATATCAGCACATGTAGCAGTAATATAATGTTTATCTACTTTATTTCTGACCCACAAACTTATAAGAAGGGGTTTACTCAAAATGATCATTTAGCCCAGGGGGGCTATTATATCACATCAGATACTGCCAAAACAGTTCCCTCCTTAGCAGTCTTTCATCTTCGTCCCCCCCCGACTGTTTCATGAACTTTCTCAGTCACTTGAAATGTAAACATATGGGGTCCAATTCTCAAATGTGTTGGACTGTCGCAAGCCCCAAGTGCACTGAACACATAGCGCATAGGGCTTGCAGCAATCCCTAGCTGGCAACTGTGATTCTAGGTCCAGTGCACCACATGGCAGAAGTTAGACCTGCTTTTGCTGGTCTAACTTCACAGACCTTTTTACGAGGTTTGCACCAAATGTTTTGCACAAGCTGCCATAAAAGGGGTAAACTGCCACAAATGCATGCAACCTCTGAGAATCAGACACAAGGTGCAGAAATGTGTGCATCGCAGCACAGGATTTGACACAGGGCTTTTGCTAGTCCTTAATCAACCATTTAGAATTGGGCCCATGATCTCTACCTCTGGCTTTAGTATACTACTCCAGGGTACTGACATCATGGGCCTGATATTTAAGGTATCATGTCATAATAGAGACCCAAAATGAGTGACTAAAAATATAGTGACTCATTTGGGGCACTATTATTGTGGGCTACCCTGCAAAATAGTGAGGGTATGGGACAGCGACTATAGGGAAGGGCAAACAGAAGGGGGTAATAATGAGGGGAAGGGGATGGACAGGGAAGTGGTTTTCAGGGATTGGAGTACCTGCTCCTGCCGAGCTAGTCATGTGGCTTGGTGATACGGGAGGCTAGCTCTGGCAGAGCAGGTTCTGGGTTCGTGACTGGGAGTGAGTTACATTTTGCCACATTTGCAAGCTGCGGCACTTAATTTTGTCCAACATCCAGATTTTTCCCCCTCCCTGACATGCAACCCCCTGGAGTTGAGAATCCTAATTCAGAGGGGTGTGTGGGGTGCAGACCCCCTACAAAAACACTTTTTTTGGTATCTGTATGTCAGGTCGCCTTAAAGTGCATATTGCCAATTTGCTTTTTAGTGATATACATTCGCCATAATAGCGATCGCTGTTTTGCAATCACTATTATGACATGGAACTGATATTTAAATATGCGTAAAGCAGAGTGCCAACATTTTCACTGCACCTTACACTTGCCTGGGTATGCAAAGATGCAATATTCAGTCAAACAGTGCACCAGCGCTATTCAACTGAATATATGGACATTTCATTTCACAGCTAAGCCACTTAGCACTGCTTCAAGAGGGCTCCCAAAGTACACCAACAGAATGGACAGTGCTAGAGTTCTATTTGTGATATTCAAAGGAACACAGGCAGATGAGTCCATTGGGTATGCAAGGTGCTAAGGGGCAATTTGCATGCCCATTATGCGGTTAGTCTTCAACATGTTTGATTGTCTTCAGGACAATATAAATCCAGAAGATGTAGTCAAACAAAAATTGCAGAATCCAGATCAAGAGCCTGTTCCAATAAACTTACAAATTTCAAACATAAAGGATAAAAGTGTGTTGGTAAAACAAAACGATATAATAAAACAAACGGTGTGGGAAGGAGGAGCCTGCAGATTTTGGGCCAAATTATGTGTGGCAAAAACTTACAAAATCACCAAATCAGGTAAAACATAACAATATGATAAAACAAACTGGGAGTGGGAAGGAGGTGCCTGCAGATCTTGGGCCAAATTATGCAAGGCAAAAACTTACAAAATCACCAAACCAGTGTAGCACTAGTTTGAAAGAAGTTAGCTTGCCAAACCGTGATATGCTCGCTTGCAAAAATATTGCAGTTGCATGTAAACAAAACCATCAGTGCAATCAACAGCGAACTGCTCCTCAGATTACATCATCTGATAAAACTATGACCAAAGATATATTGGTTATAGGCGATTCTTTAATTAGGGGAGTGGACACAGTGGTTTGCGAAGGCAGGAAATTTAACACCA
Organism: Neoceratodus forsteri; assembly: GCA_016271365.2. NCBI lineage: Eukaryota > Metazoa > Chordata > Ceratodontiformes > Ceratodontidae > Neoceratodus > Neoceratodus forsteri. The sequence goes on from CM057449.1 coordinate 1,652,942,898, forward strand.
CTGTTAGCACCCTTCCAGGCACCAAAGCAGGCGATGTGCTAGATCTGCTAGTAGGACTCATGGAGAACAATGTAAACCCATTAGTTATAATACACATTGGAACAAATGATGTATATAAAACTAGTTTAAATGCATTTCAATCTAAAATAACTGATATAACAACATTAATTAAGCAAAAAAGAGCAGAATTAATATTTTCAAGTATATTACCAACACATGGGTATTTAAACTACAACAATATAGCAATCAAAACATTAAATGATTGGCTAAGGACTTTTTGCATCAGAGAAAATGAAGGTTATATGGACAATTCTATAACATTTAGCAATAAAATTTTATTTAAATCAGACAGCTTGCACCTTAGCTTAGCAGGGTCAAGGATTTTTGGAAGAAAATTGAACAAGGTGATTGATTTTCATTTAAACTGCAGCAAGGGGAGCAGCCCATTCCAGCTAGCTATCCCGACTTAAAAACAACATTAAGTTCAAATAATTATAAAGGTTGGAAAACAATACTTATAAACTCCAGAAGTCTTGTTAATAAATATGATGAATTTAAAGACTTTATCTTAACAAATGATATACAAATAGCCTGTACTACAGAAACCTGGTGGGATATCAATGATACCTGGGAGAAATCAATACCAGGATACAATTTATATCAAAAATCTAGATCTTACAGAAAGGGTGGGGGTGTTGCAATTTACGTACATAATAGCATAAATAGTATACAACTGCCCTATGAAAGCAGCGAAGCAGAAACCATATGGCTTAAGTTAATTCCTTCTATTGGCCCTAAAATTATAATTGGCCTACTTTATAGACCACCATCTAACTCATACAATAATGATGTTACTTTTTTGGATTTACTTAACAAATTGAACCCAGATGATAACTTAATTTTGTTTGGAGACTTCAATCTTCCTAATATAGACTGGCAGTAAACTAAAGCAGGTAATAAAATTGAACAATTGTATCTAGATGCATTCGACCAGCTAGGTCTGGTGCAATTAGTTCATGAGAACACTAGAGGTGACAAAATATTGGACCTCATATTAACAAACACAAGTGAATTAATAAGTAATGTACAGATTCTTCCCCCTCTGGGTAACAGTGATCACTCAAAAGTATATTGCTTAGTTGGGACTTTAGAAAAAACCAAAAACTATAAATCTGAAGGAGCTATTAAATTAAACTTGGCTAAAGCCAATTTTTCTCATATTAGACAGGAATTGGCAGGTTGGGATTGGTATAAGGCTCTGGAAGGGAAGAACACAGATGATATGTGGAGTATTATCCTAAATAAGCTTAATAAATTAATAGCCCAATATATTCCAATTAATAAACCTAAAATGAGTGGTGCAAAATCTAGTCCAATTTGGTTAAACAAGCAAATAAAACACTTGATTAACCGCAAGGATAAACTATTTAAAAAAATATATGAAAGAAAAAATCCATAAGAACTACACAGCATATAAGGAATGCACCAAATTGGTTAAATTAACAATTAAAAAAGCAAAGGCACAAATGGAGTTCACTTTAGCCAATAGGATTAAAGACAATAAAAAATCTTTTTTTTCATACATAAATAGCAAAAAAAATCAACAATCAATAATAGGACCCTTTAATGACAAAAATGGGGTTATGCAAAATGAACAGGAGCTAGTAAATACACAAAATGATTATTTTTGTTCAGTCTTTAATCCTGGTAATACATCTGCTATTGTTAATAAATGTACACTGTCACCTGGGGCTATCAAAATAACACCTGCTGAGGTAAAAAGCAGACTGATTAATTTAGACATCAATAAATCTCCAGGCCCAGACAATATTCACCCTAGAATTCTACAGGAACTTGCTGATCAACTAGCTAAGCCTTTGAGCTTTTTATATCAATCATCCCTAGATAGAGCTGAGGTTCCTCAAGCCTGGAGGAATGTTTTGGTTGTACCCCTTCACAAAAAGGGATCTAGATCTGATCCAGCTAATTTTAGACCCATTAGTTTAACATCATTATTGGGCAAAGTCATGGAGGGCATTTTAAAGGATATTGTGATTGATTATATCTCATCAAACAATTTATCTGATCCTGTGCAGCATGGATTTATTAAATCTAGATCATGCCAAACAAATTTACTATCCTTTTATGAAAATGTTAACTCAGAATTGGACCAGGGCAGACCAGTGGATGTGGTTTTTATGGATTTTGCTAAAGCTTTTGACAAATTACCACATACAGAACTAATACAAAATCTGGTTAAAATAGGCATTCATCACAACATTGTGAAATGGATAGCTAATTGACTGTCTGACAGGAGACAGAGGGTGGTGGTGGTAAGGGGCGTGATGTCCGAGTGGTCTGCCGTGACCAGCGGGGTGCCGCAGGGCTCGGTGCTTGGCCCTTGTCTTTTTAATATATATATTTCATCCTTACATCTTAGTAATCCTTCTATATGGATTTCAAAATTTGCAGACGATTGCAGACTAGGCATCACAGTGTCTACTATGGTTGATTCATTTTCCTTGCAACAAGCTATAAATGAAGTTTATGAGTGGACAAAAGCTAGCAAATTGGAACTTAACATCTCCAAATGTAAAATTATGCACTTGGGTAGAACAAACAACAATCATTCATACAATATAGGAAACAATACCTTATTAACAACATCTGAAGAGCTGGACTTGGGCATTAAAATTGCGTCAGACTTAAAGTTCAGTTCACATTGCAATCAACAAGTTAAAAAAGCTAACCAGATTTTGAACTGCATTTTGAGACATATTTCTAGTAGACATCATAATGTTATCATGCCCTTGTACCAGGCCCTGGTGAGGCCTCACTTGGAGTATTGTGCGCAGCTGTGGTCCCCACAGTATAGAGAGGACATTGAGAGAATGGAGGGTGTGCAGCGCAGAGCGACTAGATCAGTATTCGGACTAAAAAACTTACCTTACGATGAGAGATTAACCAAGTTAAATTTATACTCACTGCACTACAGAAGATTAAGGGGAGATCTCTGCATGATGTATAAAATATCACATGACGATATATTGAAAGCAGACTTAAAAATGACCTATAACACAGGACGCTGTAGCACCAGAAAACACAAGTTGCAATTTGTATTGTCTAAATGGAATACAAATAAAAGGAAGCACTGGTTTACTGTAAGGGTGGTGCCAGCATGGAATAATTTACCTGCAAGTGTGGTGGGTAGCTCATGCATTGATATATTTAAAACAAGCTTAGACAAACATTTCATAACAAAACTACTAAATTTTAGCGTAAATGGGCAAGCATTATGGACGTAAGTCTCACAGCTTGAACTAACTTATGAAACTTATTTGTATGGGTAGCGATGCAGGTTTGCATGGCACCACCCCGCAATTGCCCGGACCAGACATGTATATATCCCTGGTTTTGTTTGTGACCCCCTTTCCTCCAGTTGCTAACCCTGCCATACTTAAATGTGTTCCTGGTGGTAGTGGTGTCCCCCCTTTGATCACTAGCCCCGCAATACATTGATGTATCCCTGGTGACAGTGGTGTTCCCCCCTGATTGCTAGCCCCACCATACAGAGATGTATCCCTGGTGGTAATGGTGCTCCCTCAATCACCATCCCAGCAACACAAAAAATCCTCACTGGTGTCCAGTGGTTCCCCCCACCAGTGGCACCAGGCAAATCCCCATGCAGTCTCACCATAGCATTATCAGCAGTGCCACAGAAGCATACGGCAACAGGTACATACCTCCTCACTCCTCGGACGGCCGCTGTGTGTTCAGGCAGGGAGCGCACCTCTTATTTACAGGACAGGGTGCATCACCTTGTCCTAGAAATAACAGGTGCATTCCTGCCTGTACATACGGTGGCCAGCTGAGGAAGTGTGAGGAGGGCTGTGCTGGCCACCTTATGCTCACACAGCACCACGGATAGTGATACGGTGAGTGTGGAGAGGGTTGCCTGTTGCCACTGCAAGAACCACTAGATGCCAGGGAGAGTTTTTTTGTGCTGCTGAGCTGGTGATCAAAGGGGGGACACCACTACCAACAGGGATACATCTATGTACTGTATGGTGGGGCTAGTGATCAAATGGGGGAGACACCACTAGCACCAGGGATTCATCTATGTATGGTGGGGCTAGTGATCAGAGTTGGGATACCAGTACTACCAGGGATACATCTATGTATGATGGGGCTAGTGATCAAATGGGGGGGACACCACTAGCACTAGGGATACATCTATGTATGGTGGGCTAGCAACTGGGTGGAGGACACCACTACCACAATGGATAAGTCTATGTATGGAAGGGCTAGCAATCCAAGGAGGGCACACCACTACCACCAGGGATACATCTATGTATGGTGGGGCTAGTAATCAGAAGGGGGGCACACCACAAGCAATAGGGTTACATCGATGTAGGGTGGGACTATCAATTAGAAGGGGATGCCACTAGCACCAGGGATACATCAACATATGGCAGGGATAGCAATTGGGAGAGCACCATTACCACCAGGGATACAGTTAAGTATGGCAGGGCTAGCGATTGGAGGGGGGGCACTACTCCCACCAATAATACATCTATGTATGGTGCAACTCACGATCAGAGGTGAGGACACAACTCTAGCACCATGGATACATCTATGTACAGCAGGGCTAGCAATTCAGGGGACACCATTAGCACCAGGGATGCATCTATGTATGGCAGGGATAGTGACTAGAGGGGAGGGACCACTAGCACCAGGGATACATCTATGTATGGCAGGGCTAGCAATCAGGGGGGACACTACTACCACCAGGGACCTTATTTTCTATATAACCAGCTAGTGATTGTTGGGGGGGGGGCAGGTGCCAGGGACCACAGAGGACTGTTTTTCTTCCCCAGTGGCCAACCAGCTTGGTGGCAGCAGTACCTCTTGCAGCAGTTAGGGTTGCTTGGAGTTAAGTCAGGGTTTTGTTTGGTAGCACAAAAGAACCATGCTAAACCCTTTTGTGTACCACAAACCTGTTGAGTAAGCGGTAGTGCACATATTCATAATCATGCCTTCCCCTTGCCCACACACATACATTATGTTTTGCACAGACACTCACGCTCTTTACCCACACAACAGCCCCTTTTGAATATGGGGATCCAGTGCAAATCCTGGTTTGTGTGGGCAAAGATCAGTTAGCACCCTCGAAAACTTTTGAATATCAGGCCCCATGGCCAAGATATTCAAAGCTTTGTGTGGTGCGCAAACCGTTTATGCGGGTGTAGCTTGGGATTTGCACGGGTCTGTTATATTCAAAAGACCAAATAGTGCACGCAAATTGCATTAGTGCTGGGCAAACCATAATTATATGCAAGGGGCACACTAAACATGAATACAGGTGCTATGGTATATTCATCAGCTAGCACCGTGCTAAGGTGTTTATCGTGACTTAGCACGACCCTTAGAGTGGTACAATTTTCCGCCCAGGGAAAGCTGGTCTTAACCCTGGGTAAACAGCTTTGCACAACATTGGTGCTTTGTGCAGTGTTTGCGTGGGGTTTGCGTGGCTTGCACGACCCTAACATATGAATATGACACCTACAAAATGCCAGACATAGAGGATGCATGCTGCTCACAGATGGCACCTCCTTGATGCCAACAGCTGCCACAAGTCCCATCCATGCCAGGCAGTAAGGGGTGATCTGGCCCACTGGGAACATCTTGGTAATGTGGCCATACAGCACACACGTACAGACCATATGTCTGTGGTGACCAACAGATGCCAGCACACATATGCCGCACTGTGGGCATGGTGGCCATTGAGGGGAAGGTGTACGGGTGGCCAGACCTCACCACATCAGGTGTGGCCACAAGGCTGGGACACATCATGAAGTGCACATGGGCCAGTAGTGGGAATACCCCACCACCTGTGTGCCTGTCAGATCTTACTTGCCCCCCCAACCACATACCACACAACTGTACAGATGCCACAGCACACAAAACCAGCCATCTATATGTCACTGTGAGCATCCCATGTCACAGGTGCAGCATCTGTGGATTACACAACAGCATAACAGTATAGTCCACTGTCAGTAATCACCTGCAAGCTGGGCCTGTCACTGTGTACAGTGCAGCGGTCATCACTGCCCTACATACCATAGGCATTGCTGTGTCCCTCACACTACCAGCCCCCTCGCTACTGTAGTGTCTGCTGTGCACACCACCACCACCTCTGCCTATGCTGTGTTGTCCCTGGGGTACGATATGCTATGCTATGCTGTACTGTGTACATGTAGCCTGCAGCTATCATCATGCACTGCCTGACAGACCTACAGGTGGAGCTGCAGTCAGACCTGGCCAGCCTCTGTACTTCCAGACTGACATACAGGTGGACCTGTGGGACCCTGCAGTAATGCTGGGGCATACTGCATGCAAATCAGGGCATAATGAGAAGCTAATATGGCTGTTTTCCCAGAGACTACGTAAGTAGGCTCATTTGCATGTCACTTTTGAATGTGGCAAAGTTTAGCACCGGGCAAATGTGTTTGCACTGGGCAAACAGCTTAGCTCCTCACTAATCCTGCCCAAACGCATTAGCTCCGTGCAACGGTTTGGGGAATATTACACAGTTTTGCACACTGTACTGTCCCATAGGCTGCTCCCTGCAGCTGTACAGGGTCCATGCATTTGCTGGAACACACATTGGCCACATTGGTCGCCTCTACCTACCTTCACATCACTGTGCACTGTGTTGCTGTTGTGGTCTGCACTTCCTGGTTGCTATATTCAGAGCTGTCTTATTACAGGGCTACGTTTGCCCTGCACTCCCAGCCCAGTTTGCCTGGCCTCATTCCCATTCTATATTCAGAGGCTGTTTGCCCTGGCTATTCCTTTTGAATATAGCTTGCTTTGTGCTCTGGGCTAACTTTGCCCTCCAGGCAGTGCTAATTTAGCCCCAGAGCAAAGTTTTGAATATCTGTTCCCATGTCTCTTATGTGTACTCCTAAGATATTCACATCCTCCTTCACAGAACTTATTTTTTGTTTTCCCTATCTAAAAAGCAGGGCATGCACTGTGGGTAGCCAAATAAACTACATTTCTAGAGTTACAAGTTACAAAGCCTGCAACTTCATAAATTCTCCTAGTTATGGGGTGTTAAAAACTTGAGGCCTGTTTGACATATGCACAAAAATTGCTATCTCTACAACGGTGGTTGCCATTAGGCAAATGTTTGCCCTTTTTTCATTCTCCAAATTCCAATGCAAACTAACAAGTTGGTCTCTATGATTTTCTCCTCTTGTGTATACTAACTTTGGGGATGAACTAGGTATGCCACCAATTTTTTTTTTATCTGTGGACAAAATGTGCCAGTACATTTCAGTATAGGTATGATTAAATGTGTCTGAGGTGAAAAAGTAGTCATAAAATGAGTGGCTGATGTCAGACTTGACAAAGTTTCTGAAAAGGCATGAAAACATTTGACTGCATGTGGCTGGGGAATGTCAAAACTGTCTTCTGTATTACAATAAAAGTTTATACTCCTGCAACTCATCATGGAGTTTCTGCTACTTGGTCAGATCTTGTGCAACTGAAATGAATAAGTAAATATATCATATGTTGTGTTTTGTCAAAACTTTAACAGAGGCAATGATCCAGACAATACTCAAATAGTCCAGAATTAGCAAAAGGCAACTTTGATCTCTAACTTTCCTTGTTGGATCAGTTTACAGATCTTTCAATGTGTATAACGTCATTAACTTTTCTTGTATCTGTTAGGACTGTGCAGAATGTTGAATTTCTGACAGAATGGAATTCTGTGGAATTTTAGAAAATTCCACTGATTTCCATCATTTGTGGAATTCCAACATTCCACATGCAAAATGTTTTTTGTGTATTGATATTCCACAGTTCACCTAAACCATGGATTATGGTTTCATAATCCATTGAAAATTATTCCATGGTTTACACATTCCCAGAAAATGAATCTGAAGTTTGCACAAACATGCTTTTTATAATTCTGAAGAATTCTAAAAGTAATTCCATAAAGAGGCTTGCCCAATTTAAAAAGGGCAGGACCCATTGTCCCACTGCCTATGCCAATAAGGTGAGGCTCAGTAAAGGGAGGAGAGGGGCAAGAAGAGAGAGGGGGGGCTAGGAAAGAAAAGGGGAGGTACAATGACATCACACAAGGGGATGGGCAATAGGACAAAGGGGCAGGGGGAGGACACATAAGGGTTGGACAAAAGGAAAAGGGGTGTGGAAAGGAGCAGTAAAAAGGGGCTGCATACCAGAGAGAGAGGTCACAATTTGCTGCATAAGGAATTTAGCTTGTGGAAGCACTTTCAGTCTATGGTAAAGCCACTGGGCATTGGATTTGTATTTGGAAGTTAATAGAAGCAGAATTAAGTTTAAAGAACTAAGCAGAAAGGACTCTGAGTGGGTTGGTAGACAGCGACTGAAGGACAGCAAGAATATAGGAGGTAAGAAATATAAAGAGGGTGAGAGCCCTGGCAACAGAAAAAGAACGCTTGATGTGGGCCCCTGAGGTATTTTGTATGGTGGTATCTTAGAAGAGCGGTGTTATGGCCATGGAGAGCAGGGCAACAAAGTCTTGTCCAGGGCATAATGGGGGAAAAGATGCAGAGGAAGTGATACGGGTGTGGGGTGTCTGCGGTGCGAGCAACCTTGAAGTCGCGAGGGAAGAGTGGCATGGGTGGCTGCCAGGCTGAAGGTAGGAGCATGGGGAGTCCAACAGGGGGCTGGCAGGCAGTGCCACGACCTCGTGGTGGAAGGGAGTAGTCTTTAGCAGAAAATGTGGCAGCGAGTGAAGCGCTAAAGAAGGAACAAAGAAGCTAAGGGGGAGTAGAGGACAGGCACAACGGAGGTAGCGTGTTGGGGCACAGGGAGCAAGAGGAAGGCAAGAGGAAGGAAGCAAGGGTGTTAGAGGCAGAAGGCGCTTGAGTAGCAGCAGGAGGAAGACAAAGGAGGTTTAAAGAGGGACAGAGAAGCTGCGTTGGAAGCCTCAGCTCACGAATAAGGAAAGGAGGAAATAAAGTTGGTGCGGCATTGAGGGCTAAGCAGGGGAGCCCTGGTGGCCTTGTCAGGGGAGGAAGCGCCACTTGGGAAGTGAGTGGCAGAAGGAGTGAGTAACAAGATTGGGCCCTGACCACGTCGTCATGGTGTGTGATGTCATCACCATGTGGGGGAAGGGGCTGAATAAAAACTGGAATGTGAAAAAGGAGCACACCCGGATTGTTTGGAATAGAGCGGCCCATGTTTGAAAGTGCCAGCAGAAGGGAGGACAGGGAAAGTAAAGGAGCAGAAATAAATTAGTAGTGCCAGACGGGCACTTTGAAGGGAGAAAATGCTGAGGGGGAAGCAAGGGAAAAAAGGAGTGGGTAACACTATGGGCCCCGACCACATGGGATGGCGTTTGATGTCATCACCACATGTGGGGTGAAAGTAGAAAGGGAAGGCAAGTGGGGAGGATGCCACATGAGGGGGGGAGAACAGGAGCAAGAAAATCAGGGGAAGGGGAACACAGGAAGCAAAAGCATGGGTAGGGAGGTGCTAACAGAAGCACTGTACCAGATGGCAAAGGGCAGCAATGCCTGCAAGTCCCACCAGTTTGTCGATCCGTTTGTGGGGGGACTGTGCTTAAGCAAGGGAGCAGATGGCAGTGGCAATGGAAGGAGGGATACTGAAGCTTAGAGCCACCCTTCCCCGGTCCTGTTGCACAAGGGCCTGATTGGATGCAGCAGCAGGACAGAGTCGAGGAAAGGCTGCCATGCAGCAGTGAGCGGAGCAGGGCAAGAAGGGCACAAAAAAGGGGGGGGATTAAGCAAGCAATGGGGGAGTGGGCATAAAGAAAGAAGCACGAGGATAGTAGGGGAGGGAGGGGGAGAGGTGGATAATGTGGAAAGTGTTAAGGGGACTAAAAAAGGGGGGGAGACAGATATGGTAACAAAGCAAAAAGGGGGATATGTGGAAAGCAATGGATGATGTGTTAACAGATGTGTTGTCATTATAGATATGAACAGAGAATGGTGCCAAGAAAAACAAAGCCCAACAAGGAGGAGTGTTTCAAGGCGGTGATGGATTTGGTGGAGAAGGCAAATCGGTTGCTGGAGGTGGCAGAGCTGGAGGCTGAGGAGAAGGGTACAAAAAGAAAAGGAAAGATGGGGAAGGACAAAGAGGCCAACAAAATGATGCCACCACCGGTCACTGCTAGGGAGCCCAGTATGGTGATACAAGTGGTGGAGCCACAGGCACCTTCCCCAGAGAACCCCAGGCCTGAGCCGTGTCTGGACAGTACCCAGGGGTCAGGGACAGGAGCGGATCCACCAGTACCGATTTGCCAAGCCTTTCCACCAATACCAGTGGTAGTGCCAACACCGCCGCAGTCAAGCTGTCCCCGGGCACTGAATATCAAGCAGGGGCTTAGCCTCTGCCAGACAATTGTACCAGGTAATCAAGGGGTGTCAATGAGAGCAGTATAAAAAGATTATATTGCACAAATGTTAAAAAGTATGGGGAAATGGGATTAGTCAGCTAGAAAAGGCATTGGGGGAGTTAAAAGGGGGAGGGGGTGGCAGGTGATAATCAAGGGGTACAAAGGAGATAGGGGCCCTGGGGCACGGTTAGCTGACCAATGCGCTCACAGTGGTGAAAGAGAAGATATGGAAAGGGAATATGTAGATATCTTTGCATTAGCGAATGAGGATAGCATGGAAAAATACGAGGAAAAAGATAGCTTTGAGAAAAAAGACATGGCAGAGGCAATAGTGCTGCTCAAGAAGGAAGATGAGGACAAAACATGGAAAGGAAAAATGTGGGACAACTGGGCCACAGCCTTTATGTATTTCACAGCCATAGTAGTCGAGAAGTGGGTGGAATTTCCATACCCCTTCTTACCTATTCCCTCATCATAAAAAACGCATACAAAAAGGGAGGATATAGTTGGTTACGGTGTGATGAAAAGTTTAGGAAAAGAATGGTGAATTTCGGGGATGTGAAGTGGGATGCCAGGCAGATAGATTTGTGGTTGGAGATTTACACAGGCCCAACAGACAAAGACACAGATGGTGAAAAAAATAGCAGCAGTTTTAATTGATGTCACTAATATCACTCTAGCTTTCCTGAGTTGCTATTACTACTTATTTTAACTCTCTATTCCTATGTTAAGTCTATGACCTATTGTGAGCCACTGCTTTATATAGATTTTTAATCATGCAGTCTGTTAGACCGCAGTATATTTAAAAAAGCACACAACATTGTGTACCTGTTTCAAAACTTTAACTTCTTGGTACAGACTTTTAGTATTTCAGCCTACTGAATCAGTTAGATCATAACATTATGTGAGTCCTTTTATTTCAACAACGAAGAAAAAAATATGAAAAATGTAAGAAAATAAAAATCCTGACTTTCCAAATATGGATATGAAATATACATAACATGATGTGAGTTGCAATATTCCTGTAATGAAAAAATAGGATATCCCATGTTAAATCCCTTTATGAATAAAAAGTGAAAAAATATTAAATGCACTTTCATTGGACTATTATTGTTCCTATACTGTATTGTCTGCAAAAGATATATCCCACTATTTACTTAACAGCAGAGAAAGGTAAAAAAGCAAAAATGTTATGATACAAAAATGGAAACAATTTTTTTTTATAAATATACCATTCTCAGCTATTCAACACTATGTAAGGTGAATAATAAGTTTCTGAATCTGATGGCAGAAATTTCTCTATTTAACCCTAATCTGGGATCCAGTGCTCCCATTTCATAAATCCATTTTGTTTCAACATTTTCTAATGTATTAACAAAATTGCTACCTCTGTCTGAAGGCTGTACCACCTCTAATCCCCAGAATCTAAGAGAAGCTCCTGTGTGCCCTGCCTCTATAAAGTGTTCAGCTACTGGGGTGTTGATCATATTTCGAATATTAGATTTATGTTCCTGTATTCGCTGCTTTAACATTCTAGTAGTCATACCTATAAATATTTTATCACATGGACATTGTGAGATAAAAACATAGAAACATAGAATTTGATGGCAGATAAGGACCACTTGGCCCATCCAGTCTGCCCAGTTCCCTACCTAATCGATAAGCTGCAGATCCTAGTTAAGCAACAGCCTACCTTCTCCTACCTCCACCCCCTTGAATTGCCTTATGTCTGTCCCATGCATTCTTGAATTCCCCCACTGTTTTTCACTCTACACCTCCTCAGGAAGGCCGTTCCATGCATCCACAACCCTCTCCATGAAAAAATACTTCCTCACATTACCTCCGAGCTGTCCACCTTCTATCTTCAAATTGTGCCCACTTGTTTTTGCACACCTATTTTTCTGAAAGATGCTACCCTCTTGGACTTTGTTGATTCCCTTGAGGTACTTGAAAGTTCCTATCATGTTCCCCTTGTCCCTCCCTTCCTTGAGGGTATACATATTAAGCTCCTTAAGTCTCTCTTTATATGTCTTCTGGTGCAGACCCTGTTGCATTTTAGTTGCCCTCTTCTGGAGTGCCTCCATCCTGTCTATGTAATTGTGGAGACTGGGTCTCCAGAACTGCACAGAGTACTCCAGATGTGGTCTCACCAGCTGTCTGTACAGAGGAATAACAACATCCTGTTCTCTACTGGTGATGCCTGTCCCTATACATCTCAGTATCCCCCCAGCCCTCTGTACTGCCCTTATACATTGCTTGCCCACCTTTAGGTCATCTGATATGACTACCCACAGGTGCCTTTCCATTTTTGTTGTTGTTAGTATCTCACCCCTCCAATGTGTACTCTTCCCCTGGATTTTTGTTTCCCAGGTGCATTACTTTGCACTTCTTAGCATTGAATCTAAGCTGCCATACATTTGACCATTCCTCCAACCTTGCCAAGTCCCTTCTCATCCTTTCCACCCACCTTGTGTATCAAACCTGTTGCAGATCTTTGTGCCGTCTGCAAAGAAACATACTTTTCCTTCCAGTCGCTCTGCAATGTTACTTATAAAAACATTGAAGAGGACCGGTCCTAGAAATAAACCCTGTGGTTCCCCACTTCTAACCCTCCTTTTTTCAGAGTGGACTCCATTTACTGTTACCCTCAGTGTCCTGTTCTCCAGCCAATTGTTTGCCCAAGCTACCATCTTGGGACCCACTCCCAGGCTGGCTAACTTGTATATCAACCTTTTGTGTGGGACTGTGTCAAATGCCTTGCTAAAGTCTAGGCAGGCCATGTCTACAGCCCCTCCCTGATCTACTACTTTTGTCACTCAGTCAAAGAAATCTATTAGATTTGTCTGACATGACCTTCCCACTGTGAATCCATGCTGCTTTGGGTCCTGTGCCCCTCTGGCCTCTAGGTACTCAACAATTCTTTCTTTCAGAAGTGATTCCATCATTTTCCCTATCACTGAGGTCAAACTAACAGGTCTGTAGTTTCCTGCCTCTGCCCTGCTCCAACTTTTGTGAAGTGGAATACAGTAACATCTGCCCTCCTCCAGTCCTCAGGTACCACCCCATCCTCCCATGACTTGTTAAAGAGGGTAGTCAGTGGTGTCACTAGTTCTACCCTTAGTTCTTTTAGAATTCTGGGATGAATGCCATCAGGCCCCCTTGTTTTGTCCACCTTCAGTTTTAAGAGTTCTTTCAGAACTCTCTCTTCTGTGAATGGGCTGGTATCAACCCTCTATGTAGAGTGTTTCTGTTGTTTGGTTTAGGTACCTCCCCTTCTTCATTTGTGAATACTGAGCAAAAATTTTTGTTTAGTATCTCTGCCTTTTTACAGTCACCCTCTGCACACCTCCCTTCCCCTTTATTAAGCCTCACTATCCCTCCCTTGGTCTTCCTTCACTCCCTGATGTACCTATAAAATGTTTTAGCCCCCTTCTTAACTGAGTTAGCTATCTTTTCCTTGGTTTCGGCCTTTGCTGTTATGACTGCCTTCCCTGCTTTCTTCTGCTTTAACTGATACAGTTCTCTGTCCTGCTCCTTCTGTGATTTCTTGTACTTCCTGAATGCCATCTTTTTCTCCCTAACCTTCTCTGCCACCTCCTTTGAAAACCATAGCGGTTTTTTACATCGTTTTGTTTTATTTTCTTCACACAAAGGCTTGTTGCCCTAGTGATGGCAGTTTTGATTATTCCCCATTGTTCTTCCACCCCTCCTTCCTCCTCATTTGCTAGTGCATTCCTTAGGCGCTCACCCATTTTGGCAAAGTCAGCCCTCCTGAAGTCCAGGACCTTTGCCTTTGTATGGCTAGACTCTACTGCTGTGTTTATCGTGAACCACACTGTTTGATGGTCGCTAGTTCCCAGATGGCTACCTACTTCTACATCTGTGATCCTCTCTCCATCTCCATTTGAGAATACCAGATCTAAGCTTGCTTCCTCTCGAGTGGGTTCCAATACTAGGTGTCTAAGACATGCCCCCTTTAGGGCATCCAGAATGACCCTGCTCTTGGATGTGGCTGCAGCAAATGCACTCCAGTTAACATCTGGAATATTCAGAACCCCCATCAGCAATAACTAACTTTCTTCTGCCATTCTGAGGATACCTTTGATCATTTCTTGTCCATTTCCTCCCCCTGAGATGGGGGTATGTATATAACCCCTGTGCGGATTGTGGTGTTACTGCCTGTCTCCAAGTTGACCCATAGTGCTTCTTCTCCTCCCTGTTTACTCTTTTGTTCTGTTGCTTTGATTCCTTCCCTTATGTAGAGAACTCCTCCTCTTTTAACCTCCCTGTTCCTCCTGCAGATAGTGTACCCTGGTATGTTTACATCCCAGTCATGGTTCTGTGTGTACCATGTTTCTGTGACTGCCACAATATCCAGATGTTCCTCTTCCATCAAGGCCACTAGTTCAGGAAGCTTGTTACCCAGACTTTGGGCACTGGTACTCATTAATCTCCATTTTTTGATGGCTTTACCTCTTGTAGCTCCATCCCTGCACTTATTGACTTTGCTTTCTCCATTTACCCTAGTCATGCTCCCTACTGACCTTTCTACCTTGATCTTTACCTCATTTAGTACCCTGTTTTGGAAGGGGAGGCTGGGAATTCCCTGCTGCTTATTAGTACCTCCCCCTTAGCTAGTTTAAAAACTTGCCAATTAAGCATTTAAACTGATCACTGAGGAGACTGGTTCCTTTCCCAGACAGATGCAGACCATCGTGCCAGTATAGGTGGGTATCCCTCTAGGTGGAACCCTAGTCCCCAATGAAGCCAAAAATATGTGTTCTACACCATTTTTTCAACCATTCATTGAATTGCATGATGCGGAGTACCCTCGTCTCACCCATGCCATAGACAGGCAGCATCTCCGAGAAGGATACTGTATGAGCTACTTGTCTAAGGCCCCTCCCCAACTTCACAAACTCCACCTACATGGCTCTAATCCCATATACGGCCAAGTCATTTGTCCCTAGGTGGACAATGACATCCAGCACTGTCTCCCGTGCAGCTGCTGTCAAGATCCTTAAAATCCACTTTCTGTCCCTCTAGGCCATGGCGCCAGGCAGGCACATTACTTTACTTTCCCTTGCCCCACCCAGTTCTATCCCCCTTATAACTGAGTCCCCCACCAGGAGATGCTTTCTTTCCCTTCTGTGTCCTGTGCCACCTTCCTGTGGGCCTCCCTTGTGATGGTTACCAGCAACCTCAGTCTCCACCGTGTGTGCCTCCACAGAGAAACTATGCTCCACCAGAATGGTGTATGAATTGTGGAGTGGTACATCTGAAGGGAAGATATACATGACCCCAAATGTGTCACATGTTGTAAATTGCTTAATAGGGTAGTTTTTGTTGATAAATGGATGCATGTAGTTTTTCTTTTTACTGGTGTGACCACAAACAGGGCAGTGTCTGGAAGGTGTCATTCCAGGATTTAAAGGTCATAAAAGTAACTGTCTCTCAAATGATTGTTTTCCCTGAGGGTGATCCGTGTGTACCAACTTGTCTTTAAGGGTTTGAACTTTCTTCTCAGCTACTAAAGGGGGCTGTTTGAAAAGTGTATTCATGTTTTGATGTGTCTGTAACAAACACCAGTACTTGTTTAATATTTGTCTAATCACCCCATCTTATGATTGTGCCTTGTACTGAACACTATTCTAGAGTTTGTTTCCATTTTATTGCACCCCTGTAGGACCTGAGCCAATGTTACATTATCAACTCTCCTTCTGGCTTTTTCTAATGTATTTCTCCTGTAGCCCCATTGTAAAAATGTAGCTGTTGTTATCTGTAACTCTCTTTCATAATCCAGATTATCGCTACAATTTCTTTGCACCCTTAAAAATTGTGAATATGGAATACTTTCTACTAACTGACCTGAATGATAACTATCTGCATGCAAAATGGTGTTTCTAGAGGTTTTCTTTCTAAATAATGTGGTTGTCAATCATTGTACCCCAAGATTAGCCGTAATATCTAGGTATGGTATAGAATCTCCACTACTATTTAATGTGAATTTTAAATATGCTGTGCTCCTATTGAGATACTCATGAAGGCTGTCTAATTCCACCTTAGTGCCTGCCCACAATAGAAACAAATCATGAAGGTATCTTTCATATAATCTTACGTGTTAAAAATAAGGATTAGTTCTTAAATCCAGAACATAGTTCATCTCAAAATCATACATAAAGGCATTTGCATACCCAGGAGCCATGGTGGACCCCATGCCCGTTCCTTTGCTTTGCTCATAAAAATCTTTCTCAAATCTGAAATTATTTTTATTGAGAATGAAGTCAGCTAATAATTGTAAAGTTTGTGTTTTAGAGTGAGCTGTAGGTTCCCTGGTGTCTAAGTGTCCTATGTCTTCTAAGTGTGGAATAGATGTGTAAAGATTTGAAACATCTAAAGTTACTGTAAGAAGATTGTGTTTCTCTCTGGGGTCAAACTGTACATTCTGTATTATCATAACGAAGTGTGAAGTATCCTTGACATATGTGACAATATTTTCTACTAAGGGTTGCAAATGAAAATTGATGTAATAGGTACTGGTTCAAATAAAGTCTGAATGCCAGAAACTGTAGGATGACATTTTTG
The DNA here is from genome assembly GCA_016271365.2 of Neoceratodus forsteri. Lineage (NCBI taxonomy): Eukaryota > Metazoa > Chordata > Ceratodontiformes > Ceratodontidae > Neoceratodus > Neoceratodus forsteri. The sequence goes on from CM057449.1 coordinate 1,652,959,900, forward strand.
TGGATCTTTGGACTAGAATAGAACACAGGAATTCTGGGATATTTCTGCTGTAAATATTCACCTTCCCATTCTTTGATACTGCTAGAGCTGATTAAATCTTTTATGATATTCTGTATGTCTCTTTGTAGTTCCACAGTTGGATCTGCTAGGAGTTTCCTGTAATGTGTTCTGTTATTACGTAATTGTAAATATATTGCTCTATAGTCCATAATCAATATGCCTTCTTCCTTATCTGCTGGTTTTATGATGATGGTATTGTCATTTTGAAGATCATTGAGTACTCTTCTTTCTTTTTGTGTGAGGTTATCTCTGACTGGCCTTCTATCTGGACTCAATCTGTCTTTTGACTAAATCCAAATAAACGAGTAACCAGGCCTCCAGCTCATGCTTTTTGTCCCAAATTTTACATATATTTATGCTGGCAATGAGACACCCTTTTTATGATAGACCAATCTGCAAATAAATGAAGTGAGTTGCCCTTATTAGGACATGCTGGGCATGGGTTCCTCTCTATAGCATCTGTTTGCATTAGTATTGACCATAAATAACCAAAGATAGAAACACAGATACATAGAAAGTGATGGTAGGTAAGGGCCTCTGAGCCTAACCAGTCAGCCCAATTTATTTTATTTTTATTAACCTTCATTTTTTGTTGAAGACCCTACTTGATCTACAGCACAATCCCCCCCCCCGACCCCACCACCATTCTTTAATCTTATGATTCCCTTGTGCCTGTCACAGGCATTTTTTAACCCCATCACTGTTTCCACATACTACCCATGCTGAAAGGCTGTTCCAGGAATCCACCACTCTTCCTATAAATATTTCCTAACATATCTCCTAAATCTTACCCTTCCAACTTCATATCATGTCCTCTTGTTCTAAAGCACCTTTTTTTCTGAAAACATACTCCCCTGCTGTACCTTATTAACCACTGTGATGTATTTATAGATCTCTATAATTTCCCCTGCCCTCTCCTTCAGGGTGTACATATTGAGCTCCTTTAGCCTCTCTTCATATGGCTTTTGATGCAGATGCTGCACCATGTTGGAAGCTGTCCTCTGGACCACCTCCACTTTGTCTATGTCCTTCCTGAGATGTGATCTGCAAAACTGGACACAGTACTCAAGGTGAGGTCTTACCAGTGATCTATATAGGGGCAGCACCACCTTCCTCTTCCTGCTAGTGTTATTCTTTCCCATGCACCCCAGCATCCCACAAGTCATTCCAACTGCCTTGTCACACTGCCTGGCCACCCTTAGGTCATCCAATATGATTACCTCTAGGTCTCTTTCCTGCTTGGTCCTTGTCAGTATCATTCTGCCCATTTTGTACTCCACTCCCAAGTTTTCTATGACCCAAGGGCATTATTTTGCACTTCTTTTCCATTAAAACTCAGCTGCCACCGGCTTCATGGTGTTGAGTAATTGGGATCACCCTGGCACACTGGTGACCTAGGTTCATGTTCTGAGCCTGGGATGTCAAGAGCAGTGACCAGCAGGGAGGGCTCAAGAGTATCTCTTGAATGCTATTGTCCTTGGATGGAGGGAGGCTGTCATGTCACTCTCTCATGGACCCTGGTTGGTGCTGCTGAGGGCCTGGGTGACCAAATTCCGTCACCAACTCCCCCTTAGGCAAGCCATAAGTGTGTACAGCCACTAAGGGAGGGGGTGAGCAGGACCAGGAACAACAGGAAAAATGGCTGCCATAGCTCCAGATGACAGCCCCAGGTTGGCTCCCACATGCTGCCCAAGACCACACAGCAATAGATCATTCTTGCCACTCCTGTACACATCCCCAGTTAAGCCTCCTGCTGGGAAGTGTTGAAATTCAAATAGATGCCTGAAGGGTCAGACCTATGGGTCTGATGGTCAATAAGCGATGACAGGTGACATCACCTGGAAGGACAGGGGGGAGGTTCAGCATGACAGCCCAAAGGAGTGTGGCCATGGTGGTCATGGGAGGGGGGAAAAAAATCTCAGCTGCTATACTCTTGACCACTCTTTTAGTCTTTTCAGATCCCTGCTCATCCTTTATACTCCCCAGTGTCCACTCTTGGTGTCATCCGCAAAGAAGCAGCCCTTCACTTCCAGTTCCTCTGCTATGTCACCTGTAAGACAATATAGCATAGTGGGTTAAGGCTTTGAGCTGCAGATCTGGAGACCTGGGTTTGAATCCCGCGGCTGCCTAGGTGCATACGGTGTGATCCTGAGCAAGTCACTTAACTTCCTTGTGCTCCCAGGTTGCATCTGGAAACAAGCTTTGGCTTAGTATGCTACCTTAAACAATGGTCCCCTTCCCCCTATAAAGACACTGAAGAGGATTGATCCCTGAGGAACCCTGCTGGTCACCCTCCCTTACTCAGAGCAAAGTCTGTTTACCACTACACTCTCTGTCCTATCCACTAACCAGTTTCTTACCCAGGTTATCACCTTATTACCCACCCCAAGTTACCCAACTTGATTACCAGTCTCCTATGTGGAACTATGTTGAAAGTCTTGCTGAAATCCAGGTAGGCCATGTTCATCATTCCTCTCTGATCCTACTTTTTGTCACACAGTCAAAGAAATCTGTCAGATGTATTTGGCATGACCATACCACTGTGAAACCATGCTGCCTTGGCTCCTGTAATCCACTGGATACAAAATATTCCACATTCGTTTTCTTTAATAGTGTTGCTCATAACTTACCCACCACTGATGTCAGTCTGATAGGCCTGAAACTGCCTGCCTCTTCCTCGATACCAATGTTGTGACTTGGGAATACATCTGCACTTCTCCAATCCTCCGGGACCATGCCAGTCTCCAGTGATCTGTTAAAATGTTCCATCCAAGGTGCAGTTAGCAGCTCCCTGAGCTCCCTTAGCACCCTTGAATGTACCACATATGGTCTCCTTGTTCTTTTTTGTAGTTCCTCCCCTTCACTTTTACTGTGAACACTGAGCAGAAGTATTTGTTCAAGATGTTTGCATTTTTCTTGATCCCCCTCTGTAGTCACCCTCTCCCTCTTTAACCATACAATCCCTCCCTTTGTCTTCCTTTTTTGCTAACATACCTAAAAAATGTTTTGTCTCCTTCTGATATTCCCTGAGCTATTCTTTCCTCTGTGTGTGCCTTTGCCCTCCTTACTGTTTTGCCTGTCTCCCTCTGTTTTGCCAGATACACTGCCCAGTCCTCCTCTCTCTGGATCTCCATATACCTTCTGAATGCCACCCTTTTAGCTTTTAACTTTTCTGCAACCTCCTTTGAGAATAATAGAAGTCTTATTTCTGTTACTTTTGATTACTTGCTTGACACAGAGGGTTTTTGGCTTTACTGTGCCTTCTTTTAGTTTGGCCCACTTTTCCTCCTCCCCCTCCCAGGTCAACCACCACTGCCAGGTTTTTCCTAAGGCATTGTCCCATCTCAGTAAAATCAGCCCTTCAGAAGTACAGAACTTTAGCCATTGTGTGGTTGGATTCCACAGCTGTTCTTCTGTTAAACCACACTATACAATGACCACTGGTCTCCAGATGGCACCCCACCTTGACATCTGTAACACTGTCCCCGTTAGTGAGCACCAGGTCCAGCTTTTCCCCATCCTTAGTGGGTACACTGATTAGTTGCCTGAGGAATAACCCCTGCAGGATGTCCCTACTTCTAGCTGAAGCTGCAGCAGGGAGGCTCCAGTCTACATCCGGCAGATTGAAGTCCCCCACCAGCAACGTCTCCCCTTTTCTACTGTTTTGCTAATTGCCTCTAATATTGCCTTATCTTTTTTTTATGTATATAGGTTTTTCACATGGGTGGTGTTAGCGGTCTCTCATCCCCATTCCCATCTCCTCTCACCCGGTAGCCCGGACCACTGTGCCAAAATCCCCCCATTGATAGCATCCCATAGTGGGGATAGGAAGGGGAGGGCAGTTCTGCCCCTGTGCAGAGACATACATCCAAAATGTTGGGCAGGGCATTTGGCCCATGGCACAGGGTAGAGGTAAGTGGGTGTGGCATCATGTAGCCCACACCAACTTGTTGTTTTCTCCCCTTGCCCCCAGAAATGACAACATATCAGGACATGTGTGTGAAGGCCTATCACTTCAAGCTGCTCATGCCTGCACCACCAATGGGCCTCCACCGAGTGGCAGTCAAGGGTTGAGCTGACTGGCCATCCCTTCCCAGTAGAGGAAAGCAATCCCTGGAACACTCGATCTTCTCCCATCCAGTTATGTGTGGCAACCTGTGATCATTCCTGAACACTGGTCGCCAGCATGTCAGGTGGTAAGGCAATCAGTGCCTCAGCCCTCCACACCACTGGGCTGGCTACATTACCTTATCTAAGTCCTCCCCCAGTGCTGCATGCCTGTAGTTCACACCAGTCTGAATAGTGGCGCCATTTCCTGTTTTGAAGGTGACCTACAGCACATTTGTCACCTGAATTTCCCTTATTTTGCAGTTTTATGTTTTCCTTCACATAAAGCACCACTCCACTCCCTTCCTTCTACCCTCTCCCTTCTGAATATCATATAACCTTTAATGACCATGTTCCAGTCATGGATAGTGATGGGCGAAGTGGCCCCAATTCGCTCCGTGGAGTGATTCGCGGAGTGAAGACGGATTCGTGGAATGCTCCGCAACATGAAGCGGAGTACTTTGCGATATTAATGAGTAACGTGAAGTCCATTGAAAACAATGACTTCATGTTACTCTGCCTTCCCAAACCACTACTCCACCAATTCTTTTTTTGCAAATAACTATATTTTATTGAGAACAAAATCATATACAGCATATACAACACATAGAGTAGGTTACAGACAAGCTCGATTCTAGAACAAACCCCAAACCCAAAAAACTAAAACGAAACCCCTCCAATCCCTTCCCTCCTAACCCCTCACAGCTATCCAACGTTGCAATATTAATCCATTATGGAGATTACAGACCTTAAAAACAATACAACTTGATTCTGGTCTACAAATATAGGGTGAGAAGGACTAAAGCAAGGATAGAAGAGGAGGAATGACACAAATTTAGATGACCATATAATTAAAAATAACAAAACCCAGAAGGCAGAGATACAATAATAAAGAAACAGAAACTTAAACTAAAAGTAACAAATCAGTAGTTTAAGAAGGAAAAGAGAAGAAGAAGGGGGGCTCAGGAAAAGGGGGAAACGAAGGAAGCAGAATAACAAATAACCCCTTTAATATCCGAAATTGTCCTTGAGGTTTTGTAGAAGTCGCCCCAGTATCCAGAAAATTTAGCTGATGCCTTATTCAACATAAAAGCTAGTCTTTCCGCGTAAAATGCATTCAAAAATTCTTCCCACCATTCCCTATATGTGGGGGTCCAGTCGTCCCTTCAATGGCGTAAAATTAGCAACTTAGTAACTGATGCAATCAATGCCAATTGGTATATTTGCACTTTGCTTGGGACATGAGCATACATCCCAAATATACAAGTTTCCAAATTAAAGAAGGCTGAGAGATCAGTATACGGACCAGTCCAGAGTTTAACCGAAGCCCAAAAATTTTTAATTTTTGGACAAAACCAAAATTTATGGATTGTAGTTGCCAATGGATCATTACAGTCTTTACATACAAGAACCTAGGCTACCAATCCGATATAGTCTTGCTGGGACAGGTATAAGTTATGTAGTAACTTAATTGGATATCTCTTAACCTGTCTTGCTTAATAAAGAGATAAGTGTCCTTCCAAATTTTCTCTCCATACCCTCTCCGACCAATCCAGAGAGCCAAATTTATCACTCCATAGAGGAACCTGGGAGGAGGTGGAATCTTCCCTTTCTAATATATATTTGTATATTTTAGAAATCCTCTTACCTGACAAGCTAAGTTCTCGTAACTCGTTGAATAGAATTCCTGCCCTTCCGGAACACTGGCCCTTACCCAGAAAGGCCTTAATACTACTATGGATTTGTAACATTTTTAACACAGAATGAGGCCTAACCCCAAATTTTGAAATCAATGACGACAATGGCAGCAACGAATTCCCAGAAAAAAGATTGGCAATACGAATCTTGGAAGAAGGAAAAGAAAAGAAGCTTACAATCGGCCGTTTGCCAATTAGGAAATTGGGGTTTCTCAATAAAGGTTGAGATAGGTCAGAGAATTGGGGTATTCTTAACCTTGCACAAAGCTGGTGCATGGCTCTAATATCCCACCCTAAGGGGGTATCTCTAGCTATCTTAGGGACCTTAGCCCATGACGTATATAAAAAAGATTCCAGATCTAAATTAAGCTTCTTAGAAAAGGCTCGATTGAGTGCAAGACCCGTGAGGATACCCCAGGGTCACAAGCCCATAAAGCTGCTCTTGCAGCATGTATAAGCTAAATAGTACGTGTAAAAGTCCGGCAGCTGTAGACCACCTTTCATATGTACCACACATTTATTATAGGCCCTATTGGTAGGTTGCCCTTACAAGAAGTCAGAACATAACTTGTTAAGGGGGTTTGAAAAAAGACTTAGGTAGGTAGATATTCAAATTTGAGAGGGGATAAAAAAGTTTAGGTAGAATCACCATTTTAACCATATTGACTCTACCTGAGAGGGTTAGGGGAAGCTTCAACCATCTGTCTAAGTCATCCTTTATGGATTTTAATAACAGTTTAAGGTTTAAGCTGGCTAAGTCCTCCAAATTCCTAGAGACACGGATGCCCAAATGCAATAGAGCCTCAGATTGCCGCTGCAACCCCAAAGAGAGACACCAACTGTTGGAGAGACTTAATGAGAGTGGATATAGCATAGTCTTAGATAGATTTAATTTGTATCCAGAAATTTCACTAAAGTTTGCAATAAGCTTTAGTACTTGAGGAAGTGAAATAACCGTATTTTGGACATGTAATAATAAATCATTCTGCAAAGCCCGATAATCTGAGTTCTAGATCACCACTTCTAACCCTTGGATTATTGGATCCGAGTTGATGGCTCTAATTAAGGGCTCAATGTAAAGATTGAATAAATAGGGAGATAAAGGACACCCTTGACGGGTTCCTCTCCTTAGAGGAAAAGCTTCCGAAATTAAATTGTTACTCTGAATTCTGGCTGATGGGCATTCATATAGAACTCGAACCAAATTAATAAATCTTTCTGGAATACCAAATTTGGTGAGAGTAGCAAACATAAATGGTCATTCAACTCGGTCGAAAGCTTTCTCTGCGTCTAGAGAGACCAGGGACGCTTCCATACCTGGACTCTCAGACGCAGAGATTAAGTAAAACAACTTTCTAAAATGATCGGCCGAGGAGCGACCCTCCATGAAGCCCGCTTGTTCTGGGCTTAACAAATCAAGCCATACCTCTTTAAGTCTAGAAGCCAAAATCTTGGCGAAAATCTTAACGTCCAGATTTAACAGAGATATTGGCCTGTAATTACTTACTAAATCTGGGGGTTTACCTGGCTTGGGTAGGAGAATAATCCTGGCCTCAAATAAAGTTTTATCCTTAATCCCTTGCTCAGCCCAGAAAGAGTAAAGCTGACTCAACAATGGAACGATATATTGTTTAAATGATTTATAAAAAAGGGGTGTAAAACCATCTGGGCCTGGTGCTTTGTCCAATTTAAGTGAATCAATTGCTTGCCCTATTTCCTCGTCGGACATAGGGGCAATTAAACCCTGACCTGACAATTCCGGCAAACGGGGGAAGGAGACATTTACCAAAAACTCCTCCATCTTAACCATGATTTGTGAAGAAAACGGTTGACTCGAATATAGCTTTTTATAAAATTCAACAAAGCCCCCAGTATGCCTTCTGGAGTCGTAATTAAGTTATTTGAAATCGGTGCCTCAAAGCAGCAACCATCTGGCAGAAGCCTTCTGTTTAATTGCCAGGCCAGCAATTTCCTGGCCTTATTGCCTTGACCTACATAGAGCTCTCGATTTTAGCGTGCACAGGACGCCCACCTTCTCCTAAGTATTAGTGTACCACGCTCTAAAGTCATTAGCTCTTACTCCTGATTTTCTGACCTTGTGTACTCGTGGATACTTTCTAACGCCCTAATTTTCTCCAGACAACTATCCAGATACGCTGCTTCCTTAGCCTTACGTTTGGATGCTAAGCGTATTAACTCCCCTCTCCACACTGCTTTGAGTGCCGCCCAGGTTTGGTCTATAGCCTCAATAGAACCCCAGTTGGTTTCAATTGAGGTAGTCAAAAAGTCCCTGAAACGGGTCACTATACCTGAATCCTTTAATAGATTATTATTTAGTGACCAGGAGTATGATCTCGAAGGACTGAATAGTGGAGTCCAGTACATTTTTATCGGGGAATGATCAGAAATGACTTAGGTAAATCGACACTTCCAAAGTTCCAGTTAAGCAACTCTTACTTATCAAAAAATAATCAATTCTAGAATATGATCTATGGACCGGAGAGAAAAAAGTATAATCACTGGAAGATGGATTATATAACCTCCATGGGTCTACTAAACCTAGCTAAGAAATAAACTCCACTAAGGCACTTTGGGCTGAAGAGTGCCGTGTCCCTTTATTCCAGGAACGATCCAGCTTGTTTGATTGGACTAAATTCCAATCCCCTCCCAATATGATTGGAACTTCCTTAAAGGAAGCCAGTGTCAATGCCAACTGGACAAAAAAAGTCGGTGACTCCTGATTAGGTCCGTACACTGATCCTAGCACCAAACTAAGTCCATTAAGTCTGCCGTGGACAAACACATACCTGCCATTCGGGTCGAAAATTGTTTCCGAATGGATAAAAGGAACTCCCCGCGCAATCAATATGGCCACTCCCGACTGCTAGAGGAGAAACCAGCTCCATAGACCTGACAACCCACTTTTTCTTAAGGTGGATAAGCGATCCGGAGGACTATGAGTTTCTTGCAAGAACACCACCTGCTGGGTTGTAATGGGCCAAATGGTTTAATACAAGAAATTATTTGCAATTATCCTTCCCCCTTTAATGTTCCAGAGAATATTCAACCCATTAGCCATAATTAGGTCCTAGTCTTCCACAAAAAATAAGGATAGCTATCCCCTACTAACTAACACCCCCAAATTAAAAAATAAATACTATAATACCCTTACTTATGTAAAAAATACATAACCCTCTACAAAAGAATCTCTCGAACTAGCTCCCCAGGCCCGTAGCCTCTCCACTGCCAACGGTTCATGATGCGCTAAAGAGGCAGGGCCCTCCATAATCCGGTAGGATAAAATAATAAGGTTGTTAGAATAGATCTGCTGCCTACCTATATCATTTAAAAGAAAGAGGAAGACTTTATATAAAACAGATTTGTATAAACAGATTTGTAACATGCTTAAGGCTGAGAATTTGAGATTTGCTTAAAAGACTGAAGAGGAAAAGAGAAAACATCAATTCCTGGTGAGAGTAACAGGAAAAGCAGCCAAAATACTGCAACATTACTTAGCAGCAAGGAACTGAAGCTGCCTATACCAATATCTATACTTCATAGAACCGTAGCCTAAACTATAAAATTTCTAAACTGTTGCTCCTTTAAAATAAAATCACCCGCATTGGTCATTTCTCGACCATCAGGTCATACCACCAAATAAAACTTAATACAACTAATGCTGCTTAGGGTTATCTAACATAAGGTATTGGTGGTAAATAATAGGAGCTTTGTATTTATGAGCTATTAGCTCCCTCTTGTGGTTATACTGCACTTCTACAATCTCTCATGGGGTAAGATCAGCATTTAAGCTCCGAGGCCCAAATAGTATGGAAAGTATTAACAACAGTCCTCCTTTCAAGTCCATATGTCCATATGGAAAGAGAAAAAATTTTAAACCAGGCACATTTGACTCGGCCTCACTCTAGTCATATTGATTCACAAGAAATAATTCAAATAATATACACAACTCCCAGGTCATTGCTCTTTTAACAGCCTACATTTAACATTATAAAAGGCAAATATTAAAGTCTTTATTTTTTGGCGAAAAGTTCCGGAAACAAAGTCACTAAGGAAGATAAAGCTTCCTCGGTCGTTTCATAGCACTTGATCCCTTCCTTAGCTGAAACTTCAAGCTTCGCCGGGTATAACATGCGATGGCAGATCCCCGCCGCCCATAACTTTGAAGTAATAGGTCGAAAAGCTGATCGAGCCTGCTGCATTTTCCAAGTTAGATCAGGGACTAAACGAAGCTTCTTGCCCTCCCACTGAAAAGTAGACAGCTTTCTTATTTCCCTCAGAATTTGCTCACGGTCCAAGAAATTTAACAGCTTGAAGATGATAGGTCTCGGTGGGTCTGAGGGCAGAGGCTTTGCTCTCAATGCTCGGTGGCCCCTTTCAATAATGTACTCTGGCCCATTTGGAGAGGGACCAGCAGAATTCTTCAACAGCTTCTGTAAAAAAACTATGGTGTTGGGCCCCTCTTCCCCCTCGGGGAGGCCTAGCAGAACCAGGTTATTACGCCTGCTCCTTCCCTCTAAATCATCGAGGCGATCTTCTAACCTCTCCAGGCTGCGCTTGCATTCTCTGGCTGTAGGCCCCGCTTTCTCCAAGGCTCGCTCAATGGACGAAATCCTGGCTTCAGCGTCCGTCACCCGACGGGCTAGCTGAGTTAACGCCGGCTTAAATTCAGCTACATCCTCGATTAAGCTGACAGGGCATCTTTTATCGTGATTGGGTCCTCATAAATCTTAGTAGGGGTAATGCTTTCCAGGCTGGATTGAATGGCGATGAGCTCCGCAGCCGCTGGCCTCAAGCTCTTGGTCTGGCGCTTGCATTCTAAAACGGCGAACAGCGCTACTATGCCTCCTTGTGATGTCTCCAGATAATAAGCGGCCAGAATAATTCAAAAGTAGGCATTAGTCCTTGCGTTTTAATGCAGAATCGCTCTGTTAGAGAGGGAGACCCTAAAAGCTGCAGCTACTCCTCCATGCGCATCACGTGACCCCCCTACTCCACCAATTCTTAAGGTGAAGTACATAGAAAACAATGTACTTCCCCTTACTTTGCCTTGTTTTTAAGCTCCAAAGGTGAGTTTTGCAGTGTTTCGTGGGATTTCTGGTCACATGGCTCTAGATTGCTCTGCACAGCCTCAGTTTGGGGTAGTGTGTGTAGGAAGGTGTAGGAGACAATCTGCTCTGAGAGCCCTCTGCAATTCAAACCATTGAAAAGTCTGTTAAAAAAGCATTTCTGAGTAATTTTATTTGCTGAAACTTTAGTTCATCAATTATAGGAAACCTTCCTGTGCTCATATCATTGAGCGTTTATTGTTTGTGTATGGATTTTGAATGTTAATGTACAACATTCAGTCTGTGTACTGAGAGACAGTGGAAGTGTGCTTTGGGGGAAGGGTGTATCTGTGGTGTAGGTAGATTAACTTTGAGAAAAAGACAGTGCTTTCTGTTTTGCTGATATTCTTCTTGTATAACTGTGTTAATGTACACATGGCAATATTTTCAATATTTCTTGCCATTTTTTTGCTGATTGTTGTGGTGCAGCAGTGCATAATTTTAGTTTGTTTAAAATATGTGGTTATATTACTGAAGTTTTCAATTTGCTATGCACTACTTGGAGTGTGTGTGTGAGTATGTGTGTGACGCATGTCATCAAATCAGACACCTTTTATTGTGCCACATAATAATTTCAGCAATGTGAAGCTGCTATCCACTGCAGCTGTGTGATTTTTGTACTTCTTTGTGGTATCTTTACTGGTACTAGTACTAGTGACTATTACTGCAGCAGTGCATTACACTGCCCCCCTCCGTGGCATGCCCCAACCGGCAAAGGTATTCTTTTCCAGATTTGAATTTCTGATGGTAAGCACTGGTTAGGTGTTATGCCTTTGTGTCTGCATCTCTTCAGTGCACAGTGCAATTGTAATCTGTCTGTGCATTTGCATCTCTTTAGGGCCCAATCTCCATCTGTAACTTAAGTCACAGTTGTTTCTGTGACTTCCCTTCAGAGTACTGGACAGGTGTGGTGCTTAATTCTGCATGAACATTGTACTCATTAATATGCGTTTTTAAGTCAGAACCATCATCACAAGTCACTCGTGATACAAATCACGTTGTTCTTCATCACAGTCACAAATGCAGTCACAAATCACCATTCACGATCATTCACATTAAGAATCACACCTTTAATTGTTTTTCTAGTTACTTGGATGTATCATAAGCCTGTTTTGTATTATCTCTCCAGGCTTCACCACCCCACCATTGTACTCATTGATTCATGTTTTTAAGTCTGGGAGTTTTAAGCTACAGCTCCTTGGGGAAGTACAGCCGTAGGCGGTAGGCATTCACGTTTCTTCATCATCACGGTCACAAATGCAGTCACAAATCATGATTCACTATCACATCACGAATTACAACATTAATTTTTTTCTAGTTACTTGGATGTATTGTAAGTCTGTTTTGTAGTATCTCTCCAGGCTTCACCACCCCACCATTGTACTCATTAATGTTTGTTTTTAAGTCAGGAAGTTGGACAGTGTCTGCAGTACATATACAGACTGGAAAGCAGACTGAATGCACACATGCAGTTTAGTACAGTATATTTGCACTGCTCAGAATACAAAGTGTCACACATATGGAAGACAACAAAAAAAGGGCATAATTACATACAAGGGTCGGGGATAGTGGAGGAATACATTTTATAACACAACAAGGAAGGTGTGGGGGGGCACATGGTGTGAGTAAAAAATAATAATGTGGGATACCATGGTGATCCAGCAGTAGTTCCAGCATGGCCATAATTTGCAACTGATGTTCATCTATGTGATCCAGCCGCTGCTCCACAGCACTCACACTCTCGTTGTTATCCTCAAGTGCACTCCAGTGAATTGCCAAGTTAGCCTGTGTTACATGCAGTTCTCTGGGGTCCACACATTCTACAGGCTGACCTGCTGGTGGTGGGGGTGGGGATGCTGGTGGAGCAGCACATGGTGCTGTGGCCCTCTTCTTAAGGATGCCACAATGCACAGCTGCACCCTCTGCCACAGAATGGCCAGCAGGTGCAGGCATGGTACGTTCTGTGGCAGCCTGCCACTCCAACTGGTGGCGATTAAGCATATGGGTGCGCTGGCCCTCAGTCCCCAGGTGAGTCCCCTGGGGGCCACGGAGCACCTCCACCTCACTTACGTGGCACTTGACCACACTGCTGTCCCCCCACACAGTAAAAAAACTGGCAAACAATGGAGGTGCGGGGAGGACCAAGCACAGGCAGGGGATGACCAGATGAACTGGCAGCCGGCTGGTCACAGTGCTGAAGAGGGATGGGATCCACACGGGGGAATAGGCACATCCAGCTCCAGAGAACCTGGACTTGGTGGTGGTGGTGGTTCAACTTCCTCAGAGTCAGGACAGGAGGTGGTGCTAGTCCTGCTTTCGGGGGGGGAGCACTCACAAGTATCGAGTGTTCCAACAGGAATGGGTGCCCATGCCCTTCACACATGTGCATGGTACGATGCTTACCACTACCACGCTCTCCCAGAGCTGCCCCCGCCCCAAACATTCCCTCACCCTGGTCCATCTCTCCTACTGAGCTCTCTCAGTCCGAGCAATTACTACTCACACTGTCACACAACACACACACACACAGTCACACAGACAAACAACCAGCTACTTATAAAGGTAAGAAAAATTAAATTCACAGAAAGAACAAATAAAGCAAAAAAGAGTACAGAAAAGACAAAAACATTTAGCTTTTAAAAAAGCTGTTGGGTCTAAATCAAAGTTTAAATCTCCTTCTCACTCACTGATCTCAAAGTATCAGCAGTCACAAAACACACTACCCTCTCTCCATCTGCAAAGAAGAAAGTAAAAGTGTCTGCTTGTATGACTCACTTTCTTCCTGCCTAGTTAAAGAGCATGTGACTTACAGTACTACAAGCCATGTGATGTGTGGGGGTGGGGGCTGCCAAATCTGAAACACCAAGTGGATCACTTAGAATCATAATAAGGAACGTGAAGTCCATTAAAAACAATGACTTCACCTTACTTCGCATTGCTATTCTGCCTTAACGCGAAGTGGTAATGACAAGGCAGAGTGAGCACTTTGCACTGCCCACTCCGCATAACAGAATGGCAACGTGAAGTTCCCTCTTCGTGTTCACTTTGCCAGCGGAATTTAAATTCGCTGCATCTCTAGTCATGGTTGTCAGTGCATCGTGACTCTGTAATGGCCACAATATCAAGGTCTGATTCTGCCATGATGGCCTCTAGTTCTAGAATCTTATTTCTCACACTTCTAGCATTAACACATATGGCCTTCCAGATTTTCTTAGCTGTTTGATTGTCACTTCCCCCTTTTTCCTATTGTTTGTCCTTCCTTCCTTCATTTTCTTGCCTGTTTTGTTCCCCCCTTCATCCTTTGCTAACCCTCTTCTTCCTTGATTAACATACTCCATGTTGGGACTCTCACCCCTGGGATCTCCCTACACTCTATCTCAGCCTGTGGGGGGCATATTCTGCCTCTTCTTCTTCTTCGACCAACCCCCTCAGCTAATTTAAACATTAATCAGAGTAACATTTAAACCATCCACTGAGAACAGTGGTTCCTGTCCCAGATGGATGCAGGCCATCACCCCTATATAGGATCTTACCCTCCCAGGTGGACCCCAGTCCCCAGTGTAGCAGCACCCCTCCTCTCTGCATCATTCCTTCAATTATGAGTTGAAGGCCATAATGCAGAGTTCCCTGTCCTTCCCCCATTGTAGACAGGCAGCACCTCTGCAAAAGCTCCAGACTGTGCTACCTTAGACTTCTTCCCAGCTCCTTATACTCTGCCTGCACTATCCCTGCCCCAACCCTAGCATGGTTATTTTTCCCCAGGTAGACAATGACTTCCAGCTCCCTCTCCCTTCCTACTGCCCTAACGATCCATAGGATAGTCTTCCCATCATTCCGGGCAGTGGTATTGGGTGAGCACCTAACCACCCACTCTCCTCCCTTCCCTATACCTAGTTCTATCCCCCTGACAATTAAGTTCCCCACCAGCATTCACTTCGCCTTCTCTGGGGTCCTCTGTCACCATCTTTGTGTCCTTCACTCCAAAGATTAAATTAACATTAGACAGTAAAATTAGTAACCTCCCAAGTCAAACACATATTTTTTCTTTAAAATCTGTAATAATCCATCTGCTATGCACTTAGAGGTTTCTTGGTTTAACAGAGGGAATACTTCATCTTGTCCATGTACCCCTACCCTCTCACCAAGAGGGTGTGCCGAAGCAAGGTCGACATCACCACAGCAAACACTAGCGCTGCAATAGAAATCACCCATCTGTGAGTAGCTGTGCTGGTGCATGAAAGACACAGTGGTGTATTTCCCAGTGTCGCGCCCCCTCCGGTCCAACTCCAACTCTGAGTTAAAACCTAGAGTCGGGAGTGGGGCAGATTTCATAGTCTGGGGTCATAGCCCCGATAGAAAGCATCGACATCCCCAAAGTTACAATGCAGAAAGTCGGCATGGTAGCTGTCGCTGTGGGGGATGTTGGTGCTAGTGCTGTTGAAGGGCTGTAGTAAAACCCACAGATATTCTCAAAAAGATGCAATCCATTAATAAAATATGGTAATGTAGAGCATTCTATTCAGCATAATGTTAACTTAAGTATTTAACAAAATATTTAACAAGTTTGTTTTTTTTTAACTATCAGAGGACAAATCTTATATATAACCTTCTCCCATAGCCTTCCTTGTAAGTCTCCTGCAGGAGACTCCCGCCACTCCAGTGGGAGTCACTCATATGGGCAGCTGCACTTTGAAGTGTAAAGCGCTGCCCCCCAGTGACATGACCAGTGATGCCAACACCCCTCAGTAGCCTCCCACTCACTGGGAACCACAGGTAAATTTGTGCTGGAGTGGGACTGGGAGTCAAGAGCTTGCCAGAGGGCAGAGCAGAGGGTCTTTTCTGCAGTCCAAAACAGTATATGATCATGTATGGTATCCTATCTGCCCCTTGTGATTTACCTATCTCACTCTTTGTCAAGTAGTCAGTTACCAGGGCTGGTATGTTGTCCACTGGCTGCATAGTGGCTATTTCTGTTCCTCTGGGCCTTCACACTGAGCCCCTTTACCACCAGGGGTCCTTTGGTGAACTGTGAAGCAAAGTATTTATTGAGCATTTCAGCCTTCACCTCTGGCCTTCTCACTTGTGCATCCCCATACCCCTACAAGTCATCCCCCTGTTGTATATTGTTATATCTATCAATGCAGGTTTTTTTTGCACCATTTAACACTATGTTTACTTCACCAGCCTATCTTGGAGGCCCCCCATGTGCGTGCACGTGCGCGCGCACACACACACACACACACACCCCTTGGTAACAACAGGAAACAAGGGTTGTCTTAATGTGTGCCTATTCTGTGTATACATTCTACATACTGTAAATGAATCATTCTTTCTGAAATATTTCACGTATGCTACTTCATGACTTGGTGAGTCATACAGTATGAGTCTACTTTGAATATAAATCACATTTGTGTCCTTTAGGAAATCCTGTCACTGGCTTCCACCTGTTAAGAAGTTGAGCAAAAATACTTGCTGAAACATATTTAGTAGCTGGCAGCGACAACATTTTCTGCAGCAATGCTGTCTGCACAGCAGTCTGTTTACACGCAAGCATTCTGTACATTTCTGTGATAAGCCAATGTGGAAACAAGAAAGTGAAAATTATCAGAATATCAGGTTTTTGCTGCTTGGATTTTCAAATTATTTTATGCTGTAATTGACATTATGCTACACTAAATGATCAGGTAAGTGAAGTCAAGTCAAGCCCAAGAGATCCAGATGCACATCACTGATGTGATTTAATAGCAAATCCAGCACACTTCTGTTATCCAGATTATGAATGCATTGGACTCAATAAACACCTCATTAGTAATGCAATATATTTAGCAGACTTGTTCTTGTGCCAGAAAACGTCAATGGACTCTTGGCATCTTGTTAGTACCGAAGTATTGGGCATAAGGCTTACACTGGAGCTATAATTAAGGTATTGCTTGTATGAATATACCACTCATTAGCAACCTATTTTACTGAAAAAAAAACGGTCTAGGTTTTGTGATTTGACAGTAACAAACAGCAACAATTTTGTGAGCCATTCAAATGTAAACTGCTGATGCTCATTAATGAAACAGCGTTTGATGTACTGAGTTTGTGTCGACTCATTTTGAGGAACCATTCTTACATTAGCAGCTCGCATAATGAAATTAGCTGTTGAATCATGAATGGAAGTACTGGCTTTTGACAGCAGCGATGGTTCCAAACAGGGCCATACTGATATTTTAAGTATAAATATTGTTGA
The DNA here is from genome assembly GCA_016271365.2 of Neoceratodus forsteri. Classification (NCBI taxonomy): domain Eukaryota; kingdom Metazoa; phylum Chordata; order Ceratodontiformes; family Ceratodontidae; genus Neoceratodus; species Neoceratodus forsteri. Next base: position 1,652,977,125 of record CM057449.1, read on the forward strand.
CTATTTGTCTGTCAGAAAATGGTAAGAAGCACAGAAACAATATTTAAAGTGGGTCTGCACATTCTTATTAAGGCCTATCCATCACATTCACTAAAATTATACAAAGAGAAATTATTTTATGTACCAACAGCAACATACAATTGTGAAATATTTAAAGAATTTGGCAACATTATAAAATACTGCAAAAGCTTAAAGTTGAAAGCATGGTTGCAAATGAGAAGTAATTTTAAAGACTATTTTTAATAATGATTTTTATTCCTCAAAAGCCTTGACCAGTCTTTAGTCTGTGACCAGCAACCATCCAACCCCATCATCCACCAAATCCACCACTGCCACTGTCTCCCATTGATCTGCTTCTGCGACAGTGATTTCACATGAGGCCGTCCACCCACAGCCCATGACCAGATCCAATTGCAAGCAGTGAGACTGAATGGTGAGGACCTATACATTCTGTGATCCATGATCCCCAGTGAGATCTAACAGTTTTTTTCCCTCATTTACTCTCCAACTCCTCCCTCCTCCACTGGCTTGGGCACAGCTACTGTGCTTCGCTGGCCACATACACATACAGCATGTTGCTACAACAGAAACAAGACCCCTGATCTACCTGTAAGGGTCACTGTAGTGCCAGAGCCCACCATCAACCCTCCTCAGCTGAGGCACACTGCCAACATAACAGCTACGTCACATGGGATGTCAGCCATCCAAGTCTGTTCCTGAACTTGAGTCCCCTGCATGGCAGTGTGATGCCATGACACCGGGATCATTGGAGAAGTCTGTGTTTTAATAATTTTAATGTTTTCTGTTGTTTGGACCACAGCATGGTGCACGAATACTGTACATAGTGATTCCATGTACATTTTCTTTTTTCCATTGAGCCATCATTCCTCAACAGTCCTTTAGCTGCTCGGCTAAGCCATGGCCCCTCTATGGGAGAAACATTTAAGGGTTGAGGATTTAATTACTTGCAAAGTAATGCTTTGTAGCTACTGCATAAGGGAGGAAGCCTACACCAGGAGGTAGGTGATAAGAAGGACAACATTAATAACTATTATCTTCAAACTTCTACATATCTCAGTTCCAGCCATTGCCTCATCACTTGCTCACCTTCTGAACCTCTTATTCTTCCTCAGTCCTGTTCCTCAGGCCTGGAAGGCAGCAAACATCTTGCCTCTACACTGATGGGGCCACTCTTGCAATGCTTCAGGAGACCCTTGTCTGCTCCTGACTTGCTAATTTCCTTTACTCCTCTGATTTCCTCTCTCCCTTTCAGTCTGGTTTTAGAAAGCACCACTCCACTGTCTCTTCCTTGCTGTGGGTAACTGACTCTATCCTCACTGGGATGTTTAAGGGATATATCATCTTAACTGTATTCATTGACCTGGCCAAAGCCTTTGATTCAGTGTCCCACCATCTCCTCATCAATAAGCTGAGCTCTCCTGGCTTCTTTGGGCTGTCAGCAGTTGACACATGTGGGAGGCATCCTGTCACCCCCTTCCCCTCCCCATCCTAGCAGGTGTCCCTCAAGGCTCCATCCTAGGTTCTGGTCTGTTTCCCATTTCCCTAAACAACCTCTCCTTTGCCTGTCACTTTGCATATCCACATGTATATGGATGACATGGTCATTTACACCTCTGATCCTCTGACTTCAGCCATGGTACATTTACTCCAGCAGGACATCCACAGTATACTTCACTGGGTCCATGCCAACCAACTCAGGGTCAACACCAAGAAGATAGTTCACCCTGGATGCTGTTCCTGCCTTCAAGTACCTTAGAGTGTGACTTGTCTCCAAGCTTGACTATTCTCCAGTTTTATGTGATAAAGGTGAGTCTGAAAGATCGCCTATCACATAAAGTGACCACAAAAGAGCCTGTGGTTAAAAGAGTGCCCGATATTGTAGTGACCATAGCAGATACCAATGGTCACTACAATGCTTTCAATCAGCATACAGGAAACCTTTTTTTTAATTCCCCCCACACCCCAAACTAAAATAATCAACTCCAAGGGGGGTACAGACCAAGGGGCAAGTTATTTTTTTTTTTATTTTTTTTTTAATTCTGTCCATAGCCAGACCTGAACTGGGGTCCACTGGCATCGCAAGCAATAGCGTATTCCACTATGTTATGCGGCAAGCTCAGCAGCAACCTGGCACACAGGATCCTATATCCTGTACTAGCAAGGATAGCTCCTTGCTATCCTCGGTCTACAGGATATAGTGGCATTATTCAGCATTCACTGTTAGTGACAGCAGTATTATTGAGTCGCTCAAATTGTAGCTCTCAGTAATATGCACTCTACATGGGTGCTACCCTATTCTTCCCACATCAATGCCATCCATGCCAAACTCTGCTCAAAGCTTGGTACCTTGTACTGCAGTAAAGACTGTGTCTCCCTCCAGATCTGCCAGGAGTTAGTAACCAAAAATGGTTCTACTGGTCATTGACTATGTTTTTGTGGTCTATGGCTCTGTGCCTTTCTCCTCTCTTGCCAGGTAAGATCCCTCTGCAATGCCTTCTGCTGTTTTTCCATCAATTCCTCCCTCTGTACTCATCACTATTCCTTCTATTCCTTGATCTCCATCCTCCCTCAACCATCATGTTGACAGTCCCACTGTGCCACCTTCATCTCCAAATATTGGTTTGGGTTTCTTCACTAATCTCCCCCATTCTCCACTCTTCCTTCTCTCTTTGCTCCAGGTATTCCAATGTCTTCTCTGTTCCTCACCCCCCACTCCTGTGCTGGACATGCTGCTTTCTTCTACCACTTCATTTCCCTCTGGAATCTGCTTCCCTGCTCTTCTCCTCTTCCTTTAATTCCCTGAGTTTAGAAATCATCAGAGGTACCTTCTTGCACCCTCCTGTTCCTGTCTCCCTCCTGACCACCTGTCATCTCCCTACACCCTCTGTCTCTCTCTGACCCCACCTTAACTGAGGCTTTTTAGCATAGTTTCCTACTCCAACAGGCACTGTACACTTTACTGTATTCTCTCATGTTTATTCATCTCTCATTACAGTAGTCAATGCAGTTAATATTTTTGGCCACTTCATTTGCTGTTACAACTGCATTTGTTGCTTTTGTATACACACGGGGCAGGATTCTCAAAACCTTCAGGACCAAAGTCCCACTCCACAACTGCAGTTGTGGGCTGAAATAGCCCGCAGCTGCGCTGGTTGCGATTCTCAGCTGCAGCAGTTGCGGAGGATGTTACGGCTGCTCCCACCAGCCGTAGCATCTTGCCGCAGCTGCAGAGATCTCCCAGGTAACCCCTTCCACAAGCAGCCATATTTCTTGGAGCCGGTTGTAATCTGACTGCAGCTTTGAGAGTACCCTCCGCTGTGGGACTCCTGCGACTCTGCGAGTGGTTGCCTTTTGGCCCCAAAGTTTTGCCGCAGCTGTGGGAATCTCGGGATCTTTGTGAATCCTGCCCACTATGTTTTGTATATTGTTCCTTCTGTACTTCTCATCCCCAGGTCTGCAACCACCCCCCCCCAACAAGCATAGCAGCTTTCCTGGTGGTCATGAAGGCCGAGAACGACGTTTGCCCTTCTATGAGCTCCTGACCACAAACCCCCTCTCCGCAAGCATAGCAGCTTTCCTGCTGGTCGTGAGGGCCGAGAAGGATGTTTGCCCTCCCACGAGCTGCTGACAGCAAACCCCCCCACACACACAAGCATAACAGGTATAGAATACACGCTACAGCCTGAGTCAGAACATGCCACGGCCTGCAGCTATTGTTTGATGGAGCTGGACGTTTTTGGCACCAACATTTAAACTTACATCCTAAGGACCTTTTATTAATTTCTTATCGGCAGAACACTGTTGATAGTTTTTGTATCTTAATAATGTATGTCAGCCATTAGTGATTTTGTGCTGCCTTTATTTAACACCTTAGTTTTAATTTATCTAGCTTGACTGTTTATGGGGTTTGCTGTGGGTACTTTAATTCACCACTGTGACCATAATCTCTTCCCACTTGTTCTGCTGTGAATATTTTGTTTTCTTTTTTCTCTTTTCGCCAAAATGTTTAGCAATACAAAAGCAGTCTCTGTTTTAAAGTCTCTTTTTACTGCTTAACACTGATGTACTATGTAGCTTGAGTGCTTCCCTGAAATATCGGGATACTCATCTTTCTCTTGCACCCACTCTCAGCTTCTCCTGCGCCCTTACCTGTATTTAATCCACTGTCTCTCCTTCTGTCTGCAGCTTTCCTGGTGATCGTGAGGGCTGAGATGGACATTTGCTCTCCTACGAGCTCCTGACTGTAACCCCCCCACCCTGCAAGCATAGCAGGTACAGAATACAAGCTATGGCCCAAGTCAGAACATGCCATGGCCTGGAGCTATTGTTTGGTGGAGCTGGAGGCCCCTGCCAATGCTGCATGTTGGCTATCCCACTGCCTCCACCACCACCCTTGGTGAACTTGAGCTTTTATAGCATTGAGCCACATGTCGACCGAAAACCAATCAGCCCATTTTGCCCTTTGCAGCTTATTATTTACCATGATTAGTGGCCTCTCTCTAAAGTTGTCCAACAACTGATTATAATTGTGTTTTCCCTATGTGTCACTGTCTGTTTATGCACTACGGTCATAGACCCCAACTATGATATAGCAACTGATGCACTCTGCACTAAACTTCTAACTAAATAACAAATGCACAGTCCAGCCTGTAACATTTCTGGACCTGATGTTTCACCCTTTATGTACCCATTCTGTACCTGTTGTAGGCACCATTGCCTATGCACCATTTGAATTGCATGTATGTAACTCCCAGGTCGTATCTGGAAATGAGTGGATCCCGCTCAGTATGCTTATCTGGTAAATCTCTTAAATAAATAAATAAATAAATAAATAAAACACTTCTCCTGTACAAGACATAGGAATTTCAACCCTCACTGGAAGTCTACCCCCAACCCTCTCAAAAGTCCTTCTGCCCTTGTTGTGATATGTATCCATTAATTATACTCCTCCATGCCCTACTCTACCTCCCTGTCTCTTCACCTCACAACCCTCCCGGCAATAGCCTATCACACACTATGCTGTTTATGAGCTCCTTTATCAGCTCTGCCTCCTGTGTCCTCCCTAAATATAACACCACTGCCTATCCAGATCTAATATTGATGACTGCTCCCCCCCTCCCCTGGGCTGCTGACACACTCTCTTTTCTCCACTCCATCCCAGTTAACTCACCTAGCCACCCACTCCTTAGCTGCCACCTGCCTGCCAAAAGGAGGCTACCCAAATTAACACTCTACAGACTTGGTTGCCTACTACTGCTCCTCTCAGGCAACATCCATCCCATCACAGGTCCTGCTCCCCCACTCAGCAAACCAGACTCATGCCCGTGGACTAAGGTTAGCATTCATCAATAGCTGTAGCTTACTGAAAAAACACACACACCTACATGTGTGGGTAGTTCAACACAGTCCAGATGTCCTAGCATTGACAGAGACCTGGCTGTCCCCCGACACCCCTGAATCTGCAGTCAACCTGGATGGCTACACCCTTTACCAGGTCGATAGATCTAGTAAAAGGTGTGGTGGTTGTGCTTTCTACCATCAGAACCACCTACTGAGTCATGTAGTAAGCACCACTGAGCCCTCCCATGGGGCTCAATCACTAATGGTAAAAATGACAATAGGGAAACCAGGTAAAACTCTATACTTACTGGCTGCCTACATTCCCCCTAGGCAACAAAAAACAGCCTTCTCCTCCATCCTTGGTTTTATCTCACAACTTCCACCAAACTCTGAAGTCATTGATCTAGGGGATTTTAATACTAACTGACTTGGCCCCAAAGCAGCACAGTACAGAGATGCTATTGAGGCCCTGAATCTCACACAAATGATCCCTATACCCATATGGCTTAACCCTTCTAATGGAAATTGGATGCTCATTGACCTCATCCTGGCTAGCCACCCCAGCCTCCTCTTTGATGTCCAGGTACTTCCAGACTCACTTAGTGACCAATCCCCTATCATCTGCAGTTAGTCAAACCATCTGAAACCACCACCCCAGAGTCTCCTACCAAACATCTCCTAAAAAAGGATCACTGGAACACTTCAGGAATTATTTATCGAATCTAGACTGGTCCCCCCTTGACTATGCAACCTCAGTGGACAATGCCTAAGCTTTCTTCATTTCCTCCTTCAATGCTGCCTGTGACATCTTTGCCCCCTCAGTTAAGAAACTTGTCAAAAACCATGTCTCCCTGGATCACACAGTCCCTCTTAAATTGCATGGGGTACTGTGACAACCTGTGGTGTAAAGCTGTTGACTCAGGTCAAGCAGCTGACAGGCAAAACTACCATGCAGCTAGGAATGCCCAAGCCAGGGAAATATGGCAGGACAAAACTGCCTACTATCAGGCTAGTCTCCCCTCCTCATTGGGACATGGATGCAAATTCTGGGAGACCAGTAATAGACTGAATGGTAAATCCGTCTCTCCCCCTTCTTCCCTCCTACAAGTTTCTTGGTACTACTACTACACAGGATCTGGAGCTTATAGCTAGTGCATTAAAAACCGCCTTCACTGACCTTGACAATATCCTTCAACATGATTACTTCTCCACACCTTCTACCCCCCTCTCCAGCTTTTCCCCCACCTCCTGCTGGGGCCCTCCCCTTTCGCTTTAGGTCTATTTCTCAGAGTACAGCCAGAAAATACCTATCCAAGGTTCTAGGAAAATCAAGACATAGCATTAACACCCTAGATCTAAATCTCCTCAAACTCTCACTGAAATCTGTTCTAATCCCTCTTACCAAGATTCTTAATATGTCCCTCTGCTTGGGCCAATTTCCGTCTCAATGGAAACAAGCCATGGTGACGTCAATTTTTAAGAGTGTAGATAAAACCTTACCGGGTAGCTATAGGTCAATCTCCATTCTGCCACCCCTGTCTACAACATTGGAGAAGATCATTGCTGACCAACTATCACAGTTTCTCGACACACACAAACTATTATAATAAATAATAATAATAATTTTATTTTTAAAGTGCCTTTCAATGTATCAAGGCGCTGAACATATCAAAACCACAACATACAGTACCAATTAATGAAACGCATAAATAAAATGATTTCATAACAACATCACATATTAAAATCAAACAATAAAATATCCCATCAAATCAAAACACAACATTTACATTCAAATTACATTAATCCTCCAAGAAGGCCATATGCCACAGGTAGGTTTTTTAAGTTTTTCTTGAATACCTCCACTGAGGTGCACTCCCTTAACTGGCGTGGTAGAGAATTCCAAAGAGTGGGTGCAGCATAAGAAAATGCTCTACTGCCGGAAGATTTTAAACTCACTCTTGGAATCTATAACAACCCCTCGTTGGCCGAGCGGAGCGATCGGCCGGGGCAGTAAGGCACCAGAAGTTCTTTCAGATAGGTTGGACCCTGATTGTGAAGGGCTTTGAAAGTCAATAAAATTACTTTAAAGGTGATCCGCCACCGTATAGGAAGCCAGTACAGTTCGCGCAGTACCGGGGTAATATGACTATATCTCCTTGTCCCAGTCAAAACCCAGGCTGCAGCATTCTGCACCAGCTGTAGGCGATGGATTTCAACCCCAGAAAGCCCAAAGTAAAGGGTGTTGCAGTAGTCCAAGCATGAGGACACAAAGACGTGGACCAATGTTGGCAAAAGTCAGACTGAACAAGGTGGCGCACCCTGGCAATATTCCTGAGATGGTGAAAGGAAGTCCTGACAACGGTAGACAATTGAGATTGAAGGGTCAGCCTGTCATCTAGAACAATCCCAAGGTTGTGCAGCCGTTCAGAGGTCAGAAGTGACACGCCGCCAAGAAAAATTCCAGAGGGCGTGTCATCATGCGACCTTTCTATCTGACCACCCGGGTCCACCACCAAAACTTCTGTCTTCTCTGAGTTCAACTTTAACCAACTAGAATCCATCCAACCTTGGATTTCTTCCAGACAGTTATTAAACACCGAGAGAGCGCCATCCTGGTCGGGTGCAAAAGACAAGTATAGCTGGGTATCATCTGCATAGCAGTGAATCCTCAGCCCATACCATCTTATAATGTCTCCGAGGGGCAGCATATACACTATGAATAACATGGGTGACAGTACTGAACCCTGAGGCACCCCGCACAACAAAGAAGTTGGGCCAGAGGAATAAACCCCCAACACAATTCTTTGTGATCTCCCAGTGAGGAATGAAGTGAACCATTTTAAAACAGTTCCCAACATTCCACAAATTAGTCTCAGGCATGCTAACAACACCAGGTGATCCACAGCATCAAAAGCTGATGAGAGATCAAGGAGAACTAGAATGGAACGTCTCTTCTGATCCCTCACCCTCAGAAGATCATTAAGCACCCGAACCAGCACTGTCTCGGTTCTGTGTCTTTTACGAAAACCAGATTGGAAGGATTCGTAGATAAAGTATTCTGGATGGTTAAATGGTCTTCCAATTGGGCTGCAACTACCTTCTCAATAATCTTCCCAATAAAGGGAAGGTTAGAGATAGGTCTGTAGTTTGAGAAACAGTCTGGGTCTAAAGTAGCTTTCTTCAAGAGGGGTGTCACCACCGCCTCTTTCAGGGAGTTAGGAAACTCACCTGACTCTAAGCAGCACCAGACTATTTGCACCAGGACTGGACCGATGATCTCAGAACAGCCCAAAATTAGGGAGGTTGGTCCAGGATCCAAACCACAGCTTGTGGGACGCACACTATGGATGGTCCTCATAATATCTACGAACTCAGGTCGGCAAAAGGAACTCCAAGAGAACTGAGGTATTGTGAACTCACACTGTTCCACAACATCACCCTTAGAGATTGCCAGACGCAAGTCCGCCCTGATGTCAGCCACCTTAGTTGCAAGAAAAGCGAAACTCCCTGCTCTAATTGTGAAAAGCTTTTCGAACTTGCAGACAGACTGGGTTTCACAATCTGTCTACAGTCCAAAACAACTGAGCCAGTCAATTCTGTGCAACTGCAATCTCCCTGGACAGGAATTCTGCCTTCTTATGGGTGATTGCAGATTGATAGATAGAATAATGTTCCATCAATCTAAGGCTGTCGGCATCAAGGGCGGACTTGCGCCAACAACGCTCTAACCTTGGCCCCTGTCTCCACAACTCCCTCAGTGTCCCATCAAACAAAGGGGACCTGGGGTGAAGGGATAGAGGGCGCTCATGAACAGCAGCAATAAGATCCAGGGCTGCCGTAACAGCCATGTTATAGGCTGACACCAGTGCTTCTGGATTACTGCTAGCCAACATGGGGGATGATAGGCCAAGGACCGCCACAAGGTCTTGGGAAGTAATATTCCGTAATGGGCAGTACCTGACCATCTCCATAGGGGAAGGCCTTCTCAGGGGTGTGCAAAAATTGAACCTCATGGTGTAGTGGTCAGACCAGGTGACTGGTTCCACCCCCACGTCAGATGAATCAATCCCTAAGAGGAAGATTCTAAGTCCAGAGAGTGCCCAGATGTATGTGTAGCAGTGGAAACTACCTGTGTAAGGCCCAAAGAAGACATAAATTGGAAGAAGTGATTACCAAATTGTGAGAGTTCATCGTCAACCCAGGTGTTAAAGTCACCCAGAACCATCAATCTGGGTGACTCAAACAACATATTGACGAGAAAGTCTGCTACTTCCTGTAAGAAGCGTTTCCATTTCCAGGTGGACGGTAGATGAGAACGATTCGAACACCTACACCTGCTACAACTGTGCAATCAAAGGATTCAGCCTGTCCCACTACTACATTCTTGAGGCCTAATTCAGTCTTAAAACAGACTGCAACCCCCCCTCCCATGTGGTCCAGTCTTGGGCGGTGTATCACCAAGTACCCAGCCGGAGTCATGGCCTCCAATATGGGACCTGAATTTTCATCCAGCCAGGTCTCTGTGATGCAAGCCAGGTCAGCCGAACTAACAAGATCGGCAATAATGGTGGTCTTATTCCTAACAGACCTGGCATTGCATAACACCACCTGAGTTGAACAAACCTCGGATGCTGTCTGGCCTATCTGCTTCCAAATTCAGTAGTGCCCTTGGGTATGGGCACCAGACACAGGAAACCCCGGTCTGGATTCCATTTGCCCCAGGGCACCTTCTGAACTTAGTAACTTCGATAAATTTGGCCCAGCTCTTTCATCCTCTCCTATTCCTTTTACGCCTCCTCACTCTCCTATAAATAACCCCAGTGCTCTACAGCTCTGGTAAGTCTCAAATTGAAGGGGAGGAGTATAAAAAGGGCGGAGGCCATGAAGAGAGGAGGATGAATAGCACACCACTGTGAAGCCTGAAGGCCAGCACATGCCACTGCTTAAACTAAACAATATACTCCGAACGCAATCAAATCTAAACTAATCTAAAAGCCCACACAAAATAAAACAAAAATAAAATAAAGAAAAAACAAGAAAAATAAAATAATAAACAAAAACAAAAAATAAACAAATAAAATAAGTAAATATAAATAAATATAAACAAATATAATGTAAGGGTACTCTCACCCCCCCCACAACAAAAATTACCCCCATAGCTCTCTCACAGCCAAGTAGAGAGAAGGGAAAAAATATCTTAGCACTCTCACTGCAAGATAAACAAAATAAATCAAACAAAAGACAAAACAACTAAACAAAAACCTCAAAATATAATACAAATAAAATAAATTTAGACACCCTGGTCCTCTCACCACCAGGGAAAAAGAAATCGTCCTGCAAAAAAGTAATAAAATAAGTTCACATCATTTAAATCCAGATGACGCTTAGATCCAAATGATCATAAAAGGACAAGCAGCACAAGTCCAAAGCTGCCAAACTTTATAAGTCCCCAACAAAAAACACAGGAAATGGCAATACTAGTTTCAGGCCCCACACAGCAAAAGTCCTCAACAGCAATGGTTTCAGGAAGGCCCACAGCACCACAACTGCCCTACTGGAATGTACCTTCTTCATCCATGATGCACTTGATCGGGGGCTCTTAGTTGGGTTTGTCCATGCTGACCTGACAAAGGCCTGTGATACTGTTCATCACCCCCTGCCGATTGACTCCCTACTCGCCCTTGCCTATTCCATGATGCCACCTCCTGGTTCTCCAACTACCTCTCTGGCCGATCTCAACAGGTAAAACTAAACCTTACACTGTTTTTCCCCCTCCCAGTCAAGTCTGGGGTACCCCAGGGTTCAATCCATGGGCCTCTACTGTTTAGCCTGTTTCTTAACTCTCTCCACCGGGCCTGCTCTGGACAACTCCTCCTCTTTGCAGACAATGCTGTCATTTTTTTACCGGCACCAGGACCCCTCCACCCTGCAACATAACCTACAGAAGCACTTCAATGAAATTGAGTCTTGGTTCACCAATCATAAACTGGTTCTCAGTTATAAGAAAACCAAGGTGATGCTCTTTGTGCATCATCAGAACAAAAACAGGTCCTACCCCCTCTGCATTCTCAATTTAAACTCTGTTCCCCTCAAAACTGTCCCCAGTTTTAAATATTTAGGGATCACCCTTGACTCAGACCTCTCCTTTCATGAGCACATTTCTATCACCTGCAGAGCTGTAAACATCAGAATTGTTCTGCTTTATTGGCTTCATTCCTGTCTCCCAGAGACTGCTCTAAGGCTGGCTGAATCCAGCTCTGTTCTGTTGCTGGTAGACTATGCCTAGTCATTTATTGGTCAGCCTGCAATACCGCCCTGATTAAAATCAGAACTGCCCTAAACAAAGTCTGCCTCCTAGCAGCTGGGAGTGACAGATATACACATACTTGTGATCTCTACTGGAGAAACTCCTGGTTAAACCTTGAGGGGTGTCGTCTCTGCTACCACACCTGCTTCCTTGCCGAGAAAATATCCCTTGGACTTGTTCCTGCTCGAGTATCAACATTACTAATTCTGGGCCATGGAACGAGAATCAATAGACACTCCAGCAATGCAGCTTTCCATCCCCCTCTTTTTAGAATCACTGCTGGGCAAAGATCCTTTAGTTATACAGCTCCTTTATGGATGACTGGCCTTGCTACCACTTTACTGGCTACTCCTAGGCTAGGATTCTTCATGTCTGAGCTACAACAGCTGTTACTTGCCTCCTCTAACTGTGACTGCCTTCATGCCCCTTTAACCCCGACGGACCCAATAGACACAGTACACCAACCTACCCCCTGCAGGCCTTTCACATCTCTACTCCTACCTTGTATCTGACAATATCCCTTAGATTGCTCTCCATTCTGCCCCTCAATGTTGACCGGTTACCCAATTGGGTATTGGAAATGAGTATTTTTTGTCTTTTCCATAACTTTATTATTATAACCCTGTAAGAAATAGGTGTAATTATTGTATCCTAAGTCTTTTATGTCTTGCTTGTATTTTTTGCCTCCTGCCTGTAACTGATATTTAGACGCAGAGCCTTTGCAAAAGAGTCCCTGACTCAAAGGGTGTAATTCCTAAGCACTAATAAATAAAAAAAAGGTCACCCCTGTAAACGAGCCTTGGCTCAGTGTTGCTTTCTTGGTTACCAACTTTTCAACCCTTGCTGTGCTGCACACTGATATATCAGTCCAAAATTCCCATACATTCTAATTCTGTCAGCAGCCTAAGGATTAAAATAAATAAATAATAAAATGGCATGTAGTGGTTGTACTTAGCCCCATGTCTGGGATTAGGTTTTCAGTAATCTATAAAATAAAAATCCCGACAAATGATGATCTAAGGCATTGGCTGTCCAGTGGTTTGCTCTCCAGGGTTTGTCCCACTCCTCTCTGCTGAAGAACACATATTTCTGCTGTGAGTTTGGTTAAGATGTTTTTTTTGTATCAATATTGTATGCCATTCCTTCTTTCCTTATGGGAATTCATTCACACTTCATTAAGATACTTTTTATCTAAGTGGACCTGGTCCCTATTCCCTCAAAAGTTAATTTGTAACCCTCCTCAAGAGCTGTCAAGGAGGCAGCAAGTGGCTCATACCCTGTCCTGAACAAAGGGCTATTTAAAGCATTTGTTTCAAGCATCCTTCAGACACCTATTATACTTGCTTCATCATCCCGTCCTTCTCCTCCTCCTATTCCTTCAGAGGTTTCCGCACCATCCTTACAGAAATTCAACAATACTTACCTAAGGTACATTTAGTGAAAGAGAACTCTGTATATTTTGCACTTTTTGGGGTAGAATCATCCTCAACAGGGTTCTTTGCATACATGACTGAGCTATGTTGTACCTTGAAAGGGTGGTAGTCTCTGTCCTAACTATAGAAAATGACCAATCAAATCTACTCTACTGTAGTCTGCATAAGCACAGCACATTCCAAGCATTCTACCTACACTGCACAAGCATTCTTACATATGCTTTAACCACCAGATGACATTGCCATAGCCTTACAGAGGCAGTGTGGTCTAATGATTAGAGTACTGGTTTGGTAACTGGAAGACTGCAGGGTTCAAACTGAGCTAGAGCCAAATACTCACTGTGTGAGCTTGGGAAGTCAATTTATTTAAGTGCCAGATGTTTTAAGGGTGAACTATCAACTATGAATCTAAAGTCTTGGCATTCCTACACAAAGTAATGAAAAGGCAAAAAAATCCAGTACTTAAGTTCCACAGTTTTATTCAGCCACCACAACAGTGTACAGGCAAGGAGACTTCCAACACAGCTTTGAACATTTCAAACAATAATGTTCTTTAATGAAGATAGTGCCTCTTGTGATTACTCTGTTTAAATACCCAATTGTTACAGTCGCATGATTTATATAAATCAATAAAGTGCTATCAGTACATTTAAAAAATACATAGTGTAAATTTATAAAATATTTGAAAATTTAGAATGGAGTGTAGAAACACAGTTTAGAGTATAAAAAACTCCACCACACAGAGCACATGGTCATCTCCCCATCTGGATATTTAGTTAACTAATTCTTACTAGGCATACAGGATTATGAAGGCAAAAATATATGGTATATTTTAATAAAGATTTCCTTTGTTTCTTCAAAACTTTATATAATATATATACACCCCACAAAACTAGTACTATAAGCCTGTTTTCCCCTAAAAAGCAATGCTCAAATTGTTAAGAACCATAATGATGGAGATGACAGGCAGCATACTTGAAATTGTAACAGGCATCAATCTCATAAACCCTTTATTACAAGGCTGAAGAAAAAGGAAGGAAAACTGGGGTGGGAAAGAAGGAAGAGAGGAGGGAAAAAGTGGAGAGATGGGGGAAAGAGGGAAAAGAAAGAGAAAGGAAAAGGAATGGGTGATTATTTGGGAAAGGCCCTTCTGAAAGAAGTTAGTTATTTACTTAAATATCTACAATTTAAATATCTATAAAAGGAGACATGCTTTAATAAATAAAGTGTAATGCAAATCTAACTACAGCTGCAACCATGTAATTTTTTTTTTTAAACACACCAAAGGTATACATATAACACTCACTAATAGAAAAGCATACATCTCAAAATATTCTTAAAGATTTAGTATGAAGTCTGGAGGGAAGAGGGGTTGGGGCAGGGGGAGGAATGGAAGTGGAAGGTTGGTAGAAAAAAGAAAAATACAAAACTAAATACAACTACCCTAGGGGCCTGGATACCATATAGACACATTGTACATGGATGTACATTAAGTTTCCTTCCAAAGTAATCCCTGCTAGATCTACAAGAAGAGTTGTTTCAGGCCCTGACCCCTCATTTCTCTTGTTATTTATATTTAGTGTGCTGTGAAGGCAAACAATTATTGTATGAGAGAAAGATGGTGACATTGTATAAAATAACATCTATTTTTTCTGATTGGGAATTTCAAATAATGTTAGTAACAAGAAAACATACGTGTTTTTGAGAAGGCCTGGTTTAAACATTTTTTCCTCCTTTTTGTTGACAGGTGGACTGGTATGGAATTTCATTGCCCATCTTACTGCTTTAAAGGTTCCAATTTTCCTATGTAGCCATTTTTCCATTTGTCTTCTTGTATAAATGCAAATGTTATAAGAACTGAACTAACTGTACTTTTTGCATATTATATTATAGAGTGAAGGAATTCTTTGAAAGAAAGGAATGCTACAGCCTGTCAGTGTTTCAAATTGTTGTGAATGTGGCACTTTAAAATAACTGGCCTAGGTACTGAGTGTGGGGTTTATTATCAGTCACTTATGTACATCCATGTACAATGTGTCTATATGGTATCCGGGCCCCTAGAGTAGCTGTATTTAGTTTTGTATTTTCCTTTTTTACACCACCCTTCCACTTCCATTCCTCCCCCTTCCCCTTTCACCCCTTTCCCATCCAAACTTAGGCATCATATTAAATCTTTTCAAGAATATTTTGAGATATATACTTTTCTATTAGCGAGTGTTATATATACCTTTGGTGTATTTTAAAAACATTTTTGCATTGTTGTAGCTGTAGTTAGATCTGCATTACTCTTTATTTATTAAAGCTTGTATCCTTTTATAGATATTTAAATTGTAAATATTTAAGTAAACAACTAGCTTTCTTTTGGAAGGGTCTTTCCCAAATACCCCCCAATTCCTTTTGCTTTCTCTTTCTTTTCCCACTTCCCCCATCCCTCCCCTTCCCTCCCTTCCTCTTTCCCACCCCGGTTTTCCTTGAAAGAAAGAATTGTTGAGTACCTAGAGGCCAGCTGGGCACAGGACCCAAGACAGCATGGATTCACAGCAGGAAGGTCATACCAGATGAATCTAGTTGATTTCTTTGACTGGGTGACCAAAGTAATAGACCAGGGAGGGGCTGTGGATATGGCCTACCTAGACTTTAGCAAGGCATTTGATACAGTCCCACACAAAAGATTAATAATCAAGTTAGCCAGCATGGAAGTGGGTCCCAGGGCAGTAGTCTGGGTAGCAAACTGGCTGCACAACAGGACACAGTAGGTAATAGTAAATGGAATTCACTCCAAAGAAAGGGGGGTTACTAGTGGAGTACCTTAGGGATCAGTACTGGGTTCAGTCCTCTTTAATGTCTTTATCGGTGACATTGCAGAGGATCTGGAAGGAAAGGTGTACCTCTTTGCAAATGACACAAAGATCCGTAATAGAGTTGATACACAAGGGGGGGGGGGTTGGAAAGGATGAGAAGGGAATTGGCAAGGTTGAAGGAATGGTCAGACGTATGGCAACTTAGATTCAATACAAAGAAGTGCAAAGTAATGCACCTGGGAAACAAAAACCCAGGAGAAGAGTACACAATGGCAGGGGAGGTACTAACAACAACAATAATGGAAAGAGACCTGGGGTAGTCATATCAGATGACCTAAAGGTGGGCAAGCAATGTGAGAGGTCAGTAAGAAGAGCTGGTGGGATACTGAGATGCATAGGGAAAGGCATCACAAGTAGAAAAAGGGAAGTGGTTATCCCTCTGCACAGACAGTTGGTGAGACCCCACCTGGAGTACTGCATGAAGTTTTGGAGACCCCATCTCCACAAGGACATAGACAGGATGGAGGCAGTCCAGAGGAGGGCAACTAAAATGGTGCAGGGTCTGCATCAGAAACCATATGAAGAGAGACTGGGAGAGCTTAATATGTATACCCTTGATGAAAGGAGAGACAGGGGGACATGATGGAAACTTTCAAGTACCTCAAGGGAATCAACAAAATCCAGGAGGGTAGCATCTTTCAGAAAAAGAGATGTGCAAGAACAAGGGGGCACAATTTAAAGATAGAGGGGGAATGGCTCAGGGGCAATGTGAGGAATTATTTTTTTCACGGAGAGAGTGGTGGACTCATGGAACCACCTTCCTGGGGAGGTTGTGGGGTCTAAAACAGTGGTGGGATTCAAACATGCATGGGGCAGACATAAGACAATTATAGTGGGAGATAGGAGGAAGTAGGCTATTGGTTAACTAGAATCTGCAGCTTATCCAATAGGTAGGGAAATGGGCAGACTGGGTGGGCCAAGCAGTCCTTATCTGCCATCAGAGTCTATGTTTTTATGTCTCTTCACACACGAACCATGCACAAGGTGATAGTGGTGCTTTTAGCTAAACAAATGATAGTGCCAATAAGCTGAAGCACACACATACCCCAATAATAACCAGTCCCAGAGCTTCTTTAACACATTTTATTGCACCAACAAGTCCATCTGACTCGTTTCGGACAAAGGTCCTTTATCAAAGGCTAAAAACATTATGAACACACATCTCAGTTACAGTTAATACCAAATCACCTATTACATCATAGTGACAAAATACAAAATCATTGGTTCAGCAATAATAAAGAACCATCACCCTTAAGACCATGATTAAATATTAAAGACATAATAATAAAACATCAGATTAAACTAACAAATATTATATAACAGTTTATATGCATATTT
The DNA here is from genome assembly GCA_016271365.2 of Neoceratodus forsteri. NCBI lineage: Eukaryota > Metazoa > Chordata > Ceratodontiformes > Ceratodontidae > Neoceratodus > Neoceratodus forsteri. Next base: position 1,652,994,425 of record CM057449.1, read on the forward strand.
ACACTACCAAATCTACTAGATTAAACATTCTTCTAGTAGTAAATAATTCTATCTACATTCCAGTTACGGTTTCAGTTCCAAATGTGCATTAATACCAGTTTTTTTATATGCATTTAATCACAAAATCCATTCATTTTCCTTTCTCAAAATTTTATTGCGGCAATTACCACCTCTCGGATCATGGAAGACTTTTTCAATGCCTAAAAACTTAGTCATGTACTTCCAGTTTTTCTTTGTTCTCAGAAACATGTGCTGCCATCGCATAAGTCAAATCATATTTATTTATAGTTCGAACATGTTCCAAAACTCTGATCTTAAAGGCTCTTTCTGTTTTGCCAACATAAAATGCTCCACAACTGCATTTTGCTAAATAAATAATCCCCTGTTTGTTACATGAAATCAACTGTCTAATATCAAAGATTTTCCCTTGTCGGCCAATTACACTAAAATCGTTCTCTTTTAAAATGTAATCACAAGCACTGCAGTTTTTACACTGCAGACAGCCCATGTAGTTTTCTAACCAACTGTTGGTATGTCCCATTATAGATGTAAAATGACTTCTCACAAAGGAATCTTTTAATGTGGGTGCATGTCTGTAAGTTAAAATCGGGGGCTGAGCAGAGACTTCTCGTAACCCTGGTTCTGCAGTTAACACTTGTCAGTGTTTTCAAATTATTTGCCCTATCTCACGACTTTGGGCACTATAAGTTGTTACAAAATAAACATTTTTACTGCTTTCTGATATCTCAGTTTTATCTACTAACAATTCTTTTCTATCAACTGAAACTGCAGCCTGGTATCCTTTATCTATTATTTTTTCAGTATATCCCCTATTAGTAAGCCGGCTTTTCAAAGCTTCTGCTTCTGTTTCAAAATCTGTTTGTTTGCTGCAGTTCCGCTTCAATCGAAGGAATTGTCCTTTGGGGATATTTTCTACCATATGTACAGGATGGCAGCTTGTAGCAAACAGTAAGGTGTTACCATCTGTGGGTTTTCTGAAAAGATTTGTACTAACTTGTCCTTCCTTTTCATGGATAATCCGCAAATCCAAATAATTTACAGATTCCTCACTCACACAGTATGAGAATTTTAAATGTTCATTTGTACCATGTAGATTATCAACAAATTCTTCAAGCATTTTTACATCTCCTTTCCAAATTAATATGATGTTGTCTATAAAACGTTTCCACAGCAACACATTATAAAAAAATGGGTTGCTGTGGTTGTTAAAGACGACATCATATTCCCACTGGCCCACATACAAACTGGCTACTGATGGTGTACAGGTAGCCCCCATTGCAGTCCCGTTTGTTTGTCTAAAAATATTTTCATCGAAAATAAAAATATTTTTAGTCAGAACATGTTCAAGAAGCTTTAAAATCACTACTATTTCCTCATCAGATTTATCCCCAGAGTGATTTAAAACATAAGCGGCAGCATCCATTGCCCCATCATGGGGCACATTAGTATAGAAGGCTTCAATATCAAGTGTTACCAGCATACAATCTTCCCCAACTAACATTTCATCAAACACTTTTAAAACATCTTTAGTGTCCTTAATACTGTATATGATTGAAGCTTTTTAACATAGTTATTAAGAGTAGAATCTACATACTGAGACAAAGGTTCTACTAAACTCCCAAGGCCGCTAACTATAGGGCAGCCAGGGGGGGTTCTGACTATCCTTGTGCACTTTAGGTAGTACATAAAAAGTGGGTCTTACTGGATGTTCAACTTTTAAAAACTTTCTAATCTGATCTGTTATAACTCCTTGTTTAAATGCTTCATCTATTGTCTCATCAATACATGTGTTGTATTCCCAAACCGGGTCAAAATTCAATTTCTCATAAAATATTACATCATTTAATTGCCTCATCACTTCCTGTTTATACTTCCACACATCCCATAGCACTACACAACCCCCTTTATCAGCTTGTTTAATAACAATACTAGAGTCATTTTGTAAAAGTTTCAAGGCTTCACGTTCATTCCAAGTTAGATTGTTAAATTGTACACGTGGTGGATTCTCAAATAGCTTCTTCAAGTCCTTTTCACATAAGTTTCTAAATACACTTACTGCACTGCAAATAGGTGGGATAAACACAGAATTCAGTTTAAAGGTCTTTATTCGAGCAGAGGGGTTAGTCAGATAGTCCAAGGTGGACTCTCTATCAGCACGCTTATTAAAGAAGGCTTTTACATTTAAATTTCTACACATCAAATGCAAGTCAATAATAGTCTGTACAGGATTTAACAGGGTTTTTGGTGAGAAACTCAAGCCTTCTTTGAGCAATAATCCTTACAATTCAGTCAGCACATGGTCTGAAAGTTTGATAATCTGAATATCTTGACTCACCTCCTCGTTGTTCTGGCGTTCCACCTGTTGCCATTCCTTATCCAATTGTACCGTCCCCTCTACTCGCGATATATAATGTTTTTTCTGTCCCCTTCTTGTCCATTTTCTATACCATAATTCACCAATCTGGGGCTCCGACATAATTCTTGCTGCAATGGTTGTTCAAAACTCTCCTGGTCTCTGTGAAAAAAACGACCTTGTGCAGAGTTGTTATCATCACCCTTTGATCCACTCTCCTCCGTGCTGTAGCTGAAAGAAACATGGCAAGGAAATTTCAAAATCCCCTTTCTTGTCTCCTTTTTCCATGAGTACACTCGATTATTTTCGTAGTCGCCTTTATCGCGATTAAACTTAGTCTGCTTAGCACTCTTCAATTCTCGATCCAGTCTGTCAATAAATTCCTGTAGTCTTTTATTGCACAGGTCAAAACCTTCTGTCTCTTTATATTTCAAAACTTCTTTTTCAATTTGTTTTAAATCATTTTTAAGTGTGGCTTCTCTTTCTTTACTGTACTTCACTATTAGCTCCATCAATCTACTGCTAGCTTCACTTAATATGTTCTCCCATTCCTGCATAAAAATAGCATTATCTGTCCCAAATGCAGGATTTTTAATCAATCTGAGCTTCCAAATTAGTGACATTCCAAAAAATCTTCCTTAAGTGTTGCATAGTCCTTTCAAGCTCCCTGAACACGCCCTTTAATGAGTGAGTATCTGCAGATGCAGGTTCAGGCTCACTGATATCTATTAGGAATGGATTAACTGCATTCACCTTAGTAAGTAGTTTTTCTACATAAAATAAAGGGTTCTCACACTGAGTCTGGTCATTTGGTGCCACTCCTCTTGTATTCATCCTCTCCAATGATGCTCTCACGGTGTCCAGGGGTTTTATTTGAATTCCACACTGGAATATCCACTTTATAGCCAAAACCTGTGCTACGGTTCCCAAATTACGAATATTTAACAACCACAGCAACCCATTTTTTTATAATGTGTTGCTGTGGAAACATTTTATAGATGACATCATATTAATTTGGAAAGGAGATGTAAAAATGCTTGAAGAATTTGTTGATTATCTACATGGTACAAATGAGCATTTAAAATGTTCATACTGTGTGAGTGAGGAATCTGTAAATTATTTGGATTTGCGGATTATCCGCGAAAAGGAAGGACAAGTTAGTACAAATCTTTTCAGAAAACCCACAGATAGTAACACCTTACTGTTTGCTACAAGCTGCCATCCTGTGCATACGTTAGAAAATATCCCCAAAGGACAATTCCTTCGATTGAAATGGAACTGCAGCAGACAAACAGATTTTGAAACAGAAGCAGCAGCTTTGAAAAGCCGGCTTAGTAATAGGTGATATACTGAAAAAATAATAGATAAAGGATACCAGGCTGCAGTTTCAGTTGATAGAAAAGAATTGGAGGAGATAAAACTGAGATATCAGAAAGCAGTAAAAGATTTTATTTTGTAACAACTTACAGTGCCCAAAGTCGTGAGATAGGGCAAATAATTAGAAAACACTGGCAAGTGTTAACTGCAGAACCAGGGTTACGAGAAGTCTCTGCTCAGCACCCGATTTTAACTTACAGACATGTACACACATTAAAAGATTCCCTTGTGAGAAGTCATTTTACATCTATAATGGGACATGCCAACAGTTGGTTTGGAAACTACACAGGCTGTCTGCAGTGTAAAAACTGTAGTGCTTGTGATTACATTTTAAAAGAGAAGGATTTTAGTGAATTGGCTGACAAGGGAAAATCTTTGATATTAGACAGTTGATTTCATGTAACACACGAGGGTTATTTGTTTAGCAAAATGCAGTTGTGGAGCATTTTATGTTGGCAAAACAGAAAGAGCCTTTAAGATCAGAGTTTTGGAACATGTTCGAACTATAAATAAATATGATTTGACTTATGTGACGGCAGCACATGTTTCTGAGAACAAAGAAAAACTGGAAGTACATGACTTTAAGTTTTTAGGCATTGAAAAAGTCTTCCATGGTATGAAAGGCGGTAATTCCGCAATAAAATTTTGAGAAAGGAAAATGAATGGATTTTGTGATTAAATGCATATAACAAAAAATGGGTATTAATGCACATTGGGAACAGAAACCGTATCTGGAATGTAGATAAAATTATTTATTACAAGAAGAATGTTTAATCTAGTAGATTTGGTAGTGTAAATATGCATATAAACTGTTATTTAATATTTGTTAGTTTTATCTTTGATGTTTTATTATTATGTCTTTAATATTTAATCATGGTCTTAAGGGTGATGGTGCTTAATTATTGCTGAACCAATGATTTTGTATTTCATCACTATGATGTAATAGGTGATTTGGTATTTAACTGAGATGTGTGTTCATAATGTTTTTAGCCTTTGATAAAGGACCTTTGTCGGAAACACATCAGGTGGACTTGTTGGTGCAATAAAATTTTTTAAAGAAGCTCTGGGTCCGGTTATTATTGGGGTATGTGTGTGCTTCAGCTTATTGGCACTATCTATGTTTTTATGTTTCTATGTTTTGCTTCAGCCTTGTAATAAAGGGTTTATGAGATTTATGCCTTTTATGAGTTCAAATATGCTGCCTGTCATTGCCATCATTATAGTTCTTAGCAATTTGAGCATTGTTTTTCAGGGAAAACAGGCTTATAGTAATGGTTTTGTTATTATATATATATATAGGGGTATGTGTGATTTTGTATTTCCTTGAAACATGGCTTCCTGGCCAGTACCCTTTGGGGTAACCTTTGCCTCAGTGCTTGCGCACTCAGGTTCTTTGACTTTATCTTGTTTTTTGTTTTCAGTGGGTTCACCACAACATAACCCAGATAGATCATCTTAGGGTAGCTGGTTCATTCCACTGGGGTGTCACACAGACGAGGCACACTGACTAGTCCAGGTAGGACGAAACACATGTATGTGTCTTCTGTTAGCACCCATTACAAACTGTGTTAGAGACCTTTTGGTACCATACATTTCTGCTTAAAGTTGAACCAGCAGAATATTCTGTGGTGACTTGCATATACAGCCCATGGTGCTTTGAATTATGGGGGTATGTGTGATTTTGTATTATATATACATGAAGTTTTGAAGAAACAAAGGAAATCTTTAAAATATACCATGTTGCTAGTTTTGCCTTCATAACCTTGTATGCCTAGTAAGAATTAGTTAACTACATATCCAGATGGGGAGATGACTGTGTGTCCTGTGAGGGGTGTGTGTGTGTGTGGGGGGGGGGTTATACTCTAAACTGTGCTTCTGCACTCCATGCTAAATGTTTAAATATCTGTATAAATGTACACTGTGTTTTTTTAAATGCACTGACAGCACTTTATTGGTTTATATAAATCATGTGATTGTAATAATTGGATTTTAAACAGAGTAACCACAAGGGGCACTATCTTCATCACAGAACTTGATTGTTTGAAATGTTAGAAGCTGTGTTGGAAGTCTCTTGGCCTGTACACTGTTGTGGTGGCTGAATAAAACTGTGGAACTGGTTAAGTACTGGACTTTTTTGCCTTTTCATTACTTTGTGTAGGAGTGCCATGACTTTAGATTCATAATGAATATTTTTTGTCATTGAGCACCCAGCCCCTAGTGCAGCTCTGTTACTTCTCAGTGAACTACTGTATCAATATCACTTCTCATTAACAAGGATTGAAATAAACAAAAAAAATTATCTAGGGTACTCAAAGTTTCTGACATTTTCTTTAGCTTTAATGCTCATCTACGTAGTTCTGACCTACCAGTGGACAATATTATGCATTCACTTGTTAACTTTCAAATCATAGGAAGGAGACACTAGGAGAATTCTAAAACCCAAATCAGAATCAAATGAGTATGTTTGTTTTCTTTAATTAAAATATTTTAATATATGTATCTTAAATTTAATAGTGCTGTAAAGTGTTCAAAAAAATCCCAATAATACCATTGGTCCCAAGCTGATAATACCACTGTTAGACAGTGATAATACTATTGTTCCACTCCTAATCAATAGTATTATCACCACCACCAAACAGCACAACCACCCACAAAGATGTCTGCTGCCCCCAACATCATCCTAAGCATGCCTCCCGACAGGCTGCTTTTCATGTGTTGGCAGGCAAAACAATTTTAAAAACATGGTGGCTCACTCTTTCCCTTAGCAAGACCATACTGCCTCTCCAAGTTTTTTCTTTTTTTTTTTGTTTTCTCCTCTCAGAAAAAAGGAATTGGCTTGTTGAACCTGCGGTGTGGTGCCCAAAAATCAAAAAGATAGGACTACCAACCAGTTGTTGTCCAACGTGCATATGGAGGGGTTGAGAGTGGAGGTGAGTGAGCTGGAACACAGTAGGATGGGATGAGAGCAGCAACAAGAAAATGCAGAGATCAGCCAGGACCAAGAGTCCTTCACTGAAGCAGCTGACAGCCCATCAAAAAATAAAAAAACAGCAAAAAACTAAAAATCACATCTATATATTACAAAAAATAACAGATAGCTTACTGTGCATGACAAGGGATAATTCCATTTTGAGGTTCTGGGGACATGGGAACCTCTCGAGCTTCACTCTCAAGGTTCCTCTGTCCCCAGAAGCTCTCGATGGAATTACTCCCTTGTAATGCACAGTAAGCTATCCATGATTCTATTTTTATATAATATAAATATTGCAAATATTACATGAAGTAACTAAATTGAGGATATGCTGCACAATAACTGTGTTCAAATATGCATTTTATTTCTTGAGGGAGAGGGAAAGACCATAGCTTATAAATGATGAAGCCTCTAGTGAGTAATAATGGTTTAACCCATAATAAATTGACTATCAGAGCACAGGCTATTATATATATTATGCATACTGTACAAATGTAGTAGACAGCTGTTTGTGTTTGTTTCATTGTATTATTTTTTGTGCATTTTCATTTGATCATTGGGTGTGCTGACCCCCCCAAATGTTCTGTCTCCTATGCCACCAATAAAAACCTGTCCTAAGTTCATTGTGTCATTTTTTGTGGCTTCTAGGTAGTAAATGGCAAATAGATCCTTGGCAGGTAATCTTAAAATTAATCCAAAATTAAACAATAGCTGTTTTATGCAACTGTGAGTTTGTGGGTAGGATGCACAGCTGAGAGCTGTATCTGATCTTGAAGTTTATGCTTATCCAGGAGGAAAACGTGTGGACATCTTGTAGTGAGGCTGAATGTACAGTACAACTTGTACATTACAGTTACTTACATTTTGTGTTGAAATTTACATACAGTTGTAAAATACATTGAATAAAGCTGTAAAGTGCAGCAAAGTAGAGAAAAAGAATTGTGCTGGTAGTTGTGTTTAAGGCAGTGTTGGAATTGGCTGAAATCTGAAAAGAGATTTATTGTGGGACTGACTGGATGATACGTCAGTCAAGTTGATTGACATTTTCCATAACTGATGGCACATCTAAGTGGACAATAAACAATGCAAGCAAAAAATTAATTATTTATTTCCACTCTGGATAATTCATTTCCACAGTGGCTCACCAGTTAACATATTCATTTGTTCTGTTTGGGATCCAGATACATTGTAATACAGTACAGGAATTTATTGTCATTTTCATGACCAGATATGGCACTTGTACCTTTAATGTTACCATGTTAAATGTTTTGAATAAATAAAATACCATATATATACAGGTATGTAAGTAGAGGTTTTTATTGCCAGAAATAGGCACTTAAAATGAAAACTCGATTTGTACAAGATGTTGATTTACATATGAGTACAGCATATGTGGGGTAGTTTAATTTAAAACAGTTAAGAAAAATACACATACTTCCCTCCAGAAACAGAGTCCACTGCAACCCTCCCACCATCTTGAATCTTTGAAATTTTTATTTTTTTTTTGTTGTAAATTGGCTATTTTCTTAATTTATTGCCACAAACAGCTTAGTCTTCATGTAATAGCTCTTATCTGTATTATACCAGACCACCAGACACCAAGGTAGAACCCAGTGATTTTGTCCTAACCGTGAACTGTCTGCAATTGTGTCTTTTATATAGAGTGCATTGTATAAATTTATACCTTTGAAATGAAGTGCTTCCACATATTTTTCAAAAGATAAAAATAATAAGGAAGGATAAAAGGGTTTGCCTTGATTAAAAAGGAAAACAAAATTGTCAGGGTTTCCTGCTGAATCACCAAGCGGTAAGGAAGAGGGGGTAGACAGGAGCAGTGACATAAAAGAAGAAAGGGGAAGGGCAAAAGGGAAAGAAGTGCATCATGGGAAAGGGTAGGGACAGGCAGGGGACCTACCTGTAAGTATGATTGTGGGGAAGGATTTGGACCCCAGTAAAAAGCTGGTGTGTGTTGTAACTCATAGTCACACACAACGGCAAGCTTCTGAGGGTGAAGAAGGGTTGACTCTGGGTGGTCCAGCCACACCCTCAGCAGCTGAGGAAGTCTCTAGCACAGGGGAGAGGCTGGCTAGAAGCAGCAGTCCAGAACCCCAGTCACAAATAGAGGATCCCACAGGACTTCTTTCAGAAGGGGCACTGGGAAGGGTCAGATGAACTGATCTTACCCTGGAAAAACTGAGGAAAATAGCTCATAGGGCTGAGCATTCTCAGGGGGGTAAAGAGTCCATTTACTGGGACAATGGGCTGTTGTACAGAGAATGTACAACAGAGGAAGGGCTAGATGGTAAGGTACTCCAGCAGCTGGTAGTCCCTAAGGTTCACCATCAGCAGCTTTTGGCCCTTGCCCATGATATCCCTTTTTCAGGGCACTTGGGGGTGAGGCACACGAAAAAGTGTCTAACCAACAGTTTCTTCTGGCCTGATATTGGCAAGGATGTGACAAATTATTGCAGGACTTGTCCACAGTGCCAGCAGGCTGGGGAAATGGGGGACAAGGCCAAGGCAGATTTGGTGCCCCTGCCCATTGTTGATGAACCCTTCAAGAAGGTAGCAGTGGACATAGTGGGGCCATTGAGCACCCGAAGTTGCACTGGCAAGTGGTATATCCTTGCAATTGTAGACTATGCCACCAGATACCCAGAGGTAGTGGCCCTAACATCCTCTGAGGCAGAACCAGTGGCAGATGCACTGTTGAGAATATTTAGCCGGGTGGGCTTTCCCCAGGAGATACTGTCAGACTGGGGTGCCAATTTTATGTCAGGGTTAATGAGTAGTTTGTGGGAGAAGTGTGGGGTAAAGCAGCTCAAAACCTCCCCATACCACCCCCAAGCTAACGGTCTGGTGGAGTGATTTATTTCAACCCTTAAGACCATGCTAAGGACTTTTGCTGACCAGCATAAGAGGGACTGGGCAAATATTTGCCTCATCTCCTATTTGCAAACAGGGAAGTCCCCCAGGAGTCCACAGGGTTCTCACCTTTCAAGCTCTGGTTTGGTCATAGGGTGCGAGGGTCCCTAGATTTGATTTGGGATGAATGGGAGGGTGACCGGGCCTCCCAAGGGGAGTAGGTTGTGGATTATGTTATGAACTTCAGGACCCACCTTAGGGAGCTCATGGGGTTTGCTCAGGAGCACCTGGCCACTGCACAACAGCGGCAGAAAGTCTGGTATGACCGTGGGGCACAAGCCAGAGAATATGAGGTGGGACAGTGAGTGATGGCACTCATCCCTGTCTAACAGAATAAATTACAGGCAGCATGGGAGGGGCAGTTCTCCATTGTCCAAAAGGTTAGTGATGTCAATTACATGATAGAGCTACCAGACAGGAGATACAAATGAAATGTGTATCATGCCAACATGCTGAAGCTCTACCATGACAGGGAGGGAATGGTCCTCACTGTATGCAGTGCCCCAGAGGAGGAAACTGAGGTAGATCCACTGGTGGACCTACTTGGGGAGGCCAGAGCTGCATCCTCTGTGGACAACCTTACCCTCTCGAAGCAGCTGACACCAGCCCAGGTGCAAGAAATTAGGGATGTGCTGAGAGAATTTGAGGACACGTTTACAGGGAAACTGGGGTACACCACGATGGCAGAGCACCATGTGGATACAGGGACCCAGGCTCCCCCTGAAACAGTCCCTCTACAGGGTACCCGAGCATGTTAAGCAGACTGTGAAAGAAGAGCTCAAAGAGATGCTGGAACTGGGGGTAATCAAGGAATCCAGTAGCCCCTGGACCTCACCCATGGTACTGATCCCCAAAATGGATGGCACCACATGATTCTGCATGGACTACCGGAAGCTTAATAGCTGCATGGAGTCTGACACCTATCCCATGCCCAGAACAGATGAGACCCTGCAGCGACTGGGGGAAGCCAAGTATTTGACCACAATAGACCTAACAAAGTGCTATTGGCAGGTACCTCTGACCCCTGCAACCAGGGAAAGATCAGCTTTTCTAACTCCATTTGGTTTAAACGAATTTAAGGTAATGCCATTTGGAATGAAGAATTCACCTGCAACATTTCAACGGTTTGTAGATAGCATTCTGTCTGGGGTAGGTGAGTTTGTATTGGCTTATATGGATGATATAGCCATATACAGCCATGCCTGGGATGAGCACATCAAGAATGTGCGGGATGTGTTCCACAGGTTAAAGAAGGCAGGTCTGACAGTCAAGGCAGAGAAGTGCCAGATACGTATGGCTGAAGTATCCTACCTTGGGCACTGGGTGGGTAGTGGACACATCTGTCCAGAGCCTGCCAAGGTTGATGCCATCCTGGACTGGCCTACTCCAACCCCAAAGAAACAGGTCAGGGCATTTCTAGGGACAGCAGGGTACTACTGAAGGTTTGTTCCCCGCTACAGCAATCTGGCTAAGCCCCTGACAGACTTAACCAAGAATGGAAATGCCAGATACAGTGAAGTCAGAAGGCTGTGAGGATGCTTTTCAGGAGCTAAAAAAGGCCTTGAGCAGCCCAGCTGTATTGACTAGCCCTAATTATAGTTTAAAGTTTATGGTCCATGTGGATGCCTCAGATCATGGGCTGGGGGCTGTGCTGAGCCAAGTTACCCGGCAGGGGGAGGAGCACCCGGTTGTGTACCTCAGCTGGAGGCTTTTGCCCAGAGAGGAGGCATATGCCACAATTGAGAAGGAAAGCTTGGGGATAGTGTGGGCCCTTCAAAAGCTGCAGCCTTACCTATATGGGAGAGAATTTACTGTGGTCACAGATTATAATCCCTTGATTTGGCTTCATAGGTCCAGTGGGCAAAATGGCAAACTACTACGTTGGAGTTTGGTACTGCAGGCATACAACATGACCATCCAGCATCACAGTGGCAAACAAAATGCAAATGTGGATGGGCTATCTAGGCAGGGCTAATGGCCTGGCTGGATACTTTTGGGCACTTCCCAGTAATTGCATGAACGGCTGTGTCACTTGGGGTGGCCCAAGGGACACGCCTTCATTATCTGGGGGGAGGGATGTGACAGAAATGGGCAGGAAAGAGTTAATGGTTTGGATTCTGTAGGTGCCTTATTTTTTTAGCAGTTTGGAAAAAATATAGTCAGGCTGAAATCCTCTGTCCAGCAGTGTCCAGCTTGTGGAATTCCTAGCTGCTAGATAAGAGCTGGGTCATAAATCTCAAGTGGACAGCTCCAGACACACACAGACCTGCAGACATGGACACAGGGCAGTTTGAATGGATTGGATCATTCAAATAGAAACTTAAGGTGAAAAGGGAATATAATTGGTCACTGATAGGTATTCACTCTGATTGGGACAATTAAATACATACATGTTATTTGGTTGGTGAATTTAAAGGGAGAATAGGAATTAATAATTCTCCACAGAGTACATAACCTTCTGAAAGACAGAGAAGGCTCTCTTGTGCTTTGGAATCTGTGAGGGGAAACATAAGTTTGGAGCCTACCTTGTAGCTATGTCTGTGGGAACTGGCAGTTAGAACAGGGTCCAGTGTCTTTTGTAAGGACAGGGAAGGGCAAGTTTAGTGATAGCATATTTCAGTAATAACCTTCTTCTTTTGCCATCTGTTATTTAAAAACATTTGTTTACTTTTCCTGTATGAGTGTTATTCTCTTGTGTTGTAAATATATATCTTGTAAATGCTCAGTGCACTTTCTGTTAAGTAAAAGCTATTTATTTGCTCAAAAGTTGTGACTGTGATGTCATTTTTCTAAGGTAATATTTGGTTTCCACTGGCTGAGGTAAACTCTGTGTAGCATCTGCTACCCAAGAGAGACACACTACCAGACTTTAACTTGTGCAATTGCATGTTTAATTATTCAAATCTGTACATTTGAAAGAGGTGCTGGAAGGAAAGTCCGGTGGTGGCAGCAAATACCCGAGGACAGACACCTCTCTAAAAGCTGTTTCAGCCCAGAGGAAAGGGTGGATTGTCACAATAGCTGCTACGGTTGCTGAGATATCGGCAAATTAGTGTGACGTGTTCCCAACACTTACCATTTATTAGTTATATTACACTTTTTCCAAAAGTAAGGAAATTCATTGCAAAAAACTTAGTTAATGCATCAGTTAGGGTTAAAGCTGGAGTGTGCCATGTGGTTGTGAGGCCTAAAACTCACCCCATTCTCCCTTACTGTAGCATGTCAAAATGTTTACACATAGAATGGGGTGACAGTTGTGCCTGACAACCCCATGGCACTCCCCAGTGTCTGTCAGTCTGTGGATGATGGGGGATGTGGGGTGGGGCTGTTGGGACTCAATCCTAAAATTTCATGTTCCCACTTTTGTCACTTTAACCCTAACTGATGAATTAACAATTTTTTTTGCAATGAATATATATATGTATATCCACTCCTCCTTCAATTTTGTGTTTTATGTTGCTTTTGTATGCATTATAACCTTTTAATTCTTGCTTCCATATTTTAATTTCATCCAGCCATATTTCTGTCACTGTGATAATGTTTAAGTACTCATTGCTATTTACTGCCGATAATTCACTTTGCTTGTTGTTCTGTGATCTAGCATTTTGGTGAAGTGTTTTTGATGAATTTATACTGTGCTTAATGTTTCTGTTGCCAAGTTCTACCCCTTCTACTTATATGTACTGGTGTGTTGTCTTTTGTATTTCTCTGAGGCTGTATTCCTTTCCCACCTCCCTCATGTATCAGTTTAAATTAAGCTTTATTGATGTTTTGATTTTTTTCTCCAGTAAGGCTGCCCCTCTTTTATTGAGGTGTAATCCAGCTCTGAAATGTAAGTCATTCTTGTTGGTGAATGTGTCCAATTTCTAACAAACTTGAACTTTTCTCTTGCTGCCAGTGTTAGTTATTGGTTCATTGTTCCTATTTTGTTAGTTTGACTTGGATTTGCCCTTCATACAGGTATGATCTATGAGAATGTAGTCTTGCATCCATTTGCTTTAATCAATGTCCTCATTTCCTAATTCATTTTGTATCTGTGCTTCTATCTTTTCTGGATATCATTTGTTCCTGCATGTATTGCCAGGGGATTGTAACTTTATTCATTTTTTCCATTCTAATCCTTATATCTGAGTTTTTTGCACATGAGAGACAGACTACTTGGGTATGTTCTTTATTGTCACCACATATCATGCTGTCAGTATGGCTCAGAACTGAGTCTTCAACTAGTATTATTTTCTTCTATTTCCAATTCATCGTTAGTTTTCCCCTCGGTGTTTCCAAGAACATTGAATCTATTTTGGGACTCAAAGCTGATCAGAGGAGCATCTGCATCATACACTTTCCTGTATCTCTTTGTTCCCCTTACTGTGCACTAATTGATTTCAGCTTCTATTTCATTTTAGAAAATGGGTATGCTAATTCTAGCATTCTGATTGACCAGTAAACTTGCTTTAGTGGGTGGGTATTTTTCAATAGAGCCTGCTAAAAGGCAAGTGCCAATTAGGGGTGCCCCATTACTTATGGTATAATTGGGCCCCCTGAACTGGCCAGCTGCCATGTTATTCTCTAGCTTACCAAGAGGAAAAATGGACTCTGCTCCACCACACAGACTCATGCAAACCATGCCCACAAAGTGTCCTGCCTTTCAATCCTCTGAAGAAAAAAATACTAACCCCATTCTAAAGACCCACTCTTGTTTCTGCCCTAAGAAAATCTGCCTCCTAAGAAGCCGTTCATTTGTTTCATTGCCAGCACCTAAACAAAGCTTCTGCAAAGTGGACCACTGAGTCAGGTACCGCCCCCCGAGCCATAGAAGTCATCTCCATAACACCCGTCTAACCAAATCTTTAGTCTTAAAAAAGAAAAATACACAAATGTAACTGATAGTTTATTAAAAAATGCCAAGATACAATCAGCACTTCCTCACACAGCTATGCTAGCATGGCTTACGCTATTCTCCCCATTCGGCAACATAGTCTCCCTTGAAAGAAACCAGGAAAAAAACTCTAAAAACAGAAATTGTAGTTTTATTTCAAATATCAATTTTCCAGACTGCCTAGATCACATTCCATCATGACAGCTTTGAAGCTAGCACAGGACAATTGCTGCTTTCAAACTAGTGCCTGAACCTGGTGGCACATTTTATTTTAAAATAGTTACCTCATTTCACTCAGCAGCCAGTACATTCCCCTATACTGATTAGGAGCTGGCAAAAGCAACTGAATTCAATGGTGTGTTTGTGAGAATGGGTGGGACAGAAAGCAAGAAGTTAACAATAAGCTGGAGCATATCCACATTGAAAACAAACTAACGAAAAAAAGCAGCATCACCCCCCACTGGTGATTCTACCACTGCAGGGGCTACTCTACATGAAAATACAATTGTAATTGATTTGTATTTATTTTTTGATGTATGTTTTGCTGTTTTTATATATTTTTCCAAAATGTCACCTATGGGCCATTTTCTAAGCAGAATAATGCCCTCCAGGGTGGGCGGTATGGAGCAATACCAGACCTTCCAGGGGCTATAAGGCCCTCTACCAATTATTTTCCTTTTATTATGATTTTCTATATACAAAATGCTTTAAATATAGTTAACCTCAGTACTACAGGCATTCCCTGTATTCCATTTCACTGTATCAAGTGGTTTTAAGAGCACTTGTTTTGGATCACTAGGTGAATCCTTTCTAATGTAGCTTCTAGTCTGTCAAGTTACAATTTCATTGCTTGTAATTCATCTATTAGCTCTTTATTCATATTACATTTCTCACATGTGAATTCACCCAGTATGAGACTGGACTGCACTAACAGATACATGCTACAGCTAATTCATTTAATTCCAATGTCCCCATACTATATTATTATTGTAGCCATTTTGCCCTGTGTATTACATATTTCTTACCCTGGGTGTCTTTAAGGTTCAGTTCCTTGGGCCTTTTCCCTACTCTCCCATGCTTACTGATGCTCACAAGGCTCTGGCTGTATATACTGGAGAAACTGGAAGTTACTGTGACATCTTTTCCAGTTTCTGGAGTGCATTAGTAGGGGCTAGATAAACACTTTTTTTGCACTTAATATTTTCATTGGAATCTTTGCAGGTTACATATATTCAAACTTGAAGTATACATAGCTGGAGCACTGTGAACCATACAGGGTATGTTGCATAATAGTATATTAAACATTTAACCTTAGATGCCAAAACAGTAGACAGAGTAGCAATAGAGGCCTGGGGTCCTATACAGACAGGGTATTTGAAGAGAACCAATAAAGGAGGCCAACCTAGGGAATATAAAAGAGGAATCAATAAATGTATGAGACGAGAGCAACTGGCATTTTGTGAGTCAAGCAGCCCTTTATGGTGGTTGCCAAGCTCTGGAGGGGGGAGCGTGTCACTGGGGACCTTGAGTGGCACAGGACAAAGCTCAGATAAGAAGCCTACATGGACTAGAAGTACCCCATCTTTTGATTAACCAGAAAAGACAGTCTGGCATTCATTGCCAGTGTTTCTAAAGCTGTCATCCATTCTTGAATGGTTGGTACTTCTGGGGTCCTCTGTCTTGTACGAATTAGTCCTTTAGCTTCTACAGAGGCAGCTATCAGGCATTTCAGCTGAGCCAATGGCAGGCTGATGCTTTGCAGATTGTTTTCCAGCACCATAGTCTGTGGTGAAAGTGGGAGTTCAATGCCCATAATGGCTGACCAACTGTTGACCACCAGTGTCCAGAATGGTGCAATATGAGTGCAAGACCACATAATGTGTAACAGGTCAGCTTCCTGGGCATCACACCTCCAGCAGAGTTCCTGGGGAATAAGTCTCAACAATCTGAGTTGGGCCAGGGTCCTGTACCAGTAGTGCAGGATTTATTTTTTTTAATCAGGCGACTCTTCTGGTCTGTGCAGGCCTGGTGGGTGAGCCTCCAGCATTTGAGCCATTCTTCTTCAGAGATGTGCCCCTGCAGGGCAGCCTGCCATTTAGCTTTAGCCCCTTCAGTGGGATCCAGTTGAGCCTCGCCCATCATCCAGTGCAGGGAACCTGCTTTGGCCTTGAGGGGTTTAAGCCAATCTATCCAAGACATCTGAGAGGCAGGCTGGTGAGTGGAGGCCCTACAGACCCTGCATTTACAAGGGGCTTTGGACCATTGAGTATAGACAGATCTAATATGCAGGTAGCAGCAATATTCCTCTTGGGTTGGTTAAATTTCTTTTGGAAGGTCTGGGAGGGTTCAAAATAATGCCTGTCATGGGTGAGTAAGTCAAGAATCTGGCAAATAGAGCTCTTTTCCCAGGCATCCCAATGAAAAGGTTTGCCCTCAATACATAGTTCTGGGTTCCCCCGAAAGTACGTAAGACATCCCGTCTTACAGCAGCATTTAGAAACGCTGGCTATGAGGACCCAAGCCTTGCAAGCTAAGGATATTGTAACCCATTGGTCATCTTGAGTCTTGATGGAAGCAGTTAGGCAGAAGGAGGGGTGTCAGACTCCCAGTAATGCCTGCTCTATGCAATGCCATGGTATAAGCGGGGGGCTCCAGGGTTGGAAGTGGAGCAATGATCTAGCATTTATGAAGGCATACATATAGTGTCTAAAGTTTGGCAGGTTCCATCCCCTTGTCTCCAGTGGGCTCTAAGCCTGACTCTACTAAACCTGGGGGGAGATACTCCAGAAGTAGTGGCCTATGAGAGAGTCAAGCTTTTGGAACCACTTGTCTTGTACAATAATGGGAAGATGGGCCAGAAGACAGTAAAGTCTGGGTGCAAGCATCATCTTGATTGAGCTGATTTTCCCTGGGAGAGAGAGAGAGAGAGAGAGATTCAGATGCTGCCATCTGTTAAGTTTGTTCTGAAAGGTATTCATCAGTGGCAACATATTCAGAGGGTCTAACTTATACTGGTCCGGAGAGAGGATGATCCTTAAGTATTTGATGTAGGACTCTGCCCATACTAGGCCCGAGGCTATGCCCATGTCTCTTGTGGTCTGCTTTTTAAGGGGGATGATTTCTAACTTAGTTTTGTTGATCTTTATCCAAGACAGCTGTTGAAACTGAGAGAAGGTCTCCAAGACTTGGGCTATGTCACCAGTCAGGATGAGGCAGTCTTCTACATAGAATTTTGTTTTAAAATCCTCAGAGCCCACCACAATGCCTGGAATACCATTGTGTCACTGAATGACAGATGCCAATGGTTCAATGGCCAGTATAAATAGCAGAGGGGACAGTGGGCATCCCTGTCTGGTGTCTCTCTATAAGGTGATAGGGTCAGAAAGGAGGTCATTAGTAAGGACTTTGATTGTGGGACCATTTGTATATTGTACTGATCCACCCTCCAAAAGTGGGGCCTATATAAAATTGAGCCAACACAGCCTTAAGGTAATCCCATTTGACTGAGTTGAAGGCCTTCTCAAAATCTATGTTGACAGCAGCTGCAAGGGACAGGAGAGCAGAAGCTTTCTGGAACAAAGTGAGTAGGGCTCTTAGGTGATCAGCACTACCTTGCCCTTTGACAAAGCCAACTTCGGATTCATGAATTAAGAATGGGAGAACATTCTCTAGTCTAGATGCAAGGACTTTGGCTAGAATCTTGGCATTAGCATTTATCAGGGAGATGGGCCTATAACTTGTCGGGGACATGGGGTCTTTCCCACCCTTGGGTAGGACTGTGATCACAGCCTCTTTTAAGGAGTCCGGGAGAGCCTGAGCTGCATAAACTGACCTCAACATTTTGACCATGGGTTTGCATACTGTATACTTATTCAGCTGGTAAAAATCCACCAAGAAACCATCACTCCCTGGGGACTTATGGGGGACCATCCCTTCTATGGCTTTGAGCACTTCGACTTCTTCAATGGGGCATCCAGCATAGCCCTCTGAGCCTCAGATAGGGAGGGAAGGGATGCTTGGCCCATGAACGGGTTGAAACTAGTTTTGTGGAGGGAGGTTTGGGATTTATATAGGGCATTGTAGAAATCTGTCATGGCAGTACTTATTTATTTATGGGAGGAGCACACTGTACCCGTGTGGTCTTTAAGCTTCTCAGTGTGCCTGTCTGCTTGTTGTTTCCTGAGGTGGTATGAGAGGAGCTTTCCTGCTTTATCACAATGGTCCCAGTAGTTATGGCATATTCTCATGATTTGCAGCTCCACTTTCCTAGTGGCCAGTCTGTTGAGGCTAATTCTAAGGGTGGTTAGCTTGAGTCTAAGGGATTTGTTACAGAGTTGGTTAGGATCTGATTTATATTCAGCCTTTTTAAGCCTGAGCTGAGCTTCAAGCTGTAGGGTTTCTGCTTCTCTACATTTCCTCCTATGGGCCACATAGGAGATTATTCTACCCCGTAGAGTGGCTTTAAAGGCCTCCCATATCATTTTAAGGGGGCACAGGACTTGGGATTTTCATGAAAATAATTGGAGACCACCCGTTTCAACCAGGCTTGAAACTGCTGATGTGTCAGGAGGAGGGGGTCGAGCCACCAAGTCACTGATTGCTCTTTTCCCAGTTGTAAATATACCTGCAGCTGCACTGGTGCATGGTCAGAAATATATAATGGGGGGGTGGACAAATCTGAGATAACTGGATTTAGTGCCGTCAACGTGAACCAGTAGACCAGTCTGCTGGCCATAGCCCTGGCTTCAGAACAGGAAGTGAAGTCCTTTGTGGAGGGATGAAAAGTTCACCAGGTGTCCGTCAGGTGGTGGAGGGACAGCAGATCTGACAGGGTTCTTAATGTTTTGGTGTGCGGTTCAGGCTTGACTATGGGTCTGTCCAGGAGTGGCTCCAGGGCCAGATTGAAGTAACCCCCTAGTATAATATCTGCTTGATCCCCTGTCACGTCCAGTAGGACTTGGGAGACTGCGTTAAAGAACTCATGCTGATCTTCATTAGGAGTGTAAATATTACCTAGGAGAAGAGGGCCTCTGTTTGATGTTAGCTTGACCAAGATCCATCTGCCCTCCTTATACACACGCTGTTCAACAATAGACCATTTGAGTTGTTTGTGGCAAAGCATAGAACCCCCCTCTTGGCTGAACCAACTGAGCTATGTGCCTCCCACCCTACCCACTCCTGGACAAGTTTTCTTGCAGCTAGTGGTTTGATAATTGTCTCCTAGAGGAAATCGACCTGGGTTTTTTTAAGTTTTTGAGTCTGGCCATAACTTTTTTCCTCCTAATTGGATTGTTTATACCGCTCACGTTCCAGGATGTAAAGGTCACTGGTGTGGCGGAGTCCATAGCAACAGATTAGAAATAACTTTTTAACCCTTATCCACCATTAGCAGTCCTTTATGGCTAGCTAAATTAGTGAGGGGGTCTCACCTACCTCTTTTCTGTTCTCCAGAGCCCCTAACGTGTAGAAGCTCGCCTAAGGTGGCTTGTGGGTTGTACACACATCACAGCAACCCTATGGGTCACCACAAAGATTTCCCATTTTCCAAGAATATGCCAGTGCTCCAGACCTCCTCTTTGGGGGGTTTCATAGTCATTCACCGCTTTGTCAGAGGTTGAGTACTTACAATAATTGTACCTGTGGGCCAAACACTTTGGGGGCCGCCTGGGTTTATTTCCCCAAGGTGTAAAGGAACAGATCCATAGGGCCATTCCAAAGTCTAGAGATTGGTCCCTTACCACAGCCAAAAGTAGCCTGGGGCTGGATAAACACTTGGGCTCAAATAAGACTGCTAGTTGGCTAAAATACAGTCAGAAGCTGCTGCAGTTGCAATGCACTTAAAACACACCATACTCTTCTGCTATCCAGAGTTTGGAGGATCTTGCTGAGACAGCCAAAGTCCCAGAGTACTTCACAGTGAGTCAGTGAAACTCAAGATGGAATCCTCTTTGTTTACTGTGCACAGTATCTTGCACAGTTCCCTTACACAATACACAGAAGCCCACAGGCTTCAGAATAGATTGAAAGAACTAGGAAGTATGAGCTGTGTCAGTATGTCATGATACCATATAGAATAATGGCTGGGAAGGGGGGTTATAATGACACTTTTACAGCCCCCAGGTGTGGGATGCCACATAAACCCCAAGAGTGAAGCTTGAGGGGTTCATAAAGGCATCCCACGTGGAGGGTGTGTGTAAAATTCAAGTTTTACACACTTGCCCAAACTTTATTTCATATAATTGCTGGGGATCTTTATTTTTGCTACAGCAGTTATATAAAATAAACAAACATCTTCACAGAGCCACAGACTGGTCGGGTTTCAGTGCAGTCTGTCGTGGCTCGTGAAGAAATGTTTCCCTTTTTTTTTTCAAGAAGCCCGGTTTCAACATTAAGTATTCTGTACCCTGATATTATTTTTTTAAAGAAACTTACCACTGACTCTGAGTGATGGTGAACTTCACAGTGCTGAGGACTGGCAGCCGGTCCAGAGGAAGGTAAGAGTGGTGGCTGGCACATACACAATAGAAGGGAAACCCTGTCTGTGTTCACCATTATAACCCATAGGTTATAACGGGGAAGTAATAACTGGGTTTCCCTTAGGGAAAAAATGAGCACCAGTTATTATAAAGCAACAATACACAATAAGGTTGGCTGTATTTGGCTATACTCACATACCCAGGGGCTTTACCACTGCCCATTTTGGAGTATATTATTGCAATTAGAAAATGTGTTTTTATGTTTTTATACATTTTAGTAAATAATAATTAAAAATAAAAAATCTTTTAAAAATGAAGAAAAATAAAACAATAGTTTCTTCTAAATTACTTCTGCTGGTACACTGTGGGCTGTGTTTTTAAGATGCTTTTTTACAGCAAGGATACTGCTGTGTTTTTCTCCTTTAATGCATCAGTTTAGTTTTATTAATCTGCCCATCATGAGTAGCAGTCCATGTTTGATTTGATCTCCCACACTCCTGAATTACTGTCCTGTATGCACAATAATACCAAACTCATTTTTAGGGCTACAATGGGCGGAGTCCAGCAGGTCGCTTGGTATGAGAAAGCAGTCCTGCATTCTTTGCAACCAAACATGTTGAAGTATGAACACAGTCACCTCCCTGACTTTGAAGCTCTCCACTCGCTGTCTTCATAGGCAGTTGCACTGCACAATTTGAAATACTTGCACTGCTCCCCCATCCACAACCGAGCATTCGTGGTTATTCCTGCAGCTTTTTTCTTTTACGGTAATTATTCTTTCCTCTCCCCCACCTGACCCTCCCTCTTAGCATCCACTACCCCACTCCCCCCCTCAGAGACATAATAGTAACACTGGGAGTGCAAAATCCCCCAGTGTCCCAATTACAAAATCATTGTACTCCCTCACATCCACTATCACTCATGCGCAGTTAGTTCTGTTTTACTTTTACATTTATTTATTGTTTCTTCCCCCCACCAACCCTCCTTTTCAGTACCCACCATCCAACTCCCCCTCAGAAATGCAATAGTGACACAGGGGGTGCCCAATCCCACACTTTCCCAATCACAGAATCGTTGTGCACCCTCCTGTCCTCTACTACACATGTACGGTTATTTCTGCTGGATATTTGTTTATTTATTGTTTCCTCCTCCCACTGAACCCTACATCTTAGCACCCACCACCCCACTTTCTCCCCCAAAAATAATAGTGACACTGGGGGGTGCCCATTCCCCTAGTGTCCTGATCACAAAATCCTGCACCCCCCATGCACTTCCATGCATGAGCGTTGTTTGTGCTGGATATTTTTTAAATTTTTTTATTGTTTCCTCCCTCCACCCGACCCTCCCTCTCAGCACATACCACCACCCCAGTAATGTAAGAATGACACTGAGGGTTCCCAATCTACCAGTGCAAGAATGCTTGTCTGGTGTTTTTTTTTTTGCACTTATTAAAAAAGGCCCATCAATGTCTTTTGAGCCCATTGCACCCTCCACCCATCCCTCCCACTTGGCACCTACCATTCTGCACTCCCCCAAGCCCTTACTTAGCCATTGTTTCCAATGCTGTGATCCTCTCTGGACCACAGATACATCTTCACTGTTCATCGCCGATCTGCAAACTAAAGAAACTGGTATGCAATTCAATGTATTTCAAAGGGGTTTCAAACTTAGTTGCATAACTTATTTAACAAATACTTTTGACCAATGACTTGGCAAGACATGCAGGATTCATAATTTGCTCATTAAATTTAAAATCCTCTTGACATTCACATTAAAGATCTTCATTAATAGGGTATATGTGAATGAACACTTTAGAAATGGACATTACTCAACTTTTCACTCCAGAGGTATGTTTAATAGGTGACTATGCTAATGTCAAAGTGAAGGCTAGAAGGTTTTACATGGCTATAACCTCTTCCTCTCTTAAAAAAGTAGTGCTGCAACACTGGCTAGATGATCTCCTTTTAACCTATACAGAACGGCCGATGGAGTTACTGTTTAATCTTAATGTAGAAAAATTTGGAGCAAGTATGAGGAACTGCCTACCCAGGTACACTAGAATATGGGAGAAACTTCATACCTTATATTTGCTCCAAACAGGAGTGCAATCACCTCCTTCAGAGTGAACCATTTGATGTAAGCCCGGGAATTGAGCTGCCTTCTGAAATAATACTAATAGTGCTGCTATTAAAACTGTCTGAGTATGGGATAGAGTGAGGTGGGGGAGCTAGGGGGATAATGGGAGGGAAGGTTGGGGAGTGGATGGGAGAGGCAGAGCATAAAGTGTACAGTATCAGTCCATGTTTCTATTGTCTAACTGTACTGTGTTTGTATCTAACGCTTCATGCTCTGTAATTAAAAACTCAATAAACTTGAATTTCAAAAAAAGAAATGGACATTACTATGAGAAGATGTAGCATAATATTAGAAGCTTTTAATTTTAAAATAATTTTCGCAATCACCTAAACTGACAGTGACAGTACAGCATTTAAATTCCATGCCAATCTGTTTATAATTTACTTAATAGTAATAGTAGATTTATTTTTAAGCAAAATTTAAGTACACAACTGCCAAATGGAGAGTTTTTGAGACTTAAATTCAAGAAGTGATTTAGCTGATTTTAGTGTATAATTGGTATCTAGACCATACTATCTTTGGGATGGTCTGATAAAGGAATAGTGTATTGGTATCATTCACAATTTGTTTTCTCTGTTATATGTTATGTTGTCAAATCACATAAAGTGGTAGTATTCATCCTAAAAGCATGACATGCTTTACTTTATTTCAAATGGTGTCTTTCCTTGAAAGCAAACATTTTTTAAAGCTGCCAAAAATGCTGCATCGGTTGTATGATTTTATTTACCATGTTTCATACAATCTCTAAATTATAGTTCTTTTCCCCAAGAAGGCTGTAGTTTACTGCTTTATTTACAGAAACACTGTTGTCTACAGTATGCTGTGCTTGAAAAAGATGATTTTACTGAGTTAGAGATGGATTTGAATCATCAATTTTATATAGTATATTATAAAATGTATAGTGACTGCTTTTGAGGCAGTAACAGAGCCCATGGTATTCAACTAAGGGGTAAGCATTGTAGAACAAACTGGAGAAAATTATGGGTTAACCAAAGGGTGATAACACCATGGAATAATCTTCCATCTGATTTAGTTGCTAGTGAATCAATTTCTATTTTTAAGAATAAACTGGATTCCTTTTATGCAGCTAGGAAATATACATTTGAGACAGTTATCTCTTAAATGACAAGACTGTTTTGGTGGAAGCCATTTTTTTGTATATGAAGTTATGAAACCTAAGAAACAGTAAACTGTTGACAGTGAGTTGCCATCCTTACCAATATATGCTCTAGTACCTGATGCAGAAGGGCGAGGATTTTTATTTTTTGATATATAGTTCCCTTCCCTGACCTGACCCTCATTCTCAGCACCCACCACCCCACTTTTCCACCAAGAAATGTAACAGTGGCACTGGGGGTGCCTTGTCCCCAAGTGCAGGAAGTCTCTCTTTTTTTACCTATAAAAGAAAATAACTTAATCAGTGTCTTTTGTGGCAGTTGCACTCCCCCTCCACCCAACCATCACACACCCAACCCTCCAACTCAGCACCTACCACCCCGTACCCCTCAAACCTTTACTTACCCACCCATTGGGGGCCCAAAGTCATAATCCTCTCTGGACTGCAGACACATCTTCACTCTTCAACACTGGGCCATGAACTGAGGATATCAGATATATGGTTCAATGTATTTCAATGGGGTTTTGAACTTAGTAGCATAACATGGCCATTTTTCAATATTGTTGCCCCAAATTTTCAACATACTGTACCTTTTTTGGGACACCATGTCATGAACAATGCAAGTGATGTTAGATAAATCTGTCCCAAAAAGTGATTTTACAGTCACTGCACAAGATCACCTTTTGGGCAGTAGTTAAAAATTTTCTCTCCCCTTGTTCATGAGGTGTAGTCATAAGAAGGTTATGTTGAAAATGTGGGTAACAATATTAAAAAACAAAGTTATGAGCCTACGTTACATTTTGCAAATACAGCATCTTAACGTTGGTAATTTTCAATATTTTTATAACACATTCCTCAGCTGCAGCCCTATCGGCTCTGGCCAGAGTTTGTTTTAAGATGGTTGCTGTTTCAATAAAATGTATCTGTTTTAGTGCAGTCACTGTAGCCTTACAGATCACTCTGTGCAGTCTTGGTTCATGTGAGACCCGAAGTAACAGCAGAAGTGGTAGTTCCTTAACTTTTAGTTTCTTTCTGTAATTATTTTACTCAATAATATATATTTCTTCAGTATCCTTCAACTAAATTTGTTTTTCTTTCTGTATTTTTTGGGGTGGGAGAAGCGAGGTGTGAACATAACAAGCAATGTGTCAGCAGGGTGAACATGGTACAAATAAATATCCTTCAGTTACATTTTAAATTCTATCCAGTGCAGGTTGGCAAGTCCAACCAAATGCTGGAGAGATCAATCACACATTGGTACTCTGTGGTTCAGTTCTGGATGCGTGAGTAGGGGTGTCAGTCTACTTTCCATTTAATCTTTTTGAGTCTTCTTGCAACATACACAATGAGTGAAGCATCTGATTTCTGGACTGCATTCCACTTTCTGTGCAGAGGTCTCAGGGCTCACCAGGCTGCTGGAGGACTTCCATGGGGTGCTGGGCACAGTTAATGTGGAGACTATCAGAATATTTACTGAGGGAGGCTATTTTCCTAGTGACACTGAAGAAGGTTGCATTGAAACCCCTTATGAGAAAGACATCTTTAAACCTTGGCATCTTGTCCACCCATAGACAGGGTGGAACATGTCCTTTTTTAAGGAAGGTAATTAAGAAGCTAACGGCAACACATTTTTATAGTCAGTCACATCATGATGCATTTTCTATTAGGGTTTTCCACTCTTGCTTTTGAATGTTTATTTTCCTTTCTCTGTCTTTTGGTATACTAATAAATACTTTAAAATAATTGTTGCTCTTTCTTATTTAATTACAGTCTTTTTGTCATCAGCTGTACATCAACTGCAACAGATGGATTTAACATTTGTCACTGAGCCAGTGCAGACACCAGGGGATGTTGAAGGAAATGCTGAGAAACAAAGTGGACCAGGTATTAGATTATCGTGATGCTTTGTCCATTTATATTTGATAATTTTCAATTTCAGTGTCAATGGCTTAGTTGGCAAAATGCTCTCCTCTGAGTGCAGTACATCTGAGGGTTATGTGTTGTAGCCCCTCGCCAGGTACTTGGGGTAGAAACAGAAAAACATAGAATTTGTCTGCAGAAAAAGACTGTTTGACCCACGTAGCATGTTCAGATGGTCCCTACTTAATCTGTCTCCCCAGACCCTAACTGGTCTCAGGTGAAACTTCCTCCTCCCCACCTATTTACTAATATTCTGCTATTTATAACACACACATGCTTGAAGCCCGCTGCTGTTTTTTCTTCCACAACTTGCCCTGGAAATCTATTCCAGTAATCTACCACTTCTTCAAAGAGGTAGTACTTCCTCACATCCCCATTAACCCCCCCATCTTCATCGCATTCCCTCTGGTCCTGATGCTCTTCTTCATTCAAAACAGATTCCCTTCCAGCACACAGTCCCCCCCGGTGAGGCACTTTTGGTCTCTATGATGTCCCATCTTGCTCTCCTCTCCTCCAAGGTGTACATGCTGGGATCTCACAGTAACTCCTCATAGTGCCTTTGGTACAAACTCTGCACCACTTTAGTTAACATCCTTTCTGAGGTGCATCCTCCAGAACTGGACGCATTGCTCCAAGTGGGGTCTCACCAGTAAGCGATACTGTAGTAACACCTCCTCCCTCCTCATGTTCTAGATACTTCTATCAATGCATACCAGCATCACATTGGCTCTATCCACTACTTTGCCACTATGCCCTGCCACTTTAAGGTCATCAGATATGATAACCCCAAGGTTTCTTTCTTTCTGTACATATTGATTGACAGTACCTCCCCCCAGCCTATACACAATTCTGGTGTTCCTATGCCCTAGGTGCATGAATTTTCACATTTTGGCAGTGAACCCCAGCTGCCATGTTCTTGGCCACTCCTTGAGTTTTCTAAGATCCCAGTGCATTCTCGCCAACCCCTCCTGTTTGTCCACTCCATTACAAATTTTGGTATCATCTTCCAAAAGGCATATGTTCCCTTCCAGTTCATCTACAATGTCCTTATGAAGACACTGAAGAGGACTTTTCCCTGTACTAAGCCATGAGGCACCCTGCTGGCAACTCTTCCATCATTAGAGTGAGTGCCATTCACCACCACCCTCTAACATCTATCTGTTAACCCGTTTCTAACCCAATTCACCACTTTGGATCCCACCCTAAGCTGATGATTTTCATAATCAGTCTCCTATGCAGCACAGTGATGAAGGCCTTGCTAAAGTCCAGATAGGCAATATCCTAGCCACTGCCACCCCCAATCCATTTTCCATGTCACCCATTCAAGGAAATCGATCAGGTTCATCTGGCATAACCCCCCCCCCCATATACACTGTATATCTATGTTGACTTTGGTCTTCCATTCCACTGGTTTCAAGATACTGTAAGATCCTCTCCTTTATAAATGTTTTATTAATTTCCCCATCACTGGGGTGAGGCTCACCATCCTATAGATACTGGCTTCTTCCTTGTTAGTGTTCTTATGTAGAGGGACCACATTTATTTTTTTCCAGTCCTCTGGAACTACACCTTTTTCCAGTAAGCTGCAGAATAAGGCCATCAGCAGGACAGAAAGTATCACCCTGAGTTCTTCTAATACCCTTGGCTGTATCAGTATGCTGACCATATGGTGAAACCCTGACTGCAAAATCCCCCACAGCAACATTCTTGGCAGGATTCGAGATTGTCACTGTGAGGCACTTAAGGGTGAAATTTCGCCCTTTCACTGACTTTCACCCCTTTTTCTAGACAATTCCAACTTGGAATTAGTTATATTAAGAAGGGGGAATGGAGGGCACAGCCCCCCTATTGGGGGGGTTCAGGGGCACAGAACCCCTGCTAGAAAACACACGAATGTCTGACAGGTGAAATTCCACATGTCAACATTGGGGATCTCACTATGCTGAACATCGACAACAGCGTTGTCAATTCAGCATAGGCAAACCGGGTGTATCCTGTCTGGTCCTATAGCCATGTTCACTTTCAGAGTTGCAAGTCCCTTCAGGATTCTTTCCTCTGAAAATGGGCTGGTGTCCACTTCCTCCATCCCTTTGTTCCTGCTGCTCCCTGGTGGTCCATTCTCCCTTCCACCTTCCCTCCACTGTGAAGACTGAGAAGTAAATGTTCAAAATGTTCTGAAAGTCTGCTTTTCCTTGGTCCCCTTCTGTGTAGTCTCTCTTTGCTGACCTCTTTATCCTCACTATCCCTCTCCTTGCTTTCATGTTCTCACTTATCTACCTGAAGAAAATCTTATCCTCATTTGCTACACCTTTGGCTATCCTTCCCTCTGTGTGCACCTCTGCTCCCATAACTGCCTTACCTACTTCCCTCTGTTTAAGCTGGTACACCTCCCTGTCATACTCCCTCTGCTGTTCCTTACACCTCCTGAATGCCACCCTGTAATATTAGTAACTGTCTCTGTTGCACAGTAAGAGGCAAGAAGCTGCTACACTGTTTAGGTTCAATCCTTTGTATGAAACATTCAGTTTCAGTTTTCAGTTTTGGTTTATTTATTATATTGGAAAGGCATATGGGCAAAAGTTGTCCATTTTCACAAGCATCCAATCTGGACAAACAAAAAGTAACATATTACATAGGCTGACAGTTACAAAGTTAACAATTTATTAAAAAGAACAAACGAGTACAAACAGTTTAAATACAGATCAATCCAAAAGCCATACATCATAAAATCAAGAAATAGAAATTGAAAACAAGTTCCATGGTGGGATAGAGTGCAACTAGAGTAGAAGTACGCCAATAATCACAGACTAGGGAAAACCTGCCACAGGAGAACAGGTGCACCAAGCTTCAGCTTTAGATGGGGAGAAGGAAAAGCACCAGGGAAGGGTGGGGGAAGGACAATCATGCTTGGGGATACCTGCAGGAGAAGGCCATAGAAAAGTGCTTCCTTAGAGTGTACTTATAGGAAGAGGTGGAGGAACATTGGATGAGAGCAGGGGGAAGATTGTTGAAGAATTTGGCACACTTGTAGGAGAGGGTGTTTTGACCTTGGGTGATATGACAGAAAGGGACAGAGAAGCAGAGTGTGGAGGACCATCTAGTGGTCTGGGAGAGGGCTGACTTAGGGAAAAGGGGTTCGATGATATCAGGAAGGAGACACAGGAAACATTTGTGAAAAAAAGGTGACAATTTTGCTATTGAGTATGTACTCCAGAGGGGCCAACTAGACAGTCTGTACAGTCACAGTGGTGGGTTAATCTAGGGAGGCTAGAGAGAAAATAGATAATGTTGCGATAGGTGATCTGGAGCTTGATAAAATTACACTTTTACACATTATTGCACATAAAAACATTATACTAAAGTACCTTCTGCATATCTCTAGTCACTGTCCAGGTGGAAGTTAAATATACCATGGCTCTTATCAAAGCAGAGTACATGATTGTCCCTGTTTTCATTGCCAAGATGCCCCCTGTCAGTAAAATAGGTCCATGTAACCAGCCCCCCTCACCCCAAGATATTAGCTGGACTACAACTATACAGATTAGTGTGGTTTTCCTGGTTAAAAAAGCAGTTGAAGATGGGAGCTGATCCTCCCATAGTACAGGTTACTGGTGTGACCACAACTGCAATACTATGCAAATTACTGGGGTGCAAACATGAACAGAGAGTGTGAGACTAAAACAAGGAGGAAGTAGTACAGAGCAGGGCAGCCATGATGGTCAATAGACTGGGTGGCAAGACATACAAGGAGAGGCTTCAAGATATGAAAATGTACTTACCTGAGAAAACATGAGAAAGGGATGATATGCCAAGATTCAAAAAGAACATCCATAAGCTCTTTTTTTTTTTTACAGAAGGAGTGCTGTCATATCTATCTGTTTATGTTATCATCATTGATTGTGGAAATCTCATATAGCATGTGAATAATGTTATGTTGCATCTCATTGTCGGGTGAGTGGATACCACATGTGAGACACTAACTTGGCTGATGGTAAATTATGATGCTTCTATTCAATGGACATTATAGCATCCTATGTTTCTGTTATTTCAGTGACCAAAGGCACACCCTAGGCTGGAAAGCAATGAAGTACTCATACATACATACACTGTAGGCATCTGACTGATATCCAGAAAACCTTCAACGTTCAATTTAAGTTGGGGGATAGACAGGCATCGGAATCAGTATCATTGGTAGTCCCTGCAAGCCAGCCAGATATTCACAGCCTTGACAGATGGCTCTAAACAATGGAGGGCATACCAGACCTTAAAGCAAGGCAGCAGAATATTCTTGAAAGTCCTGATGTACTGCTGGCCAATCAGCAGCCCCACCCAACCCACCACACCTGCACCAACCTCTCCCATGACCACCATAGGCTGATGACTAAAAAGCCTGATAGAGAGCTCATGTGGAGTTACATTGTGAACAGTTTGTTTTTGATTATTTCTATAGTCATTGTTTATTTGCTGTTTGTTATTGTCGTTGCTTGTGTTTCGTAGTAAAGATATTTTTCTGGAAAAAAAAACAGAAACAAACATTCTCTTTTTATTCTTAATCTGGTTGATTTTCAAAGTGCTGCTATTCGAGGACCATGAGTAATAGTATGTGTTTTTAATGCAAAATACAGGGCTTGACATTAAGGGAGATAACTTTACTAATCATTGCCTTCATACTGTAATTCACGTTCAGTGCACTGAAAGCAACAACACACCATTGCCATAGCTTAATGTGGCTTCATGGCAATGAATAAATTGGTCACTTCCTACCACAAGAGGTTACAGTTGACACCTAAATTATTATATAGTTATAGTGGAAAGATATTACGTGATGGAAGGAGTGTTTTCTTATGTGCTATTCCACTGATATGCTTCCCTGATTTTTGTTGAAAATGTCTGTTTTAGGCGTTTAAGTGGAGCATCATTACAAAATGGAACATTCTATCACACATTTATTTTTGCAAAAAATTTGTTCCTAGACTTTGTTTAGATTTCAAACATGTTGAAAGCAAAACCTTCTTACTGATTTGCTGCTTTCAATTAAGAGTAATTGTTTTCTTCCTGCCACATAATTTTTACCATAAGGAAGTAATGTATAACCTAGAAAAAATATGTCCATTTTCAGTAGCAGTATGAAGAAGTGCTGCTCATGGTATGGAATTATGCAGCTGAGTTCTACAGGTGGAAGTCGCAAGGGAAGGGCCACATGGGCATCCAGTAGCACAGCAGTCACAGCATCACAGGAAGGGTCATAATTACTGGAGCAGTCTCAGCATCAGGCTACTGTTGACTTTGAGACACAGACAGTCACAGAACATTTCTGAGAATTATCAGTGTCAGGCACTTCTCATGTGGTTGAAGGCAATCAAGGATACCTTGTGCCTAGAAGAGGATGATGAGGCACTGGAGTAGGTGGATGATGGAGTTGATGAAATAATTAAGGAGGACTATAAAAAAGTATCTCAGGAATACTATATTCTGATTGGCTGTCATATACAGCCTGATCACCATTGCACATGAATTATTCATGTGAACATTCCATTCTCTTGCACTGCTGAATGACTGAAATAATGCATTCTGATTCTGAACTAGTATTATGAAAATGTTGGTATATGAACTATTTTATTTAAAATATCCATCTCAGTGAAAAAAGTCAAAATGCTCACTTTGGAACTTCTATTTTGAAATATTTTTTGTAATAGTACTCCCATGAGTTAGATTAACTGATAGTTATTTTCCCTCCTGCATCTTGTTGTACATTATACCCCAATTAGGGTGATTAACATACTGTTAATCTAATTCCTGGTCATGCCTTAAGGAGCTGGTGAGAGAGTCTGCTACAATTTCATTTGATAAAGGAAAAAGGAACAAGAGTGTGAGTAGGAGGAGAAGGAGGATGATAATTAAAGGATGACTAAATAACATTTTGCCAACAATCTATTCAAAAATCTGACTTCATAGGGGACTAAAGAAAAGGCTGCTGTATACATTAATGCTAAAACTGCATTTATATAATTTACCTAAATGTGGTTCCACAGCATTTGAAAAATGTAAAATCAGCCTTACAATTCAAAAAAAATGCCTTACTTACCTGCTTCCTAAAATGGCTGCCAAATGTGTTAAGTGATGACATCATTGGAGCAAGAGAACTATATGGCTCTCTATAGTGCTAACTAGATTTTTTCCCCTTTGTTTAGAATTGTTTTCACCAAAATGGTCAAAACCATATGAATTATTTTAATCAAAACATGTTAGGTTATGGTTCTTTTCATTTTGTTTACTTTAACCTGTTGAAATTGTGTTTTAATCCAACCAACTTTCTCTTTGGCAAACCACAGTGAAGTACACATCTTAAATAACCTGGTGGTCTAGTGGTTATGGCAGATCCAGGATGTTAAAATGGAGGGGGGGCGGGGGGTTGCTGGGGTGGTATGCATACTTGATATGCACTTTTTAACATTTTTATTAAATCTTTATATTGTCTGCTGCTATTCTTTTTTAGTACATTTTTGACAGAACCTACAAATGTAATCCATGGTTTTGAATTGAAACAGTTGTACATCAATAAATTAGACTTCTTCAACAAAATGAAATGCAGCAGCAGCAAGCAAGTTAAAATGGGGGCAGCCATACACTTCACCATCCCCTAGATCTGTCACTTGTTTGTAGCAAAGTTCTTGTGGAGTCCAAAGCCAGAGTTCATACTTTGTTGAAAATCAAAAATATGCTTGTCTTGTCTTCTTTTCTTTTTCCATGAGAAATAGTAATAAGAAGAAGAATCAGCATTTATATAGTGCTTTTCATACACACCGTACCCCAAAGTGCTTTGCAAGCAATGCTAGACTAGTAGTGAAGTGACTGAACATGTAGTGGCAGCCATTTCACACATCAATTCCCACACACAGCCTTGGACAATTACATGAACTGGTTTTATGGGAAGGGGAATGTTGGCCAGAACACCGGGGTCAGGTAGTGATCATGGTGCTGGCAGTCCCATATCTTATATCTCTCAATGATCTGCTCATCTGTCTCCCCTTCTGTCTTCCCCTTCCCTGAATATAGCAGTACTTTGTAGGAGTGGCCTTCTCATTCTCCCTCTGGTATTCATTCTACACTCCACCCCCCACACCAAAAACTAGCATGCTCACCCTTCTACATCATGAATGCAGGTAATACAGTCCCCAGGTTTTTTGACATATCAAAAATAAATAAATCTTTCCAGTAAGTCAGGCTGATAGCAGCAGAGCACAAGGGGAAAGATGGTCTTTCCTATTCTTAAAAGATCTAAGCTACCTTTGATTAGGCACTATTAAATCACAGGTGTGTGCATCATTATGCACATCATTTTTTTTTAATTCTATTTATTGCACCCCTGCAGCCCAGGCATCCTTCCAGGGTGTTCGCTCGGCTAGACCTTTACTCCCTACCTGAACTCTGTCACCAGCTTCCTCCCCTGAACACTCAGGTTGGTCCAGTCCCCTGGATCACCCTCCGGGGAGGGCCTGCCCTCCTGTGATGGCCTGTCTGACAGTAGAGTGACCCACCTGGATGTCGTGTCAGGCATGGGAGCCCCATGGTGCAGTAGGCTGGTTGTGGGATGTGTGCCTGCCCATGGATCCTCCTTCATCTCCATGGTGCTACAAAGGGGGATTCTCCTTGTGTTCCCACTGCAGAGCGTGGAGGTGCAATGGCATCCATAGTGCAGTAACAATGATGCCTGCCGATGCTCCACCCCCAGCATACATGTGCGCCACTTTTTCCATTGCTCCCACAGGGCCACCGCCAGGAGCCACACTGGAGCAGCACAACCCCAAGTCCCTCCACAGGGAAGGGAGAGCAGTCCTTAAGATACTCGATTCCTTTCCTCCCCTGCCAGCCCCCAGCAACAAGAGTCTGTTCCTGAACCTGGTTTGCTGCTGAGGCATGAGGTGTGGCATCCAGAACCTCAACCCTCAGTGCCACTGGGCTGGCTTTATGCACATAATTTAATGGTGCCTAATCATAGGTAACTTAGATCTTATATGAGTAAGAAAGCCTGTTTTTCCCCTTGTGTTCTGCTGCCATCATCCTGGCTTACCAGAAGATCATGTTTATTAGTAATATGTAAAAACAACACTGGAGACTATACTAAAGGCATTCATGATGCAGAATGGTAGTGAGTTCACCAGTTTTTGGTGTGGGGAGCAGGTGAGAAAAATGAATGCCACAGAGGGACTGAAGAGGCCATTCCAGCAGGTACAGCTATATTCAGGTTGAGGGAAGACAGGACAGGGGAAGTAAAAAAGATCATTGTGACATCTGAGATGTGGGGCTGCCAGCACTGTGATCACTACCTGAACCTGACTGTGGATGAGAGCAGCCAGTGACAAATACTCAAAGTAACAGGGTTGCACCTAAATTGTTACTTGAATTCAGTCAAGGGAGATTACCCTGGGGGAGGCTGTGTTAAGGTTTCTTGGGACAGTATCGAGGATGCTGTACATGCCTCATTCAAGATTTGAAAAGGTGGTAGCCAGCCAACTCATATCATGGAGTACGGCACAGAAAAGTACTGGAGAAGAATTGCCGAGAACTGTCCTGCAGGGTTCTGCAGATCACAGGTAAAGGAGTAACTGACGCTGGAAGTCGGGTGGATTCGCTCAAGGCATTAGTATGCCTCTCCTGCTAATAATGTTATTATCCATACCAAGTGCAGCCCTTGTGAGGGTATGAACAGTGGTTGTTCTGGTGGGTCCTGATGCTTATTGCTTGGCCCTCCGGGAAGATCCAGTTGTTGGCTAATGAGGCAGGAAAAGAAACACAACAGGGGGACTGTACATACTGTCTTCACTGTGCATATTTGTGGTGATCCACTCAGTGTTTACTGTGGAAGCAGAAATCAAACACTGAGAAAGAGGACTGGAGAGTGATTTGGGAGGCATTTTTTAACAGTGCCAGCTGATGAAGCGTATGGTGTGCACAACTCTCTGAGGTGCAAGATTACAATGTGAGGTGTGATAATCCTCTTCATAAGACCGTAAGCTCATATGCGGCCCCAGGCAGTACCAAGGACAGAGTATGGATGGCGGGGTGTTAAACAGAAGGCAGGCTAG
The DNA here is from genome assembly GCA_016271365.2 of Neoceratodus forsteri. NCBI lineage: Eukaryota > Metazoa > Chordata > Ceratodontiformes > Ceratodontidae > Neoceratodus > Neoceratodus forsteri. The sequence goes on from CM057449.1 coordinate 1,653,029,683, forward strand.
GCACAGGGGGTTCATGTGGAAAAAGACTACAAGAGAAGCTTATTTGTGGATTACCAAGAAAGCATGAGCTTTGGAATTGGACCAGACCAGCACTTCGCTACAAATATCAGACCATCACATAAACACTAGATCATCACATATTTAAAGTGTTGTATTGTACTGAGGTTTACCAAAGAAAAATTCATCTGGATTACAACAAATTTCAGCAAGTTAAAGTAAACAAAATGAACAGAACCATAGCCTAACACATGTATTGATCAAAATAATGCAGATGGTTTTGATCATTTTGTTGAAAAAGTTCTAAACAAAGGGAAAAAAGAACTAGTTACCACTATAGAGAGCCATATAGTTCTCTGGCTTCAATGATGTCATCACTTAACACATTTGAATATTCATATTTGGAGCCCATTAAAAATAAAAATAAAAAATATCTCCCCCTTTTTCCCAGCCAAAAAAAACTCCCCCTTTCCCTGCCAAAAAAAAAACAGTAAGACGTACCCCCATCTGCCCCACCCTCTATCAGCAATCCAATCCCATCCTCTCCCCCAACAGCATCCACAATTCATTGTATTTGATTATAAAATGTTAAATAAATCACTCAGTGGAACTCAATGGATGACCGGCACAACCCATTCACCTCCATGGCTAGCCACAGTCATTATAATTGTATAGCTCATTTTGAAAACAAAAATCAGTTATGTTGTCCCACCCTCCACCCCCTCACCCAATTTCTGATAGAAGAAGGCAACCAGAACAAACCAGCCCTCCTCCACAGCTGGCTATTTCTCATGAATGAAAGCATTCACACTCCTATTGTAAAAAAAGAAAAAATTAATTAGTTATTTCTCCCCAACCCTCCCAACCTGGTAGTACCCTAATACCACTCTTCTTCCTCCAACACCCACATTATTATAGAAGAAGGTGACCAACACAAACCCATCCTTCTCCATGGCTGGCCACTTCTTAAAAGTGCTCGCATCTGCACTCTCTCTGTATAGTAAGATCGGTTGGCTGTTTTTTCTATGGACAGAGATGATGAGTGCTTTCATTCATGAGAGACAGTCAGTCATGGAGGAGGGTGGGTTTATGCTGGTCACCTTCTACAATCAAGAATTTGTTCTTGAGTAGTCTAGGGTGGGAGTAGGGTGCTGCCAGGATAGCAGTGGGGAGACATAACTGATTTTTTTTTAACAAAATGAGCACAAGCACTTTTATTCATGGGAGACAGCTGACTTTGGAGGAGGGCAGGTTAGTGCTATTCACCTTCTCCTATCAAGAATTGGGTGCTGGAGGAGCAGAGGGTGGGAGCAGGGTGCTGCAAGAGTGGAGAGGATATAACTGATTTTTTTTTTCCAAAATAAGTTGCATGATAAGAAAGACAGTGGCCGGTTGTTGAGGTAAATGGGTTGAGCTGGTCATCCATCGAGGGATTTATTTTTAAAATTTTGTAATGAAATATTATAAATTATGGGTGCTGGAGTGGAGGAGGTGTGACTGGACTGCTGGTAGAGGGTGGGGGATGGGGATATATCTTACTGAGTTTTTGGGGGGTGGAAAGGAGGTGGAGGGGCCTTCTTTTAATTTTTTTTTTAATTTTTGTAGCTGGCTGAATACTCTTTCCCAAATATGAATAGTTCCCTACTCAGGAAGGGCTTCTAAATATTGAGGGCCCTACCATTTACCTGTTTCCTCACCTTTCTTTCTTCTTGTTTATACTATTCCTTCCCATTTCCCCAATGTGTTTCTTTTCTGAAATTCCTGAAATAGCAGAGTGTGGCAGACACATGTTTGTCAATCTGACATAAAAACAAAATTGTTCTCACATGAACCTATATATTGAGGCTACATCAAAGACACACTGCTTCTATGAATTAATGCAATGTAGATTTATTTTATATGCATTATACAACCATGTGTTATATAGCCAGACTAGATTGCAGAGTTTTAATGACAGAGAACTGACATCTGTGATACAGACAAGGTCATTTCTCACAGGCATTCATTCATATCACTTCAATTCAGCACTGAACCCAAAATGATTTTATGAGAACAGAAAGATAGATTTTGAGCATCTCTCTCTAAACACAAACCAGATTGGTTAGTAATAAACTCTGAGTGAAAATAATTAGCTCTACAGAATGCTGTAACTAGGAACTGCAACAGCGTATTCAGTCAGTCAGGGATTTAATTGCTGATGCAGCAGGCTGGATAAGTATTATGTCATTGCTCACTGACAGGGACAGAAACATCACTGTTTCTCCACTGTTTCCAGTTACTGCAGAGCACAATAACAGATGCTGATTTAAAGAAAACCACAAAATCAAACAGCATGATATTTTAGGAAACAATAATCATGACACAGGGACATGAATTCAAGTGAATTCAAGCTTTTTATAAAATATGTGTGCATCTGATCTTTAATGCTGATCAAAAAGAAATAATTGTCTGGCTAGATGGCATTTGTAGTTTGCTTAGGAAAGCAACATCACCATCCATCATACATGTACCACCACTCCCACTCCAACCAGAGACTGAATAGGGAGTTTCAGGAGCAGACTAGCATATTGTTATTGTAAATATTTTTTATTGTTTTTTTATTCATATTTTCTGTTTTTTATAGTAAAGAAATATTTTGAGAAAACAAACCATTTTACTGTACATAATCTGTGACTATCATATTGGTATAGGAGGATCATGTGTGATGGGTGTTTGGGGAATAAAACACAGGCACTGGCAGTAAGAGAGAGATGACTGGTAGTGATTTTCTTATTAATTTTCATCAAGTGCATTTACTGTCAGAGAATTCTGTTGCAATAGCTATGTGTTACATCATGGCAATAAATGAACTAAAGACTTCCTACCAGCATGGTAACTAATAACAGCAAAGGTCTTAAGTAGCAATATTGAAAGTATTTTATATGGTAGACAGAATTTCTCAACATATTGTTCAACATTCCACTGTTACAGGCTGGTGAGTGGATGCAGTGTTGTACTTTTACAATATCTGGCAAGTCAACCAGCAAACATAAAATTGTTAAAAAGTAATATAATTTCCTATGTCCAGCAGTTAGACAGGATCATATTATGATTTGGGGGACAGCAACACATCATGGAGTCAGAGGCACAGGAGTATGTGCCAGCAGCAGCATCAGCAGCAACAGCAGGTATCAGTTCACTATAATTGGTTATTTGTAATAGCAGATCCCATACAAGAAGAAGAAGAAGCAGAGGGGTATGGGCCAGAACCAGCTGAAGCAGTAACAGTGGCTATCAGCTCAGAATGATTTAGCTGTTTAGAACAGTAGAACCTCAAGAAGAAGGAGAAGACCCTGGAGTACACACCAAACCCAACTGTAGCAGCAATGGTGGGTATCACTTCATTATCATTTGGATATTTGGGGCAGCAGAAACCCATGGAGAAGAAGGAGGAGGTCCAGTAGTGCAGCCCAGCACCAGAAGCAACAGTAGTAACAGGGGATATCAGTCCACTCTGATTTGGTTGTTTGGAGCAGCAGAACCCCATGGAGAAGAAAGAGGCACAGGAGTACAATCCAGAACCAGCAGCAGCAACAGCAGCTGTCAGCTAAGTATAATTTGGTTATTTGGGCAGCAGAATCTGATTGTGGAGCATGCACAGGAGTATGGACTAGAAGCAGCAACAGAATGACATGAGTTTGTACATGTTCAGTTCCTCTGCAGAATGCAATATTCACTGGAGTCTGATGAAGCTGTACAGGATGCAGTAGCAGTGCAGGATGCAGCAACAGACAGCAGTAGAAAACCAATCACTATAGTGGAACCTGTGGAAACAGTACAAAAATTAAAAAATAATTGCATGGCAGCAAAGAAATCAGGTCTTTTTGTTGCCCCTTAAATGTACAAATGATGTTGGTCACTTGTGAAAAAACTCACAAACCATTAACAAAAAAGTGTTATCTACAGCAGTTACAGCCTACAGATTGGATATGCACTTGTGGTTAGGATGTGTGGCAACTTAATGGTACACTCACACATTATAAGTTGTCTGCAGATCATGGACCATTGAATAAGAAAAGGGGTTACAAAAAGAACATATGCCATGCTCGCCATGCATGACAGCAACCTGGAGTCTTTGTGCATTTAGACATGTGTATACCCAGGGCCCCTACTTTTCTGCTGCACAGTGCAACCAAGTTCTGTGGCAAGACTACCATTTGCCGCAGAACTTCTGCGGCAGTGGTTTCTAATTTCTGTGGAAGTTATGAGGCACTAACAAACTACCACATCACAGTGTCAGCTTGTCATCCTGACTTCACTTTCAAGGCAGTGGTTATAGCAATCAGGATGGTGGAAAGCACTGTAACACTAGTTCAAAAAATAACAGACTTATAAAAATAATTTTATGCCTAAAAAGCAAAACAAATGTCTCTCCCTTAAAGTCCTAGCCTGTTGCATAAATGACATATGCAGAGGGGATCTTATGTGATAAATGAGGTATTTCTATATGCATGCTATCTATCCCACTAATGAGGTTTCCACTGTCTATCACTTACATATTTGTATGTGCTTTCTACACCACTCATGAGGTTCCCACTGTGTATCACTTATATATTTATATGCAATCTGTAACATACATACAAATGTGTGTGTGTGTGTGTGTGTGTGTGTGTGTGTGTATATATATATATATTTTTTTATTTCCATGAACTTGCATCCTCATTCATACAGGTCCCATTGGAAATGGAATAGAGGAGTTATTGCAAAACTCATTTGCCATGTCAATCTGCTTACCCTGACACACTGCGTAACACTATCAGGCCATGACATGCATGTGAAACAATTGTGAGATAGAGCTCTCCAGCCCATCACAATGTGTCCACCATGTGATAGAACACTGCCCCATACCTTTCCAGACTCTGAGCAGTGATGTGTTCCACCAATTCTTATGCTGCCCAGCCAGCTCCCAGAGCTAATCTCAGAACCTGAGCTGCCGGCCCTGAAACACAGCATGCTACCCTCTGGCCCAACAGCTGTCCCTGCACACAACATTTCTCCATAACATTTAGGTGATTCTATCAACCAATGACAATATGTAATCAATAACCCTGGCAAAAATGCGTACAGTGCAATTTATTTAACAGATCTAGCCTTTCAGCAGGTCTACACATTATTATATTCTCATTTTCTGGGCATAATTACTTTATTTTTCTTAAAAATGACAGTTAAATTCATTTTACCATTTCCTTTCAGATGGCATCTCTATACCTTAAAGGCACAAATAGGTTTGTACAAAGTGAGGTATGGACTTAACAAGTCTGTGCTATTGACAAGGTTTTGTTTAAGCTGACCCTAGCGCAATAATGTAAGACTGAAAATTGTATTAGGCTGTAGTGCAGGTTGAGCAAATATTACCATGCATGATGTGCTGTGCCACCATCTCTGGCAGTGGGATCTGTGGTAAAGTGACTGTTCATTTCTGTTGCAGAATGCAGCCATTTCGTTAGCTAATGTATGATGTTATAGCAATGATAACATCACATTCTGAGCATATAGGGGGGTTTTGGATATAAAAAGAGGGGAAGGGAACCAGATTCTATGGACAAACAGAAATATTAATAAAAAATCACAAAGAAGAGTGAATTCTGTGGCTTCTGTGGTAGATTGCAAGTTCTGCACAAAATTCTGTGGCCGCAGAATTCTAGGGGCCTTGTGTATACCTACTGGTATGACAGCACCTGCTGTGTTGGTTGGTGTGGGGGACAGAGAGAACATACGGCAGAAGTGCATAGGTGGTCACCATGAGGCCTGACAGCTAGATGAAAAAAGGATTATCTTTATGTAACCTAAAAAATTGATACTTGCCATCATACTAGTGACAGCCCGGTTGTGGAGACAACACATCTGGAAGCAGAAGGCATCAAAAGCAGACAGATCAGTAGAAGGGACCTGTGAAAATAGTAGAAAAAAAAATTAAGTTACATGACAGCAAAACTCTGACCTATTTTTCTTTAGGCTTTAAGGTACAATTGAAATGAGTCACCTTTAGAATAAAAAACAGAACATTAAAGAGCCACTGATACCTCAAAGAAAACTTTGAGAAACATAATAATTAGGTACAATTCAGCTTGCATTCCATATATATTCTATATACAGTGGAGCCCTCTTAAGTAAACATTCTCAGGATTAAAGTTTTTTTATACACTTAAGTGGGCTGTGCATTTAGCCAGAAAATCACTTCCAGGCACATTTCACTGTTTTTCTAATGTGCTTTATTAAATACCAGGCGCTCAAGTCAAAATGACATTACTGCATGGTCCTACAGTACAATACTGCTTAAAAAATCAATAATCTTACATAGCTTTGTGTGTTTCAGTGTAGGATTCAAAATTAAACAGAAGGTTAAAGTCAGTCTTTTCTTACTGTGGCCATACTAGACAGTACCACAGCTGCAGTTAAGATATTAAGGTGGACTATTTAAGGTGGTACTGTACAAAATGTGCACTTAAAAGTTGGGTTGAACTGAAAATCAATAGAAAAACTAAACAAAAAATGTATGCATTTAACCGAAATGTGCATTTACATGGAGCACACTTAAGAGGTACATTTAACATTGTATGAATAGGAAAAAAATCAGAATATGGAAATAAAAAGGAATTTAAGTGGGATGTGCACTTATCCAATGTGTACTTATGTGGGCTCCACTATATTTACCTTCCCTACTATTTATTACTAAGTAAATTTGTATGAATACATAATCTTTATCATTTAGCATTCCCTTACAGTTCATCTGCCTCAATAGCTTACTCCCTACTTTAAGCCATAATGGTCTGTTGTGACATCACAATCTGCTGCCATGGGCATAACTATGATGTCACACGCAGTGCATTATGACCTCAGGTAGGGCAAAAGCAACAGGGATAGATGAGCTCTTCAGGAACAAAGATTTTTCTTTAATGCAAATGAACTCAGTAATAAGTAATGGGGAGGAGGAATACAAAACTAATGTGAAACACAAGCTGAACTGTCTAAATATTATGGTTTGTTAAAGTTGTCTTGAAGCATCAGCTGCTCTTTAATAAAAGGTGTTACGTAACCTAAATTGATACTTGCATCATTATAGTGATAGCCCTGTCCTGGAGGTAATGGTACAGGAGGCAGCAGGTGGTAGATGCTGATCAGTCCATATGGGGAACCTCTGGAAACAGTAGAAAAACAATTTAGTCTCAATTGCAATCATAGATTGATAACAATAGAAAATAAAAAAAGAATTATTGCTTACTAAATTCCAAGCAAGACAATGTCTAATCATGTCAAGGTGTTTTTTTTGTTTGTTGTGCTGATTCAGGACTGGACACTAGAACTGTGCAGAATGTGAAAATTCTGAATTCATGGAATTTTGATGAAATTTCACGAACTTCCCTGACGTTTTTTGGATTTTCATTGGAAATTTGCAGAATTTAACAAATGTGTGCTCATATATCATCCATCTTGTGTACGAAAGCTCTAAAACTAGGTATGCTTATTCTCTGAGAGGAATTCCAATTATGTGCTGAAATTACATGAGATTAGAATGGATAGTTTGAAAATTATAGCCACTCAAAATCTATCATTTAATTGTTTGTGGAAAATGTCATGGAATGTTTGTTTGCATGTATATCTGCCATCTATTGAGCCAGAAATCTTACATTTAGGATGATTACTTGATGATAAAAGATCTAGCAAAGTGCCACATTTCAGGACATTATGATGCATAATCTTAAAATTGTACGTGCTTAAAGTCTGTCATTTTATTTTGGGGGAGAAATATGAAAATATTTATTTGCATATAACTCAGGCATCTTTAGAGCTAGACATATGTATGTTAGCATGAATAACCTTTTTGTAAAGGCTATAGAATGTTCTAAATATGGACAACATTGGATTAGAGATGTTTACATTACAAGGGTTCAAAATGTTACTACGTAAATTTGCAAACTTTTGTGAAAACCCTCAAAAATGTGGATGTTTGTAACTTCTCTGCTCTTGCAGGCATAGACTTAACATTTGAAGTGCATATTGAATGTCTGTGTATCTGGTTTCATGTCAAAAATGGCAAGGATTTAAAGGTAACCATCAAAATGGCGACTTTATAATGGCGAGGACAAAATCGGCTATGACAAACTACGGTGACCACCAAAATGAGCAAATTCACAAGCCTTCCCACCTTTTTTATTGTATCTAACTCTGAGGCACACATTGACAATGGAGAGGTGGCCATTTTTGCAGGTCGCCATTAATTGCTGGTGGGTGTTGTTGTTCTCGTCAAGTTTCCTTCACCATTTTTGAGTCACCTTATTTGAGTAGCCATTATTACATGCTACCATTTATCCTGGTGTCTACCACAACTGGATAAATGGTTTAGCAGTTTTTAATTTGCAGTGGTAAAAAACCAACAAAAAGAAATATTGGTAACGTTTTCTCAAATATTTATGGTAGCATATAAATGAAGCATCCAGAATTTGTTTTGTGGAATTTAACATTCACAATGCACCTTTTACTACTTCATTTGATAAGCAGAGCTGAGCTTTTTGCAGTCCTGCTGTTCCTCTCTAGGTGACTATTTTGCCCCCACCCGCTTCTCTCTTGGCATAGCCAGATTGATTCAATTGGACTACTGATTCCACTGATATCCTGTTTGTCCTTTACAGTGACAAAATCCCTTAAAATGAGAGTCACCTACTCCTTTTACTATCAAGCTATCCTGTTGGAATAGTCAGAATCCCTCCTTCCTACTGCCCCAGATATTGTCTTTCTCCACTTGTCTTTTTGAGTACCTCTACATCCCAGACTTGAATGTACATCGGGCTCCCTGTATCATCAATTTACTAAGTGTGAACCTTATATATCCTGCAATCAGGTTGGAATTGTTGACACTCCATGCTTCTTTGCTCCAGTTGGGGGGGGGGGGTCTACCACTGGTGTGCTACCCAGCTCAGATGTTGATTTCTTCATGAAACTATGTATCTATCTCCAAAATATATGAGAAAAATGCAAAACGTAAAAATGCTTAACTTGCCAGAAAAATTCAGTATAAATCAAAATGATATCCCTCTAGGACCTATAGTGGTAAATGAATTTAATAGATATTTTATCACTATGGTACCCAAGCACAATCTAATAAAAATGGGGAAATAAATCATCTAGTTGAAGCACAAAATCAATGTGATTTAGATCTGTTCGGACAGGTAGTTCTACCTCAACAAGGAGAGAATTTTGTCTTTTCTGAATTAAGGACAGATAAGGTACAAGAGGCACTGTTGAAATTAAATGTAAAAAAGGCAATATGCCTTGATGGTATGCCAACGGTGTTATTAAAGTATGCTGCCCCAGTAATTGCTCATCCATTAACTTTTATATTTAATTTGTCATTAATACAGATGGACATTAATGTGTTATGGAAAACAGCAAAAGTGGTTCCTATAAATAAATCTGGCATAAGACCATCAATTGAAATTTATAGACCTATATCATTAATTCCAGTAATTGCAAAGGTATTTGAAAGACTGTTGGCAAATCAATTACAAAGGTTTTTGGAGGGTAATAAGATTATAAATTAATTTCAGTCTGGTTTCAGACCACTACATAGTACAACAACAGCCCTTATAAAAGTTACGGGGGTTATCACTGAGGTCTTGGACAGGGGGATGTCTATGGGAACAGTCTTTATGGACTTATCTAAAGCCTTTGACACTCTGGCTCATGACATCCTCCTGTCCAACCTCAGGGATATTGGCATGTCAAGCTCAGCAGTAAAGTGGTTTCAGCAATATCTTACAGGGAGAAAACAGATGGTATCTCTGGGGGATTGGAGCTCGGAAATGGGAACAATGGTCTCTGGTGTCCCACAGGGCTCCACATTGGGACCTATTTTGTAAAACATCTATATGAATAAATCTAATATCTCAGACAGTAGGGTTAGATATCATTTATACACGGACAATACCATTATATATCTAGAGGGTGATTCTGCAATTAGTATACAATCTCCCTTGCAGATAGCATTTGATGAGTTACAAAAATTTTTGATAGAATCAAAATTGGTTTTAAATGCCAAAAAGTCACAAGTGATTTATTTCACAAGACTGAAAAACAGAAGCCCTATGAATGTTCCCCTACAAATAAGGACATCTGATAATACTTTGTTAGAACAAGTGCACATTTATAAATATCTAGGGATGCACTTAGATTCAGCATTGAAATTGGACATACATGTGGAATCAATAGTAAAGAAGGTGGAGAGATGTCTGGGTCTCTTGTATAAGAACAAGAGTTGTTTGATAGAGTCCACAAAAAGGAATGTGTTACAATTATTAGTTATGCCTGTAATTGATTATGGAGACATTGGCCCAGATATTCAAAATGGTTGTGCATGGCCCAACAGTGTTGTGCCATGCCCAATCCACTGATGTGCCCCGGCGCGATATTCAAAAGGGAAAAGTGCGCGGCACAAATCCCAATGCACCGGAGCACATCAGTAATGTATGCAGGCACAGGTGGGGGGGCGTGCCCATGCATACCCTGCACAACCCGATATTCAGCCTGGGATGTGCAGAGCTATGCATGCACAACCCCTACCTGCACCAGCACAAAGCTGATCCAAAAAAAAAAGGAACAACTGATGGCCACCTACAGGTGAGCTGCTGCATTGCAGGGCACAACACGGCAGCTGCCACCTGTGGGTGGCCACCTGAGCTCTGGCTGCACCTGGCAGCACCCCCCCATGCCCGATCATGGGCATTTGTAATAAAATAAAGATTAATGTCCAATATCCCTGGTGGTCCAGTGGACCGCTGTCTGCCCGATCGCGGGCTTTTGTAATAAAATAAAGATCAATGTCCAATATCCCTGGTGGTCCAGTGGACCGCTGTCTGCCCGATCACGGGCATTTGTAATAAAATAAAGAAAATCCGTCCAATATCCCTGGTGGTCCAGTGGACCGCTGTCTGCCTGATCACAGGCATTTGTAATAAAATAAAGATCAATGTCCAATATCCCTGGTGGTCCAGTGGACCGCTGTCTGCCCGATCGTGGGCATTTGTAATAAAATAAAGATCAATGTCCAATATCCCTGGTGGTCCAGTGGACCGCTGTCTGCCTGATCGTGGGCATTTGTAATAAAATAAAGATCAATGTCCAATATCCCTGGTGGTACAGTGGACGCTGTCTGCTCTAATCGGGAGTTTGTAATAAAATAAAGATCAATGTCCAATATCCTGGTGGTCTAGCGGTACCCCTCCCACCCGCCCACTTAGCCCTACCACCCCACTCCCCGGTCAGCTGGTGGGTGGCAGGACTCCACCACCTGCTGCTCCGCGCGCCCGCTGACTGACACACGCCAGTTGAAACTGTATGCCCATTGGTCCTGGCGTGAGCCAATGGGCGTGCATCGCACATACTACACATTCCAGATGTGAATGGGATCATTCACATACCTGGAATGTGTAGTACGGTATGGGCTGCACACCCATTGGCTCACGCTCTGGACCAATGGGCGTAGAGCCGTACCAATGGTGTCAGTTGGTGGGTGGTGGGGCAGCAGGTGGGTGGGGTGCTGCTGCCCACCAGCTGACCAGGAGGACTGGGGCTGTAAGGCTCAGTGGGCAGGTGGGGAAGGGGTACCACTAGACCACCAGGGATATTAGACATTGATCTTTATTATATTACAAATGCCCGTGATCGGGCAGACAGCGGTCCACTGGACCACCAGGGATGATAGGGATTTTATTAATTTACTCAGCCTGTGATTGGGCTGTGGAGCACATTGTCGGCTGCAGGGGGGTGTCGGTCCCCAATGGCTGCTGCCTGGCAGGGCGCCAGGTGCAAGTTGTCGTGGATTGGCACACCTTCATGCAAATGGGGCCACAATGACATGCAAATGGCCCCATTTGTGCCTTGCATACATTATGGCCCCATTTGCATGTCAAGTTTTGAATATTGCAGTTGCTGTGCATAGCGAAATGGAACTTGCTCTAGTGCATCCCCATGCTCCACTCTGGCCACTTATGCTGGCGCAGTGCCACTGCATCATGCACATTGCCGGTGGCCAGTGTGCGATATTCAATGATGCTGTGCCATGGCGCAGCTCCATTGAATATCGCCCAGTCCACACCCCTGCACAGCCATGTTGCACTGCTCCCAAGCTTGTGCCACAGCCTGGCACAGTTTGAATATCTGGGCCACAGTGTATTTAGGTGCTTCAACTGGAAGTCTGGCTAGACTGGATGATATATGCCATAAGCTGGCCAGATTTATTTTGGGTGCTCCGAAAAGAATGCATAGGTTGGAATAATATGATAGGTTACAATGGGTTAGTCTTACAGAAAGACAATCTCTTCATATAGTTTATTTCATGATGAAAAGTACAAAGCAATTTGTTCCTGATTATATTTCTGGCTATTTCAAGGTCAGAACTGTTAGACCTGGTCTTTGGACTGCATCAGGTCTGGAGTATAAATTTCTGAACTTAAAAACAGTATTAGGTAGGAAACACTTTAGTGGTCCTGGAGCCTAGAACCTGCTACCCTTAACCCTTAGGGGTGAGAAAATCTGTGCTAGTGCAATGAAAAAGTGGACTTTCAATGAAGCACGAGTAAGAACTGCCATAGAATTCAAATAATATGTTGATCGATTGTGTAATGGTTGTTTAACATAAGTATGTTTTGTATTGTAAGTTTGTATTGTATATTCATTTTTGTTTTGTGTTTGTGATTATTGTATGCAACTGATTGCTGTTTTGCACAAGGATCTCACTGGAAATGAACTAGTCTTAGTTGAGTAATTCTATTCTGTCTCTGAATAAAAAGTTAAAATGAAAAATGAAAAAAAAAAACAGTGAACCCCTGCACTACCTGCCTCTAATACCTATCCTTTAATTAGAATCTCTCAGATAAGGCTGAGTAAAACTAGCACATTCCAGTTTCATGGAATTTTCATAAATTCCACATTTTTCACAAAGACTCATGGAATTTGACTTTAAGTACAGATGCTATTTTGAAATTTCTAACAGCAAGAAATTAATAAAATTGACACACACAGCCTCCTTATACGGTCTAAGAACCTGCCAAATATAATGTCATTGCATTCTCCTGTTTTAAAGTTTCAGGTGTTTATAAATTTGCAGTTTAGATTCTTGCAAAATGTAATTTTAAAATGTTGTGAAAGTTCAACTACTTTTAATTCAGTCCCATTTAAAGCTGCAAGTATGAACATTGTCAGAAATCACTATGTGGCATAGCAGTTTAAATATTTCAGATTTGGTTAAATTTGAATATGTTGTTTTAAATTTAGAGGGAAATAACTGAAATTTAACTTTTTTTGACATGTTTGGCAGGTTATAACTCAGCCCCATTTGAAGATAGAAATATGAAACAATGCACATATATACATGTAGTGATAATCTGTATAGCTGTAAAATGTTATAACATTTCAATGAATACTATCAAAATGATACTAAAATAACAGAAATCTAAATTTTGGCACAGTATTTGGTTACTTATACCTCAGCCCCCTTTAAAGCTTGAGAATTAAGACATGGTGCAAATACCCATGCTGTATGTTTCTCTATATCCTGAAACTGTGGAGAAATTTGGATGAGACATTTTAAAACTGGATTGAAATACTTGAAAATTAAATGTTGATTAACTGTTTGGCCACCCTTAACTCTGCTCGCTATCAACCTATGACTCTGAGGTTTGGTACACCTATGTATGTTATAACATATTGTCTACATACCACATTTGGTGTCATTCAGATGCACACTTTTAAAATGACAGCACAATAACAGATGTTTACAATTTGGAGAAATTCTGCTGAATTTTCACACAGATTCCCCGAAATTCTGTGGAATCAGAACTGTAATTCCCCCTACATTCAGTGGGCAGACATTAATATTCCATATTGCTCTACTGGACATTGTGTTGCAGGATTATGTTTTTCACATCATATACAGTACAGGTGGATATTGACTGATGTCACAGTGGTGCCAGAGGAAACAAGGCTGAACACACTGCACATATGCTAAGTGGTTGTTGTTGGTTTTTACACTGGTTCCCGAGACAGTCCTGCAGGGGTATGATTTCATATGTTATTGTTTCATATGTTATACAGGTTGATGTTGACTGACATCACTGTGGTACCAGAGGAGAAAATGCTGCATGCAGTGCACATATGCTGAGCCATTGTTATTAGTTTTTACACTGGTTCATGATACCATTTTGCAGAAGTATGTTTTTCTTTTAGAAAATGGGCAAGATTATTGGAGCTCTCCTATTGGCCTAGAGCCACTGCAGGGGGGTACATTAACTTTTGATAGATGCCTGCTTCAAAAAAGGGCCGATTCAGGGTGTCCCATTACAGAGGGTAACCATGGGCAACCTGAATTTTCAAAGACAGCAGCCACCATTTTTTTGCCCTTCACTTAGTGAGGACCTCCCCACCCAACCCAGCTTGCACTCCATTAGAATTATTTTCCCTTGAAAACAAAATGGGTTTTCACTTTACACTGTTAGCGCAAGTACGCCAGATACTAAGCGCTACTCAGAGTAAATGTTTTTTTCTTTTCAGTTTGAAGTAGTAGCGCTAGCACATTGCATACTAAGCACTACTATGACAGTGCCCATCTCGCCAAAAGTCCATACTGAGTCCTCCCTTCATTCCTCTTTACACTCCATCCTTGCAGTTTTCAAATTAAAAAAAGTTTATTCTGCCAAATCCTCTTGTCAGGTCACAAGCTCATCATTTTGGCTGCCTCCTCTGTCCCTACAGCTGCCCACAACAACTCAACTCAATTAGCAACAGAGAGCTTTCTTCACCTCCTCCCCGACTTACAGGCGTGAGTACAAAAATTGCACCACTTTTTTTTTGTTTTAATGAATGACACTCCCCTGAGTGTTACTCAAATACTCAGAAAGCAGTACTAGCCACACTGAATAGAATGACGTCCCACACACACAGTGATTTGCCATCTACTCACACTTCACCACACCATCAACAAAAAAAGTGAGTGGATAAAAGCTTTCTGGGGTCTTGCTGTGCCAACTATATATAACTGCCTCCCATCCAGTCACACCTTCACTGGCTGTTGCCCCCACTTCTAGGCAGGCACAGTACATTCTTGCCCATAGCTTTTTCTTTCTTTCCACATCTTGTTATAGTGGTAAAAACTCATAGGACAGCTACTACCAGGAATGCAAGTGCTTATCTTATGTTAATGGCACTGTACTACTTAAACAGGGCTCATGCTAATTTGTAACATCCCTCAGCTCTGTCTGGCTACTCATTCCTATCACAATTAAAAACAAACAAAGAAAAAAAAATTCCACAACTGCCCAGATGGCTATCAACATATTGAGTTAACAAATTCCCAAACACACTGCTACATGCTTTGGAGCTGGGGTAAAGAACAGCAACAAACCTGACTCTCAAAAGCATAAGCACCCTCTATTGGTTAGCAGGACTACTTTGTGGTAAAATCCTAATTTAAATCATTTTCAGCATTTTTTTATCTTTTAAAACATTTTAACTTCTTTTCTAAGGAATGCTCCATACGGCCCATATTCTAAGTGCAATAATACCCTCCAGAGTAGGCAATATTGGGGAATATTGGATCTTCCAGGGGCTATAAGGCCCTCCACCTCCAGTGTCAGGCTTCATTATGCCCCTGGGTGGTCCGGTATTCCCCAATACTGCCCACCCTGGAGGGTATTATTGCTTGCACTTTTCACATGTTATACAGATGGATGTTGCATCACAGTGGTGCTGGATCAGGAAAGGACACACACAATAAACCTATACTGAGAGGTTGTTATGTTTGTTTTACTCTTGATACTACTGGGGCTTTCTAAAGACCATTTACACTGACCAAGATATTACATACCCATGTGGCTCACATTTTTGTTAGTCTGCACCATGTTGTTTTGGAACCAAAGGTGTAAAACATTTCAAGATGCCAGCTTCTGCATCTGTGTTACACCAGTGTCTTGTGAACTGCACTGCAGGACCTGTCATGCAAGGAGTACCCAGTGCATTTTGGTGCTGAATTAATTAATTAATTTATTTATTTATTTAGAACTTTGGTAACTGTGCAGAGGTTTGTTTCCAGGTGTCACCTAGGGAGTAGGAAAACAGATACAAACCAAGGGAGACAAAAATATATACAATATAACATGTATACATGTCACAATTTGTGAGCTCAATTTACATAAAATTGTTTACATAAACAAAAGCAGCAAAGCTGATAATGGAAATTTGCACAAGTTTGGCTAGATAGAAAAAGCAGCAAAACTAAATAGAGCACAGTGTCACAAGGGGCAAACAGATGCCATATACATGCTAGTGCAGGACTATGGTGAAGGGGAGGCTAGGAGGTTGATGGGCAGCAGCATTTAGCACAGGGCATGGGTCTGAGCAGGTGCTTAAGGGCATGGAATGAATGGCTAAGCTGAATGGAAGAGGATATTTGATTCCAAAGGGAGGGGAGGCGATAGAAGAAAGGTGACTGGCCAGCAGAAGTATGGGGATGGGGGATGACGAAGGAGCTGGAAGAACTAGAGTGCAGAGAGTAGAAGGTAGGAGTAGTGAGGGACAGAATAGAGGATAGACAGGATGGGAGGGACCCAAACCAGTATTTTGAAATAAAAGCTAGGCTGTGGGCCAGGCACCTATGTGGTAGAGGGAAATGGACAGAGAGGAGAAGAGATGGCAGTGATGTATGTAAAAAGGAGAGTTTGTGGCATATCAAAAAAAACAATAAAGAGAGTGTCAAGTCTAGCAAGGGATGTAACAAGAGTGGAGGCATAGACAATGTCAGCATAGTCAAATACTGGGAGTATCATTTTAATTATCACGTCATGATGAACAGGGAGGGAAAGATAGTCTTTATTTTGGTATAGTGCTCCAAGCCTTGGGTGAAATTCAGAGTGAATAGCATCTACGTGGGTTGACAAGTCGAGATTAGGGCCATGCCAGAACCCAAGGTATTTGAACTTAGGGACCACTTCAAGGAGGGTGCCTTCCAGGGTAGTGAAAACTGGTGATGTGGGGAACCTGGACAATTTTAGCCTGGTGCTGAAGGTCATTGATATTTTTTTTGGCATTAACCCTGACTTGGTAAGCATGGAACCAGTTAAGCACATTATGGAAGTCTTTCTGGAGAGGGTCCAAGACATTAGATGTGGAAGGGTGGAAGTTGTAGATGACGGTATCATCCACATACAGGAGTATGCGAGAATTTCAACTGATATAGAGAAGGTTGTTTATGAACAGACAAAGTGGGATAGGGCCAAGGACTAACCCTTGTGGTACTCCAGCAAGGATTGGGAAAGGGGGCGATAGGATATTACCCATGTTTACTGACTGTAGAATACCTGTATGGTAGGAACTAAACCATTTCATGGCAGGAGCATCTAAACCTAGAGAGTGCAACTTGCATAGGAGGAGAGAATGAGACACAGAATCCAAGGCCTTGGCCAGGTCTATGAAAATGGCAGCAGTGATATGACTATGGTCCATTCCAGAGAGGAAGAATTCAGTGATCCATAATAGGGAGGAAGTAGTAGAGTGACATTTTCTGAAATCAGATGGGATTGGGAAGAGGGTATCAGTGTAGGATAAGAAATTGGCAAGCCTAGAGTAGGCAATGTACTGCAGGAGCTTAGCAGGGCATATAAGCAGTGTTAACATCAGGCAGTGTTGTTCGAAGTGGACACCATTCACATTAAACTTGAAAACTCCAATATTAGAGAAGTGTCTTTGTCTGGCAGAGGTGCAGAAGTGTCACATTGGTTTGATGACTATAGTTAAACACACACATGTACAACACTGTGTCTCTGCAAACCACCTACACCACTACAGAAATGGTCAGTCTAAAGAGGGCTAATTTTTACTAACAATAACTATATTTATGGGGGAAGTGTAATAAGACAGTAATGAAAGTTATTAATGTCAAACTGAAAGCATCTGTCCATATCACTAAATATTCAAAATGTCCCTCAGCTTATCCTCATCTTAGTTATCCACATCCTCCATTCCCACCTCTGACTGCTGGTGTGAGTCTCACTTACCCTCCCCATGTATAATACCTTGAACTGATGCTAAATCTGTTGTCGGGTGGAATGTGTCGTCTGTTAATTTTTATGAATGTCAGCATTTCTACATTCCTGTAAGAATAGAAAGGCATGTTCACCTGTCTGTAATAATGGCCCCTGCTGATCTGAACACTTTTTCTGAACCTAAACTGGCTACTGGGCAGAATAGGCACACATCAGCAACTTTTGCCAGTGGAGGTCACACTGTGAACCTGCTATGCGCAGCACCCCACAGAAACCAATAAAAAACTAAGCCACCAGAGCCCTTTTGCTGTGCGCTGGGGTGTCAGAGTGCCAAAATTAATTTTTGGCACTCTTGACTTCAGCATAACGGTAATCGCCTTTAGGCTTTTACCATTATGACATAGAACCCTTCACCTTATAATGACTTTGCCCCATTATGACTTCACGGTAAGGTGATTTTGCATTCACTTCACATTGGTTTCTGTTGAACGCAAAGTGAGTCATAATTGAAACACCCACAGATCACATGTGTTACAGTCTGCTGGTCGCATGGCTCAGGTAGGAAGTTAAAGATTTTCACTTTCACCTTACCTAGTGTGGGAGAAAGAGGTTTTGTGAGAGAGAAGACATCTGGGGACAGGTGGGCAGTGCACTCACCTTGCAAACCACCACCATGCACAGAGGGAGACCAAGGTTGCTGAACAGGGATGGAATACGCCTGCTGTGCCTGCTGGGCAACAGATGGCAGCACGGCCTCCGCCTGCACGTGGGGTCATGCATGGTCAGGCCATGGAGCAAGTGGCTGCTCCAGAACCTGCAGGGAATGCAGGCAACCCTGCAAGAATGGCTGCCAAACAGGCCAATTTGTGCCTGATGTGGAGTGAGTTGGATCACCTGAACAATAGTGTTGCAAACCTGGAGCAGCAGTTGGAGCACATCAGGGGTCACCAACTCCAAATTATGCCAGTGCTTCAGCTGCTGCTCTCACACCATAATGTGGAGCATTAGTTTTTGTTTGTCTATGCATCCACCACCCTCTCCATGAAATAATACTTCCTGATGTTGCTCCTGATCCGTCCCCCTCTATCTTTAAATTGTGCCCCCATTAACATTGTTACATTATCATGGATTGAACTTGGGACAATACTCATGCCATCAGCAACTTCACTACCACCACCAGCGGGAAAAATAGGAGTGTCAGTGGCTCAGTAGGTAGCACACTCGCCTCTAAGGCCAGAGATCAGGGGGCTATTGGTTCAGTTCCCACATCTGGCACTTGAGTTAATATCCCAATACTGACACTGTAGTGCATCATGAGGGGGGTGCTACACTTCTGAGGTGCCATCTTTCGGAAGAGACATTAAACCAAGGTGCCATCTGCCTGGCTTGGTGGTAGTTCAGTTGGATGATAAAGATCCCATGGCACTTATCGAAAAGAGTAGGGAAATTTTGTGGAGAAAAGGGAATAAAAATTCATAAACATAACAATACAACACAATCCTAACAGTCATGTACTGACACTAAACCTAATTAGATACAAATGAACCCAACGAAAACGCATCACCAATAGTAAAACAATAAGAGAATTCTAACCATATCATATTTGACACATTTCAAAACAGAAAGTCACAGTTCATCCATACAGTAACTGTCTCATGTGGCTTTTTGAACAGTGACTTAAATCTTTTTTATACACTTTCCGTATCTCTTCTTGAACAGTGTTCAATAAAAAAACATCATAAGGTACAAAATGCTGCTGCAGAATCCATTTGCATCTCGTTTCCCAGAGGTAATACTTTAAAATAGCAAATAATACTGTACCTGTAAAGTATCCTTTGAAAATTGCTTCCAAACTGGGGTCAAAAACCACATGAATTAATTATTGATATGTAAGCAATCTAAACTGCTGGATTCCCCATGACTGTGCAACAAAATCCAAAATTGAGTAGCATAATCACATTCTAGAAACAAATGTTCCTGTGTTTCTAAGATCTGATGACAAGTCTGTCGTAAACAATACATCTCCTGTAAGGCTTTGTGCTTATTGTTACTTTTTACATTTAGTTTCCCAGGTGTAGTTAGCCAAAGGACATCCCAAACAAAAACTGGAAGCTTCTCATTCAGCACCTGCTGAAACATTTCTAGACTGTCTTGAGGACCACAATATGGCAAAATTATTCTTCCCAAATATTATGGTCGTACCAACAAGTCATAAATATCTGTCCATTTTTTTTTAGATTTTCCATATCACATTCTACTTTCCATGTTATAACCAGCTGAAATAGTTCTTTAACTTCTTTCAGATTCACTTGTATAGTACTTAATAATCTACCTTTCTTCTGTTCCCATGCTCTAATACAAGGTCTTATCCATTCCAATAGTAACACATACCACACCCTATTTTGTTTTAATTCTGGTTCAATAACATTATAATAAAGGAATATACTATAGTAGAATGCAATAGGATGAACCATTCCTATACCTCCTTCTTTCAGACTTTGATTTGTCACATTTCTTTTGATGGGGTTTAATCTGCTCCCCCACAATGCTCTAAAAAACAAACTAAATAATCTAGTATGAAGTGTTTTAGGAGGGGGATACATGTAACTGACATACAGTAAAATTGGTATGAGTAAAGACTTAATCAGAAAAATCTGTTTTTGTTTAGAAAGTGGATTCTGAACCCATCTAACCAAGGCATTTTCTGCCTTCTGCAATTTTGTGTCTCAGTTTAGCAATGCAGCATTTTCAGGCCCAAACTGCAGTTCCAGAATCAATATAGGATCTCTAGTCAAGCCAATTCCTGCATACTGCTTATGCAACAACTGCGCACCCCCCAGCTGATACCCTATACATTTACCAGTATTAGTGCAAGATTCAGAGGCTTCTGAAAAGTCCTGAATTCGTGCTTGCTCTACACTTTCGTTAGTAATTGCATTTACAATTAACACCACATCATCTGCATAAGGCAATATTTTTAAAGGAGGGAAAGAAACTAACAAACTCACCTCTATTATTTCAGGATTTTTCTTAACAGATTGTAACAAAGGATCAATACCAAATACATAGAGTAAAGGACTCATGAGACATCCCTGCCTTAGTCCTTGACAAGCTGTCACTCTAGTACTCCTCTACCCATTTACCCTTGTTATCATAGAAGCCATTTTATATAAAGATTTTATCCAATAAATATAAATCAAGGAAACACCAAATTGCTGTAGAACCAAAAATAAATAGTCCTGAGAAAGAGAATCAAAAGTTTTCCTGTGATCAAGACTTAAAACATAACATGGTCCCTCCCTGTAGTATTTCTAAAAAATAATTCTAGCAATAGAATCAAATTGCCTTGTATTCCTCTTTGAGGGATAGCACAGCCCTGTTGCTTACAAATTAAACTCTCAGCACACTTCGCTAAATGATTAGATAAAATCTTACTTAACAATTTTAAATCTGAATTCAATAAACAAATAGGTCTCCAATTCAATAACTGTGACCTCCCACCTTTTTAAATAAAAGAATCAGTTCGGCTTCTACAAAATCAGCAGAAATGTCTGCAGAAAGCAACAACTTATTAAATAGCTTAGCCAAATCTTTACACAAAATATCACTGAAGAATTTATAAAACTCTGCAGGAATACCAACTGTTCCCAGAGTAGCATTACTTTTAGCTGTTTTTATGACAGCTTGAACTTCCTCTTCTGTGATCAATCCAACCATATGTAACTCTGAATCTTTGGAAATATGTTTTTCTCAAAAGATCTAATAAATCGATCAGTATTGTGTGTAACAGGTGCAGTAACAAAAGTATCAATGAGATACTAGTGTATAAGTTCCAAGATAGAATGCTTATCTTTATGTAACACCCCCCATTCTCATCTTTGAACTCTGTAATATTTTGTTTTGTTGGTCACAGATTGACTATTCTTAAAAGGATCAAAAGTCTGTCTTTTACCAACAGTACCAAACCTCAATTCTTGCTTCAAAGTTTTGGCTCTATTATACTGAAATTGATACATAGCCTGCTTTACTTGATGTATTTGTGAACTAAAATCCTGTCCAGTAGTATCAACC
Source organism: Neoceratodus forsteri (assembly GCA_016271365.2). Classification (NCBI taxonomy): domain Eukaryota; kingdom Metazoa; phylum Chordata; order Ceratodontiformes; family Ceratodontidae; genus Neoceratodus; species Neoceratodus forsteri. The sequence continues at coordinate 1,653,051,819 of CM057449.1, forward strand.
AAAGATATCAGTCTATGTAATTGTTTTCTATACTACAAGTAAAGAAAATATGTATCTCTATTTCATTTCCCTGCCAAGCGTTGAAAATAAAGTTCCACATATTTTTGGTATCTGGCCACCATTCTTGCAAGGTATCGTACATACATTGGACAGAGAGCCATGCATCCCATAATTTCTTAAAACCAGAAACCACTTCTTCATTATCTAATAAGGAAACATTCAGTTTCCTTGCTGGTTTTTCATGTAATTGTTCTGGATTCCAAAGACAATCACTATACACTGCAGAATGATCTGAACAGGCCAGGTCCTTAACAGTCGACCATATGACCTCTACAGATTGTGAGACCCAAAAATAGTCAATCCTTGTATTTTGTAAACCCTTTTGAAATTTAAAACCTCCAGTAATATGTAAGGAACAATATGCATCCTTCAATTTAGCAGTAGCAGTAATCTCTTTCAACACATTGGAATAACAGAACAGTTTATTGGTTTGTAAACCTCTATCTTCCCTTTGTACACTGCAATTGAAATCACCCCCCATATTATCATCCTAACTGTACACAAAAAGGGTTGAATTTTTTGCAAAAGAGCAACCCATAAAGCTTTCCCTTGCGGTGAATATATATTTATCAAGCGTAATTTCTGTTGCCTGCACGACACATCTAAAATAAGTACCCTACCTGACTCTAAATCTACCAATCTGGTAACTTTTAAGTCTGCATTAGAGAACAAAATGCCTAATCCATCACATCGGTCTTGGCCTTGTGACCAGAATGTGACCCTCTGATGCCATTTGGCTGTACATTTTGCTATCTCTTGAAAAGATTTAATCCTGGTATCTTGTAAAAAAACAATACCAGTGTTTAAGCATTTTAATTCTTGAAAAACCACCTCTTTCCGTATTTCATTTTTTATGCTATTGACATTTAACATTAAAATACAGAAAGTATCAAGTAAGAAAAGGTGAAATACATTCAATGTTGAGATCTAGTAGCCCATCGCTTTCTCCTGGAACATCCTTCATCCATGTCTGAAGAAGTTCCCCTTGGAGATGCAGCTGAGGATGTATCTGACCCAGAATCCTCCTCATCAGACATAGTTGGCACAGTATCAACAAGTAGAGGGGCAGATTTGTTAGACTGTGAAGTAACTCCTTGTTTTGACATTTTTTGCCTCTCATTTCCCTTAGGTTCAGGAGGGAGTCCCATTTTCTCCCCAGAGCATTTTTTATAAGTGAAAGTCTTAAAGAAAGTCTCCAAAGGTGCTGCAGGTGGTGGGAGGGAGGTATTGAAGACTGCTCCTGAAGAACCTGTCTGTCACTCAGTTCTTGTGCCACATCTGAAATCATATCTTCTAAGTCCAAGAAAACACTCTGTGCAGCATCACTTTGTGCATCCCCAGATGGAGCAGGCTGAACCTTGTCTCCCTGTGGTTCTAAATTTGGCTGGGTGGAAACATCCATTTGAGGTTGGTTTCTGTCACTGATAGTAGGTTCAAAAGATAGGTCACCCCCTGTCATGGGAGGTTCTATCTGTGTTGCCGTGCCCATAGGAATAGCAGATTCTTTATTAACAGCTGTGTTATTCTGTAAGATATCCTGCATGTGTTTCTCTGAGGCCAGGGCACAACCTTTCTTCTGGGCCTGAGTTATTAAGGCCTCCTGGGAAGGATCATCTCCAGAATTATTAGAGGCCAGGGACATTTAATATAAGAGTGACCTCTTTCTTCACAAAGGTTACATCTAAAGAGTTTCTTACAATTAGCTGAAAAATGACCAGTCTCTAAACAATGAGTACATTTAGGGGTATCACAGGCATTACTTAAGTGAAGACGAGAGCCACATTTGTGGCAAGATTTCGGTTGTCTGGGATAGAACAATGAGCCTCTGTCTTTCCCCAAGAAAAAACAGCCAGGTAAATGTGCAATATCACTGTTGGTCGTGAGTAATTTATACTTTATTTTCCAGCCACCAGTAAAAAATTGTACTTCACATCGCTTCTTGAGCCAATATAAAATATCAGAGATATCCATACCTTCATTCTTGAAAACAACAGTAATCATTCTAACAGCTGGTTTAGTGATGGGTATAGCTAAAAATGGGGCCCATAATGGTGAGTCTTTCAGTGTATTATATTTAAGCCAGAATCTATCCAGAGCTTCCACCGTCTTGAAACTAACATCATAATTACTATCATACATATGTATCAGGGTAAACACCTCAGAAGCATAGAATTTTAAAGATTCCTTCAATAATTTCCTCCCAATACAGATTCGATCCAGCAGATCTTCCAAACCCCCTTTATACATCAATCTTATAGCATTTCTCCATGGGGCATGTTCTCTAGTAGAGGATTTAAACAAGTCCACCATACTTAAAAGAGGTTTAAACATTTTTTTGCTTGCCAGGGTCTTGTAAAATATCAGGCCCTAGCCCTACTGGTAAAGTTTCTGTATTGGTTAATTGTGCAGGCAATTTTGGTGGTCGGGTGTTACCCTCATCACCATTGACAACTGGCTCTTGTCTACTAGGGCCAGGATTGGGAGTACTCCAGTCAACAATCTGCAGTAGAGTTACTGCTGTAGTGGTCTAAGAAACCGTGTTCATTCCCCCCATATTTTTTACAAGCTCAACACTCTGTACAGTCCCCGATGTATGCTCTGAGTCTTTCACTAATAATTCCCCAGTGTCAGTAAATTTCATGGAATTGAACTCACTTGCTTTCTGATCAGTGGGATCTGGTGACCAACCCGACGGAGTACGTGCCCATCCTGCAGCCTGTAAAGCGGCCTCTGGTAGTTGGTGCTGCTCCTGCACAACTGTAGCAATATCCTGTTTCAATCATTTTTCATGCAATCCCCAATGTCTTGCCTTGTACACCTATTCATGAGGTCGTGAAGTCCTGTAGGTGGAAAGTTTGATCTGCAGCACTTTGAAAATTTGCTGAGTTACCAGCGTCCTCCCGATCCTTACATACGTGTAGTCGGACCTCCTCGGGGTCTCCGGTAACACCGGCACTCACTCCTGCTGCAATTCCCTGTGGTGGTGCAAATTGCTCTAGCTCAGTCAAGTTTTCTACTTTTCCTGAATCAGGACCAATAAAACAGCAGCATCTGTAGCCTGATCACATGGTACCTCCACAACAACACCGACTGAAGCATCGGTAACCTGCAAAGAACAGGCTGAGCCTTCTAGTCCAGACATTATCAGTGAAAAGTTCACATCTTCAGGTTGGGTCTCTAGTGCAATCAAGGATGGGGAAGAGATCCACTCCCCTACCTCACAAGCATCCTCACTCCTCGACATCTGGGACAAAGTGGCCATGCACACTTAGAACAGCATCTCCCCCTACAGTCAGAGTAGGGGAATTTTTTATTGAAAAGAAATACAATACATCAAGACAAGGAAGATATATACAATAATAAAATAAACCACTAAAAGAGTCACAAATAATTCATTTAAACAAACTTCAGTTTCCCACCAATCCCAGCTATATACTAAAGAGTAAATAAAAGAAAACACACACAAAAAAAGAAAAGAATGAAACACAGTCAGGAAAAATAATAAGAAAAACTAGCAGTAATCCCCACAAAATGTAACAAAAACAAAAATAATCATAATCAAAAAATATGTTTCCATAAAATCCTGAACTTTGGTACAGTAAGAAGTGTTTGCTCCATTTCCTTCTGTTTACTAACTGCATCCTCAATTTTTGAAATCAAAACCTGAGTTGGCAGGAGTAAATTCTGTATAGAGTATTGACATTGAGCTTGCCGCATAGAGAACTTAATACAAGCAAACAATAAATTCAAAGTACTAGGATGATATTGTGATAAAAGCCCAGAATAATCCCCCACAACCAAACTTTCATAAGTAATATGTGTTGCTAAACCCCAGAGCCACCTATTGGCCAAGTCAGTCCAAAATTGCTTTGAATACACACAATGAAAAAAAAATGTTCCATAGTTTCTTCCTGACTATTACACTCTATTCTAATACACTGACATTCCAAAAGAGGCTTATGCTTCAGATTCCCCTTAACCCCTAACCGACCATGACAACATAGCCACTGTATATCCCACATTTTAACTGGAATCCATTTATCCACAAGTACACGTAAAACATTTCCTAATTTTGTAGGTACACATTTAGGAAATCTACCTGAGAAGCCGAGTTCCGCCTCATAATATCAATATGCAAGGGTTTCCTCTGCAAATTTGCCTGATCCTCTTTAGTGACTCCCCACTGTTTCAATTTCCAAAGTGCAGCTATAGCAAAATCTGGGACTGCTAAAGAGGCCTGCAATTTAGGTATGGAATCCACCCATTTTTGTAAAAAAGGCTGAAACAACAAAGTCGTCCAAGTATCCCATAGATGTGCACGGTCCATCATACCAGGCAGCATGGTTTTAAAACAGAAAGAAAAATTAAAAACTAAACGATGTATCATATCAAGCCCACCTTGTTTAACTGGTAAATAGGTAAAATCACGTTTAACTGGGTTAAGCTGGCTTCCCCACAACATCTAAAAAAATACTAAATAATCTTGCTCTAGGGTTCCTTGAATAGGAAAAACAGTACACATATACAAAAAAATGGGAAGCAGCAATTTCTTTACAATCAAACCCCTCTTCGTTTTTGAAAGAGCACATGCTTTTCAAATTTGTACCTTCTGTTCTCCCACTCTTATTTTCTCTTCCCAATTAATATAGGCCAAAGGGCCATTACCAAAATGGCTACCAGGAATCTTAATAGTGTCTGCTGAGATAGCAATTTGTCCTATCCTGGACTCATGTACCCCACTGTCTACATAGACCTCTGTACTCTTACCAAAATTAAGCGTTGCTCCAGCAAGACTGGCATACTTATTCAATACTTGTAGAGCAGTCATACCAGAAACTGGATCCTGTACTGCAACAACCAAATCGTCAGCATAAACAGCCAATTTTTGGAGTTGCAAAAAAGGTGAAGGAGATAAACCCTTTATATTAACGTTTTGAAAAATGTCTCTTATAATAGGATCCAATACAAAAGTATATAATAGGGGGCTAAGTGGACAACCCTGCCTCACTCCCCATTTGAGGGACAAAGCCTCCCCTATAACGCCATTAACAGTGGATAGTAAGACTGTTTCTTGGTACAGCAAACTAATCAAAGATCTAAACTTAAAAGGTATCCCATACCTCTCAAGAACTTGCAAAAGAAAGGCATGAGACACCCTGTCAAAAGCTTTTGTCTGATCTAAAGCCAGCAAATAGCCTGACAGTGTCCCTTGTTTACCAAATTCACAAATATTCCACAAAAAGGCCAGATTTTGTTGAATATTTCTTCCTGGAATAGAGCAAGTCTGGACTGGGTGAATCAATTTAGAGGCTACCTTTTGTAATCTATGGCACAAAATAACAGAGAATAATTTGTAGTCTGTGTTCAACAAATTGACTGGCCTCCAATTACCTAAATCTGTCTTAACCCCCTTTTTATATAAGTGAATAAGCAGAGTAGTCTAGAAAGTACTAGGCATTCATCCTGAATTTAAGATTTCATTAAAGACTTCAAACAAAATTTCACTAAAATCATCTACATAAGATTTATAAAGTTCATTCATAAGGCCATCTACCCCCGGAGAAATACCTAAAGCTAAACCAGTGATTTCATGCCTAATTTTCTCTCTAGTAATGGGTGCAA